>JALIRH010000010.1:7661636-9142886 GCA_023055505.1 Callipepla californica brunnescens
TCTCCCCTCCCACAGGCTGCAAGCTCTCCTGCCACACCAAGTGCCAAAGCAAGGTAAGGGCTGGGCACCTCACGGCATGCCCCACTTTGCATGGGAGGGGCTATGGATGTTTGGAAGGCGGGTACTGGGGTCCATATCCCCACTGGGTGGGCACTCACACTGCTGACTGGTTTGGAGTGGCATCGGTGGCACCTACGTGTGTGCCTGATGAGGATTCTCACGTGGTTGATATGGGGTTTTGTGCTGATATGGCATCGCACCCAGGGCTCTGTCTCTGTGTGCAAGGGAAGTCGGTGGCTGGCTGCAGTCTGTGAGCCTCTTGTCACCCTTTCTGTGCTTGCTGGAAGCTGGCAAACCTCCCATGGGGTGCTGCTGGGGGGGGGGCATGCGTGGGGCCAAGGCCTTCTGTGCAGCTCCGCTGGGCCAGTGCCCAGGGAGGGGCTCCTCAGGCCAGGCGAGCAGCCAGCTGACTCACCACTGCAAGTTACTGTAGGGTCTCCAGGGAGGGCATGCGTGGGGAGGGGGCTTGGCACAGGGAGAAAATGGCCCCGTGTCCACCTGAAGCCCCTCACATTTAACCCCTGAGCCCCCAGGAACTGGGGAGTGGTGCTACCCCAGGTTTTGTGGTGCTTTGTGCCCCAGTGCTTCCTCCTCCTGCCCTGGAAAAGCTGCTGAGCTTGCAGCACCCCTGGCTGCTGCTGCTGGCTCTGGAGTCCCTCAGTGCTGTTGTGGCCCACTCACAAGTTATTGTGGGGGGACCTGCCCTGACCCCTTCTGCTGCCCCCTCCTGGCCCCATTCAGCTAAAAACCCCACATGGACGAGGTACAGTGGGAAGGGGGGGTGTGCCGGGGACCCTGGGGTGGTCCTGGGGACAGAGGTGGCAGGCAGGGCTGGCAGTGTTCCTGCAGCCTGTGGGGCGGCACTGGTGGGGCTGGGGCAGACGCACAGACATCATCTGGGAAGCACGAAGCCGTTCCCATGCCCATGTAAGGCCCTTCTCGCACCCGGCCCCTCCACTCGGGATTTTTCCTTGCTTAGCAAACCTTCCCCCCTTCCTCTGAAGGGACAGACGGCTGGACACTGACATGCATCCAAGCCCCTCAATCCACCTCTTCCATCCCTCCCTGCACTGAAGCTCCCTACCCAGCTTCCTTTAAAAGTGAGGATACTGAGTCACAGAGCCCAGCCTGGGTGCGTTTGATCTCTTGGGTCCCATCCTCACCCCTGCACATGCAAAAACATCTCTGCAAGAACATCTCACGTGTGTGTGCACACTGCACAGTGGTGCCCTGGGGCCGATCTTTCCCCACTGGCCCAGCTCCAGACCGAGCTTGTTTTCCAAGTGCCCCCTGCAGGGGCTTGGAGGGGGGTTTGTCCATCATTAAACTGGGTGCTGGAGCAGGGCCAGGGCCGGGCAGCCAGGCACGTCCTGGCCACAGCTATAGCTCCCGGTGCCCGCGGCACCTCCTGTCCCCTCTCACGGAGACTGGGTCCTTGGCTGTGGAAGGGGGAATGGGGCGGGCTGGATGCGGAGGGATGGGCAAACTGTGGTGTACATCTGGGTCCTGTGACATATACAGGTGGGGAGGACACAGGGGGGGGATGGCAGTGTCCCAGTCGTGTAGTGGGACAGCCTCTGTGCCTTGCTGCCTCCATGCTGAACGGTGTAGGGGAGGATGTGCTCTTCGCACTCATCCCTGTTCCCAGTTCAACGCTATTCTGCCTTTGGGACAGATAATTGGCAACACCTCTGGGTCTGCATAACGGAGCAGGGAGGGAGAATAAGGCAGGAATGTGTCCTCGGCCCTGGCACGGGCCCAACCAGGGTGTGGGATGGGGGAGCTGTGGGAGGCAGCACTGCCCCCAACTCGTGGAGATGCAGAGGGTCCTGAAAGGCATCGGGTGTTTTTTTTGTTTTTTTTTTGTTGCTGTTTCCTTTTTCCCCTTCTTGACGTCACCACCAAAATATTCAGCCTCTTTCTCAGCTCCGGGGGGGTCGGCTCTGCTGCTGGAGGAGCTGGGGCCCTTCTTGTACCCTCCGGGAGGGGAAAGTGAGTGGAGATGCTGAGCCTGCCCACATTCATTGCACCAGTGAGCAGCAGGGCATGGGGCATGGGGAGCCTCTCTCCTGGTTCTTCTTCGCCTTGTCCCCTTTTGCTGGCACCTGGGGTGGAGATGCTCTCTCAGGCTGGGTGCTCGCTTTGGGATGTGGAGGAGCTGGTTTTGGTGGGGGTCATTGGACAGACTGGGGGTGCTGGGCGGGCTGTGTGGGTTGACACAGGGCTGAGCCCTGAAACTGCTTCCACCACCCCGAGATGGCTCTGGGATGCATTTGGTGTTTGGCTGAGGATGGAGTTTAGGGGCAATTTATAGACTTCAGTGGCTGTGTCCTGTGACGTCATCTCCCCGAGGGACAGCTCCGTTCCTCCTCAAGGGACAGCTCCCGCAGGCTGGGGACAGGGACGTTCTGTCAGTGCCCTCTACTCATCCACTCATCCTGCTGGGATGCTGATGCTTTCCCATCTGACCTTGGCTCTACTGTGAGCCGTCCTAGGGCCACATCCTGGGTGCTGGGATTGTGCAGGAGCTGAGATTTCTGACACAACTGATTCGGGCCCTATGTCTCGCTCCTAGCTCGGGCCATTCATTACTCCTCTGCCTTCACTCCTCTTTCCTGTCGAGCCCTCAGTGCCCCAACCCCATCTGTCCCTGCCCAGATGCTGAAGTGGATGGGGTGGAAGATGCTCGGCAGAGAGCTGCCCCAATTAGTGCCTCTTGCTGCTCCCTCCCAATGCTTCTGGGGGAAACTGAGGCTTGGGGGCACTGAGTGCAGGTTGGGTCAGGCAGAATGGGAACTCACTTACTGTAGGGATTCATCCTACAGCGGCAGGTGGAAGTCCCTGTGGTTGTGCAGCTGCTTTGTGCCTCAGTTTCCCCACATGCAGATTGCACTCTCCCTGGTTGCAATGGGATGGGATGTGGGCGCTTCTTGGCCTTGCTGGCACGGGAGGTGCAGTCCATGGGATGCTTTGGCTGACGCACTCCCACCCCAAAGAGAGGGAGGCAGGGGAGAACCCCTTGCTGCCAACTGTCCCCTGGCTGCAAGCAGGGCCAGTGCTGGTGTTCTACTGAGCGTGCAGCACTAGGACGGAAATGCAAACAGGAACGGGGAGGTGTTGGGTGAGAAAATGTCAACAGTGCTGGGCCCGGTGGCTGGCCCACGGCCCCCCCGGCCTGTTTGTCTTTCTGCGGGCCACTGAAGGGCAGGCTGTGCCACGCTCCTCGGTGCCCACATGTCTACCTGCGTGGCTGGGCTGGGGCTTGGGGTGGGAGAGGAGGAGTGAGGGCAGCAGGGCGTGATGCGGGGCTGCAGGGTGACCCCATGGCGCAAAGCTTCTTCATCCCTTCACTTTCCACGGAGGAGGAGTGGTAAACCTTCACCCCCGTCCGGCACCGAGGGTGTACCCAAGGGTCACTTTTTGGGCACCCTCATTGGACTTTGCGAATCTCCTCCTGCGGGGGGGGGTGCAAGCAGAGAGGCCCCGAGCCGGGCCCCACGCCCGTGCCCCTGCCACCCCCCCGCCAAGGGCACCGGGACGCAGCGGCGTCACGCGGGGCGATAAGGGCCCGACCCCGCCGTGCGGGGCCTCTCGGCTGCGCTGCCCGGGGGGGTGCGCAGCGCATTTCGGGGCTCGGGGCGGGGGGGGGGGGGGGGGGGGGGGCGGCTCCCGGTTGCCTTTAAGGGCGTTTTAGGGAGAGGCGAGGGGAGCGGGGCTGGGCGTGTGCGCGTCCGACTGGGAGCGCGCTGGAGAGAGGGAAGAGAAGAAAGAGAGGGAGAAGAGAGAGGAGGGAGGGGAGCGGTGGAAAAAAAGCCACCCGGGACCCCCCTCCCTCCCCCAAGGCCGGGGCCGCCCCCTCGCACCTCCCGGCAGCCGGCGGCCTTGGGGGTGCGGAGGGGCGAGGGGGGGCTAAAGGGACCCTTCCATCGCCGGGGTCCCGCTTGCAGAGAGCGAAACCCTTCGGTTCTCCCTCCCTCCCCCCCCCCCCCCCCCTTTCCCTCCCCTCCCTCCTCCCTCCCTCCTTCCTTCCTTCCTTCTCCGGGCTTGTCCCGGGGAGGGAGGGGGGCTCAGCCTGCAGTCCGCCTTCACGCCTGCCGACGCTGGGCTCCCTCCTGCCCCCGACCCCCCCTCCCCGGCAGCCTCCCAGCCGCCCCCCCGCGCCCCTCGGCCAGGTGAGGCAGCACTGCCGGCCCCTTCGGATGTAGGCACGAGAGACCCCGGATGGATTTCGGGAGCGTCATGAACCAGGTACAGCCACGGCGCGGGGATCCCCTGCACCTCCCTGTCCTGCTGGGGGAGGGGGAGGGGGGTCCCACGCGTGACATCCGTGCGCTGCGTGGTCGTCCCCCTCCCGCTCTGTTTGGGGACGCCGCGGTGGGTCAGTTCCCTGCTGGATGGGGTCCCGCGGGGCGTGGCAGGCTCGGAGGGGGATTTGGAGAGGGGATCAGGGAGGGTTCGCAGTGCAGGGAAATGGGGTGGGGGGGTCCATCCCGAGCAGCCCTACTCTGCCCCGCGGACGTGTCCCCATACAGCCCCTCCGTGGTGGCAGTGCAGGGGTTAACTCCTTCTCCGCACCTCCTGCGGGACCGTCAATGGTTAAACCACGAGTTAATGAGTGGTGAGGGGCCGGGGGGGGGGGGCCGGGGGGGGGGGGCACGGCGGCCACGGCTCCCTTGTCCCAATGCTGCCGGGCCCGCAGAGGGTTAAATTCGCCAGGGCAGGTCCCGGCGCAGATGTTTTTGGGCTGTGTTCCTGGGAGAGGAAGCGGCCCGAGCGAGGCATCAGCCGTTTTGTTTTTAAGGGGAAAACAACAGAAAGAGAACTGCTCCGCCTGGGACAGCCGAGCGTGGGGCAGCGGGGTCGGTCCCACAGCGGGCTGGGTGTCCGTGGGTTGAGGCAGCGGGGGTGAAGTTGGCTCGGGCAGGGGGTGGTCGCTGCATCCCCTCCTCTGTGTCCTTGCAAAGCGTGCTGAGCGTCAGCAGCCCCCGTGCACCTCACACACGCCTCCTGCTGCATGGGCACCCCCGGGGGAAGTGAGCCCCAAAAGTCCCAGCTCTGGAGTCTTATGACAAGGGTACTGAGGACTCTGTTGGTGCTGGCCCCCACTCCAGGAAGGGCAGGGCCAGCCGTGATGCTCCATGGGGCTGCTGGCCCGCTGCCCTGCTCCTCAGTGCTGCACTCACCCCTGTCACATGCTTTTGGGGTCTGAAGCCTCACTCGGGGCTGTGCCACAACAAGCTGAGGGCTGGCAGCTGTCTTTGTGCCCTGGCTCCGTTTGGGGGCTGCTGGAGCAGAGCTGGAGGGTTTGCATGGTGTTGTCCTCCTGCTCATGCCATGCCAACCTGGTGCACCCTGCCCCTGTGGCACACCATGGTGGTGACAGCTGTCCCCTGTGCCCACTTGCAGTGCTTGGACCCAATGTTGCTCACTGGGGGCTGTGGGTGCTGAAGGAGGGGCTAGTTTGGGGGACTGGCACTATGGGGCAGCCCTCAGCCTGCAGTGGGACTGAGATCTCGGCTGACATGGTGCAGGGGGATGCAGGGATCTCACACAGCCCACCTGGAGACCCAGGTGCTGGCCCATGTGGGGATCCATGCAGCGACTAATCCTGCAGTGGGGTCCCTGCACTAGTCTGTCCTGCATGAGTATGTGGGATCTGACCAATCCTGTGGGAAAGTCCATGTATTGACCAATCCCATGTGGGAATCCCTGTATCGACTGTGGGAATCCATCTGTTGGCAAATCCCAGGTGAGAATCCGTGTGTTGACCAACCCTACCAGAGAATCCGTATGATGCCCAATCTCACATGAGAATCCATGCACAGCCCAATCCCAACAAAGACCCATGCACATCAACCAGCCCTGGGTGACCTTGCTCCCAGCCAATCTCAATGGCCATTCTGGGACAGATGAGGAACCTGGGGTCCCCCTTGCTCTGTTGGATGGAGCTGTCATGGGGCTGTGGACAACGGGGACTCTGTTATGAGGGTCTCACCCCTGTTCCCTGCCCTTCCTGGGGCTTCCTCCAGCAGCAGGCTGGGAGCAGGTCCCCATGTTGGGTATCCAGGTGATGGGTGTCCCTACACCCAGGGAGGTGATGCCTGCAGGTGGCAGCTGGACAGGGACAGCAGCTGTGGGACAGGCTTTGGGGACGCAGCTGGGCAGGCGCTGGCCTCAGGGCTGGAGCGGTGCTGGGAACGTTGCCTTTTTAGGTGCTGGAGCACAGCACATCCCTGCTCGTGGCCAGCCCCGTGCCGAGCCCAGCACCCGCGGGAGGAGGCAGAACAGGACCAGCCCCACTCTGGGGCACGTGGAGTTCCGCTGCCTTGCTCTGATCCAAAAAGCAACTTTTCATCCCAAACAGATCTAGGGATGCTGGCTTTCTCCCACTTCCCCAAGTCTAACCTCTGCAACCTCTGGGCTGATGGCTCAAACCCCTGGGAGCCAGGAGCAGCCCTTATTTGGGTTGAAATAAAGGCTATTTTAGTGCTGCTGGTTCAATTGGAACCAGCCGGAGCTTGAGGCCCAGCAGTTACACTGTGCATCGCCTTTCTGACTCGATTCCCCTGCACTGGGGCTGCCGGCCTGACAAGTGACATGCCACCAGGAGCCCTGGGGCTGTCACCCTCCTTGACCCCACTGCTGGAAGACCAGCGTGGAATCTGTCCTGGTTGGGTCTGTCACCATGGGGCGGCTGCGGAGCATCCCTCTCCCTTCCCTTACATGGTGCCCTCGGGTTTGCTGCAGTGCCAGGGGACGGGGACTTTTGCCTTGAGGGTGTTTATGGGGCCGTCGCTTGGAGGTGTTTGTTGGAAACAGCAGCGAGGAGGTGCTGGAAAGGGGATGGTGCTGAGGCGCGAGGCAGGGAGCACGTCCCCAGTGTGAGCTTAACCAGGCACCCACACGTCATCAGGACGGCTGGCTTGTGGAACGCGGTGGCTCTGTGTGCTGGAAATTATCCCTGTCCCCAGGGGGAGGATGCTGCTGGGGTCCCTGTGTAGAGCAAAACTCTGGGATGCTTGGAGGTTTACCCCGCAGCAAGGCTGCAGGGTGGTGACAGGAAGAGAGCATCTCCCGCCTTGGGATCCACCCATACCTCTTGCACAACACAGCCACGAGGATGGGGTGCTGCCCAGCCCATGGCCTCTGCCCTGCTCTGTGAGTGCCTGACATGGGCGCAGCTGGGCTGCGGGGTCAGGCGCATGGCGAGGCTGGAGGAAGCGGGAAGGGGATGCTCAGGGGGAAGCCTGGGAGCAGTGAGACCTCTGTGCTCCGGCGTCCGCCTGTCTCCTGACTCACCCCAGCTGCCATCAAAGTGCTCCTGGGACTGCTGACACATCCAGCCCTCGGCTAAGGGGGGAGATCCCACAAAGCACACATGCTGGGGTGGTAACCCCAATCTCGGGACCCCTGTGCAGGCAGCTCAGTTCTTTGCCCAGTGCAGGGTGGGGCTGGCGGGGGGAGCACAGCTGGAAATGTGCCGTCCTCCTGCCTGGGACTTGTTGCATAAACAGGAGATTAGCGGAGCTGTGAGGAACGCGTGGTGCGTGTGGTGGGGACCAAGGGGTGGCATGGAGAGGGTGATTGTGTGCGTCAGTCCCCTTCGGTGCCACCAGAGAGCCACCCAGCCTTGTGCCTGGGGAGGTGATGCACAGCTGGGATGTGCAGTGACACATGGCACTGTGTGCAAGAAGACAGCTGGGGTGACGCAGAATCTCCACTCAGCTGCCTCCGGTGCCACCCCAGCACCGTCCCGTGGGACACTGACCAAGCCACTGAGTCACCATCCTCTTCGGCATCCTCCCGCCCACTGCCAAGCTGTGATGGGCTCTGCATCCCTGGGCATAGGGATTGTCCCCTCTGCAGCTCCAGTGTGGGGCTTTGCTCATCCCTGCAGTGCATACCGGGGCTCGGTGATCCTGGCACCGCAAGGGTCAGCACTGGCCCGGATATTGGACGGCTTGGGGATGTTTATCAGAGCTCCTGGGGAAGGGAAAAACAAAAACCACCACCCAAAGGAAGGGATATGCGTCAGCGATGGGCCTGGGCGACCCACCGGCAGCCGGGCGGGATGAGGGCCAGCGCTCACCCAGCCCCTTAAGCAGCAGTGCTGTGTCCTCAGTGCCCGCAGCCTGGCTGGGGGGGAACCCCCACAACCTCTCATCCCACCTCATGCTGAGCCAGACTGCTCCCTCTGAGGAGGTTTGTGTGGCACTGGGGGGAGCCCCGTGGGGTTGCTGTGGCTGCGGCAGGTCCTGGAGGAGGAGGAGGGAGAGGAAGGCTCTGGGAGGGAGGCACATGACGATGGCCCTGCAGGACATGGGGAAGGGATGTGGCATCTCAAGGGTGTGAAGTTGTGCAGGTGTGTGGATGGCAGATGGTTGGGTGCAGAGAGCCCAGTGGTGCTCTGCGCACAACCCTATATGAGACGTTAGAGAGTCCACATGGGCTGTGTTGGAAGCTTGGGCTGTGTGCGTTTTGCTGCCCAGCCTTCACTTGGGAGGAGATGGCTGGGTCCTTGTGAGGACCGCTGGGGGGGGGGCTGCGACTTGGGGGGCGCGGGGGGCTGGGCTGGGCAGACACCCCGCTGCGCCTCGTTCCTCGCATTCCTGGGCAGGGCTGCCGGGTGGAGGGGTCGCAGCGGTGCGAGCTGGGCGGCAGGAATGCAAACACCGGCACGGGGAGAAGAAAGGCGGCTGTGTCTGCTGCGGTCGGGCAGAACTGTCCAGGGGGTGCGTGGGACCCCCCACCTTTCTATGGGAGATGTAGGGGATGGCGGTGGCCCTGTCACCTGCGTGATCTGCAGCGTCTCTCTCCATCTTCCTGGGGTGCTCCTGTGTGCCTGCATCAGGAGCTCAGTGCCCCAAGGAAGGGCTAGCCCTGTATTAGACATCAGAGAATTAGGGTAGGGAGATCCCATCCTGGACACCACACTTTTGTCTGTTCTGCAGCTGAAAACCTCCAGGTGCAGAAGGCAGAGGCTGGGTGGGCAGTGCCCTTCCTGCCCTCGGTGTCCCTGTGTCCCACAGTTGGGGGTCTGCCCCCATCTCTGGCCTCGGGAGCTGGGGCCCAGGGTTTGGGGGGACCCTACGTGAGCATCCCCGGGGGGACGTGGGGTGCAGCGTGGCCCCGTGCCGGCCCCGTCCGTGGCGGCTTTGCTGCCGGAGAACATTCCAGGGAGGCTGGCGTGGGGCCAGCGCCGCGGGGCAGGGAAAGGGGCCTTTTATGGAAGCGTTTCTGCATTAGAATAAAATCATAATAATAATGCGCAGGGGAAGGGAGCGGGAGGAGGAGGAGGAGGAACCCCTGAACAAAACACGGAGGCGGGACGGGAACGCTCTGGCAGCTGGAGGCTATCTGCCAGTGGGATGGGGTGGGATGTGGCTGTTGGGAGTGGGGTGTTTGGGGGCAAAATCCCCATTTTGTGGTCCACAACGAGGGGGATGCTGAGCCGAGTGGGAAGGATCCCCATGCCATAGCAATGGTGCATTGCTGAGCGTGTCAGTACCTGGCACGTGCAAGGGGTGGCTTGTAAGGCATCACCACTCCAGGGACACACTTTGGAGTGGAGGGGATGAAGCACCCTGAATTTCACTCTCCTACCACCTCTACCACCATCCCCAGGCCTCTGCCAGCCTTCAGTGCCATTCCTGTGCCCCTATGGGCACCACCACCAACCCAGCACTGCCTCTCCCGTTGCAGCATGCTACTGCTGGGGCGCACGCAAAACCCAAGGTTAATTGCCAGTAATTGCCTCTGGTAATTAAGGTAACAATAGCTGAGCTGTTCAGCTGGCGTCTGTAGAAGTACTCAGAGAAGGCCGGGCTGAGTTTTGTGCCAGGTGCTCCTGGCATCAGCCTTACGCTGCCCACCTGGGGCTGGGAATGATCATCTGGGGTTGCCTACTCGTAGCTGGGATTGCCCACTTGGGGTTGGGGCAGCTAGAACTCAGCTCTGTGTTCTGAGTAGGAGATGCTGCACCCTTCCTGTACCTGGTGCTGTAGGGATTAATGGGTGCCTCTCTCTGCTCCCTTGCAGGCTGCCACCCCGTGCTCCCCTGCTGTCAACTATGAGCTGGTAAGTGATGGCTCTGTGGGGAGCTGTCTCCCCTTGTGCTTTCGGGGGAACAGCAGTGGGACGTGACTATCTCAGGCTCTGGTGTCCTTCCTCCTGGCTTGGAATGAGGCAGTTTCTTGCATGCCCGGAGATAGCTGTAGCAGATGTGTCTTTGGCTGTGGGTTTCCAAGGACAAGTGAGAGCATCCCTAGCTATTGTCACACCCTTCTTTTTGTCCCTCCTGGGGCTATTTAGTGAGCGGCCAGATGCGTGTGGGTCTGGAGAGCTGCTGGGGTGACAGGAGTCCTTCCCAGTGGACATGGGAAGTGTGGGTTGTGGCGGCAGGACAGGGCTGCAGCTATGGCATGATGCTGGGTGCTGTGCTGTGGGACCCAGCTGGGCACTCTGTGGCACAGCGGGTGCTTGGCACAGCTCCTGCCAGCTCACGAGGGCAGCACACGAGCCCCACTGTGGTTATCTGCCCTGGGTTTAATCTCTGCCTGTGCTGCTGCAGGCACTTATCACTGACAAAAATGTGTTGGCTTTGAGCTGGGACCGTTACCGTGGCTTTGAGAGGAAATTGAAAGGGCTTTGCCCTGTTGCCTGTGCTGAAAATGGTGGTGTCCCCCTGCCTGGAGCAACCATAGCAGGAGGGCACAGCCTGGTCCTTTTGTTGCCTTTTGTTTCCTGGTCCCAGGGATGAGATCCCCCTGTGCCACCTGGCCAGCTGTCCCCAGGTGGTGACTCTGTCCCATGACCCTGTACTTGGGGTCAGGACACCCTACCCCAGTCCACAATCCCTTCTCAGAGCTCTCTAGAGACTGCTGGAAAAATCTCACTGAAGTCATTCTTCCCTGAGCACCCCCTGCTTGGGACCCTCATGATCCCACTGCAGCACTGTGTTTATCTTGGGGAGCAGAGCCTGGAGGTGGAGCTGCAATGTTGTTTACCTCACTGCACCACAGCCTTGGTTTTGGGGCTCAGCTAAAGCTGGAGGCTGCTTTTCTTGTTGGAAATCACCACCTCCTTGCTGCAGATGTTGGGGTGAGGATAGGGATGGGATGAGAGTGAGGCAGGGGTGGGTGCCATGGGGGATATAGGGGGTGATGTAGGAGGGCAGTGGCCCTCAGTGGGGCTCTGCATTGCCCTGGTGCTGCACTTGGGTTTCGAGGGATTCCTGGCTTTTAGGAAGAATGGACACGTGGAGGAAGGGAAGGAAACGGCATCATGGAGCATTTCCTAGGAAGGGACAGAAATAGCCAGGGGGAATTTCTGATCCCAGCCGATCCTCTGCACGAGCACATGTGCCTCTCAACCTCTGTCTCCTTCTCTTTCTCTCCTTTTTCTTACTTTCCCCCCTCCCACAGCCATCCCCAGGACAGAACATCACCAAGCAGGTGGACACCCCGGTAAGTGCCATGAGCCAGCAGAGTCTGCTCTTCACCTTGAGATCTTACTGGGGGTTACTTGTGTCTGTCCCCCAGCCAAAACTTGGCTCTTTACCCATTGACCCCCCCCGCCCCAGTCCTGCCAGACACCCCATTCCAGGGCTGTGCTGATGGCTGAGGGATGTGCCTGAGGTGATGGGCAGAGGCAGTGGCAGAGCCCAGCGTAGGCCCTGGAGTGGAGGCTTTTGCTGCAAAGCCGGCTTTCCTGTCCATAGAGCTAGGGATCCGCTTTTTAATCTGTGGACATGATTTTGCTAAGACAGTGTAGACAAACGCTGTGCCAAAGTCAACGCAGACGGCTTCCCCCACTCACCCGCCTACACACACACCGGGGCTGGAAATGTCCAGTGAGGAGTCAGGAACCCCCTTTGTTACTTTGCTTCTTTTGGGGAATTTCTCAATGTTTCTGTGTCCTTCTCTGTGGCTGAGGTCACCGGGCAGGAGGAACCTATGGCTTTTGGATGGTGCTTGGGGACATGCTGAAGTGACATGGGGTGGGAGGCAGGTTTGGATGGGGATCTGAGGCCCCCACTCCAGGGAGGGGTCTCTGCAGCATCTTTTCCACTCTTTGGGGTTGGTGGCACCTCTTGCAGCCCCATGGTGCACTACTGGTCATTGAGGTTTGGATCCTTCCTAGGTATTGGAATGCACCACCCATGCTAGATGAGCCTTTAAAGGACTCCTCCTCATTAGTAGGAGATCCTAAAACTAATGAGGTGTGAGTGTATTTTCCCTTAGTGGTTTTTTTTGGAAACCTTGCTTTGTTTTTTGGCTGAGGTCACAAAGTCACCCAACAAACCGGCTGCAGATGAAATTCTTGAGGCCAGAGAACATGCATAAATAGAAGTTTCCTGCTTGGAGAGCTCAAATGTTTCCTCCCAGCTTTCAGCTTGGCCAAAGCAAACGGCAGTGCTTGGCCATGTGAGCCTCCTGTGGGCTGCAGACCTGCCCTGTCCTGGGACCAGGTGTTATGAGGCTGCCATCATGTGGTCCCCAGGTCTGCTTGTATCAGTGTGGGGATATTGTGCTACCAGAATGCTCACTGGATGTGGTGTAGTGACGTTGTGTCTGGGATGTCCAGGTGTCACTGCACCTTGTGATGTGTGGCCACTGTATGACTCGAGAGCCATGGTAGTAACTTGTTCTTCCTCTCTGGTTCTTTAGGACACCACGAGGTCCACCAGAAGCGGGCAGGCACACCGCAAAACGTCCAGGTAGAGCCCAATGTCTGCACGTGGGGATGGGGACCTGCAGTGGCGGGGGGAGCAGAGGGCAGTCTTAGGGTGGCCCCATCCCTGCATCCCCAAGTGTTTCGGCCCATGTCACTTCACCCAAATGACTGTGGTGGTAGGGAGGATCACCATGTTGCCTCCTCAGTGCCCTGACCTGATGATGTCTCTTCTCTTTCTCAGGAGCATGAGCCTGACAGCGGCCATGGAGAGCAGCTGTGAGCTGGACCTGGTGTACATCACAGAGCGCATCATCGCTGTCTCCTACCCCAGCACAGCCGAGGAGCAGAGCTTCCGCAACAACCTCCGTGAGGTGGCCCACATGCTGAAGTCCAAGCATGGGGACAACTATGTGGTGAGAGGACCTGACAGCTTGGGGATGGGGCTGGGATGCTGTAGGGGATGGGTGCCATGTCCTCATCTCCAGTCAGTCTTCACCCTGATGTGCTGAGCTGGAGAGTAAGGATCTTGGACTGACACAGATGGTTTTTCCTTTCCTGAAGCTCTCCATCCCTTTTTGGACCCCATGGGAATTTTTGGCTGTGGCAGTGCTGTGTAGCTGGGCATTACTGGGGTTAATGTGTCTGTGGAAATGGAGATTTGGGGAGGCTTGCGGGTGAAGAAGAGGTTGGGGTGGCATTGGGAAGGATGTCCCCTTACGCTTTCTTTCTTCTTCCCTGAAGCTTTTCAATCTCTCAGAGCGGAGACATGACATCAGCAAACTTCACCCCAAGGTGGGTCACAGTGGGAAGCAGAGGGCTTTGAGAAGGGCAGTGGGAACAGCTCTCTGGTGCAAGCTCCCAGGGCAGGAACAGCTGCCCTCCTGCCCCACTGAGCAGCTGGAGGGGCAGGGAAGGGATAGCCCAGAGAAGAGCATCAGGACTTGGCTGGTGATACCCCCACCAGCCCAATTTGGCATCTCCTGGGAGTGCTCCCTGGAGTATCATCCCCTATCCCTATCAATGTGGGGTTCCCTGAGCAGCTGAGATGGGTGTTGGGGAGCTGGGATATGGGGACCCAACACTCCCAAGCCCAGGACAGTGTCTTGGGAGCAGGAGAGCTGGTGGAGAGCTTGAGAGACCCATCAGCTGTGTACTAGAGAGGCAGAAGTGGCATGGTTGTGACTCTTGGTTGTCCCCCTGCCCCCGATTCCTTGCCCAGGTGCTGGATTTTGGGTGGCCCGACCTGCACACTCCAGCACTGGAGAAGATCTGCAGCATTTGCAAAGCGATGGACACGTGGCTGAACGCGGTGGCTCACAACGTGGTGGTGCTGCACAACAAGGTGGGCTGGACCCCAGGGGGGGCTGCAGGAATTTGGTTGAGCAAACTGAGGTGTAGGGAACCTGGTGTTTTGTGGCTTAGTGTGCAGATTGGGGTGTGCGCTGTAAGATTTGGGGGTGCATGGTGCTGATGGGCGCTGCCACCCCCATGATATCCTTTTCTGTGCGTGTGCAGGGGAACCGTGGTCGGCTGGGGGTAGTTGTGGCTGCCTACATGCACTACAGCAATATCTCAGCCAGGTGAGAGCAATGGCACAGTCCCAGAGCTTCCCTACCCACTGCTCAGCACTGCAGTGTGGCAGAGCTGGTGTCAGTGCTTTCCTTCCCTCACATACCCTCTTGTCCCTGCAGTGCTGACCAGGCTCTGGACAGGTTTGCCATGAAGCGCTTCTATGAGGACAAAGTGGTGCCGGTGGGACAGCCCTCCCAGAAGAGGTGGGTCCTGGAATATGGCCTTGGATTTGTCCCACGGTTGGATCTGCGGGATGCGTCCCTGAGCTGCCTGTCCCCCTTCCAGGTATATCCACTACTTCAGCGGGCTCCTGTCCGGCAGCATCAAGATGAACAACAAGCCCCTCTTCCTGCACCACGTCATCATGCACGGCATCCCCAACTTTGAGTCGAAAGGCGGTAGGTGCCCCTGGGCCTCTGCTCCTAGTTCTCCAAGGGGGTTACTTTCCACAATACCCTGGGCAATTTCAATGGATTCTACCCTTTTCTTCTAGAATTTTTCTCTTCTCTTCAGTAGAGTGCTACTCTGAGTGCTCTGGGGATGCTCCCCCTTAGGCCTGGGGGCTGAACAGCAATAATGCTTTTCTGATGGCTTTTTGGAGAATGAGACCAGACTGGGTTTTGGGCAGGAGATGCAGTACCCACTGGATTCCAGTGCCTGCCAGGGCACCTGGAGGAGAAGCCAAACTCAGCGCTCATTAGGCTCCATCTCACCTCCACTCCTAGCCCCACACATATCCTACAGGACCCAGCTAGTCTCTGGGGGGCTCCCACACTGCTCCCAGCCCTGTGCAGTCAGGAGCATCCCTTTCTGCCCATCCCAGATGTTGCCCACTGCTGGAGGCCTCGGCAGTGCGGGCTGGCTGGGGCGGGAGTGGCTGTTTGCCTTGGCTCCATCCCTATTTGGATTTCTACTCCGTGACTAATCCCTGCCCCTCCACCCTGCCGGCTAACAACGTGCCTTCTCTCCCCCATTGATGTCTTCCAGGTTGTCGGCCCTTCCTGAAGATCTACCAGGCCATGCAGCCCGTCTACACATCGGGGATCTAGTAACTATCTCTGCACGTTGGGCAGGGTGCTCCCCTTCCTCCCCAGCTCAGGGTGGGCTTGCAGCTTGGAGGGGGGGGATGGAGATATTGCAGGACCAAATCCCCGCTGATCCCAGTGCTTAGTCCTCTTGGTTCCTGCTAGCCACAAAAAAGAGGCTTCCTACTTTCTTGGAGGGAGGAATTGGCCATACTGGGCCCTACAGGGCTGGCCTGGCCCCTTCCGCTGGAGGGCTGTAGTGACTCTGAGCATCAGCAGAGGGAGCCTGGAGCTGTGAGGAGCCTGCGGCTAGGGACACCTCACCCTCCCTGGGGACAGAGGCAGTTCTCCTGCCTCTGGCCAGAGACATGCTCCTCCTGCCAGGGCTACTCCCATTGGCTTAAAACCCATCTCTGTGCTGCAGCATGATGTGAGGGACTTCCCTAGCAATGGTTCTCCCTCCCTATAGGAATCCTATAGGGCTGACACCCTGCCAGCACCCCACTTGGGGGGCCACTTGGGAACAGAGCAGATTGCAGGAAAGTGGCTGTTAAGAGCATCTTCCCTAGAGCCTCTAGAATAGTTTCCTTTTCCTCCTCCCCTGGAATAGTTCTCCACTTTTTAACTTCCCCACAATTTGCTGATCCCCAGCATTTGCTGATGCTACCACGTGAAGCTGGGTTTGTGTCCCCATTCCCAGCCCTAGGGCTGCTGAGAGTGGGCAAAGGAGCTAATTTCTCCAGCTGCTTGGATGCTCTGCTGGTGCTGCATCCCATGAAGATCCCCCAGCTCCTGGCCCCACACCCAGCCTGCAGCTGGGCCCCTTTAAGGGGAACAGAGCACTTTGCCTTTGGGGTATTCCCATCCCACCCCCCTGAACCAGGAACTCCCATCCCTGCCATCCGTCTATCCCCGTTAGCTGAGATTTACTGCCACCCCAGCCTTGCCTTTCAGCTTTTAATAGGCTGTTTATGGGACGCTGGTAATAAACTCCAGGTTTATCTCGCCTGTGAAATCCAACTCCCTTCTTCCCCTGTCCCCTGCGCTTGTCCCCCACTGCTGAGCTCTGACGCTGCTGCTCACAGGAAGCTCCCTGGTGCGCAGCAGGGCTGTGGGCAGGAAGGCTGTGGCAGGGGGGAGTGCCATGCTTTGGCCCCCTTACTGGGGGGGGGGGGGTTGGGTGGGAGGAGCTGGTGGAGGCTGGGTGATGTGGGGGCTCATCCTCACGCTGTCCTTCTCCACAGCAATGTGCAAGGGGACAGCCAGACGGGCATCTGCATCACCATAGAGCCGGGGCTGCTGCTCAAGGGCGATATCTTGGTAAGGAGCCTGCCCCTTCCCAGAAGGAGAGCTGGGGAACGGTGGTCCTTGTGCCCTAAGGGCATGCTGTTACCCTGGGGGCTCGTTTCATTTCTGCTACCTCCACAGCTCAAGTGCTACCACAAGAAGTTCCGCAGCCCGACCCGTGATGTGATTTTCCGCGTGCAGTTCCACACTTGTGCTGTGCATGACCTGGACATCGTCTTTGGCAAGGAGGACCTGGATGAAGCATTCAGAGGTAACTGTGCTGCCTGATGCAGCCTCTCTCTCCTTTCTCCCAGTTTTCTACTCCTCGTTCTGCACTCACTGCCTGGGAACTGTTAGGGTGTGCAGCCCCCACGGACTGAATGACCATCCCCATCTGCCAGGCTGCGTGAGACTGGGCTTTCCTGCTCATGTGGGGAAGGTTTTGGTGGTGGGCAGCCCTTACCCCATTCCTGGCCATGGTGGAGATGAACCAGGGCCATCCTGCTCTGTATGGTGGATGTGGTGACAGCATCATCCCAAATCTGGGTGTCGTTGCTCAGGGATAACCCTTGAGCGAGGTGAGGCGTTCAGCTGGCTGAGTGGTGAGGTGCTGGAATAGGTTGCCCAGAGAAGTTTTTGGTGCTCCATTCTTGGAAGTGTTCAAGGCCAGGTTGGATGGGGCCCTGGGCAACCTGGTCTAGTGGCTGGCAGCCAGCCTAAGGTTGCGGGGTTGGAAGTGAATGATCTTTAAGTTCTGCTCCAACCTATGCCATTCTGTGCTTTGGGCAGGTTTGTTATGCCTTGCTCATATGCTTTTGGAAGGATAGATGAAGATGTCCCTTTGCTCTGCTCTCTCCCTGCCAGATGAACGTTTCCCTGAATATGGAAAGGTGGAGTTTGTGTTCTCCTATGGCCCTGAGAAGATCCAAGGTAAGGCCAGCTGAACCTGCAAGGAGGATCCACGCCCCAAAATGTGCAGCCCTGGTGTGCTCCCTGCCCATAGAACTGTAGAATCTTTAAGGTTAAAAAAGATATTTAAGATCAACCAGTCCAGCTGTCCACCTAGCAAGAATGTTGCCCACGAACTGTCACTTAGTACCATGTCTACCCTTTTCCTTAATACCTCCAGGGATGGTGCTCCACTGCCTCCCTGGGCAGCCTGTTCCAATGCCCGACCGCTTTCTGATGAGAAATTCTTCCTAATATCCAACCTGTATCTCCCCTGCCACAACTAGAGTCCATTCCTTATAATCCTATTGCCAGTTGCCTGGGAAAAGTGGCCAGCAATCCATCTCTCTGTCCCAAGGCAACTCACCTGTAACCCTTCTACCTTACCTTTTTCCCTCCCCTCTCTTGACCCATTCTTTGTGTGCCAGCTCTGTTTTCACCCTGACCAACTGTCCTTCATCCTTCTAGGCATGGAGCACCTGGAGAATGGCCCCAGTGTCTCAGTGGACTACAACACATCCGATCCGCTCATCCGCTGGGACTCCTACGAGAACTTCAACATCCAACGTGAGGACAGCACCGAGGGGGCCTGGGCTGAGCCACCGCTGCCGGGCAAACACCTGGAGAAAGGTTAGGGCTGCGAGTGGATGGCAGGGCTACAGGATGTCACTGTGCCTTGGGGAATAACGACGCTGCTTTTTGAAGGGAGCGAGGCCAGGTTCCCTATTCCCTCCCTCGCTAGGTCTGGCTGCAGCAGGCTGGCATGGCGGCTGCGGGGCTGGGACTGGGGCTGCCGGTGTCTGAGGCAGCGGTGCGAGGGGATCCTTGTTTATGGTTGTTCTCACCTTATTTGGTCAGAGAATTGCACGCCAACGTTTTTGGCACACAAGGCGCAAGCAAGCGGTGGTGGCGGGGGTGGGGGGGGGTGGAGGTTGGCACGGGGGGGGACACGAGACCAGCACCGGGGTTGGATCAACTGCCGTGCTGCTGCTTTGCCACTGCTGCTCCCTGACGCCCGGTGAAGGCTTCTAGAGGAGGTGGCAGCGTGGAGGTCAGGATCAGCTGTGAACTGGTGGGTTCCTCTTCTCGTTCTGCTTCTGTTTGGGATCTGTGCTAGGTGCAGAGAGGCTGCTAGGCTTGGGGGGGTGACCCCATGGTGGATAGCAGGGGATCCACTGGAAGTGGTGTCTGTCCTGGTGCTTGCCTTCTGTCTGCTTATCCTCATGGCTGTGGGGGGGAAAACTGAGGTGCAGCAAGGCCCTTGGTTGACTGAGCAAACCCCTACATTTGGCTCTCTGGCTTAGAGGGGGGCCCGGCTGGGCTGCTCCACAGCCTGCTCTGCTGGAAGGGAGTGGCATGTCCCCACCTGGCCCAGGCTTCCCTGTGGTTATTGGTGAGAGCGGGGTGCGCTGGGACCCCCCATTCCCATCCCACTGCATGTCATTGGTCCCCATGTAGTGGCTTGCGGCTCCGCCTGCCCTCCTGTCTCCTCCTCAAAGGGGCTTTGGGGTTGTTCTGGCTCTGTGATGAGTTCCCTCTGTACTTGTGGCAGCTGAGGGAAAGGATGGCTGTTTTTTGGGTTCAGGTGTCCCCTGTTCAGGGTGGATGGAGGATACTCTCCCTCTCTTGGTGGGGCCAGGCTGGCTCCAGGGAGCAGCTGGAGCAGTGTGAGTTTTGCAGCTTGCTGGAGAGTTGCTGCAGAGAGACTTTTTGGAGTACTGCACACTGGCAAGCAGGCAAATATGGATGGGGACTTATTGCCTGGTCTGGTTTGGCTGAGATCATTGCCAGTGGAGAGCAGTGCTGCGGCTGGCACAGAGATGGTAGGGAGTTGTCCCTGGGACCTGGATGTGTGGCTGTGGTGGTACAGAGCAGGGGGACAGAGTGTTCTGTTATGCTGGGGCAGCATGAAGTCATACCAAAGGGCCATTCACATCCCTGACCTAGTAGATCCCATAACCGCTGTCTCTTGGACCCACTCACCCTGCTGAACCTGGTATCCATCTTCCCCTTGCCTCCCTCTTCTGTACGAGCCTCTCCCCGCTGCTGGAATGGGGACTGCTGAGGCCAGGCCAAGCCCAACACCTGCAGGGGGTTTGCTAAATCCCCACCTGAGTAATGCAGCTGACTTCTGGCTTGGCCATGCTCATGTGCCTGTGCTTTGCACCTACCATGCCTGTGACTGGGATGGCACAGTGGGGGTGTGAGTGGACATGTGTATATGGGGTGCCAGCAACCTGCATCAGCCCTGGCTGCAAAGCCTCCTGGGGTGATGCTGGTGCCCTGCTGTCTCCCCATCCTGTGCAGGGAGCAGCTTGGACATCAGTCCTGCACCTTTCCATGGGTCACAAAGTGACTGGATGGGGTCACTGCTGCAGGTTTGTCCCCACCATGGGGTCAGTGTGCCCACCATGGGTTTGTCTGCGTAATTGGGTGACATCTTGCTGGGCTCCTGCCTTGGGCCCACTTGGACAGCCAGGGCGTGCGGAGCAGCAGGCAAGCTGGGCTGTGTGAAGGCAGGGAGCCAGACGGGGCAGGCTGGGGCTGTTAAAGCCATCGGCAGAGCATTGAGGCTCTCCCCCCTGCGCCTGGCTCTGTCCCCTGGCCGGGCTCAGCAGGGAGGGAGCCGCTGGCTCTGCTCTTGCTTTCGCCAGCTGACTAAAGCCGAAGGAATCTGCTTCCCCCTCCCCATCCCGCCCATCTCCGCTGCTCCGTGCTCAGTCCGCTGCGAGGTAAGGGCTCAGCGGGTGGGTGGTGGGGGGCATGGAGGCCTGGGGCTGGATCCAGGCAGGGTTTCTCCTCTTTTCTTCTGGTTACTCCCCATGGGGTGGTGGTGAAGCATCCACGGGTTGGCTGGACGGTTGTGCTGGAGCGTGGGGGTCACAGGAGGATGCAGGCAGGGTTCTCAGTGGGCAGTGGGAGCTCAGCCCTTTCTCTTTCCTCTTCGAACAGTATTTAAAATGATGTGTGTGTGGGGGGGTCCTTGGTGTGCCCAGAGCTGTGGAACATGGGGTGAAAAATGGAAAGGTGGAAAAGCAAACAAAAAAGATGTGCAAGGACGCATGGTGCACACTGGCGTTGGAGGAAACCAGGCTCTGAGTTGAGGGCTTGTGTGGAAGTGCTGCTCCCGTTGTCATTTGTGGAGGTGGGGAAAACGTGCATTTTTGGGGGGAATGGAGAGGAGTTCAGGTTTGGCCGATCGAGCCATTGGAAGGGTTTCTGCGCCTCTTGAGCTGGGCACTTGTTTAAGAAGGAGAAACTCACATCTCCAGCTGGAGCTTTGGGTCTGCCTCCTTAAAGCATCACGTGTGGCCCAAAAGGCCACCCCCCTCCTCCCACACAGTGTGTCACGGCTTTCTGGGGACAGGTGTGACATGACGCCAGAGCCAAGCAGGGCTGGGGGGGGGGGGTCTCAAGCTGGAGGGTCCCGGGGCTGGGGGCCTCCTATAGTGGACAATACTGTGGTTTGAAGTGGGCAGGCTGTGTGTCTGTCTGCTTTTGGGAAATCTGTCCATCTGTCTGCGATGCCGAGGAAACGGTTAACACGGCGCTGCGCTGGCTGCCTCTGGAGGAAGTAGTTAATATTCATAACCAGGAGCTGTCTGTCCGGCTGTCCTCCCTGCTCTCCCTCCATGGCGGCTCGCCCCTCGCTGGGTTAAACAGGGCTGGGGCTCCGGCAGCCCCTGAACGCCTCCCCACTGCCTCTCCTCTGTGTGGTCTGGGCAGAGGGGAGGGAACCGGCACCTCCTCGCCTCCAGCCTCCTCTGTCCTTCCCTCCTCCATCCCGCCCTTGCTCTCTGCTGTTGCGCCAGGTCTGAGCCCCACGGTCCACCCTCTGTGCTCGGGGTGCCCCTAAGTTGGCCCCGGGGATACAGCGTTGGGGTGGGGAATAGCTCTGTGAGGTGGAAAGCAAAGGCAAAGGGACGAACGCCAGCCCAAAGCTAGTGCCGGCCATCAGCTCCTGTCCTGGACGGACGCACGGAGCTGGCTGCAGGCGCTGCTCAAGCTGCCACTGCGCCAGGTCCCCTGGAAGGAACGAAGGAAAGGGATTTTGCCACCCACTCCTTCTCTTTGTTCAGGATCTTTTCTTCTCTGTGCCCTTTGGTAAGTCCTGCATTTGCTTTTCTTTGAGTTGGGTGGACTGGGAGAGGGGAGGGCTTGGGGCTGGCGGAGATGGAATTCATGGCCATGGTGACCCCGGCTCAGGGGCTGGGGATTTCATATGCCATTGTATCTGGGCATATGAAATAGATTGGAGCTGGGGATAGGTGAGCTCTTCCCCAGTTCCTTCATCCCACACAGTCCTGCCTGGTGGGGTGGTGGCAGCAGAAGGGATGCTGCTGGGGACAGGACTGGGGGAGATGTGATAGTGTCCCAGCTTCATCCTCAACATGAGTGTGGGATTTGTGTGGAAGCTTTGTGCTGTGTGGGGCACAGACCTGAGGCAGAGTTCTGGGATTTGAGATGTCTGTTCTTCGCCACCCACTGGGTTAAGCCCTACTCCTGATGTTACTTGCTGTAGGCTGGGTTTTTACCCAGTCCAAGTGAGGGGGGAGATTGCAGGAGTGTGACCCCGAGGCTCTCCCCTAGCCAGCCCTGAGCTACTCCAGGAGCTGAACTTGGGCAGACACAACCCTCCGGGCTGTTGCTGTGCTGACCTTCAGGACGAAGCCTGACCTTGCCGGGAGCTGTGACCACTTGCGAACGGGGATTTGGATTCCTGCCATTTGGGTATGGTAGTGTTGGCTGAGGTAGCCTGTACTCTTGTTTTTGGGGGAGTTTACTTAACTTCTCATTGCTGCATAGTCCAGGAGTGAGTGGTATGGAGAGGTGTCAGGGAGCAGCAGATCTTCACCTCTTGTTATCAGAGCCCAGGGGAGGCATGGGGATAAGAACAGGGTGTGCGGTCAGGTGTGGGGCAGGGAGCGTGGCCTTCTTTGCTTGCTGCTCCAGTGCCACTCTGGGATGGAGGTAACCAAACTGCTGTGCTCTAATCAGGCTGAAGGGTGCAAGGCAGGTGGGACAGGCGCTCATGGTGAGCTGTGCCCCTTGCAGACCCTGCTTTTGAAGTGTTTCACCCTGCAGTGGGGTGGTTCCCAGCCTACAGACTAATTAAAGCCTTTGCTATCTATTTCTTTTCCCCTTGGAGCCACGTGCTTCCATTTATTTTTATTTATTCCCCTTTCCTCTCTATTCCCTTGCCCTATTTATCCCAGCCCCTTTGACTCTTACCCCATTTCTCGGGACTGGCCAGCACCCGTCACTGCCATCAGACAAGGGCTGGGCTATGTCCCAGCTCTGGGTGATGTCTCAGCCTCTCCAGCATTGACGCTGCCCCTGGACACGCTACTTTTTCCTTTCTTCCTCCCCTGGAAGGGATTCCCTCCCTTTTCCTTGCTGTGAGTCAAATGCTGCCAGTTCCTGGCTATGCAGAGGAGCAAGAAAATCCTCATCCCTCCACACTGTGTGCCCAGAAGGGACCCTGCTGTCTCTGCTGCATCACCCTACCTTTGAGGCCAGGGGGGTATCCGGGTCTCGGCTGCCTACCTGGGTTGCCAGTAGGGATCTGCAAGTGGAAAACTGATGCTGAGAGGGTTCTTCCTGGGGTTGAAACAGGCTGGCTCGGTAGGTTGCGTGCTGGGCATTCTGTGTGGTGAGGAGGGGTTGTGGCATGAGGCTGAGCGTGTTCCCCTGGGCAGACAGGGACGAGCTGACGTGGCCCCGCACCCCATCTCAGGACTGGCTTTCGGAAGTGTTTTGCTCTCAGATAGGAGCGCTCTGATTTCACACTATCGCATTAGGGCTGTCTTCCGCTCCTGAGTCAGCCGCTTGGCCCCCAGCCAGCGAAGAGTCATTTTTTCCTCCAAAAGAAAGTGTTTAATGCTGCTTGCAGCCCCTTCCAGGAAACCTTGTCGGGGAGCTGGAAAAACAAGAGTCTGCTGCCCAGCCGGTGCTGTGCGTGCTGCTGGGGAGGTTGGGGGGGGGGGGGGGCAGGCATGGTGAAGGGGGGGGGCTGTCCTCAGTGCCTCAGTGGTGGCCAGGGTCTCACTGTGTCCCTAAGGGTTGGGTGACCCATTGGGAAGTGATGGTGGTGGGAACTGTGGGGCTTGGTGCAGTGTGTGAGACCAGTGGTGACGTTGCTGTAATATGGTTTTGAGTTGTGCGGTGTCCAGTGCCTCCCCGGGGAGAAGTTGCTGTGTTCTTGGGGTTGGGGAGAAATGCTGTTTGTGTGGGAGCTTCGGGGCAGCATTCAGCCACTGGAGAAGGTCTGGAGCAGATCCACCCACCCTGAAAGAGGGAAGGAAAAGAACAGAAAGGGTGGGAACCTTGCTGTAGCCAGGGAAGAAAATGTCAAGGATGGGTCGTTGGGCTGGATCCATGCTTGGTCTGTGAGGAGGGGTGGGAGGAAGGAGCAGGGGGGAGGGGGCAGGTGGGTCTTGGATCCATCTGTCTTCCATCCCAGGCTAAGTGCATCTCCTCCTCGTCTGGCCTCCTGTGACCTGTGTGCGTGTATTGCCCCCACAACCCCCGTTTGCCCTCCAGTGCCCCGACATGTCCCTTTGGGTGCAGCAGTTAAGCAACATCCAATGGTATCAGCAGTCCCAGCCTTCCCCACCGGTGGAGCCGGGAGGAGAACAGCCACGGACTTTGCACGGAGCCGGGGGGCTGTTTGCTGGATGTCGGCGGAGCATGCGGTGCTTGCAGGGCAGGGAAGGACGGCGCGGAGCCACGGGGGCGCGGGGAGGGGGCCTGGCACCGGCGTCTGTGCATGGCAGCGCCTGCGGGACCGCGCCAGGTGCGGAGGAGACGGCCATGCTGGTAGTTAAGCATTCCGGCGGCACGGAAGAGATCGAAACCACCGGCTAATGGGACCCATTAGCTCCGTGCAGAGAGCCAGCCATTGATCTGGGGTCTCGTGTTCGTTTCTCCCCTTGCAGAGGTTGGGCACACGCAAGGGCCCCTGGACGGGAGCCTCTACGCTAAAGTGAAGAAGAAAGATTCCCTGCACAGCAGCATCGGCGTGGGCAACGCCGCCCGCCTCCCGCTCTCGGCAGCCTCCAACCACGTTGAGCACACACTGTCGGTGAGCAGCGACTCGGGCAACTCCACCGCCTCCACCAAGACTGACCGGACGGATGAGCCGGGGGCTCCTGGGGCACCGAGTGGCCACGCGGTGCTGAGCCCCGAGGAGAAGCGGGAGCTGGACCGTCTCCTGGTTGGCTTTGGCTTGGAGAGCGCAGCGCCCATGCACAACCACGCACCGGGCCCCGCTCCTGCCCGCCTGCCTGCTGGGCCGGGCCGCCACGTGGTGCCAGCCCAGGTGCATGTCAATGGTGCCGGCACACCGCTGCTGGCTGAGCGGGAGACGGACATCTTGGATGATGAACTGCCCAACCAGGATGGGCACAGTGTGGGCAGCCTGGGCACGCTCTCCTCCTTGGATGGCACCACCACTGCCAGCGAGGCTGGCTTCCACGAGGCACCACGGGTGGGCAGCCTCTCCTCGCTGCCCAACGGCCCAGCCAGCTACAATGGGGCTGAGAAGATGCTGAAGGAAGGGCTTTTTGAGGCTGAGCCTCTCTCCAATGGTGCCTACTCCTACAGCAACCAGAATGCCCTGATGGGCCACCACCTCCGTGACCCTCTGGCTCACTTACGACCCTCAGCATCTGCTCAGGAGCACCTGGCTGGGTACCCGCAGCGGCAGCCAGCGGCAGCCTCTCCAGCCTGGCTCCAGCCCCCGGTGCCGCAGCCCTACCTATACGGTTATGACCTACCCAGTGCCCACCGCTCTCAGTCCTTCCCAGCCGTGGGCACAGCCAAGTATGAAGCAAACCCGGTGTTACCGCAGGCTCCAGCTCGTAGCACCAGCAGCCGGGAAGCCGTGCAGCGGGGCTTGAATTCCTGGCAGCAACAGGGTGGCAGCCGACCGCCATCCCAGCTGCAGGATGGTGGCTTGGAGAGCCACAGCCCCAGCCTGTCCAGCTGCAGCCCCCAGCCCAGCCCGCTGCAGCCCATGGCCCCGCACAGCCACAGCATGCCTGAGTTCCCTCGGGCTCCGTCACGCCGTGAGATCGAGCAATCCATTGAAGCACTTGATGTCCTCATGCTGGACCTTGCACCCTCCGTCCATAAGTCACAGAGTGTCCCCTCTGCGGCTACCCGCCAGGACAAGCCGGCTGCCATGCTGTCCTCACTGTCAGCACAGCCACTCAGCGGTCACTATGCTCAGCCGGCCCCGCAGGTGGCCCAGCCCAGGTCCTTTGGCACCTCTGTGGGTACTGATCCCTTGGCTAAAGCCTACTCTCCTGGTCCACTGGTTCCTGCGAGTCGAAGTACTGCAGAGCCAGACTACACCGTGCATGAGTACCGAGAAACCTATGCTCCCTATAGTTACCAGCCGGTGCCAGAGCCTCGCACCTATGGCAGTGCACCAGCAAGCATCCTCCCGCTCAGCGCCTCGTACAGCCCTGCAGGGTCCCAGCAGCTTCTCGTCTCCTCCCCGCCATCCCCCACTGCGCCAGCACAAAGCCAGCTGCCCCACAAGGGACTGGAGAGCTATGAAGACCTGTCAAGATCGGGAGAAGAGCCCTTGAATCTGGAAGGGCTGGTGGCCCACAGGGTGGCAGGTAGGACACTTTGATTCCTCGGGGGGACAGGGAGGGGACATGTGTCCCGAGCAGCCGTAGCCCATAGGGGTGGTGTGGGAACGAGCTCGGTGGTGGCACCTTGCATGGTGGCAATGAGGATGTTGGTTGGTGACTCCTCATCTGTGCTGGATCAAAGCCTGGGACTGAGCCGGCACGGATCCTGGGGAGGGGGCAGCCTGTGCTGCTTGCTGAGCTCCCTCTGGTACAGCTCGCTATCTCAGCCATGTGGCTCCTAGCCACATGGGGCAGGAAGGGACAGCAGCATCTAAGAGACTGTGCTTTAATCACTCACCTGCCCTCATTTTCAGCTTGGGGGGTTTTGAGGACACACAGGGTCCTAGCCCTTCAAGAAAGAGCTGCCATAGTGCGGGTGCCTTCACTCTGGCTGCTCAAGCGAGCAGTTGTTTCATTGCGGAGCGACATTTGGGAAAGTCTGGGGATGTGTCCAGGCTTGGGGCCAGCTTATGATGCTGGGGTTTGGCAGCTCTGTCAGTTCCAGCTCTGTGCTCAGTCCAGAAACTCGCCCGGTATTAAAGGGAGGGGGGAAGAGGGCTTGGCTGGAAAAATCCAACAGTGGCAACCCACCCAGCACTGCGGCTGAGTCACCGCTCCCCAGGCTGGGGGGCAGCACTTGGGGCAGGACAGGGGCATTGGGGGCAGTTTGCATCCATCTGAATTCTGTCTGGGAGTTCGAGACACATAGAGCTATTCAGGGAGCTAGGGCTTTAAACAAACCCCGGGACATGGGAATGCCCAAACTGAGCTGAGTCTTTTAATAAGGTTCCCCCTAAACCCACTGAGGGGCTTTGAGTAGGGGAAAAAAGTAGAATGGAAAAGAGGAGGAGGGATATGGTGTTTGGGGTGGGTGGGAAATGGATGCTTGATGGCTTCTGTTGGAAATCCTGCCCTCTGTAGGGGGCCAGGGCAGGGTCCTGGGTGCTGGCCTGGGTTCAGTCCCACCTCAGTGTCCCGTGGAGGAGAGATAAATGGGGCTGGCCCCAGCCTGCATCCACCTGTCCCCAGCCTGGCTGTTTGTGCCAGTGGGGACAGCGCGGGCGGGCAGGCTGACCCCTGGCCAGGAACGAAGTGTCCCTAAGCCAGTGCTGGGCCTAGGAGGGGACGCTGTTGGAAGTCAGGCACAGACGGGTTTGTTTACATTCTCTGCTGCTATAAATTGCCTGTGTGTCTTGGTGTGGTGATGAGGAGCATCTCGCAGCTCCTCCATCCTGGTTCTACTGTGTTTCACGTTCCCTTCCTCCATCCTTTCGACTCCCGATGGGTGGACCCTGTATGGTGCCATCCTGAAGGGAACGGTGTCAGGGCTTAGGTGGCATTGCACAAGGCCATGTGTGGCTGGGAGCCACAGTGTTCCCTGTTGGTGTTTAAGCAGTGCCTGGAGCTATAGGGGAGGGGTGAGGTGAAGCAATGTCTGGCAGTTTGGGTGATGTGAGAGCAGCTCCAAGTGGGGCTTAAGCTCCCTTGGACCCCAGGCGACCTCAGGCTCATCTCTTGGAGCTCGACTAATCATCTCTTGTTTTCTCTTTCTCTGTCTCCCTGTTGTATCTTGTGATATTTGTCCTGTCTGCCCCTTCCTCTCCCCATGGGGTCTGTGTGTGTCCCTGTGACCTCCCACACTCCTTGCACCCTGTCCTGTTATGCTGGCAGAGTACAACGCCAAGCTCAGGGACCTCAACAAGAGCACCAAAGCCCCCCGTCCTCCTCTGAACCAGCAACGGTCCTTCTCCTCCTCCGGTTTGTTCATTCCACCTCCCTCCTCCTCAAGACTTCTTCCTCTTTTCTTCTTCCTTACTTCCTTTTCCTCCTTTCTTTTTCCTACTTCTCCTTCCTGTCTCCCCCTTTATTCCCTCTCTTTCCTTTTCCCTTCTTCCCTCTCTCCTCCTTCCCTGCATGCTGAGTGCTCCGTGTGTTGCATGGATGTGGGATGGAGGGAGGGGAAGCCCCACAGGAGGATGGAAGAAGTCTGAGCCTACCAAGCCCTTGGCACAGGGGAATGTGGCTGAATCGGTGCTGGGGTTGTCCCCGTCTGGGCTGGGCTCTGGTCTGTGGTGTTGACGTGAATCCCTTTGAGATGAGCTGGGAAATTAAAGGCGGGGTTGAATCCTGGAGTGTGCTTCTCACAGCAGGGACACTGCATCAGTGTCACGGTGCTTTTTGGGGTGAAACATTGATACCACATTGACAAAGCATCGCAGGATGGAGGAGAGCAGTAGATGCATCTGTGACTGGTGGGATGGAAAAATTTGGGTCTTGTGGTGTGCACTATGGGGCAGTGTTTGCTGCTGTTCTCCATGCAGAGAGGGAATGAGATTTTAGCTGTCTGGCCCTGGGAGTGACATCACGCTGGGGAAGGGGAAGCAGTCTGGGCACAGAGTGTGGGCAAGATGCTGTATTATTCCCCACTTTTGGCCACTCTGGGTGTGCCATTATGGGGACATGCTGCTCCTGCAGAGGGACAAGGCATCCTCGGGAAACTGCTGTGCAGCCAAGCAGGGCTGCACATCTGCCGAGGGGGCATGGCTTTGCGGGAAAGGAGGGTTTATTTTTCAAGCATAGTTTCCAGCACATAAATCACCCGGGGGTCGGGAGGCTGTGTGCAGAGCCTGGGTTTCCTCCAGGCTTCGCTCTGAGCAGCCTGTGAAGTTTCCCACTCCTGACTCCTGAACAATGAGTTCCTTTTTTCCCCTCCTCCCTCCCCTCCCCTCCGTCCCCGTCTGTTTTCCATTTCTGGGGAGTGGAGCAGAAAAAAGCCTGCAAGCTGCTGGGCATCCGAGTCCTGAAAAACAGCCTGGCCTTGGGATTGGCCCCACGTTCCCCTCTCCGTCCCCATGCAGCAGCTTGGGGTTGGGGACACCCCGGCACAGCAGTGCTGGGGGACAGCCCTGGAGCACAACGTGTCCAAAGCAAGCCAAGGCAGGCGTGTGCAACTGGAGGAGCCCAAGGAGCAGGGCAGAATGTTTTGGGGTGTCCTGGTGCGATGTTCCCCCTGCGGCACAGCATCCTGGAGACCCTGCTGAGGGCTCTGAGCTACCCGTCCCCAAGCACCTGCAGAAGGGATCGGGGAGTTGTGTTTCAAAGCTGCTCTGAGTGGAATTTTCCAGGCCGCCTCCGCGGCTCGAGCCAGCCCTGTTGGCTCGCGTCCCCCGCCTCTCAGCCGGGCCGCTGCTCCCCAGAGCGTTGATTTTATTGTTGCTGCCATTTACTGTGCTGATTAGTTCGAAATGCACCCGGCCACCTCCCTCCCTCCCTCGCTGCTGGAGGAGCCGGGGGCTGCGGCCGTGCACCCAGCGAGTGCAGGGGTGGATGGGAGGAGAGGTCAGCGGGCACGAGGAGCAGAGCCCTGATGAGCAGGAGGAGCAGCTGATGGCTGCCTGCACTCTGCGAGCCCGTGGGAAAGGAGTTGGTGTTGGAGAAGTGCATTTCCTGGAGCGTTCTGCTGGCCTCTTGTTTTGATTTCCCCCCCCCCCCCCCCCCCCCCCCCCCTTTTTCCATTTTTTTTTTTTTCCTTCTTCCCTCTTTCTCTCTTTTTTTTTTTTTTTTACCCTCTCAGCAGGGTGCATGGGAAAAGTGGAGGGGACAGTGCTGTGTCACCTTTGCCAGTCCCATTGTTACTTTGTGTCACCTCAGCAGTGTGTCTAAGGTTGGGGATCGTCTTGCTGCCATGCAGACAACCTGGACAGGCTATGAGTTGTGCTCTGCATGGCCCCCACTGAGCCCCCTGCACCAAACCCAGCACCACAGCCATCCTGGGGACCTGGGCACCTCTGCTGGGGAAGCTTCAGTGCTGGGCTGGGTGGGGTGAAGGTTATGTTCAGGCTGTGCTGTTAGAGTCAGGGCCACATCCTTCACCCCACTCTTGAAGCTCATGTGTCCCCATTCCTGGCCTTCCTCCCAGCCAACTGGGATCACTGTTGTGAGCTTGTGAGGCAGCTAGGACCTTATGTGCTATGCTGAGCTCCAGGCTGCTCGCAGGATGCTCTGTGATGCTCACACTTCACACACCTGATGCTAGGGAATGCTATGGACTCAACATGGGACTTGCAGTGCTTTGTAGGGCTAACACTGTGAGCCAGCCACTAGCCGCAGCCCTGGCTTGCTTTTCTGCTTGTCCCTTTGCTGCTGCTGCTGCTGAGCAGATCTGATCTGGTTCAGAACTGTCCCTGCTGCCATGGGATGGGAGCAGGTGAGTGCTGAAGCTACTGTCTCTGCTGGGCAGAGCCCCTTCTCCAGAGACCTTCTTGGAACAGCCCTGGAGCATCTCCCAGCAGTCCCATCCCAGCTGGCACCTCCTCACCCCTCTCCTGTGCCCTGTGCTTGCCTGTAGGGGTGCAGTCCCGGGAGAAGTCTCCAGAGGAGAGCACCATCTCCACCCGAAGGCGAACCCCCAGTGACAGCCACTATGAGAAGAGCTCACCGGAGCCCGGCTCACCCCGCAGCCCCACCATCCTCTCACCTGAGGTGGTCAGCACCATCGCGGCCAACCCTGGAGGGAGGCCCAAGGAGGTGCGCTGGGTACTAGTGCTGGGAGTGCTGGTGGGGAGAGGGAAGGCTGGGAGGCAGCATCTCGGAGGACTGGGGTTTAATGATGCAGTTCTGGTGAGGAGGTGAAAGCTTTCCCTCTGGAGGTTTGTGCTCATGGCACAGATGGGACCAACCCTTTTTCCCACTCTCCCCTCAGCCTCACCTCCACAGCTACAAGGAAGCCTTCGAGGAGATGGACAGTGCTTCCCCCAGCAGCCCAACCTCTGGCGGCGGTGAGATTTCTCCCCCCACCCCAGCCTTCCCTGTCTCGCCACAAACCCCTTACTCCGACTCCCGTAAGTGCTGCGGCTCCGGGAGGCGGAAGGGCTCGGTGGGTGGCTTTCGTCAAACCAGAAATTTGCCAAGGGTCAGACAGCTCCGGGCTCCAGACACCCACTGCCACAATAATCGCTCACTCCTTTTCTCCCTCTTCCTCCTCCTTGTTCCTCCACATCCCACGCTTGGCACCATCCTGTTGGCTTTTCCCCATCCTTCACGCACTGGGGTGTTTCTACAGAAGGGATGAGGAGAGGGGGAAGGGTCTGAGAGATGGCACCATCCCATTCCTGCACCTCCCCATCTTTTCTGCCAGCATAGCACAAAAGCCGTAAGGGGATAGCTGGAGATGTAGGGTCAGAGGCTCAAGGCACATTCTTGCACACTGTCCCACTTCCTACTCACTGTTTTTAGGGCAGGAAGGGCATAGGGCTGGGAAGGGTATTGCATGTATTCTGTCTCTGCTCCTCTGGCTCCTTTCTGACTAACCCCAGCTGTGCAGTTGTGGTGGGTTTGTGGGGACCGGGTTTGTGTGACTGGCTCTGGTGACGACCCCTGGTGCGATGGAGCAGCTGGTCAACTGGGAAACCCGTAGAAAAGATGGTGACCATTCTACCCTCTCAAAATAACCTTCTGTAGACTGGCCACAGAAGGATGCTTTAGGGCTGGCAATCAGCCTGTGTCCTGGTCCTACTCGGCAAAGCTGGTGCCCTTTGCAGATCAGGCTCCTTCCCCTGCACTGCTGCTGTCTGTCCACTGATGTTTGAGTCCTGTTTCATGGGATGCAGTGACCAGAGTGTGGGAATGTCCCCGGGGCATTTGGCAACTCAGAAATGGCCCTGTTGTTTCTTGGGCCCAGCAGGCCCTTGGCAGAGGGACAGTGACTCATTTTGGGGGATGAGTCACTCACGGAGGTGACAGAACAGCCTGGCAGAGGATGTGGCCCAGAGGCAGCATTTCTTGTCCAGTGGAAGTCAATCAAGCTTTCAGGCTTCACTAGAGGTTCACTGGAGTGATGCAGGAACCGCTGCATAGGGGACACCGCTGTCCCTGGCCCTGGAAGAACTCCATAGTTTGTCTGCCAGTATTGACAAGGGACCAGACTGGGGGAAATGGGATTTAGGGAAATCACATCTAGGGAAATCAGACACGTGCTAAAGCCAGGTTTCCCAGTGACTTGGCTGCTCCAGACTGAGGCTGCCCTGAGTATGTAGCCTCAGGAGAGGGGTTTGCCTTTCCTACCACCCACCGCCTCCTGGCATCCCTGCTGAAAGTTGGGATGCTGAGGGTGGAAGAAGCTCCAAGGTGAATGCTGGGGAGGATGAGCAAGTTGGGATGTTGGCAGGGCTGGTGAAATGCAGCACTGGGGAGATGAGGCACATCTGTGGGGTAGGAGGGGACAGGTGGTGCAGCCATGCTCCTATTAATTCCAGTCATCCCGCGCTGCTGGTGCAGCCATAGCCATTGCCATGCATACATAGGCAGCTCCCACTGGTATGTATGTATGGGCACAGGGGTGCAGAGCTTCCATCTGCATTGGCTGCCCTTGGAGAATGAGCTCTGTACAAACGTTGCCTGTCCATCGAGCTGTTCTCTGGGTAGCTGGTGTATTGGCAGTCGTGGAGCAATGGGGTGTGCTGGAACAGCCCAGCCTCCGCTCATCCAAGTGTAGGGATGGGCAGAGGAGTGGGTTGGATGGGAGGGCTGGGGAGGGGGGATGGGATGATGGTGGTCGTTTCATGCCTATGGTGGGATGAGGTCAAGAGATGGGGGCTGGGCCTGCCCTGTTGGGAATTATCCCCTTTCTGTGTCCTGCCATTCCCCAGATGAGGCAGACTGCTTGTACACCTGCTGTCCTTTATGCATCCTCAAGTGGTGATGCTGCTACAAAGTTGGGCATCCATTCTTCCTGGTAGCCCTGAGCACAGCCAGTGGGTGGGATGGGGTTTACCCTCCTGGACAGCACCAACTGCAGCCTTTCTGAAGCTTCTCTTCCTGTCCTGCCCTTAATGCTTTTGTTTCCCCCCACCCTGGTGCCAACAGTGCGCTCTCCACCTGGCCTGGCCAAGACCCCACTCTCAGCACTGGGGCTGAAACCCCATAACCCAGCTGACATCCTGCTGCACCCAGTGGGAGGTGAGTGCAGGGTGGGAGACTGTGGGTGGCTTTCCTTAGGGGACATCTGTGACGGCACCTCTTGGGTGGAGGCTCCCTCAGATGGAGAAGGCACTTCTTCCTCTGTGCTTGGGCCAGATCATTATGGGGATCTTCCTATGGGGATGCAGGGTTCTGGAAATCACCTCTGGAATGGGCAGGCTGGATACTGGAGTTATAGGGGTTGGGAAGATGTGGGGCTGTCCTGTCTTCTGCGTGCTCCTGTCGCAAAGCAATGCTGCTTAACTTAATTTCTCTCTCCCTCTGTCTCACTCCTCCCTCCTTCCACATCTGCCCTGCTCCCATCTCTCCCCTCCATCTCTCAGAGCTAGAAGGGGAGGCGGGAGCTGACTCTGAAGAAGGTAAGAAAGGCTTTTCCTTCCCTGGCTCTCTTCCCTGTGGGTGCCCATTGCTCAGAGCTCCAAGGATGCCTTGGTCTGGCCTTGGGGTGCTCAGTGCCTGGGTGTCCCCCAGTGATGGTGAGGCTCTGGGGTGGCACATGGCCTCAGGGACAGAGCACCTTGCATTACCCAAGCGCTGCCTGCAGTTGTTGGGTGGTTTTACTTTCTTCTTTAATGAAACTTCGGGCCCTCAGGGCCAGGATAGAGAACTATTTGTTCCAGATCCTTCCCAGGGAGGGGACGTCTCCTCTCAGCATGTTTGCTGCACTTCCTGCGGCTCTGTCAGCGTTTCTCCCTGGGAGTTCCTCAAAATGCAAATAACCCCAACCTGCATGTTGTGTAACACTGGAGAAAGTGTTTGCTTCAGGAAAACAACACAAATATTCCAGTCTCAGGGCTGATTTTTCAGTGATAGCTTCTTGGATACACCAGAGGAAGAAAAGCTGGGATAAATCCCAGCTTTTTCCTCCCGTGTTATGTCTCTCAGCCCTCTCCTTCCCACTGTCTGAAGCTCTGCTTTTCCATTCCTTGATTCTTTACCCACTTTGTATATTGGTCGCCAGCCCAGAGCATGGGTGTTCTCATGGTGGCTGTGCAAGTGGCCACTGCCGACCTCTTGCCCTGCTTCCATCCTGCAACCTCTTAGATAATGTAGTGGCTTGTGTGGGCTGAATCTGGTGTTTTGGCTTTAGGGAAGTGGTGGGAAATGTGGATATGGCATTTTGGGGGCACTGGGACATCCAGCAACATGGGAGGGCTTGGATGGTGGAACTGCTCTGGGCTGGCTGGGAAAGGAGATGTAATTTTGGGTGCTAGAAGAATAGTGTGGTTCACCCCATGGCATTGTGGCTTGAATGGGAGAGGTTGGACATGGTTTTGGGTGGATGCGGCTCCCCCGAGCCCAGGACAACCTCATCACCCTCCTCCATGGAGTTTCCGTCCCGCTGGGACCAGGGGGGCTGTGCTCAGCCCCTCCCCATCCCCTGGATGGGCAGTGCTGGAGTATGGCCTGTGCCTTCCAGGAAGGCTTTAGGACAGGTTTTAGGCACAGGGTTGGGTATTTCACAGCCCTGATTGGAGTTCCCAAATCACTGCCCGCCCCCCATGTGACTCATGATTTCTCTGTTCCCCTGCTGTCTTCCCATCTCTGCACCCTCTTCTGAGAAAACACAAGGAAGCAAGATCTGAATTTTGAACCTAGAAAAAAATAACCCTGCCTCAAACTTGTCCTTTTCCTCCCCCCCTTCATTTTCTATACTGAACCAAACAACTCCAACATGTGCCTGCAGTGTCACATGTCACTGTGGCACACATAGGTGCACACACGTGGGCTCTCCTGCCTGCTGTCCTTGTCCCCAAGCCCTGTTCCTGCCTCCCTGTGGCCTCCACGTTTGCAGGAGGGATTGGTATTTTCACAGCCGTTTGCTCTTAACCTCTTGCAGGCTGACTCATATGTACTGTCTGGCTAATTTTAGGCTGGGGTGGGGAGACGGGTGGGAGATGTGAGTAGCTGCAAAATTAATTTTAATTACCCAGGCAGCGCTGTGTTTCTTGCAGCTGCCCCGGCTGTCTCCTTGGGCACTGCCTTGTCCCTGTCACTCTGACCGCGTGTCTTGCTGGGTGCTCAGCCCAAGCTGACGTCTTCGGTCTGATTTTGGCTCTTTCCTGGGCTGGGCAGGGAGATGAGCTTTGCAGTGTCGATTCCTCCTGCAGGCAGATGGGATGCTGGCATGGGGACATGGAGAGAATCAGGGGAACCTGTGACCATCTTTTTCCTTGCAGTCCTGAGCATAGGGCTGTGCATTGGTCTTACTGGCTGTTTTGCCTGTGGGATTAGCTGGAGCCTGGCTGTTATGACTACTACTACTAATAATAATAATGTTTATAATGCTAATTAGTGCTGTGGAGTTGCTCTGGGTATGGCCAGCCTGGAGCAGGGGACCTGCAAGGATGCCTGGCCCAAAACTCCTGGTATGGGACAGCTCATTGTCTCCAAAGGAAAACTGCTTTTATTGGGAGTGCTCACGGGCTCCAGTTTCAAGCAGGGATGGGGTAAAATGTTGGATGCTTCAGTGGAAATAGCTGAGGCTGCTCTCTGTTCCCAGATGCTGGAGGTGCTGGGGGAGGTGGGCTGTGCAGATCAACACAGTCCTGCTGTGAGTCAGCGTGGGCTATGCTGTGCAGTTGGCTCTATTTTTAGGGGCTGAGGATGAGCATGGAGCACGACGCATGCCCTGTGGTGTCCCAGCCTAGGAGGGACGCTGATTGAGGGCCTGGCAGAGGGGCTGTGGCGTGGCACTGGGCAACGATGGGTTGCACCACGTAGCCCTATGTGCTCTGTCTCCTTGGGGCTGGGACTCTGGGCACAACCCTCCTGTCTCTGTGCCTGATGCTTTCAGCACGCCAGGGAGGAAATGACAAGGCCCAGATCAGCCCCATGTTTTTGCACAGCCCATGGGAGGCTGGAGGAGCTCAGCTCAGGCACCTTCTCTGTCTGAAATGGGGATACAGGAAAGGGCATGGCCCCATTCCTGTGTAAGCTCATTCCTTTTCTTTCTCTGCAGAGCCCAGAAGCTATGTTGAATCAGTGGCCAGGACAGCCACAACTGGCAGGGCAGGGAACCTGCCAGCTGCCCAGCCTGCAGGCCTGGAGGTGCCTGCCAGGAACGGCGCCTTTGGCAACTCCTTTGCTGTGCCCAGCCCCGTCTCTACCAGCAGCCCCATCCACAGCGTGGACGGGTGAGTATGGAGGTGTAGGTCTGCAGGAGGCATGGGGTCTGTGCTAACCTGCCAACCCTGGGAGCTTGGCTCCCTTGCAGTGCAGTGGTGCCATCCATCCCTGTCCCTTCCACCCTGCCCATTGGTGAAGGTAGCAGGGATGAATGAACCTGCCCTTTTGCTGGGAGAGGAACTGAGAAAAGGCTCCTTCTCCCATATTTAGGTGGAGAATTGATGTGTGTGGGAACTGAAGCTGCCTCCAGTTGCTTCCTGCAGCTGGCAGGACTCATTCCACCACTGCTATTGAGCTGCTCACTGTTGCCAGGCCTCAGCTTTCCTGTGCCTGCTTAGAGAAGGGGCCCAACAAGCAACAGGAGTGCAGTGGAGCTGAATTCTCCCAATTTCTTTTTAGTGCCTCCCTCCGCAGCTACCCATCAGAGGGCAGCCCCCACGGCACAGTTACACCTCCCCACACTGTGGCTGAGCCAGCTTACCGGTCGCCCGTCGTCTCACAGATGCCTTCTGCTCACAGCAGCTACCAAACCTCGTCTCCATCATCCTTCCAAGCGGGAACACTGGGCTCTCCCTATGCCAGCCCTGACTACCCTGATGGCCGAAGTGGCTTCCAGCCAGACCCCCAGGCTCGGCAGCAGACGCAGGTCAACGTGGTGGGTGTCCATGCACTGCCAGGGAGCCCCCGCACCCTGCACCGGACAGTGGCTACCAACACACCGCCCAGCCCTGGCTTTGGGCGAAGAGCTGCCAACCCCGCTGTTGCCAGCACACCTGGCAGCCCTGGGCTGGGCCGGCACACCATGTCCCCCCACATGCCACCAGGGAGCCCCAGCCTTGCCCGGCATCAGATGGCAGCTGTGCCTCCTGGCAGCCCTGTGTATGGCTACTCCAGCCCGGAGGAGAGGCGCCCGACGCTGTCCCGGCAGAGCAGTGCATCTGGCTACCAGCCTCCCTCCACTCCATCCTTCCCTGTCTCTCCGGCATACTATCCCGGCACCAGCACGCCGCACTCCTCCTCCCCAGACTCCGCTGCCTACCGCCAGGGCAGCCCCACTCCGCAGCCTGCACTGCCTGAGAAGAGGCGGATGTCAGCCGGCGAGCGCTCCAACAGCCTGCCCAACTACGCCACAGTCAACGGCAAGGCCTCCTCGCCCCTCTCCAGTGGCATGTCCAGCCCCAGCAGCGGCAGTGCTGTGGCTTTTTCCCACACCCTGCCAGATTTCTCCAAGTTTTCCATGCCAGGTAAGGGATGCTGTCATCTCCGTCTCTCTACAGCTGCCTGCTGTCCTGTGTCCCCTTCTCATCGCCATCCCACAGGGTTATGTCCTGATGTACTCCTGTCCAGCTGTGAACTCGCAGTACCGCTGAGGCTTGGAATGTTTCCTGATTGTTTTGCTTTTCAAAAACGGTGAATCCAAACAGGAAAAATACCGATTCTGCATCGGGAGCACGCCATCATGCTGGTGTAAACAGCGTGGGGATTTGTGTATGGGGAAGATCAAAGTGCCTGCAGGCAGCTCTCATCCGCCCGGCTTCTCTCTGTCGTGGGGACGTGCCGACCTCCTGGCCCCGCTCCTGGTGTTTGTGCCCAAGGGAGCTCCCAGTGCTATGCTCTGGGCCCCCTCCTTGTTTCTGAGGGGTTGCCGTGCCCTGCATGCTGCCGCGCCTGTATTGCCGTCCCATGCTCCTGTTTCGAGCCGCCACTGTGACGCCGAGATCGGGCTGATAGGAGTCAGGAAATAAAATGCTGGGGCAGTGGTGGCTCCAGCTACCACTCCGGTTTGGCTGCCAAGCAGGTGGCTCTTTGTGGGCCCACTGGCGCCTGCAGTGGCCCCATGATTGGCAATGGCCAGGAGCTGCCGTGGGGAGTGGCATCCTCTCAGCACTGGCATAGCAGTGGACATGATGGGAAGTGCATGAGCCTCTCTAACCAGATCACAAAGGGCCCTTCTCAGGTCCCACAGTGAGATTTAAATAGAGTCACAGAATAATCAAGGTTGGAAAAGACCACTAAGATCATCTAGTCCAACCATCAGCCCATCCTGACTGTGCCCACTAACCATGTTCCTCAGTGCCACATCTCTGTGGTTCTTGAACACCTCCAGGGATGGTAACTGCACCATATCTTTGGGCAGTCTGTGCCAGTGCATTACCATTCATTCTGAGAAGAGCTCGGGGACTGCATGAGCTGCCAGTGAACATCAGGTTGGCGTTAAGGCAATGTGTTTGGGCTGTAAGGAGGTGAAGGTACACCCGAAGCTCAGCCAGGTGGGAGTAGCCAAAAACTCAGGTATGAATTTTAGGTAGAGTCTCCTTTGGCATTTTTTGTCTCCTTTTCCTTTCCTGCAGACATCAGTCCTGAGACTCGTGCCAACGTGAAGTTTGTGCAGGACACTTCCAAGTACTGGTACAAGCCGGACATCTCCCGGGAGCAAGGTGCGTAGGTGATGTGCAACAAAGGACTTGGAGTGAGCTGGGGTGTGCCTGCTGGTGTCAGAGGGCACGCTGCATCTCGCCATGCCAGGTCTGAGCTCTGCCCTTTTATCCCCCAGCCATCGCGCTCCTGAAGGACAGGGAGCCGGGGGCTTTCATCATCCGGGACAGCCACTCCTTCCGGGGAGCCTATGGCCTTGCCATGAAAGTAGCTTCCCCGCCTCCCACCGTCATGCAGCAGAACAAGAAAGGTATTATGTGTCCTCCTCCTTCCCACGCAGAGATGCTTTCTATTGTTCCTATTGAGCGGGTAGCCAGGCCTACCAAGCCAGACTGCCCTTGGGTATGCGCTGATGTGGCAGCACTCCTCCCTGCCTGCCTCTGCCATCCCCCAGGGCACAGGGGCATACCATAGAGGGCTGGGGGGCCCCTGCCCATGGGCTTTGGCATGGTGAAATGGGCACAGTCCATCAGCACCACAGCTTGGAGTGTGCAAAGAATCTGGTTCCAGGGGGGTGACTGTGGGTGAGCCCATGGGATTGTAGTGGATGATGGAGGGAGGAGAAGGATGAGTGTGGTGTGATCAAACGTTTGGTCTCTTCTCAGGAGACATCACCAATGAGCTGGTGAGGCACTTCCTCATTGAGACCAGCCCACGGGGTGTGAAACTAAAAGGATGCCCTAATGAGCCTAATTTTGGTGAGTACCCCAGATATTGTTGGGATGTCTTTCCTTTTCTGTCATGTCTGAGCAGACAAAGCTTCCCCTGAGCTTTTGGGAGGACAAGTGATGCTGCTGGGCAGGATGGAGATAAGCCCCCATGAGCATGGTGGCTTCAGGGAGGGGAAATGCCATGTGTGCTTTTGTCTGTCTAGAGCACTAATGCTCTGACAAGCTCCTGTGCTGGACAGGTGTATTCCCAGCCCTGCACTCACCTTCTCTCTTTCTCCCTAGGCTGCCTGTCGGCTCTGGTCTACCAGCACTCCATCATGCCTCTGGCCCTGCCCTGCAAGCTGGTCATTCCTGACCGAGGTAAAAGCCAGAGCCAGCAGCATAGTCTGCTCCTTGGGGTGGGAACTCCTCATCCAGACAGGAACCATGCATGAGTTGTGTTTCCCCAGGAGGACTGGCTGTAGGGATGTGCCCTGCACTATGAGTTGTGCCTCATTCCTGTGCTCAGATGGTTCAGAGCCAGGTTGGGCTTTCCCCTTTATCTCCAGGATTCCTTTAGTACTTGTATCCAGTGCTCAGCAGTTGGAAGCGGGGGGGATAGTGCATCTGCCCTCAGCAGATACTGAGGTAAGCCTGGTAGGTTTCCAGGCAGGGATCAGCAGTCACATCTCATCTCTTCTAGATCCCATGGAGGAAAAGAAAGATGCTGCGTCGGCCACCAACTCAGCCACAGACCTTCTCAAACAGGGTGCGGGTGAGTAGAGAGGGGGCAGCTAAGGGGGGAATGTGGTCTGGAGCTGTGGCTGACCCTACTTCTGCTCTTCCCCATTCCAGCCTGCAATGTCCTTTTCATCAATTCTGTGGAGATGGAGTCACTTACGGGCCCCCAGGCCATCTCCAAGGCTGTGGCAGAGACACTGGTGGCTGACCCCACGCCGACTGCTACGATCGTCCACTTCAAAGTCTCTGCACAAGGCATCACCTTAACCGACAACCAGAGGAAGTAAGAGCCCCTGCTGCTATGTCCCCTGGTCCTCAGCTTCCAGGCGTGTGTGGGACCACGGGTGTTATGCTGGGAGCATGAAGGATGTCCCTTAGGGATGTAAGCCTGGTCACCGACCTTGGCCCTGACTTGCAGAGTGTCCTAGGGGACAGCTGGGGGAGCTGCGATGGGAAGAGGTGAGGGCTGACTGGCTGTGACACTCTGTGCCTTGTGTTTCAGATTGTTTTTCCGACGACATTATCCCCTCAATACTGTCACCTTCTGTGATTTGGACCCCCAGGAACGAAAGTAAGTGCCCTAACCCTTGGAGAGCATGTTTCCCCTGCCCTTTTCCCTCCCCCAGACAACCATGCTGCTTTGAGCAGGTCTTTGCTTTTCTCTGTCCCCCTTGCTCCCGTGGCATGCAGGAGGCACTATCCCTGACACTTGTTCTCTTTGCAGGTGGACTAAAACTGATGGCAGCGGCCCAGCCAAGTAAGTGTGTGCCCGCTTTTGTTTGAAAATTACCTCCAGGAACCCCTGGCTGGGGGATGCCTCCACGTGGTGGACTTGGTTGCCTGAGGGATGGGCTCTTCTTGCAATGGGAACTTTTCACCCAAGCGTGAGCGCACAGCTCCAGGAACTGAGCCCAGTTCCAGGGGTTAGCTCCCACTAATTTTAGCTATTGTGTTAGCGAAGGAGTTTTTATTAGGATGTCCAGCTGCTGGGATGTTTCCCCTCTCCAATTAGAAATGCCACAGCCTGGGCCTGCCTCACATTCTGTTCCCCCATATTTATAACTTCAGTTTGCACGTTCTAATTAAAAAAAAAAAAAAAAAAAAAAAGACATTTCATTTATTGGGGGAGAGACAGACAGAAATAACCACATGGTCTCATCCAGCTCTGTGGGCAGCAGTGTGTGGGTCTGCACTCTCAGTGTCCCCGCGTGGCCTTTCCTCAGTGTTATGGTATCCCTTGTGTGTCTGGGGACAGTCATGGGGTGAGTGACTGGGATGGTCAGAGCAAAGAGGGTTTGATCAACAGTGTTGGTCTTCAAAAAACCAGCAGCAAGAGAAGGGTTAGGCTGGTCTTCATGTGGGCTCTTTGGGGCGAAGGATGCTTCCCTGCAGGCCACGTGAGATGGATGTTGAAGAGCAGAGGGTTGATGTGACCATACTGGAAGAGGGTGGTGGTGTTCCTTGGGTGAGCAGCGCTGGCAAACCTCACTGAGCCTTCTTGCCTTCTCACCCAGGCTCTTCGGCTTCGTGGCCAGGAAGCAAGGGAGCACCACAGACAACGTCTGCCACCTCTTTGCAGAGCTGGACCCGGACCAGCCAGCTGCAGCCATTGTCAACTTTGTCTCCAGGGTCATGCTTGGCTCCGGCCAGAAAAGATGAGCCGGTGCTTGCGGGTGATTCTTGAATTTTGGAGAAGGACTTGGAGCTGATCCGAGAAGGAGTGTGAGGAAGTGCATTGTGGGAGAGGGAAGTGAATTGGGGGGGGGGGGGAAGGGTTGGAATTGTGGAGGAAAACAGCAAACGACGACAAAAAAAAAAAAAGAAACAAAACAAAAAAACCCTAAAAACTTGACACAAGCTGAACACACACATAGAGGAATCAAACCACACACCTACGTAACAGAGCCGTGAAGTCACGCCAAACAAGGAGAGGATGCAGATGCATGTCCCACCGCAGGGAAGGTGACCAAAGTGAAGGTGGCAGCAAGAGGGGTTCCCAGCTTTTGGCATCGCAGTCCTGAGGCTGCACCAAGTGGTGATGTTCGCTCCAGACCAAACACAGAGCCGTCCTTTGAAGAAAGGAAAAAGAAGACAAAACAGCAAAAGCCATGAAAGAAGCCTTCATCAGGGAACATCTGATGCTGTCTGTTTGACACAGCCAACAGGGGGTAACGCTCTGCTACAGTGTGGGCTCAGGTCTGCAGGACACTGGAGGAGATGCCATTGGAGTCCTCCCCTGGCCATGCTGCAGCAGAAGGTCTTGCCAGCTTACACCAAACCCTGCTGGCCATCCTGCTGGTGCACGTGATGGCTTGGTCCCAAGCTCTCTTGTCTCCTGGGCGCTTGGCTTTGGGCTACCCCAGCTGCTGGCCCAGAGCCCAGCACAGGTGAGACATCACAAGTTCACCCACAGAGAGGCAGTGCAGCATCTCCTCTGCTCCTGGGCGGCTCCTGTGCTCCATGCCTGGCAGAGGAGGATACTCCTGGGCTGGTGGAGGAAGGAAGGCACCTCCTTGCCTATCTTTTCCCTCCTGTCATCAGTCCTCTTTGACAGTTTTCTCCTGTGGTCTGTCACACATTCTCTTAATGGGAAAAAAAAAAAAGAAAAATGTAGTGGTAGTAATAATAATAATAATAATAATAATAATAGCAGATGCTTGCACAGGTGGGTTTCCTGTGCGGAGCAGTGGACCCGTGGCCGGCCCTATCTCTCTCTTTGGAGATGTGCAAGCAGTTTTTAAATTGCATGGATGTTCAAGTTGCACGAAAGGCGAATGACTACAAGTAACTCAGGCGCTTTCTCTCATTTTTATTTTTGGAGGCCACGTTAAAAAAAAAAAAAAAAAAAAGTATAAAATTTGTTAAGGAAAACAAAAAAGAAAAAACAACGAAGGACCAGCCATTGCTGGGCAGCTTTGGCTCAGTGGGGAGGCCGCAGGTCCTCCGAGAGCCACCCTCTGTCTTCCCCATGGTTGAAGGTGTGCACCCTGAATGCACTGCAGGCTTTTCCCTGTGTGTGGGGATATGCAGGGGCCAAGGGCCCCATGCCCTTATGGCTGAGCATTGTGTTGTTGGGGAGCAGAGGTCCCAGCCCTGGACATGGGTCTGGTGGCAGTTGGTGGGGAGCAGCATGCAGGTCCAGCGTGCAGGTTTGGGGTAAAGCTGAGCGCTGTGCTAAGAGCACAGAAGTCCAGGAATTGCATTTTGTGGGTTTTATTTTTGGCGAAGTTTTGATGTGGAGTGGCCCAGATAGCCTGCTGGGGCAAGCAATTAGACTCCTACTGCTGCAGCCCTGCAGAGAGCTCGCCTCCCTTGGACCACCCTTGCCTTGATAGCTATAATATATATAGGAGCTATACTGACAAAATACTGTAAGCTAACAAAATTTTAAGGAGGAAGAAAGGAAAAAAAGGTTAAATTGACACTCTGAAAATATTTATTTTTTGCCATAATTTGCTTTCCGCGCATCGATTTTTTTTTTCCCCCCCACCCTGTTCTATCCACCTTCCCCCACCCTGGGGGGGAAACACCTGCATGTCAGAAGTGAATTAGGTGCAAGGGAAGCACCCATGGGGCGTGTGGGTGCCACGCGGGGGACATGCGTGTGACCGTGTGTGTGTGCACGAGAGAGCAATGGCGTGGGCATGGAGGGGCCGGCGTGGCCAGAGGCTGGTGTATGGCGAGCGATGGGCGCGTAGTGGGGATTTGGGTGCAAGACTGCGGTGGGATGCCGGGAGGATGGGGGCTTCCCCTCTCCTTGCTCCACCTATCTGCGTGGATGTGAAGACCTTTTCATATTTTTATTTCTTTCTAATGACGTTTCAAAAGCGATTCCCTCCTTCTGCGAAATTCAAGTAAGACGAGAGACAATCTCACCCGTAATCTCCTCACCCTGCCATTAACCGATTAGAGAAAACACTGTGTTTATAGATATATAAATATATATTTTTTGAAAGTCTCTATTTTTCAGACTTGGTTTTCTCACTGCTAAGAAAGAAAAGAGATGATAATAATGTAATTTTATTTTAATCTGCTGCCTCGGTGCTTGAGACTCCCCTTCACCTTCCCGTCCCATAGGGCGAAGCAGATGGGAGCACCCAGAGGTGCTGGCAGCATCACGCCTGCTTCAAGGCTCCACGCTGATGCTCAGGCTGGAGATGTAGCCTGTATCCGAATGGCAAACATTAACCATTGTGTAGTGTTTAACATAGAGCTTCCAATGATGTCGGTGGGCGTTTGTCAGCTCCCTTTAAGGCACTTTCCTTTTTTATCTCCTTTTAAAAGTTACATTTTTGGCTGTACATCCCCACCAGTTGGGCGGTTGGGGACCCAGCACCGTGTCCTTATTTTTCCTTACAAAAGGGACGGAAGAGATCCTTTGGTTTTTCTTTGGCTTTGCCATGCAGTCGCGGTATCAGAGAGCCGAGCTTGTGCGCATTCACCCTGCGCGTGTCCCGCTGTAACCACACCGCCGGGCGTTCTGTCTCTCTCTCACACACACACACCAACACATCCCTCCTTCCTGCACAAAGAACTGCATATATTCTTGCCAAAGATATCCTTAAAAACGCACTTTTCCCCACATATATATATATATATTTTTTGCGTGTGTACATTTGTCGTACGTCGCCTTTTTGTGTTGATTTGTTCTTTGGAGAACCTTCCTATTCCATCCCCTCCTCCCTTTGCTGTTGGTGTTGCTGCCTTACAGAAAGGCTCCTGGGGGGCTCCCATCTGCCCTGGCAGTTGTTTGGGGGTATGGCTGTGTCACTGTCTGCTGGAGGGATGAACCCTTTGTGCAGTGAGTGGTTCATTCCCATTGGAAGTAACCAACTGAATGAAGCCAGGTTTTGGTTGCTCTGGATGCACCACCTGCTGATCTAACCAAGCAGGGAAGATCATAGAGTCATGGAATTGTTGGAGTTCGAAAGGGCTGGTGGGGAGAAAACCCAGCCCCAGCCCCTCCTGCAGATTGGTGCTGTGGAAAGGGGTCCCATAAGCAGAGCCAGGCTTTGTCCCAGCCTCCAGGAAACACCTGGATGTGGCCATGGCCTCCGGGCATTGATTTTTTAGCAGTGAAACAGCCAAACCGGAGCACACCCTGCCCAGCAGGTTGGGCAGGTACAGAGCTGGCTGCCCCAAAAACCCAGACAGCATCATCATCGGCAAATGGAACCCTTCCCGTTGGAGCAGGCAGGGAGATCAGACAGCAAAGGAGCCCGCAGGGGCTTGTTTGATTCCGTTCGTTTGTTTTGCAAATTGCGAGGTTGGTTTGGGGTTACTTTTTTTTTTTTTTTTCTTTTCCTTAAAAAGGAGAAAAAAGAAGAAAAAAAAAGGAAGTAACCCAACATTTCTGTTGGTGGATCCAATGCTGCCCTGTTTTGTGTGTTTTGTTTTGGTTTTTTTCTTTTTCCTGTTGTCTTTGTTACTTTGGGAATGTTACAGATTTATTTGCTAATCAGTGTTAATGAACAGTTTAAAACTTTCAGACTTGCCCCTTTCTGTGTATTTATATAGATGGAAAAAAAAAATTGTTATATTTTGTATCTTTGTGCCCATGGTGTCGTCGCGCGTGTAAAGATGACTTCGGTCGCACCGTGTCCGCGTGTGAATGTCACTCCGCTTTCGTCTTCCCCTTTGTACAGATGTCTGATTCTCTGCAGTTCATTGTATGGCTTTATAAAGTGGTAAAAACAAACAAAAAAATCAGTTATATAAAATATACTGTTGCTTGGAATGCCAGCTTGGTGTCCAGATTGCTGGGAATGTATCTCTGATTCTATGGGAGCACAGAAATAAATGCTCTGTTCTCTTTGTATGGGGGAAAACAAGCTCCAATCCAACAGCAGCCACAGGGCTGCTGTGTTTTCTACAGCTGTGTTCCCTCCCCCCCCCCCCAATCCTCTAAGGTGGGCTGGGGAAGGAGGCGTAACCACAGCACTGCTCACCAGATGTGGGTTAACTGGGGAATGTTGGGGCCGCCGCGTGGCTCCAGCTCTGTTTCTGGCCTTTGTTTGCCAAGGGGATCCCTCTTTGCTGGGGCTCCCTTCAAGCAGTGGGAGCTCTTTGCATCCTGTTAACCCCAGCACCAAGGAGGGTAATGAATAATGTGCCCCCACATCCCAACAGCGTGATCAGGGCTGTGCTCTGCACCCCTGAAACCCCATTCACTGCCCCTTTAGGGGACCGTCCTGCTCCCCTATTCCTGGCAAAACGAAGAGACCCCTCCACCCCCGAAGTCACATCCCTGCCTTTTCCTGTGCTGACAGTGATTCCCAGCATCCATTGGAGCTCACAGCTCTCTGCTCTGCTCCTTCCCCTCCTCACTGAGTTGGTGGCCAAACCCCGGCCCCCGGGATGGATTGAGTTTAATTAGACAAGAAATATCAGCCAGAGCAGCGGCAGTTTCTCTGGCGCCAGCACTGCTGCGGCTCAGAGGCTCTGAGCTTCTCCTGGGAGCCGGCAGCACTAAAAATACCTCCTGCTTTCCTCCGAAATAGCTGCGGGGCGAGGAGCGGATGGAGGGGGCCGCTCAGGACCCCGCGCTGAGGGGCCTGTGTGGAGGTGAAGGGGTAAAACAAGTAAAGAGGATAAAAGAGGGATGGTTATGGGCACCCCAAAAACAGCAGTAGAGATGCAGGTGGGTGCGTTGTGAACTGGGGGATGAGGGTGGCTTGCTGTGAGCCAGCAAACGCCTCCCTCTCTGCTTTTTTTCCCTTTTTTTTCTTTTCTTTTTTTTTTTTTTTCTTTCTGCAGTTAATTCCCCATTTCCTTTCCAAAATTCCTCGGGAGCTTCTGGTTTGTGTTTTTCCTCAACATGTTCTTATCTGCCGCCTGCTCTCCCTCACTGGGCTGCACAGTGCTGGTGTTTTGGGGCTCCTTCTCTGCAGGTTGCTACTGTCCCCAGGCCAGGCTAGTGACCCTGGTGTCACATCACCAGGTGCCACCAGATCCACACTGGAAGCCTCTATTGCCTCCCCCCTGCCTATCAGGCCTCTTCCTTCAAGTTCCTAAAGCTGAGATATTTTTTCCCCCCATCGCAGCTCCTGCTCAGTTGGCTTGGGGCCACGCATTTCTGGGGAGGGGGTTCTCACCCCTCTGCCACCCATCTGCAGGGTGGGCATACTGGGGTAAAAACAGATGATGCTTGTAGGGAGGGAGCAGTTCCCTCTTCTTTCTCATTTACCCTCTCCCAGACTTGCTCAAATTGCTGGGACCCCTCAGCGATGTTCCCATGAGGACAGAAAACGTGACCCAGCCCAGTCTTTCATGGGCATTATTTATGGGCAAAGGACCAGCCAGCATCTCCAGGGTGGAATGGATGCAAAGTATCCCATGCGGGTAACACACACAGCACCAGTCCATCCATGAGGACAATGCCAAATCTAAGCGGACAAAGCCCCATCCCTGGAGACATTCAAGGTCAAGCTGGAGGTGCTCTGAGCACCTGATCGAACTGTAGGTGTCCCTATTCATTTCAGAGGGTTTGGACCAGAGGGATTTTAAGAGCAACTTCCGACTCAAGTGATTCTGTGGTTCTACAATTCTAAGCCTGTTACAGAGTCACTGGTGAGAAAAAACCATCCCTGAAACAGCTCCAGGGGCACCATTGTCATCTGGAAGAGGTGTTGCTGCTTGGAGGTGGACATAGCCACAGCCTGTGGTGCAGCAGTTACCCATTCTCCACGGCCATAGCGGTCAGAAAATGGCAACAAAAAGGATCAGGGTTAAATACTGAAGAAAGAGGGGTCGTGTGGCCCCCTGAGATCGTTCAGCTGGAAAGGGAGTGGGGCTGGAATCCCAGGGCGTTCGAGGAAGGGGAGAAGAGGCTGTGAGCCCGACCCCCTCGGAGCACGGCGGCTGTGGGAGGTCCCTGGGACCTGGGGGTGGGTGTAGGGCCGGGCTGTCCTCTGCCTTGTGAGGTTCTGGCTCCATCTACAGGGAGGTGCCTCCAAGAGGCGGATGGAGGCTTTGGGCTGACGCATGCCCAAAACGGGCTTGGCAGGAGTTGGTGTCTGCTTGCCTGCGTGTGGCTTCTCCTGCAGCTTCTGTCCTCCTCTGAATTGGGCTCCCGTTCTTCTGCACTAGTGGGAAGAGCTCAGGTGCAGATAGATCTGTGTGTTGCTGTGTCAAGGAGCTTGGAGCCTGCAGGACCGAGGTGCAAATTGGAGCTGGTTGCGGGGCTCTCCAGCGCTGCTGACCCTAGGTTGTAGGTTCTTCACAGCCTCTGCCAAACCTCACCCATGGGCAAGGTGCCCCCACCATACAGCCTCAGCCCCCACGGGACCGATGCTCCCAGCAGAGGACTGTGGTTAGTGCAAACATGAGATCCTGGGTAGCATACGGGGCTGAAGCCTGGAGGATCTCCCAGGGGATGAAGCCTGTGGCAGGTGGTCAAAGTAATACTGAAGCAGGTGTCTCGTCAAGGCAGCCTAATTCACATGCTCAACTGTGATAAAGCAGCACGAGGCACCTCTATTCTCCCTAGTTAGGAGAGGCTCAATCGTATCACTGTCCTTCATTGGATGCTCACCTGCCAGCAATTGTAGGTGGCTGTGAAGTGGTAAAAAGCCCAGCCTGAACCACTTAGCCTAATAAAAGCAGTATTTAGGGAAGACATGGGGAGCCTGAAGCCTCTTGTTTTCAGCCCCTTTTTCCTAGTCCAGAATAAGGAGTTCTTTCAGTGCTTGTCTGTATTAAGCTGCAGTGCTGATGGCTTCCAATTGGATGCACCAACGTGTCCTTGTGGTGGGATAACCAAGAGGGACCAATTCCTCCTCCTTGCAGTCCCCTGTTCCTAAGGAGATGTCACCCTCCTGGCTCTTACCCTGTATTTGCACCGTTCCATTGCTCTGCTGGCAGCTGGATCCAGCAGAAAATTCTCAGCTGATGGTAGGTAAGACTGTTTATCTCCAAAACTGCGGTTATCCTTTTGGATAACCTCACTCCTTCAGTATCTCTGCTAGACAGGCTGAAGGGACAGAGGGATGCATCTGTCCTGATGATGCTGGAACAGCTGTGTGGCTGTGGTGGTAGTCTTCTGTCTCTGGTGGTAGGGTTCTGCTCTGAATTTTCTTCCAAGTCAGGGAGTTTGTAGTTACATGTGTAGCCTGTAACAGTGCCAGACAGCTTGGATAGTCCCCAGAGAAGGCTGTGCAAAGCACACACAGGTATGTATGCATGCATCTGCATTCAATACAGGGCAGAAATGCCTCTCTGGTCTCTTTTTCTCCCTTCTCTGCTAACTCTGTGCTCCAGCACTACCCACTCTTTATTCCCCCCTTCATTCTGTAAGAAGGAAAAACAGAAGGAGAGGAATGCAATATTTGCAAGCTCATTGTTTCCAGCCTCCATCAACTGGATAAAGCAAGCCACTAGCAAGCAGCTTCTCGTGACTGTGCACAGAGCCCTTGCCAGAAGAACAGGGCTGTAATGAAAGCCGTATGCAGGAAGGAGCAGGAATTCAGCAGTGCCCTCCACAGAGCTCTGCTGGGATGTGCTGCAGCCTCTTGGGAGAGCTGTGGAGAAGGGTGATTTGTGGCTGAATGTCCTGCCAGCTCTGGGGTAATCTGGAATGGTTTTGGCTCATGTGGGCTCCCTCTCTGGGCTGAGATTTTGCAAGTGATTTGAGATGGCAGGGGCAAAAACAAGGAGGATAAGCTCTGGTAGGGTGGGAACAAATTGTTGCGATTACTCAGGGTATGGTCTTTGTAGTTTTTTCTCTGTGAAACAGCTTGGATTGATCTACTTTAGATACTGACATCACCTTTGGACTTAGTCTGGTCCCTCTAGAATTTTGCTGCAGGATTTGGATGACCCCTGGGAGGTGACTCTATGAATTGTATGCATGGAATGTCCTCCAAAGTGCCACAGGTTTGCCTCTCTCTGGCTTGTTGTGAGTGTTCAAACTCTATGGCCATGATTCACCTCACCTGAAATCTCTTCTTCAGCTGATACTATGAAGTCAGGTTAGTTCACTCCAGCTTTGTTCTGTGCTCCTTGTTTCCCTGTGGGTCTGTTGTGCTCCGGGGGAGGTAAAAAGAAGGTCTGTGCCCACGGTTTGGCCAACACTGTATCTTAAAGACGTTTCCAAGCATACCCACAGTTCTTATTTGTGGCATCTCAGGAACTTTGCTTCTCAGTGGTGGTGCTCAGAGCCCTCCCTTGAGAGGAGTGTGGAGAGGCTGTTGGCGGGGGCAGTGATCCCCTGGGAGCACCAGAAAGGTTTGTAGGACATGCCTGGGATGTGTGGGGCAGCCAAGATGACATTTTGGCACTGTACCTTCGTAAGATGTGAAGAGAAGAGGAAACCTGTGCCAAGGTCCTGTTTTGAAGCAGCCCCCCTCAAGCCCTTTGATATGGATAGTGCTGGGGGTAGGGTTTCATCTTTATAGCTCACACTCCCATGGGAGAGAAATCCCAGCCTTGCTTGCCTTGGCTGCTGGGCTGCAGGCAATGGCTGCCTTTCATCCCTAAGGGTCCTGGCCTCAGCCATCCTATGCACTCCAGCAATGAGAAAGTGCTAGATGATCTTCAGGGTCTTTCCTAATCTGTCATTGAGTCTAAGGCTGTGAGTGTCCACAGAGCCTTGGTATGTGTTCCTACTCTTCATGCTGCTGGGATATATGGAGTCTTTCCTTCTGTGTACACCTCAGAAATTGCTGTGCAAAGGTATATAGACAGCGACCTGCTGTCCCATCTCTGCTCTCTCCTTCGTTTGGATCAAGTGCCATCTCAGAACCATCAGTCTTTGGGGACCATGAGGTGGAGATGCTGAAGGATTTGGTAGTTTAGGGTGCCAGGGCAACACCAGGGATCTGAGCTCATGTGGCAGCTTGCCTCATGCCCTCCATAATGCTGTCCCACCCATTTCCTTCTCCCCTTTATTTATTTAATTGTCGGACCTCTGGGTGATCAGCACCAGTTTCTTTTGTCTCCCCATCACATTTCATAAAATCATTAAGGTAGGAAAAGACCTCTAAGTTCATCCAGTACAACCATCAATCCATTGTCACCATGCCCACTATCCATGTCCCTCAGTGCTGCAGACTTCTTTGTCCGTGTGGGACCTTTCCTTACTCAGGGAAGAAAACTGCACATATAAGACGAGATGCTCAGCTGTGGACCTGGGCCTCTTCCCAGCCTAGATGCTCTTTGCACTGTGGGCTCATACCACTAGAGGTCGGCCGGTCCCCACCGATGGGACCGCTGGAAGCAGGAGGAGGGAGCAGCAGGCCAAAAGGACTTGGCTGATGGAGCCTTGTGTGTGTGGATGTGACAGATACTTCCTCTCCTATTGACATTTCTCCCGGCCTCAGGCCAGCTTTCCAGGCTTGGTGTTGCTCTTCATATAGATCGGTGTATTTGACACGCAAGAAGAAAGGCAGGTTTTTAAGGGCAAGGGAGTGCTGGGACAGCAGAGTGCCAGCTTTTCCTGGAAAATAATGAGGGGAAAAAAGAAAAATGGATTCATGCAGTCAGCCAGTGCACACAGAGCTCTGGCAGCTCTGTCATTGGAAAGGTGAAGAGTTATCCTTAGCCTCATGGGGAGGGGCTTGGTGCTGGTTGCACTCTTTCGGCTGCTCAGTGATGTGCAGGATCTGGTGACTTCTTGTCATGTCCTCAGGACCTTGCACTGAGTGTGAAACCTGTAAGGCCTGAGTCTCCCCTGCTGTCAGTGCAATTAGCACTAGAGGGGTGGCCAGGGAGGTTAATGAAGATCCAGCTCCTGCTTTATCTGTTTCTGTCCATCTACACAGAAAGGGCAGAGGTCTGCTTAGCATTGCTCACAGATATGCTGAGTGGTTAGGGTATGGGAGGTGGCACATTGTCATTAAACACCAAGTATAAGTCCAGCAAAGTTGTGAACAGAAGGTGACAAGTTGGTTGTGAGCATTGTATTAATGAGATAAGGACAAGACCTTATCCCCAAAACCACCCTCCATGCAGCCCTCCTGTCTGGTTGTCCTGTGCTCTTCTTGTAGGCACTGTATTCCCATGCCAGGTAAGATAGGCTCAGTGCTTTATAAGACCCCAAGATTAAATGCTGTTGGGGCTACAGCACAGGTGGCTTTTTGGGCTGGGACCAAGCTGCTTTTAACCATGGCTGAAGATGGGCTACAGGCTGTGCCATAGGCAACTCAGGCACAACACCAGCCTTTCTCAGTGGCTTGTAAAGTTCAAGGCCCCTCTTTCCTTTCTGGAACATGACCCCCAAATGTCTGCATACAGCTGGACTCAGCTCAGAGAAGTCTGGTTTTACTTTTATTTCTATATAGGATGCTTGTTTGCTCACACATCTGAGGTTCTAACTGTTACTGGTTTTGGTTTCTCAGCTGCCATGTGGGGTGCTGCACACTTGCACTGTCCATGAACTATGCTTCAATGAAGAGCTCATGGGATGATTTTCACTTGATTCTCTGGTCTCAGGGAGCTATTGGAAGAGTGCTGTATTTTCTTCGTTTACCTGTCCAAGCTTTAGGTCACTGTGGGAGCAAACTGCTCAGAGGATGTCTCAGTCCCCTGGGCAACAGCCAGCCCTGATTCCATCCAGATGCTCTCCAAATGGCTTTCAGCTGTCTCTCCTTGAGGAGAACAACTTGGTACCTAACACCCAGCTCAGTGCGTGGCTCAGACAGGCTGCTCCCCGCCAGTGCTTCCAAGAACTCTGCGATCCAGCGGCTTTCTCCAGTCGCCAGGCGTTAGGCCTTGCCAAATCTTCTCCGAGGAGACGGTGATGACAGAGTTCACTTTACGGAAGGAGAGAAGCAAGCCTACCTCCAAGCACGGACCCAGCCAGCTGTAGAGAAGTGGGTGAATGGAGCTACAAAGCTCTGGAAAATCAGAGCTCTGCATGGGTTGTGGCCATTCCAGCAATGGAGGGAGCTCACTGGATGGAAGTCAGCCTTCTGCTACTCCTAACTTCAAAAAGGGCTGAGCTGTAGCTGGTTTGAACTCAATATCTAAGTTCTTCCATTTGTTACCTAGAGGAGGCCAATTTTTGTAATTTTTGGAAACTCATTTCACGTAATCATAATCCTATGGTACAAGAAAAAAAATACTTTATATAAATACCGACGTGTTTTGTGACACAAAAACCAGATACGGTATATGGAAAATATAACCTCCTTCCCTCTGGAAATGGCTTGGGATTATCTACTTCTTGTTCTTGTAACTCATTTTCTACATGTCTCTGCTTCAAGGGTGATTTACTGCAAATATCTCTCTGTTCTTTTTGCTGTATTGATTCATAAGAAATCCTTTCACAGTGAAATCATATTTTCCATGAACAACAACAAAAAAAAGTCAGATAGAAGATGAAGAATATTATTGTAACAGGAAAATGGTTAGGACAAAGAAAGCTTATAATTTTGTAAACAGAGGTTGGGAGGAGGCTTTTGGGATTGAGTTTCTGGGCAGCGAGTCAGAGGGTTTTTCTTTTCTTATTTTGAAGACTATTGGCGATGTCTGCAACACAGAAAGTGATAAATATAAACAAATTTCCCTTCCAACACAGCTCTGATAGCTCAATTATCAGAATGGAGAATCTGATGAAGGACGTGCCCAAGAACATCAATAGTCTGGGAGAAGTGTTTTAAAGGTCTTAACACCCCTGATGCTTTGCCAGAGAGGATTTAGCTCGATGCTGTCTTCTGCTGAATATTCAAGTGACCAAAGCCAGATGATTTCATGCCACAGATGTGATGGGGTCACCAATTCCAAGGGGCAAAGAAATGATGAGGGGAGCACTTTCTAACTGAAATGAAAGTTTGAGAGCTGAAGTGTTTTTTAATTTTTTTTTTCCATTGGAAGATAAGGCAACAATCTCTTTCTCCTCACATTAGTCACAGTGAGTAACTGGGTGAAGTGGCTGATGGTGGTGGAAAGGAATGACGTTTGGCTAAGAAAAACAGTTCATGGTATTTGCAAACACTTAGTGAAGCAGGTGATTACTGTTGTTTTGCTTGCTGAAACCATTCTTCTCTTTTGGACAGCCTAACATCTTTTAATGGAACAATCAGAAAAATGTGCAGGAAATTGTGAAATTTTTTTCTGCTATTTTTGTCCAGTTCTATCATTGCCAGAGTTCTACCATTGCCAGTGATGACCAATTTGGTTTCTAAACGTTGCCACTCTACTGGGATAGCTTATAGGGAAGGCATGTGTGGAACGGTTCCTCCCAAGGGAACTGTTCTTCATTGCCTGTGAATCCTCAGCTTCAGCATGTTTTGGCACCAAAGAATTTGGAGAGAGAGAGAGAAACTAGCAAGCAACTTCTGGGCAGATCCATGCAGCTCACCTGGAACTTATTTTTAAGGGACTCATAATCATCCGACGTAAATCAGTGATCAGTGTAGCTCCATCTCTGCTTGGTTGAGTTACTTTCCCAGTCTTCTGTCTGTGCAGGAAAAAGCTCTGCATATCATGGCTACCGCCCTGCCTGTATGTGAGGCTGTGTTCTTCAGAGCTGTTGCAGATGCTTATGAGTTCTGTGCCTTTCTTTAGGGTTTCTACCCCCATGGGAAAGGCAGGTATTTGGCTGGGAGAATTTACATGTGTGCAGAAAATAACCTGCTCAGGCAGGACCAGGGAAATGCCTTTCTGGGCACATGCCGCTTCTAGGTTCAGTGCCAGTGACACTTTTGGAGCTGCTGATCTGGAACTCCAGCTTTTAAGCTCTGGCTTTGGTTTCACAGCTTTTGTGAGCTGCTTTGGAAAAGCCTCAAACCTTTTCATCCAGGTCCACCACCTCCTTTCCCAGCTGTGAAAATAACCCAGGGTGGGATAGAGGGCTACACCCTCTCCCCTTCCCATGGATCTCAGCAGATGTTATGATGGATGGTGGAAACCAACTCAGTGGAGGTGTCAGTGGAATTTGGCTGCAGAAGAAACTTGGTTGATTCTGCCATTCACTGGGGCTGTGATTGTTACCTGACAACTGGCAAAAGCAGCTTATTCCATTCAGCCAACAGTGAAACTCTAGATCTAGGTCCTTCCTACCGTCTGTTCTCTGGCTGGACAGAAAGTAAGGCTTCAAACAGGTGATAAAGGTTGGCTCCAACTCACACAGTTATGGGGACAATGAGTTTTAGATCAGTTTGGCAAAAATGACAAGTCACATTATTCTTTGCCTTTTGCCCTCTCTCCTGCTGGTGGTGTATGTTGAGGTCAACTGTTGCTTCTAATATGGATCTCATTAGCTACAGGAGGAAATGGCACTTCCATTGTTGATGACTGTCAGATTCCTGTGCTGTCTTCATCCATCCCAAATCACAGCTGATATACCTGACTTTGGCCTGAAAATACAGCTACAGCGAGCAGAGAGAGAACAAGGTGAGGTCTTCATGGCTTTCCCCCTCCAGCTCCTTTTCCAGTTGTAGTCCCAGTGAGATGTAACAGCAGAGAGGCAAAATGCAAAAGATTCTCTGTCATCCCTGTTTCATCTTACACTTTGCACATCCTTGGAAATGGTGATGTTTTGTTCTGTGAAGCCAGGCTGCCTAGCCTGCTTCCTGAAGTTGTAGATTCTGGCTTCAAGTTGATGGTTATCCTTGCCCGTTCTCCTGTCATCACTTGTGATCAACACCCAGGGCTTCTGAGGGAGAGAGAAAAATATCATAATGCATATAATTGAGCAGCACCATAATATAGGTGCAGGGAAATCCTGTGATGCTGCATTTTAAGCCCAGGCTAGTGGTTTGGAAAAGGTTTGTCAGCTTTGGATGGCTTTCAGGCTCCGTTCTACTAACGAGATCCCTGCTCATGTCAGAAGATATCTCTTAGTGGAGCTGACAGACAACATGAGCTCGTGGTCAGAGTATTTCCTCCTAATTGCCTTGACTTTACCCGTGACCCTGTTCAGGCCTGAGCCACTCATGGAACTCCATGTTTCCTGAAGCATCTCTCCAATTCATTTGCCTCAATCTCAAAGAAATGGGTCTGCTCAAGTAGGAATAAAGCCCAGGTTTGCAGGGTGTCCTGCAGCAGGTGCTGCCGGACCGCCGCCTTAATGCTTCCATCCTTGTCCCTGTGGTGGCCAAAGCTGCAAGTCCCCTTTACTTCTGTAGACTTGTCTGTGGTAGCTGGTCTCTGGGGTTTGCAGCGATGGCAAGAACATTGCTCTTGACCCACTTGTGTAGATAGAAGAAGAATGTGGAGTGAGAGGAAGCTAATAGGGGTGGAGCTCAGATCTCCAGTGGCTTTGGGGCCAGCTGGGGGGCTGGTGACTGGCTGTAAAGACTTGCAGTACTTTGCTTGCTCATCTGAAACAATTCCCTTTGTCCACTCCCAGCCCTCCAGTTCTACTCTTCCCATACTCTCCATGCTTCCATGTGCCTGTCTCACTCTCTGCACAGATGTTTCCAGGCGTCTGAGTGAATAGCATGTTCCCTGCCTGCAGAATGCAGCCCTGCAGCAGTATTGCAAACAGCTGTTTGGGGAGTGGTGTCTGGAGGATGGATTTCTCTCTGCACAGAGCCACATTTCACATGCAGACCCCAAAGTAGGCTCAGATATGGGGATCTTCACAGGTGGTGGGAGCCTCTGGGTCCAGTGCATAAAGATGCTAATCCAGGATAGCTGACTCCCCTCATGGGACTGAAACTCCAGCTAACTGATTTCAGAAGCCCTGCTTCCTCTCCCATTGCATTCAGTTTTCTTTTCCAGATACTTTCTCTTTTTACATTCCTCCTTCTTGAGCATAGTTTCTGCCCTTCAGCCTAGCCTAGTGGCCATTGCAGCATCTGTTGCATCATTATTAGCAAACATGTTAACATCTGCCAAATTTCCTTCTGGAGACCTGCATTTATTCAGTCTGGACTTTGACTCTAGGCAGAAAATGCTGATCACATACAGGGAGCCCTGAAAACCTCACATGGAAGGAGGAGGCCCTCACAGGAGCTGATAGGAAAAAGGGAAAGGGAATGGTCTCAAGTTGCTACGGAAGAAGTTCAGGGTAAATATTAAGAAAAGCAACTTCTCGGAAAGGTGGTGAGGGATTGGAACAGGTTGTCCAGGAAGGTGGGTAGGTCACCATTCCTGAAGGTGTTCAAGAAATGTGGAGATGTGGTTCTGAGGGCCTCTGTTTAGAGGGCAATATTCATAGTAGGTGGATGGTTGAATTGAATTGGCACCAATTATTTTTGAGGTAGAGGAGGAGTAGTAGTTGGAATATGCAGTCCTCTTTTGCAGCTAATATGGGAAAATGGCAGCAAATGGGCTGGAAGATCTTCAGTCTCCTCTTGAGATAATAGTGATCGTTTGTTACAAGGATATCACTTCTTTGCTTTCAAAACCCATCCCATCCCCACAAAGGACAAAGTGGAACATGCTGACACTCAGCTGAGAGAAAGGCACTCTTGCCAAGAAGTACCTGGGAAACTGGCAAATTGTGGCTGGGAAATATCTCCCAGGAGCAGATGCCTTTAAAGGAAAAGAAATAAAGAAATAAAACAATCCAAATCCTACAGGCTAAGGGAGGAAAGCAGAGAAGTCCCTTCAGCTATTGAAACTGCCTTGTCAGCATCCATGAGTGGTTGGCTGGCTTGCTGGCTCTGACAAAAATTGATTGGGACCATGTGGCAGTCAACACAGGAGAGGGTGGGAGGGTGCCAAGTTTTCCTACGTATATATGTGTGTGTGTGTGTATATGTGAGTGTGTATTTATTATCCCATCTCTTCTGCAGTTCCCTGTGTGACTGGTGCCAGCAAGCTGTGGAGATGTGGCCTTTCCCTGGAATGAGGAATGCGTCAAGGAAAGTGTGGTTGCATATACTTATGAACATATGGCGGCCCTGGAGTCACGCCACATGGTTTGCCACTAATTGAAATGGGCTGGCTAACCTCTGATTGTGGCCACCAGGAGCAACCCTGGGGGAGGGATGGCAGAGGGGGTGGGCATCACATGGAATGGGCAGTCTGTCTTCCAAAGCATGACTCCTCACATCCTGATGCATCTTGAATGGATGGCACAAGCTGGGTCTAGGTTGAGGGGCTCCTTCTATATTTGGAGTCCTTGGCTCTTCCTCCAGGCGCTTTGCCTCTGGATTCCCTTACTGTCTCTTTATCTCTGTACTCCTTGAGGAACTTAATCTACCCTTAAGGAACATCTATGGGAAAGCACTGAGGGGAGGACTCTCAGCACCTTTGTGATTTTGCCATATACTCTACTGCAAAGCTGTAGAGCTCTACTGGATTCCTCAGACCATCTGCACATGTTCAGGTTCAAGGCATCTCCAGACCCTTGACCAGGGTGGATTTTTTTATTTAATTTTTTCTGTAGAAATGGAATAGAGACAATGAGCTAAAATTGAGGCAAGATCTGAACTACTAGTGCAGTGAGGATGTGATGTGTGAGGAACAAAGAAAGACTTGTTTTTGCTAGAAAAAAAATCCACAGGAACATAGGAATTTAGGTAGGGAATTTCTAGAAATAAAATGGGAATGCCACTGTTGTGAGGGAAACAAGGCTTTTAATGCAATGGTTCTGTGAAAAATAGTCGCAAACCCTGACATCTAGAATATACTGCTCTTGTATCAATTGCTCAGAGACAAAAGGCTTCCCATGTGGTTAATTGTTTGGGTGTAAAGGGAAACAACATGATTTTCTAACTTATTTATGATTCTTGTAACAAGCTGAATGAGTTCTTTCCTTGAGTTCTAGGAATTTGCTTGCTGAAAAAGAATAACATGTGATTTTGACTTATGACATTGTTAAAATATTTTAATGAAGGTTCAAAGTGTTTCGTAAAACATATGCAGGCTGACCCATTCATCATCAGGCACTCAAGATGTGCCCAAATTATTGCAGGTACATCACTAGTGATGGTGTGGAGCTGTACTTTGTAGTTATTTAACTCCATCTTCCTTGGGCTGTTGAGTCCTGTGTAGAGCTCTAACCTTCCACTTACAGCCATCAGCATCTGAAGTCAGATTTCACAATGACTTTGAATAGAAAAGGGTATATAAACATCGTTACAAGTACATATGCTGGGAGGCAGCTGAAGATTCCTACATGCATATAACCATCCTTATGAAATCTTTATGTTCCACTGATCTAAGAGATGAGAGACAACAGCTGGACAATGGGGTAAAGGAGAAGGGGGAGGTGACAAAGAACAGGGGACCAATAAAAAGGATGGGATGTGCAACTCCCAGCAGGCAGGGGATAATAACCATGGTTTGCCAATACATACTACACTTCATAGCCCACAGCATGTATTTACAGAATTTCTTTTATCATTAAAAATATGGGATGATATGAAACAACAACAATAAGAGAAACAGCAACAATAAAACAAACAACAACCTCTCTTTTTCTCTTCACATACATTTATTCCAGGTCTATAAGCAGGTTGGGGAAGGAAAAGGCTCATTGCACTTGGCATAGCTGCATGAGGAAGCCCAGGATAAAGTAGCAGAGGTGGCATTCCAAGCATTAACACGTGAGGAGGATCAAATGTGTGATGGGAAGCAGCAGGTGGGATCTGAAATCAAGTCCTGTCCTGTATGTGGCCACCTGCTGACTGGGTCATGCGTGTGTTAGGGTGGCACAGTGGATCTGCAGTTGGTGGCCTGCAGCATCCAGTCTGAGATGCTTTCCAACCTTATTTAGTTTGCTTTTCTTTAAACACTGCTTTATGTTCCAAAGGAAATTGCACTGTATCTATAAGTACATGTTTTCTAGGCATATGGATTCCTTTACACTAGAACTTGTGGGATGAAAAGCAAACAAATGCAAAAATGAGATGAGTGTGCCCAAATCTGCGCCGTTCTTTCGGGGTTTGAGAATTATATGGATTTTTTCCCTTACTTCTTTCCAAACATGGTCTCCACAAACCATACCTGCTAATGACCTTATATGCCATAAGCACAGGTAGAACAAGAGGGAACGGCCTCAAGGAGTTTCAGGTTGGATATTAGGAAAATTTTCATATCAGAAACGGACTGCCCAGAGAGGTGCTGGAGTCACCATCCACGGAAGTGTTCAAGAAACATGGGGATGCAGTCACGGTCTAGAACGGTTGCAGAGGTGGGTAGATGGTTGGACTGGATGATGTTATTAGTTTTACCTACCTTAACAATTCTATGATTCTGCTTCCTGCATTGTAACATCTTTTGGGAAATCTTGATCCATCCGCATCCTGGCCTGAACAGATGATACACTGAAGGATAAAGGGATTAGAAGGGCCCCTCTTTTCAGAACTTAAGGATACTCTAAGTCATGGCGTGAAAAAGGAAGCCTTGTTTCTCATGTACCTTGCAGGTGAAATATCTGTGGATTCACTGAAAAGGTTTGAGCTCATGCAGCAGTGGGTGTTTTTATTAGACTTCTCTCTTTTTTTTTTCTCCACTTGGCCAATAATTTTCACAAAACTCACTGACAGTTCCTATTTTGGAGACCGACGTACTCCTTTGTTATGTTTTCTTAAAACTGGACTGTGAGTTAAAAAGCTACTAGGAAGAACCAGACAAATGCATTGGCAGACTAAAAAACACTGTGATCTCACATGCCTGCTTTCCTAAGTAAACCTGTGTGAAAGCCCCAGGGATCATTGGTGCATCGTCTGTTACTTGCATCAGGCTTTTTTTGAATGCAGGGCTGTGATTTCTCCCAGAGCAAATGGGACCTGGCATCTTGTTAGAAAGATTTATTTGTAGTGACCTGTGCAATATTCACGTATCCCTCTGGAAACAGTGAAAAGGAAAGGTAGCTTTTTTCTTTCCACATTTCTGGCTACTTTAAACCAAATGAAAGAGGCAGCTAAGCTGGCTTGCAGAGCCTGCACTAAAACTGCTCCAGCTCACCACAACTCCTGCAGCTTTCTGATAGCTCAGCAGCCACAGGACATGCTCCTTCCACTGTGTGACACCAGGAAAACAGTCCTCTGGCACTCTCTTGTGTCTGGAGACTTCCCCATCAGCTCTATTTTGGATTTATTTGCAGGAAAAGTCCCTGCAGAATGCATTCAAGCTCCAAGCTTGCTCAGGAGGTGCTTTCTGCCAGAAACTTCCCCTGGGAGATTTGAGAAACAAACAAACCAAGCAGCCCTCACAACATCCCGATGACAAACAAACAAACAAACATGCACACACCATGTTCCTGAATGGCATTTGACCCTGTTCTCCAGGGCCTGAGATGGAGTTTGCGATTAACACAGAGCACTTGTATCAGGGTGAATAGTTGGAGCACACTGCACAGCACTGACTTCTTCCCTAGGGAGGAATAAGAGGAAAACTCTAGTTAAACCTGTTTCATGGGTCCAGCCTGTCTAAAACAGAATGGGAACAGCATGTTGTTCCTACGGTCACCGTTTCTTATGGAGCCAACGCTTGTTTCCTTTGCATGGAAGGGTGCTAAAGACATTAAAACATTGTGTCTCTGCTCCTGAGCTGAAGGTCCACCTCCTCTTTCAGCAGAAGTAGCCCAGGCCTTGAAGTGGTAACATGAGGCCATCATAGCTGTACTCCTGAGGTGCCTGGAGCCAGCTGCAGCTCCTGAGAAACTCAAAGGAAGGACACAGCTGTTCTCACTGTGCCCTTGGAGGTGAAGGCACTGCAGGCAGGAATAATTCTGAATCAAGTAAGCTGACTCCCTGGAGGATGCATGATGACAAAAAAGGGAGAGAAATTTTACGTTATTGCAAGCCCTTCCAGGAAAGAAGAATTCAGGTTAATCCATTCCTGGGGGAACCAGCTCAAAGAAAGGCTACTTACCTCTAAAGGGCATGTCCACACAGAGGTGTGATGCAGAAGCCACCACGCAAATTAAAGCAGGTGGCCTTTACTGATTAACAAGTGCAGGTGAAGCCATGCCTATAGCTTTCTCACACAGGACACGGATCCAAATTCCAGGTGGCACCTCAAGTGCTGATGTCCATGCAGAGACATTATGCATTGGCTTCAATAGTCCCCTTACCAACAATAAAGCACCCATAGAAGAAAGCCAATTTCTTCTACTATATCTTAATAATTAAGTGTGGTTGAATATGCTGGGAATACTTATTACATACATGCAGAAAGGACACTAGCAGGGGACCTCTTGCAGGTTTAGCTGGGGTGCTTGGAGATTACTCCTCTCAGCTGAAATGAAGCAAATGATTTTGTAAGCTATTCCATCATAGAACCAATACTTTACTGAAATCAACCCTCGTCTCCTAACACCCTCCAGCTCCAGTTTCTCTTAATACAGAAGTTCTGTACCCGTAGTAGCCCTAGGGCTATTGGTAGGTGTTAATTGTCTTGATGAGCCTCACCTGGGACCACTATCACTCCCTCCAGCCATGCTGCAGGAGCCCTATTTAAGTTCAGCCCCAGGCTTCTGAACCTCTTTTGAGTTCCAGTGTTGGTGCACTTGTGCCTTGTTCTGCCTCCTGGATGGACCGTGGATCTCTGTTCCAGGTAATTGGTTCCTTACATTTATTTATTGAATGTGCATTGTGGCTTGTTAACGTAGTCCCATTTTGTTTTTATTTTTGGTTATTGCTTTTATATAATATTGGTTCTTTTTATTTTCTATGTGGAAAGCTTTTTGTGTGCGTATTTGGAGGATTTCCTGCATTGGGTTGGGATTTCCTGTAATACATTCAGTGAAAATCTTGATGTTTCTGCGTGTAGGTTTTTGTTGACAATGTGGTTGTGGCCTTTATGACCTTTCATTGGGTCTGTCCTGGGATGAGGGATCTCTGTTGGAGTCTGTGCTTTGCAACCAGAGACCGCAAATGTGTTTTACTCTCTGTAAAGTGCAGGATTTAGCAGGCAAGGCTTTATTGTGTTGGATGCTTCTGTGTTTCTCCTGCAGTGCTGGTTCTTGTACTGCGCTTTTGTGCTGTGGGTGTTCTTGGATTGCAGATGCTGGTCTGTTCATACCCCAGTGTTGTGGGGTGGTGAGAAAATGGTGGAAGTGAAGGCCAGGAGAGTGTCCTTGGTCCAACTGAGGTTGCTAACTGTGTGTACTGTGGGTGCTGGGCAAGGCTGAAAGCGAGGATGAAGTGGGTAGATAAGTGGTTATGTTGTGAGGCGAGGCAAGTGGGTATAGCAAAAAAAAGCTGAGCAGGCACGGGTAGAAGCTGCAGGGATAAGTAAATAATAAGGTGATATGTGGATGGGAAATGTGGGAAGAGCTGATTGGTGTCACCAGTAGAGACCCTGTGTCTACCCTATACCGTGCTCCGTCCAGGCTCTGAGCCTCAGCTGATGTTGCCCTTTTTGGGGCAGGCAGGAGATAAGCAGATGTGGAGCACGCAGTGGGTTTTATAATAACACAGTGGTTATAGACAATTGCTTAATGGGGACCAGATGGTCAGTTTTATTTTAAGTTGCCCTTTAACAACATTCCCATCTAAGCTGTGTTTTTTAAGTAATAGGTTTTTAATGAGATGCCCATAAGATCTTACAGCACATCGGGTTTTAATCACGGTGGCCTATTTAAATGGCAGTGTGTGTCTTTAGCACTCCTGCACTTTTATGGTGTTTAATTCCTTCCCACCACTCTTCCTTACTCCTAACCTCAAATGAGCTGTGTCAAAGGGATTGTTCCTCTCAGCAATGGGTGCTGCCCCTGCTGAACCCATCTGTGCCTTTCTAGACTGGGGCTGGGGACAGACCTCCTTCCAGGAGACGCTGCTCTGTGGGTTCAGGGAGCTTTCCCTGGAGCCAGAGCAGCCTTACAGGGGAATGATGGTGGTTGGAGGGAGCACTGTGTGTATGTTTGGCACAGATCTAAGGCCTTGCTCTCCTTCCTCCCCCAGCCCCCAATGATGGGGCATGCATCCTGCAGACACATGGAGTCAGTAATTTGTGGTGAGCTCCGCTGCCTCACAGCGGATGGAGGGGCCTCAGCACAGCTGGGAATGAGACAGGCATGAGAAAGTGGCAGCTAGGGAAATGGAGTCTGGCTGGCAAAGAGGCAGAAGTAGAGAAAATTTGGAATACTAATCCCCTGGAGATAATTCTTGCTGAGAAGGTGGCTTCTCCAAAGCACTGGAAGATGCTCCTTCGTGCCCACAGCACCCACTCCATGGGTGGTGCCAAGAAAGGGGCTGGATTGCTTGCTTGGCTTTGCACTTTGGTGGTGTGAGACAGAGCTGATGAGCTCAGCCCCTTCCCTGAAGCCAAGGCTTGTTTGTTTTTTTTTCATCTTCTTGTTGCTGCAAGGCAAGGGTGGCAGCTTGAGAAACTTCATCTCAGCTGATGGTTCTGTTTGGGCACATCAGGAATGTCCCCAGGGCAAAGAGAGCTTGAAATGGTCTTGCAAAATGAGGGAGGCTGTAACAAATTGGGTGATGTCAATGCCAGCATTGCTGGGACCTGAGTGCTGCAGCAGAAATAGTGCTCTACTGGAAAATGAGCTGTGGCAGAGCTGGCAGGGAATCAGCGCTAGCAGTGCAGGACCTCTGGCTGAGTGGCTCTGAGTCCAGCTGTGCCATAGATCCACGCAGCAGCTTGTTGTTCTCTGCTTTTTTGATGATGAAAGCATTGCACCGTTTTGTCTTCTCTTGTGGGAAGAGAGGGGGAACCTGCTTCTCATCAGAGAACAAGACCACCAGACGTAGCCCTGAGGCTTGTTGTGTGTTATCTTGTTATGCTTTGAGGTTGTGTCCTCTGTCTGGGTGCTTTCAACGTATTCAGCAGAATTTTGCATCTTTGAGATGTCCCCTCTTTGAGCAAATACACTGCAAAGGATTTATGGGCTCTAGAGAGGTGAAAGAGGGAAGGAAAACCGTGTGACATGTGGGTGAAGAGACTGAGTTAGCCCATTCAACTAAAGAATGATGTTAAAACTAAAAGGCACGCAACAAAATAGGAGGAATTGGAAGGTGGGGTTCACAGGAAGCCTGGCAGCCATTGGACTCTTTGATTGCTTGGTTTTGGAAATATAAAGCAAAGTTGTCAACAAACAATAGAATATGAGCCCTTGCCACCCACCCATCTGTTTCATCCTGAGAATAGGGATGTGGAAACTTTCCCTTTCTGTCATTGTTCCAATGGAAATGCTTTGCCCCCTTGACCCTCATCAGAATGGATACATCGTGCTTGTAACTTAACCTCTGCACAAAAGCTTTTTCCTTTCCTGGCCAAAATGTTTCCACTGCAGTTTGGCTTGAATGCAGTGATACTTTATGCCCTGCCTCTTTGCTGTGCTTGGACTGATCCACTTTATTTATTTATTTATTTATTGCTGTTTGGGTGTGCTCTGACGCTGCTGCTGCTGACCATGTTCTGCCTCACCATCCAAGAGGTTATTCTGCTGTGTCAGAACGGGACAGGGCAGTATGCTGGGTATCCCACTGCCTCACACACAGCTGGCTTGCTGTGGTTTCTCAAAAGGGGAGGTTCCTGCTGAAATGTGTCCCAAAGCTGAGGTTCTTCAAATGATGCCTCATGTACATCTGATGGCTGATAAGAGCTGAACTCCTCCTTGTAATTGGAGACATGTGGGGTGCTCTGGCTCCCACCTTGATGATGCAAGTGGATGATGCTGCCATTGCAGCTGAGGTTCTGTTTGTGCTGTGAGCATGGGATGTAACAGATAGAAGTTTCTGGTATCTGCTAAGAACAAAGCAGCTTGTACCATGGTCAAGCACAGATATAAGTGTTCATCGTGTCACCTGAGGGGGCTTACAAACACTGTGAAGTGCATCTGTACTTGTAACCTCTCCTTCAAATCTGTTTGCCTGCATGGGTGGAGTATGTCTGTTGTGACTGACCACTGAGATGGAGCGTGCTGTGGAGATGCAGCTAACAGGCATCCAGTATATAAGGAGGACTGGAGTTTGTACTGACAAGCTTGGCAGGATCTTGAGACAGGTTTTGACTGTACACATATAAACAGGAAAATATGAAATCTTTGGCTCCAGAAATGGACTGGGGAGCTCTGGAGAGCTGGGTTCTGTTCTTGGTTTGGCTGTTTCTCTGGTCTCATCAGAGTGATTTCTTCCTAAAACGTGCCCTGCCTCAGTTTCCCCTGGTCTTCTCCTGCAGTCATACTGACAGCCTCCTTTGCAGATGGTGATGATTGAGATAACTGGTGATGTGTTGGCAGACATTCCTGTGGCATTCAAACCAGATGGCCTCTGTCTGTGTCCTTAGCTCAGCATACATCTTAGATGGAAATGGGCAACATGTTTTTCCCAGAGGGACTTCTGGACCCCTTCCAAACATAGCTGAAAGCCATTCCCCAGGCCGTTGCAGAAGGTTGCACACACCAAGGGCTGTCTGCCTGGCTCTAAGCATCTGACTCCATTCCTGGGCCTTGGCTGATCACATGTCCTTCCTCTACTAATGCCAGGATCTTGTCCAGGGCTAAATGACTGCAAGATCACTATGGTATCAATGTCTTGCCATGCTCTGGAAAGTACCAGCCTCAGCTTTGAATAGGGCTTAAGTCTTAGGTGGAGGAAGGCAGAGTTGAGTTGGAATCTGTCCCCCTCTGAGAGGCTCCTGTGCTTCAGCAAAGGTGACAGAGAGATCTCTCCATTGAGTCACTCCACTCTACTGCAAGTTCAGCAGTGTGGCAGGATGAACACGAACTCGGAAACATGTGGAGCTGCCTGACAGAAGAGTAAAGTAATGAGATCTCAGGCATCAGTGAAGAGATCATCCTGGGAGCCAGGGAGGAATTAGCTCCTTCCTCTGCTCCTTTTAGCCACACAAAATTGGCCAGGTGCACTGTGGCAGTTTATTGCTTCTCTCTGAGGCATTAACTTTTGGCTGCCATTAGAGAAAGGATATCAGCATGCTGGTTTGGGATGGAAGCCTTCATTCTTGTGAGTGGAAGCACCAATATTTCACTGAGTAAGAATGTACTGGGGCCAGAAAAGCATTATTGCCTCAGTGAATTTACTTCTCCCAGGAAAAGTCCCACTCCATCACTTCCTACCTGCCTTGTTGCATGAGTAGGTATTTGTAGAGCACAGGAACAGATGATCCTGAGCTTTGTCTGATCCCTGTTAGCACCTTAGCTGTGTATCTGAGCCCCTATGGCCCTGGTGGGGTCTGTACAGTGTGAAGCTGAACTGACAGATTCCAATGCTTTGAACTACTTCCTTGTAAAGGGAAGTCTGTGCTTATGTTTTGTGCTCAAGTCTATGAGAAGTTCAGGGTATGCCACTCTTCTCATCCATTGCTTTCTGACCTTCTCAGATATTTTGTTGTCTCCTGTCCTGTGAGTCAGCCTGTGCTAGTGTTACTGTGCAGGAGCTGATTGATCTACTCCAAGGCTGAATGTTTACTTCCTCCATGTTCAGCTGAAAAGAAGCAGCTCATGTGCCCCTATATCAAGGCTGTGTGTAGTTCTCATCCACTTTAGTTCGGCCCTTCAAAAATTTGTATAATGCCCTGTGGGGAAAATAACATGACCTATCTGATTGCTTTTCACTGCAAAATTCATGACTTGTGCATTTTCCTCCCAACTGTGTTCACCTTGTGAAACTGCAGATCAAGCTTGTTGGTCACTGGGTGGACACATTGCCTTACTTAAACTCTGCAGGTAGCTCATCTCTATCCCTGAATCTCTGCTTATCTCCTAGATAAGCTCTACTGCTAAAAAGTAAAGGTTAGAACAGCTTCCTATTGCTTCTAGATTAACAAACTGTAATCAATCAATTTCCACAGTGACTGAAAGTAGAAATTCCTCTTGAAAGTGTCTCAAGGGTGTAACTATATGCATGCCTGTGGTGGCCTTGTTGCTGTATGTTGAGGAGGGGAGATGGCTTTAACCACAGAACAAAGGAAAGTCAAAAGAAAAATGGGATATGTGATTGTGATGAGTAGAGTTTGGAGTGGAGAAAGGGAGAGTAGGTAGAGAAGAACAAAAGCTGGGTTTGGAGAGTAGGTAGAGAAGAACAAAAGCTGGGTTTGGAGGAAGAACTGTTAGCTTGCCACGTGATTTTTCTTCCTTCCCTAGTGCTCCCCAGCTCTAATTTATACAATATAAATAATTAAAAGTTGTGCAGGCCCAGTGCTAATCCTTGTGGTATTCCACAAGCAACTTCCTTTCCCGCTTAGAAGGGATTCCATTGAGAATTATCTGGTGGTTCTGGCTCTGCAGCCAACTTCTCCACTCCCTTCCACAAATCAGTGAGAGGCCTGAGCTCTTCCTTCCCTATGTTCAGCCTTTCCCAAAATGAGTGGCAGAGAAATACTGGCATGGGAGGCTTATTTCCACTAGCCCTGGAGCTAGCTGTGCTTGCAACAGACCTAGAGGGAAGATGAGGGAAACTGATTTCTGGAATCAGCTTCAACCAGACCACATCCATTTGGGCACATAAATCAGTTCTACACTAGTTGTGCCATGCCACAGCAGCTGAAATTGGAGAGTCTGAATTGATATGGCAGTGTGGTGATGTCCCAGAGGCACAGGGCACTAGTGGAGACCAATTTAACCTTTTCATATGCATGTTGTGGGAGCTGCAGTAATAAGATGCGTACTCTGGGATAATTCTTTCTTCATTTTTCTGTCCTAATGGGCTGGGTATGCTTTGCTATCACCAGGAGTATAGATTTAGAAGGGGTTTTGGAGACATGCTTAATCAGTGATATGTATCCTGTGTATAAAATAGAAGATTTCCATGATGCTTTGGGCAAGGCTGAATACTTCTGGTCTAACAGGAGTTGGGGTGCAACTCTCAAAAAGTCTTTATTTACGGCCCACGTTTCTTAGGAATATGGACATGAGTTTTAGGCAATCTCAGAGAGAGCCAAACCTTGAGTATTATCAGCCATGTGTTTGGAAAGGCACAAATAAGTATCAATGCCAACATTTTGCAATGGGGGAAAGGAGGAAAGAAAAGCACATTTGTGGAGAGTAGTTGCAAAAGCTGAAGGGAGATTTTTCGCACAAGAAATCACACGAAGAAGGTTATTGCGTGTTCAGGACCCTTGATCTGCTCAGGCTTCCTCAGAGAAAGGGAATAAATTCCTACTGCTGAGTTAAAGACTGAGAATCAAGAATTTGTTATGAACTGGCTCAATTGCAAGAAGGGTTTTCAACAACAAGCTTGAAAATCATGTACTGTTTCAGCAGCCAGCTCTACAGGACTGCACCAACCAGCTTTGTGCTGCTTGTATTACCCTCTGTTCTTCCTGATGCAATTTTGTCCAAAGCAAAATAGCTCAGGAGCTTGGTTTTCCATCTAGGCCAACAGACTGTGGTATAAACAATGGAACACAAACTGCCTGCTGACTCTGGATGAGGCAGTGGTAGCCTCTGTGCATTAGGGCTCTGAACTTGTGTGGATGGTTGGGCAACAGTATATAAAGATGTGGTAGGTACTTGGAGAACCAAATATTCAAATAGCCTGTTCTGTGGGAAGAGTACATCTTTGATTTATAGAAGAATCAGGTGCATATTTTGCCAGGTTGTATTCCAGATTATAGTTTGTCAGCAACAACAGAGCAAGATCTGCTAGACCAGCAGTGTCTGTTGCATTCCCAGCCATTTGAACATTTGGCAAAGCAAGTATAAGAGGAAGGCAGCATTTTCTGACTGAGGATTCAGATAGGACAGCAGTGAGGTCAGCCATAAATGGAAGCAAACCATTTATTCTGTAGTGAGGGTGATACAACTGATCCCATAAAAACCCAGGAGGTGTGCCGCTGTTGCATGCTCTGGCCAGCCACTGCTAATGAATCATCCAGCTCCTGGATCCATCCCATGAAGGGGATGGAAAATGGATTCCATCCAGAGATCTTGGGAGTTCATTGCAATGTGATAACCCTGTTTACTACTTAAAGAGCTCCAGAAGTTCAGGAGGTGCTGGCGGAACATCTGCTTACTGCAGGATCTTGCCAGCCGCTCTTTGGCGATATCTGTGCTTCATTTGTCCACTTCATATGCCTCAAACAATGTGATGCTATGTCCTGAGAAAGAGTAAGAGGGCTCAGGGAGAAATGGCTCTGCTTCCCTTTCTGATGGGAAATGGACCCGAGCCGTACAACCTTGAGTGTGGGCTGTCTTTACAATGGTCTCGTGTGCTGTGTTCATTGCTATGGCCATGTAGTGATGTAAAAAGTACCGTTGCCCCCATGTCCCAAGCAAGAGTGGAGCTGCAGTGGAAGACTGTGGAAGAACAGAGCAATCTCAGTGCTGTGGTGGGGAGGAGCAAGAGGTGCCTGGGCAGGGTTTGCTTCCAGCCTTGTTCTGTACGCATACAGCCTGCTGCGTGCTCCTCCATGCTCCACTGCTCAGGAAAGGCAGAGGACTCTGTGGCTGTTTTGGGGAGCAAACGTATCATTTAAGGTCAGCCCTGGTGCCATTTGGAGTGAAGCTTGTGTTTCCTCAACTGAAACAGCGAGTTCTGAATGTAATTACAGGATTAAAGGCGTGTTCTGGGGCTGAGCACATGATTTATAAGCAAAGGTTACACTTTCAGACTGTTTACAATGTGCTCTTAGCCCTGCTTAACCCTTTCTTTATGTAAGACAAATGATGCTGCACTGCAGCCATGGCAGAAGCTGTGGTAATTTTTCAGGGAAGAGGGAAATTCTAGGGGTGCTACTTCTGTTTCTGGTCTGATTCTCATTCATGATAGTGAGAAGATGTGGAAGGGTGAAGAAAACACTTGTGGTCCCCAGAGCAGAGCAGATCAGGGAGCTGTTTAGTATATTCATCCTTCAGCAGAGGAAATAACCAAAATTTCTTATTTGCAATGATTAAATGAGGCACAGAGAGTAGGCCATCTGAATATGAGCCTATCCCTGTTTTGAAGACTCCAAAGGAAGGGAAATCTGTTGTAGCCCCAGTGATCTTATTCCAAAAGGGAGGGTACAGTGTTCAGAATTCCCATATTCCCATTTTATATCCAGAAAGGGGTCAAATCTTATAACCTGCTACTGTGGATCATTTATGGATGACTGTCCCACTTTTCTGCTTATCATAGCTTTTTTTTTTTTTTTTTTTTTTTTTTTTTTTTTTTTGAGAGAGAGAAAGGTTGCTCTGTTGGTTTCAGAACTACAAACAGCCTACTCACTGCTATGTTAGGTGGAGCTGCACTTGCTGAAAACCTATGGGTTACATTTTTCCATGCAAGAGAACAGATTAGAGCAACATTCTTTTCATGTAGTTTGTAATTTGAAGTTTTCAGATGGTATGAGATACCGAAAGAACTCAAGTATTTTGCTGCAGGTTCAGGGCTGTGAGTTCAGCTTCTTCTTTGCACTTCTTGCAAACGCTCCCTGCAAAACTGGGAGTCAAACTGTACTGTGTTGTTCTAACTGTAGGTCAGAAGTAGTCTGATGTGAAATTAGGCATATGTGGTGTTGAGCGCACTATGTATGTAGTCCTGGACATAAAGGGGTTATAAGTTTCATAGGCAAAAAAGGTCTGGAAAGAAATATCTGTAGTCTACAAGTGGAAATGGGATTTATTTATTTTCTTTCCTTCTTTTCTTCCTTGAAGATGAACTTTATCTTCTCCATGACATTTCTGGAGCTGCCTCTATCCTTAGGGAAGAAATGATCCTCTTCTTGCCCTCTCTTTCTCTGTGGACTTTGTGGAATGAGGATAATGAACTATGGCTAACACAATCTCACAGGAAGCAAAAAGGAGGAGAGATGCAAGCCTGGGAATTCATGTGGCTACTGGGCTAAATTGATGTCATGCTCCAAATGTGAGAATGCTGGTGTGGAATTGATGCCTAGAGCATTTTATTGTCTGCTTAGTGTGTTATCTTGCTTGTATCCTCACAAATAGAAAAGGATTTATGGAGCTGGGAAGCCCTGCCATTTTTTATCCAAGATTAAGAATGTTGTCATCACTAAGAGAGGGGCTGTACGTCATGTTCACTTTCTCTGTTTAGGCTGTTCAGGCATGACTAGCTGACAACCCCAAAGTTGCACACAGGTCCCAATATCCCATCCCAAATAGGCTTACCATACTGGGGGTGTGTTTGTTGTAGGGGCCACGTTGACCCTACCAAGTAGTGGTAGGTCTTCTTAGGAAGGCTGAAGTTTTAGGCTGTATCTGCCCTGTCCCTGAATACCTGGCTGGGAATATAGGAGTTTCTCAAGAATTTAGAAGTTAGCCATTCCTGGCTCAAGTTGTAGCATTGCTCAGCTATTTTTATTGGTTTGGCAAGGCTCTGACCATCTAGCCACCCATCTATTTTGTTACTATAGCACTATTGCAACTAGAAGCCTAGAATGCCGGATTGCAATCAGGAAGACCTGGACTTCCAGGGAATGATGAAGCAGAGGAGATGAGAAACCCTGTAATTTGTGTGCCAGGGTAATGTTGTCATTACCATAAGCTTGAAACTTTGGCTGCTAATAACCAGCTGAGCAGTAATAGTTGGTTGCATGTGGAAGTGGCTTTTAATAGGACCACATGCATGGTCTTATAATCTATGAACAAAGAAGGAAAGGCAAAACTTGGGGGGAAAAAAGGGAAAAGCTGTTCTCCCAAAGATGGTAACTATGCAAAAGATATGGTTTGCAGTTAATGTCCAGCTGGATGCATGTTTCTAGTACAATGATGTGGTTAGAAGAGCTGACACGAAATCCTCTGAGCTACAGATGCTTAAAGGAACTCATTTGATATTACATCAAGTTAAACTAAAGAGAACAGAATGCTCTGCTTGCAAAATTGAAGTGAGGAGATCAGAAGTGCCTGGAAAGAGGCTTCCTGTGCAACCTTTGTTCAGACAAGTTGGCATAAGACTTTTTTTTTTTTTTCACTGAGATTCTTGAATAACCTGGTGCACAAAAGGGCATTACTTCCCAGTAATTGCACAGGTGATGGCTTAGCTCTCCTAAAGTTCAGTTCCAGAATGAGTGGTTGATATTGTGCGAAGCCAGGGCCTGAGTGATTCCAAGTGATTGCCAGAAACTGAAAAAAAATGGGGGGGGCTGCTAGTGGAAGAATATCCAGATGGGGTTGCCCACCTTGATGCTCTCCTACCTGGTGTGGAATGAATATCAGCTTCTTCTTGCACCTCTTCTTACTTTGTGGCATTGATAACCTGATGGCATGCTGGGCTGATACATTGCTTCTTTGAACCTGCAGACAGAATGGGATGCAGAGTGATTCTCATGGGTAGCAATGAAAGCCCTTTATATGCCATAGGGATGAGCCCCAGCATCACTTCTTCCTTTCTGGTGGGGAAATTCTTGGAGGTCTGTGGTGCCTGCTGATGACCAGTAAGCTAGGGATCTTATAAGCATTCTGGTGGGGTGATTGCACAGGGGGAGGATGATCCTGTGGCTCAGCTGCTAGTTTGGATCTTGGAAGCTGTGAGTTGACTTCCTCACTCTGTTTCTGGCTCCTAGCAGACAAGTCTAGGAGTGGCACTCTCTAGCTCTGCTCCCTGTCTGCTCATTGTATGGTATCACATTATTTTTAAACCTCAACCCATCTGCAGTAAAATGCTTTGTATTACATGACAACCCACAGTTCTGCTTATCTTCAATGGGTAATTTGAAAGGGGACATAAGCCTCAGTCAAAAAATTTGAAGCCCCAGGCCCCCTGACATTGGTGTCTGAACACAGCAGCTTTTGTGCTGTTGGAAATGAGGTGCTGCAGTGGTTGAGTCAGCAATCTCTGATAATGCTTTTGTGGTGAAACCTCCTTCTTTGCCCAGAGTTTGCATAAAGACTGCTCAGTACTTAACTCTCCCTTACTGCCACAAAGTATAGCCTGAGTTGGAGCTCAGCTTGAAATGAAGCTCAGCCACTTCCAGGATGGGGTACACAGATCTGGGTGAGGTAGGGTTCTCCCTTAAAGTGTGGGTGAGGCATGCAGTTGGGGATTGTTATTTTTAATATCCATTGATCTGGAGGAAACCTTGAGTAACCTGATTAATTCCCAATTCCTGTCTAGTTTTAATATGGGGATTTAAATTGAACCAGGTGAGAGTAACACCTTGCATCAGCAAGTTTACCATCTTAAACAAATTGCAATAGGCAGATATGGAGAGATGAGCATAAAACCATATACTTGTGAGTTTTTCCTGAAGATCTTTGAGTATCTTTGTTTTGTGAAGATACAGGGAACGATTTGTCAGGGCTACTTCTCACAGCCACAACTAGATTACAGCAGCCTGCCTTGGGCATTCTTTTGGCAGAGGGACATTTCCAGAATGAGAAATGAGGTTGATGGCTTGACTAGATGATCCTAGTATTTTTTTCCAACCTTGATGATTCTGTAAACTTGTGGAAAAGTGATAAGGAAAAATCAACACATTGCATGGCAGTTGACTGGGGAGAGATGCAACAAAGCTGTGCAGTCAAAAAAGGACATTATTCAGAAGGTGATAACAATTCAGAAGAGTACAGTTTAAGAAAGAGGTGTAATACACCTGAGGCTTGGTGACAAAGCCAAGCTTCTTCCAGTATAAACTATCTGAGCCAGCATTTGTAGACACTAAATGGGACAAGGGATACTTTCCCAGCTGGTGCTGGGACATACCATTGCTCTTGTGCTTTAATGTGAGCTGTGGCCCCACTGAGGTGGGAGAAGGCTAGGCCTTCCTAACAGATGCTGCTAAACATCATGCTACCATACAGCATCAGAAAGAAGCTGAGAGGTTGAAGGTGGCTGAAAGAGCAACGTAGCCTTGTCTTCTGCTTCTATCTGTGAGGACAAGTTTCCTGACATTATATTTTCTGCAGAAACTCTCTTTTCTAGGGAACTGCCATCATTTGAACTATTTTAAGAGTACACTAGATTGAGCTCTAGGAAATATACAGTAAGAAGCTGTCTCAGGACTGGCAGGGAAAGATTCCAGCTGGTCAAAGCCTTTTCAGTAATGTCACCATTTGTACAAATGTTTGTACTTCCTTGCCAACCCTGTGGACAATTAAGAAAAGGCTTGGCTGAGATGTGGGCTATCATTATTGGTCTAGACACTGGATTGACTCCACATCATAAAAATCCTAAAGATGGAGAGAGATGTATGAAGCATTTATTTGTGAAATGTAGAGAGCATTCTGTGAATCTGTAAATGCAACCAGCCAAAAGAAAAGAAGTAAACTCCTATTGTATCCATGGCTGACAGCTTCACTGAGTGGTTGCATATCAGTCACTGGGAGACCAGGCAGCAGCTTTGCACATGCTTCCAATATTCAAAAACAAAACAAAACAACAAAAAAACACAGCAGTAGCTCAGTTTCCTTCTCTGGCTTTGTTTGGAAAGCTTGAGTGCCTGTGACTCCAGTTCCTGTCAAGTGATGCTTAGCACTTCCAAAAAAGTTCTAGCCAGTATGGATAGGTCTGACCACTGGAGGGGAGCTGTGTCTTACCTCCATCGTCTAGCTACACAAGGTGGAGGAAAGCTGGAAGGGGGGGCGAAGGGGAAGTGACTCATCAGTAGCCACTCAACCATGTCAGGTACTGTTGGGACCTGGAGATAAATCTAAGATAAATGGGAACCTGATCTCTTCTCCCCTATTTGGCCTCCTCCTTGCCTCTGGGGAGTGAGTTGTGTTAGCACTCAGTGGCAAAATCCATGGTTCAGGGGCTTGTTTTTAATTTCCTATTTCCACTGTGTTGGTTAGCGAAACTTCCACCCAGAAAGATGTCCAAGATTTGCCTGGGGTGAATGACGTCAGGCTGATCTCATCTCTGCTCACTTATCCATACTGGTTATCTCTGGCTTCAGTCCTAACTCATTCAGATAATTGCATACACTCTCCTTTGGTACTCAGGAGTCCTGCCACCAGCTTTGCCAGCAACCACCCTTGTGTTACCTAGTCGTTATTTGTGCTAACAAGGAGCAGGAGGAAACAAACTAGGACAGACTGGAATTCATGTACAGCTTTACCAGTCTCTCCTGGCCCTCTTATTGGGCTCCCAGCTTTGTCTCATGAGGATTTCTTTGTCAGTGCTGTTTATTTAACTACTCTTAAAACCATCCCTTTTCCTGGGAAATGGTGCTGGTGAATGGCTCCGTTAATGTTAGGACAAAGTATCTTTAGGTATTTGGACTTCAAAGTCAGCCGATTGTCTGACAAAGTCTTGCCCTCTACTTTATGGTTCTCTCTAGTTTCTACCTACACTGTAAAGCGGTTGGGGTAGAGGGATAAAACAGGTTTGTTAGGTAGCAGTGTGCTGTGTAAGTATAGACTTAAACTCTGCAGCACTGGAAGTATGCACTGTCTTATCCTGCACCAGGTGGTGGTTTTCATCCAAATGATGAATTTCATACCTGTTTCTATAAGACTTTGCCTCAGGCTCCTTCAACAAAGATGATCAGAACCAGAGAAGAGCTTTTGTGAGAGAGCTCTTCAGCTGGGAAACAGTGTGGCCAACAGAATTTCGTAGACATCTATAAAGGCAAGAAAACTATGAAAGAAGCAATCAAGAAAGCAAACATAATAAAAACTAACAGAAGAACACCATAAATTAATCAAAGGAGTTCATTCCCATCGGAGCCTATGAAAGCTAAAAGTTGGCATGAGTTCAAAAACTGACTGGAATAGTAAAGGACTTCTGAGCACAAAGCAACCACATTTGATCATTGAAAGGTGGGAGAGTGTTCCAGGGAAGTATCCTTGTTTGCTTGCTGGGCTCTTAGTTTTCTTCACTGGGCACCTGCTACTGTCTAATGTCAAAGAAAAGATGCTGGGCTCCTTGGGCTGATTGAATCTCATGCTCTAATTAAATCAGCAACACTCCTGACTATGGAGCAAGTGCTGAGGATCTGACCCAAAGCGTGCTATTGCAAGGTAGCTTGGAGCAAAGCAGAGAAATCAGATCTCACTTGCTTAAAATCAAAACCAGGCTTAGAAAGTAATCCCAGAGCAGGAGCACTGTTCTCCAGGAACAATTCCAAAACCAACTCATGGCCTTGGAGAATAACATGGCAAACCACCAATAAATAAATAAATAGATAAAGAAATAAATGCAAAACCTGTGTAGAAAGCTCCCTGAACAAATGGCAAAAATATTTCCAGTTTTCAGGCCACCTGCTTGTCATCTATCACTTTGGAAAAAAGAGTGTTCTTTAAATATTTATATGAGGAAAACAGAGCCACCCTCCTGGGTTTGCATGGTGATTTATGCTGCGGCGTTTTCAAGGTCATCCATTGCCTAAATCCTGTCTGTCTGAGGCCTGGGTCCTGCAAGGAACCTGATCCCCATGATCATCTAGATTAGAAGGGCTAGGGTCTGTATCCATATGTGTCTTAGTGTTGGCATCTGAATTTCAAATGAATTTGCTGATTTCTCAGACTGTAGTCAGAAACCAACATTCTCCTTTAGCTCCTCCAACAAAAGTTTTTGTATGAGGAGTTCTTGTTTGAGGGGCTTTCAGTGTCAATATTCTGATGTACACATCTTGGAGTCTCATTTCAGGTTCTCTCATGGCCAGCTCATAATTTCTCCCTGTGGGCTGGAACTTGATACATCCAAGTTGTTCCCTTGTTTGTGATGGAAGTGACTTGTATTCAAGGAGTCTTTCCACATAGAGATAATCAGGAATAAGAAAAAGTTGATATTTGTATCTGCTGGAAGATTTTTTTCCTTTTTTTTTTTTTTTTTTTTTTTTTTTTTGCCTGATTATAGACATGATGCTTGGCATAGGAAAGCTTGAGATCAATGAATAAAGAGCTGATTGGGTAGACTGGAAGGATTTGTCCCTTTTCAGGAATGAAACAAGCAAAGCTAAATAAACTTATTTCTTGAGATAACCTCTTTGCCTAAACTGGACAGATAGGTGTAGCATTAATGAATTCTGCTGCAGGTGTGATGGTAGATCTCTGGAGTCCTACTGTGATTTGAGTCTAACATACAGGTCTAATCAGGTTAAATCTCCTATTTTCATGCTCTGCTGGAGCATCTAGAAGTTCTTTATACCCTCTGTGTTGAGTGCTTATCTATGAGGCTATGTGTGTCCTGACTGAAGGAAGCTGCGTCACTATGGTCTCCCTACTGACAGGTTGCCTGTTTCTTACCTTGTTTCTGTCCTGGTCCAGATTCATGATAGCAATCAGTCACTTTGCCTTCAAAGCTGCAGGTATGTGAAAAAGAAAGGAATAATATTCGGGTGTGAGGGAGATATGGGTCAGTAGAGCTGGCAGGGACCACTATTTGATATAAAAACCACCTGTTGTTCCCACCATGCTGGAGGATCTTACTCTTGATTTAGAATTACCAAGGCCAGCCTTCTGTGTACAGGATGAGCTGTAGTCATGAGGCATTGCAAAAGTCTCCCTTCTCTGCTCTGTTAGAGAGACAGGGTTTCTGCTGCTGTTCTTTGAAGTGTGCTTTGCTCTGAGCCACCTGCAAATGAAGGAAAGGTGTAGATGTGGTACTCAGGGACATGGTTTAGCAGGTAATATTGGAGATAGGTGGATGATTGGACTAGGTGATCTTAGAGTTCTTTTCCAACCATTGTGATTCTGTGATTTGACACTGAACTTCTTCAAATAAACTGAGGTAGGATAAGATCACAGTTGTGCTGCCTGCTGTGTAAGACTCCAAAGCCCTAGATAGAGTAGCAGCTAGCATATGAACTGCCCACCTCCTATTTTTATCTTTGTGTGTATTTGGAACTGAGAAGAAGCCAAACAAAATAATCTGAAAGGTTTACTCAGCCATGTTTATAGCTTTTAACCTTTCTCCATCGAGGTTATACCTAGGAAGATTGTTCTTGATTTCTGTAATATCGCATGGAAATCTGAAGTGAGAACTCACATTGGACTATAAACATCCACACATTGAAAACATTAGTGCTTCTAGTTCGGCATTATCTTTCATTGTGAACACAACTACCGATAAAAATGTGAAGACCATTCAATGTTTTACTCTTCACCAATTCATTCCACATGCTGGAGCTTCATCTATTAAAATAGATGGCTGGAGCACAGTATTGGTCCAGTCAGGGCAACATGGAACTAAAGGTGCCCTAAAAAGCCAGTCTCAGAAGTAGAGTGTATGCTATGAACTACCTCTGCACATAACTACGGTCATTATAGCAGTGATGCTTTAGGAAATTGGTGTCTCCTTCTCCAGGGGGATGTTAGGAATGAGTGATCATTTCTTCAGGCACATCACACCAATTGCCTAAATTGCAGAGGTGCTGTGCTCTTTAAACTGACTGAAAGAGGCACCTAAAGATATGCTGTGGCTGAGACACAGGGGAGAGTAGGTCCTCCCTGGGAGCTGAAGTGCCCATCCATGTTTCAGTGGGGCTTGCAGGGATAGCAAGCCAGTGGTGTGCCCCAGCCAGCCTTGTTCTGCTGACTTCCCGGGCTCCCCACTTTGTTTTTTCTCCGCTCTGGGATTTGGCCCAAATTGTGCTTGGACTGTAAATGCTTCCAGATGTTCTCAGCCCTCGGGGGGACAGAGGCGCGCCAGGCCCTAATTGGTATGCAAGCAAGACCTGTGCAAGGGGCATATAAAACATTACCTATCCCTTGGCCAATGCCTCCTGCCTGGAGGCCTGCTGGTCGCTAGTGGCGAAGGGGAAGGAAAATATCACAGCCTGGTGGAACGGTTCCTTTTATTACTGTATCCCTGGGCAAAATGGCCAGTGTGTTAAGTGGCACCTGGATGGAAAGGCAGGAGAATGCAACAGGAGGAAGCAATGAGAAAGCAATCCAAGCCAAAAACATTAAAAACCTGAAGGAAAACATTACTTCTCGTGCTGCTGCCAAGTTTATTTCAGTATGTGGCAACCTGCTGAAGTACGTTCCTTTATAGGGGAGGAATTAGAGAGGACAAGACCTTAAATTCCTCCCATTTGCTCAAGAACTCTAGCAAACACCTCCTCCTTCTTCCCCCTCCTGCTGGTCTGATTTTAAGGAGATTTTAATTTGAGCCCAAAGTGCTGGAACATAGACAGGAAACTGCTTATAATTTGCAAAAGTGTATATAGTTTCATGGAAAAGCAACATATATACGGAAGCCTATGCCTTTCAAATTCTTCCCAGCAGCCATCTCTTCTGGCCTCAGGACAATGAAGTCTCTGTGTTCAGGTCTGTTTTCAGTCGAAACGGTCCATGACTGCTCTTTTGTGACCGAACAGAATGCAAGGGCGAGCTGGAGTGAGTGCTCGGTGCCTTAATTGCTTTGGGTCATGTGGCTGCCTCTGCTGCTGCAAGTGGCAAAGCACATGCAACTGAGGAGCATCTTTTCTGCTAAGAGTAGACTCAGAAAAAGCCACAGAGGGGAAATTCAGGCCTCTCTTGGAAATCAGAGACAAGGCTCCCATCAGCTTTGACAGGACCGGGACCTCAGCTATTGTGCTGTGACGAATGGATATGTGCTTGCATTCATGTTTACGACAAAATCGTTGTGAGATAGAAATGCCCTTGGCTTCAGCTGCTAAGAAAATTGGGAGTCCAGCCTTTCCACTTGCCCTAGAAAGTCTGAGGCACAAAGACAGAGTAAGCAGACAATGAGTTGCTTGACTGGCAAGCACAAATGTGAGCTTTTGCACGTACAAAGGATTGTTTGTACAAGCAAAAACTACATGCAGGATGATGAGCATGTGGCCATGACAGGAAGGTCTTCAGAATGAAGAAATCACATCCAAACCCATCACCAGTTTGATTAAGAAAATGAGGGCAACATTTTGAGCATCATGTAATTTGGCTTTGGAGTGTAAGAAGTCTCTTGCCTTGGGTAACCAGGAGGCACATTAACTCTTGGACAGTGGGGGCTGCAGGAAGCTGACAATGCTACTGTTTTCATGGGGTCATTTAAAAGAAACATCCACACAGGAGACATCATTAGAATATAGGCCATGTTGCAGCCTGCTGAAGCAGTGATGGCCAGATACTGTTGGCAAGCAGTAGCCTGGAACCAGATTCTCAGACAGTATAGATGTGCAATTGTGCATGCAAAATGCATGTCTAATTGCTCAACTAATTGCTGTGAAGCTATCAGAATCCCATAAAATGGAGAATGAACAGAGACTTTACTTACTCTTTGCCACTACACTTGTTGTATGCTTGTAGTAGTGGCTCAACTATGCTAAATATTCATTTGTGCCCAACATTAGGTATCTCAGGCAAGATACGGACCAAAGCATCATACTGTTGGTTGCAAATGAGGAGGACTGGGTTAGTTTTCTGGGCTGTAATGTTATTTTTATTTATTTATTTTTTTTCCAGAGATACTTGCCTGAAATCTCTTGTCAAAGCCCAAATTAAAAACCATCACTTCAGAGTCCTAACTCTGGGTGCTGGACTTTGAAATGCAGTGTAACATAAGTGATTTGCCCAAGGGCATCTAACTTTTATGTTTCTCTCCCTTCTTTTGGAAATTGAGTTTAATTATGCTTAACTATCCTCCTCAATGAGGTACAACTTTGAATATGGGTGAGATCTCATCCATTTCTCTTCAATTTACAATTCCATCTTGTTGCCACTGAGCTAGGTGCCAACTGTTTAGCTACAACAACCAATATTTTAATCTGCTCTCTGTGACCCCAGCTGCTAGCTCTTAGGCCTGCACATGTGGACTACTGAAGATGTACTGAAACTCTTAAGTGGGACGCTTGGTGTTTGCTGCCTACATTTTGTGGGTGAGGAGGCAGGATTGCTGTTTCACCATGATCAGAAGGTGGTGGTATTGAGATTCTATGTCTTCCCTGGAAAATGCTCCTCTACCTAACCGTAAGTGGACCATTGACAATTCATAACCTCAGAACTTAGGAATTTTAAGCACAAATCAAGAAGAACTAGACATATAAAGCATTGAAGGTCAGTTGGTGCAGATGCACCTGTGCATCACACTACTGACACAAGTCCCTTTCTGTGAATCTGTGCTGCTGGGAGCATAGTCCATCATTCCAAGATATGTCACAAAGGTAAAATGTGTATTTAGAGGTGAAAAAGAGGTCATGCAATCTTTCAGCATGTAGTGAGATCCAGAGGTTCTGCAGCTGGGAGAAAGGACAGTCTCCAGCAGTTTGGGTTTACTGATATGCAGAAGTCAAAAACAATGGGATTTAATGAATCTGGTCCGTTTTAAAGTCAGCATATCCTTTCAGCTGGGCGGAAGTCAGGGGTGTTCATAGTTCTGGACTTGAGACCAGCCAACTCATGAGTTGGGTCTGCTTCCAGAATTTGGAAGCTTTGGAGTCCCTGGGTGCAGCCCTGTCACTTCTAGTTATCATAATATGGTTCAGATCTCCAAAGAAGCCAAATGGGGCCCAGTTCTCAGCAAAATTCCAATTACATTTCTGTTGAAGAAAAGTCCAGGGACAGTCAGTCCGCTTGCAAATATCTGTTATAACGAGAGAGGAAAAACTGGATCAAATCCTAGCCCTGGAAAGCTGCAGAGTGGGTTTCCTGGTTCTTATTTCATTAGCCTGCCTAACCCTCAGAAATGCATCTGAAATGATACAAAATGTCACGAGAAATAGCTCATTGACTCCGTGGGACTTTTTGCGCAAGATACCAATTGCAACAAGGTGCTGGTGTTTACTGACAAGATGCGTGGCTTCTTTTTGGCGCTCTACTGACATGTAGCTGATTATGGTGATGCTGATTTTATCTGTAATAGAGTGACTGAAAAAAGTGTTCTTGAAAACAATAACAAAAAGGCCATGATCTTTTCACAGTGGCAGCCTGGAAGTGCCATTTTACCTCTTTTCATGGTTGGAAAAGGGAAAATACGCCAGATGCTGCTGATTGTCCTTTCTTCATTCCTCTCCCACTCCAAACCATTCAATTCCTGGTATCCACATGAAAAACCAAGGCCTTTTATTAAAAATACATGCCAGGAAGACATTGCTTAAGCTCTCTAGGGTTCAGTAGGAGAGTTTCCATTCAGCCTTCTCTACTATCAAGGGCAGAATCAAGAGGTTTTGTATCAGGTTCTTGGAGATATCTCTGAAGCATTTTAAATATAAACAAAGAGGTCTTTTGCTGCTTGCTCCTTCCAGCGGCATTAACCAGTTCTACGGTGCCATTTAGTTTAAATAAATAATGTAATTCTACCCTTTTCCTCTACTTTCAAATAAAGGATCTTTTCTAGTTGTTCTTAACCCATATTGGACAAACTTCATCCAAGTCAGTTCCAGCAAGTCCCCCATGTTCATCAGTTGTAGGAGTTGTAGAAAGGGCTGAACAACAGGAATCAGGAGTTTTAACTTCACTGTCACAGCAAGGATATCCCACATGCTGGCTCCTGGTGAGTCTATGGAAAGGATTTCTGCAGTGGCAGATATCTGGATTCTGTACCACGGTAGATCCCTTCTCGTCCTTGCACTACTGCAGATATTAAGCAAGGCCCTAGCTGCGGAATGTTGTGACAATCCATGGGACCTCTGAAAACCTGCAGGGAGAGAAATTCACAGCTAAAGACAGACAGAAGATGGAGGAAAGGATTTCCTTTTTATTTCTAAATGCAAAACCATAGAGCACTGTGAAGGGCCTGGAGGCTGTGAGGATCTGGGAAACACCTGTGACCTGAGAGAGCCAGACGACGCTTTGCCTCTTTCCACTTCTCTCTAACACAGATGTGGCTGGAGGCAATCCTCTATTCTTTTTCCAGCCTGTTGTGCTCTGAGGAGTAAGCCGTAGAGGGTGCTCTTGCTCTGCCTGAAAGCAAGAAATCTGTGCATCTCAAGTTCCATCTTTTCCTTCTTTCCTCTTTTCCACACCCCTCCTTTCAAATACAAGCAAACACGAAGCCTGCTGCTTTGTGAACTTTGTGTTGGAACCACGGAGTCAACGGCAAAGAGCCTTTTTCAAACAGCCCCCCCTCCCCTCTGTTGCAGGGAGGCTGGGATTTAGAGCTTCAAGGGGCTGTGTGGAGGAGATAGCCATGTAGGGAGGGCAAGAGGCTGCTTGTTGTCATCTGGGCCCATGGGAAAGGCTGTCAGCAACAAGCTGTCCAAAAGCAGAGCTGTTCCCCTGCTCCTGGCCTGGTCTGGTAAAGAAGGGGTGCCTTGGCAGACTTTGAGCTGGATGCTCAGTCTCAGGGCTCTGGGTTTCCTGCTGTCATCGTAGTGCTGCTCTGTTCTGGGGAGGTCCAATGTGCCATTCTACAGGAGAAATGTGCTGGTTTTCTAATCCTAGATCTGGGCCAGGGTATTTATTGTAGCAGCTTGGGGCTGCCTTAGCTTTTCTAGCTGCTGGGCACAAAGGTGATGTGTACCCTGATGCTGCATGCCTATTCAGAGTGCTGCTTTCTCTTCCCCAGGCTGGGTCTGGCATCAGTGGATGTTCTGTTTTTCTTGTCTTTTGTCTTCTTGGGAGAAGGAAATACCCAGACACTTGTCCATAAGCAGTCATCTCCATCAAAATCATACCTTTCTTCATAAGTTCCCTCAGACTGAGTGCTGCAGTAGCTCAGAGCTTTACCTCTGGTGTGTTTTGCTGCTCCCTTCATGGTAATGATAGGGTCTGTGATGATAACCATAATGAAGGTCCGTGTTTTGGCCACCAGAAAGACATTTAGTTTTCCAATCAGGAATGGCAGTCTGTCAAGAAAGTGTTTACCTTGTGCACTGCTTGCCCATGGAATGCCTTGGTGCAAGGCAGCTGCTCTGTGCTAATGCACCTTGAGTGCTTGGGAGTATAGGGATTTTTTTACAGCCACAGAAAACAGATGGGTGGGATCCTGAGAGACATTTGAATTTGCTGACCTTCCTCAAGACAATGGCAACTCAACTGAAAACGATCTTTGCCTAGACTGCTCTTAAAATCACCCAGCAATGGAGATTTCACATACTTTCCATCCTTCTGTTCCGGAATTTTACTCGTCTTACTCTGTTGATAATATCTGGGATTACACTTCCCATTCCTTACACCTCTTGGCTAATCAGTCACCGAATAAATGTTCATTAGAACATTTTTTCTCTGTTGCGTGAATCTGCACCACAGTTAGAAAATAATCCATCAGTGTTGTTTTGGATTTGTACACTGATTTAGGGACTAGCTTAATATGCTTTGTGCACATCAGCAACTTGCATTTCTTGATATGCAGATGAACGTGCTGCTGCAATGTAATATTGCTCACAGTGTAGATTCCAGGTAAGTGAAGTGACCGTGGTGGTGAAGTGCTAAGGATTTCCTTGACAGTTGTGGAGGTTTTCTTTAAGAGATTCTCCGCAAAGATCTCAAATAGACTAGGAACAACCATGCTTGATGTTACCCAGGAGAAAACATTCTTTTAGTGAAAATCCCTGTAAGGTCAAGAGTGAAAAAATTCAGCATAGGATGAAATTAGAGGTAGAATTTATTTGTATTCTGTCCTAAGCTTACAAAAGTTTAACAATTTTTAGCTCTCTGAGTTCATGCCACAGTGAAGGACCACCTCATCCAGAGGATGAGTTTCTCCTAAAGTGAATGTTTAAGTTAGGTAGTAAAGGGAAGAAAAGAAAAGGACTTTCATCTAATTTCTTTTAATATTACAGTGTACTTTTGAACTTTTAAGGCTTCCTGTTTACTAATTTCAGTTTAGCTAAACAGTCAAAAGCTATCAATAATCTAAAGCTGTTGGAGATATTTATGATTTATGGAGCAGGACTTGCTTGCTTAAGAAATTAACAAATAAATCCCTATACCAAATACTTCTGAGAATTCTGAAGTCTTGCTCATGAGCATTTGCTAAAAGAAAAAGCCGCAGTCACCAAGTAAATCTCTTGTGCCTCGTTTAGACTTCTATTATATGTAGCTAGCCCTTGAAAATAAGCTGCTTTCTGCCATCCCCTGAAGACCTGTGGTCATGGAACATTTATCCATTTTTCTACATGATTTCAAAATGTATTATTATTTACTTTGATGAACACTCAATGTGAGTACCATGTTTATGGAATTACCTATCTCAAAGTAGAGATGAAATAAAGCTATTTATCTTCTCATCTGTTCTCTGTGGTCAGTGAAAAGATTAATCATTAATTATCAGAGTCATATGATTAGTTTAGCTTGGAATGTTTTAGAAAGTAGGAGCAGTGATTCTTTTTTCCTCTAAGGAGACTAATCTAAGGCTGAGTCATTAGGTCTAAGGATGTTTAACTTAGATCTTTTACCAGGAGGCATTCTGTGCTACTTCTGGTTAATCCGTTTTGAAAGTGGTACAAATGAAAATACTCCTTCCAGAGAAGGGGATTTTTATGAAGGAAAATAATATGCTTTTGTATCTTCCAGTGGTCCATTGCATGCTTCAGCTTGGTTTTCTTTGAAGAAATAAGGAATTGAAAAATGGGCAGAATAATTTATCTACTCCAAAACTTTCCCTGTCAACTATTACCAGATGGCAATTTCCATTTGGATTTACTTTTATTTATTTCCATCCTGGTGCAAAATATCCTCCTCTATCCTTTTAGACTGTAGAAAAGAGTTATTTTCTTGCCAAGTCAGACACACACTTCTGGCAGATACAGTCACACCTACCTTCTCTCAGTAGCTTTCAGTCCATCATGCAGTAGCCAGTAACCTACACAAGGCAAACACCTCCTTTGTAATGTCAAATTTTACATACCAAAATCTTCAGCTGGAAGGTCTTCGTTTAACACGCTGAGATAGGCTTTGAAATATAAATTTATCATGGGTATCTAGCCAAGCAGTTCCTCAGCCATGCTCACTGTCCTTTCTAACTGCAGGTGATGTCATCTTTGACTTCTTTTGCAGCGAAAAATGTGTGGTATTTTTTGAAGGATGGGTGGATGAATAGGTGGATAATATCCTGTGTTCTAGGGCTAAATGCTTGAGGGTCTTGCAACATAAAGACATCTATTTCATCTATTTATTTATCTAGAAGAGGAGGAGTCAAAACTGTTGTGGGAGTGTCACTTTTGTGGGCACAACATAGGCTTTGTTCTCTGTAATTTGTAAAAGACCTCTAAGATCATCTAGTCTAACCATCCACTTACCACCGATGTTGTCCACTAAACCTTGTCCCTAAGCACCACAACTGCACATTTTCTTGAAAGTGACTCCATCACCTCCCTAGGTAGTTGTTTCCAGTGATGATTAAAGGCATCTCACAAATTCCTGAGAGAATGCCTATAGGAAAGAAAAGATGAGGGGATGTTTTCTCTTTCTCTAGTTCTTTTCCCTTCTAAAGCTTTGCTCCTTGGTTCTGTAGTAACAATATATCACAATGGAATCTTCTACCAACGTGTATGTAACCACTTTGTCAATTCCAGCCAGTGACAGATGCTTCTTCACAAGGCAAAATACTTTCAAAAATAAATAAATAAAGAGGCAGTGGGAAGTTCAATTTTTGAAGCATTGAATACTGGTGACTACTCTTGCAACACAAAGTACTTTAAACCAAAGCAAATAAGAGAAAGGTGGGAATGGGCTGTGTGAGTTTACCTGTTTCCTTATCTCTTTAAAGTTACTGTAGCCCTTCTAGCAGGGGGAAGAATTCAGTGTACTTCACATTTCTAGCTCAAGCTTTTTGATTTCTGAGGCACTTGTGTCTCAGTCAACAACTTTCTACCTACAACTTTCCAAAAGTAAAGATTTCATGTAAGCTCCAAGCTCTCCTAAGGAAACATGGGGCAGATGTCAACATTTTTGTAGTTATTCACTCTCTGCCAAAGCACACACATGACTAGGGCAGCAGAATGGTAGCAGTAAAATCTAGCAAAGCCAACAAACAAAGGCAGCACAAAGTCAATGTCTCTGCTGGGTCCTCTGGCACAGAGACAGGTGAGGGGGTCAATAGAAGTTAGCCAGGTTCAGCTCTTACTCATGGGAAACCTCTGAATGAATCCTGTTGGTCTGGGCTGGTAAGGATCCTTCTCAGTGTGTTTGCATTAGTGAGATGGAGCTGGAAATGTGACGAATATGGCTTTAACTTACAGAAGGACCAACTTTTAAATTAAAATAGACTGCCCTCTCTTTTTCTGTGAAGCAAGTTCCGAATCCTGCCCCACGTGCCTTGTCCCAGCTGCAGTTTCTGTGTGATGCTTCCTCAGACATATCTGAGGTTGGCCTCCAAACGCAGCATCTCTATGTCCGTTTCAGGTCTGGGAGAGATAAGAAGGGCAAGCCTTGCAATTGAGCAGATCTCTGGCCAGAACTGCTTTGGTCCTAGATGATTAAGGAAAATGGGTGGAGAAAAGGGACTGATGAAAGCATGGCTGATCTTAACAGAAAGGAACAAGTGGGCATGAAGTGTTGGCTGTGGCTTGTTGTCTGCTGAGTGCATTTTCTTACTTATAAGTCAAGTCTCCTAAGGGCAGGTTTCTGTCTGATCCAGTACCTTTTCCTCAAGGTGCCAAGTCTCCTTCTTCTTCCCTCATGCAATAGTCCTTCTGATTCTTGCATGTAGTGAGCCTACTCTGGCCTGTTCTATTCAGATCTCCATGTTCCTTCCCCTCTCAGTAGCCTGTTTGATTGATAAGAAGCAAACTAACTGGTCCTTTCCCTCACTCTCTGCTCCTGTGTCAACTTTATGTACTAGTGAGATCTGAGCGCAAAGATAAGCAATAAATAAATGGATATTCATCATTAAGACAGTCAGCAAGAGGCTGAAGGACCTCCCAGCCTCTTGATGCAGAAATCACTTTGCACAGTGGAGAACTGCTGCCGGGTGGAATGTGTCAGCTGCTTACCAGGTCACGGGCACGTTACACAGCCATTGGAGAAGCAAGCTAAAGCAGTGGTATGAACACAACCATATGCTTAGCGTTAAGCCAGTGAGAAATTCCACTGAAGTCAAGGGGGTTTTTGCACGTGCTTAAGGGCTTTACTGGATTGGGGCCTACTGAGGGAAGAATGGACTGTTGGTCCATCAGATGGGATCGGACCAAGAATCTTGCACCCTTCCTCTTGCCAAATCCTGAAGGATGACTGTGATTCACAAGCGAACTGGGTCGTTGAAAAGAATGGGACTCAGCTGATCAGATGGTCATAATTTTGCTGGTTGGATGCTGTCAAAAAAGTGACTTTCTTTTATGGCTGCTTGGGTGCCCCTTGTAGGGTTTTTGTTTGTGTGGATTTTTATTCTTTTTTTTGGTCAAACTATCCAAACTCAGGTAACACATGATGGAACATGATCCCTCATCATAGTTGCTTGGCAGTTGATACAGATGAAAAGCCATCAAACCCTGATTAACAGCAATATTTGCAGAGTCAGCAGCTAGGTTCCCTGACCTGCTGCAGTTGTAAAGCAACAACATTGCAGCAGGCAAAAGATTAACCACAAAGATTGTTGAAAAGAAAAGAAGAGGCAAGATTTGTCAGATCAAAGAGAATAAACTTGATGATACTTAGAGATTAAATTGTCTCAGGATGATATATGTAGCCATAAAAGTCTATAGGAATAAACTGGATCTCAGCTGCCGAGGAACTGTCAGCAGCCTGAGGACATTGTGTGGTCTTGACTGAGTAACAAAAAGGCTAAGAGGAGAAGAGACGTTCGCAGGCTGAGATCTGGGGCTGAGTTTCTCCATGTCCACAGACACATTGCTTGTGGCTCCCTTTCCCCTTTCCCAGCCAAACCAAGAAAATAAAGAAACAGCAAAATTGATTCCAACAGAAAAAATTGTTTCACATTTCCTAGTCTTTGGGGGACCAAGTCCTCTTTTGTTTTGTCTTGATTTCAGTGATACTGTTATGCATAGAGAAAAGGCTTACTAATTATCTTCAGGGTGCTTTGCAATCTTCTTCATAGTTTTCTGTAAGGGAAAACTTGTTTTCCCTTCCAGAGGTCAGTTCAAGAGGGAGGGAGATTAATCCCAGCAGTAAGATTTCGGCCAGTATCCTAAACCAGGAGGAAGGCGTAGGGTCAAAGCTAGCAAATGAGGTTGGAAGAAATAAGGTCATGGTCAGTGTGTTCTTTCACAAATGGATTATGAAGGTTTTGGAAGCTCTCTCATTGCAGAGGGTAGTGAAATACAGCTACTTTGCTATAGGCAATGTTTAATCTCCGCCCCTTCCATCCTCTTGTGAAATTAAAAATACAATCAGTAATGTTTTAAATAACCGACAAAGAAACAGTCCTAATTTTCCAGCAGTTTTGAACAAACGAGAAGGGCGAAGTGTTGGCACCGTGAGCAGAAGCACAGACCTATGTGAGCTCAGCTGAGGGGATGAAAGTCAGCCATGAAGACAGGACTAGGAAAAGTTTGGCAAGCCATCTAATTCCTTGTACGAGCTGTTTGTGTGGGGCTGACTCCTCATCCTGGAGGGGACACTGCAGCATTTAGAGAGATAAGACTTTGAATGGTGAAGTTTTGTAGGTTTTCAAGAACCATTGACAAATGTGGTAAATTTAAACGATGGGATGTATGCATAGGTATAGAAAATGATGAAAGAGAGGAGTCCAGCTCCCAGTTTAGCCATGGGCTTCATGTTAGCTTAGAAAAATCTCTTAGCTATGGGATTTGTTGTCTATGGGCTAAATATCTGAATGAAAACTGTACTGTGGACTCCACATAACACCACAGAACAGTTAAGGGTACCTCTGTTATTCAAACTATTGGAGAGTAAAAGGTAACTCCAGACCTTTCCCTTCTCCACTGTTCCTAGGACAGGATGTTTATCAAGGGAAAATGCTACTCTGTTTTAATTACAGTATCCTTTCTGTATTATTATAAAATCTTTAGCATGAGAATCCTTTCTTGATGAGTCAGTACACAACTCATTTTGTTTCTGAATCTTTGCTGGTTTTTTTTGTTCGTTATGGTAATAGTAGCAGTTATTCCCTGCCACCCAAACTGTAAATCCTGTCAAGATAAATGGTTTATTTCCATATTTGTTTTTGTATTAAGCTCTGGAGAATAAGAATATAAATTCCTGGTTGATCTGAGGATCTTCACTTGCTCCTGCATTGTATCTCTTTTAAACTCTACTAGAAACAGGAACACTAAATACGTCTGGCTAGGCTATCCTGTAGATCTACATTTTACCAGGTTAGTGGTTTGGAAAAGGAAAGAAACTGTCTCCAGAGAGTCCTGTTGTGCAGTGTATATATGGCAATACAAACAGCCTGAGCATCCCAAACAGAACAAATGCTTGCAGTGTAGGCTGCAAGGAAAACTGCCAAGTCTTCCATTGGATGCTGAAGTGCAGGTATCTTTATGCACTCTGAACTTAGTTTATGGCTTGCTTGCACCTAGTTCAACAAAATGGGTGCTCAGCATCTCACTGCAGCACTGAGATCTCTGTGATTTGGGTTGAGATGGCATCCTAGTTCAGACTGCTGTTCATTCAGTAGAGAGTGAAGAAAAATAGATCTTTACCTAAGAGGGATGTAACAGTATGTACCTGATTACCTCTGTGCTGTGGTGTCCTGCAATGACTGAGTCTCAAATGAGATACTTCTTAGATCTTTTCCTGGAGATACCTTCTTTTTGAATGCTCTGTATCTTATCCATATTTTTTTGAGATTTAACCTTAGATACATGTGGGGGCATAGGCAATTGCAAATGACTCAGACACAGGCACTGGAAAAAGCCATTACGTCTCTGTTTCAGAAAAAAATCCCTTGAAACTTCACATTAACAAAAATCCATGTGATTTCTTCTAGTGTGGTGTCACATGGAAAGGTATCTCCCCACAGTGATGTTCTGGAAATACAGTAGTCATTTTTGTTTTATCTGCTGTGCCATCAGCCCCCCCCAGCTGGGGACTCAAACATATATTAATTCTGCCTACAATTGCCAGGAGAGTTTGTTATGGCCAACAGCAAGAAGCATGTAGGAATCTGTGAGGTGTGTGTGTTTCTGCTGAAAAAGAGCCTTGGTCACAGTTTGCTGTAATGAAAGCTGACAGCAGGAGAAACTTCTTGATGGAGAGTGGATCACGTAGTAGGCAAACATTGCACAGGAGGGAGATGCCAGGACTGGCTCTAAGGCTGGTCTGTTGTAAAAGGAGTGGAGAATAAAGAGAAACTGGGTTCTGAAAGGGAAGAGGAGAGCTGAAATATAAGGTAGCCCTCAGGAGCTTCAAGTGTTAGGCTGACAGAACAGTCAGCTCCTCTGAATGAGGCCTTCCTTCCCATATTATTCCCTCCCCATATTCCCTCCCCACTTCTAGCCCCATTTTTTTTTTCTCTCCTTCTCCTCTCTCCCTCTTCTCTCTTTTGTGTTCATTGGCACAAGTTTGAGAAGGGTTAAATAAGCCTAATGAATGGAGATCATCTTTTCTGTCTTTGCTGGAGGCAGCTGTCTTTCTCAGCATTTCTCTGCCTGATTGCATCCAGACATCCAGAATATTGCAGTACTTCTCCTGTGACAGTGGTCCCTTTTGAGAGGCAGAGCACTGAGCAGGGGACTTATCAGAGGGAATCATTTTGGGGAGGCTGTTGTCTTGTTCAGCCTGGTTCCTAAAGCACTATATCACAGATCACAGAATCACACAGAATCGTATAACAATATATGTGAGTCTCTCTTTCTCCTTGGTAACATCATCTTGTGTATAGTGGGTTACATGGAAAAATGTGCATTTGGCTGGAGGAGGAAAGCTCTTTCAATACCTTCGTCTGGAGAAAGCCAGGGCATGGGCTCAGCCTTTTCAACCATCAGGTTGGTTGATGACTCATGAGGCACAAAGCCATAGGAAGCCAGGATTCATCAGTCATCCTGGCTGCCTAATGACCTGCTTAGTTACTCATTACCTGCTGGCTAAGCTAGCCTGACTCCATCTAGCAGTGCTGACCATAAGATGCTTGCTGGGATTTCAAAATAAAGAGAGTTTTTGTTGGTTTGTTTCGATTTACTTGATAAGAACTGGCATGGGGTGGATAATTATACTTTAGTCCAACAGCACTGTATCACTCTTTCTCATTCATTAAATATATGAAATACATGTCTCATCTGTTGTTTGGTGAGGTATTGGAACAGGTTGCTCAGGAAGGTGGTGGAGTCACCGTCCCTGGAGGTTTTCAAGATAAAAGTAGATGTGATGCTGAGGGACATGGTCTAGAGCAGTCACAGGCATGAGCTGGTGGTTGGACTGGATGATCTTGTTAGTCTTTCCAGTCTTAATGATTCTATGGTAATATCTCTCTCTGAAATGCTGGTCACTGCTCTCACTGCTGCTGACTAAATTGCAACCATGCTATGACCTACAGTAATTGCAAAGAGTCAAACACTGTGCCAGTTTCCTCGTTGTTTAGTGCTGAAGTCCATGGTGAAATTCCTCTCTGCTTCCTAGTCACTCTTGTCACTCAGATCTCTGGCAGACCATTGGTTCCTACTGACATGTTCCTTGGAATCAGCCAACCTCACTACGTTGTGGACAAGGCTTTATTGGAAGGTTGCTTTGGTCTCCCAGGAGTCAGCCTGGAGGTACAGATCACACCCCCACAATGCTGGCTCCTTTTCCCTCTCCGTAGCTGTCTTGCATCTTTGCAGTTTCTCCTGCAGACATGGTTTCAGTCTGATCTTTGTCCTGACTTGCTGCTGTGGAATGTGAGGCTTTTATTATTTTTTTTTTTGTTGTTGTTCCATAAAACAAAAATATGAAGCTAAGTACATCTTGTCGAGACTTCAAGCTTGCTTTTTCTATCTGCGTCCTCTATAGAAAGTAAGAGCTGCACCTTGTTTTTCCCTCTCCTTTTTACCTCCTCTTTGTCCGCCTGCCCTTGGAGAAGATTTATGCCCTGTTGTGAAAGCACTGTACCTAACACAGCCAGCTCTCACAGCTTCCCTTGCTGTGAGATTCCAGTATGATCTTGCTTCAATACATACTTGATTCAGGAACAGTGGGGTGTGTTCAGATGGATGGAGCTGATCAGACCTAAGCCAAACTCTTATTTTATTGCAGTTTATTTCTTTAGGAAGAGCCTGGGTTTGAACTAGGAGTTCATTGAGTTTTAAGCTAACACATTTGCTCTCTCAGCAGGAGCAGGCCATTGGCATATATGGTTATTTACAGCAGTTCAGCTGAGGGAGAGTAACCCATAAATAGCAACTTCTCGTGTTTGCTCACAGGCACATATTCTTAAAGAAGGCAGAAACCTCACGTTCCAGCCCATTCGTTAACATTCAGCAATAGGATTTTTTAAGGAAAATGTCTCCCTAGGTAGGATATCCTATAACTCCTGACCACAGGGGTTTCCTGCAGCTTCACCTCCAGCATCTGGTGTTGTCTATTCTCAGAGACAGGCAGATGGGGTAGATGGACCCCTGATCTGATTCAGGAGGACAGCAACTCCCATGAGCCAAATGCAGCACCGGAGAAGTATGTCAAATGCATTCCAGATGGATATCCCTGGAGAAAAGTGTCTTAATTCACAGACCAGGCAATGAAACTCAAAGAGGAAATGGCTTTCCCCATCACAGTGGGGAGCCCCTCTAGGAAGGAAGGGTAGCTCACCTTCCTGGGCTAAGCTCTCTGCCTTGTCTAGTGGTTTTGGTGTCTGATCTGAACTGAGAGATCTCTTCACAAGTGTATTTCATTGTGATACCTCCATACAGTCCTTACTGGTGTCTTCTTTCCATTTCTGGTTAATTCAGAGCAGTGACTTAACATCTTCTGCCATGAATGATCGGTCTCCTGAGTGAACTCTGAGCATTCTGACTTTTCTGATCAGCAATACAGCTGATTTTAGGGATGAATCATGCCAAGGGCAAATATGTGGGCAAGTTCTTTTTCCCAGATTGACTTATCTTTCCCTTATTTACAGTGACAGCATTTTATCTTCAGTCTCAGATAGATGAGTCATTCTATAGGAAAGATCTACTCTGCTACTATTTCTCTACCTAGCCAATGTTTTATTGTTGTTTCTCGGATCTGTGAGATATCCTAGACCTCACATTCCCTCTTCTCTTTAATGTATATGTTCAGTAGACAACTCTTTGGTCATCTGACCAGCTTTCTAGTCATGCACTGACAGTACTTCTACCATTTAGTTGATCAGTCCCATGCCTTGCACAAAGACACTCTGCTTAGGGCCCACCTCTCTGTAGTATTCCAGGCTGAAATACACAGACAATTCCAAAAGCAAACACCAGCATAATTTTCTATTGGTGTAACACTTAAAAATTCTTCTGAACAGGAAGGTCCCACTGTGCTAGATCCTGCCCATAACCAGAGAGAGAGGCTGAACTCTTTGTTTCAGCATGTGTTAGCCAAGCAGGTAGAGCTGGAGAATAAGAGTTTTAGAGCAGGGAGTTACCCAAGTGATAGGAAAGTTTTGAAAAATAGGATGTAGTACAAAAATCCATAGTAAATGCAAAAGAATTCCTACACAGATGAGGTGCCCCCAGTAACCTGATTGCTGCCTTCCAGCAGCTGATGATTGGTGTCCATTGCAATAGAAAGGCAAAGCACAGCACACACTCACTCAAACACTGCACCATTGATGAGGAACAGATTTTTCACTGGCAATATTGATTCAAGCTACGCCAAACACGTACAATGGAAAGGACGGATGGATCTTAGGAAGCACGTACTTTGGAGCCTTGCTTGCTGCTGGCTAGTCTTGAACACGTTTCTGTCCTCTTTCCTTATAGAAGCATGTTTTTACGTGTAGCAATAATGTGTTTTCCTTCTCATGGTATTTACAGATATGCATTGCTTTCTGGCAGGTTGGTTGAGGATGACAGGTTGGGAAGGATTTCACTCTGCCTGTGTTTTCTCTGAGAGGTTAGACACTGTGTGGGGGTGGTGTTAGATTCCCTATCCTTTCACTAAGACCTTGTGTTAGAGGATCAGGAGGATCACTGACAGGTGCTACAAGATGGTCCTCTAAAGGGGATTCTGTTTGTGTACTTGTCAGGTCAAGTGGTGTTATTTAAGCATATGTACCATGGTGGGTGTTGCAAAAAGGTTCTTCCAAGTTGTTCACAGCAATGAAACCATTTCAGCTGAGTTGGTAGTACTGCAGTCTAACCATCTGCTTGCTCAGAGCTCTTGACTGTGTTGCAAACATTTTGTGCTGGAGAGGTTCATATTGGATATTAAGAACTTCATCAAAGGAATGCTGATCCGTTGGGACAGGCTACCCAGGGAGGTGGTGGAGTCACTGACCCTGGAGACGTTCAAGAAACATGTAGATGTGGCACTGAGGGGCATGGTTAGTGGGCGTGGTTGGTATGGATTCAAGTAGATGATCTCAGTAGTCTTTTCCAGCTGTAATGATTCTATGACTATGCTTCAACACAGAGACATTCTGGTTATCGAGTGCCATTTTGTAATGTTAATGCTAATTCTTAATGCCCTTGCTGAGGTCACAGGCCTCCTACTTTGACCAGGTAGCTGCTCCAGTCAGAATAAAGAGAACCAAGAGGTTCTTCAGCCTTGCCCAAACAGAATCTTCAAAGGCTTGTGAGGATATAGAGCTATCTGAAATAATACTGAGAAAAAAATGGTGATTTAATGTGAATCTCCAAAGCCTTATGCAGCATAATGGTTACAAGTAAAGGGCCTTGGAAGATCTGTGTTAGCTCTGGATCTCATTTAATCAAATGGTCAGTAGGTAATTGCATGATGCAACAAATTAGTGGGTTAATAAACCGTGGAGGGATGGTGGGCAGGGATGCCCATCCCTCTCTTTATATTGGGAAATGTGATAGTAAAATGTTAAGTAAGAAATCTGAGGGAGGTAAAGATGCCTGTCTGATGCCACTGTACCAGGAAATGACTTTTTGCCCTCATAAATTCAGTACACGGAAATTTCCTGTGTCTAAATAGGCCTTGTCAGAATGCCTCAGATACATAAGCAGAGTGGAATCCTTGCAGCCTCAGAGATTACTAGGATAAGGTGTGAGGGCTTAAAGTAACTAAAAGAAACAATTTCTGGCTTGAGGAAATAGCAAAATCAACAGGAAAGGCCCATTTTTTCTAGTCCTGATGACAGCCAGGAAAATTTCATTATCCTTAAGAGCTTTGCTTTACCTTTTTATTTCCACCAGAAAGCTGAATTCCCCCTGCTCATGTGTGGTTAGATTTCTTTACTGTAACGACACTGTTCTTATGGTATTTTATTATTTCTAGTACTGTTGAGATATTACTTCTGAGCTCTGAGTTGGGAATGGATTTAGCTGCTAGGAACTGCACAGACTAAGAGCAAAGTTATGATCTCCTTCCTAAAGATCACATGTAACCCAGCCCCTGGGGCATGTGGATGTGGGAGGGGAAACAGGACAGCAGGTGAAAGGGGCACCTGTAGTTCAGTCTTTGGTATGGATCTCAAACCCCTTCTACAAAAGAGGGTGTGGTTCCTGGCACTTAGAGGCCTCCAGTGATCCCAATGGACCTACATAATTATTGATGAGGAAGGAATAATGATACCAGACCCTGTCTTTCCTCTGAGGGTGCTGGAAACACAAATGCAGTGAAAGTCCATGAGGTGTGCTTGGATATGACTGTCCTGCAACCATCCTGCTGCTTCAGGACCAGGCATTCCCAGCTCAGTGCTCTGTGCAGCCTGTTACACTGTTTTTGATGGCAAGCCAACGCTGGATATTTTAAAAATGGATCCCTTTTCCCCTATACTGCTCAGCATCATAACTCAGCTGGGCCTTGGCATCAGCACTGCATGATGCAGGGGAGGAAATTCTTGTCTGATCCCAGCTGATGGGCCGCCCAGACCTAGGAACAAGAGGATTGATGGCCTTTGCTGCTAGCTCTGCTGTCTATGCAGCAGAAGGATCCCGGCCTGTTCACCCCTTCCTCAACTGGTGCTGATACCTTTTCACAGCTGACAGATCACCATTCCTTTGCCTCTTGCCCCGAGTGAGACATATTTCACTCATGGGGAATTTTCAGTGTGAGGAAAGCTCTGAGACCCAAGCTTCATCTCGTGGGGCACTGCTGTCCGTATGGAGTTATTTTTTCCCCTTCCGTTCTTTTAACTAGTGTTTTTTTTTTAAGAGGGATAAGAGATGAGCCCAGAATGTATTTATTGAGCTCAGGGGAGGTGCATGCGTCTGTAAAATATTATTAAGATATCATTGATGAGTTGGTTTCACCTAAAGGCTGGAAAGAGTGTGATATTAACATGGCTTCTGGGGGATGGAGTGGAGCAGGGGAAAAGGCTCTTTGCTCAGTGATATCCCCTTCATATTCAAGGAATAAATGTCACATGGGCTCTAGTTCTCAAGATACCGAATCTTCTGTGTCTTCTGGTTGTGTTGGGTGGGAGGGAAAGCTACACATTAGGCTCACCAGCATTGCACACAGCAAGATTTCCATCATTTCTCTTTTCTCATAAAGCCTCTAATGTGTTTGCCTCACTCCTCTTGTGCCCCCTACAGAGATTTGCTTGTTGAAGATATCAGCTCCCAAATTTTTTTCCTAGAGATTTCAATGCACATTTCTTCTTTGACTGATTCATTCCCAGATGTTATCTTTCTGAGCATAAAAGCAAGTCTCACTGGTCCTTAGCAGGCTTCAACTTTCTATTGCGTGATCCCTAGGGTGCTGTTCTCACCACCTGCACAGGCAAGCTGAGTTTTACCTATGGGTGGTGAACCAACTGAGCTCTAAGCCCCCAGAGATACCCTTTCATGTAGGTTTAATGATATTTCTGGAGTAAAATGAAATTTGGAATCCTGAGTAACACCACTTAAAGTGTGTCTAAACACTTTTGACAAAGCTGGAACTAAAGCAAATAAATCCACCAACCATGCTCATCAGCCACATCAATATCACTGCAACAAGGTCTTCAGGGAATTCCTGAGTATTTCAGTAGCAGAAAAACTTCTGAAAGCCAACAAGAGGCAAAACACTTTTGCAGCCTAGGATAGTGCAGCTCATCCTAAACTAGGGGGGTCAATATTTTGGGGATTTATATCCTCTTGAAGCCCCTCTTTTCCCACTATCTACAGAAAGGATCTGAGAACTGTCTGAGAACAGATCTTTGTCTCTCAGATCACCTTGTTTAGGCTAGAGAAATCCATCAACCCAAATAGTCTGTTCTTGTCCCAGATGATTTCCCATCCCAGTTTCAGAGACCAGTCACTGGTCAAAACACTGCACCATCTTCTGAACAGTGCACAGAAGAGTCTTGCATCCCAGGCCAAGATATAAAATGATCTTTTCTTGGATGAGACCACAATCTGACATTGATGCTTTCAACTCCTTCCCTGAAAGTTAAATAAACAGTAACTATAGTCCTGTTGTGACAGGAAGCAATTCCAGCCCTCTGCTCAGGAGAAGGGTAAGTGTCTTCCCCCTTTGGGCTTTGTTTCTCTTTATGCTTATGTAATGACTGAAAATCCTGACAATAAAGTGTAATATTGAAACCATTAAGAGGTAGGAAAGGGGAGAGAAATTCATCTTTCAAAATAGTCTCAATATTCACTTGATCCTTTCAGTCTTTGCAGGGGGGAGGACCCGTATCCTATCACACACCTGACATTGCCTCTAGCAAAATTAGTCACGATGGCCCCATGTAGGGTTTGAATTTATTGTTTGCAAATTTGGCTAGTCTGACCACTGGCCTGAACACCTGTGGAGCCTCAGAGTCCAGACTATTAGATTAATCTGTCAGTCACTTTATATAACAGCTTGTCCTCCTCTCCATTCTGGTCCGACACTCCCTTCCCAACTTGGTGTATAGCTCTGAGATCCAGTTTCACCGGAATGTAAACAGTGTCTGAATCCCCCAGCTTCCCCACTTTGCTTCCGCTGTGAGTGCGCTTCGGGTATATCGGCTGCTTGAAAAGTAATTATCCTCACTTCCCACCTGATAAATTAAAGACCCCCAGGTTCTCTGCTTAATGGTGCAGAGCGGTCCAAAAGTGATTCTCCTGCAGAAGCTGTTAGGAGAATGTCCTAGCAACCCCACACCCCTCTGGACCTCATTGTGCTGGGATGACAGCCCATTAATCAGCCCGACCTGGCTTGGAGATGGCAAAGGTCGTGCTGCGTGGAGTCTAATTGGAAAAACAAATTCCACCCCTCTGGAGCGCTTCCTGGCAGGGACGAAGGGGGAGACTTGCTTCGTTTCACACTTAAGTACCTTAAGTATTTTCCAAGGCTGGAAGACCACTGATGTAAAGGGTTTGTACTTCAAACAGAGGAGCACAAATCCCCAGGGCTGTGTCTATGCTGCTGTGAAGTGTGTTTTTGGGAATGACTGGGAGAATTAAGAGCTCCCAAATCAACCCGCTTCATGTCTGCTCACCGCTTCCCTAGGAAATAGAGGTTAGACCTGTTGGAGCATATATGGGCCCACATTTGGTGAGCATGACCTTGTACTGTGCTGGCAGATTCACTGTTCGCAGGCACAGGCAAAAGGTGTTGTCAGACTCAGGATAGTCCTGAAAATGCAGTGTGGCTTGTTTGTGGTTTTCACATAAGAAAGGCTGAGCCACATCAAAACAGAGGCGCAGTTGCCCCAAACTGCACTGACAGAGGCACGCAGAGGATGCCTGGGGAAGGATGATGCTTCCCAGTGGCTCAGAGGTGCTGTATCTATGATTAGGAACCCTTGATGGATTGTTTTTCCATTTATCTATCCATTCAGGTATTAAGCCTGTGCAAGCTTTTTCTTTTGTGTCAGAGTTGCATTGCTCAATGACGCATTGCGTGCCTCTTTTTCTTCGTTTTGTACCTGCCTCTTTTCAGCAGTACATTATGAGGGTCAAACTATAATCATCTCCTATTCATCTTCTCTGTTTAGACCTCTGCAGTACCCTCTTTCAGTTGCAGAGATGTGATTTCTCCTTACATGTGACTATATTGGAAATGTACACCGTTTTTTATTCCAACCTGTACTACTCAGGAGGCTGGGATAGTTTATTGCAGTGGTCCTAAAATCCATGAACCTAGGGAACAGGAACATAAATTAGGTTATCTGTCCATGAAAATATCTCCTCCATCCTGGCAGATGGTGGTGTTCACAATTTGATAAGCCAAAATAAAGTCAAGCCAGGAAAAACAATGGATAAGCTGCAATATATTCTTGTGTTGGCTTAGTACAGTACAGGAGAAAAAAACACAACCCAACAACAACAACAAAAAAGACCCCGTGGTTGTCAAATATCATGCTTGATCTTTATGGCCCCATAAAGGAGTCCTGTAGATGTAGGATTGAATGCACTGGCAAGAAAAGAACTTGCTGCTATTTGGCTCAAAGACAAGAGCATTGTGCTACAGTTTGTTGTTTTCTGATAGAGTCTGGAGTAACTGTATGCAGTTAATCTTCTGATCCTTTGGTGTGAAGTGGCATATTCCTTCATCACTAAGAAAAGGGCTCTGTAGTGCCCACACCACTACAGCTGTGTCACTATACAGTAACTCTTTTTCCACTCACGCTGGCAAATGCTTGCATATATTTAGCAGTGACCCCAGCAATGATGTCTTCACTGTCAGGAAAACAGATCAGTATTTGTCATTTGTGCCGATCAATTTAATTTGCCATTTTCCTTTAGTGGTTTCAGCCTCTTGTTTTTGCTGCAGGTTTAATGCTATCGAGTCTGTGACACCAGCATCTTAGATGACAGCTTAGGATATTGAGCTGTGCTTTATCCACCTATGCTTTAGTTATTCTGATATAAGAAAACCAGAAACTCTCTGTCCAGCCTTTTAGACCAGAGGACTTTCCAACTAATTCTATTATTGTGGGGTTTTTTTTCCCTTATCTATTTATACCAAAGCTCTTCTGTTTGGTCTTGAGAAGTATAGCTTCTCAAGTTGTATGCTTCTCATATGCGTCTCATCTCTGTGTAAGCAGAGAGATTCATACAATAGCACTGAGACTTGGAGAGAAATGTTCCATGTTCAGACATAGCCGTGTCTAACTGCCTTGGCACAACATTATCTTTGGAGCTTAGGGCTGTGCCACCCATCTTGCAGGGAACTAACAGAAAAGAGTGAAGCAAACGAGGACCCGCTTGTGGAGGTTACATGAGTGAAAAATGCGCTTGTGCATGGGGTGAGAGGGTTACCTGGAAATTTCCCAAGGAATGGTCTGTCCTCATTGATAATGAATAAAATACACTTAGGCTATCCCACTCTGCCTTGCTTCAGCTAAGGGACATAAGGCAAGTATGGAGAACATGACAAGAGGTAATCCTGCTCTCATGTAAAGAAAGGAAAGTGCTTTTCTTCTACTCTGGAGATCTGGCTTAGCGCTGGCAGTCCTTCTTGGTTAGCAAGCTGGTCCTTCCTGTGGTTTGAGCATTTTTTTTTTCAGGTGCATAGAGCTTAGGCCTCAGTTTAACCCTCCCGTAGAAGCCTTTTCTCTGTTATGTGTACTGGTATTGGAATTATCTGAGGAAATTCTTCTCCTGGGTCTGGGGAACAGTGACGGATGAATTCAATCCCTTGTTCTGGTCTCTGAGCTGATCTGAAGCTCCCTGTGCCCCTTTCCACTCAAGCTGAGATGAGGATAGCAACTGCTTTCATGACAATCTGCTATGAGGTATGCCCAAATACAGGCCATGATCTTTCAGTGGAGTGGGATGAGGATATATATTTACACCCATCTCAATTAAATTTATCTATGGAATTGGCCACACAACTCCTGCATGGACCACTGCTGGTCTAGGAGAGCACAGTAGGTAGCCCATGAGATAGCAGAGAAATGAATGAATACAGCAAATCCACAGATGCCTTTTTGCAGAGCCAATGTTCACTTTATTTCCTGGGAAATCACAGAGGAGGTCTGAGATTCACTGGAGTCTGCCAAATATGAGGGATAGCAGTGAATGGGTCAAGGTGCCAGCCTTTGCTGAAGGCACTGGCATCAGCTACCTGTAAGAGAGAAAGGAGCCGGGGGGAGCTGGATGTGGAGGAGAGCTTGCCAACGAGCTAGGGAACCAGAGGCAGATTTCTGAGAAGCCCAGAAAGTATTTTGTAAATGGAGACCCAACCCAGAGCGGTAAATGCAGTGTGACCTGCTCTAATGCAGCATGGGGAAGGCAAAGAGCAGCCCAGCTGCTTGGATACTCGACACCATGACCATGCTCAGCTGCTTGATTCCCTGATGCTGCCTGCAGTTGATGACCGAGGGCCATTTCCAGCATGGGATTTCATGTGTGTAGCCCATTCAGTGAATGGCAACTGCTGAGACTTTTCAGAGGGGGTGACTCCGGTGCTGGCCAGGAAATGAACACGGAGAACTATTGCTAGAAACCAAGCTGAAGCACGTGAAAATAATAAAATAGATGTCCAAGCTGGGACCTCTCCTGGGGCTGTGCGGTGCTGACAAGCTGACCCTGGATGTGTCGCGTCTCTCAGCTTCACAGCTCTTGACACACAGCACCAGCTCTCCCATATGTCAGGAGTCACATTCCCCACTCTTGGAATGCAGCCACCTCTGGAGCAGAACCCAGCAGCTGTTTAAAGAATTGACAGAAACAAACCAGGGACAGGATGCGAAGATGTAGCCAAAGTACGGGGGAAAACAAGGGAGGGAAAAATGTCAACTGAGTCCATTGGACAAGTGTGATGGTCATTATAAAAGGGATTGAACTCGCAATTAAATGATGAAAGGCATTGCAAGTTACCAGGCATCAGCAGAACTAATGTACCCATTTGAGTCTTTTCCTATTGGCCTAAAGCTAGCAGAGAGGAGTACTAGTTTGGACCTCTCCTGTACATTTATGTTCTACTATGCTTAGTAGCCCATGGCTCCATTATAACCTGCAGAGAAGCATGATCCTTTTGTCTCTGGTAGAAAAAAAATGTGGGTATTTCTTTCTTCCTTCAAGCCAGCTCACCTTTAGCCCTGAAGATGTTAACCTATTTCCAGCTTTCCTAATGATGTTTATCAGACCCTTCTGGATGCTGAAAAGAGGGATAACCTGGAATATAACTTAGAAACACCCTGAAAGGCCATCAGAAGAGCCAGGAATGGCTTAGAAGCAAGGGAAGGACCACTGCATGCAAGTCATTCCCAAGTAAGCTGCCCCAGACCATGGTTGCAGAAAAGAGACTACAATGGACCATAGGATACTTCATTTTGGAAGAGTCCCTAGGAGTCCTGTGGATCTATCTACTTGTTGACTCTGGAGCAACAGTGGCATCTTGGTCTGGCACAGCAAAGCACTTATGTCCTTCTGTTCCAGCCCAGTCCTGCATATTCACTGGAGTCAGTCGAGAGTATCTGGACTGGCAATTACCTTCAGACTCTAGTTCAAAGGGAATTAATTAGAGCAGACAGCAAATGAATCCAGCAGAGAGACTGCTGTGTGGAGGCATCCGGGTCTTTGTGTGGCAGTGCCCATCTGAACACACTGGCTCTTGGAAAGAGGCGGAGCAGGGAAAAGGGGACGGAAGGTTCTGGGGTGGATAATGGAAGAATGCGGAGACAGGAAGCTCTGAATTACCCCACTGCCATTGCCCCTGACATTTCAGTGGAGAGAACATCTTCTGCTCCCAGCACACAGAGTGCCCCTCTCCACCATTGTACTTGGCTACTTGGAAATCCATTTGCAAGCCTTCCCCCATGGAATTCAGCGTGCAGCCATAAGAACAGCAGCCACCTGGATTCCCTCCAGCTGTCCAGTGAGAGACAGGGAAAAGCAGTTAGTAGTAGCACAGAATAGGGAAGAAAAAAGAAAGAAAAGAAAAAAAAAATGAAAAAAGGCCAGAAATCACTTTTCCTGGCACACTATGACGCACGGATTTGGGAATGAGGGTTGTGAAAGCTTTTTGTTTAGCTTATTCTTTTCTGGTCTGACAGCTGATAAGTCCCAAAGCTCAGAAACATCTGACAGGACTGGCTGAAGTCAATTCATCTTTCATCTGCCCATCACGATCCTGAAGTGGAGAGTGACAGAGCTGTTTCTCCTCTGTCTGAATGTCGCTCTCCCTCCTTCTCTTTCTTTTGCGTGATGTTGTTTGGAGCTTGGGAAAACCAGTTTCCTTCCTGCCTACAGCCTTCTCCCCAGGTTCAGGGCAGCATCCGTCTGCCCTTGCACCTGCTTCGTACAGCTGTGAGCTGCCTCTGCTGAAATCATTTGCACCCGACCCAGCAGCAGGCTGATGGGGGCCCCTCCGGCTTCCCCTTGACTCCTTTCCCTGTCATATTTTCCTTGCTGCTCTTGCAATTAGCGCTCTTGTTCGTCACTCCTCTCGCTAGCTCTTTCTGCTTTCCTGGCACGCTCCACATTTAACCTCCCCCGACTCCTCATGTGCTCACTACACCAGAGCTGCTCAGTTGGAGCCACTGAGGCATCGCTCCCTTGCTTTGCACTGTGCTCTGTCCCACAAAATTCTGAGTACTCCCAGTTGTAGGTGCAGAGATGTAGTCCTCATGTCCTTAAGCATCTTCCAGTGAATGGAAAGAAAGGATTATAGAATTGTTTGAGTTGGAAGGGACATTTAAGGGTCATCTGGTCCTACTCCCCTGCAATGAACAGGGATACCTACAGCCCCATCAGGTGCTCAGAGCCCCTCCAGCCTGACCTTGAGTGTCTTCAGGGTCAGGGCATCCACCACCTCTCTGGGCAGCCAATGCCTCACCACCCTTATTTTAAAATACTTCTTCCTTATATCCACTCTACATCTTCTCTCTTTTCATTTGAAACCATTTCCCCTCGTCCAGTCACAACAGACACTGCTAAAGAGTCTGTCTCCTTCTAGGTCTTTGTTGTCACATTATCACAAAGCCATCTGTCCTATGGCCTCCTATCAGTAGGGAGATAATCCTGGTGTCAACAAGCTCCAGCCCCCAGCTTGGATCCAAAAAGTCTTCTCACTTAATGCCATGCATCACCCAGCAGGTTGTTAGTAGATCATAGAATCATGGAGTCATTGTAGTCGGAAGGGACCCTTACAGGTCATCTAGTCCAGCTTCCATGTGGTAGATGAGAGAGGCAAGGTGGCCAAAGCAGAGCCTCATGCCTTTTTTTTTTTTTTAATTCCAAAAGTGGGATTTTTGGCCAGAGACTGTTGAGAAACAAAATAAAGGGAACAATTAAAGGGAAAAAAAGAGATTATTAATGATTGGCTTATAAATGATACTGTACTTGTATATAAACTTTCACTGTTAGCAAAAATAATTTAAAAAGAGTAAAAACAACCCCCGAAACAGTAGATTACATTCAAGGCTGCTGGGACATGTTGTTTTGCTTCCTGCAGCAGAAAAAGCAGTGATTTAATTTCCCTTGAACTTGATGGGCTGCATCTCCCAAATAAGAAACCCCACTGGGCACGCTTGGAAATGAAAAGCTCTTTCGGCAGGCCCCTTGCTTTGCATCATAAGGTGGTCATTTTGGTCCCCAGCAATTTGTTTTCTCAGGCATGTGTTTTGCTGGAGAAAAGTAAGCACCTGTTTTACAAAAAAAAAAAAAAAAAAAAAAAAAAGGACCTCTAACATTTAACTTACTTATCTCTACAAATAGACTCCACATTCTGATTTTCTTCTGCAGCCTTGGCCCCTGTAGATCCTCCATTCCTGCTCCCTTCCCAGATGCAAAATTATGTGGCCAGGTTATGTCTGGCTTCCAGCTGGGTCCCAAAATCTGTGCAAGAAGCTTAGCTGAATCCTCCACCTATAGCATGGTTGGTCTCAGAGTATCTGTTTATATCCTGCACATCTGTGCAACGTGGCCCTTAACCAGGATCCTCACAACTTTTACAAGCAGGGACACAAGTCTTCCTAGCCAGAGGCCTGAATGGGCTGATTAAAGTGGTGGTAAAATGAATCTCAGCTCTGTGCTTAGTTGTATCTTCCCAATGTGGCTTTAACAACAGAGGAAGGAGAGAAAGAAAAGGGAGGAGGGGGGGGTGGAGAGAGGGAGAGAAAGTGTCTCAAGCATTTTGTTGAGTTGCCGGATCTGGTTCAGCGCCATTAAGAAAGGGGATATTGAGGAGTGCTTTTCATTCCACCATTTTGCAGTGGGTAATTGCTTTCCACACGCTGCATTGAGTTTTGATGTGAGTCCAGCTGCAGTAACGCAAGTTACGGCAAAGGCTGTTCCAGTGCAAATGTGTTATTTGAGTGTCTCTTTGCTCACACTATGACTAAACAGAAGCAGCTGTGGCCAGAGGGCCATCAGTGCTTTGTATCACACAGTCTGGCATTTCATGGAAAGTTTTCATGTTTTCAGCTGGAAAAATATTCTTCCATGGCTGGAAGTTTTGAAGAAATTTAAATTTTTTTTATGATACACAAAAATGCCCCGAGAAACAATTGTTCTTTCCAGAGGAGATAGAATTCCTGGCAGCATGTCAGCCTCTCCCATATTGTAAGCCTCAGTGTGCTGAAGAGCTATCACTGTATGCTGGTCAGGAAAGCCACCTGGGTGTTTCTTGAGGACACTGGTTTGAAAATGTAATAAAACTGGAGAAAATACAGTTTGGAAGAACAAAACTGTATTGTTAAGTCGAGATGAGAAGATCATGTCAATGTGTGACCTTATGATCTGTGGGGATGAGAGTTAGCCTTGTCTTACAGCTGTCATTTTGTATGTGGAATCGTAGGATCATTAAGTTTGGAGAAGACCACTAAGACCATCTAGTCCAACCGTCAGCCCACCCTCACTGTGTCCTCTAAGCATATCCTCAGTGCCACATCTCCACAGTTCTTGAAAACCTCCAGGGATGGTGACTACACCACCGTGAATATGAGCATCTCATGATTTATTCTATTTATTTACTTAGAGATTATTTTCAGACTCTCAGGAAAAGGACATTATTAGGTGGTCTACTTGCTACCAGGGCTGCTTGGCAAAGTATTTAAACAAAGTAAATGGATGGAAAAATAAAGATGAACATTCTATATAGCCCCATTTTGTATTTATTACCCTCCTTGGAAAGGAACATGGAAACAAGAAGGATCTACTTGGTAGAAAATATGGTTTCCTCAAAGGTCTCACATTCCTTAATTGCAGGTAGAAGCAAGTGACTCTCTGAGGTTTGATGCAGTGAGCCTTTGGGAACCACTGGGATTAAAACTCAGGATCTTGAATCTAGCTTTTATTTCCCCCTTGAAATTCCAGACCACACAGCCTTTGACTTGCAAGTGCATGGGCACATCTATGCACTTGGAGGGGAAGCTTGGTATCACATAGGTGGTCTGCTCTCTGAGAGGATACACATGGTAACTGAGATGAAAACTGTGAGTCACTGCAGGGTAGAGAGATACTGGTTCTGACAAGCCCGTCAACTCCCTGTAAATTTCACCTTATGTACCTTATGTCTTCCATTTTCTCATTCAATCTATTTTTTTTTTAGCTTGATGCTTAAACCATAATTTACCAATAGTTCTCCTTGGTAATTCATTTCACACATTCATTACAGTCCGCTTGGCTATAAACACATATGGATTTCCTTTTTAACTCTTCATTTCCTAAGTTTTCGATAGAGAGGTTCTAAAGCTAAACCACAGGAATGGTCTATGCAGCTCCAGTTTATTAAATCTACCCCACTGTGTTGAGTATCTACAGCATATACAATTATTTCGGCCAAGCTACAGTTATGAGAGAATTAATTTCACCCAAGGGTGGATTAAGTCTGTAGGTGTTTTGTGTCAGAATGGTGATATTCATATTGCAACACAAGATTGAAATGCTAAGTTCTTAGGGTTTCCTCAGATTGCAGCTCATGCTCTGGAGTTCATGACTTCTAAAGCCACATTCAGCCAACTACTTCCTCTCTATATATACTGCATAATCCATGTGCCTCAGACTACATTAAAAAAGCTATGTAGGCACCAAAGGTCACGGTCCTTCGGGTGCTTTATGAGAAGTAAAGCCAGGGTTCAATTAACCCCAAACAGGGAGAATGAGTGCAAGAAACAGCAACAGATGGAAATATGTATAGTCAGCTTTATCAGTAACCATTTTATTCTCTTGGATGCTAGGCATTTCAGGCTGGTCTGATCGAGTTAGTAAGGAAACAGAAGGATGGGAAACTTGTCAGTCCCTCAGTCTGATTGTGCACAATATTACAAATTCAGGAGGCAATTGAGACTATTGATTAGAGAAATTCAGTAACTCTGAAAGGAGCTCTGGGGTTTGTTCCTGGAAATGATGAAGCTCCCTAGGAATAAAATATTAAAAGATTCTCAACGTGAAAGCTTTCCTAGTCAGACACTTCTGCTATCAAATGTAACTATAAAGAAGCACTTAAAAACCAGTTGATATATCTGTCTTCCTCACACAGGGCTCTGTCATGTTTCTTTTCATTTTGGAACACCTGACCCATAAAATAAAATGGAAAAAGAGCATCTCATTAGTGTGGATGATGATATCCATGGTCAGATGAACACTGTCATCTGTTGGGTTTTCTTCACTTAGTGATTTATTTATTTAGTTATTTTGAGGAGTGTATTTGCTGATTGGAGTTTTATCCTGGTCACAGCCTTTACAAGGTCAGATTGGATGGCAAGTCTAGAGAGATGGCTCCTGGCTAAATGTGGGAAGATTTGAACTCAGGGAATGCTTATTATCATAGAAAAGGAAAACAGAAACATATCTTTTTTTGAGGAGTTATCTAGAGGAATCCACTATGATCCATTCAATAGTATTTCTGGGAAGAAAGATACCTTCTGACAAAGCGTATAAGCACATAGCTCCCTAGCCTTCCTCATTATTCTCTCTTGCTGGTAGAACAGTCTCCTGGCTCAGAGTTCCAGCCCCCCCCCCCCCCATCTGCTGAGTCTTCCTCGATTTTTCTAAATTTCTTATTTATTGAGGATCCGTAAGTGTCCAAAGGACATCAGACTCTTGAGTGAGGAGAAATGGTGTTCTTTAGTAATTTAAATACTATTGCCTCACTGTCTCTTTGGCTGTTGATCCTTCCTGTAGATAGTCAAATAGAGCTGTTAAGTACTGTGCAAATCTCTTCTTATTTGCCCCTATACTTGGGCTGCCAAAGAATCTCTGTCCATCACTGTTACAGGCTGCAAAGAGCTGAGAATTTCCTAGTGGTTTATGTCTGGACTGATTTTTGCTGCTTGTATGTTGCATTAAAGTTCATTAAATCTGTAGCAGTGATTCACAAGGGAAGAGGGAGGATAGCCAGTTGTCTAAGATCTAACCTGTAAGTATCCATGGGCGTGTTTTGCTTTGCTTTTAGCTGCCAGACTTGACAAGCAAAATGGTGTATATATACGTATTTTTCTTTGTGTGTATTTGAAAGGAGAGAGGTTACTATATACAACTCATGCCACGTAAAACTTAACCTTATCACTCAGCATGGGCATAGTTTCATGAAGTTTCATGATAGACAGAAATCATCTTAACGGCTCCTCCTGCCCATGGCAGCCACAGATCCCTCCCAGCCTCAGCTCTGTCTTCTTGAGAGTCTGTCTTCCTCACAGGAAATGTCCCACTGCCCGACAAGCAGATATAAGGGGACGTGTTCTCAGATAAAATGTTCCAAATATAACAAGTCTATTTTTATTAAATTTGACCAAAGGCCTCCCTGCTTCCTAATCAGAGAGCCTGAGTGCTGACTCCCCCAGACCTAGCTGCCCTGGCTCGCTTCAGCTGTATCGTGAGATAGGATTACGTTTTCATAATGACTCAAATCTTTTCCCAAGTCTTCAAGTATTTTCACAAAAAAGAAAAAGAAAAGGAAAAAAAAAAAAAAAAAAGGAAAGAAGGAAGAAAAAAAAAGGGAAGAAAAACTCCACACACCCTCCTGTAAAATCCAGACACCAACCCTGAGTTGTGTGTGGTCTTTTTTTTTTTGTCTTTTCTTTTGGCTTTCCTCAAGACACGACTTACTGCCTTGGTCTGGATGCTATCCTACCAGTACAGTGAGCTGGCCAAGCCCTGATCCCAACAACAAAGTCACCTTGGCAGGTGCCAAAGTAAATGGTGGCCTCCAGCTACCTGTACCCGCTGTGTTGTGAGTGTGCGGGACACGTGGCTGGAAAGGCAGCTCTGTCACCCTCTATCGCTTTGATGTGCATCAGGCCTTGAACTTCGTCTTTTTTATTCTGGCAGCCTCCAGGGCAGTCAACCTGGAGAGCTATTTTTAAACGTCCTTTATTTGGAGGAGTGTGAAGTTGTTCAGAGAGGACTGGCTGTAAAACGCAGGAGGCTGAAAAACATGTGTGCATGATAGGGAAGCCATATATTGCAAACGTGGTTCATAACTTCAGCTCATTTGGGTGCGAGCATGTCCTCATCTGTAAAGTCTGGGGGTTGTGTGCCTGTGGGATTACACCAAATGGACCCTCTTCTGGTGTCAGCTGTGCTGCTCACAACTGGAAATGCTCCTCTGGGAGCTGGTCCAGAGCCTTTTGATCACACAATCATCTCCATTGGATTTACAAGGTGCAGCTAAAATTAGGAGCCACTCAAAGTCATAGATGAGGTAAAAGGGAAAGTTACAGGTTATGCTGAAATTGGTCAAATAATTAAACGGGTCGAGTGGGGAAGGGGTCCAATGCAGCCCCATGCATGCACCAGTGGGGCTGGGTCAGTGGGGTTGGCAGACACACAGGAGCGCCACTTTGTTCCCCTTCATTTTACAAGCTGCAGTGGTTGTTTTTCCACATTCCGCTCTATAAAACGACTGGGTCTCAAAAACCTGCTTCAAAGTCAGATGAAAGACTGCTAATGACTTGCTTGGGCTCCAGAGCCTGCTTTATTTGTATGGCTTCAATTTGAGTTCTGCCTTTGGATTGTGTGAGTGGGCAGACCTGACTGTCTCAGAAGCCTTGTCCTGCCCTGGATATGTGCCATACCTGCCCGACTGTTTCTTTCAGGGTCCACTCGAATTATTCCTTATAAAAGATGAATTTGAGCTAAAACAAAGAAATGCATAGGGTCTAGAAATGCCCAGCACTTTTCCTGCCTGCGTCTCAGCAGATCTACTTAAGGTTACCACATTTCAACAAGTGAGGGCAAAGATAAGCTTTGGAGATGACTTCCAAAATGTATGCAGATGTTGAAGGACAGTACAGATAGCTAAAGATAAAAGCAAAACAAAAAAAAGTCCAAAAATACAAAGTTAAAAAAGAGACAGGGTGAGGAAAGAGAAACAGCAGTTTCTTTTCTCCCCAAAGACTTGTGGAACAGCTGACTGAAATGTCAAAGGGAAACAGGTTTTGAAAGTTGTATTTCAGCTCTGCAAATTTGTTTCTGTACCCTTCCATAGTTCAACATCTGCAACCCATATTTCATCCCCGTAGTGCTCATTGGAGGACTTCATTTCCCATGAGTGGGGAAGGTGACACCTTACGTTCAGGATACACAGGTTCAAATGTGGATTGGAGTTCACAAGGGGAACAGCTTAATTGTTTCAGACGAGCAACAAGGTCTGCAGATGATGCTGGGCCCAAGCATAATGCTCTAAAAGCAGGTTCAGAAATCCTACCATGACTGGAAGGTGTTGCATGATTTACACTGGGCCTAAGGATTTTTCCTTTTCCTTTTCCTTTTCCTTTTCCTTTTCCTTTTCCTTTTCCTTTTCCTTTTCCTTTTCCTTTTCCTTTTCCTTTTCCTTTTCCTTTTCCTTTTCCTTTTCCTTTTCCTTTTCCTTTTCCTTTTCCTTTTCCTTTTCCTTTTTTTGTTAAACTTTGCTTCCTGAAGAAGCAAAGCCTATGCTGGCCCACTTAGTGTCTGAGCTTGTGTGACTGTGTGTGTCTGCATTTGTCAGTCACACTAACTGGTCCATTCTCATCCACTGCCATTGCACTTAGCTGTGTTGAACCGGCACCTTGAGTACCATGTTCAGTTTTGGGCCCCTCACTGCAAGAAAGACATTGAGGTCCTGGAGTGTGTCCAGAGAAGGGCAGTAAAGCTGTGAAGGTTCTGGAGCAAAAGTCCTCTGGGGAGCAACTGAGGGAACTGAGATTGTTCAGATGGAGAAGAGGAGGCTCTTCTCCCAGTTAACAATAGAATGGGAGGGAATTCCTCAGGTTGCAATAGGGGAGGTTCAGGTTGGATATTAGAAAACATTTCTTGGAAAGAGTGGCCATGTTTGGAAGAAGCTGCCCAGGGAGGTGGGGGAGGTGTCATCCCTGGAGGTGTTAAAAAATTGTGTGGTTGTGGAATTGAGGAACGTGGTTAGTGGATATAGTGAGGATGGTTGGACTGGATGATTGTTCTATGATTCCCTGGATTTTTGGAGTCCTGATTTCCCTCCTGTTTGCAAGAGGAGCAAAACTGTCAGTGATGTTAAATTCCTAAAACTTTGAGAAAACTTGTCAGCTGGCAAGAGCAAGGCTCTCACTGTGGTGCATGAGGATGCTTTGCCTTAAATACCACAGAGACATTTTGTCTCATCCATGGGGAAAACTCTGATGGGAACTTGCATCGTAAGGGACAATGGTGGTGAAGAGCATTATCTGAAATTAGCATCACAAGTGCCAGCTCTGACAGAGCTGCTGTGAACAACATGTACTGAGAATTACAAGAATACATGAAAAATGGTCAAAAGGGTACGCCGGGTGCTGAGCCCCTGGAGTGGATGGAGGGCTTAGGTTCCCAGGCCACCAAGATGGTTTGGAAAGTTTTGTTGCTAGACCATGCAGGCCCAGAAGCAAAACTGCCACAATTTATTTTCTTTTTGGAGAGATGCAGAAGAGCAGAGTCCAGAGGCAGTTAACCCAGAGCCACTTAGAAAAGATAAATCTGTTGAAAGACAGTATTTCCTTAAATCAAAGAGGTTGTGGGAGCGTTTTTCTCTTTAGGAAAAAGATCCATTTTGTCAAAAAAGATTGCAACTTTTTGTTTAAAAAATAAGTTCTTCTTAACCTGATTTTCCCACTCTCGATTCACACCAAAATAGTATATTTTAGCGTTTAAATCTCTATTTTAATTTTCTGAAGTATGAAGAAAGAAATAATTCAGCGTACAGTAGCAGGAAACCACAACAATTTGAGGAGCATTTGGGTTTTTCCCTAAACTAAAATGCATGAAATAAACAAAATAACTAATTAATGCATGTTTTTCACATAGGAAAACCCCAATTATAAGGAATCAGAATCACTTATACAGGTGAATGCTGTTGGCTTCAGTCAGAGGGTCATCTAGGTTGAAAGAGACCTTCAGGATCACCAAGTCCAACCATGAGCCTGACCTACCAAGTCCCATCACTAAATCAGATCCTTATTGCCACCTGCACATGTCTCCTGAATACCCCCAGGGACAGGGACTCCACCAGTTCTGGGCAGCCCCTTCCAATGCTTCTGTGGAGCAAAGGGAAGGAGCGTTCATTTCTGAGGTGGAAAGCAGTTAGCATGGAAACTCATGGAAGTGAGGTGTTGATGGTTGGACTAAATGGTCTTAATGGTCTTTTCCAACCTTCATGATTCTGTGAAACTCTAAGAATAGACATACTGCCGTCACTAGGAGAAAGATTAGACTTTGCTTGGCTCCTTGGGTTTGTTAATGTTCTTGTTGTAAAGACCAGCAAAGCCCCAGAAGGACACAGCAGAGCTGTGAGCAGATGCCAAAGCAAAAAGCAGCAGAACAAAATCCTGTATCATAGAGCTGTCTGAGTTTGTAGATCCCCTGTTTTAGGATTTGTTTGGGAGCCTGGTCTTGTAGCCGTGCGTCCTTCATGATCTGGCAGTTTCATTTCTTTATCCAAATAAGTGATTCCTTGCATTTCTGCAGCTGAAAGCTGATATAGCAAGAGAGGAAAAAAACAAATTGAACAGGGGAAGTGTGTTTCATTTGACAATGGGTCTTTAGAGCCTGCATTTTTTTAGAACTAGATTCTTGGAGTAAAAAAAGGAACGACCCGTGTCTGAGATATGTGCAAAATATAGCTCAAATCTAAAAGCTGTAACTGCGTGAGAAAAGTCAGATGTTAAACAATCACAGTTTTATTCCTCCCAGCAAGACAGCCTGTGCACCTGTAGCTGTTATTGTCTCTACTGTATAAAGTGAAAATGAATATCACATTGTATTGAAAACCCTCATGGAATACAATTACTCAACAGGAACTGTCCTAAATCTATCAGCTGTAATTCACTTGTAATTTTGTGGGACTAACGCAGAGAAATGTTTCTCCATGCATGATTTGCCCCCAGCCTTTCCCCCCATTAATACATTTCATCCACTTTTGCTTACCATGGCTAAACTACTTGTAAGAGATTAATTACCTATGGGAAGTGTCTGTCTTGGTCTGTAGGAATGACATTATGCTGAACGTTAAATGCTGACACTATTAAACTCTGCCGGACATATTTTGATATAATAACTCTGCAGACCACAAGTGAAATGGGTCCCTTACCAATTCACTACCTCATTGTTTTTCTGTCATCAGAAAACTTCGGGATATAGTCTCAGCTGACATAGCTCAGAGTTTCATTCATGTCAGTGGAGCAGCTTATTAGGGCTTCGTGTTTCCCTGGAAGTTTTGCTGAGTTACCAGATGCAGACGGGAGTCTTTGTTCACCAGTAACTTTGAACTGAGGTGCAGGAGCCGCCGTATGCTGACCGATTGGGAAACTGGGTTTTTTCATTTGAAATCAGCAATTCAAAACAAAGCACATTTTCCTTTGAACATTTTTTTTTGCCGCCTTGGAAAAGAAGAAAGTTATTTTTCTTTGGTGTGCAGAAACTGCAAGTGTAGTGGGTGGAGGTTTTTGGAGAATCCTGCATTCTTTTCCCACTGGAAAGAGAAGTAGAAGAAATCTGAAAGAAAGGTGGTAAAGCAGTGGTGAAGGGATTCTAACTTCTTTTCTCCCTGCAATGGGAAAAATACTTGAAAGAAGTAAAAAAGATCGTAAAATCTGATTTCTTTCGCTCCAGTCATCCCATCTATAATTAGCTCATGTCTTATCTTTCACTTTATTGTTGTTCTTAGTCTCCTGTTGATTTGTTGACCTCTCAATGCTTTTGCTGAAGGAGTGAGCCCTGCAGAGTAGCTTTAGCTCAATGTATTTTGTTTCACTTCTGTTGCTGTTCAAGATGCACAAATGGATCAGATGTTGAAATCTGATTTACACTTGAGAGCAGCTCCTATGTCTTATTGTGTATGGCACTTTCTTCAGTGTGAGATGGAGGAATACATGATCCAGGCATCCCATGTCTTTGTTAGCATTGCCACAGATGGTGCCCTGTTTGTCATTGGACTTGTGTACCCACCATCCTGCGCTGCTAGGTCCACCATCACCATCCACTGATGTGTTCCTGTTGTATGCACAGTTTTGCAGGCCCAGCAGTAATTAAAACCAATCCCTCTGACTCTACCCCTGGGTAGATTAAGCTTGAATCATGCTCGACTGCAAATGTACTTGTGTAGAGCAAGGAGTTGAGGTGAGATGAAGAGAACATGGTGCATCTTTTGAGGATCAGCATTTTAGGCTGCAAACTCCTTTGTTCTGTAATCTGGGATATTCTCTAGCAGACCAAATGGAGAAGAAAAGGGGCATTGTCTGGTGAGTGGCTTCATTACTAATCTCTCCTGGATGCATTTTAATTCATTTTAATGACTCTGCCTCCTGTCAGACCTTTCATTTGTTAAAGGGGTTTGTTAAAGAGATTAAGTGCAAGGGGAATATGAACCTCAAAACACTACATCTCTTCCCCCAACCCCTCCTCCCTCTCTCCCAAGATTAATATTACACCAAAAGGAAGAGAAAAGGCATTTTCTGTGAAACACATTATAAAACCTTCAGAAGGAGAGGGAGGGAGAAGGAGCAATGGAGCATGCTGGACTTTTTTAACCCATGGCAGAGCTAGAAGGTGGTGTTATTGATATCAGGCTTTGCTACTCACATTGTTTCCCATTCGTATGTCTATTGAATCTTTGTGCAAACACAGCTGTTTATTAGGAATGCGAGTTTAGGAAAATAAATGGTCTGCCCCAATTTGATTCCACTCCTGTCTTCTAATGTGGGAGCTTGAAATATCCTCCCTCGCACTCGAAGAACAAGTGTACTATGCAGTAGATGTACTGCATAAAAACCTTTCAGCTGAAATCCAAGCCTTCAGCCAGCTGGAGAAATGAGAGAACTTCTTGGTTTCCTACGTCAGCTCCCTACTCAGGGATCTCAAAGCTTTGCTTAGTGTGGGAAGTGGCAAAGTCAACAGAATCCCTGTGCAGAACTATGAGTTTATTCTCAAAATTCATGATCTACATAAACATCTTTTGACACATATTTAATGGATTTGCTAGAAAAATTCTCTTAACTAGCTCAGTGAACTATTTCAATCCTTTTCTTCGTGTACTAGACCTGAAAGTAATTTTCTTATAACCCTATAGACTCTTAATCACCTCAGGGTGATAAGGAATCAGGCTTCATAAGTTCGTGAGAATACAATGAAGTGCCACACAATAGCAGAGTTAGATTCTGGTCAGGAAGATAACTTTCTTCCCTACGTCCCTCAATGTTTCTCTAATGGATTGTTGGTTCATAGTACATTATGAGTAGCATGCATTTTGTGCAAAATATGAAAATGCATTATATTGCAGACTGTAATGTCAGTATGGGTTGTCTTCTTTCTCTTGGCTTCAAAGTTGAGTGTCATTTTTGCTAGCAGAGAGAAAATAGGACATGTTTCAAAAAAGTGGCATGTTAGATATACCCCTTAAGCAGGATGATTAGTTGAGTTGTAAGAGGATGGAGTAGAACTGCTTAGAGCAGGTTGGAAGTTGGATGTAATTCAACATAACCATGCTTTGGGGGAAGAAGTAAATGGAATATAGTGATGGATAAGTGGGAAGACTACCTTTAAGTATGAAGCAATTCTTCCACTCTTCTTGCCATTAGTAGGAACTCAAGATGGATACTGTGTGCAGTTTTGGTTACTGCTTTTCAGGAAGGATGTAGACCAGCTGGATTAGCAACAAGAATGATTGAAGACCTGACTTAGAAAAAATTAAAGAAGTAAGGTTGTTTAGTCTAGAGAAGAGAAGCTATGATAGATGTCTGTGCACACACAAAGCTGAAAAGGAAAAGGAACATGTTTTGCTTGTCAATGCAGATGGGGTGAGAGGTAATTGGTTAGAACTAAAGTAAAAGAGAATAGGCTGGAAATAAGGAAACCCTTAACAAGACAGCATCAGTGAATCGAGGGAGGTGCATCAATCATGTGGAGAGATGCATCAGAACTTGTGGAATGACCAGTCCTAAAAGCTGGAAGAGGAAGCTAGAAAAGGCAAACATGTAACTATCCCATTGCAGAATGCTGTGTTGTTTTGTTTTGTTTTGTTTTGTTTTCTCTGGTGAATTCTGGAGGCCTCTGGCAGACTTGTTTTCTACAGAGAGTCTGATAAAATGACAGATGTTCTAGTTCTAAGGGTTGAACATGCTACTGAAAAAGGACATAAATGATTATGGATTGGTATTGGATGAAATGATAGATATTCAAGAAACAAATGAAATCCTTAAAAGGTCCACTGGAGAAATTGAAAAAACTCTCCATCTATTATATTTCTCTCTTGCATTTGAAGTTTCAGGGGCAAATCCATCCTGCCATCATGTAAGAAATCTCCACACCCTTGTAAAACCAATATAATGAGGGGAACATGGTAGAGAATCCTTTGGGTTTTGTTTTAGCTTGGAAAGCATTAAAGAAAAACGCTGTGCAGAGAGAATGGAAATGTTGCCCAGATGCCAATTCCACAAGGGTGTGTTCTTCTAGAGCCAGGTATGTCACTCAATGAAAAACAGTGTTCAGCTTCTGCCACGGTTTGGGGGTTAGCCAAAGAGGTTGGAGAAGGGTGGCTGGAAGGAGAGAGGAGCCTGGTATTTTTCACTGCCAACTTTCTGCTTTTTGTCTAGCTTCCTCTACACAAATGACATCTGAAATGCAAGCTGGCCTCTTTTCACTATGGAAACCTTGAACTGAATTTAATGGTAGGGGCTTATATTCAAATGTCCTATAAAGTGTTGAAGAGAATTGTATAATCACTTGAGCATTCTGTGATTTGGTCCAACCTCTTCAACCTGAAACTTTCCTCACTCTAGAATTTTAGACTAGCTGAAGTGATTTGGGCTCATCTTTTATTCACTCTTACAGACATGTTTGTATTGATTGTGCTACTTCATGGATTTATGTCCTGTGAATCAAGTAAGAAACCATTATTCTAGATGAAAGTTAAGATGTGACTACATCCCATAAGCTGTAAGCTGGTGTATGCAGAAATGGATGAACATATAATGGTAGATTGATGGGGAACACAGACAGCACATGGTTGTACTCAACTTGCAAGGGGAAGATGGACTGACAGATAAAGCAGAACAATGCAGTTTCTTCCCAACTTGGGCTGGTTTTATCTTGGGCTCAGAACAAGCAGAACATCAGTGGCACTGGCTGCCTGCTGCTAGACTGAGCTGTGTATGACATGTGTCTGTGATATTTAATTACTGGGACAATGGATGAATCTCCACGCTACAGTCAGCTTTGAAAATTTCAAGCACTGGGGCACTTTCCCTCCCTCTTGACATCCATAGGATCCGAGAGCAATTTTCCTACAATACCACTCAATCCCTATGGAATCCCTCTGCTTTCACCCTTATTACGTGCCTCAAGACTTTCCCACAAGGGTTTAATCTTTTGCTGCCTCAACTGAGAAATCTGTGGAAACAGAAAGAGCACAAGACAGACTAAAGAAGAAAGAAAACAGTCGGGAATTGTTCAACCTTGTTCCAAGATGCCCTGTCTCCCTACAGCTGAGATTCTTCTGAAATTCACTGGTACTAACTAGCATTCATCACTCCAACCCACAGCAATTTACTGGTGGCGATTTTCCGCTTCCAGCTGGTGACTTCCTGACCTCAGAGGTTAAGACCATTTTTATTCATGCTACTGAACTTGGCATCTGAATTTTAATGTCATGCTTTTTGCCTCCCTGCCCCTCTGTTTTCCTGGTGGAGGCTTAAAGCATGTGGAATCTTTTCAGGGCAAACAGAGATGCAATGTGCCATCCCAAGAGCATGACAGCACACAACATGGCAGAAAGATTGCCACACAGTAGTGCATATTTTTAGGTGAGTGCTAAGTTGCTAGGAGAAACTGCAAACCAGTATTGAGTTGAAGCGGGTTCCCCATAGAAAAAAATAAAAATAAAAATTCTGGTGCTTTTAACTTATAGAAACCAACAGAGAGTCATCATTGTCCAGCTCAGTTGCCTGATGTTTTAGATGTGGGTTATGTAATGTGGAAGAGAAGTGACTGTTTGTAACACTCAGCAGATAGTGAGAAAAAAAGTGTGACAAAAAAATGGGAACATCAAATCAATGGGTTATATTTTCAGCTAACTCTTTTGGTGCTCTTGCTCAGTCATCAGGGAGCAATTAGCACCAGTGACAGATGTCATTATCTTTAGCATCCAGAAGATGTACCAGTGTTTCTGAAACCAGGACAGACCCTGCCCGCCTTTATAAGGCAAACATATAAAGATTTTGGGTATTTGAAAAACTCTTCTTTCTCTGAAGTGTCCAGGATCTGACCTCACTTATTCAGCCACTGGTGTTGCCCAAGACCAGTTCTTTCTGAACTCAGCAGTCATTCATAAAGGAAAAAACCTGAACAGCAACGTCAACGTTCACTAATTTTTATCTTTCACACTAAACAGAAGATTCCCTTTCTGTGTTAAAGCAGAGTCTCCAAAGCTGTGAATCTGAAATGAAAACAGTCATCTGTGTCTCCATGTGTTGCCCTGGCCTTCCCACTTCTGCTCCAGCGTAGCTGAATATCAGAGCAGATCAGCTCTGGCAAGAGAAACAAATGCCTCATTCGCCCACAGAGTTATGATGGGGGGGGGTCATTCACGCATTGCCAGTACTGATTGAGAACAGCGAAAACAAGAAAGCAAACACAGGTGTCTGCTGGGAGAGATGAGTAAGTAGGCTTTGACAACTCCTTCAGTTATATTCTTACTCATTTTCCTGGTACATTAATATCTCAAAGCATCTCCTTCTATGGACATATGTGCTGGACGTTGTCAAGGAATGACCCAAGGTTTTTGGGAGCTACCATGGTGAAGGAAGCTCCAAGCCTGAGCTGAGACAGAAAAGTAAATGACCAAAAGACCGTCAACGAGATTCCTAAATTTCAGCAGCACAGTGAACCCTTCTTCATGATTCCTTTCTCTGCATTTCACTTCTGTCCTCCTTTCACTGCTAGCAGGAATTCTCTGAAATTCCCTTATTTTGAAAATGGTTGGCTTTGGATTTGCTTCGTTGCTGACTTTCACCTGGTGCTGTCATTTAAGCTAGAGCTAAATGGGTTGTCATGCACTTAGCGATCAGCAGAAATGCCCTGGCATCAAAGGTTCATGACCACAATACACCAGGCTGCTTCTGAAAGGACACAAGGATCAAGTCCATTGCGATGCAAATGTGGCCGATTCCCTAGCTGGTATTTTGTTTCTGTCTGGGCTTAGAGAGGGAAGGCTGAGGACAAGAAAGGAAATGTTCTGTGGGAAGATGATCTGGCATTTTTTCTCATTCTCCCCACACACGCATTCCACAGAGTTACACACCAGATAAGCAGCAAGCAATCTTTGGCCAGCTAACTACTACACAAGCATTATGGACCATCTGGGGACTTTTAAAGCCTGCAGAATATGAGTCGAGCTTGTGCTGGAAGTAGGGGCTGAGCTGGTATCCTGTGTCTAAATACCAACACAGCTGCTTAGAGCAGGAAAGGGGAACCCTCCAAAGGAACAGCGTCGGGGCTTTTCTTTACGAAGGATATTACTCTGGAGTGATAGAATTGATTGAGACTCCTCCATTTGAGCCTGTGAAATAAGATTCTCTCCAACTGGAGCTGTGGGGATACAACAGCAGACTGAAAGGCTTTTATTATTGTTGTTGTTGTTAATATCCTTGCTGTTATTTTATTTCTTAAAGAACCCCTGAAAGGGATTTTCAGTATCTTGAGATATAAACTCAGCACAGTATGCTGGCCCTGGAAAGGAACCAACTTGTTTCAGCTGAGGGGAGGCTGGAAAGATAGCATTTTCCCATAGTCTTTCCCATAGTTTTTCCAGATTGTTGGCGTTTGCCAGGCACCCGTGGTATGGGGGGGGGACAGCAGTGCTATGGGTACAATTTCTCACGAGCTTTCAACAGGTGAAATGGTCTGAGCGGGGCAGAGGAGTCACTCTTGAAAACAAACATATCTGAACTTGTGATATTTATGAACAAGAGATGCACACAGGATGCTGGGGTTTGATTTAAAACAAACAGGGTCTTTAGTCACGTCTGGAGACCTTGTTAAAATTCTTTCTGCTTGCAAATCCTTCTGATAGAAGGGAAGCATGCTTACCTCCAATGTGACCTGGCGCCAGGGTTCCACCAGGAGTGGGGTGAGGGGTGAATTTGCCCCTCAGTGACTATTTTCTGAATCCTAAGCACATACTGACTTTTAAGAGGCCTTTTCTCAGCGCACCAGACTCTCTGCTTTCCTCCAGCTGTACCGTTTCATGCTCCAACCTGGCCTCCCCTTTTGGAGCTCTTCACCAATGTCATTCATCCAAATGTTGTAGCCTAATACCACTGCTAAATTGAGTCAGTACCTGAAGAGGATTCCAAGGACAGTGGAGGGCTCACTGTGCTGTGTGCTATGTGAGAACAGGGCAGAAAAAATCCCTGACTTGAAGAGGTTTCAGACAGGGAGACAAAGGTAGTGCTCCTAGGAAAGAAAGGGAGATGCCCAAGATCATGTAAATCCTTGAAGAGCCAGATCCCCATTTTGCCAGTTCGCAGTCCATACCATTCTACCTCAGTTAACAGCTGTATTGGACACAGGTGACAGGAGGAGGGGAAATGGCCTTAAGCTGTGCAAGGCTAAGTTTAGATTGGATATTAGGAAACACTTCTTTACAGAAAGGGTCGTTAAGCACTGGAATAGGCTCCCCAGGGAGGTGGTTGAGTCACCATCCCTGGATGTGTCTAAAAACCCTTTGGATGTGGTGCTCAGGGACATGATTTAGCAGAGGGTTGTTAGAGTTAGGGTAGTATGGTTAGGTCATGGTTAGACTCGACGACCTTTAAGGTCTTTTCCAACCTGAGTGATTCTATGATTCCATGATTCTACAGCAGGGTATGTAACCAACTAATGCAGACAACTGACATGAGAAGAATTAGTTTAGGTTTTACAAGCAATCTGCTCTTGACTTGGGACAAGAAACTTGGTACACCCTGAAACCACTGAGGTTCAGGTGAAACTACACAACACAGTGAATAACCTTCTGTCATCTTTTGTTCTTTCTAAGTGTTGAGTAATTTTTTCAACAGAGACAAGTCTCAAGTTCTAGGGAAACCCTCAGCCAAAAGGGTTCTTTAAAATTAAAAAAAAAAAGAGATCAGTCATCTGTCGTATCATTTCCAAGTAATATTTGAAAAATAAACATTGCAGGGCATACCTCTTTTGCGGACATATTTCCAAACACTGAATGTGAGGGAGCCAGCCGTACCCAACGCCAGCGCACTTCAGACACAGGCTGTGCAAAACGGTTTCAGATGAAGTGCAGAATTTGGTCTCCTTGCCCCACCAAAACGCTTATGGGTTAGGACTATTGTAAGTTTTTGGACAGTACTTCAAAAGGCACTTCAGTTGAAGAAATAATAATTATTATATAAGTTACAGCTGAGCATTTATAGCATAATTGCCTTTCCAGAAGTGTACCTCTAACACACCCTGGCATTGATGTTTTCAATTCTAGGGTGAAGACCAAAACTAAATGAGATCAGCAGGAAATCCATATTCATTTCAAATTCATTTAGCTACCCCAGGATACAAAAATAAAGTCTTATACAGCCAGAGACAGAAGATCATTCTAATATGAAAAATGTGGGCTAGATGAAGGCAAATGGTTAGGTATATTTGGGCAACTATGGGCTTTTCAGACAGAAATCAGTCAAGATCTTGTTTTTATTTACAACTTCCATGTTTAAATAAAGCTTATTATTCTATATAAACTAATTAAAAAGAGCTTCTGCATCTCATTTAGGTCAAGCATCACAAGTAAAAGAAGAGATATTCAAAAGGCAAATAAATTGGAGGGTATCATGCAACAAATATAAAATAAAGACTGGAAAATATCCATTCACCAGAAGTTGCTATGCTGTGGAATATCTTGCCTCATTATACTCTGTGCTGAAAATTGCTTAATTTGTCTAACTTGAGTCCATCAAGGACTGGTCAGGAAGTCCACAAGACAGAAATGACAGGGGCTTTGGGTAGTGTTCTGGGAAGGTAGCAGCACACGACTTGTTCTCTTTCTGTGCAGCTTCTTCTTTGCTCACAGTCTGCTGGAGAGAGGGCCATCACTAGCATTGGATAGCTCCAGATTCCCACAAATGCTCCACAGAGGAAAAGCCCTTTTTAGGCACTGTGCAGTGAAAGTTGAGAACGCTTCCCTAGTACAAGTCATGTGGTGGGAGGAAGGTATCAGTCCACCTCACTGTGCCCAAAACAGACTTGTGGATTGGTGAATTCAAGCTTTCAGGATGTGCAGAAAAGATGTTCTAGAATAGTTCACGTGGGTGCAGCAGTCATGGGATTGTAGCAAGTTGTGGAATATTTTTTGTGCAACCATAACATCCTCGGAGAAAAACTCCTCTGCTTCATGACTTTACCTGATGAGAAAGAGCATGTGCTCTGCTTGAGTGTTTCATGTGGATGGCCACCCTTTAACCAAACGCTAGGGACTGGTGTGTTCCTGATGAAGCGAAGCTCCCCTTTTGTGAGCTCATTTTGCTCCAGAGTGTTGTGGCCTTTGTCTGGATAGAAGGGCAGGGGATTATGTTAACGTTTTAAAAGGGCTTTATGGAGGATGAGGGTGAGAAGCATAATCACTGATATGCAGATGGAAAAGGCTCCTGGCTCCAGATGGATTCCTCAGAGAATCAGATAAGCCATTTAGAGCACTTGTTGGCTCCTCATCCATTTAAATTACTTTGCAGCTGGGTGCTTTTCCCAAGGACTTTGGAAAGGCAAATTACTGGGGATAGGCCAATGCCACAAGTCCAACCAGAATGGAAGATTCTGATTTGACACATGGCTGGTCTTACACTCAGAAAGAAACATATAGGGTCAGGGACTGAATAATGTTTATTAGAGAGGGAAGAGCATAGGAGTGGTGCTGCCTACTTACAGGTAGCAGCACAACAACCTGGGAGTGTTTCTCAGGCCCTGCTCTGCAAGCAGGTGGTGAAATACTCCCTTAGCTCAAGTTCCAGATAGATGTGGTGTTTGCAGACTGAGGCAGGCTGAACAGCAGCTACAAAGGCTTCCTTCTGGGCAACAGATTTTACACATCAGTGGCAGCAGTAGCTGCTGTTCCTCCTTGCAGGCTGACTGATTCAGAGGAGATCTTCCATTTTCTTGGTTCTGGCCTTAGGTAGAAATTTTGTGGGAAAGTGCAGAGTTTGACAAACATCAGGACAGATTCTGGCCAAGTCGGTGACCTACCTCAGGTACTCCAGGCGCTTTGGATCATCTCTGCTGGTCTTAAAATGTTACAAACCAGACAGTATCACAAGCTGGTACTTACATTTAGGGGAGCTACCTAATTCCTATAGTCAGCAAGCAAGGCATTACCTGGAAGCAGGAAGTCTAAGAAATATTGAAGACTCTAAGGTTTAGGGCCAGTAAGTGGCTGTTTAGACTAAGCAAGTAAGGGGAACATGGTGTGATATATTGCCCGTTAGAGTGGAAGCTGACAGCTTTGTGTTCTGCTTTCTGTCCCTGTAAATCATGTCAACCCACTGGCATGATGTTTCCTCTCATTCTGAAGTGGGGAGAAGGCTTCTGGAAGTGCAGGGAGCCGTGTAGGTCAAAGTCATTGTTCTACTGGATGTTGCGCTTGCTAATGTGATGGGAGCTTAATAGCATTGTTCTGATTGCCCCCAAACTTGCTTAGTTTTCTTCTAGCCTTCCTGCAGCCTTATAAAGGAATCATAAAAAATACTGCTTCTTACACATGAACAATCACTTTAGAATGCCAAATCTTAGTCCAGAGCCTCCTGGAAAGGAGTCAAGCTCTAAGGAGTCTGTTTTCATATATTTTCTCTTATCAGTCCTCATCACAGATCAGGGTTTGTGGTTTTACAGCTGATGGCATGTTGCCTGCATATCTCAGGGCTGAAATGCAAAAATAAGCCAAGCATGAAGACAGTATCAGCTTGACGCTACATGCCTTTCTAGGGCTATTAGATAAGAGATACTGTTTGTACAGAGCAAACCTGTTACCTCAAGAAAACAAAACTGCTTTTAACCGTGACTTGCTTTAACTCTCCTTTTAAACAAAAGTGCAAAATGTGATTCAAATAAATGGACAGCCAGATCATCAGCTCTGTGCTGTTGATCCCAGAGCAGCAGGAACTGGCTGTCAGGGTGCTGAAATGGTTGCTTCTCAGGATGACCAGCTCTGTCCCTTTTGTTTCTGAAACCTTCCCACATATCTCTTCCTGAAAGTTGCCTTTCTGCCTCTTCATATCTGCTGTCTCCCAGCTTACACCCACTCTGCAAGGTGATTGACACACGGGTCACCTTTTCTGCTCTGTGCAAATATAGCAGCAAACATGGTGGAAATTCTGATCTAGGCCTGAGGCACTCTGTAGGTAACCACAGTATTTATCTTTCGAGGAGCTCGCTACCAGTCTAGAGAAGACCAAACTTCATTTGATTTTTAAGTCCCAGGACCCTTTAACAGTGAAGCATTCCCAGAAAGTGGTCCTGATTCTGTACATTGAACGTGTAGGGAGTGCTCTGTTGAGGAGTACACACTGGGGTCCTTGTTCCCTCATGGTCCATTCTGAGCATACACTGGCTCCCTTCTGGCCCACATTCCTGGTTTTCTTCCCATGGAGATGATGGTACCAGGGCTGCAGGGAGGACTGATGCACACACAAATCTCTCTCCAAACCACATGGTCCAGATTTGTCCGGGCACGCTTTTGCATTCCCCAATTTAAATATAGCCTGAGTACACTTCTGCTCTGAATCACCCTTTCAGAGAGTCCCTCCTTCTCCCTCAAATCATTCACTCTAGACAACATGGAGACCTCTGAAATGTAATACAAGGCTTTTTATGCACTCAGTGTTCTTATACATTACCCTTTAGGCAAATAACATTTTTTTCTTTACCACAGTTAGCTGCTGCTTTAGGAACCATCACACCCCACTAAACCACAAGAGATTTTCTTATCCCAGGTGAGCACATTTTTTAATGGGAAAAATTGGATTCTACATTTTTTTCATTTCACCTGCAGCCCTCCTCACACACAAGAAAGATAAGCTCTGGAGATCTATGTCCAGAGAAAGGTAGTGTGTGGCCAGACATAAAGATTTCTGCTGAGATGAGTTTAGCGGACTAGAGTTTCCTAAAAATCACATTGGTTTCCTGGTTACTCCAGCCTTTCATGCCTTTCTTAAAACCTAATTTTGTATGCTGTTCTCCAGTTGCAAAAGCAGAGTAAGAGCCTTCTCTTAAAATGTCTTGGGATTAGGTCTCTTTCTGGGGTTTTTTACAGGTGATCTGGATATGATATTATATTTGTATGTATCATGAGACAATTTTGGGTTGAGTTGAATTTAAAAGACTTCAGTCAGTGCGTAGAATCAGAGAGTCATAGAGTCATTAAGGTTGGAAAGACAACTAAGGTCATCTAATCCAACTATCCCCACCATGCCCACTAACCATGTCCCTGAGTACCACATATACCCTATCCTTGAGCACCTCCAGGGACTGTGACTTCACCACCTCCCTGGGCAGCCAGTTCCAGTCCCTTACACCCTTCCTAAGAAGAAGTTTTTCCTTATATCCAACTTGAAACACTCTTATACCACACTGAAACCATTTGCAGCATTAGTTAAACTAGATAGATTAAGGCTGACTGTTACTAACAAAAGCTCTTGGAAAACAGTTCAAGTGATTTGGCAAAGCAGGTAATGCCTTAAAACAATTTCTTGACCTGGAGTGAGGTTGATACAGTTAGATCATGAGTGTACAGCCTTTTGGCTAGCTTGGGCCACACTGAGTAAAGAGGAATGGTCTTGGGTCAGATATACATAGGTTGCTCTAAAAGTAATGCCTCCTATTTATTTCCATGGAAACAATGACAGGTACAAAGAGCACAGTAAGACTGTTTGATTGAACAAATTCTTAGCTACAAAACACTATTTTTCCTCAGCCACCACCATTAGCTGTGCGTTTTTGCCAGTGATGAATAAAAGCCTGCATGCTACACTTGTGAAAATGTACCAGCAGAGGTGACCCACTGTTACTGTTGTCATTGCTGAAATGCACCACCCACCACCTTGCTGCTCACATCTATAAACATTCAGTAAGTATCAATTAATGTCAGTGGGTGCAATTTTTTCCGCATGGAGGACTTCAGTTCCACACTTTTGAATCATGCGCACTTCCCTGTTAGGTGCCATTTGTCAGACTGCCCCTCTGTTGCCATCAGTCACATGGCAACAAAATGTAATGGAATGTTGGTGGGATGGTTCAACCTGTACTGCCATATCACCAACATCCACCTCTGACATCATGGGCCAACATAATAAAATAGGAGGCATTACTTTCGGAGCAGGCCTATTTAATATAGTTTGTGTGTGTCAAGAAACAAGAAAAGCTCGTAATATGATGGTGTGGGGCAGGGGGTGGCTACGGTGCGACACGCCTGAGTGAGGTGATAAACACCTGAACTGATAGCAGGCAAAAATGGGCACGGTTCAATGCGGCCTATGTGTGAAAAGTGTCTTAAGAGTTTAAACTCTTGGTAAGACTCTGGTGTGCTAAGCTCTCTGCTCCTCCATCAGTTTTAAGATGGTTTAAGAATTTAGTGTCTTAAAGCAGCATGAGCTGCTAAACTGCTTTCAAGATTTAGGAGGACTTAATTGCTTAAACCAGTTTAATATCTTTAACATGGCTGAGCCACTGCTGCTGGCTTACAAAGTTAGCAGAGTTGAGGCTAGGTGACGTTGGAGAGATGTCATTTTTGCATAAGATCGGATCAGACCAGTGCAGTGCAGCCTTCTGGCTTCTCAGTCCCTGAATATGCTGTATGTTTTTCAAGGTCATTGCTCAAACAATTCCAAGCAGTTGGCAAATAGAGACTAGGACTGTTTGCCAATCAAATCTAGTTCAAGTATTCTTTGAGTCAATATCCAGCCATTGTGTTACTTATTTGTTCTTCTAATCTTCCAAATCCCCCATAAAACCTATATATTTTTGCTCTACCCTCTTACATTTCAATGACAGAATGTCTGCTATTTCTGGAGCTCCTCAAAATTCCGTGCCAAGATTTCTATTGATGCTAGGTCCTTCTCTCACCCTCACGCCTTCCTGTAGGAGACACTCTTCTTTTTTACACAACTTTTCACTCTGGGAGCATGATCTCAGCTTTAGGATCCGTTGCCTGACAATAAAAAAGGGGTGAGTACAGGGTGGACAAAACGGAGGCATCTGGAATTCTCTTTCAGAGCTTTCCTCTGCTTGTCTCTGGCAGGTCATTTGTACATGCCTCCTGCTGTAACCAGAAGGATGGAGCAATCTCCTGGTTCTTTTGAGCACAAAGTTGTCTCCAGTGATGATCTTTCCTCTTTTTACTGGGAAAATTCCTAGCTGGTCTTCAATAGGCAGTGGCTTAAGCCTTCAGCTCTTGGCATCTCAGCCTTCCAGTGGCATGGAGTTGCAGTGTCCCATGAAAACAAAACATTCATTTATTTTCATTAAGATGGAATTTGTCAGTTTTCTGCTCCCCTGGCTAAACCTTCTATCATAAGAGAGAGAGAGAGAGAGAGACTGTCTCAGTTGTTTTTAAGCGTTACTTTAACTCACCTTCTGCTTGTGATAAGCAACACTGTTCTTTTCACTTTGCTTTTTGTGATCTCTGTGAGACACAGGTGTTCTCAGCATCTTTGGATCTGATGTCCAGACTTGGAAATCAGAGTCCCAGTTTAGAAAGGTTATATTAGAAGTTGAGGCCACAGCTGTACTAATCAAAATGTAGTAGCATTTATCACCAAACAACTTCAGTTCCTCACTCCCAGTACCTAGAGTTAGAATTGTGAAGGCTGGAAAAGACCTCTAAGATTATCTAGTCCAACTATCCACCTATCACCAATATTGCCCACCATTGTTGTATGCACCTATTGCAGTACTCTCACTTAGGTCACCTGAAATCTAAATGCATATTTTTAGGAAGTCATAGGGAATGGGTGTCTCATATTCTCTACATGACTCCGGGTAGGTAGGATGAATTGCTTCCAGAAGTATTGAGCCTAGGCTGGAAGCTTGTTTTTTTAATGGCTGGATTAGAGAAGAACTCAGATCTCCAGGCTTTAGTGATAGGGTTAAATACAGCAGCTTCTGTTGGCCAGTATTGTGATGTGTCCCAGTTCAGCAGATGGGTTGTTAGGTACAACATTTGAGGCTGTGTGAAACCCCACAAGCAGCTATTCACAGAGGTTTGGGATCAAGCTTTACCTGAGCCAAGAGTAAGGGAAAAAAAATAAATTAGGCTTTGATGGTTGTTGCTTAATTATCACTGAAGTTTGTTTATCTGCTCCAGAGGAAGGCAGAACTATCTGTCTGGATCAGCCAACTGTGTATCCTCTCACTGTCCCCTGCTATGGTCATGGTCCCTGAATTCATTGTCATGTGTTTTCCTCCATCCTGAACGGGTGCACAAATTGTCCAAACTCTAACTCTCTAAAGAACAGCCAACAACCGGATCTTCTTTCAGGGAAAACAAAACAATCTCTGGCTTTTTTGTTTTATTATAATCAGAGGCTCCCTTTTTAATCGTTCCTCTTTCTAGTCACGTGGAACATGAACTGTCAAAGAAAAACTTGAAGAGAGAGGGAGAAAGAGAAAGGAGTGTGAGCTTAGACAAAAAGCTCTCTCAATGGGGACAGGAAAGCTTTACTGTGAGGCCATGAGACAAGGATCTTTCGACTTGAGGTCAGGGGATGAACATACAGATCTCAGAACAAACTCCAGACTTTTTATTTATTAATTGGAGTCTGAAAATTTGCTTTCCTCTCCATTTCTATAATGTAAAGCATTATTTCCCTTACACTCAAGCATAACAAAATTTTGGGGTCAAAACCTGTCTCCACAGAGTCAGCTTTTCAGAAAAGCTGCCAGGATTTCACATATTCTTCTTAAAGGCTGAGAAACTTTGCAATCATGCTGGACTTAAAGGTTTCCTAAGGATGGAAGGCTCTCTCCAGCACTTGGTGGACAAGACTGAGAGATGAGTCTGGGGTAGCTACTTGTTCTTTGTGGTACAAACTGCATAAAATGTAACAACTAATTGAAAACATTATCTAGTCCACCTAGCTGAAGTTCCCTCAAAGAACAGAAAGAGCAGAAAAAAACTTACTTTCATGCTTATTTCCTACTTGAAAACCACCGATTTGTACATGTGGCTATATGCTTAACCTCACTTGTTCTAGCAGTTCACCTTGAGCCTGGTAACGTCTTTCCCTAACAGCCTGTACGTCAACCCCCTGGAGCTGAAAGATGACTCTCATTTCCTTTAGCAGGGTCCCAAACCCATGCAAATCAGTGTATGAGGCCAAAGACTACCACGCCAGCACAGGACCTCACTTGAACAATGCCTCAGGTCCCTTCTCTGTGAGCCAAAGAGCTCATGCTTAGCCATATTTTAGCAGCTCTCAGGAAGGCTGCTCACCTAATTTCTCTCTTAATATTCTCCAATTTGGCCTTTGTGTCTGCCAAATGTTTGTGAAGCTCACTCAGTCCCAATCAGCCACAGTGGCATGCAGGTTAGATCCAGCTGTGACTGGTGAGAGAGGTGGGCACTGTTCTGTGACTCTGTGCCAGTGCTTTCCCTCTGCTCACCTGTGCAAAGTCCCTTTGGCTCATACATGCAGAAAAGGCATCCTTTGCTCCAGCATTGGAGAGGTCATGCAGCCAAGACACCAGGGCAGTCACAGGTACCTCCCATCAGGCCAGTGATGATCTGGAAGACATTGCTCTCACCAGTTTACCTGGCCCTGTGGTTAACATGGGATGTAATTTTTCAAGTTCACTTGGGCTGGAACCAGAGATCATCATCCCATGGCTCCAAATGACAGAAAATCCACCCTGTCCCTTGGGGGTGCAGCTCCCCCTGCACTGCATTACTCCTCTGCACAGAAACGTGCCACATATTTCCTCTGTGGGCTTTGCTGATTTCTCAACTGTAGTCCGTGGAGTCTTTCATGCCTCTGGCTGCTAGATCAAAGATTCATTTTATATCAGAGTTTTTCACTCTGTAAGTCCCCTAATCACTTATTAACCTGTTAGCCCATTCGACATCTCACAAATTGCTCTCCTTTCCCCTCTCTCTGGTGATCATGTTTGCCAGACCATAAATCTCTCTGGCAGCTCTTCTTTGAGCTCTCTCCAAGTTTCTTTTTAAAATGCCATCTCCAAGACTGGACACAGGATTTTATTCTCACATGTTTGCCGGAGGTTGGTTTCACAAACTCATTTATAAATACACTTTCCTTCTGTTTACTTCTGGCAGTTCTGGGTGAGAAAAGAGAGAGGGTGAGGGAAAGTGATCGAGTGAGATTGTTTCTTTCAACTATGTGATTCTAACGTGAAGAAATCTTTCGTGGCTTTCTGGGGACCACCCACCAACTCTTCGTGTTACCACAAATGGCATTAATAATCTTATCGTCACGAGACTTGACAGCAAATGTCCAGAAAGGAGCTGGTTTTGACCAGAATGAGCATCTACGCCACCTCGTTCTGCAAAGCATTGGATATTATAGTATTCCTTCCCTCCCATATTCACACAGTTTGATCATCTTGAGCCAGGCTGGGATAAAATGCTACCCTTGTGGGATGCCTCTTTCAGCCCTGGGAAGGCTTAGATGGTGTTTGTGCTCAGGTGCCTCATGCCTGATTGGTGATGCACTTCCCAAGGCTTCATGCACCCATTGCAGCTCTGGCAATGACCATGTAGCTGCTGGGCATCTCTTCTCTTGCCCCTGGGGAAGAGTCACTCCAACCACCAGAGTCTTTAAAGAGCAGATGTTGAAAATAGAAAGAACAAACTTGTAAGGTCAGGCTAGGCTGAGAACAAGCCCCTTACACAGCAGGGAGGAGAACTTGTATAGTTCTAGGAGATACTATATAGTTTCCTATACAATTTTTTTTTTCTAATTGAGAATTGGAAATGTTTCCAGTAGTCTCCTTTTTCTTTCCCTCTCATATCTATGTATATATACGTAGTTGAAAAACACAACCCACAACTTTTGGCTTGAATTTGATCTGACAATATCCCTTTAACATGAAACTCTAAAGCCGTAATTGATACCCCAGTTGGACATTATCACAGATTATTTCCTGTCTGTGTTTTGACTGTCCTGGTCGAACGGCTTCCAAACCTAACACGGAGTCAATGAAGAGAAACAACCCTCAGCTACTATTATTCCTGTTACTCATTCTACCAAAATAATAAAAATAATGAAACCACAGCCTGAACAGTAAAGATCTCTTAAAAGCTCTTTCTTGACGTACCTTGCACATGTTAGGGGAAAAAAACAAAGTTGGTAAGGTTGAGGGAGGAATTACCAGTGATGTTCTTTGGCTAGCCTTGTCTCCACACTGTTCGTAAGCACCATTTTGGGCCCAGATGTAAACATGGGGAACTCCCTGTCCCACCCAGGGATGAACACCCATATACTGGCCATGCTCTGGCTCTGCCACACCACTGTGGGCAACCCAACACACGAGAGGCCATGTGCGAGTGGCTGGGTTTGTGACACTGTTGTTGACTTTAGAGACAGCAAACCTGATCTTCAGGGGGTCTGCTTTGACAAAGAGTTATGGGCTCCTCCTCCCATCTCTTAGCATAGGTAAACATGGTGGGTAATGCTCAAGGTACACAGCAAACATCAGACAGCAACAGTGCCAAAACTGAGCTAAGTGATGTTTTTCATCTAGAAAAATAAATAAATAAATAAAAGATCCTCTCATGTTTTAGTAGTACCAAAATGTTTTATGAATTCATGTCTTTTCCCTTGAGTAGATCATCTAGGCACCCAATAATAATACCAAAGCCCCTTCCCGTCCAATCATTTCATTCCAGTAGGGTGGAAAATAAATGTTTTCCATTATTTGCCTTGGAAATAGGTTCTCATTTAAAAATAAATTTGTAATTTTACCTTTCTGTATTTTTACATGTGTTTAAAGATGGTTAACACTGAATTTAAAATGTTAGTATAAAAATGCTTGTTTATTTTAATTCCCATTTGGTAAAAATCTTTAAAAATCGCTGAAACAGAAAAGGGCCTTTTTGCTGCAAAAGATGAAGCACAAGAAAAGAGAATGTCAAGGAGACAAAGAGACTTTGGAAAATAGATCAAAACTGGTCAATTTTACCCCAACAACTTTATAGACTGACTTCTAATTTTTCAAGAGACGTAAATGAGAATGATTTCCAGAGTGATATTAGCTCTTTCATCCTTTCAACTTCAGACTTAGTTTTCTAAATTATTCACAGATTGTCTTGAGAATCTTGCATAGACATGACCTGTAGACCCATTTTTTTTCTCCATAAAGAGCATCTCCCTGGGCCAGGAGAGCAAAATAATGCAGAGATTTTTGGCTGAGTGTAGAAGGGTGGAAGTAGCAGGGGCTAATCCACTCCAATACCATTCAGATGCTTGGCTGTGATTTCAGCATCTGGCAAAGGTTAGCAGCTATCTTAAACTGGAGCAGCATTTAAAGCAAGGGGACTTAGTGCACACCCAAATGAACACTTAAGATTTTTACATGCATGTACTTGCCCTACCACGCAAACCCTGAGACATCCAGGTGAGAAGCTGCTCACCTGGATGGGTACTGGGCTCCTGCATGCTAGGTTTCTTTGGATTCATTTTCCTTTCTTTCAGGATAGGTGTTTCTCAGGAGCCAGATCTTACTCATTTATATTATGTCATAAATATATATTTATATTATATTGGAGTTGGGCTAGATGACCTTTAAGGGTCCCTCCAAACTCAAATACCTCTATAATTCTGAGGGTCATAAAACAGAAAGGCCAGATTCACACTGGGTGAAATGCCAGTATGGTGTGGTTACGGTTGGTAGAATTTGTCCACAAGAAGTTAAAAGTGGGAAAAGCTCTCTGAGATCGTTGAGCACATAATCTCTCATAGGAATGTCCAGTGCTGACCAAGCAGGAGAAACTTCAGGGCAGCAGAATGAAAGAGAAAAATATTTTCATCTCTCAAATTCTTAAAGCAGAGAGGGAGGACAGTTAGCAACCACAAAATAAACTGGCATCACACGAAATGCAGTAGGAGAAGGGTTGAAAGAAGGTGAGATGGATAGTTAAGCAATAAGACACGACAGGCTGTGCATTTCTGGGTAATTATGGCATGCCTGCTATGATGTTCTTTAGAACAAACTTTTGCTGCACAAGGACTAGAATTACCCCCCAGGGACAATCTGGCAGGAGGGGCTAATTGCTGTTATTACAAAATTAATTTGGAAATTAAAATAATAATAATAATAGGAATAAAAATGTACAACTTCCTTCTGCACCATGTTGTTTGTTAGAACGTGTTATGGGAAAAAAGATGACATCACCCAGTGCTGGTTGTTGGATGGAGGGCACTGACATCACTGTGAGCCAATCCTGGCTATGTCCTGATGCTGTGCCGACTTTCAAGTGGCTTTCCTTCTTCTTCTCATTCCTTGGCCTAGGCTGCCTGCCTTCAGGTCAAAGTGCCCAACCAACTTTTTATATCAGTAGTTTCTGTCTTTTATCCCATTCTGAAAGTTCTGCTCCTCGCCTAATTCTGTCTCCCCCTTTTGGTAAGAAGAATCACAACTGTTTGATATGTGGAAAGTGATGCGTGCCATGCTTGTGGTCCAGGAACATTTTGTCAGGATTTCCTCTATGAAAATCTTTCTATTTAGACATGCTTCTGCTTCTACCTACCAACCTTGTTTAGTGGGCCTGTAAATAACCGGCTCTCCATACTGTGGCTGTATTGAATGGCAATGACAGAAGAGAAGGATTTCTCTTCTTTAGCTGCATAGCAGTGGATAGAATACATAGAGCTTCATCTGCACTGAGTGGTGTGTTTTTTGAATGTTTTATTTGCACACAGAAATTCTCTGTGTGGATAATGGAATTTTGTTGGGAAAAAAATCCTTGTTCAATATTTTATGTTTTCAGAACCAAATCTCCTATCCCAATGTTTCTGAGCTTTCAGAAATTCTTACTCAATAGAAATTTGGTAAAGCCAACTTTAGATTTCTTTTTATTCAGTTTTGCAATGGAAAAGAAGTTCTGAGATTTCCCTAGGAATGGAATTCTTTTTCTTTGTAGATGTGGTTGGTTACAGCTCATTCCCAAATAATCTGCTGGCCTAACAAATTTTTTCTGATCAGATAATTGCTCAAGAACATCTAGTTGCCTTAGAGACATATCTCTGAGGAGTACTAGATATAGAACTTCATGTGATCTTGGAATTTACCTTAGAGGCACAGAGGTACAAACAAAGCAGTATGATTCCCTCAAACTGATCTCCAGCCTCTACTGTCATTCATTCTTGCTGAGACTCCAATATCAACTGGGAAGCTCTATATCATAGTCTGTTGAGTGGTGCTGATATCAGAACTCTCCTCATGATAGCTGCTGTACAAAACAGGAGATAAGCTAGAACTAGATGAAACAGAGGTCAGTAAGAACAGAAGATGCACAGAGAAGTGACATACTCATGTTCACACCAGAAATAGAAGCAAGACCAGGGTTAGATTTCAGGACTTCTGTAACTCAACCCAGAACTGTGCCATTTGATGATACGTTGGTTTGTTGTCAGGGGGCGTGTGGGAGGACAAATCCATCTCAACTCTCTCCTCAGTATCCCAAAAATCTCTCCAATCTTCCCCCCAAAAAGTTAGATTTGTTGAACTGAAAATTTGGTCAATAGAATTATGTTCTCAAAAATGAGGCTTTGCTCAATCAGACAAACAAAAAGCAATTTAAGCTCTAAAGCTTCAGTGTACTTGTTACATTAGGAGATGGGAAGTTTTTCACATGCCACTGCATAATACAAGCATCTTAGCAAAAGGATAACCCTGTGACCTTTAACATCAAAGCCTTGGCTCCATCACCATCATTAAGGAGAAACCTGCAATACATGCTGTCCTTAGGTGATGCAACCAGAGTAATGGGAACATGATGTTATATATGTATATTTATGTATAGATGGGTGTGTGTATATGCATATTTATATAGGTGTGTGCATTTATATATATAGATATGCAAATACATGCACGTATATATAAACACACACACATTAAATATATACATATAAATATATCAGTGCACATATGTAGATATTCTGCTATAGAAAGAGGGGAAAAATGCACTTAAGGAGAGAAAGAGTTAAATGAACTACCAGTAGGTGATGCAAAGTTGCTTATGCAGACATCTTCTTGCAAAGATCTGGTCTCTGTCTATACATTAAGAACATGCAGAGACTCGCTCTATCCAGGTTGACAGCTCTGGCATTATACATCTGTGAAGAAAGGTTAAACAGCGTCATGGCACCACTTGGAAAGACTTAATAGATGGAATTGTACCTTCCTAGTCTCCCACATTTTCAAAGGTAAACTGAAGTGGGAAATTCCACAGGACTCATAAACAAATTTCTACCTCATGGACAGTGTTAAGCTATCATGTCAAAAGGATGGGAATGGGAACTGATACTCCCAATTTGAAGGGAGAACAGACAAATAGGCAATATATATCAAACAAAGCATTTTTTTTGCCTTTTCTGGGGTAGGGAAGAATTTCCCTTGACCCCTCTTTCACAAGGAGCCAAAGGTATCAGCTCCAAAGGAAATAAAAAACAAGAGATGGGGTTAGAATGTTTTCTAAGTATTGGTAGGAACACTCAGAGAAATGAGTGCAGACAGACATTTGTCAGCCTTTTCTGAGTACGCTTTCACAGATACTGAATGCAAAGTGTTTCTTTCTAGGGAGGTGCCATTACTCTCCAGCTGAAATGTTAAATTTCTGCTTTCCAGGGTCAATTTCCTGCCCTGTCCAATAGTGATGTGCCACTAAGTAATGCTATGTAACACTACCAGTTGAGGATGTGGTCTTCAACATGTTAAACTTGGGGTCTTCCTCTTTTCTTTTTTCACTGTCCTCCCATCCTCCACACCTAAGCACACTTGAACCCTTTAGAAAGCTCTGGCTTATTGTTTGAGGCATTTTCTTAGGTTAGGCTTGGGAGTTTGCAACATGGCAGAGCAAATGAAATTGATTTTGGAATGTTTCAGGCTCACTGTCAAGAAGATCCTGCTCAGCGCCACGCAGGAGCAAGTTTAGAAAGGTGATGAATTGGTACACTGCTGCATGCAGAAGAACAGAGTTGGAGATTCTGTGTGTTTCTATATTTATTTCCAATTATTGCTTTTTTTCACTGTCTTCTGTTATAAAATAACAGACTTGTTGCATCTCAGAGCGAACTAATCAAGCCAAATTATCTGAATCAAGTTCAGTATATAAACCCTTTTCCTCTTCCTCTCTTCCTAGCCTTCAGGCATTTGGTCATGGGAATGAGAGCACTCAGAGACCAAAGTCTTCAGGGTGCCCATCAGAGACTCTTACCTGTTTGTGATGCAGAGGCAGCAGGTGACAAACAAATCATCTGGCAGACGTGTTTCTACTTGTTGAGGCAGATGGGGCCAAAAGAAGACAGAACTGTGCCCTAAACTCACTTCAGCAAAGAGATGCTGGAAATGAGATGCTGAGTTTTGATTGTACTTGCGTTCTGCACGTGGGTAATGTTGCCAGAGGTCCTGGTGCTATTCCTGGCATGTTGGTCATGATGGGACTGGCATGTTCTGACTGGGAGCCAGGCAAGTAATCAGGCCACATTACAGGAGAGGATTGAGTTCGTCCTGTCTCAGAAACCTGTCAGTACAGACCTGAAGTCAGAGGCATCTCTTCTGGTCAGTCCTCAGAGAAGTCTCTCCCTTCAGAAATTCCTTGGGAGAAAAATCAACCAAGATATCTGCAAAACAACGTAGCTATTAATGGTTAATTTAAATTCCACTGACACAAATTATTCTGGAAAACACTTTTTCTGTCTGTGTTTTTTTTTTTTTTTCCACTTGGTTTGATTTCTCCTGGTGTTACTTGCATCCTGACTGAGATGATTCCCCTACCCCCTTTTTTCTCTACTTTCATAAAATCGTTTGGTCTAATTTTCTTTCTTCCTCATTCTTTGACGCTGGAACCAAACTGATTAATATTCTGCCAGGTGAGAAAAATAATAAAGAGTAGTCAGCATGGTAGTGAATCCAACTGAAAGACAACAAAGAGCAGGAAGCATCAATTTCCTACCTTGCCCCCGTTAAATACTTGCAATTTTCAGGTCAAATGTATATGTGGGAGCTTCTATAAAAAAAAAAAAATCAATTTTACTAATTCAGGTAAATTTTCTTTACAGGCTTTCCATGTAGCCTGAAGCACAGAGCTATTTTTGATCTTTCTGTCTTTTTTGAGGGCGAGGCAGAGTCAAGTTACCTTGTCATCAAATTCTCATTTTGGCAAGGAGGGTGGTGGAGGTGAAGAAACAGAAGACTTCATAGCAATAATCACTAACCAAAACACTTCAGAGTGCCTGAACTTGTTACTGCGTCTGTTCAGTTCTTCGACAATATGTCAAGCAGAAAGAAAACAGCTTAATTTTTTCACAAGCCTGGTTGCTTTCTAAAGCTCGCAACAACACAGCAACTTGTTTGAACTAGTGAATGGAGGGAACATGCTATTAAAACCAGTCACAGTGCCCCGTCCCCCACAACTCACCAGATGTCTGAATTTAAACTGTCACCTCACGTATCACATCAGTTTCTATGGATGAAATCTTGGTCTGTGTTCCAAATGCCCTGGAGGCACTGAGCTGTTCTTGCATGATCTTTGATATGGTCTGTTAGTAATATGGTTGTAAAATGCCATGTGCATTTATGGTGCATTGTTATTAATATAGCTTCAGTTGCCATCGTTTTTCATTATTATTTATGCATTATTTCCTTTCAGGCAACTAGATTACTCTGGAGACTGATCCATTGGGCATGTCTTTTCACTTTTCTATCAGCACTCTCAGCTCTGTTTAGTAACCTGCCTGCTCCTTTGTTGGTACATGGTACGGCACAGTTATGTATTTACATCAAACACTGAAGTTTATTGGAAAATGGAGAGGGATTCAGGGAAAATGCTAAAGGAAACCAAAATAGACCCAGTCCCCCTGGAATTTGGCTGTAGAACTTTTTGAATGTCTTGCCTTCATATCCTCTAAAAACAGATTCAAAACTCTCAAATGTGTAGGCCAAACTCTTTATGATCTTAGTCAAAATTCCTGTGGAAAGAAGGCCCTTTTCAAGAAAATGTACATTTCATCAAAACTTCAGTTTCCCAGCAAAACCAATGTTGACTACAGCTGTGCTAAAGCTGAGGGAGGCTGCTGGGACTCCTGTCAATGGATTGTGCCAGGCCTCTTGACCTGGGGCTCAGTGGAGAGAAGAAAGTTGAGAGTTTTGCTCATGTGAGTAGTCAGGTGATGAGAAAGAACATGTTTATGGATGGGGAAGGAAGGCGAGAAGGAGCTGAAGAGAAAATAGAGACTGGGTCATGGAGAAACTGTAGGAAGGCAAAAGGCCAAAAGGACAAGGAAAGGTTGCATGGAAAGAAAATGTCCTTGTTCTGTACATGTTCTTCCTGACATGCTGTGATAGTGTAAACAAGTTATTTGCCCCAGTGGTGCACAGCTTTCCTGGGACCTGTGCCTGAATGAAGTCACCTATTGCAGTCCCAAGAGTCTTTTCTCCAATGCTGCTGAAAGCCAAAGCCATAGGTTCTGTTCCCAGAGACCTCAGCATGTATGTACCTGTACACTGGGGTCAGCACCACTCACAGACACATTGCATTTTTTCATTCTTGATGGTTTCTTTTTTCTTGCGTTTTTTTTCCTGAGATCTAAAATTAAGACAGAGCAGATGGAAAACATCTGCCTGTTCTTTGTGCATGGAAAAAACATAACACATAGCAGGGATGATAAATAATAATAAATAATGACGATGATGAAAGTGTTTTCAGAGGTGCAGTGGTTTGATTTGTCCGAAGCAAGCAACACACACTCTCTGTAAGGTCTGAGGAGGGTAAATAGGCTGCTGTGGTTTAAGATTTTGCAAATGGCAATACAGTTTTGAGGCATTTAGGAAGAGCAGATGCTGAGCATGTCTTGGCTTTTCATGAGTTTGTGCTTAGGAGTACATATGGAGCCTGTGCTCTCCTGAGAGAGTCCTTGGAGATGCTCAGTGTCGGTCTGGGCTGGTCTCTGAGCAACCTGATGTAGCTGTAGGTGTCCCAGTTCATTGCAGGGGAATTGGACTAGATGGCCTTTAAGGGTCCCTTCCAACTCTTACAATTATTCTATCATCTCTCCTAACACCAACACAGCTAAACTCAAGGACACAGATTCCCAGTTATGTAATATTCCTCTTTTCTACCTTGTTACCAGATACAGGGTTATAAAATCCAATCCAGGCAGCAAGTTATATACTTTCTTCTATGAGGTTATCTCAACAAAGATGTAGCTTTTTACCCAGAAGACATAACTCTTCATGTCTCCCAAACATCCATGCAGAAATCAGCTCTAATTGTATCCCCGCAGACCTCATCTAGACATTCACCTAAAAATCTCTTCCAGGGTTGGGTTAAGCCTGCTCACCTCAGGCTGTAAGTAATGACATTGTAAAATCCAGTGAGTGTTATCCAATGAAGAGGGACCATGGGGATTGTTTTATGAGTTGTTGGGTCTCAGGTGAGTTTCCAGAATGCAGGTGCTCTACTGAACATCTGCCAGCAGGTTGGTGCTCTCCCTGCATTTGTATATAACTAGGCCCAAATGACTCCTAGCTTTGAAAACATTTCAAGTTGTGATCTGTCTACAGACAACAAATGAGATGGTGAAGGAGTGCAGTGCACAGTCAAAGGAAGGTTGGACTGGATGACCTTAGTGGTCTTTCCAACCTTACTGATTTTTTGATTCTATATGTAACTATGAAAAGGCACTCTGGCCACAGAGAGGGTGATTCATGTAAACTCACATATGACAGCAAAGAGATTGTGCAAGGACTGGGTGTATTTACAGCTGACAACGAAACATCAAACTTTTCAAAGGACAGGGACAGTCTTGCTTACCTTCAAACTTCATCTGTTTAGAGAATGTTCCTCTAAGACTGAGATCTCAGCTCCTGGGCAGCCAACTCATCATGTCTCAGGCAGGATAATTCACAAAAGGAAAAAATCTCATCACTACACTCATGACAACACATAATGTGTACATATATCTGTGTGCACTTTGCTAGCACTTCTTGTGAGAGCATTCAGAGTGTAAGCACAGCATAGCAATTTTTTTTTTATTTTTTTTTATTTTTTTATTTTTTTGCATGCTGGAATGATTGAAGCTGAAGAGAAAAAAAAAAAAAGAAAAAAAAGAAAAGGAATTGGAGCTGAGCAACAGGAGAATGATGATGCAATGATATTGCAGCAGCAAAAGCAAAACGATCTGCTAAAAATACACCAGAGGGATCTAAATATTTCCATAAACAGATGGAGGTCAGAGCCCAAATGGAAGAAAAAAATGCAAGTAAAGGAAATTATATTTGACAACCATAAGGGCCTTATAGTTCTTCTGTGTCTTTTATCCCAGAAGGCTTTTTTAATAGATGCTCACAGTTGGGTAAAAGAGGAGTCTGATCCCACAGTGCTTTAGTCACACAAGTAACCCTAATTTATGTTCATGGACTCACAGGGGCCTATGGAATCGTCATGTGAGCAATAGTTTGCATGAGCTCTTTTAGAGAATGCATCTGGCAGTGCTTTATAGTGAAGGATGCAGGGCAGTTTCCATGCTAAACCTCTCTTTTATTCATTTTCATATATTTTTTTCTCTGTTTTAGAGCATTTACATTTTCAGCTGAAGTTTTCCAAACGTAGTCCATGCCTGAATGTGAATTTTATTGGGATGCATGAGGAAGAACAGCCTCAGCCGAGCTGAAAAAATGTGTTTTTCCTTAAAGAAAAGAGTCTGAGCCTCTTCCTGTCCTATCTTTCCCCTTATCTAAACAAATAAGAAAGAGCTAAAATTTCACTTGCTCTGTTGTCCTATGGGGAGCCAGGGATGGTGAGATTCGATGAGGTTTCAAAATCAAAAACACCCAAGAAAATGATTAGAAGGTATATTTGTAGGTACCTGGTATCTGGAATGTGTTCTGCAGGAGTGAAATTCAGCTGCTAGATGTAAGGTACCAGAGAGCTGCATGGCATCTGCTCCTTTGAAGCCAGAGGCTTGTGCTCCAGCCCTGCTTTGATCTTGCCCATGTTTACCCGGCTATGAATGGGAACCTGACTTTCTGACTGGGAAACCAAAACCAGGTGTGATACACACTGTAGCATTTCCCTGTGGCCCTGATGGGCCTGCTTGACTTAGTACAGATCATAAACTGGATTAGGAAGCATCAGCCAGCTTTGCTGGTTGGACCCAGGTCTCTCGGTTTGCACCCAATACAAAGGTGCCCAGTAAGGAACACTGGTTCTTTTGCTGTACCTCATCTTCTGGTAGGGCTGAAACCTTGTGAATATGCACCAAGAGACACAGAGTAGGGGCAAACAGAAGTTTGAAAGCATCTGGGGTTGGACTCGATGATCTCACGAGGTCCATTCCAAACCCTACAATTCTGTGATTCTGTGATCTGCAAAGAATAAACTTCCTCTGCACAAATGTTTTCTTCTGGACACAGCAAATTAGTTCACTTTCATGAAGTCAAAAGTAGTTTTGTAGTGTTGTTTTTGTTTCTCGCTTTTTTAATTTTCAGCTCTCAGTTATGTGTGATAGCCATCTTGGTTACAGGGGGTAAAAGGTAATTTCAAAATAAATAAAACCCAAACACACTAGAATTACACATTTTGAGAATACTTGGCTTTAACATTCAGCATTTCACACTCTTCGTTCTAAACTAGCATCTGTCCAAACCAAGACATTTCTAGGAAAATGCAGTTCTTTTAAGTGAAGTTCTTCAATAGGAAAATATCTTTTCGGAAAAATATTTGTCCTGAGCTCTTTTTTTTTTTTTTTAGGCAAACATTAGTGACCATTCCATACAGCATTAAAAGGGCCAAGTTATCCTGTCCAGCCATTCCTATGTACGCCTCCAGATACTTTAGTGAATATGGTTTTACTCAGATTAATCCGTGCTTTGTACATTGCCCAATACTTCTTTGGCACATCATACAAGTGTCCTAAGCTATAGGAATTGGACCAGAAGATCTGCTGGGTCCCTTCCAATCTAACTTCGTAATTCGAAGTACAGCATACCATACAACACATAGTACACCCATCACACTCTCTGTATCCTACTGAGGGCAGTGTAACTTAACTGTATTCACAACGATGAGAACTACGCACCTGTAATTATATATCCTAAAATGAAGTGGACATAAGTGGATATAAGCTTATTGCACGAAATTCATGGTAAAAAGACCTCAAGTACAATTTTAAAATTATAAATAGTCAGCACATTGCTCTATGAAGACACCAGAGGAACTTCAATTTATTTTGTCACTTGTTGTCTAAAACCATGTTTCTGTTCATCTGCTGGATCAATAACAGACTGAAATACTCTGGCTTCTTGTGCCTCAGTTCTTAAAAACAATTTTTATATTTTTTTTATTTAGAGAATGGCCTTATTGAAATGCAAACTACTTGCAACCTACAAATTTATCTAAGGTTTTGTCCTAAGGCAGGAGTTTTCTTCCATAGTGGCAGGACAGGTCAGACCCCTATGTTGGCCCAAGCCCAGTCTTTCTGAGCCTCTTTGCTTGGTATTTTTACTGTTGTGAAGCTAAGGATAACTCTTCCTGTGCCTGCTCTACACTCAATGCTTTGTCACTACTGGGTGATACTCACCAGGTCGTTGCCTATAACCTCAGACAGCACAAACAGCAATAGAAAGTATGCTATATGAAAACACAGCAAAAATGGGTTGGTGATAACCTAACGCCCAGCACTGGGAAAGCCCCAGTTTGCTGCAGACAGCTCAGCTCCCTTCATTATGTACTGAGGTAAACTCCCAGCCTTGGCTTGGCTTGCTCTGCCTTGTGAAGAGTCATTGCTGATGTTGATTTATTTAGCGGTTGAGTGGTAGGTTTTGGAAGAGGCAGGAGGAAGCTCTCCCTTCCTGTTCACACACAGCTGTTCTCCTCTGAGACCCATCTGGATTCACTGGAGGACCACTGGCCTCTTTGCCAGAGCTCTATCACAGGCAGTGTTTACAGCTGTCCTGCACAGGCAACCAGTGTGTGGTCCGAAGCTATCAATGAAGAAGCGAGACAAGTGCATTCCATGGAATTTATTCTCTCCTCATCTCCCGGAGCTCTGAGAACTCCCTGATATCAGCTGTCAAGAGCCCTCAGGCCTGGTGGAGGCAGGGCAGCAGAAGATGGGATGTGCGGTGCTACTGGTACTGTCGTGTTGCACACAAACTATGTCCAGAGGGAAGCACTGCAAGCCAGGCGTTGCCTCTGGAAGCAGCCAGCTCCTGTGGTATCTGGAGCCTTATTAAAAAAATTTGAGGCAGAGGGGAAGCTGTGTGTGTGCATGATTTCTCTGTCTCTGTGCATGGGAAGGGTTACGCGAGCTTCAGAAGTATGCCTCTTTGTGAATAACCTGCCAAGAAAAAAGGGCTTTGCAAAGTTCACATCTTTAAAACTTAGGAACAAAATAAAAATCTCCCTCCAAAGCTTCTGATCTGTGTGGATGAGGAAGAGCTAGGAGCAGGGAATTCACCTGCGGTACCACATGGAGGAATACCACCCTCACTCATCCCAAGGTGATATGGTGGCACCATCTCTTGGCCCACCCTATAGGCTATGGATGGGCCTGACTTCAAGGCCCTTGAAATCCAAACCTTGCTACTCATAGTGGGTAGGAAACATGGAGCCAAATTCCACTGGTGGGTGCTTACAAGCTGCCATCACTTGTGCCAGGAGCAGTGGCTCTACCACACAGGTAGATTCCAAACCTTTTAAAAGAGCATTAAATCCTGCAGGCTCTCCAGCTCGCTGAAGCCAGAATCCCAGTACAGGCAGTGGCTTGTTCCTGGTAATTCCTGTGGCAAACCACATCATGTAAGGCCTGCTCTCCCTCTCAGTAAAGTGGATAGGCATGCTATTGTAAGACAAGTCATCAAGTTGCTCACATTTCATAGAGTGACAGAATGGCTTGGGCTGGAAAGGACCTTAAAGATCATCCAGTTCCAAACCCCCTGCCACAGAAAGGGTTGCTGTTCACTAGATGAAGCACACAGAATCTTAGAATGGCTTGGGAGAATCACAGAATGCCTTGGGAGCCTTCTACCCCAGGAACTCTATCTGATTTCCTCAGGACCTTCTGCCTAATGCTGGGAGCTGGACAAATTACAAGGGCCTTGCTGTCCTTCTGATTCAGTTTTCATCTTCTCTCCATTTGTTTCTATTCTTTTGGACCAAATGGAGTCTTCTGCGATGAAGCTTGAAGAGCTGGGAAAGATTCTGGTTTTCTGGATTGTTTCAGCATCAGAACTTGGGACAACTGCAAAAGTTCACTATTCTCAGAGTTCTTCACTGAAACTTACCGTACTTGTAATTTCTTTTCAGTAAAAGACTCCAGAGTACTCTCAAGGAAAGATGAGGGCAGATTTAAACAGGAAACTTTGTGGATGTCACTTCAGGCCTCAACAGAGTGGAATTACAGTAGTGAAACATACTTATCTCTGGCTAAAATTTCTTTTCCGTCTTTCTTATTTATTTATTTGTTTTTATTTTCAAAGCAAACAAAATATGCAATGCAATCCATGCTATGGTAAAGACATCTGAAGCACACTGATGGTATAAGTCTATGAGAGGCTGCTTGACGGCTTTCAAAGAATCGTCCTTCAAACAAATCAGAATTCAGAAGAACTTCACTTCTATCTGTCAGGAGATAATGTCTGTGGCAGGTTAATCCATCTCCAGTTTAAACCAGTCAGTTTCATGCAGTGATGGTCCAGTTCTGCTCTGAGTCACACCCGTTGACTTGAGCAGAGTCACATGAATGTTAACAACAAAAAGCAAACAAAGCAGAATTTAACTCTATCGATTTTCTTTGTACACTCATCAATATATGTTACAAATGGGAAATCCCAGATGCATTAATTCTGGAAATATCTGTCCACATTAGTCAACATAATTCACCAAAAAGAAAGATGGAGATTTTCCAGGATTAATAACATGGAAAAGTATGTTATTTGATGTGATAAATATTTGGAAGACAACTTTATTGTCAGGAGTATAAAGACCCACCCGTTACTTGGAAAATCAGGACAAAGCAACAGAAGATCTCACTTTAAGAAAAACATCAAGGAGAAAAAAGAAAGTTATCCAAGAACTGGGGAAACTTGACCAAGGCCTGTAGGGATTTTAAATTGCAAGACTGTTTGTTGTTTGAACTGAGTCACACCGATGCAACAGAGAATTTGTCCTTGGCAACAGAACTGTTAGAACGGAGAGTTAATGCTCCCTTGTGTCAACCCACTGAATCCGGGTCATCATGTCTTAATTAAATTGTACATGCTATGAAATACCATTGAACGTCAGTCCAGTTCCTTAGTGTATAGAATATTATGTTTATTTATGGGGTTTGGCAGTCCCTTCTGGAAAATAAAAAAAGCTATTAAAATATAAAGATTGCCCATTAACAAGAGAGAACAACTGTCATGCCCCAGATTATCTTCTCAGCTGGTTTTGGTGAGATTCCTGCCCATGGGTCATCTTTTCACACATTAAGGGATTTCTTCACTGCCTTGCCATGTGCAATTCAGTTTTATTGGGATGATGATGAATACAGAGATAAGGAAGAAATTTGGTTTGGAATAAGTTTACTATGATGAACCAAATTATGTAGTGTGAACTAGGAAGCTAGTTTCACACACTCTTCAGTTGAAATTTCAGGCATATCTTGGGGGTGCCCAACAAATGTCTGAAAGTTGTGGTGACAGGGACGCATGAAGGAAAATGCTTTTCCCCTCCTCTTTCATGTTACATGAAAAAAAATCTCAGCCCTCAGTATCTGGCCAACTATAGAGGAGAATTCCAGCAAAGTCTAGGAATTCGATGTTCTCAAAATCATTCCCTAAAGATGGGGTGGGTAGAGGATGCCCACAGAAGATGGGTAAAGCAGCAACAATACTAACTGTATATGTTAAAATATTGCATACATCTAAGGAATAGTGGTGAACTGGCCAAGAAAAACAGTAGAGCAAGTCAGATTGGTAAAGATGGGATAGATAGAGAACATGCCAAATTAAACAAGGTTTGGTTATGGCTACACACTGTCCTCTGCCTCTAGCTTTCTCTTGCAGGGAATTTCCTAGAAGAAGGCCAGAATAAATGGTCCTGTCTAGCTTGGTAGTTCTCTGGACTTAACCCTTTCCTGGCTTGTGTGTCTGTGTTCCTTTGTTGGCTGTAAAACACACACATATTTGTCAGCGAAGTTCTGCTGATGTACTTTGTCTCACTACCAAAGTGTCTAATTTACTATTCAGCCACCTTAGCTTTTTTTTTTTTTTCTTTCTTCTTTTTCCTTTTCCTTTCTTTTTCACTGATGAGAAAGAACATATATATGTTATCGTATTGTTATATTTGAATTGGCTTTATTGCAGATGCGGGCAAATGCTAAAGCATGCAGTCCCCAGGACAAGGTAAAAAGAAGGTCCTTGTACCTTGTCTGAAACAGACTCATGCAACAGTTTGCAGGGCGCATTCGGAGGTGGGGTGCCTAGGTCACAGTAATGACCGCTTCCATGACCCCTGCAGCTTTATAGCTTCACAGTAGCCTATGAATTCAGACATAAAATTCTGGACTGCCTTGAGAACAAGCTTAAGCTGGACAAGGAGGAGTCTCCCTCAGTCAGCTAATAAATGTCACACAGTCCATCTTTCTTCTGTCTCTCGCCAACCCAATTAAATACATAAACCGGACTCTGCTCTGCCTCTTAAAGAGTGCTTTTCCCAAAAGTCTGAGCTGGAATAATGAGAACAGTGGAAGTGCAGGCTCAGGAATGATTCATTAACTGCAAAACAGGGGAAAATTCATACCAAATGTTCTTGTAACTGCCCTGCTGCTTCCAACAGCCTTTCTTGTGTCCTATAACTGAGGGGTCAAACCCGATGTTAAACTTTCACATGAGATCTGTATACATGATCATGGAAACCGTGTGCCTGCAAGATGCTCCCCACAAACACATAAAGCCTGCTTTGCATTGCTTTAGTAGCCAGCTCCTTTAGTTGCTGGATCTCCTTGGGAATGTTCGTATGGCCATACAGATGCAGGCAAGTATCTATGTAGGCAGATAACTAGTACATGAGGAGGAAAGAGTATAAGACCACAGCTAGTGCACAGTGACCCATCCCAAAGACCCTCTGCAAGTTTACATAATTCCTACCTTAGGGAAATTCACTCATATTCACACCTGGGAATTTCTGTGCTAAACAGTGGATTTATCTCACAAAGTTATCTGCAGAGCATTAAATACTTTGAAATGCTTCACTCTCAATGCTTTTAAGATTGTGGCCAAGAGAACTTTATCTCAATACCTAAGCTTGGACTGTAGCAGCTGTAAAGTCTGAGTTAAAGAGAAACATGAAAGAATCAGTCGCTGAAACCTTAGCCTGATTTCTGGTAGTCTATAGAGAAAGGTTGAAGTAGGACAGCTTCAGAAGGCTGCCCATGTTGAAAGTAGAGCACATTCATAAATCTCATTTTAGTGCCCATCCACAAAGGAGGGTGGTGATGGGGAATATCTTTGCATGCTCTGCAGCCCCAATCCTTCCAAGTGCAGCAGTGCTAGAACTACTGACACGTCTTCAGAGCTAGAGCTGTTAATAGAGACCTTATGCGACACTGTAGCTGTTTTATGCAAAAATCCATAAAATTATTAAAAGCTTCTGCAGAATCAAAGAAAAATCAAGATGAGAAAGGCCAACGGTTTCTTGGATCAAGCAGTGTTGTCAGCTCCAATCTTGTTGCCAGGCCTGCCTTTTTCTCTGCTCTCTCTATTAATTTGTTCAGGCTAGTTTGAAATGAGTCAGTGATGGTGCTTCCTTCCCTCAAGTCGGCTCTGCGGCTTCATAGCTCTTGCTGGGAGAAACGTCATCCTCCTGTTTGGCCTGCCTTTTATTTAATGATTAACCCAAACCTATGCCCTTCCATTTTCCTGGCTCATGCTGAACTCTTTAAAAATCCCCCCCCCCCTCTCTTTTTTAGTGTCTCCAAACAGCTTTTGGGTATTATTACCTTTTCCCATCACTTAGGGCAATTCTACACAGAGAAATTGGAATAGCTTTGCTCCTAGTCCAAGCTGTTTGGGCACATGGTGATTCTGTTCCAGAAGCCATGTACCTGCATTGCTGAACAAGAGCTTAGGGTAAGAAGCCAAGCTAGGAGGCAGGATATGGCTCAGTTTGAAAGCAATACTGTGCTAATGCATATATATACAGCTTCAAACTGTAGCATGGCTGTTACAGTGGCATCTAAAGTTTCTCTTGACATTCCTATTCTTTCCACCCTGTAATTTTATATAGTGAGCCAGTAAAATAAACGAACAACAGACACAGTAATCTGCTTGGAAGCATGGTGATCCTAGGGCTGAGGATCTGCACTCACCTACGGTGATTTGGTTAGAAACTGGTCTTCAGCATTCCTATACTCACAAGCCCTCCTCCTGATTTCATATCTGCTGAAAGTACTCTTACATTTTTTTTATATATTTTCATTTGTAGACCTCTTAGAAGCAGCACACAAGTTGGAAATGTAACCCACAAAGGTAGCTTATCACTGAACCACTCAGCCTGTTTCCTTCTTGTTCTCCCCCATTTGTGCTAAAGACTTCATGGAGTATTAAGCTTGCAATTAAAAAACATAGCAACAGATTTATTAGCCCTGAGTGCCATCTTGTTCTCCCCATATTATTTACTTATGATAATTGGTCAGGTATTAAAGAACAAACACAGCAATTAACTAGTGGTCTTACAAGAATTAGAAATAAATAAAGGCCTTTCATGAGTGTCAGATTTGAGTCACTCACAGAAGCTTACAGAGTGAAAAAATGAAGAAGGATGAATCATGGTCAAAAGAAGCATTTTCAGCCATGCAATATGGCATCCAGATGTGCGGGGATTGACTACACTTTCAGTTCAGGGCACATTCAGTCCTGAAACAGGCGTTTCTGCTATGGCTATTCTGCTGAGGGCTCATGGATAGGTCTAACAGGGGGCAGTGACCCATGAAAAGACAGTGCTGTTTGTGGAAGTAGGCTTGGTGTGCTCAGGTATTCAGGCAGGTAATCTTGGGAGGAGAAATAACAGCTTGCCCTCTAAGCAGGACATATATCAAGGTCAGCAAGAGCTGCAGTATGGCTCATGTCTCAGATGTCCCTGGATGAAGTAGGATGTGTCCTCTTGTACCCATTGCCTGTATTTCCCTCTTGTATTTCCCTCTTGTAAAACTGCGTCCTCTTCAGAATAAGGTAATTTTATTTTAGTAATGTGAAGAGTAGACATTGCAATTGCTAAGGAAACAAATAAATCAGACCAAATTAGCAACAACCTTCCTCCAGAGCTCTCTTTCCTCCTTCTATCATAAGCCACATTATTTTTAAGAGCTAAACACTAATGGGACCAGACAGTGGGATACCTAAGGACAACAGAAAAAATCTCCCACTGGAAACACTGAAAAAGTCTTGTTCCATGGAAGGGGGAGATGGCAGCATATCTGTGAGCATAGGTTGTGTTTTCTGTTCCTTCCAGTGTTGCATCATGCTTGAATGGATCCCTAATAAAACACTAGATGAAATCTTTCCCTGTCCTGAGAATCCATTTCACTGCTTTCCTTTACTTGTGGATTAGGTCTGTTGTTTTTGCTGCTTTGCTCAGAGATGAGTAGGGATCACTGGGTGACATAAAGGCCAGGAAGGAAGATGTCATCTTTTGAGTCTGGTTGCCCCATACAGATCTGTTCAGTTGCCACCGGAAGCAGCAAAAACTGAAGGTTTACACTTGCAGCTTCCTGGGAAGACTGGACAAGAAGATAATTCATTTCTTGTAGGAATCCCTGAAGGGCTTTAAATCCAGAGATGCCGTATCCTGAGCTCCCAGGGGATCCCATGGGATCTCCAATGGCTGGCTGCTAGCATGGTAGAGGGATGCATCTCCTATTCTTATGTCTTTCTCTAGGCATCTGCTTATGAATATTGTCAGAGACAACGCATCCAAACAGACCATTACTCTGACCCACCATGGCCACTTTGATAATGTAACGGATGGATCTCCTCTTTTCTCCCATTACGTGGTTCTCAGCCTAAGTGTGAGTCATTGTCTGGAACTCCTACTATATATACGGTCTCATTCTTCAAGGATTTTTGCCTTATGTAGGAAGAGTAATTCCATGAATGATTCACATAACAGTAGGGAAGGCATTTTTTTTTTAATTCAGGAGAAGGCTTTAAGGGCAAGCAAGGTTCTCTGGAGTATTTGTACACTGAGAAGTGGTATCTTGTGAAGGAACATATAATCAGAAATAGATGCAGAACCTTGGACAGACCTGTACTGAAAAAAACATGACTTAGAATTTTGGGAGTGACTATGTTAATAATGCAGGTTAGGATAAAGCATGGCCTTATGCCATGTGGATGTCACATCCACGGATCCTTGTCAAAGTATCCCTGTCCTTCACTTGTTTCACTGAAGAGGTCCTTCAAGTTATCCTTGCTTTTGAAGTCTATGAAAGTTTTCATGCTTACTGTTCACAGTCTTTGATGATCATCTGGGGGGAAAAAAAAATAAAAAAACCAAAAAACCAAAACTCCTGCTCCATAATTATTGGCCCACAGAAGGATTGTTAGGATTCATCTTATTGCAGAAAGATGGAAGTGTTACTGGGAGAAGGCAAACAGGTGCAAACTTGTATTGAAAATGCAAGCATTCACTTAGGCATGCAAAACCCTTACAGCCACTAGCCAGCACTCACAGCTCAACACATGCACAGCTCAGAGGTTATTTCAGGTGATCCAAAATGGTCCCTCTTGGCTTTGTAGTCCATGACTCCACTATAGAAAGACTTGAAACCAAAAAAATGCCCTGTGGTAACTAATCCAGGTAGATAATGAGTCACCACAGAGATAACAACCAGGAGAAAGCAGGATTTCAAGTAGAAGCTTCTGATGGATACAGATGGCAGGAGCCAAAGCTGAATGATGAGAAATTACTCAGTATGAATGCATACGTGTCCCTGAAATGAACAAGTTGTTTCAAACCTCAGGATGTTTTATTTTTTTGGCTGCTCCTGCTCAGAGTCTGTAAAACCTCTGCTGAGCATTTGAGCATGCTGCTGCTGTTCTAATGCAAAGCAATGAGGAGGACCAGAGGAATCTGGTGCATAAGTTGCAGGCCAGAGCACAGCACAAACATCGCTGGATACATAACCCAGCAATGACCCGCCAAACAGCTGAGAAGAGTAACAGATCTGATACTCACACAGGGAAAGGTTGCTAGCCCCACCTGTTGCTACTGTTGCTGCTACTGCTATTTTTCAACATCCCATCTGGCCAGGTTGTTCTCCGTCCAAACATCTCTCCCCAATAGAACAGCATGGCACCTACAGAGCTGCCAAAGCAACAGCAGTGAGCGCACCATGGAAAAGTTTCAGGGAGCCCTTCCTCTTGCTTCTGTTGCACATGCTGCCTGGGGAGACAGAGTGGAGTGTAACCAAAAACTTGACCAAATTCAGCACCCAAACAATTTCCTACTCAGCAGAGAAGCCAGAGAGGAGGTCTCAGGGGTTTGAGGCTGTGCGTGAGGATGGCACAAGGCAAGCAAGAAGCTGACTATTTGTGGAGGCAAGAACCCCCTTGGTTCACAGCCATCATCCCCTATGCTGACAGCTCCTATGGAGATCACCTCAGGCATAATGTGTAGTTCCCATTCCTATCCTTGGGAGCTGAGGGAGCACAGTGTGATGTAGGAATGAACCCAAATAAAAGGTTTCGGCTCAGTGAACAACTTCAGAGGATGTGGGCCAGAAATCAGTCAGAGAAACAGCACTTCTTGGGGTCAGGCAGCTGTTGTAACAGATGAAATCTCACATGGGTGAGAGCGTTGCTATGACTTCAGTACTAAGAAAGTTTGCAGACCTTCTATTTCTTGTTTTAACATCAACATGGTTATTAACAACAAAATTGACATGAAATTAGGGCAGACATGAAACGAGGCCTGAAAAGAAAATGTAAGATTTTTTTTTTTTTTCTTTTTTCATTTTACCAAGACAAGGCTCCAAAGAGCCTGTTCTCTTGGCCAACTCCTGAAAAATATTCCTTCCCTTTTATTTCCATGAAACTTGCTAGCAGAACAGCACTTACTTAGGTCTGAAGATGAATTTCAGGATGTATCCTTCCATGCAGGTAAATACAGCTCAACCCAAGAGAAGTGTAGAGTCAGAATCTAGAAATGGTTTGAGTTGGAAGTGTTTCTTAAAGGTCATACAGTCCAAATCCCAGCTTGCACTTTGGGAGAGGGCCTCAGGCATTCTACACAACCTAACTGAGATGGAAGCAAGAATCTCCTCAGGGCAGGGAGAACTGCAAGAATTACCAATGCTGGAATTTAGCTGGGACACCAAAGTAAATTTTCTTACAAATGCGAAAAGTAGAAAAGGAGCATGTGAGGAGCATTTTGAGTGTCCTCTAAGCATAGCCAAAACAGCTCCCCTCTCAATGCTGGGCCAAAAAAACCAAGCCTGCCTAAGGAAGGCAATCTACAGAATCATAGGTAATTTCTTGATGGCCCTGGATCCAGGCATTAAATAGGCCTGACATTGTTAGTATATAAGAGCTGATGTTTTTGCAGCTTGTAGTGGCATGGCTGGGAGCCATATATAGAATTATATAGACAGGATGAAAAGTTTCCAAGGGAAAACAAGCACAATGAGAATATGCTCTGTTCTTCCCTAAAGCAACAGGCACTGTTGCCAAGCTATGCTCAGTCAAGCTGCTGTACATACCAGGAAATAGGCTTCCTTCCAATGTAAAGCTATAAAACAAGACAGATAAAAGGGTTTGAAATCAAAATAAAGGGAAAGTGGAAATCTTTTCCTAGCTTATATTACTCTCTAGACAGAGCTAGCATTTGGAAGATGCTTCCATTACTCTCTGCTCCATCGGATCCATGAGCTTCTAGCATGCCAGCCTGTAGCTTAGCTCCTGCAGGGTGAAATGGGTGCCTGTACCAACATTCAAAATTGTGCTTATTTTGGAAAGGGGATAGGTTTGGCAGAAATCATGCTTTCTTCACTTGGGTGATGGTTTCCTATCTCTGAATCATTAAGGAAACAACACTATGTCCCCCAGGTATTCCAGGACATGGTCAAAGTCCACTTGAAATCACATATGTATTTTCTTCTGAGTGATATTTCCCAGTCACTGGTCCTTTCAGGTGGACTACTCCTCAAGTGCAGCAAAAGGATAACAGTGAAGGCACTGGCTTATGGCTTCAGTGACCTTGTCCATCTCCTATGTTCTTGTGTGGCTTCTTGCTCTGATGCAAAATGGACTAGCACTTTTAAGGTGGTACTCAATGCCTTCATAACTGAGCATGAGAATTTACTCTCTTGAGGCAGATATCTTTTATTTCATGGCCCTTCATAAAGTTTTGAAAGGAAAAGATGAAGATATCGTCTCTCTGCATTGCCTCACACAAAGTGTAACTATGGAAAAGTCATCTCCTTTCCCCCGCCTCAGTTTCCCTGTTATCTGTTGGGCATGAATATTTGACCCCAGGGCAATGTAGGGATGGAAGACTCAGTAATTGCACAGCAGTTTCATCATGGCAGGTTACTAACACATCATCATTCATTTTGCCATGTTCTTTCTTCCTCCAGCATTTGCTGAATTCCAGGATGAAATGAAGAGAGATGCACACTGCACACAGAAATTCACTCATTTCCCTTCAGAGTCCTTCAGAGGTTAAGCATGGCATAAACCAATTATTTGCTGTTAAACATAACTGGTTCAACGCAGCAAACCTGTCTTTGTATGGATTGTGTCGATATTAACAGTGGGGAGGGAAAACAGGTGAGGAATACATTGTCTTTGAGAAAAAAAGAACAACACCTGATCAGAATGGATATATTCTGCCCTGCAGAAAACTCTGGCATTTAGACATTTGTGTTCCATCCTGAATCAGTCCAAAAAGGTCAACGTTTCTCTATTTTTCCCCCAAGAACAAAAATTTCCATTTGAAAACAGCAGAATTACACAGTTTAGTGATGCCAAAACACTATACTGCAGCTTTAAATATAGCAATGCAAACACTCCATAGAAAGTATCAATACACATGGCACCTTCTGACCAAGTATAAATGTGATCTGGGCAAAAACAAGTTGGAACTGAATGATTTGAGAAACTTGGAATGGAATAAGTCCCTCTTGCTGTTGTAACAGTCTGACGTTCTTCAGTCACAAATTTACCCAGCATCACACATTCCCAAGAAACATTTTGCCTTGAAATGGCCCTTTCCAATGGAAAACAGCTTCTGTCACAATTTCTTCAGCAAGCTTTGGTTGTTGCCAGCACAGTCCCACGGGGATCCTGTGGGGAGAGCTGTATATTTGCTTGGGACTACAGCCTCCCCTCAAAAGATGGTGCTACAGAGTAAGAATAGACAGCATGGTACCCAATGTCTCTCCTGCCCCCCAAAAAAAAAGAAAAAATGGAGGAGGAGGAATTTTCCCTTATTTTTTTGGCAGTGTTTCAGTACAACGCCAGGGTATTCTGAGAACATTTGTCAGCACTGCTCTCCAAAACCTGAGGCATATGCACGCATGGCTGAAACCGAGGTTTGACATCTCAAGAACCGGCGCAATCCCAGTGGAACTGAATCGAACGCGGGAGGAAATTAAAAAAAAACAAAAACAAAAAACCGCGAACAGGTTCTGAGGGGTGAAATTAACAAAATCGAGGACGCAGAGTCCGGCAGGGCAATTGCCGGCTCACAACCTGAGCCGGCACACCAGCACTCCGTGCCCAGGGCGGGGCAGCCCCGCCGCACCCTCCCGCCCTCTGCGCCTGTCGGCGCTGCTTCCGGGAGTGCGCATGCGCTCAGAGCCTGAGCGGTTTGCGCTCCCCCTCTTCCGGAGCGCCAGTTTTGGAAGTGGAGAAGCCCGCATTCCTGAGCTCAGCCCTTTTTCCAAACGGTTGCTGGGAGGGGTGAGTTGACTCCTCTTTCTTTGATATCTCGCTCTGTAGCGCCTGCATCTCAAGTAAGGGCTCTGTCGTCGCCTTTGTTTGCTTTACAAGCCTGGAGAGAGGAGATTCTTTGAATTGTCTTTTGTTGGAGGAGGTGCGCGCTTATGTTGGGCTGATCTGTGCTTGGGACTGTGGGGTTTTGCGGTGATTTTCTCTTACAGTCTCGAGGAAGGACTAAGAACGTGTTCTTGATGTTATTCTGTAAAAAGGCGTAAAGAATTGAACACTTCCAACCCGTGCTCCTCTCCACCACGGCACTAAGGAATTCTCTGGAGGGGGGGGATAGACTCATACACCCATATGCCAACACAAAACATAGGGACAAGACCAAAATATTAGGAATAACACATAAGTTCAGTAGAGCATCTAAGCCTGTGAAACCAGCACTAAGTAACCTGGTGTATTCAGACCTGAATATTTACGTTATAAATTCCTGAATCCTTATGAGTCTTCCACATACATGGAAGGCCTTCCTGCTTTACATAGAGGGCTATCTCCCGTAGTAGGTGATGCAGTGCAAAAGGTTCCCAGTTGCAAGTGAAATCAAGTCCTCAAGAAGCTTAGGATACAGGTAGCGTTTATCCTTTACTTACTCAGGATGACCCAAGAGGTGGGGTCTTGGATATGCTGAGAACTCCAATGAAATGCCACCATGTAGAATGAATGGGAGAAAACAGAAATGCCAAACCAGTTGTAAGGCTGCAGATTCCTTTAATTATCTTTTTTTTGTCAGTGGAGGATTTGTGGATGGGAAAGACATCAAAATAGCCCTTTGACATATCAACTTTAGGACAGTCACTTGGACATGCAGACATTTCCCATCAAAATTAAGTTTATATGCATGTGTATGTGTGTATGCATCTATATATGCACATACCTATCCCTGCAGCTGGTGGATGGCTACAGAAGGCAGCTGGAAGGCTATGGTGCCATGAGTCCTTAAGGTGGGAAACCGCCTGATATCATCCTAACTGGTTTGTGTTGGTCTGAGCCAGGAGAAGAGCAGGTTGCAACATGGAGCAGCCAGTTCCTCATCCTGCAGCCAGCAGCTGCCAGAGCATCCCCCGGGCAGAGCAGCCGAGCAAGCCATGCTCTCCTTTTCCTCGCATAACCTCACTGCAGATGTGTCATAGGCCAGGATGCACGCCGAGCCATGACTCAGCGGGAGAACAGGACAGTGCAGGGAGGAGAAGTTGAGGATATTTCAACACCAGAAGTAGCAAAGGGTCCAAGCCCACAGCAGAGATCAGTGATGGGAGGATCAGGTCTACAACCACCACCCTGGGGGTTTTCTCTGCTTCTGCCCTTGAAAATTTGTCTGCAGATGGGCATGAATCCTCCCCAGATCTGAAACAAGTGTCCCTGATGAGGTGAGCAGTGTGACCTGGCCTTACTGAGGTTATGCCAAGGGTGGCTGTAAGTGGTGGAATGGACTTGAGGAGGTGTAAGGCTGAGGGATGGTGTATGAGCAAGCACAGAAAAATGCATACGTTTGTAAGAGTTGCTATAGGTTTAGATCTGGGTTTATAAAAGATTTCGAAAATAAGAAGAGTACACAGCTGGGGCTTTCCTACTTACACCTGTGCTACGCTACATAGTACTCTGTTAGCAGGTTTGTGAGCCCCATAACAGCAGGAGAACACCAAAGAGGAGTCATAGAGGCATTTTCCAGGCCTGTTTTTAGGACCATGGGTATATATCCATTTTTTTCTTATTCCTTTTGTGATGCAAAGTCCCAGGACACACATGTAAAGGCAGTGACATAGTGGAGTAAAACAGTGCAAGCAATAAGAAGCAGGAATGGAGATGTGGAGCTGAGGTTTGCTGGCTGAGAGTTTTGTTCTCTGATTGAAGTAATTCCACATCTTCAATCAGACAAAATCTGCCCTTTCAAAAATGCCCTCAGACCCCCAAATCTGCCTACTGCTGCTAAAGCAGAGCTTTTTATGATATTGACAGACTACAAAAAGAAATGTGACCTGCTATGAGTGGCAGGGTTTCACTTACAAGTGAGTGTATTTGGGGGAAAAAAAAGAAAAAAATAGGGGCTTAAAAAAGAAATACAACCAATAATTAACACAGGGATTGAGTTTGCCGGAGGTTAACATAGAGGCCCAGAGCTTAGGAGAGATAAAAGAGGATTAGATGCTTCACTTGTAAGAACAGCATCCATCAGCTCCAGCAGATAAGATAATTAGTTACAAGGGCCGTCAAGCCTTTTGCCGGCGGCATTAGCAGAGCTGACTGGCAGCTGAGTCAGGCTGCTGCCACGCAGCCACAAGCAGAGCACAATTAGTGAGATGCAGGGCTGCCTTCCCTTGGAACTGAGCTGGTGGCTGCGGCTGGGTGCCAGGAGCTGGGAGGTGAGTCTATGCTATTGGGGTAATTGAGGGGAACAGGACTGGTTCTGCCTTCTCTCCTGCACTTTGCAGAACAGAGGGACTGGAGGCTTGGGAGCAGTGGTACGTTCCTCCTTTTAGTGCCATGAAATAGCAATACCAACTCAGAAATTGGATGAAATCAATTTGCGTGTGTTTTTAGTTGTTAAGCACACAGGTGAGCTGCAGAGCTCCCTGCCACAGGATGTATCTCCAAAAACATTCAGAAGAGTTGTCAGAAAACAAAGTTTGCTTATTCTATTGAGTACAAGTTTATCCACAGTTAAAGGGATGATTGTGATTTTGGAAGGGATGTTAGACCCAGTACTGCACTACTCCAGGCAGCTGGGATTATTAAAGATCAGATGAAGACCTAATTTAGGCTCTGTGGTTGTTTCATCCTGTGAGAATGGTTCTATTTAGTTCTTCCTGGGGGTCTGCTGATGCTTCTGACTGTTAGAATCAGCACGTGGTCAAATATCTGAAGGGGGGGCTTTAAGAAGGAAGGGGTCAGGCTCTTTAGCATGGTCTGCTGTGACAGGGCAAGGGGAAATGGTTTAAGAACTAAAGAGGCGATTCCAATTGGATATAAGAAAGAAGCTTTTATGATGAGGGTGGTGAGGTGCTGACATAAGTTGCCCAGAGATGTGGTGGATGTCCCTGGAGACACTCAAGGTCAGGTTGGAGGGGCTCAGAGCTCCTGATGGAGCTGCAGGTGTCCTTGTTCATTGCAAGGAGTTGGACCATATGGTCTTTAAGGGTCTCTTCCAACTCAAATGGTTCTCTATGATGCTACGGGCATTAGACAGACCTTACATGTGATCCTGTGAAACAGTCTGGCCTATCTCCCTGGAGAAGTTTGAACTGCGTTGGGTGATAACGTTTAAAGAGTCCCTCCCCAGGGAGCTGCTGCCATTTACCTGGATCTGTATCTCCAAAATGCCTCATCAATGGGAATTCTTCTTCCCACTGACAAAACCTTCCCTTTATGTCATGGTGCTTACTCATTTCTTGGAAACCTGCGCATATTTTGCCCTCTGAATCAGTTTTTAGAAGTGGCTTGGTGCCATTTGCCCTTCCTTGAGCCTTCCAAAAAAAGAGATTCCTTCTTAGCTGGGCAGAGTTGTACCTCTTTGTCCAGCAAATTATTCATTTCTATTTTTTTCAGGACATGAAATCTCTCTGTCCAGATCCCCAGAGCTATATATACTTGGTATGCCTTGTTCTCATATTAGGGTTTGCAAAGAAGGAAAACATCTTGCTGTGCTGGATCAAGCATTTCATCGCGCCGTGCCCTGGCTCCCAAGACCATTTCTCTCCCTGGCCAGCTGCCTCCACATGTGGGTTCAGTTGCATCAGCCCCTACACCCGCTCAGCAGTTAGTGGGCCAAATTCTGTCTATTCTTGGATCCAGGGACAATCTCAGCAGAGTTGCAGAGGTAAAAGAAAAGCTAGAACTGGACCTCCTTTCCTATCCTTCTTTCCTCCCTGGAGAAGCAGAAGATTAATGGGAGTTTGCTTTGCCTGGTGTTTTCTGTCTGAGAAAAGTGGCTCACCTTCTGGGACAGTCAGCCCAGGACTGTTCAGGTCAGCATAACTCTACCAATGCTTCCTTGTTGTCCAGAAAAGCTTATTTTGAGTATGCATGCAAAAGCTACATTGTTTTAAAACATGCATAGCCTCATTGCTCGTGTCCCCTAAAGGTCTGAAAGTTTATTTCAATACGTTGCTCTTGGAGGCAGTTGACTTTTCATGAATTTCCATTTTCTGTGTTGGTAACCTGCACAGCTTCAGAAGAAACCTTGAAGGGAAGAAATAAACCCCTTACAACTGCAGGGAGAACAAACCTCTCTGTCTAATGCACTACTTTTTAAAGTCCTATAGCTGTTTCAAAGTGACCAAGAGTTAACACTGAAACCATTTTAGTATTCAATCTATACCCTTAGTTAAGAATTTACTAGCATTGCATAAGCTTCCCGTAACAAGGTAACCAGATATAAATTAACTGCTAAAAATAGCTTTATTGCGTTAGTCAATCCCTAATTAACTTGCTTCAGCTGTCTTCAAAGATGCTATTTAAATCCATCCATCTTCTAGAGGCATGGAGGATACAGATATGCAGACAGGGGTGCGTGTCAGCTCATGACAGTTTGTGTTAGTTACTGGGCTATATGTGTATTTGAACACAATTCTGGGAATGATGGAAATCAGCCTGGAGGGAAGGGTTTGATATCAGCTTGTCCTGTGATTCTTGAGAAGAGATAAACTGAGATGCAGAAATGGTTGAAGGTGTCCTCAAGTTCTGGTCTTTGCAATGGCATAAAATAAGCAGCAAAAAAACCCAAACCCACAAAACAAAACATCTTTGGCTTCCTGTGGGAACTAGATCTCCTTACAGGTAAATTCTCTGCCAGTCACAGAAAGTCATGAAAACTTTTCCTGTGAATTTATGCTCAGTATCACCCATTCATTCTTCTCCATGCCAAAATCTTTTCTCTTTCATGTCCTCTATGACAACTTGCTATGTTCCCACATCCTGCAAAACCTCCCTCATCTGTTCTTCTGCTCCTAGATCTAGGTAAGAGGTTGCATAGCATCCACAAAGCTGGTTCCAAACTCTGGACCTTCTGGCCAAGCACAAGAGATAATTGCTGAGATATTGCTGCAGTTTTTCCCTGGGCAAAAAAAAAAAAAAAAAAAAAAGCAAAACCATCTAAACTCACTTGACCACTACATCCTCTAAATTGCCTTTGTTTGTTACAACCTCTTATACTCCACTGTGTGAACATTCTTGATGTAATCACATGGCCTAAATAGAAACATGGGCTTGGAGACAGTAATTTTGAGATCACTAATATTGCTTCCCTTTAGAAATCAAAGCTAAAAGTTCAGGGCAAAGCTGGAAGGGGAAAGACCAAAGGAATGAAAGCAGTGACTTTGGAAATGGGTTTGGAACAGTCATTTGAATAAGAGTTTGTTGGTTTTGCTGTTGTTTTTTAGTACTCAAGGGAACAAACCTTGGAGATGTTAGCAAAAATAATATCAAGTCAGCCTAAGGGAAGGGTATGACCTTCTCATAAATCACACTTATCTGTCACTGCTGCTGGGACAGCATTTGCTTTGGCTGTCCGCACTTCAAAAAGGGCCTTCAAGAACAGAAAGGATAATTCAGAAAACATCCACTTTTTGACTCTAAATCCAAGTAGCTTGCTTTAATGGAGAGAACAGACAGATGCTGTTTACTTTGGTGTTCCATAAAACAGCAAATGTGACTTTCAAATATCTGTACAAGGGCTATATTCCAGAGAGCAAATAATGCTCTGATATAGTATGGAATCATTAAGGTTGGAAAAGACCACTAAGATCGTCCAGTCCGACTGTCAACCCATCGCCACCAGGGCTGCCCGTTAACCCATGTGCCCCAGTGCTTTGTATAGCCTATCCTTGAGCACCTCCAGGGACTGTGACTCCACCACCTCCCTGGGCAGCCTGTTCCAATACCTCACCACTCCTTCTGAGAAGAAAGATTTTGCATTTTTTTCTTATTTTTTTCCTGGTAGAGCAGGGCAAGACAAACTTAGAACTAAGAGCAAGGGATTCTGGAGTATACTGAGGAAAGAAAATGACTGTCTGTCATACCAAGTGAATTTACTCCTATTTATAGGACAGATTTTGTTGCATTCTTCATTTATGATGATCTAAAGTAGCCAACAACCCTCCAAAAAAAAAAAAAAAAAAAAAGAGAGAGTATTTTGCTCCATGCCCTATGTGCCTCAGAGGTCCTGCTCTGTTAATACTTCCATACAGCTGAAATCTCATACAAATTACTGGATTTGCAAAACAAAATGATAAGACCTTGTGAAAAATCTCCCTTAGGAAACAACCCCAGGCTTTTTACCCCAGTGTTCTGGGGTCTTCAGCTGTTGACTCCAGAGGGCCTTAGTGTGGGCTCAGCACCTAACTGTATACTGCAACACCTGGGACATTCACTCAGCACCTGTTTCACAGCAAGGCTCCTGCCTGTCCTGAGCCCTGCTTAACGATTATATGACTGCAGCAATCAGAGGTGGACGAGGCGCCTTTTGGAAGGCTCTGCAGAGTGACTCAGCAGCTCAGCTCCTGTTACGTGACCCAGAATCCACTTGGCACAAAACCTTCCTCTGCTCACTGCTGGGCCACAGCTCTGCTGGCCGCAGAACAGCTCGTGCTAGCCCTTGCTCACCCTGTTCCTTGCTTCAGGACTGTGCTTTGCCTTCAGCTTTGCAGTCACAAAAGCGTTTTTTTTGCTTGGCGTGGGTACTTCCCTTCCAGCTGTTCCAGGTAGCACAGATCCAGATGAGTTGTGGTCCTGGCTGAAGACAGTGGGTAGAAGATACTTCTCCCACTGCCTCCTGCTACCCTTCCCACACCCATGCTTCTGTTCTCATCAACCCTTTGGAATTCTTTTCATCCTGAAACCTTGCAACTTGACTGCTTCTTCCTGTCTGGATTGCAGTTAAAAGCTCCATTTGTTTAATTTGGCTTTTAATTGACCTCATCTAACAATTGTTGATGTCTCAGCTAATCTGTGTGTCTCTGCTGCTTATCTGGTGCAGTCCTTTGAAGTTCCCAACATGATAAATTATCCCGTAAGAAGAGAAAACAATGGGATAACAATTCCCATCTAGCTCTCACTGTCCAGTCAATATTTTAATTACCCTTAGCTTTGAGGCAAGAAGAAGAAGGTGGTAGGCTACCAAGGAAATTTATCAGTAACAACTGATATCAATCCCATTTAGGTAGCAACTTTTGAGATAACCTCTACTACATAATTCTGAATAGCTCTCCATTCAGATAAATGCATGTCTGAGGTGGTGAAAACTCAGGATCACCTCTTAAATGTAGATGCTACCATCTCAAGGCTTGCTCTGAACTCAGTACATCTACTGGAAGACAACGCTAGGAAGCTTGGATTTGGCAAGGAGGAACATGGACCTTGAGCTGCTGGTAGATATATAGAAAGCATTATTCAAGAGTCTGCTGTTAGTAACTAACGTCCACAGAAAACTGATGGGATTATGGGCTCCTAAGTAATAGTATGTTGGATAGAATGTTTTAAATCTTCTGATTTTCAGTGTCCAAAACTGCAAGGCAAATTCATCCCAAGCGTAATGGGTACAAATCCTGTCGATTTCAGCTTTTGGGGAGATTATAGTTACGAAAGTGCTCTGTGCAAACTTTGCAAAGAAGTAAAATACTTTGCAGAGACACAACAGGGAGCATTACAAATCAAAGGATGCATTCTGCAAAGCTGTTTGCTCATGAGTCATTGCATGAACAGAGTCCAGGGCCCAGAGGAAATGAAAGGGTCTTAATGCAACCAATACACCATTGTGTATGCTTGTATACATGTGCAAAATTGAATCCTAGCTCCAGAACCATCGCAAAGATTAGAAATGGCCATGGCAAGAATTTAACTCAGTTCTGTCAAATACAAGCCTGTTATTTTCATCCTGAGACACTGAATTCCACTGTTCCCCGTGCAACTCAATTCTGAGCTCAAGAGCTTGACATTCTGTGCTAGTCATTGTTGATGTTATTTACTCTTAAAAATCACTGTCTGAGAATGCAGAGAAATGCTTGAAAAAGTGCAAAGCAGTGGAAGCATAGGCTCTAACTCAGATATGTGCCAGGAAAGGGGAAGGTAGCATACCAGCCCTGGGTATGCTACAGTGTGCTCAGCAGCTATAGATGGAGACATAAATGCTTTTTTCTTCATCTTGTAGTGCCTCGTGCAAACTTTTTGACAAAATTGCAGCATAAAATCCATTGCCAAAGGGCACAGTGAAAAATGTTATGACTGAAATAAAATGTCCTAAGAGCAGTTTGCTGCTGACTCATTCAGTGTCCACTTGAGAGCTTCTGGAAGTTAAAAGAACCGTATGAAAAAAGCTGTGCTTGCTACCTTTACAACTTTCAAATCGGGATCTCCTGAAACAGGTCTTTTCTCAATGTCTCTCTTTTCATATTTATTTGCAGTGTGGTTTCTGGATGAAAAAGAGGAAAAAGAAAGATGGTGCCTTCCTACATTCCCCCTCATAGATACCATCTGGATTGCAGACAACTCACCCAAATAGAATATGAATCTTGGCAGGAAAAAAAAAAGCCTGTGTGTCTTTCCAAATTGATATTTCAATATCTGTTTTGCACCAACTGAAACAAGCCCAAATTCTCTGGTAGAGAGGGTGTGCTAACATGGCCTCTGTTTTATAAAGAACAAACAAACAACAACAACAACAAAAAAGACATGGCAGTCATTTAGCTGTAATGGCCAAGATATAAAATGTCAGTTTTATTTATGGCAAGTAGCTGGGTAGAAAATATGTCCTGGCATCGCTTGAGATTTCAAGAACTTTGTTTTCCTTCTTCTCTTGCTGCATGAAATAATACTGTATTCTTAACAAACAAACAAAGAAGATGACAGCCCTCTCCAGCGAGAAAGACCATGCTGTTTTCTCCACAGAAACAGAATGAGTGGACCTGCGAGAGATACAGGGACGTGAAAGTCAAATCAGGTGCTACAGGAGCTCCAACCCATGCTTTCTGCCTCTGTGTTCATGTGATAATCACTGGGGAAATGAGCACGCTGCTGTTACAGTTTTCTGCTCTATTTTTGACCAGAAGTTCCATGCTGGAACTGAAATCTGTTCTCATCACTGAAGTTGGCCCACCCTCGCCGCACGTGCAGCTGTTGATGAACCCACATTTTCTCACAACAAACACTTCAATTGGAAAATTCCTCCCCTGTTCTCATTGATAAGCAATAATTTGTTCTTTCTCTGAGTCCCTGGAGCTACCCAAAGAGTCTGCAATACCAAGAACGTGGCTTGTAAGACAACAGCCACGCTGAGACCAATGAACAGCCGTCAAGCTTTGTGCTACTGGTACCAGAGTGTAACATAGCTGTGGCTGCTGACTTGAGCTTGGATGAGCCTACACAAATGCCATTAAATCATTAAAATGCCATTTGAACCAACTTCCTGCACAGCTCTAATTAAACTTAACCAATCTAATCAATGATCCTGTGCTTTACTTTTGTATGTGGTATCTCACTTTCACTCAGGAACCCTCCCTAAGGGACCACCAAGCCACTGAACACAGAACAAGATAGCCAACCTGGCATGCTCCTCTTATCTGGATGTGAGAAGTGACATCAGCCTGAGCCCTGCCTCTCTTATTTATTGCCTGCAAATTAGACAAGCCAGGGTCTGTAAACGTTTGTTTATTGTGCATCAATGAGGCTTTATCAGTCCAAAAAGAGTTGAGTATGGATTTCTAAAAGCAGGCTTAGATCTCCCAGCCAAGCACATGCTGAACCTGTACTTTTTGCATCCTATGACAGCAGAATTATATAAAGCAAGGCAGTACCTGCTGCTCATTAGCTGCTGCTTCTCCTAGCATCTCAGGGTTTCCTTCTCCATGACAGCAGAATTTTGGCTCAGTACCAGAAAATGGATTCTCAAAATCTGTATCTGTACAGTGTATACTATTTGCACATCTCTGGGCTGGTTGGTCAGGGAGGTCAACACCACTTTGTTAACAGAAGTGGCATGGCTTAGTGTGCGTGACATGGTTTAGTGGGCATAGTGGGGATGGGTTGGTGCTTGGACTAGATGATCTTTGCGGTCTTTTCCAATGTTTGAGATTCCTTGACTGATATAGAAGGGAGAAATCTTGGTTGCAGGCCTTGGGAAATTGTGCAGTAACCGTGCAGGAGGTATTAGGATTGACAAAGGCAGAGTGAGTGGGTCTCATCTTAGGGTGGGAAAATGAGCTAGAGGATTTCTTGGCATTTCTTCCATTTCAATTTTCAGATGTCTTTTATTAATGCAAGACCTGGATCTAGGGAATGAAGACCTTACATAATCCAGCTGCTGAAAGCAGAGTAACAAATTGAAGGCAAAAATAACTTGCACATTTTTTAGCACTGGAACAATTTATCTAGGAATGGCCTGGGTTCTGTTTTACTTGATGCTTAAGACAAGATTAGATAGCGTGTTTAAGATGCATGAGGTCTCTCACTCTCCTTATGTGTTGTTGGGTTTCAGTTTTATCTTCAAATAGGTTATTGGCCAAATTAGTTCACTGCTTAAAAGAGGACCTTGAAGAAATTGTAGTAGAATGATATTACACTAGATAGCATATGGAAACCAAACTTGCCTTCGCTAAAGGGCACAAATTCACAGAAAATTTGTTTTAAAAGAAAATGTTCCCCATACCAATTTTACTCTCAAAAGCAGGACTCTTTCACCTTTAGACTGATGGACAGAATTGGTAAGGGTGTTCTCCAAGATCCAGAATGAAGGCATTCTTTACAAGGCTGTGCTTCAGTAATTATCTCAAACAGTGCAATCGTTTAGTATAACAACAACAAAACCAAATGCCCACATCTCAACCACAGCTGATGCCTAACATGAATGGCTGGAATATTTACAAGGACTGAATTTATACTGCAGTCTTCCCAGTTGCTTTCCTTGGTATTGCAGTCCCATTTACCATGGGGAATGAATATCATTTACCACGGTAAATGAGTGAGAGAAGAATTTGTTAGGTCATAAAAAATAATGAATGTACACATTATGTGTGGTGAATGGTCGGGGAGGAACGATCACACTCTCTGATGTTACTCCACCAAATGTCATACCCCAGCCATGAGGATTGATTCAAAGTAATTACAGGCTAATTTCATGTATCCATACAGTGTTTAAATACGGAATATTAGTAAGTTCAGTGGCAGTGTGCAGGAATCTATCTTGCTAGTTATCATGAATCACTTTCCTGTATATGTAATTTGGGCTTTACTGGGCCAGTAGATACTCTAAATTACATGATGTTGGTCTCAAGCAAGTGATTAAATTTCTCTGATCACGCTGCTATCAGAATTGATCCTAATAAGCAAAGGGCAAGAAATAATTTTAGTATTACTTGGTGTGCACCCACTTTCAGGAGCATATTAAACCAAATTGCAAAATATCTATGTTAAATTGTTGCTGTCAATTTTGTAGTCATCAAAGGTAATGTATCTCTTAACTCCTAAGTGGAGTTTTCCTTACTAAGTGGTTCTGCAGCTTGCAAAGGGCCATACTAGGTGCAGTCTGCAGAACAGGCCACAGTAAAACAATCTTTGGTTACTGGAGATAATAAAATGACTTATATATACAGTTTTAGTACAGAGAGCAAAGGCTTTCTGTGTTGTTTCAGCTGAGGAATTGTCATAGTTTGAAGACATTTTTCTTGCCCTTAGGTCTTGGTTCCGCAAAATACTTCAGCAAGTGGTTAATTGTAATCACTTAAGTCATCCCATTCAAGACAGAGCGTAAACACTTTGCAGAATTGTGTTTAAAGTGGGAAATTGAGTGCTTGAATTTTCAAAAGTCTCTAATTGCAATTAGCTATGCCAAGAGTAGTTTTTCATCTTATTTCTGCATTTGGTGGACATTTTGCATTTGGAAAAAAATGCCTGTATGACCTGTTCTATATGCAAAACTCCTGACTTCATAACGTGTAATACAGAGTTTTGTTTTAGCATAGTTTGCCCTGTAATCTATTCCAACCCTTTAAAATAGAATCAAAAGTTATCTTAAAATCCCAATCTGCTTTATGAGAGCCTTAGGTCTCAGACTTGTAATTAAGATATGGTGGCTTAACAAGTTACCAAGCATCAGCTAAACTGAGGTAATTGTCTGGATGCAAGCCTTACAGCTAATGCTTAGCCTAAATGCTGAGTCAATTTATCCCTAGGCAAATGCAGAATAATGTAATTTAGCACTTCAGAATAAGCTAAACACTGTGTGTTTGCCATGGGCAAAGAGAAGGAGGTTGCCTCTGCTGAGGAGAGACCTGGTAGCTCCCAACCCTGGTCACTTGGTGAGAGGTGTGAGCCCTTTCACATTGCTGGCAATGGATAACAATTGGTGCTTGGCAGTTCTCTTACATTCTACAAGTGTTTATAGTTCAAATCCAGCACACAGACTGAAATGACCACTTGAAGACACGTAAGGATGCACATGGCCCTCAGACCACTTCTAGAGGATGTGCTCATCACAGAAATTGTTGTGATGAAAGTAAAAGTAATAGTAGTAAGACAGCAGTTTGCCCATCTGTAGGAAGCTATTGAGATCCCTTGGTTAAGAGTTGATGAAAACAGAAATATAGTTATAGTTATGAACACCTTTGAAAGGATGCATGGGGAGAGATTTTCTGCTGTCTCTTTCTGCTGAAGAACCAGGGGACAATAGAAAAAAAAAACACAACAAAAAACTAAGTGACAGCAACAGGACAAAGAGAAGAGGAAAAGATGCTTTCTCACACATCTTGCAGTTCAGCTCTGGTTTGACTTGCTGTACATTGCTTGATGGGTTGTTGAAAGTTCACTGTGGTTCAGAAGAGTATCAACAAATTCAGAGGAGTCAAGTCCATATTAAAAACAATAATAATTAAAAAAATAAAAATAAGAATCATATCTTGGCTCAGGAATCCACAGATAATTTAGTCTAGGAGTACCATGTTCTGGCAGAACCTGGTTCTGTGGGTGTGTGAGTGCATGGGGACATGAAGTGTGAGTGTGAAGTGCAGGCTGATCAAGCGAGTTCCTGCAGTCTGTACAGCCATTGGAAGATATCAGCATGCTTATAAAATGGTGCCTCGGCAGAGAATTAAGGCCACGACTGTGCCACAGGGGTGAACTCATCTTTCCCTTTAAACCAGAGGCATTTAAAGGGAGCATTTCCTTCAAAGCATGAATAAAATGCTCCAGTGTTATGCATTGGGGGGAGCTATTCTACTGGGAATTTGGCAAGTTCAAGTATGCAAAATCCTCTCTCGGGCCTTTGGGGTTTGCATTTGATGGGGGTGAGAGGCAGCTGTATGCAGATTCATGAGTAATAAGGTCAAGAACCAAAGCAATTCCTGCCAGATACCTTTGCCTGGCAATTTAATTCCTGCTGCGTAAGCATCCAGGAGAACTTTTGTAAGATACTTATTGGGAATCACTGGGTTTGATTTACAGATCATGTTAATTGAACACATGATACTGGGAGTAGCAGAATAGTCTTTAAATATTAAATTGTGATTAAGAATAGGAAGAGAAATTGTCCAGTGTGGTTCAACAACAGACACAGGGAATCATTTAAATTATTGTTTTCTTAAAGAGAAGGGACTGATATGAACAAGTTTAGCATCAAGTGAACCCCACCAAGGACATGCTTAATGATGGGAATGTACCATGTTCTTTAAGACTGGGAAGACAGCTAGCGAACGAAGCATGACACTCAAACTTCTCTTATGATGGTTAAAAGGTTAAAGTGTTAAAAGTGAGTTTAGTTTGAGCCTTGAAGGTCTGAAAACTCTAACACAACTGTTGGTGATGAAGTGGAGACTGGCACAGGAATTTGCAGAGGTCTTTCCCAGTCAGAGTGGTGGAATTAAATAAACACAATTTTTTTCCCCACAAAGACAGTCATGGTTTTCCACTTATGAAGGGATATTCAGTGGCACAGATGGAAACACAAGATAGGGAATAAATGTGAAGGCAGAAGTTCTGTATTTCCCAGTGTGAGTTTGGAAATTCCAGGACAAATGGGAGACAGAATTTGAGGCTGCTCTGAAAAATGAAAGTGTAAAGAGTAATATTGACCTGTCCTAAGAAATTATCTGAGACTCAGCATCAATAAATCATTAGTTGAAGTACAGTATTTTTTTGTAATCATTCACACTCCAAAAAGAGGACAAAGCCTCTAATGACATCCAGAGGAAAAGACTGCTCAAAGATCTATGTATATAAATTGTTCCTAGGGTCTATGGAGGGCAAGAAGTGAAAGTGCAGGGCAAGGGAAATGTCATCTTTGCACTGGGAAAATAATAAAGATGCTGAAGATCTGAACTGCCAGCCTGGTAAGCTGAGGTGCTTCTGTTGTTGGGGTTTATAAGGACAAATTTGAATGAGGAGTGGTACAGGCAAGGCATATACACTGCAACAGCATTCACATGGGGAGCTGCTGACCATAAGTAACTGCTATGGAGTCATTCCCTCCTAGATCCCATTCCTGTAGCTGACACCACTGTGCCATTTAGAATGGGCTAATGGGCACTATTGTTATTTAAGATCCACTGATGCCATTTTTGGCCTGGAAGCCTTGAGTTTACTAGGAGGTGCCTCCAAGGATTTATGCAGTGTGTAACTTGACATCAGGACAAAGAAGCAGAATTGCACAGCAGGAGAAAAGCACCAGTTTTTCCCTTTCTTTTTGCCAAGGTAGTATTTTCAAACTTCGTAATCTCAGCTTTCTGCCATGTCAGAGGACTTTTCACAGTATCTGATTAATAAAACACTTTTTTCATTTACTTTTTTCATTTACTCTTGTTTATATGACCTCCCTATTCATGTGATTTGTTGGAGGTGTCAGAGGTGACACATTTAAGCCACCCTCAGTGACAAATGCCCGCATATTTATAGGTCATTTTAAATCAGCTCCTGTCCTTGGGTGCTATATATTCAGCTGCACAACCACTTGCTTTGTGCATTCTGCAACTGTAAATCTCCTGGTGTCTGTGGATAATGTTTTTTATTGTTGCTCACGTAAGGCCACTGATATCAACAAGATGGGTTGTAGACACTGATGGAAACTCTTCAAGGTTAGGGACAAGAAGACATGGTTAAGTGTCCAAATTAACCCTCTTCTGCTGGGTGTTCACATCTGGAACAGAGTAACTATAGAAGCTCTGAGGATGTACTATAGAGGTCCTTCCTAAGGGACACAAGTCTAACATAGACCAAATTTTGCAATGCTAATATCACTCCACAGTCTAGGTGGGGATCCCTATCGGATAACAGTCATTATGTGGGAAGCAAGTAAATGTGATATTTATTCTCTCTGCAAGGAAAGACCTACACATTTCCAGTTCTGTTCTCAGGGATAATAGGAATGATTTCTCCAAATTGAAGTCACAGCTTAACTCCAGGATACCCCAAAACAGACATTGGATGGCTAGATGTGACAAACCACTTCTATGTTGTTTTTGAGCATCCTGGTGTTAAGCTGTGACAGTAATGTTCAGTTTGACCACCCAAAAGGCCATCTTTGGTTCAGAAAGCAAAGTAATTGTTTAGTCTCCCATCTGTGGGGTTCCTTTAGAGAAAAATGAGTGGTTATATCTTTCAAGAGGCATAATAAAAATGTGTTTTATTTTCTATCCTTTGGGATGCCACGGGGAGATAATCATAAAAGTTTGTGGATCATTCAGTTTATGGCTATGATGGAAAACATATTAAAAGTTCCCCCTGAGATGATAACACTCACTGGGGTCTCCAGCCCCCTCTCTTCCCTGCTGTCAGTCTCTGGTGATGAGTTCAGGTGCAGCAGGCATGTCAGAAGAAGTTGCGTGACAGCAGGTTTAATATCAGTTGGGGACTAAGATGGGGCCAAAACCCTTAAAGGTGATTTAAAGCAGGTGGGGTTGAACCTGTCATGAGTGTTTCATAATGCTGTGTTATTCTTAATGTATGATTACACTAGTCCCTGTGGATCATCCCTGGATTTACAGTGTTTGCATAAATGCTCGGCTGTAAATTAGAAGATGTTTTTGAGTGGTGCTTCACTAGCTGGAAGCCATAGATTTGCAGTCCCTGCTGAGCCATCAACCACCCTAGGGGAGGTGAGCCAGGAAGAACTTGACTTCTGGGCTCAGCAGCCGTGGTGAAACATTGCAGGCTTGTCAACATTTCTGGAAGACATGATGTCTATTTTGTGTATTAGTTGTGTGCTGTGCTTGGGCAGGGAGAAGGAAAGCGGGAGGCATTTGGTTTCCCAGTAGCCTGTTTCTGTGGTTAAATGGACAGCCTGACTGAGAATGGATGTTATCTGAATTTGTATCTTTGAACCCTGCGTTGAACTCTTGACAGTTGCAGGAAGACCATTTCCAGGGAGCACCATTTCAGGTGTGCTGCAGGTCCTGCAGGGTATTGTGGCAGTGGCTGCTGGGTGTGATGCTAATTGAATCTGTTTCTCAGGCTACAGAAAATAACACCTATCTGTGCTGCCCTAATCATCTACTGAGCCTCAGGCAGACCTTTGAGCTATTTGTTCAGCTGGGGCAAGTTTTCCTTCTTAATCTTTTCAGCTTGGCAGGAGCACTGCTGAGCACACAAGGAAGCTCATCAGCTGCTGGCTGGATGTTTGGACAAGGGGATAACTCCTGCTGAGGCTGGTGAGCTCCAGTCCTGTCTAATTTACATTGTTATTTATTCTGTAAGCATTCCTGTGCTTCCTGAGTACAAGCTGGCTTTTCAGCACGTTTACAGCCACACTCCCACAGAGAGCTCTGCAGTGACAGACAACTGCGCACAGAAGCAACAATCCCCTTGCATTCAGGAGGACCAGTGCATGTAGGGCAGCAGAGAAAGGCCACCCAGATGTCCATTTGCTTTATGTTATGGGGCACTACATTTTGTCCAGACTGCAGCAGTTTTCAAAGCCACAGTTCTCCAATTATGACATACTTCCCAAACAATCCTGCAGACAAGGAAGGTGTTTGCTCATCTTCTAGATGAGATCGAGGTGACTTGGTCAGGGGCTTGTGAATGACAAAAACATGCACAGCATCTGAAAGCAGAACATGGTGAATTCTCACCAGCTGGCAGGAGGTCATCTGTGGGGACTGACAACATGGCCCAAGAACACACTGTGTGTAGAGTGGCACACAGCCAAAGCCTTAGTTTTTGAGAAAGGAAGCCTCATCTTGCTAGAGTTGATGTCACATCTGAGGTTTAATGAAGCTGTAAGGAGCACAGTGATGTTATACTAACAGCTGCTTCTTGGTGCCAGCGGGAATTGTCCCCACCACTGGAAGCAGATCTCAGAAATATGCAGGAACAGTGTCAGAAATCCTTCATGGCTTGAGCTGAGGGGATCTGCAGGAACATTACCTGGGGCTGAAGCAAGGAGAAGGAGAAAGGAGCAGCTGCTCTATCACTCCCAATGGCTCTCCATGTACTCTTGGTGCTAGTTTCAGCCAGATCTGCCAGGTGATGTTGCTGGGAATTCATATCCATGTGCACTGCAGTAGGGGTTGGACACCTCCCAGCTGCCCAGAATAGATGTGGATATTGGATCCTGGGGTGATGGAAGACCAACATTTCATCTCCTAATCTGTATTCCAGATCTCAGTGAGACACTCCTCAGTTTCCCCTGTGCATGGTGAAATGAATGTGTCCCTCCACACAAAGTAGTGAAATCCATTTGCTGTCTCAAAGTACTTGAAACTCTTCAGTGCACTGTTGTCATCTGAATTCCTCTTTAGATCACAGTATTCTCCTGTAGGAATGAATATCACCATAGGTTCCCTCAGCCAGTAAAATACATCCTAGAAATTCTGATGCCAGTGACCGCTGTCAAACTGTGGGCAGCACATAATGTCTGCTGGAATAAGGTCAAACCTTGATGGGGAGAAACTGCTTTGGTGTCTTCTTTGGCAACCAGCTGAATCTGTCTGAAAACATTTCTAGGACCATTAGGAATTGGTCGATGAAATATCACAGGATGGACACAACCTGCTGTAAGAAAAGATAAATAAGTAAATGGACAAAAGGCTGTCCCTTGCAACAGCAGCTGCCAGTGTGGGCTTGCTGCTCCGTGCATATTTGTCTCCTGGACTAGATCTGCCTGCCACGTAGTGCTCATGATGGGCTCAAGCCTCAGACCAGGAGCTGCTGATCTCCATAACAGTGTCACCTGGGAGGTGACGAGCACAGACAAAGGCACCTCTTTAATTTTCATAGTGCTGCTAAGCTCTCTCTTTTGTAGGGTTGGATTTAGCACAGAGCCTATGGCTGCCTGATGACGTGTGAACGGGATGTCGGAGTGGAACTGACCTTAGAGCTGATGACAAGTTGTACTGGCAAAAGCTGGTGTAGCTGAGTGAAGGCTGAAGCCTCATAGCAGAAAAACCAAGCAGGCTTGGCTCAGGGTGCAGGAAGCATGCACAAATGCGCAACATGGCAACTACTGATTGAGACAGCAAACATCATGACAGAGGGGTGATTAGGGCATGGATGGCTCAGGGAGAGCGTCGTCTTAGGAGAAGTAGCAAAACCAAACAAGGTATGGGACTGTGAAAACCAAGCTGAGCTGCCACAGGGGCTGTCATTATATCTCACTCCTATTTTAAGATACATTTACAGCAAAAATTACACTTATTGCAAGCCTCCTCTTTTTCTCATGGAAGTACTTGTTCTCCTTTACCTGGTAGTAGAGGAACCTGTCCATAAATCTTTATGGCTCTCCTGCTGTTTTATATCACTGTGTAACTGCAATACCCTGATTTGTCCCTGTTTTCCCTGAGGACACTTTCCCATGTTCAGATTTCTTTTCAAAATGACCCAAGCCCTTTTGGGAAGCAAGGATGCTGCTGCTTCTCATAATCTTCCTGTATTCCGGCAAGGATTTTTGTGTTGTCTAGAGAATTCATTTGTGCACTTAGATATACACATGCATAGATCCACACAGCCTTTTGCAGGCAGGCAGGACATTCTTTGCCCATACTGCAGTCTGGTCCACCAGCTGTGGAAATGCAATCACAAGGTGCTGAGTGACAACTAATATACCCTACTTCTCAAAAGCGCTTATTAGCTAGGCTCCTCTATGCACTAAAATGACTGCACTATTTGCCACATGGAGCTGTCTTGTCTGGGGTCAATTCAGAGCACAATATTTCATGAGGACAGACCTGACATTACATCCCATAGGGTACTGACTTCTTTTAATGAGGTTTATCAGATTCAGATAGTAAAACCAGAATCACAGGAACAGAAAAAATCCCCACAGACCACCAGCCTGGAGATCATAGCTGAAGAACATTTGTGTGAGGACTAGCAAGACCCCAAAATGAAGTGAACGAGACTGATGTTGACAGTTTATTACAGTTCTTGGCTGGATTAGTGAACACATATATACTTTTTTTTTTTTTTCCTTTGGTAAGGCATTGTATTTTAAGCCAAGATCTGCTGTGATTTATGTATTACTTTAAATTTGAACTAGAGCTCATTGGTGTGTTTTCAAAATAAGGAAATTTCACAGAAATGTAGTGTTATGGAGCCAAAGCATGTCACAGAGATGTGTCTGTCTCTGACTACTACCCTGAGTCAGGGTGAGTTGAGCCAGCATTAATCTGCAGGGGTAAATCCACCTACCCCACATTTCTGTCATTCCCTCTCCCGCTCTTACAGAAGCGGTGGCATCTGTGTGGTCTCGTGATGAATGGGGTCAGGGAACTGATCTGGCTGAAAATAAGTGAATGTATAAAAGCAGTTCAGTTTCATCTGGTTGAGTTTTCCAGTCTTAATTATCCCGCGTGCTGGGGCGGAACCAGTAGCACAGCTTGTGTTGGGTGACTGACCATGGAACTAGGCTCAAGTTTTCACTAGGAGTGCTGTTTAGATCCATGACATTGTGGTCACATGCGGTCACCATGAGATAGAGATCATGACACAACTCTTTTTGAGCCAAAAATAACCTGTTAATACCATTTTATCCCTCAAAAATATTCAGAATTCTTTATTGTAAGTTTGTGCTGCCATCCCCAAAGGGATATGCTTAGGTTTCAAAGGATGGTGAGGGTAAACCATACCTGATGTATTTACCGTTGGTTTGGGAAGGAAGCAATCAGCTTTGCTTAATGTTTCCATGTGAAAAGTCTTTCAACTGTTAGCATTTTCCTCACACATTAGGACATTATCTCCTGAAACTCCTAAGGGTTAAGGATCAGCATCCTTCTGCCCTGACCCAAGCCTTCCATATAGGCAGGTAGGTAGCTGAGGCCCTAGCTGTGTCACAAGGAATTTGTAGGCCCCAGTAATCTCCCTGAGACCTTCCACTGAGTTTCTGGCTGTGCTTTCTTGTTCTGTCTCTTCCTAAGGAGTCAGAGGATGATTCCTTTACTAACGATGAGGCCAGGCCCAAGCTGGCTGTCTGCAGAGCTGGAGGGAGAAAATAGGGCAGCAGAGATCTATCTTACGCATTTTCCCTGCTCCTGACCTCTTGGACTTCTTGATGTCCAAGAGGTCAGGAGTGCTGCTTGGGGGTTCTGTCCTCCTCACAGCACCTTCAATTTTTCTGTTTTTGCCCCCAACTGCTGCCAAGAAACTCTTTCCTGTGGAAGGGGTTTTATTATTTATTCTTGTTTGGACAGAATCTGGCTACATCCCTGAGAAATTCAGCCGGGAGTGTAGCTAGGACAGATGCCTGTAGGACAGCAAATAATAATAGGACTAGTGTTCAGAGGTACTGTGGTGCGAGATGTATCTGACACAAGTTGTGCAAACTATAAAATAAAGATTCACAAACCCAATTGATTCAAAGCTTCCGACTTCTCTGAATTCCAGTCCTGTCCCATCAGAAGGAGCTATGGAGAATAAATAGCCCTGGAGTTAAGTCACAGTCCATAGGCGTGGGAAACCTCATTACAATTCTTGGCTTCACTGAGAACTTCCTTCCTGGCCTTTTCCAAGTGCTTTCATTCCTTCTGTGGAGCAGTACTTATTGACACACTCTCCTCAGTTTTGCTCAGATCCGGGTCTGAAAAGACTGTATGACTTACTTGAGATATTTGTCAGGTAAGCTTAGATGACAATGGTATTTGGAGTATGGAAAATGAACAACAAAAAAACAATCCCAAAACATTCATCCAGAATGGAAAACATGAACCCAATCATTCAGCTTTGACAAAATCATCAAAATTGAGAGCAGCATGTGTCGTAATAGGAGGCACTGGGTAGCCTTGCAAATGGCCAATGAGGAATAAGGTCACTGAGTTTCTAGCACAACATTACCCTGATTTTTGCTGAGGTTTCTCAGTGCTGTTGCAATGCAAGTCATCCAAAGTACAACACACAATGGACAAAAAAAAGCTCACTGGGTGGCAAGTAGTCACAAGTTTCAAGCCACCATATGTAGTCAAATGCATACTCAGAACTGCTCCTTGTCTCCTAACACAATTCACATGTGCTCTTTTGAAGTTTAGGACTTATTGCAAAATGGTACATGGACCATAATGTGCCCAGGGTGAGAGCTGGAACAGGCTGTGCTTCTGGTTCATAGAATCACAGAATGTCTTGGGTTGGAAGGGCCCTCAATGATCATCCAGTCCCAATCCTCCCACCGTGGGCTGGTTGCCACCCCTCAGATCAGGCTGCCCTGTCCAACCTGGCCGTGAGCACCTCCAGGGATGGGGCATCCTTAACTCCTTCTTTTCAGAAAAGAGTTTATTGTTGTGGGCATCCTGAAGAACAGATTACAGCCATTCTTTGTAGAGAAAAGCAGAATATCTCTAAAATAATGCACACCAGATCTAAGCAATGCCCAACCCCATTAAAAAAAAAAAAAAAAAAAAAAGGCAAGTTTAATCTGAGTGCTTGTACCCACTGTGCTTAGGGGAAACTCTCCCTATCTCCATCAGCACTGGGATGCTTGCCACACATCCTGTCCCTAGCTGAACCCCAAAGTGACAGGAGAAAAATGCATAAAAAGAGAGGGAATTTACTCTATGTGTCATGGGAGACAAAATGTTTCTTTTCCCTCTGCACAGGGAATGGGAGCCCCATACATCTATAAGCAAAGACGTTCAGTGATGTATCAATAAAACCTCCCCAGGAACACACAAGCTACCCATGAGTCTCCTCGTGAAAATCCTTCTCCAGAATGGCCCTGATCCTGCCACAGGATCCTAACTCTATCAGGGCCCTCTCTGAAACTGTGCACCTTCCCTTCCAGAAGGCTGTTTTCAATAGGCACGCAGGCTTACAGCTGTAAATGTTTCACTGCTTGTTTAGACTGCCGCTGACCAGGAAGCATCTGCAATGATTTTGTATGGAGGAGGCTTGGCAGCGGTAAATTACCATCTGACCCGATGCTGTGGTTGCTTACTTTTTTCCTTCTTCATCTCTTTTTTTTTTTTCCCTGTTCTTCCAAGGAGATTTGGGATCCAGGACACGTTAAACATTATTTTGCCGATTTTAAATCGTTTTGCAATATTGCAGTCAACTTGAATGCCAGGCTTATGCCTGTAAACTCTATTTTTAACCTTGACTTTGTCAGTGTGATGGATACTGTCATATCAAAGTATTTAAGGGTTTGTGGTAAAACTTCCTCAAACCAATTTTTTGCTCAAATGAGAATAGTCTTACTGGAAGCCTATACAGATAGGAGCTATAAAAATTGAGTTTAAAATTGAATCAGGCTGCAGGAAGAAAACAATCCTTTTGTAACTCGGCCGCATAAAAGCAGGCCGTTTTTGGAACAGGGATGGGCTCTGTTCATTGCGTGCACATCAAACTAGCTTAACTCTAACCCAGTCCTGAAAGGATCCTGTGAATCAAAGCTCCTGTTCTGCAACACTTTTGCAAGATGGTGCTTTTTGACTGTATTATTATAGCATAACAACTAGTAGTCAGCTGAAATATTTGCCTTCCTAGCACTTCAGAGAAGGATGCAAACCAAGCTGTGAGCACCTTTGTGGCAAAGGCCGCAGGAATTACAAGACAGGAGGCTCACTCCTAGCAGGTGGCTGGCTGAGATCGCCTGTGGGCAAAGCAGCACTGGAGAACTCACGTGGCTCACGTTCCATGGCTCGTCAGCAGCAGCCAGGCTGAGAGCCAGCCATGTGGGACTGTGTGTGTGAGCCATGCTGGAGAGCCAGGAACACCTGCTTTTAAATTGGGGCAAATTGCTCTTTGTTTCTAGGCACATAGTGTGGTCTGCATGAAGTCATCAAGCTATCATCTTCTGAAACGAGCCTACCAACTAAGGAGTCATGGAACACTCCCCTATCTTCAGTATGGCAATCACTCAATCCAGTAACATCTTACAGGTGCTCAGGTCCACTCTCCAGGAACCAGCTACCAGAAATATGATGCTACATGAAATGCCTGAGCTGTCACTGTAGCATAGTAAAGCTGACAAATGTGGTTTGAGCCCACTGCAGTTTTAGACATGGGATAGAGGACTGGAGAGTAGGATGCTATTCATCTCTGTGAATATTGCTGAGAAGGTTGTCTCTAGTGGTTTTTTTCTGTTTTGTTTTTTTTTCTGATTTGGTTCTTTATCGTTTGGCCCTTCTAAAGTACAAGCAAACTGTGGAATTAGAAAGTTGAGGAAGAACAGTTTTTACCTGAGTACCCAAAAGCATGATGTGAAATTTGTTGTTTCTTCTTTGCCTTGCCTGAAACACAGGTGACCTTTTCAGGGTAAATCTATGTACCTACCCAAGAACAGAGAATCTTTCACGATTACCACAAAGCTGGTAAAAATATGAGGCATAAAGATGAAAAACTGTTTGAATATCACATCAATTTATAGCTTACTTAAAGTGCATAAGCCTGTCAGAATATCCTCACTGAATAAATGGGTACTAGACTATGACTAGATCCTTATTGCTGACAATATAAAGTAGAAGGCCAAATAAAAAAGATGCTGAGATCAGGAGTAACAGCCTGAAATAACTCTAAAGGGCATGTTCATTTCCTCAGGTTTTCATTCAGACAGACACATGATGGGTTGAAGTGTGGTTCAGCTTTTCTTGGTGCTGACGGAACTGCAGATGCTCCATCTTGGTATCTTACCTAACTTCCCTTTCCACATCAGGTGTAGGCAGCTTTCAGTTTGGGATTGCCCACTTTTCTGTTTCAGTTATATATACACTGCTGCTGAGCAGCCAAAGGAGCAACCAGGAAGACAGTGATCTTCTTGTGTTACTTATGAACAAGCTTCACATTGCATCCATTTCTGCCTACCAGCTCTCTAGCTTGCTTCATAGAATTAGAAGATTTTCATGTAGAATGGTATGCTAGAACTTGTTGTCTTATCTGCTGGAAAGAGGCTCTAGCCCTCCACACTGTTTCAGAATGGGACTCTAGCTGAGAGTTAGTAGGATAGAAATAAACTCTACTTGCACAGCAACAGACCCATTAGAAGGAAATAGAGCAATTGAAAGGGCTTGCCCTGAAAAATCCCATGTGTTCAAGCAGAGATCATGCACATCCAACACAGTATGCCCTAGCACACATTTGTGATTGCAAACTGTGCTTATGCAAGAAAGTGCTTAAAACCTGGCCTAGGTCAGGTCTCAACTGGAAGGAATTTACTCGAACGATCCATCTGGAGGTGTTCAACCACCAGACTCTGCTTCTGGGGTATAAGTATTCCTGGCTTTGGGCACGAATTCCCAGGCAAGCTTAATGGTGCGCAGCTGCTTCACACCCCCATGAGAAGAAGGCTCATGTCGCACATCTGGACACCAGTCTGTCAGATATACCACCTTGCAACCTGGTGTCGCTAGGTACTCCTTTCCTGTGTTTTCCCTCGCTCTTCAGAGACTTCAGGGCTCTCTCTTAGGATGCTGTTCACAAGTTACTTATGACACAAAAATGGCATTTTCACATATTTACACAATGACATCCTCTTTCTGTCCAATGAGATCCCCAGTACTAGTCCTTTCTCTCTCCTGCTCTCACAAGGTCATGGTTTTTTTCACTGGCTTTGGGCTCACCAAGTGGTGCTATATCAGCTTTTGGGACCATTCACATGTCTGGTTTACAGAGTCTGGATTCACATCAGTAAAGCTGGGTCACATCCTGCATGACAGCCATATTTTATTTCTCATACCAGCACCAGATGCCTCATAAACTGGACAGTCTGTGTACATGCCGAACCTCCTCTTTTCTTTAACCTCACCACAATTCCATCAGCACCAAATGGGCCGAAGCATTCCTGTGAAGTGACCAATTAAACCACGTTGATTTTTTAAAAATAAAAATAGACAGGGTGTTTTTTTTTTCTTTGTGTCCTCTGAACCAAGTGCCAGAAGGAATCTCCACCCCTCAGATGAAGATTTATTCTTTGAAAAAGCTTAAATTAGAAAAAGAAAAGCAAATGACAAAAGTAAGCCCTTTTCTTTTTGTCTTTCCAACTAGCATTGCCTTTGATTAAATTGGAAATCATTCCGTTGTTGTAATTTTAGTTGGAGGTTGTGATAGCCTGAGAGATCAAATTTGCTTGCATGGTCTCTGTCTCTGGAGTGCAATGGTCTTAATTGTAACTCTCCTATAGAATCTCAGTTTGAAGTACTTTTATTTATGTAGGGACAAGGAACAAGCAGTCTATAAAGGCACATCTTTAATTGTTCCTAGCAAATCAGGGAGTTTGAGAAGGAGTTCACTTTCTTTCTCTTAAACATATTGCAGTGTTTTGTTTTGTTTTTTTTCTAGTAAAGAAGGGAACCCATAAAAATTGCTGGGAAAACAGTGTTGTGAAAAAACTTATTCAGCAGGAATTGATATTCTCCTCCGTATGACTGTGCAATCATTAGAGGGAATATCTGGGAATACATAGAATCTGGGAATTCAGTCTTCCCCAAATTCAATGGTGTATTGGGTATCTTGTTGCATTCTTCCAGATCAGTTGAAGAGTGGCAGTAGAACCACTTGGATCAACAGATGGTGGGTATATTCATTCCTAAATTTCTCTGAGAGTGGGGTTGTTCAGGCTGTGCAACCAGAGGGGGCCAAAGAAGCAGTTGTAAGCATAGCCCTTGAAATAGCCAGTAGAAACATACAAAGGTCACAGAGCAGGAAACTGTTGACTAAATACCTTGTCATAAGAAAATGTCACTCTTGCAACTTCACCCAAACGATACCAGTGTCTTGGAGATCTTGAAGTACATGCTAGTTATAAGGTATAATTACTCTTCCATGATCTTACATCTCAGCCTTCCTGACAGAAATTAACAGAAGTTTGTCGTGAAGCTGTATGCAAAGTGCTTTGCATGATAGGCAACCAGAAAGATACATCTAATCTGTAAGATTTTCAGATGATGAGTTTCAACTTCATGGGCTCGGATTGAAGGAATATAAGATTCACGACTGAACCTCAAAGGTTGTTCAGTGCACAAGGATTTGGACAGGGAACTGGCAAACCCATGAGCTGTAAAGTAAACCTGTGCAAATATTTCATACCTAGGAGAAGTCTCATCTGGGCTAGTTAGAAAATTCTAAATGTACTGCATTTGTCTCACAGTTCCAAACACTCCCCTTGCTTTCCTTCCCCACTACAACAACTGAATAGGAGGAGGATACATTCTCTTTCCTCCCTGAGCACGAGCCAGTGGAAAACAAAAGAGCTCATTCAGCGCACATCTCTAGCAGGAAGCATCAAGAGAAAGGAGTAAGTTGCAGACAACAGCAGTCTGTGTCAAACAGAACTGCTCCTGATGAGCAAATGTTGTAAGATTTACTGGAAGACATCAACTGCTTTTATGTACTTCCATTCTCCCTGTACATTTTCTTTCCCTCATCTGGCTACAGAGATCTCATTCCATCATCTTTAATTAATTCCCTTTACTTTTCACTTCTCCCTGAGCTGGGTGCTGGGAATTTGCTATACCAGGCTCATTCTGTTAGTCTATTTTTGTTATTCCCAAGCTCTCCCCATGTTAGTGTGGGATGTTCTCTAAGTTATGGTGCTTAAAGCCAATTGCTACTCTTTTATACAAGTCCCAGGGCTGTCTGCATTCACTCTGAATATGAGTGCTCAAGTTTTATGGGGAAGAAGAGAAAAACTGGTTCATTTTTCTTTCTGTCCTTGTTGCAGGACGAATGTTTAGCTGCCTTCCTGTTAGCAGTATTCAGATAACCCTCAGAGGGCAGGTTTTCAGCACAGACCAGGGAGTGAAGATGAGAGTACATATGTCAGGCCCTCCAGATTCCTAATAGCAGAATTGCAAGACTTATTCTCTGTGGTCTTTCCTAAAAGCTTGGTTCTGAATATTTCTTTTTCTTTTTCTTAAAAGAGGCTTATTAATTTGGCTCTTAATTTGCCAGTTCTGTTTCATAAATGTTAACCTGTTCCTCCATGTGTTCCTCAATAGGCAGATTGAAATTTTAGCCTCCCTGACCTACTTGGGAATTGCAGTCTTGTTTCATTCCTGCTTCTCCATTAAGTTTACCAGAGGTCTTAAAGAGTACTGCAAACTGGCCATAGATACGGAGGAATGCACTGAATAAGCAATTGCCCCAGCTATCCAAACAAGTTCCCCTATTCTCAACCCGTTCTTGGAGCTTATGGGTGTCCCCCAAGTACCAGTGCTCACATGCATTATTCTAGTTGAGTTTTCAGTGACCCAAAGACTCTTTTTCCAGTGAAAATTCATGGAAAAACACACATCTGGATGCAGTCATAGGCTAATGTAGAGGATGACTGGGTGGTGTGATGTGACAAAATGTAAATCTGTTTGCATTCTTGGAGTTATTGGCTGGGTGAACCTCTCACCATGGATGCATGTGCTTTTTGGTTAAGCTACATTTGCATAACTTTCTTGTTTTTCTTTTGGACTCATATTCCTGAAGCTCAAGATGCAGAAAAGGCTTTATCCCAAAATACCAACATACGCTATGTAAAGATACAGAGTACAGATCTTACTCCTTGGGAAAGCTGCAGCTGGACTGTTAGAGCAACAGCATGAAGGTGCTTCATTAAATCTTTGTTGTTCAGCAAATATCCTCCCTGAAAAGTTAGAGCTCTGATCAACACTGTTGGGATATTGCGGGATACACAGTATTGTTACCTTCCTCAAAACAGACAGAACTGAGAGCTTATCAAATTTCTCACTGGTTTCCATTTGTGAGACCATTTGTAGCTCTGCCTCTAGTTTCAGAGCAGTGATTAGTTACTGCTTTCGGGTTTATCAGTCCTGCAGAAAATAATGCTAAATTGGGAGTGAGATTCTTTGAGTCCTAAGCCTATTAATCTCCAGATTAACTTTGTTTACTCCATATTACTTCGTGTCTTATTTTACCTGTCCTTACTCTTGTTACATTCTTTCAGGTCAGTTGAAGAGTGACAGTAGAACCACTTGGATCAATCCAGATGGTGAGTATATTCGTTTCTAAACCTCTCAGAGAGTGGGATTGTTTAGGCTGTGCAACCAGAGGGTGACAAAGAAGCAGATGTAAGCATAGCCCTTGAAATAGCCAGTAGAAACATACAAAGGTCACAGAGCAGGAAACTGTTGACTAAATACCTTGTCATAAGAAAATGTTGCTTTTCCAACCTTTTTCCTCCACATTTCTTTGAAAGAAAGCATCACTGTAAAAGCAGATATCTCCACTTGATAATGCAATTTCTGATCAAATCTAGATGCTTTCAGTTCAGAACAGCCACTAATAAAGAGAGTATATGTCTTGGAATGAATGTGACCAGGTCTGATATTAAGAGGATGAAGTTTTGGGGTCTTGCCACTTCATTCATAATTATCAGTAACTGAAAATTCACAGGGGTAATGGCTCCCTCCCCAGCTGGTCTCTTTGCCGTTTTAGTCAGCTGACTCTTTTCCAAAGAGGAGAGATTGTTTTTGTTTGTTTGTTCAGGGGAGGGAGGGAAGAGAGAGCAAAAAAACCAAAAATCCCAAATAAATGAAGCAAAACCACTACAAAAGGCTTAGTTTATCCTGTGGTGGGACATGAAAAATTTCTGAAGTCTCAGAAAATTTCACAGGATGAGAAAACCATTATCTGCACAGATTTATTTGCAAAGAGATGTTCAAGAAGAAAAGGAATCTGAACTAGCTTTTTTCAAACAGATTACTTAACTCAGAATAACTTTGACAAGTCCATTTGTTCCCAAGGTCATTAAAATACCGTCTTACAGACAATTTTTTCCAACATTTAAGTCATGGAGTTCAGTTCCAAAGTGAATTAAGGTAAATCAGATTAAAGCCATATGAATTCCAAATGAGGTGGGTTGTAGTTTAAATAGCTTTAAATTCACTGCCCTGGTAAATTAAGATGAACCAAGCTGCATGATTCTGTGTAGGCAAAGCTGTTCCAGAAGCTTCTGACAGTCTACTGAAGTTCATCCGCATGCGATATCCTTTCCTGCTTACTTACACCCTGCAAGGAATGTAGTCTGTAGCCAACGATAGTAAATTATCAAGTAGCTGGCAAGATGATGTCAGATTCTCATTTGTACCCATTGTTCTTTGAGGGTAGATGGTGGCAACCCTTTTTCCTTTATTCCTTCTTTCTGACGATTTCCTGCTGGTTCTCTGGCATGTTGTCAGACTGCATTTTCTTTATTCACATTTTCTTAGGGATATATATATATTTGTTGTGCTGGCTTTGTTTAGGCAATTTGCAGAACATGAGTTCCTATAGCTTAACAGCACAGAGCTATGGTTGTCAACCAAAGTATTGTTGTGTTCAGGAAGAACTTGAGCATCTGGGATTGCAACAGGGAATTTTGAAAATGAAATACATCCTACAGCTGTGGGATACAAACCATTCTCACTATTAAAAGTCTGCATAAACGATGTCTGTTGGATATGAGGGTTCTTGCACTTATCCCAGAGCATCTGCCACTGGCGAACATGGTCAGACAGACTAGGTCTTAGAATCAAGAGCTTTTTGGTGTGGATATGAGTTTCCATGCACCATAATCAAGTGTGTTAATATTTGATGAGGCACATCTTGGAGGTACAGTCCATTAGCAAATGCACAGTTGAACTTAAGCAGCTCCCTACAGGTCTGAATCACAGTTCTTAGTTGTGGCTTCGTCACACTGTCAAGGCCAAAGAAGTCAGCTTAGTGCTTTGGCTTGCTAGTGCAGAAGAATGTACTTCATATTTTTACTCACAGCCTCTTCTTTAAGTTGTTCCAGCAACATTTCTGCTCTCCACATCTACTCTCCCCTTCTTGAAAAGCAGATGGCTTCGTCAGATATTAGCTCCTCTGAGCCCACAACATCAAATCCAAGTCTTGTTTAACAAAAATTTGCCGCCTGTCTGTGTTAGCAGGCTCTGGATAAAGACATCTTCCATATCTTGGTTTCTATTAGTCTTTCAATTCTCATAACATTTCAGTTTTTCTTGGTACAGTGAACTTACTGATGACAGAGTAGAACTTGGGGTCAAAAAACTGGTCTGTTATTGGGATGGTGTATGAAATATTCAGGAAAAATGCTGGTATCTTTCAGAATTCAGAACTTTTTGTCTTAACAAGAGGCTGGTTGGTCACAAGGTGGACACACAAACTCACTCTGAACTGTAGAAGGAGAAATATCACATCAACTGGTCCCAGTTGGAACACTAAGTACTTGTTTCTTCCTTAGGATTTTACACTCATGATTTAGGCAGGGTTAAGTAACAAGGAGATTGCTCTGTAGTAAAGAAGAAAGCTCTTAGATGGAATTGCCTAGTTTGCAAAATTATATCAGATAATGCAGGAATGGAATTAAAGAAGGGTTCTGTTTAAAAATACAGAACGAAGAGAAGAAATTCTTCTCTTCCTGAGCCTGCAGAGTGTTGCAGTGTTTGGACCGTTGATCCCTTGGCTATCAGAGTTAATTCTGGGAATCACAACTGCAGCTGAGAAAAAATTCCAAATCTCCATCCTTTGGGAAATTCTGACATTTTAAAATTTGCTTTAAGCTCCAAAACATGAGGTTAAAGAAGAAGAAGAAAAAAAAATCCTTAATTCCTTTTCTGCATAAAATGTCGAAAGCTTTCTTCTTATTATTATTTGTAAATGTCAAAACACCTTGTTTTGACATTCAAAATGTAAATTGTGAAAGCGCTTAATCCCTCAGACAGCACACTGAGGATCCCTTCCTCTGAGGAAATCACAAAACTCAAATTCACTCTTCACCAATGCTTTCATTGCCTTCTGGGAGTTGTGGTCCCAGCCTGTGCTTTCTCCTTTCGGCCAGTAACCAGATTGACTACACCTCCTATTATGCTGCCCAAACCAAAGTTGCATCATGCTCTGAAACAAAAGAAAAAAGAAAAGTATTTGCTTGCCTTGTGGGATATGTCGTTTTCTAGGAAATCTATACTCCTTAAGAGAGAACATGGGCAACTGATCCTCTGCACTGTACCATAAGGAAATACATGGCAAAGAAATGTGGATTCCTGTGTTGTTGCACAGATTTAAAGAAAAATCACAATGAGATTCTGCAAAGGAGGAGTATCCATCCACTTGATCAAGCAGAGGATTTGTACTGGAGTTGAAGCAACTCAAATCCATTTCAGTCTGATTTTCCCCCTACCTTTTAAATGGTCTCTTTCCACAGAAAGTTTTCATGCTCATGTGTCCAAGTGTAAAACTCCAGATAAGCTTTCACTGTCACATTTCAGAGATCATGTTAGTAAATACAAGGCTATTGTTTAGCTGCTTCTGGTCAGTCACTGCCCAAGTCGGGAAAAAAAGAAGATAAAAAACAAGTAGGGAAGATTTGTTGAGTTCATTCCTTGAGTATAGACTTAAACTTATAATATATTTATTCAGTGTCATGAAACACTCCATAAAAAGGAAGTGTAGATGTGGCACTGGGGGGACATGGTTTGGTAGGGATGGGATGATGGTTGGATTTGGTGAATTTGGAAGTCTTTTCAAGCCGTGATGATTCTATGATTCTATGACAGAAGTGGGAATCCCAAAATAGCTGTTCCAGATTTGCAGGTGAAGTTGTCAGATTAGAGGATAGAAGTCAAATTCCTTGCCTTCAGTATAAAGCAAAGAGGAAGAATTTTGGGGTTTGATAGCAAGAAAAGCGTAGGACAAAAACTTATTTAAAGCTTGCACATTTTAACTGGCATTAATTGTGCGCTAATGAGCTGTAGGATTGATTTGTGTGGTATCAATGACCATAGAAATACAACAGGATGCAGGATGGGATTCACCCCATTTGAGTCTAAGTTCCTTAGACTCAAAAAAAAAAAAAAAGACTTTAATTCAGTGCCCCAAGGCTCCATCTTTGCCCACAGAGAGAAACTTCATCTACAAAATGTGCCAACATCAAAGTGTGGAATAGCTGAGCTGGGCAGAAAATGTAGCAGGTGGGTGAGGAAAGTAGATCCCTTGAGCAGGGATGGAATTGTATGTGAACTTCATCAGCTGTGTCACTAGCATATGACTGCAAGTAGCCATTAAAAAGGAATGAATTGAGCTTGTAATTTGGAGCCCGCCCTTTTCTTGGTCAGGACAGTGCGAATGGGAAGTGGGAGCGTTGCACTTGTTCACATTGCCTCTATGGAAGAGGAAGAAGCCTTCCCCTCTTCCCCAAGCAGTGCCTGCAGATTCCTTCAGGCTGACCTGCAGCAGGATGACAGGCCACCAGAGGCCCCAGACACCAACGGCTCTGAGCTGTCTGCCAGCAGAACTAATGGCCCAGGCCTTGCTGGCGAGAGAGCAGAGAGCAGTAAATGTCCCAGAGATGCTGCTGAGTTGATCCGTTTCCTGCACGCAAGCTGCACATTGTAAAAACTGAGGCTCAGATTCTTTTTCCTGTTTGCACTGGAGCAGACCGCAGAAATTGCACAATCCTCCAGACCAGACCCAAGGTGAATCGTGAGATGATGGATTCCAAGGCAATATTTCACACTTGCTGAAAAAGTGATACAGCCCATGGGAGGGGGCTGTAATTAGGGTGAGCAGTGGCAACCCACAAACAAAGTAGTTCCATAAGCAGTGGAAGAAATGAAAGTTCATTTCCAAAGGCTCTCACTTGCATGGGCTCTCCAGTGCCCAATAAAAGGTGTGATCCCCAAGTGACAGAGTCTCTCTTCTTTCTCCACTTGCTTATTTTGATGAAATATGATAGGCAAATATTTTTAGGCATTCCCCCTCCCTGACAGGTTACAAAGCTGTTAGCTGGAGGTCAAATGGACTGACACATAAACAACATGATCACATTAAACTCAGTTTCCTGGGGGCACCACTCTAGAGTAAAAGTTTTGCTTTAGTGGAGGCATCTGCAAGAGCGGTGGGGAGGAGAGTAGCAACTTACACGTAAATAACGGTAAGGAGTCAAAAAGAAAATTGAGATACCTTTTTTGTCATTAAATGCCCTCTGGAAGACCATTTATTTAGTGCAGTGGTAAATGTCAAGTCACAGTTTGAACCAGTGATGGAGCATCTGATGGGAATGCAGGGCCAACCCAGGGGCGTTCAGGTGCAATCAATGTACCTGAATGACTGGAAGAGGTGGAGCCAGGATCTACCCCTTTCCAGACCTCATTTAAAGGTGGCACTGGGGACAAGGGTTTCTTTCTGGAGATCCCTGTCTGCTCAAGGCCTTCTAAGGGTAAGGAGATTTTTATTTTTAACTCTGCTCCTGTGTCCACAGCTGCTACATTTGGACTTATTCTTACTTCCTGTAGCCTAGAACTTTGCTATCCCACTATTACAGCTGTGTTTTCCATTGCATTAGAGTGTTATGTTCAGTGATGCATTTTTAACATAGGGAAGAGAAAGGATGAAAGCAATACCAGTAACTGAAATTCTGCCAATAACTGTATTGGCTGATGTAGAGCTGAAGTGGATGTCAGTGGGCATGTTTAGGTCAGGTGTTTGCCCAGCTATTCAAGGCTGACACTGTCTTCTGGGAAAGGATGACCAATTGTGCTTGTGCTCAGACTTTCTGAAGTGCATAGATGGCTAGGGAGTTTGTCCTTTTTGTAAAGGATTTACGATTTACATTCCATCGGTCTTAAGCAAAGTACTAGCCCTATAACTGAAGGGAATGGTGAAGTGATTGCTGCTATCTTGGTTCCTTCTACTCTGGAAAGATTCACTGATCTGTTTAGGATGAAGTAGCACGGTGACTTTAGAAGTTCTCCTTTACTACAGTTTTGTGCCTCTGTCTCTGACCCACAGTGCTGCTAAGCGTTTGTATTCCCTGTGCATCCATACTTCTCTACAGCAGTAAGATTCACTTGGCAGGTGCTGCAAGCCAGAAAGAAAATAGTGTGGCACCAAGGTAACAACGTGTTCCTGCCAGTCTTAGGGACTCATATCTGTTGCAAGCCTCAACTGTCTGTTCATGCAAGGACTGTGTGACACTCAGTGGGTGTGCAAGTGCAGGGGCTGGTTTGTAAGCCCCTGAACAGTAGTTGTGTGTTATCATGGATCATGGCTGTTTGAACACCTTCCCTGACATGCGCAGCAAGGTCAATTCAGAAATGAACACCTAAAGGTGAGAACAGGATTGATCTAGCGTCACACTAGAAATTTGTTTCAGAATTCTTTTGTACCATTCTGGCTATAAATGATGGAACTCATAGAACACAGATATGGTTGACAGCGGTTTGAATGCAGTTGAAGATCTAGACAAAAGGTTTTCTGTTGTTATCCTTGCGTGCATAAAGAACAAGTAGTGTTATATGTCTTATCCTGAAGAACAGTTCTGGCAATGAGAAATTTCTGATGTGTCTCCCTTTCTCCAGGAAACAAGAATAGACTAAAGTAAAGTTTCTTCAAGAAACTGTGATGGGGAAGAGTTGCTTAAAATCAGGAAATGAAGTATTGCCATAGATATCAACAGGTCAACCATTAAAAAATAAAAAAAAAAAACACCACAGAAGTATCATGTAAGAACAACACAAGAAGCAGTGTTTCCTAGTAGCAAACTGTAACCTGGAAGGTTGTTTGACAGAGTCAATGAAAACTCTCTAGAGAGGCTGTTCTTGAAGAGAATGATTGACACTAATACCTTGCACAGCCTCCACTCATAAATGAGGAACCTTTTTGATAACTAATTCATCACACATGACAGATACAGTCATAGTCTCTCTCTCTCATAAAAAGGACAGATTTCTCTGCCTCTCACTGTGTGTGAAGTCTAAATCTTTTGCACCAAACATTTGCTTTCAAGAGCTTTGCTAGAAATAAGTAACAATTTTGTAATAGCCAAGCAAATACCCTGGCTCCACATCTCCCTTCCAAGATTCAGTGTGAACATAAACCAGATGTGATCCCAACAAAGAGGCATTCTCTGATGTACCAGATGGGACTCCTTCATCACTTTCCCATTGACTAAATATAGTTGGAGGGAAACAATAGTGCCAACACAGAGCACTGAGGTTGAGTGATACGAGGAAGGATTTTTTCCTTCATTCCAGAAGCTAGTGACATCTCCAAATGGGCAAGCAGTAGAAAACTAAGAGTGTATTTCCTCTTTTTTGCCCTATATAGTTCTTCCCCCTGGTTGGCCATTATGGAGTGCAAAGTATTTCCTAGCTTTGGTTTTGTTTTTTAATAGCAATTTTCATCCCTTTTTCAAAGTTAACTGCTATTGTGGGTTGTCACTACTGCTGTGCTATAGACAATATCACAAACAGGAATTTAAAAAATAGAGCAGGAAATAACAACTGTGAAAAACTCCTTACCCTGGAGAGCCATTGTTTATCCTCCTTCATGTATGCTAGCAATAATTACACTAAAGTCTGGTTAGGAAAAAGGATCCATTCTGCATCAGAGAGGAAAATGTAAATTTTTCTCCCTCCTAAACTTAATACGAAGAACGTTTCATTAGATGTATTTTTCTAGTTTAAAATACTAAAAGAAAAAGAAGTCTTCCCAATATAATTCCCATTTGAAAAAAAAAATCTCTTTCATCCAAAAATTCAAATAACTGAATACAAACGGTGGATGTCTTCCTTAAAAGGGGGGAAGGAAGTCCAAGATGACCTTAAGTTTCTCTCTGTTATAGAGGGCTGTTGGTTGAGAGATACCCCACAGGCATACCACATACTCCAACCTCCTGCATGTGTCATCCAAAGCAGGAATGCCAGGCTCATCTTTGCTGTATTTCTCTTATCTTATATTTCATCTTACTGATGAAATTACAGGTTATTGTGGGCATGTACCAGCCCTGGTGAGCATGTGCCCAGAAATAACAGCAAAGCAGTGGGAGGTCTGTGGCTGAGGGGAATGATAGAGCATTCAAATAGTGATGGCAGACTCAAATCAATATTTACGTACATCCTCAGGCTAATGCAGCTTTTTGCCATTGACCAACAATTTCCCAGTAGTTCAAACAAAATTTCCAGGCATGAATTCTTTGCATTTCAGAGACAGATTTCACCATATTGTAAGTCATAAGACAGAATTCTTCATTGCTTGGATGGAGGCAAAGTCTTCACCCAGCACAACAACCTCTCCTCTAGAATTTAAATGGCTGCCACAGCACCCGAGCAATTAGGTTCTACTTTGAGTAGAATGATTCATGCTTCAATAAATTCAATTTCAACAAGACATAATTATGGTGAGTCACATAATCACAGATTAATCACAGCACCTCCCATTTAGCCGTCAAAACAGTGGAGGATTCCAGATGGGATGCATATGATGCTGCTTTTGCTTCACTTGGTTCCATTTCTGTTATATGGGTTGAACTTACACAAACTCAAGAAGGCTTTAGGGATTGATAGCACAAGTGTTAGCATGGAAAATTAGCTACTGTTTACGATTTGGTGAATGAACCCAGAAAGATAATGAATGTTGTTAATACCAGTGAGTTCCACAAGAACCCAAGTCTCCTATTTGCTGCTGAGCAACCTTTGACATGATGCAGGGAATGAATATACTTAGTGACTTCTATAACTGAGCCCAAATGGCTATACAAATGGGACCTCGCTCCATGAATTCTTCTGTTGTCTTGGTTTGTCAGAGCTGTAGGGGATGGGAAACCTCTCAGCATCCAGTTCCTATCTGATGTCATTCAGATATTGAAAACATGTTAGAATTCCCTTTTAGTCAATGCTGTCCCTGGTCATCTCTGTCTATGCTGGCTTCTGGCTCAGTTGAGGTATGGTACTGTCTCCTCCTTTCTCCGTACTCCATTTTTACTGTTAGTGAATCTGGGCACTGCAACAGAATCATTTATTTGAGCTTGTGCTCAGATTGTCTCATTTGAACATCACTCCTAGCCTCACGTACACTTGCCACAAACCAATGAGGGGGAAATTCCTTCTTTGTGATCAGACAATTTGCGGCTGCCCTTTACCAGACCTTGGGTAGGAATGTATGCAGTGGTTTTTCCAAATACTGTAACCCAATTTATTTTGTGTGATCAGCTCAGTTTGAATTGCAGTTGGATCATCTTATGGAATTGTTTTACTTTCAAAACTTTCATTCTTTAAAGTGGTCAGAAAGGGGTTTGTTTTCTTTTCCTTTGTATTGCATTTATTTTTAAGGTGAGAATGGTGGTGGGGGAACAGGGCAAGAGGGTGTGTTTTTTTTTTTTACAAGAGTGAGATGGAAGATTGTTTTTTGACAGTTTGTTTTATACTGCCCCTGGTGAGTATAAGATTTGACAAGCTGATGTTTACTTCCCTGTACATCTTGAGAGTTTTCCCTAGAATTCAGTTTCGTTTTAAAAGCTGGCCAAAGGATCTGTGGAGCGGGTGGAGTGTTGATGGAGATGCTGGTAAATTAACATTGTCAGCAAATTAATAAAACATTTAAAAGAAAAGTCTTCGATGCAAACACAATGTTTCTTTAATCTTCTCTCTCTCGCCCCCCTCCTCTCTTTCTTTCCCTTTGAACAAATCTTTTTGATAAACACTAGAGTGTATGACTTCTGGAGAATTAATAATGTTCTGACAATCAGCAGGTGATGGTGAATTGATGGGTTGCGAAGCTGGATGTGCACAGAAGAGCAGAGAAGGAGCCCTAGGCAGTGCACTTAGGCAACATAAGTAAGTGCATGTCTGAAGGTGGGTGGTGAACAAAACAGCATAGCCTTGGGAGGGGAACAAGATGTGAATATGGGGTCTGAGTAGGCATGGTAAGCTGTTGGGCCATTCAGCAGGCAGAGCTCCATCTCAGTCAGCACGTATGATCTGCATCTTTCTGCCATTTGCCCAGACTCCCTGGTGGGTGTCTCCAATGGTTAGTGAGGCGGTAGTAGCTGGAGGTGCTGTTGAGTACCTCCATACTGTGAATTTCTGAACTGGATGGTAAGAAACCAGAGGAAGTTTCCAACTGACTGTTTATATGATCTAGCCAGCAAGCTCAGGGTGGGGTTTTGAGTGGAGAATGTTGCTCAGGACAACTGCAAGCCCAAAAAGCCACATTTATTCCATGGCTGAAGCCTGTATCCACAGTCTCAGGAGATTATATTACTCACAGAAAAAGCTTATTAAAATCTCCCATGCATCATAAGATATGCCACCCAGCGGGAGGTGGTGATTCTGTCTCAGTGGCATCTGAGTTGTAGAGGAGATATCCAGATATGACTGTGTGCTCCCAGCAGGGCCTTCTAAATTCCTAGCTTTTAGATGCTACAACAACAGACCTGAAGGGGAGAAGTTGGTTTTAGAGATGTGGCCTCACTAACTTTGTGATCATAGCCTTTTCTCTGAGTTTAGTCTGACCCCAAATTAATGCTAAGGTGGTTTTGGAAGTGCTGTGCAGCTAAGAGGTCTCATGGCCCTTGAAAGGCAAGATGTTTATTTTTTAAAAAACTAGAGTTGAGATGTGATCCCAGCTAAGCTGCATAAATAAATTATATATATAAATGGTTATAAATAATACCATGTGCTTCTTGAGCCCTCTATTGTACTCATTTTATAGATGATTCCCCCTAATTTCTTCCCAAATAATTCCCTGGAGTTGTTGTGCTCTACAAACCCATTGCATTCTACCTCTTAAGAGCGCTACCACCTAGCTGGGATAAAGGCAGTTGACACAAAGACCCCACTTCTCCACATGTCTATGGAGCCAGTTCTCCTATCAGTTCAGTTTTGCCAGATGGCACTTTTGGCCCATAAAACATTTTGGGCCTACTTCCAAGTCACAGGTCCTTAAGAACTGAAACCATTCTCAAAACCCTTGGAAGTGTGAGGAGGGTGGTATACAATCCCAGAGCCAACTCCATGGTCCAGTATCAAAAACAAGAGCAGACCTGGAAAAATATTACAAAACTCTTCCACTGGCACCAGCGGGTCAGTGTCATTACAGGCAGTGGTGTTGTTCTCAGATAGTATTTCATTGGCTTCCTTCTCCTTTTTCCTCTCCCTCTTTTAAAGTTTTTTTTTTTTTTTCCCTTGTATTGCACAGTAGGGTTATATCCCTGGAGATTCACAGTGATGAGGAGGAGTAGGCAGAGATCAAAAGCACTTCTAGCTTTGAAAAGATTATTCCTGGCCTCATACCAAGTATGGCAAGCTCCAATCCATCCATCTTATTCAAACAGTGTTTCAAAACTGGTCACCCAGCCCTTTTGGATACTGCTTCCCTTTCAACTTTATATGACACACATAATTCTTTGATTTTTACCTTTTAAAGCATGGCACTGAATTCTTTACTAGCACAACTGACTGCTCTTATTTTTCAAAAATGAGGCTGTAGACTTTTGTGGTGTTTTCAGTCCTGCTCAGCCTCTTTCAGGGCCAAAATCTCTCAGTGGCTTCTCAAACTAACTGCACCAATTTTTACCTTGGCTCGTTGACCTTTCTAGAGAAATAAAGCTAAAAATGTTCCATGCATTACTTTGGAAATGCACTTCTCCAGCAATCTAATGTACCAAAGCAAAAACAAAAGAGCTGATGATAATCGCAAGAAGTTCACAAAAAATGGATGTGGTCTGTTGAGTGGAATGCTGAGATCTATGACATGTGGATAACTGAATTTTAAGAGCTGAATGGCAGTAACAGTGTCAATGGCAGATGAGTTAGGTGTGTTTCTCACGCATATAGAATGTTCTGTAGTTTCAGACTGCCTTGACAAGATCAGCAGGCTTCATCTCGTCCATCACTAGTTCAGACAGTCACGAAAGGAACTGGGTGTTCAGGAGTATGCATATTGGCTTTAAGCTATCAGACTTTCTAAAATCTCAAGCTGTTTTCCTTTTTTATTAAAGTGTTCTTAGTCCCAGACTTCCTGAGGTAGCAAGCAATTAGTAGTCTACCCTTCCAACCATGACTGTTATGACTATTTAAAAAAAAATAGATTTGGTTAGTCAGTTTTATCGGTGTATTCTGGTGAAAAACAAGTGCAAGTGGAAGACCTGTCTCAGTGTCATGTCTGCTGGATAAAACAGTAAAACACATCCTGCAAGTTATTCCAGAGAGACGGGTCACAGTCTGACCATGCACTGGTGTGTTTGGAAAATGGATGATTATCCAAGCTTCTGGAAAACAGCCAGAAAAAACTAAATTGCTCAAGAAAACAACTCCTTGCTGAAATTCAAAATGTTCTGAATGGATAAGGGAGGAACAACAACAGTTAAACTGATCATTTTCCTTCTCCTGTATGCCTTGGAAAGTAGTAGGTCAGTGAATAGTGCTCTGTGGATTTTAGGGTTGAGATGTGCCCACGTATGAGCATCAGGAACTTTTGTTGAATGTAAGAAGTTTTCAACGGTGAAGCTAAGTGCATTTAAAATGTGACTTCTCCAAAGAGATCAGCGTGTTGGGGAAGAGGGGCATCTGTGGAAGGTGGCAAAGTATGGGTAAAGCTCACATGGTACTGTAAGAGCACTGAGAAGGCCATTCATTTTCTGTGGATTTTCCTACAGGACATGAATCCAAGACGGCCAGCATCTGTGGCCAAAAAATGTAGCTAAGAGAAAAAAAAAAAAAAGCTAAATAAGTATTGTCTGAATAGATACCACTGAAATAGCCAGTTATTTGCTCTTGTTTTTTTCTCAGCCCCATACACACTCACACACACAAAAAAGGAAGAATGGGCAGAACAAAAAAAGTAATTTTTGAGAGATTGGTCTTATTACCAGTGGTAGACTATTATCTACTGTTATTAAAACTTCAGTTTGCATCAAGCAATAACTGCCATCCTTTATGTCAGAGCCCCACTAAACTCTTCTAGCAGAACCAACTGAGCTTTTTTCACTTCAGACTTTTCATTTCACCTGGTATGAAGACAAAAAAAAAAAAAAAAAAAAAAAAAGGTGTGTTAGCCATGCTAGATCATTTTCTGAATTTTGCCTTAGTCTGTTTATCTACCAGTAAGTCAATCAATACTGAGGCAGCTAAACTTTGGATAAATTCCTTTTAAGTTTTTCCCAACAGGATTAACCACAACCAGGATGCAGAAGATTACAGTACTGCTGTGAATTTAGAATGCCTCACATAGCCTTGGTCAGTACCAGGCAGTTCTTAGTTTTAAATTCTTTGAAACTAGGCCAGACCATTAGGGTTATATGACTTGACTGTTTATGTATTTCATTAATACAAGATGCAGTTTTTTTCTCCCAGTCACTATCTAATAAAACCCATTAATGCTGCCTAGTGAAAGTGTGCTTTCTAGACAGATGCTTGGGTCATTTTGGAGAAAACAAAGTTCAAGAGAGAGTTGATTTCTTCTGAAGGCAGATAACTCCAAATAACTGTTTCTTTTCCCTTCCCCCTTGCAGTTAAATAATATGCCAACTTTTAATTCAACTCCAAGCTACTGATTCTTGTTCTGCATTTCTCTGCTGAATTAAAGACTTCATTAGCAACTGCTATTTTTTCCTTGGGAAGGTAATTATAGAGTAATCAAGCCAGCTCTCATCTCCCCAGTTGCCTTCATGATTAGTTAAACAGATTGATTTCTTTAACTCTCCCACGGTGAGGGGATTTCTCCAGACCCAAAATAATCATGTAGTTTTGTTCTGCAAAGTCTTGGGTTCTCTGTCCTTTCTCAGGTGTGGGTTCAGAACTGGACACATCAAGCTGGCATCAGTACATGTCAGTTGAAGGGGAGATATCATCTGTTACTGTATCACTTCTCTTTTCATCATTACTTATGAGCTCATTTTCCAAACCGGAATGAACAGCCTTTTTCCTAAATTGTATTTTAAGCTAAGATATTTGTACTGATGGGCAGCCTTGCCGTAGGCGTGACGCACTTACTGCCTTTCTCTTAGGCAGGAACTTTTACTGAAGTATTTTCTTCTTAATTTACCAAGTGATTAATTTTACTATAAATCATTATTCTATTAATGCTTGTCACCTTTCATCAGCAATAGATTTACAGCTATTACTCAATCAGTAATGAAAGTACATATGTAAAATGAACCTCATCCTAGAACAGCAGCACTAAATACAGTCACTCTTTTCACCCGGATTGAAATTTTGAGATATGTCAGTCAACTTTTAATTAATCCCTGCTGTATATATCATTCAGTTCTCATTTGTTTTAAATCAAAATATGGAGCTCTAACAAGTCAGTAAAACTAATGACAGCAATCCAAACATATAACATCTCTAATGAGCTGTGTTTAATTAACACTGCTAAATAGTAACTGGATTCTGATTGCCATTTTCAAAAAGTAGTACTTAACAGTTTCTCCAAGACTTTAGGAGGTACCTATCTACTCACTAGGTGCTGCATTCTGAGATGGGGAAGTTCTTTGCATCAATACCTGTGGTTTTGGAGGGCCCACACTCTACCCTACGTGAATGTTCCTGATTTTCTGTTGTCATGATGTTCTAACAGAAGATGTAGTATAACAGTGAAAGGCCAAGTAGGTGGCAGCAGAAGTAGTTTTTGTTGACTTTTCTCATGCCTTAACATCAGACTTGAACAGTAGATTACCCTTCAAAATGACATCTTTGTTTGATGATATTTACTGTACTATGTGTTACTTTTTTTGATGCTTCTTTCACAATTCTTTAATAAAGCTACTTTGTATTCTACTTTTTGGTGTCAATATCAAGTTATTGGGTTAATGTTCCTCTGAGAGCAATCAAAGTTTGGAATAGGTTCTGTTCATTCATCAGTATTGGACTCCAATGAAGAGAGTCATCAGGACAGTATTGGACTTGAAAAGATGATGCAGTATTCAAATTCATGAAATGTTCACTGTAAAAAACAGAACAGTGAAGTGAATGTTGGTAATAGCACTAGAAAGCTCTCAGACTCTTGCTATTTAAGATTGAAAAGTCATTATAATTAAAATCTGATAGTGGTAGAGTGTGAACTTGACAAGAATATTTTCAGGAAATCGTTTAGAAAAAAATGAGCAAACTGCTTTTTGGACTAATGAGTTCATATCCTCCTTTCTCAAGCACTACAGGCAGTTTAATTCAGTTTACAAGCTTAAGAACAGAGGAGGGAAAAGGGAGGATCTGGGTTTCTTGCAGTATTTTATTCCTCATCAGTTTTTAGACCCCAAATATAATGCAACCTGTATCAGCACAAGAAAATCTGCTCCTTAGGAATTTAAGAACAAGAACTGAAACTCCCTTTGGTAGCAAAAGGGAAGACAAAGGCCTCTGCAGATTTGTCATCGTGGTAAGAAATCTCTGCAGAAATAATTCATTCATGTTGTGGGAATGAAGTTGATATTGATCAATGCTCATTACTCAAACTGTTGAAAGGTCCCAAAGTGAAACAAGACATCGGGGAGAGTAAAACTGGTAATGGTCTCTGGGAAATGATGAGGAAAAAGTAGTTTGATTGCCGGGACAGCCAGGCCCACAGAGAGTGGCAGGTGAGCATTTAAAGCTTATTGTGTAGATAAAAGGAGTAGTGAGCAAAGCAATCTTCTCAGCACAGAAATGGGGAAGGTAGTTGTACGTGTTCCAGGAGCAAATGCTGGTGCTGTAGGAATCCCTCCTGTATATAGCAGAGCTCTGTTCCCTTCCTTGCTGCTGTGCCACAGCAGATACTTGTCTCTGCTGCTTGTGCATTCTCTATGGATAGACAGTCAGCTTCAGATGAGAGGCTGCCTTGCAGCTGAAGTGGGGTTCTAATAAAGAAGGGGACAGACCCTTCAGCAGAGTCTGTTTTGATAGGATAAGGGGAAATGGTTTCAAACTAAAAGGGGAAAATTAAAGTGGATATAAGGAAGAAGTTTTTTACAGTAAGGGTGGTAATGCTCTGGCACAGGTTGCCCGGAGAGCTGTTGGCTGCTTCATCCCTGGAGACGCTTAAGGTTGGGCTAGTGTGGCTCTGAGCAGCTGTCTGAGCTGTAGGTGTCCCTGTTCATTGCAGGAGAGTTGGTCTAGATAACCTCTAAAGCTCCCTTCCAACTTGATTTTATGGTTCTGTGAACTGGAGTCTGTTGTGGGAATGCAACAATTACTGTTGTGTGGAAGATGCGAAGTGTGACTGCTTCACTCTATTGCGCTCTGTGGAAATAAAATGTCCTTCTTTCCGTTAGTACCTGTGGTGGTTTAAGTGCTTACTGAAGGCCAGCAACTTCTTTAAATGGAGCAGACTTCCCTAAGTGCCTTACCATCTGTTCAGTGCTTTTGACAATGTGTTTATGTTGTCAGTCACAAAGGAGAAAAACAATCAAAGTACTTCATATTTTTTGTTAATAGAATATGTTGAGATGACATTAATCATACAGACAGGGAACCTCTACTCATAAGTGAATGCATGCGTTAAACACTACAGCTGTTAATGGACCCTGTTTCTGATCATGGCTGTCATAAGTGATAACAGGCCTGAGACCAATTAAACTACTTTTCACGTTTTTCTTATGGCAAAGGAGAGCTGGGGAGGGATCCTGGCTCCAACAGCAGTGCTGAGGTGAAGGGCTGAAGGGCTTAGTGCTGTGGTAAGATGATCTCCCTCTGCTTGGTTGCTCCCTTGCTCTCATTTTCCTTATGAACAACATTGCCAATGGGAAAGAGAAGAAGATGCATTCAAGGAAACTTAAAAACAATGGTCAGCTTGCATTTGTAAGATCCTTGCATATAGCCAGCAGTGACACAAGGCAGGCCACTTTTGAATCAACAAGCACTTGGTATTAGTGTATTTGCATGGTAGTGTGGCCTGTGTTTGGAGTTTGAGAGCCAAGACCTTAGTTACGTGTCACAGTGCTCCTCTTCAAAATCTATACATATACTCATCCAGCCCTGTGCAAGGTTCCATCTTACAAATCCTGAAGCAAAAGCAACTTGAGATAATATCCAGCTTCAGGTTGGATATGAGGGAAAACTTCTCCAAAAGAGTGGTTGGTCACAGGAACAGGCTGGAGGAGGTGATAGAGTTACCATCCCTGGAGGTGTTCATGAAACGTGGAGATGTGGCACTCATGGACATGGTTAGTTGGCAGTATTGGTGGTAAGTGGATGGTTGGACTGGATGATCCTAGAGATCTTTTCCAACTCTATAGATAGTCCTATGGATCCAAGCATTTCTTTACAGTCTCCTCACCTGCCTTCTCCCAAATTAAAGATAGTGTCTGCCAAGTAAACTCCCAAGTTGAGATGGGAGCTGGTTTTGCTCGTATGAGGAATGCTGAATTTTTCAGCAAGCTGTGAAAGCCAAAGCCCTTGCCAACTTTCCTTTAGGCTTTTTAGACCCAGTGTTTGCATTTGCTTTCTGTTTCAAGTAGGGAGAGATGTGGCACCCTAGCTAGGATCTCAGTCCCTTTGAAAGTTCTGCAGCAAAGCAGGATGTTAAGGAAACACTCGAAAATGATGAGAATAACTTGCTGGTATCTAACTCTGTGACTGCCATGCCTTACATGTAATTTTCTGACTATAAATAAACCTTTTTAAAAATATAAAAACCAAGAAAGACAGAGTATCAAACACCCCTCTCCCCTTATATTCAGAGATCAGGTTTAAAAAAAAAAAACTGTTATTTTTATGTAAGACATGTTGTAGGGTGGTTTTTTTTTTTTGTTTTTTTTTTTTTGCCTTCCAGGTTTTGAACCCAAGTCCGTTGTTTGAACTATTATAAACTGTTCCTCTTGTGAAGGTTTTACCCCCAGAGGTCTTCAAAATCTATTGCACATTTGAAGAGTCTATTTAACCTTTTCTGACATTTAAAAGAAAACAGAAAGCAAGCTCCTGCCAGCTGAAGAGTGAGTTAAAGGAACCAGTCCAGTTTCTGTCCAACTGGAATAAGAAAGGATAGATAAATTCCTTCCATTTTACACATAGTTAGTCATGAAATTGTACAAGAGGAATAAAGAAAAGACAATAAAATAGCCTTATTGTAACAGCTGAAGCAAACCTTGGGTAACTGTCAGCAGTGAAATGTCCAGAGAGCATTTGTACCATTCCATTTCATTAAGCTGAAGGGTGGGATTGCAGACTGTAAAAGATTATAGCAGAGCTCTTCTGAAATTTACAGCTTGCAGCTCAGTGGAGCACAAGGGAAGTCTCCCTTTCTTGCGTATGCGACAGGGAGGCTGGGTTTTGTCTCTCTCATGATGATGATGTGTAGAAGAAGGAGCTTGCCAGAAACACCAATGGAAAATGAAATGTGCTCCATGAAAGCATTTTTTTCTTCCCTGTAGCCTACAAAATGCATTTGCACAGTTGGTTTTATTTACTTCCTGAGCTCTTGACTTCGCAGGCTGGATCGGGGCAGGAAGCCTTACGGTTGGTGTTTAGGACAACGTCAGACCCTTTAGGGGTACAATGCCTAACAGGAACAAGTGCAACAAATGTCTTGGGAGGGGGAACACATACCTAATTTCAGACAGTGCAACCAGCAGGCGCTACTCTGTTTTCTTCCGTCTGAGAATCTGGCCTCAGAAAGCTTGAATTCTGGGTAAAGTAGGAATTAATGTCTACTTCAACTGTAGCTGTACGCTTCTCAGAAATTTCTTTGCTTTCAGTCTCTGTTCTCCCTCATGACAGTGTGTCTCCTGATAATGTGCTGTAGAGTAAGAGAAGCATAAGAGAACATGGAGAAGGCACAAGGCCGATGGGGAGAAAGTGAGAAAGAGAAGTCATTGTAGCTATGTTTAAAAAACAAAACAAAATAAAAAACACCTAACAGCCCTAAATACTTTTGCTGTTGAAGTTTGTCTATAGTGGTTAACTTCCTTTGGTTCCTTTTCCCCCATCTGTGTTATTTCCCCAACATTGCCGGGTTTGTGCTTGTCCTTGTCAGAATGGCAAGGTATCCACAGCAGCAGGAATGGTGATTTACAATGGTACAGGTTTCCTACAGGAATGGCAGTTCCCTCCTAACTGATTTCCGAAAGTGAAGAATTATCAAAATCACATTGAAGATAAATAGGAATGTTGCAATCTAGGTGAAATGCAGTTCACATTCAGAAAAGCTTGTTTTTCCTGTTTTCTTAATACAAAATTTTTGTCTTAATTTGTTGGTACATTCAGCTGCATTTCCTTGACCGTGCATTGCCCCTTGGGACTCAATTCAAAACTCTTTTCTCTGCTATAGAGTCATAGTCCTTTGGAGGGATGGAGCTCCCAAGATACAAAATGTATTCAGCTTGGCCTTAATTATGTGCTGTGTTGGGTACTCATGTGAATCTAGTGCTGTATGAGAAATGTAATTGGGACAGAAAAGTTTAAGCATTAGGGAAACCTCGGGGTCCTGTCCTCTTAGCTGCAGTGCCAGAATAGAGATGATCACAAAAGTTGAAGATTGGTATTAACTGAATTTCAGGCAAATTGAGTGTGCATGGCAAACAGCAGAAACAAAAGGCAACATTTCAGTACAGGAAACTCTCCATTCTCCTTTCTAGTTAAGAACAATGAAAATGCTAATTCTGAGCAGGAGTTTTAAGAAATTTCAGGTTTTGTGCAAATTTATTACATTGGAAGTTTTGCTTCAGCTTAGAGTAAGTTTTGACACGCTGGAAGTTCCCAAAGTAAAGGAATTCCAACTTTCTCACTGCTGCAAGTCCACATTCATTAATTTTCATGGTTTTTTTTATGTGCAGTCTCTCCTCTGTGAGTTATAAAGGCTTGAGCAGTAAAGCCAAAATCTTTACTGAGGATTTGTACATGGGTAATTGAAGGATTTAATTCTTAAAAGTGGAATTGTGTTCAGTTCAGTTTTATAATCTTTTTCTTTCAGTGTAAATGGGATAGTTGAAGGAAGATTTTTTTTTTTAATTGTGCTGAAGTGATCCTACCAAAAGTAACATAAAGCAATGAAATAACCTCTGAAGTTTGTAACAAAGCAGGGTTTGGATGCTTCCAGAACTTTTTTTTTTTCTTGGTTGGTTAGTTGTTTTCTTTGGGTGTTTTTTTTTTTTTTTTTTTTAGCTTTATGCTGCAAGTGATTAGTGGCAAAAGCTTTTTGTGCAAAACTGTTAGTTCATTTTGGTTTCATGGCTGGATTTTGGATATGAAAAGATATGTACATTCTGTGCATGCACTGCTCTGGGATTCTGTTCTCTGTTTTTTGCAGGCATAGTCTTTTCCCCCAATACTTCCATATTGCAGAAGTGACTATTTTGATAGTGGTCTAGTGGTTGGCAGCCCTGCCCACAGCAGGGGGACTGAAACTAGATGATCTTTGAGGTCCTTTTCAACCCAGGCCATTTTATGATCAATAAAAAGACCCAGAAATTTCAAACATCCTTAAGAGCTACTTCCCATCCTGCTTAATATCAGTCTGCATTCCTCACACTAATCTGTTCTACTGTCAGATATGCATTTGTTTGAATTAATCTTGATTTCAGATCAGACTTTTGCAGACCTTCACAGAGTTAACAGTGGGCACAAATTTACTCACTGTGGATGATTTACCCTTGGGAAATTCCTTTTCTTCAATTGAACTTAAAGGACTTTAAAAGCCTTAGGAGCAGTTTTGCTTTTCTGTCTCAAATTAACCATTTAAATTATGCCAACATAATTTTGAGAGATTAGTAAGATATAACTATAGAAAGATTACCAATTCTCTCCTAGGAGTCTTTATTTGACTGTCTGGGTTTTGAATGTTGTAACAATCATAGTTTAGAAGAAGCTGAGGACAAAGGAGTGAAGTAATAAACACTTACAATGGAGGATGCAGACCATTGTTCCTCCAGCCCTTTATTTTATGCACCTTCTTCTAGGAATTAAAGAATCATCTCCATTAAAGAAGGACTCTTCTGGATGAGAAGCATAAAGACTAAATCTAGTGGGATATCTACTATTTTGCAAAAGACAATGACAAAGGCTATATATATATTTATAATTATGGACCACAGTTCTCTGAATGAGGGTGAAACTGAGGGTGAAACTCTCCTAGTCCAAGAAATGGTTTATTCTTGGTACCTGATGCAAGTAGAGAATATACCTCACTAATTTTCATAAGCTTCCTGAATTGAATTTAATTCAAGTTGATTCTTCATGTCTTAGTGTGAACAAAGCAAATGAAGTACAGGGGAAGACTAACATAACAGAAAACAAACTTATGTTAATCTTTTTATAGGAAAGGTGTATATAAAATTTAATTTCTATCAAACCCGGGAGCCTTCTGTGTTTTTATGAGAAAGACAAAGGATTCAAAAAGTGTTCACGTTCCACTAAAGAACAGTACTGAGCTGAAATCCCAAATAATTGTATTTTCTTTTTTCTTGAAAAAGGTTACTTTAAAGTCAATCTCACAGGCTTGCATAGGATAGTAACAGGACATGCAAAATATTGGAAAAGCCCTGGCATTTTGATTTCTCTGAAAAACTTGGTTATTTCCATCACTGCATGTTGTAGCTAAGTACTTGAGATTGGGTTTTTACTTAGGGTAGGGAGGCACAGGCACAGGCTGTCCAGAGAAGATGGGGATGCCCCATCTGTGGAGGTGCTCAAGACCAGGTCGGATGGGGCCCTGGGCAGCCTGAGCTGGTGGGAGGCAACCAGCCCATGGATGGGGGTTGGAGCTTGATGATCTTTAAAGACCTTTCCAACCTAAGTCTTTCTATGATTCTCACTATGAGCCTTACTTGCCTCTCAATCAATTGTCCAGTAAGAGTCACATTTTTTCACTCTGAGTAAATTAGATATCACCACTGATTTTCCATGTCATGGGACAGATTTGTCCTACAATCATCCAGAGACCACACCACATAATTCTCATGAAAAAGCTCTGCTCCTGCTGGCACCTAAGATTTGTAAAAGACTCAGTGGGGACAGTGAGGGCTGTTGGGTGAAGAGCTCTTTGTTAACTCCTTTATTTTTTTTCTCCCTGCAAGAGAAGAGAAAATTGAGATGTTGAGTGTTTGGTGGAAAGCAAAACAAAAACATAACCATGTCTCTACCAGGCCTGGATCCAGCCCTGTGACAGTCTGTTTTCCACTGGCTCTCAAAATTTATGTAAAGAATAAGGCAAAGAATGTAACTGTTCCTTTGCAGCTTCTGCTCTGAAAATGTTCTTAACGAGTTCCCCTTTTTAAATCATCTAATTGTCCATCCTACCCTGGCACTCCCTGGGCCTTTGAGTCACCAGAGATCCTAAGCATCAGAAGACATAAAGTCAGTGTTAAATGGCATTTTACATTCCAGGAAGCTCCCAGAGAGCCACCAATTTCCCCTCACTCCGGGAGGCTTCAGAGAATCCAAAGAACAGCCCCCACTTTTCTGGGGAACCAGATCAAACCACAGCACCAAACAAGCATGAAATTGCCAAATATTTTCTTATTGTCTTGGAAAAAAAAATTAAATAATAAAAACGTCTCTAGTTCTTCATGAATTTCACATCTGTGATGCCAAGAGGAAGGGATACTTTGCTTCCATTAATAGCAAGGTACAGAGACATGAAAACTAATGGAGCATTTTAAATCCCAACAGGAAGGGTGGGATGAAGTCCCTCTGTGAATTGATAATAATTGTCACAACCAGGACAGAGACAAGGCAAAACAATTAAGTAAATGGCTAACTCAGGTTCAATTTATGCATTGGATCACCTCAGTGATTTTTGCTGTTTTCTTTTTTCCCTCCGTTCATCTATTTCAGCAGTATGCTAATATTTGACTCCTCTGCCCCATCTCATCTTGGCCTATTTCTTCTTACTTTTTCCTGAGTGGAACAGTATTTAAAATTCATTTGACATTCATTTAAATGGGAGAGAAGAATACAGAAGAAGTGGGCTTGGAGCCACCTCAGACCTGCCTGTTTTGTCTCTATCACTATCCTATAGGTAAAGCCAAGATCCTGGGTTCTGGGAAGTGAAAATGTTTCTCAACTTATTATGAATAGAACATGCTACATAGATAACTGCCCTGTCTTCAATTGCAGCTGATCCTGCCACAGTCCTCTTGCTGTACTTATCCACTACCCACAGCTGACAGCTTCCATGAGCTGTATTCCCTCAAGATGCTTGCATTTTGGTGACACCTTGGAAAGAGGGTAGGCAGTTGGAGAGGGAGGTGGCTGTTAGCAGAAAGGCTACTAACTCTGGGCTCAAGTCCTAATCTCTAAGATCAAAAAGACACCATTGAAGTTTCAGTGGGGCCAGGTTTCACAATTAAATTGTTCCATCTTTCTACCAATTAAACCACTGTGATTCCAAGCCTTTATCTGAATGGTTTATGGGTGCATAAAGGCAGTGTTTCCTTCATCCTGTCACAAAGAGATGCAAGAAACCCTCCTGTTAGAAAAAGGAACAAGTATTAGTTGAGGAAAATGGCTTCATTTAGCAAAAGTACATCTGCATCTGATGACTTCTGGAGCAGATGGAGCTGAACAGGGTCGGTCAGGAGCACAGACACTGTGGCGTGGAGCAGAGCACAAGTACATATTCCTGTTTACAGAAGCGCCCGAAATGCTCACAATGAACATTGCCAATCATTGTTTTCTTTAGTGAGATGCATCAGTCCCTTCCTAGGAAAATCACCCCGTCCCTCTTTTTCTCACGGACTCTAGCACTGAGGCTCAGCAGCATAGGAGCAACCAATGTAGTTTCAATTAAGACCCAACAAAAACAGCTCTTACTATGCTATAAATTCTATATTTATCCTGCAACACCAGCCCCATCCTGAGCCTTTCTCCCCCTTCTTTAATTGTTTGCAGAAATTTTTCCATTGTGTTTTTTTTTTCTTCCCATTTTTTAGGACCAGTATTGCAGTATAAATAGTCCTTTTTTTTTTTTTTTTCCTTTCCCGTTTCTTCTCTTTCTCTATTTTTGCTAATAGTTTGGTTTCTCTACTTGGCTGAATATACATAACTGAGGTTTTGTGATATAATTGCGTGATTTCTTTCAAATTTTCCAACCAATGGGGCATCTAATCAGTTGAAAAATTTCATTATCCACTGATACAAGATGGAAGGAAGGCAAAAAAAGGTTTCTTCACATATCATTTCTTTTTCTTTCTACACCCAGAGCAGAGAGAAAGTTAGCCCAGAATCAAAAAAAGGGACTGCAAATCTGATAGTTCATTGCTTTTTGTTGTGCCATGCTCCTTCATCCAGGCCAAACTCAAGGGCACTCCTGCTAGAAAAAAATCCAAGTGAGACCTGATACGGAGACTGGTTTTACTTTTATTCCCTGTTGATCTCCAGCCTGAAATGTTTGATTTCATCAGGTTTAGTTGATTTATTTAGCCTCACTGTTGCAGCACAAGAAAAAGTAAGGTGTCTGACTTCAAGACTCTGCTATATTGAGAAAACAGGTTAACACCATTGGTTTAGAAGAGAAGAGATTGATGGAGGAAGGATCATAATATCCTTTTCCTCCATCCAAACATTTTTCAGCTTTCTTAAGGGGTGTAAAGAACACTTGGTGAAATGGGAAGGGGAAAATTCTTTGCTCTGCTTCTCATTGGCATTGGGAGAGTAAAGACTGGCTTTAATCCCAGGAGTTCATTGCATCCGCTTTCAACTTTCAGGACTGTGGATGCTAGAAGAGGTAGAGACTGGAAGCCACCATCCTTTCCTCCTCTCCCCTCTTCTTCTAGCTTTTTTTTCTAGCACAGAAACTCCTTCCTCCTCAAATGACTACTCAAGGGTCAAATTCTGTGCTCAAGTTTTCACATGATTTAAGCAGACTACCTAAAAAACATTGATATTGCTTCTAAAAGCTTATAAGTACCAACATTTTCACTGTCTTGCATAGCCTGAACAATTTCAAAGTGCAGAATCCAACTTCCAAAAAAAAAAAAACCAAAAGCCAAAAACAATCTTCCCTACTACCCTGTTTTTTGTTGTTGTTGTTGTTTTTTTTAAGTTAAATCATCTCTTTTAGGTGAAATTTTCCATGTATTAAGTTTACCACTGTCATGTATAAAGAAAAAAGTCTTCCAAATATTTTGTGGAATAAAACACTTATTAACATATTTGAACAACTCCAAAAAAGTGATAATCAATGTTTCCTGGTCAAAGTTAGGAATAGACTCAAAATCTTACTTTAAATCATCAGTATGTTTCATATAAGGTTTCTCATTTGTGAGGCATGAGCTCATGTGTACTTATCCACCTACAATACCAAGTCATTTACTGCAGGTCTTTCTGAACAGGACTTTTCTATTTAAATATTCTTTGCAGGCTGCTCTGTGAAGTGCCCTGGATCTCATTAGAAGTGTGGTATTTTCCTCTTTCTCTAAAATTAAATTTAGTTTCCAATTAAAATCTGGCCCCTCTGACAGACACTTTGTTTCACTTTCACGTCCAGATTTCTTACCATGCTGACCCTACTAAATGCCTCCAGTGACTTGTAAAAATAATAAGGATTATGTACAGCTGCATAGATCAAAAATTTCCCCAGCATTCAATTGCTATCATGAGCCTTTTATCAATCTGCTCTAGAGCAAAGAGGGAAACAATTTTCCCACCCCATGAAACTGAGATTTCATAAATGTTCCTTTTCTACGTTATGATGAAAAGATCTTTCAAAGGTTTAGATTTCTTCTGTAAAAACAGACTCCCACACCACAGGGAGGATGCTGACATAGTGGTTAAGAGATTCTCCTGGGCTATGGAATAGAGTTTCCACCTGCAGTTCTACATTAAACAGGGGACTAAATTCAGAAGACCCATGCTGGTCCACCTGACTTCCTGCTGCATTAAGCTGGGACAGTCTCCTCACCTTCTTATTTCTGAATCCCTGATATCCAGATTTCTTGGTCTCCTATTTTCAGGATGACCTTTGCATGCCAAGTATGAAGACATAAGGCAAAAGAATGGGCAGCTGTCACCTAGCATAAACCTCACCTCCCGAGTATGTGTTTGCTTCAGTTGCCAACACCACAGTCATGCTAAGAACAACTCCTGGCTCCTCAGTAAACTAAGCAACTGCTTTAATTCATATGTAATTGAATGGTGCCAGCTAATTATTAGAAACATAATACCCGGTTACATAATCACAACAGCCTCAATAAATGTGGTTTGAGTTATTATGTAGTACTTCATTAATAGACAATAAACACGCTCATAAATCTAAATTAAATCCTCATTTGGTAGGTGCTTCATTTTGAAGGGCATCAGAACATGTCACTGAAATAAAATATCAGCATATTTAAAGTCACATGACAAATCCTTGTCCAGATGTTTCTTCAGATCTTATTGAAGGGACAAGTGGAAGAATGTCCTTGGAGAACAGCTTCATACAGTACAGTCGCCTCTGTTGCTCACACGTTTTGTCTGAACATTTAATCTGTAGTAGCACATAGGCATTCTGAAGTTCATTTCTGGGCAAGATGCTCAGGAGGATCTAAAGCAACAGCCAGATGGTGTATGAGCATGTTGGTATTTCTAGCTGGATGACCATCCACTTCCTCCTGTAAGATCCTATGAATATAGGAATCAAAAACAGAGAGACTGGAAGCCAAGAAATAAGTTATTTAGATATGTGTAATGGTTGACAGCAACAAGATGAAAACACAGATGCTCACAAGCATTCCTGGAGGGGCTGTAGGGGTACAGTGTCTTGTTCTAGACAGCCAATTAGCACTGCCCACGGAAAGGGTTTTCCTGTCATTGGGGCTCTGAAGACAGCTTCAGCCATTGCTCTCTGGTCATAATCTTTCATGATAGTTTATGAACTTTCACAGCCTCAATTGCTGCCATCTACTCTGTATCTTCAGTCAAAATCAAGGAAGGTGGGGAAACCCTGCAGTCCGCACAAAGGAAGTAGCGAATAAACCAAAGACTGGTGTGCAATTGTAACTGAAAGTTCCACATAGACCTGATGGCTTGATTTCCAAACTTTCCTCATAATTCCATTTATCATTTTGTTTATTTGTACACCAATAACCTTGCAATAGAGAACAGTAGCAAAAACTGGAGTAATTCCTACTATTTGTCCCATTGTGACTTTGGGGAATGCATATGTGAAACAAAGAATAATTCTAAGATAAACAAATTTCTTTAAAGGCTACGTAGGACTGTTCTGATTACAGCTGAACCTCCAGAGGAGCTGTGTAAGCTGGACCTCTGTAAGAAAGCTAGCAAAGGGAATATAAGGTTCCTTAGCTACATAAAGAGGAAAAAGGAGGCACTGCACAAATGAGGGAAGAGAGGATCCCTCATTGGGACCTCCTGATGTTGGTGAGTTTCCAGTGTCAGCCAAGGAGTAGGTGGGATATTGGAACAAGGTTAAAAGCTGGAACTGGAGATCAAAGCTTCAGTGCTACTCTTTAGTAAATAGGAAGAAGAAGGGAGACTACATGAATGAACCAGCAGAGAAGGCACATTCTCCTGGAAGTGAATTGTAACATCCAATTTGAAAACATCTGTTTTAGACAGACAGTTTTAGTAGATTAGAGGTAATTTCTCCCAGGTTGGTTCCAGAGGTAGTAAGGAGAAATCAGAAACCATGTGAACATTTTGCTTTAGTGTTCAGTAGAAGAAACGGTGAATATCAGACTAATGGGAAAAAAAAACCAAAAAACAAAAGAAAGCTTAAACAGATGAAATAAAAACAGAATAAGAGCATGTTTAAGTGCTTGGCTTTAAGCCCGAGCTCATTTCTTAGGTAGTTGTAGCTAAGAACTGCTAAGTCACAGCCTTGTAACAGAGATTGAGCACCTGGTGGGAAGGCAGGGCTAACCCAAGGGAGCTCAGGTGTATGCAGTGTACCTGAGTGGCCTGAAGAGGTGGAGCCAGGATCCACCCCTTCCCAGACCACATTTAAGGGTTGGTAGTGGAGATGGAGGTGTTTTGCTGGAGATCCCTGTGTACCTGAGACCTTCTGAAGGTAAGCAGTTTCTTTCTTTTACTTTTGTGTCTGTTGTATTTGAGTGAATCCTCGTTTGCTGCAGCCTGGGACCTTGCTGCTCTGCTGTCACTGCTGCACTTTCCATTACATTTTAGTAGTGGAAGTTAGGTAGTGAAAGCAATAGAATAATTAAAGTAATGAGACCCTTTAAATGATGTTAGCCTACCTACTGAATGGCTGTTTAAACTAAGTTTGGTTAGAAATTAGTGTCTGAATGGAATCAGCATCTTCCAGTAGATTCAATGGATGCCACAATCTTTCCTGAGTAGATGATGTGTGTGACTTATTTATTTTTCCTGTTATGTATAGGATGCTATTGTTTGCAGCAAAAGAAAAGAAAAGAAAAATTCTTCAACCCTAGGTTTACAGGCACGTTGTGTGCCAGGGACTGTCAGCCAGTGCTGGTAGTAAGCCCTAAATTTCTTTCCAAAGCCTGCTGTTTAGGAAGGAAGATGCTCAGCCTGTAATTCTGGTGTCCTGGTCACTTGGACCACTAGCACTTCCTTTGGGAACTTGTTCAAGCAGTAGATCACATGCAGGCTTGGAAGAGAATTTCTCACATACTTCAAGCTCTGAACGGACTTAGTAGAGATCTTAATAAAATGCAGACTCGTTTGTATTTCTGCATGCAACTGACATGTCCCTGGCATTACTGAAATGTGTTTGAGTCAACACCGTAGTTCTCATCCATAAATCCATTGCTGTCTTTGATCTTTGTCTACCATGGAAAAGAGTACCTCCCTTCTTTGCTTCTCAGATACTTAGGATGCTGTTGGCATGAGTGGAGCACATTAACAATGAAACAGGAAGCACCTTCAAACATAGTATGCAGGGCTATGTCAAACTCTTCAGCAAATGCAGGAGGCATGGGGATCACAGGAGAGCAGATACAACCTTGTGGAAAGAAATCCTTATCTGCTGTTAGGGCTTGATCCAAGGTCTTGATAAAGTTGATGGAAAAATCCAATGGACATCAAATAAGGCCTTTATTCCGAAAAGGAGAAAAAGTTTAGGAAAAATAAAAAAGAACAAAGCATTAAAAAGCCAAAGCAAAAGAAGAGATAAATAACGTTTACCCAAAACAAACCAGATGTTTCACCTCAAATCCACTTTCTGTTTCCATGAGACTAAAGACAAAGAAAATAATGGCTGTTGGGTGTTTCTTTGGGTCAGACAGCAGGGAACCAACCAGTGAAAGGCTCTGACACACGTGGCCTTCACAGGCTTCCTGTGTCATAAATGAGTCATGACAGTAGCATACTCATAAATATATTGAAAAGAATAATGTTAGTTGAAATGGTTTGGTTCAAGCAGTCAGAGGCAATAGCATGCAAGAAATATCTTCAGCTTGTCTTAAATCCTACATCCTTCCTTTTTTTTATATATATTTATACATTCTTCTTTTTATCATATGTATGCATTTAAATATTCTGTATGTACGGAGAGTTCCATTTTCTGTCTCAATCAGTCATGTGTTTGGGAAGCTGGAGGAGCACTGGGGTTTGCTGACTTGGGCTATTGAAGTTACAGTCTCTGTGGAGCTTTTAATATTGCTGAGGAAGCAAAGTCACCATGGTTTCCCAAGCAGAGGTGACAGGATGGAGCAGAGCTGCAAGCTGCTGATAGGGGGCTTTGCTCAGGCATGCTACTTTCATGGGACTTGCCAGCGGTCACTGAACCACAGCTGAGCTTGGAATAGAGCCCTTGGGTCTTCTCATCATCCTTTGTTGCCTCCCTGGAGCAGAGGATGAATATAAGACCTTTGTTTTGCCTGCATTTTCAGGCAATAGCAAGATTGTCTTCATTTAAATGTGATGAGGAGCCTTCAGGAAGTAGAGGGTCTTAGAGCTCTCAGCCCCCTATATGGGTCAGTGTCAGGATTTGGGCTGAAAATCATCCTGTTCTCAGAAAGGAAGGGAAAATATTTCCCTAGAAAGCCCATCAATCTATGGTTTTGAAAGTGCAGGCAATGCAATGGCATCTTTTTTTTTTTTCCTTGCAAAAAAGTCATTGCTTTACCATTGCTTTTAAAGCTACCACTGAAATGGCTCAACGTGAAATTTTCCATTGTAGAACATCTGCTTCAAAATAGTTTCCTTTGAAGTTTCAGTTAGAACAGTTCAATTCCCCAGTGAAGAAGGCATCTTTTGCTCAAGTGGAGAAAAAGAAGCAAACTTCTTCGTTCTAAAGAAAGACCTTGAAAATGCTTTTACTTAAAATAGGAATATGTTTGACAGGACAATTGCTCTGCTCCCAAACATAGCCTTGCCCCATCAACATGAAAATCAAAAACCTATGTAAATATGGTCAAGTTATAAACTTCAGGGAAAAAAAAAAAAGACACCTAAAAACAGACTCAAATTTATCAGTGTTTGGCAGCTCATGTTTTCAGGTGATGAGCGTGTTTTGTGGTCCCTTGCTGATCTTACACATGCAACTGCTGCTGATTTGCACATCAGCTGAACTGCGCTTTTTCGAATAGGCTGTTAGAAGAACTGGGACACTGTAGGGCAGGAGGACAGTGCACCCATTTCTTATCCTGTTAGCAACTGTGCAGACCACACACAAGGCAAATGCAAGTAAGAATGTGTGAAGGCTGTGATAAAGCATGGGAATAAAAAGAAAGGAAAAGAAGCTGAGCAAAGCTTGATGAGGATACCTTTACATCTGGCTGTTCTGAATTTATGAATGCTTCATTTTGCTGCTTTCCTGTTATTTTTTTTCTCCTGCTTTGGCTGCCACAGGTCCCTGAAACACTGAAGGCTGAGATCTGGACTGAAACTAGGAGAAAAACCTTTGTATCTGTAACAGGTCCCCAGCCCCCACACAGGTTTTTTTTTTTTTGTTTTGTTTGTTTTCAAAAGGGAGATGGGAGTATACAGGGTGTCCTACTGCCAGCACTTTAATGGAGAATTTGTCTTTTTCCCCACCCTTTTCTGGGTAAGATGGGTGAAGCTTCTTTTGCAAGAACAGCCTCTGGCTGCCCTTCTGGTAGCCTAGTTTGTTTGGCTTTGCTCTTGGGTAACTGCCTGCCTGCAAGCAGCAAGCTGATGCAATGGACAGGGCCCTCTGGGATCAACTTTACAAGAGCTAAGAAAAAATCATATAAAATTGAAACGAGCTCTACCAAGCACAAGCTAGAGGACAGGATTCCCCTCTTCCTGCATCCAATTAGAGCTAAACTAAAGACAGGGCATATACAGCAGAATCAGTGCCCAGATAAGTGGCAGATGCTGCTCTGAACACTGGGTGGGCAGGGAGGTTAACTGAGCAGATGAAGGTAATGAGGGGAGCACACATCATCTACAGAGCTCAAGATACCGTGCAGAGAGCAGTATTCCTGCTATTCCCATGTCATGGAGGTCATTATATTAAGAGCTTTAATGTGCCAGATTCCCTTGCTGCAAACACACAAGATCAAACCTGTGAGAAGAGCAGGTTCCACAGTGTGCCATTCCTAGTTTCCTCCTCTTTCTTTTGGGATGTACAGAGATGAGTTTTTCCCAAGCCAGAGCTAGCTGCTCTTGGCACAGGTTGTAGAACCATTCCTTCAGATTTGGAGCTGATTGAATTGCAAATCCATACCACAGGTAACAGGAGAATGCCTTAACAGCAGTGATGGACAGCAGTTCCTCTCCTTTCACAGCTTCTGTCCCTGTAGACCACTAACACAGCCTACTCCAAACTCCAACACTTCCACCTTCAGCCTTTAATTTATTTCTTCAGAGAAGAGTTTTTCACTTTTCAGAGGAAATTCCTGAAGACCCTCTGTATAAAACCCACTATGTGCTGCATTCCACAGGTCTCACTAGAATTTGGACTTCTTTGTTTTGCCCTTGAAAGGCTGCTCTGAGCTCCAAAAAGGAAGGGGAAACGATTGGAGTATTTGTGTCTTGCAGAAGCTGTAGTGAGACATGCTTATTTTTAATACAGGATAAGGGATTCTTTTGACAATATCCATTCATTCTACCAGTGACCGGATAAAAAAAAAAAGTCTTTATTACCCCTCCAGTGGCTGCTGCACAAATTATTTTTGCAGATGTATGTGGATCTGTTTCAAATTGCAACGACACTACAAATATTGACGATATTGCTCTGACTTTGGGATATCTCCACCAGTAGAGGACAAATCCACCCTTTTTAACTTAATTGCCTATGCTTTCCCCTTCTAACTCTGTACCCTTGTTACACTTAATGCACAGTTACGACTGTTCAAGAATAATGAAGCAGATGTAGGAGACAGTTTGCTAAAAGGGGAGTTAAACTTTTATTTAGTACTAGACTGAAGTCATTTGTTAGGAGGAGAAAAGGGGTGTTACAGCCAAATTGAAACATTTGCTTAAAAATGGGTAGGGATAAACTCAGAGAAGAGTGTTGGGAGGGAAACAGAGAAAATATTTTCAAGTAACAGAGGAGTAAGGTCCTTGTAAACTTATCCACCAGAAGAAAAGGTGTAAGAAATGGTTATAGTTGGAAGAGTTAGGGCTTGTCTGACACTCTTAGCAGAGCTACACAGGATGGCCAGAGGTCTTTCCTGGTTCTAAATTTAACATTCAGATGTCTTTCACTGACATCCATTCCAGGTCTGGATCAGAGAGTTGTCCTTCTGAGCAGCATTGTTTAAATTCTTCCCAAAGATTCACATTCTTCTCTCAGTTCTAAATCTCTGGAAAGATGTAGATATGTATTTTCAATATGCTGCCAGTCTACTGGACAGCAGGCTGCACCCAGCTTTATTGACAAGGGTGTTCATGGCCAAAATTGAAGTCTTCATTACTTCCAAATCTTTTCATCTAGATTTGGGTTCTATGGAGGGCATTTAATGGGAGATGCCTTTTGGATACCAGGCATGTGGCACCAATAAAATGTTACATTCTAATCCTATGAATGTTCAAATCAACAGAAGGAAAATTGTCTGCAAAGCATTCAGAGCACTAAATGAAGTATGGAGACTTAGTGTTCATGAAAGGCATTGTATCCCAGGCTAAGGATCTTGCTCTTCTCATGATGGAGAAGCTGAGCTTCAAGACAATAGAAGTTTCATTGTGACATATTTCTTGTTTTTACTATAAGTGTTCACTCCTGGCAGAAAATATGCCCCTAGCATAAAACAGAGTGAAATTTCTTTTAAAGCTCCTCTGGCACTGAAGAGCGCATCCCATTTCCCAATTTCTAAGTAATCTTGTCTCACCTTTGTTATCTGGGAAAGTTTTGAGTAATGTTGTGTTTCATTTTCCTCATCTGAGAGGGTGCTTAAACCTTTACTATGAGCCAGCATCATGTTGCTGTCTCAGAAAGTCCTAAGGAAAAGGAAAAGTATGGCAGGAAGGTGAGTGGTTTTTTTTTTTTTTCTTTTTTTTTTCTTTTTCTTTTTTTTTTTTTTTTGGGAACTTAAATTCAGGAAAAAAAATGAGAAGCACTTGGTCTTGAAACCAGACAAATCTTTGTTATTGCTTATATAAGCATAGAACTGTATGTGCTCTGTGCCTTACCCAGTATAAAACTAACACTCCAGCTATGCTGATCAATTTACTCATTATAAGTGCTCTAGATATCCAAGATCCATAGCTATCATTTACTGTATTGAGTAAAGTGAAGAGCTTTCAAAAGTGGATTGTAGAGGCTTTTAAATTTAAATCAGAATAGTGCATTTCTGCCAACAACTGCCCCTGCAGACCTTACAAAGGGGAGCCTCACCCCAGAACATTAAGGGGAAACTATTTCAGCCAATCAAATCTATTTGTGCATATATTTATAAACTGGCATGATTTTTTTAGCTACTAAATTTAGATTTAGATCAAGCCTCCAACTTGGAAGTAAAATCAGTTTGTTGTCGCTAGGACTTGGTACAACATGATCTGAAATATACAGGGACAAACATTTTTAATCTTAACCCTTATGTCCAAAGGAAGTGTCAGTTCAGTGGTCACACTGGCCAGCTGTTCCCCTTCCCCTGCCAGTTTCAGACAGTTTCAACATTACGTGACAGGAATATCATTTTACTTTTATTTGAAAGCCAGTGTGATCAGACACCTGGCTTGCCCTCGTAGTGGTAAGTCAACTGTAAGAACACCAAGGTATCCACACAGAAGAATGGGCTTTTGATTTATTTTTATTTTTTGAGCTCTACTATTCCGAGTCACTTGTTTTCTTAATGAACAGTGAAAACCAGAAGTACAGCACGAACCCTTTAGAAAGGAGGAGAGGTAGAGGAGCTACTGCATGAGCATAGCAACGCAGGATCATCTTGCTTCAAAAACATTTTACTGTTTTGAAATAGTACACAAAGTCATAAAAAATAGCAATAAGCTGTGCCAAAAAGCATCCAGAAGAGAAGAGGCAAGGAAAGAACAGAGAAGGAACAGTGGAAATAAATCTTTCTAAACAAAGTGACAAGTCCAAAAATAATGAGAACTAAAGTTCAAAGAAGAAATTTAAACTGAAGTAGAGAGAGAACAACCATACACAGCAGTGGGAGGGGTGCACACATGCTGGTCAGGGGGTGCATAGCAAACATCTTGTGCTACTTCCTCAGCTAGCATGAAGGATTCAAACTGGGACATTAGCACTTGTCAGGTTTTTTTTAGAAGTCCACGTTTATTTATCCTGCTACCATGTCTGGCCTTCAGAATTTTCAGATCCCATCAAACGCTGTCAGGATTGCTTTCTCCCTATGTTTCCAAAACTTTTTAGCCTATATAATGGCAGCATCCAATGCTTAATGTTTTGACACCTTCCAAGTTGGTGACAACTGGGTGGTCTGGCTGATCTGTTGTATTTTCTCTTCCTTAGCCACACTTCCCAACAGCTTCCCCTCTCACCTTTTATTCTCTCCACAATCAGGATGGAAAGAAACAAAAAGCAGTAAAAATTGCACATGCATCACACAGAGGATGTGGTTAAAGGCAGAGCATTTAACCATAGCTTCTGAAATGGACCACAGGGTCACAGGCAGTGGGTTAGTTTCTTAGGAAGGCACTGCATTATTTTGTTTTGTTTTTTCCCAGCAGAAAAAATACAACACAGGTGACTGTAGTACAAGTGTTTTCCTCGCGTGATTTAGTACCTGTAGAGTAGGTGCATTCAACAACATGAGCTGTATGTGGGGCCTGCAGTTCTTTGCAGGGGCAGATTAAAAAGAAAAAAAAAAAGTGTGCTGAGTTATTGAGCCTTGCTTTGGGCGCCTCTGTTTTTAAAAAAAAAAAAAAAAAAAAGCTCAGGACAGGCAAATAACTTTCATGCATGCCAAGCTGGTCTACGTTGTTGTTGTTCCAGGCAACTTATCCTTCCTCGCTCACTGCGAGGAAAGGTTCCTTCAGTAGCACCTCATGGGGATTTAACTTTTGTAGCCCCTTCACTTTGGGTTCTCCACCCACCACCCTTGACTCAAAAAGAGGACACTAAAGCAGCAAAAGATAAATCAATTAAAAATATTTATATATATATATATTTTTTTTTTTAGATAAAATGTGTTAGAGAAGAAATAAGAGCAAAGCCTCAAGCAGTATTCTCATTATTAAATTGGCAGCCTCTTACTGATTCCTTGGTCCTTCCTTCAGATCTGTGTAGCATAGGCACTGAGGTGGCTACAGCCAGCAAGAAAGCTTGCTTACAAAGGAATCTATTGCTAGGACACGTGCTGATTTTCCTCCGTTCTCTTAAAGAAAGCTTCCATTTTGTTACAGCAGCTGACTAGTAATAGCTCTACAGAGAGGAAAACTTGTTTTTCATAACTTCTCCTCCAAGTGCTTCCTTTTCCTCTTTGCTCCCCTCCCCCTCATACTGCCAAGCTTTTTCCTTAGTAAGGCATCCTGTAAGCTCCAAGCATGACTGTACTGAGGGTTAATGTAGCAGCAATGAGCTGCAGACACTGAAGATAACATTAATGATCTACAGATGTTGCCAGGCCTAGCTTTGATGAGGGATGAGGCAGGGGGAAGGGAACTTTCATGGGAGGGATAGGTTTGAAAAGAAAATGGGGGGGCTCTAGAAGCTTGTGTTACTAGACGAAGACTTGTGCTCTGAACTAGTGTTTTGCTGTTTTGTTTATTTTTTTATCCCTTAGGAATTTGTTCTTTTGCTGTCACGCCTAACTTTGCATGGCATATGTATGACTGTATATAATGGTTTCTCTCTTATAAAACTATTTAGATACAGAATGCCCAGGTTTTTGTCTGGAGTTTAGATCTAAAACAGAGTGGGGGTAAATGGGGTATCTAATCTAATCTTAGTCTGCAAGAGCCCTTAGCTAGATTGTGGCACAATGGTAGAACAGCTGTCTTAGTGGTGAGGGTAAGATAGCTCAAATGCTTAGATATCTAGGCATGAAATGCTATTATTAAGGCCAGAACTTTTGTTTTTCTGTTAAGTTATCCTATACTAAAGGGTAGCTCTTCCATATAATACATGCTGGTTTTCCTGATGAAACAGGCGACTAAGCTATCTGAGTAACTAAATCAATTGTGGAAGAACAACAGAAATGTCTTTATTTTTGCTTTGTAGTGGCAGAAGAAAGAGACATATGTTGGTTGACTTTTTTTCTGCATTGATTGCTTACAGTCCTTGTTATAAAGACTGGCAGTTTTATTATTGCATCTCCTCAAAATAACGATGCTCTACATAAGAGAAAGGGGAAGACTTCTGACTTGAGTATTATTTGTATTAAAGTAATTCCCACAGGCACTGACAAAATCCAGGACTCTTTTATGCTGAGTGAGGTAGGAATGCAGAATAAGAGAGAGCTCTGTTGTAATGTTAATATTTGCCTATGCTGTAGTGAGACAAGTCATGGGGATGGGAGGGGAGTTGGAGCTGAGGATCCTGTGGGAGAGGCTGAAGTGCAAGTGGACTAAGTGATGTGCCAGATGTCACATGAGAATTTTGAGGCAGAATCAGGAGATTAATTTGCATCTCTGAAGTCCAACATTGTGTACTGCATCAAATCTCTATTCCTTTTTTCCCTTTAAAGGGCTCTAATAGTGCCTAAACACTGCCTCAGCTCACTAAAGCTGGTAGCTGAAAGTAATTCAATAACACAAATGTTCTGACAAAGTCATTTTTAGCTTGTTAATTATTCCCAATCACACATTCTTTCCCCTTTAAGTGGAGCTAGATGACATCAAAGCTGTTTGAGGGATGGAGGAACATTTGAAGTATTAGCGAGAACAATGGAGCAAACTGCTCATTTTATTCCAATTCATTTAAAGGGGAAAAAAAACTGGATTTTGGCCAAGCTTTACCTTGAGAACTTATAATAGAAAAATTATTCAAGTTCTACTCTTAACACTTGCTGTGTTTGTGCAAGTCATTCTTGTGGGAGTCTCCAATTATCAGCCTCTGCTTTCTTATATTGATAGCCTTGAAAGGGACGTTTGGGGCTGAAAAACGTTGCTTGGAGGTGACAGTCGTTTCAGACCTCAGTAGGTTCCAATGGGGGTTCTGTTGCATTTGACTGACAGGCTGATATAGAACTGGGGAGAATGCAGTTATGGAGTAAATATGGGAAGAAGGATCCCCCTGGGCAATAAAGGCTGTGTTGCTTGAAGCTGTCTTTATAGACAGAACCCAGAAGTGGGAAGGATAGAAAAACAGGATCTAGAGCATCCAACTAGGATGAAGAATGCTGCTGAGAGGCTCTGTTCATATGCCTCAGGACATTACAACATTCCAGTTCCAGCTGAGCCCCATGCTTCAGTGTTGGATTTACCTTTTTGGGCATGACTTTCTGAAGCCTACTATGAACTCATGGACTAAGTAAAGTATTGCCTGGACTGACTGGTAGAAAAATACTGTGTTAGGACTGAAAAGATCACGTATTCATTTCAGCTACATGAGGTTTTTAGAACTGGATCGAGTGGTGCTGTAATCACAAAGGGAAATCCTCTAATGAGGATTTAGACACACTCACCTAGTAAAGAGCAGCATAGTGAAATGTATTACTTCCTTCCCCTTCAACTTTCTACTGGTGCTGATTCAGTGGAATAGGGCAGAAAAGTATTCTGAAGAGGGGTAGGCAGTTCTCTTTTTCAGTGTTTCTTTGACACAGACATATGAAGAACACCTGGATCAGTCATGCACGGCTGAAATGAAAGTTGAAATATCTTACCTCAGGGGCTTGGGAACAAATTAGGTCTAGGTAGAAGCTGAAGGAAAATTGCAGGAAGCGAGATGTGACTGATCAAGTTTTTGTTTGGAAAAAGGGATTTGTGGAGCTGCTTGTATTATCATCCTAATCAAACAACTCAGTCTTGTGCTGTGTTTTTTAATGGAGGAAATCTGTAAATAGCTTTTTTCTTAATGTTATTGACAAGAAACATGCATGGAGAATGCTACATGTAAAGTTAACAGCACCACTGAAGTGAAAATAGGACTGTAAAAAACATTCTAAGTGACTGAAGGCATTTTATTTCTTTTCAAATCAAAATCGTTTGGAAATGTCAACAGAGCAGTTGAATTTCATAGTTGAGTGGCATCGTTTTATACCAATTTCTGCATTTCTGGTTACTGGCTCAGCTGTCACAGTAATGTAATCAAATCGCAGCTCTGCTTCTTCAGTTTCAGGAGTTGCTGTTCAGATTAGAAGCTCTTGAGCTGCTGTTTTGATTTAAAAAAAAAAAAAAAAGAGACTCTTAAGATTAGATTAATTTTCAGAATGAATATTCTTAAATCTGATCCCAACAAAAAAGGAACTTGTGAAGTGATGGAGGTATTCAGTGGGTACACTCCAATACTATGTACTTTGAAAGACAGCTGTATGGTAATGAGTGGTGAGAGCCTGTGGGTAAGGAGACTACTGCAGAATTCTAACTGCACACTTTAGTAAACAGAGCTTTACTTGCCTTGTAAAAACAAAGTTAAAAAAAATTGTGTTTTACAACTGGATAGTTCATTTCAACTCTCCCATAGGTTGTCATTGCAATGGAAGTCAAATCTAGCCTAAAACCTGTAATCACTTTTAGGTGGAAATGTGGATATAAGGCTGTAGAGGAAATGCTAAGTCATGGCCTGAACCAGTGATGGAGCACCTGGTGGGAAGGCAGGGCCAACCCAGGGGAGTTCAGGTGTGTGCAATGTGCCTGAGTGACAGGAAGGGCTGGAGCCAGGATCCACCCCTTCCCAGACCTCATTTAAGGGTTGGCAGTTAGAGGCAAGGGTATATGGATGGAGATCCCTGTGTATCTGAGGCCTTCTGAAGGTAAGCAGATTCTTTCCTTTATTTCTGTGCCCATGACTGTTGCATTTGAGCAAATCCTCACTTTGCTACTATGCTGCCATTGCTGCACTTTCCATTGTGTCACGGTGTTATAAAGGCCTATCACTTTCTAGAATTTGAGTTTTGCAAAACCCAAAATGAATTTCATAGTCTGGAATAATATACTTGGGAGAAAAACATTGATAGCAGAACTAGAAGAATGGCAACAAACCAATTTAGACAGAAACTGTACTCTCCAGAGCAGTCCTACCAAAGTGGATGCAGCTGCACAGAAACCAGAGCTAAGAAGTTTGAAGTTTTAGTAGGATTTGAACTTGAAGCAAATTCAGGAAATGGGATAGAATAAAATAGCCCAATTCTGCTCTTATTAGCCCTGATGCAAACCTGGGACTATTGCATGAGAGCCCTGGTGTTGAAGAGACTGTATGACTTTTGTTTGGATCTCAGGGTGCTGCATCTTAAAGTTACCTCTTTGCATAACAGGGTATCACCAGAACCAGTTTTTGACATGGGAAATCACATCCTGTAGGTCTGTCTGTATCTGTGAGGAAACAATAACATCACAATAAACCTGAAAGAGGATTAATCTCCTCTTGTTCCTAGTGGCATTTTTTCATCCAACAATTCTTTTGTCCTTTGAGTTAGAAAAGAATAATATTATCTTGCACCTTCTTCCTTCCTGTGACGATGGGATTTTGTTCCAGTAGGCACTCTCCTGCAGAGGGCCACAGGAATATAGTTTTTTCAAGGGGAATAAGTTATTTAAAAAGATCAAAACATCCAGAAGGAATTATCTTGGCTGCCCTTTAAAAATCTTCCTTTCTCATCTTCTTCCTTTCTTATTTTTTCTCATTCCCCTCCTGTAAAATGAAGCTTTCTTGGCAGAAATGGTGGCAGATCTGAAATGTATGAGCTGAGGACAGGATATTGGATCCTCGGCAGGAGAGAGATGGATCCCAGTGCCTGCATCCATGTCTCCCTACTATGTTCAGCAGGGAAGTGACCACAGTGGAGTCTGAAATTAAACACACTGTTGTTGCTGTTAGTTTTTATTGTTTTTGTTACAGTTGTTGTTCCAGCAGCAAAACTGTACAGGGAAGATGGAACAGAATATGCTGCAGATGGAAAGAAACTTAAAAAAAAAAAAAAAGTTTATTTTGCAGATTAATTTAAGGGCTAGGAATGGTCCACTAGGCAGGCTATCAAACCACAGTGAGCTGGAGACCTTAAGGCAATTGATGATGCATAGTTTATAACTCCTGTAGCCTTTCCAAGTTCAGATTGTGCCTAAAAGATAAGAGTTTTCTTAATGTATCATTGGGGCTGAGGTTCACCCAGTCTAGCAACTCTTCTGTGCCTATTAAGTTTTAGTCTGTGACTCTAAGAGAAAACAAGTTCTCTTCAGTGCTACTGGTCTCTGGCATGATGTTCAGGATGAGATAGAGGCTCTAGATACGCTCATGGTGGCTTAACGTAGGCATAGGTGGATGCAATGGCATCCAGATATGGAAATGCTGAAAATAGACTGTCCCCACCATGGAATTTGTCCTAAGGGAACAGCAAGTTGTTTGTTTAGCTATGTTGCTGTAGCATGGCAGGAGGTCACTGCCTGTTGGCTGTGTGTAGCTACCATGCAGTGGGACCACAGCTGCCCTCTCCATCCTTTTATTGCTAAAAACATTGGAAGGACAGTCTGGCTACACAGGGTTTTTTTTGTTTTTTGTTTATTCTGAAAGCTAGGAATATTTTGATTCCTACTTTCTGAGATAAATTCTGTTTTGTCAGATTTCACTGTGGTGGACACAATGCATCAGGTAATGACTGAACAGCTAGGATTTCTCCCTAGCTCCATGGCTGGCTACCCAACTATAGATGAGTGGTTTGACCTCCCTAAACTTCAATTTCACTGTCTCTACAATGGGAGTACTCATATCAGCTGCTTTTATAAGCAGCAGGTAGATAAGGACTGATAATTGAAAGATTATCATCAGATAATCCTTATTATTAATCTGTCTCCTACTTCATTTGCTTTTAAACTATCTCAAGTATTGTCACTTTTTTTTCTCTCTTCAGTGGGGCTCTGTATGAAGTGAATGTGTTGGGAGCTGTTGAAAGTACAAGTCTTCCTCTTGCCTAATCAAAGTGAAATGATTTTGTAAGAAGTTATCTGCTCAGCAAGGCATAGTTGGTTTTGAGCAGCACCTGGAAATAAGGGAAGCGGGGAGAAAATGAAGGAGTGGAAGGAAATGTCTTCTTTTTCAATTCTGTTACTTGTCAGCGAAGTGTGTTGAGGAGTCCTACACAGAACAGGATGACCCAGACTGAGAAACCCCTCATCTAGGAGACTGCCTTTGCCTCCAGCTACTCTTGATTCTGCAGGAATGCCTGGACCCAGGAGAGTTTGAGCTCTCTCCTATCTCCTGGTGTCTATGATTAGCATCTTATGTTCACTCAGGGAGGTGCCTGCTTAGGACCCAGCTGAGAAATGCTGTTGCTGCTTCATTCAGCAGTGACTTGTGTTGTGCATACCTCCCTGAGGGAGGTCAGGCTTGAAGAATCTTGCTGGGGTATTGCTTTCATCCCATGGTTGGAACTCTCTTTGGTGGAAAAGGCAATTCATCCCATGTCTCCTGTCCTGTGTTAGTGCAGAATTTCCAGTGGAAATCCATTAGGGGAATCTCTGCTTGGTTTTGTGTCCTACCCCATCCCTTATATTTTCCAGAAAATATTGTTGGGGTGAATTTTGCTTAAATTAGGAAATAGTTCTTGCAACACCTGGATAAACTACTCCTCCGTGGTCCTTTTTTCTCAAAAGCCCAGCTTTGTTCCTCACCACTTACATAATGGATCTACCCTGAATTGCATCCAGCTGGAAGTCGGTCTTTGAAAGATTGGAGGCACATTAGCATTCAGAGATTCTCAAGGTACAGAAATTTGGCAGCATCGATGCATGTCTTCACACTCCATAGTCCTCCCTTGAAAGGTGAAGGCCTGCCAGTTATTGAGTATTATTATACAATTAACCCTGTTGGGAGAAGTGTCCACACCATTGTGGATTGTAACTGTAAAGCTTGTAACAAATCATCACAATGTAATCAACCCTACCAGTGCTGAAAACCTTTCTGGGGCACTTAAAATGTCATTTGCTTTGCACATTTTTCCCTTTATTTGCTTTATTATTAATAATAATACAATAATGATGAAAAGATCCTTGAGGAAGCCTCAGGAAAGGAATTTTATAAACATTAACATGGAATAAAATAAGCACATTCCTTTTTATCAGGACATTTTCCATTATAAATGGCCAGCTTTCTCATCACCCTGCCAACAGCTTTGCCTGCCATCTGTTCACTGATGTCATACTATGAAGTTCACTCAAAACTGCTTGTTGGGAAGCCCAGGGTTGTGCTAGAAAAGTTTTGTTTAGGAATAAATATGTTGGCATCTCTCACTTTTTTATTATTTTGTTTTTAAAGAATTACTTTTTTGTTTGTTTGAAAGCTCAGAATGATGTCTTCACTATGCAAAGATAATGACTTATGTTTTCTGAAGTTACTGAAGCTTTTGGCTCTTTCTGTTATGGAAGTATTGGTGTAGGACATCTTGAGATGAGAGAACCAGTTTTCAAGAAATGCTGTGTACTTCTCTTCTGGAAGAGAAACTCAGTTTGGGCTGCTGAGCATCTGAAGTCCTTACTGAGGTTTCAGAAAATACAGTTCAAACAGAGCTGGGTGGGAAGGGTGTTGTGGGGGGAAGAGATATTTCCCCCAGGAAATGGAAATCCACTTTTGGGGGATGAAAGATAAGTTAAAGAAAGGGAAAAATGAAGAAGGGAATTTAATGATCAAGCAGTCAAATCTCTCATCTCTGCAGTTTCTAGAAAAAAAAAAAAACAACAGGGAAATTTCTAGTGGTAGTAGTAATATTCTAGTAATATTATGTATTTAACTTTCTTTCTTCTGAAAAAAGTGTATTTAAAAGTGATGTCAGGGTATTTCTATGGCTAAGCTCAGCGTTGGTTGGACTGCATTTTCCATCATGCTGTATTGGGTTTATGTGGCAAGGTTTTGGTAATGGGAGGGCTGCAAGGCTGACCTCTGTGAATCCAGAAGCTGCCCCATGTTAGAAAAGAGTCAGCTCCAGCAACTCCGGAAGGGACTCGCTGCTGGTCAAAGCTGAGCTGATGAACTACACTGGTTGCGCTTCTGTGAGAGCAAATTTAATAAAAGGAAGAACTCCTGTGCTGGAGCAGCTCCTGTAGGATGGGCCCCGTGGTACAGACCCACATTGGAGCAGCTCCTTGAGGAGCTGCAGCCTGTGGAAAGTCCACAGGATCACTTTGGGAAAGACAGCATTTTGTGGTGGAAACCCCATACTGGAGCAGAGGCATAGAATGACCATGAAGGAGTGGCAAAGAAAATATTATGGACTGACTACAGCCCCCATTCCTGTGCTGCTCCAGTGAAAGAGGTAGAAGGGAGAATGTTTTTTTTTTTTTTTTTAAGTTTCCTTTTAGTTTCTCACTGTTCTAGTCTGCTTTTAGTAGGCAATAAATTAATTTTATCTTCCTATGCTGAGTCTGTTTTGACTCTAATGATAATCGGAGAGTGATATCCCTGTCCTTATCTCAAACCTATCATATTTTTAGCCTATCATATTTTTTTCCTCTCATTCCTTTGAGGAAGGGAGAGTGAGTGTGGTGTGGTGGAGCTTAGTTAGCCATCAGTGTGAAAACACTGCAGTCCATCAATCACCATTTTCTGGGTTTCTGAACTCAGAAGTAGACACTTTCCCTAGTCACTGTAGTTACAGCAGCACCTAGAAGCACTGACTTTGCTCCCTTTGCTCTGTCCAACCTACTGTTCACTAAATGCTTTCAATGAACCTTCCTGAGAGGGGGAGGTTGCATGCTCCAAAATTCAGGCTGGACAATGTGAAAGTTGTGTTATCTCCATTTGAGGAGAAAGCAGCCTTGCACCTGTCCTGCGAGCATCCATAGGGGGTCTGCCATGGGATATTCTTACTTGAGGAGTCGTCTTGCTGTTGAAATGAAAGAGTGAGATGGGGATTCCCTGTTTACATCATGGAGGCTTGAAACAAAGAGGCGTGGACATACACCTGAGAGCTGTCCATCTCAGAGTGCTGTTATGATCATCTATATCCTAAATCCTGGTAATTCTGACTTTATGCTGTTGCCTGGGTACTTGTAGCCAGAACTTTCTGCTTTATGACTACACTTGCAGCCTATTTCTAGACACATTAAGCACTAAGGTTAGCCCAGGAATAAAAAGGTAGGTCCCTAGAAGAAAAATGGCATAGGAGACCCTATTTCATAAGGGAAAGTAGGGAACTTTGCTTGCTTTTTCTAGGAAAATAGAGGTCAAGAAAGAATGGCGTTTCTTTTCATGACTATCGTAGAATCACTTAGGTAGGAAAAATCCTCTAAGATCATCTAGTCCAACTGACAGTGCTGAGGTTGAAGAGTAAGATGCCAGAAAAGGGGAAAGAGCTGTTTGAGTTGGAAAAGTTTCATACTGGAACACACAAAGATAAACGTGACCAGGAACAAGCTAAAACTGGAAAGGAGAGGGTTTCAGTCCACTTGTGAAGAAATTTCTGACCTCTCTTAAAGAGGAGTAGGGGTAAGTATCCTGGCTTGCCCTCAAGTGGAACTTTCCTCTATATGTGAAGAGAACAAGCTTGTTAGCTGGAGACATGCTGGCCTAGGTGTGCTGCAGTTCAGTTTGTTTGTGCTAAAGGGTTATAATGAACCTATGTCTTCTTTTCCTCTGTTTCATAAAGCCGAAGTGTTTTGCCTTTACTTTTGAACCATCTCCCTGCTGAATGCAGCATCACTGCCTGTCTAAATCGGAGCACCAGATTTGTAATTAAGTATCAGGCATGATCTTTATTCAGAAAGTGGTCCTAAAAAGCCTTTTTTTCCTGTCCTTGGCCAGATCCCAGATCATTGAAGAAAGCAGCACAGAAGCTAAAAATGATTCAATTTAATAGAAACTGGGAAATGTTCCTGGGTCAAGTATGCATCTGTGTCGCTTCCTATATCCTAGTCTAAATATAGGTGCTCTGAGGGTTTTAACAGATAACTGGAGAAAGGAAGGTGAAAAGAAAGAAGTCACTTAATTTTCTCTTGTCCTTCCCCTAGTCCACGTAGTGTTTTCAAGTGTCTGGGCTAATCCAGTTCAGCTTCTTGAAGGCTTTGGACAGTGAAGCCACAAAAATGAGAGGACTGAAGGAAGCCCCACCTGAAACTTAGTGTGCCAAGGAGAGGCCTTTCAGTTTTAATCACTCTGCTTAATCCTGCCATTTCTAAACACTCTCAAAGGTTGGAGTTGGTCATTTGTTTTCTTAAATTAACATAAATTGGAATTTATGGGCCAGGTGATTCTCTTTGAAAAGGGTCCTTGTGTGCTAGGGATGTGGGGGTGGGACTGACCTGTCAGCAGGGAGCTTTTGGGCTACTCCAAAAGCAATTCTTTGTTGTTCTCTCTTCCCATCAATGCTACCCAAAGAAAAATAAATAAATAAAAGTGCTCAACCTTCTTTTAACAGCTGCTCACAAAGATTCCTTTCTTAATGCTTTTTTCCTCTCTTTTTATTGGGCCTTTTGATACCTTGGCACAGCAAAGAAGGAAGAGAACTCTGGAGACAGTGGGATCCTCTTGGGAAAATTTTGCTTTCAGTTTTTGTTCGTTTTTAATATGAGCTGGTCTGGGGACAAGTGGGTATTGTTTTTTCCTCAAGGAAGATTGTGCAGGATAAATCAAGGATGTTTTGGGACTTGCAGTTTACTCCTATTAATTCTGACCTTGTATGTTCTCTTTGCTGAGGAAGAGAAGCACTTTTTTTTTTTCCTGATCCCAACATTAGAACAGCTTTCCATGGCCTAGAGACTCAGCTTCTCTGCACTGTGTACCGTACGCTTTTAGTGAAGTATATTCTAATGTATTTTACCTTGTACTGCCTGGGGCAACGGGATTGAAAGGGAATGAACTGTCTTCTGGCTTTCCCATAAGTTCTATAAGAAGTAATGGGATTGAATTGCACGGAGAGAGTCAGATTAGACCTTAGGAAACACTTTTTCATTGTCACAATAGTTAAATACTGGAATATGTTGCCTAGGGAAGGGACATAATCTGTGTTATTAGAGATTTTTAATAAGAAGTTAGAAAAGTGTTTGGCAGAAATGCTTCAATAGAGCTTAATCCTGCCTTAGGACAGGGGATCAGACTCAACTGGTTCCTCCGCCCCTATTCACCATCTGCCAGTTCTTCTAAGGATGACTTCACCTTTCTGATCTGGGAGGAGCCACAGTCCACCTATACAGTATTTCTATGATAGATTGTAGTAGCAGCCTGCTGCAAACTGAACCGTCTGTTGTCATCCCTTTCCCCAGCTTCCTTGCTTACTCCCACATATGGAAGTGAGTGTATATGCTGGCAAATTAAGTTGTGATGTTTCTGGGTTACTGCCTGATGCCTGCCAGACCGTGGGCCACAGGCTGAAGAATGTTGGCTGTAGTGACCCCCCTGAGGTTCATTTGAGCCATAATTTCTCTGATCCTAGCAGCGCTCACGTGGTCCATCATCATGGCTCTATTAACATCTGATAATATGACCTCTGATAATTATTATGCTCCTGAGTCCTGGGAGAGAAAAGACAGCTCATGGGTGAGTTTGGCAGTCTGGAAATGTGACAGATAACATAAAATCCCAACTCTTTGGTAAACCTGCTGTTGTAAGGCTTGCAAGTCTTTCAGGTCCAAACCTTCAAATGTATACTTTAGAGGCTGAAGCACACTGAGGTCAGGTAGCCTTGCCTTTCCAGCATCAGAATTCAAGTACTATTTTTGCTCAAGCATGGAGGAGAGTATCTCAGATACTACATGCCACCTGCAATAAATTGAGGAATCATTCACTGGGGGTAGGAAAAGACATGAGTAAAATTAGTATGCTTATACTTTCTTATGCACATATCCAGCCAGGTTTTTCAAATTTTGAAAAGTTTGAAGAAGTGCTTCTGATTAATAAGAACATCCAGGTGAATGCAGGTCATAATACTGTATGCCATTAAAACTTTTATAGCTTCCTCTAGAGAGACCCATCAAAGCTGTTTAAGAAATGTTTGGTTTTTTTTTTTTTTTTTTTTAACCTTTCTGGGACTTAATTCTGGAAACACAAGTTTATTTCACGTGAGTTTTTTTTAGAAGAAAATCTGAAGCATACACATGACATCAACTAGTCTTGTTTTTTGAAACATCTCCCACCTATGTGGCTGTGACAGAAAAATAGTTAAGGGTGAGGATAAGTTACGCAGTGAAAAAGTTGAGTAGAAATAGGATACTGCTGCATTTCACATCTATAGAGAAAGAAGTCCCCTTTCACCCTTTGACTGTGAGAGAGTTTGCCATTTGCTCTAGCTTAATGGTTGTCATCATCCAAAAGTTATGTTTGATACTGTGTATATAGATATCCAGAGAGGTGATATAGCTCATGCAGCCCTTCAACAGAGACAGATTATTTTTTTCTGCCAGACTTTCCATCATCTACCCTCCAGGAATCTGATGTATCCAAATAAATCTTGTATGAATCATGGTTATCTGTTCAAAGCCCAAGCCCTGGGGGCTCTTACTTCTCCTGTGCTTCAGTTCACCTGCCTGCACCCGTTTAGCTCTTCCTCTGCCCTTGTGTTGTGCCCTTCTTTCATCTAGCTCTAATAGTTAATAGACGCTCCCTGTGAGACAGGAATGATACAGAACAACAGATCTAAGCCCAGGAGTATGAATCAAACACAAAAAATCAAGCCAGATCCTCATATGCTGGAAATGAGTTAGTTCCTCTGAGTGACACAAAGCTCTGCTTTTTATTCTAAAAGGACAAATGCTTTTTTTTTTTTTTTTTTTTTTTTTTTAACCTGAACAGGCTTAAGGACACTTAAGATACAGGATTTGCACTGTCTGGAATATGTTTGTGATTGTCTCTTCCTTTCTTCACACATCAAATCTCTCAGCTTTAACATCACAATTCCTGTCTCAGATATGTGTGCCTTCCTTGTGTTCAACACCATTGGGCACAATTTCCAGTAATCTCTGGAAGAATCACATGCATGAGGTTCTCCTAATGCAAGGTGACAAAAAGTGTAATTCCCCCTGTGCGTTCCCAGAAGCTAGAGTCTTTCAAGGTCTTTGCATCCTGGAAAGGGTGTGGAGTATGGTACCTCATTTCTCCTTTGCCTTTGGGCTGTGCTTTCCTTTTGCTCTGTGGGGGAAACCTGGATGTTTCCCAAAAGCAGAAGGAATCATATATGGGTGAATGTCTGCAGGCTGGAGGGCGAACAGTATTTTGACAGGGAAGTGAGATAACATATTCAAGAGGGAATGATGGGGGCTGATGCAGGCGCTGCATCTTCATGTTTGAACTGGAATCAGGATTATAGTTTTTAGTAGACTTTTTTTTTTTTCTTCTGACGGTTGCTGGGCATTGTAAATGCTAATGGAATATACAATCATTTCTGGAGCACAGGAAAGGGATTTGCTGACCTTCATAGAGGAAGGATGATTTTATAGGGCAGGCATTCAGATAGGACTCCTGGGACTCACTTCTAGTTTTGCCACAGATGCAGGCAAGTCACTTAGGCCAAGACTTTCAGAAGCTTATAATGGAGGAAGATGGAGAGTAGCTCAAAATGACAATGTCCCCACCCATTTAAAGTAGGAACTGGCTTGCTTTGAGGGCAGCTGACAAAAAGGATTTGCAAAGTAGTAGCCCAAAGGCAACAAGATGAGACTTTCTAAACAGAGGAGGAAGCCTGACACCTTTGCAAGGGAAGCACGATAGACTGACATGACTAAAGGCATGAAGTCACCTTAGTGACCTTTATATGACAGAGGTTCCTTTGATGAACCTCCAGCAAGGCTTATTTTTTAATACTTTTTATCTGATGCTTGTTTTCCCTTAAGATCTAAGCAATGACTTGCTGCCAACCTCCCTTATTAGATACTAGGAAATATGCATGGTGAAGAAGTCATGACTCATGATATAATCTCTTTTGCAAACTTGAACACTATGCAAGTGGCTTTTCTGGTGCCCAACACAGCGTAATGCTTACATTTTTTAGCATTGACTAAGTAAATCTCCTCTAATGGGTCATCTATTTGTATTCAATTTAAAGCATTTTGAGACCTTTGCTTATGAGTTTTAGCTTGTTCATATCTCTAGTAACTGACCAAAGGGGGCAAAGTTTAATCGTGTAAGCATCATTTCCTTAGCAAAATGAGTCCAAGATTTATATGTATCGTGTATGAAAATGCATGATTGCTTTTAGTCTTTGGGATCTGAAAAGAGGCAAGAGGTCCATACAGACCTGCAGAGGGATGAAGTCAGTGCCTAGGAGACATCAGATTCAGAGCTCGTGTTTGCAAGTGTCAGTGCCTGGAAGTGCAGCCTATGTGCCATCAAAATACAGAGAGAAGTGGCGTTGTTTAAAAGAATGGTCTTTTTTCTTTGTGTCTCTTTACATTACCTGTCCTGATATAAGGAGCGTGAAGACTGCTGCATGGTTAAGGGGTTACCTCCACAGCCCAGGCTCTGTTCTCATCCCTAAGCACACAAAAGTAACAGGTGCCCTATCTGTCACCCTGCAGTGACACGGTAGACACGGGCTTCTTAGTACCTCCACTGAGTGTATTCATATGGGATGTGGCTCTCCAAGGGCAAAAGCACAAACCTTTGGCCTCCTCATCTGCAAAACATGTTCCCCCCCCTTTTGTGCAAGATGTCCTGGCGGATAAGAGACTCCACTGGAAAGAGATGGGCATGACATGAGCAAGAATCTATCCTTCAGACTTAATTTGCATGACAATGCTGGCCTGGTTACCCAGAGAGTTTTCAGATGTGACCTCAGCAGGATTTTATTCACGGGCTTCTCTGTTTGTTTTACTTTTTTTTTTTCCCTTCCCTCTTGAGCACCTTGATTTATGTGTGTCTATTTTGTTCTATTCACATTTTATACTAATGACAAGCTTCCTGGGGAGCAGGGTGTCTTCATTATGTGATACCTTCAGATCTCTTATCTTGGCCTTGGACTATTCAAGCTCTTTTGTATGAAAGGGAATGAGAGTCTGGGTTGTGACACGTCACTGTTGTCAACACCACTGCAGCTGTGTTGAGCTCCATATCCTGACCAGCTCCAAATAATGGAAATACTTCCAGGTGCTATCCTCAGGTGCTCTGAGATGATAGCACCACTAGCTTCTGGATCAGAGACCAAACCAGTGAGTCTCAAATCGATACATCTGCTTATAGCTTCTGAATGTAAGCAACTCATTAAATCCTCCGAAACAGTGTCTGAGCAGAAATATATTGCTTAAGGAAGGAGAGAACAGGGAGGGGAAGGAGCTCTGAATCTCTGGGGAAAAAGAATATGTTGTAAATAAAGCTGCATACTATTAATTAACTTAGCATAGTTGCCTTGTAATTGCATTGGTAATCACTTATCTTGAGCTCAGACCAAAAACCTTAATGGGGAAAATCCGTCATATCCAATTTTTGTCCAGATGCTTAATTCCACCATTAAACTAATCCTAACAGTTCTGTCAGCTTCATCGTAGTGTCATTAGTGTTAGAAAAGTAGAAAGTGCTCAAAACTTCTCTGCCTCCCTCCCATGCTTGTCCCAGCCAATGGAGAGAAAAAATGGAGGAGAGGTAAAAAAAAAAAAAAACCAAACAAAAAAAAACAAACTCAGGTGACCTTGTTTCCAACTGGTCTCATTAGTAGTTGTGCAAGAACTGTTTGGCAGTACTTTGAAAGGAGATCACAAGCAGAGAACTGATTGGTCACTGTTGGCACTGAATGAGGAAATCTAGGGATTGATGTTATCCTCAGGTAAAGAGCTGGTGTGAGGCAAACAAATTGCTTCAGTCTTTCTAAAGCCTTTGCATGAATTCACATCTGGCAGCCTGGAAAATAATAAGCTTCAGTTAGGCTTCCTGAGAAAGTGTCTTTGTTGTTGTTGTTGTTGTTTTTTGTTTTTGTTCTTAAATCTTGTGTCATGGCTTTAAATTAGCACTTCAGGATGTCTTGATTTGACCACTGTAGATATGAAAAGGATGTGGTAGAACAAAAGGCCACATGAAGAATGGGTGATATTTGGGTATTTGGCCATTCCTCTACATCCTCAGCCAGAAGCTGGTGGTTAACATAATTATCTGCATAAATTTACAGTGTGTATATAACTGTTGCAGTCACTGTATACTTGAATAATTGAACGAATTGGTTGCTTGATTGGACAAATATTTTAACTCAAAATGAAAGAAGCTCTTGGGTAAAGTGTGTTAACTCTCATAACTTAAACTGACAGTCATACAGATTGTGTCTTGATGTGAGATAAGATAATTTTGTAAAAGATTTTCCCAATCTTTCCAGCTGTTTATCTTAGCTTGCAGAAAGTTTAGTGCATGTCAGCTTTATATAGATTAGTCTATATTTTGCCATGTGATTTTTTTTTTTTTTTTTTTAAGAAAGAGACATTGCAAAATGTGGTCCTATGTTGGAGTTCTTGTTCCAGAGAGGAATTTGAATATTAGCAGCTTCTATTTCATTTAGGACCTGCACGCTGTTCCTTATTAATTCTTAGTAAAAATTTGTGAAGAGGTCATATATACTGATGAATGCATTCAGGTCTCTGCAGATGATTATGGCTCTAACAATGAACCAGCCTTCAAGGACCTGAAACACATCACTGCTTTCTTGAAAAGCGATACCTACTTCAAATGCATTAATACTATTCTTCTAAAATAGTTCTTCTCACTTTCTCCCTTGTCATCTGCTTTTATTTTTATTTTATTTTGTTTTAGAAAATCCAAGCTAAGCCAAGTATTGTTTCCTTCCAAGAGGGATGTGCTGAAATTGTTTGTTCTTTTCCATATAAATTCATAGATCTAATTGTCTGAATTCATGTGCATCTCTTTTGTGTGTTGTAAGAAATAAGGCTTTCTCCACTGGGGAGGGACATAGGGTCCTATGAACTGCATTTCAGAGTGGCTCTGAGGACCTGGGCTGAACACCAGTCTGTGACTGTCTTCCCCAGGCATCCAAAACCAATGAATGGAAGAGCTGTGCTCAAGGAGGAAACACTAGTAAACGCTCAGTGTGAGCTAGAGAAACACTAGTCACGGTGTCAGACTCTGCAGTGTGAGAACCTAGGGGAAGAGAAGCATCCTCAATGCTGGAGAATAGAAAGTTACACTACAAAGTGATCCACAGAGTATGGACTTACTGAGCAAGAAGCTGACTTTTTCTTCTATTAATTTGTCAACAGAGGTCAGCATTAGCTTCCTCTTCATCTACTTTTTCTGCACGAAGTTTCATCAGCCATTCAGGGTGACAAGACTGAAGAGGCTGGGAAGATGCATGTGTTTGAGTGGGCTGTTTTCTTTGCCAGAGGCTGCTCTGGTTGTCCAATCTTAGCAACTGCTGAGGTAGGAACAGGCAGTCCAGGGCTTTAGCTTCTGTGCTGTAGGAATCCAGAGCACCACAGTGACATGCTTAGTTGTATATAAAGTGTGAAAATCCTCATATGTTATCATAAGTGATCCCACCCCATCTTTCAGGGCTGCGGTATCACAACCAAGGCCTGATCTCAGCTAGGTCAAGTGGATCAGCTCTGAATTGCTTTTAATGCTGCCCCTCTCTGATGGTTAACGACCTTTTCTAGGAAGCTGATGACCCAGTATGAAAATCTTTCCCCTCTCCTTGCTCACAAGGCAGAGGTGATCAATGGAGACTTTAGAGGGTATTTATTTAACAAGAGAAACAAACCTAAACACAAAAAGGGATGGTTAAAAAAAGAATTTTTAAACAAACTCCAAGAACAGCAGCTGATCCTTCTCTTTTGTAAACAAGGCCTTACTGTAATCTTTTTAACTCTCACCACAAGCCAGATTTATCTTTGGACATCCTGCCCAGAAATCTTTGCACTTCTCTGCAACTTCTCTGCAGCAGAATAAACACTGGAGGCAACCGGCCACATGGACACACACACGGAGCAGAGAGGAGAGGGCTCAGGACAGAAATGTTTAATTGCAATGGCTGAAAGGAAAGAAAAAAAAGGAAAAAAAGCCATGAAATCGAATTGTATGTGGGTGGATAGCTCACATCCTTCATACAGTTCTTATCCACTGATCCAGCATGCAGCATGCAAGTACTCCAGCTCCTGTGCCTTCTTGTCATTTGACTCCTTAAATCACTGCAAATATATACAGAAGAAAAAAAAAAAGAAAAGCTGTGAGATAAAGCTGGCACAGGGAAATAAACATGTCCTGCACAGCAGAGCTGTGGTGGTGTGACAACCTTCTGGCCCCCATCCAGAGAGCTGAGGCCTGGAGCTGCTGGGCAGTGGCTGTTGGGTGCAGGCAGTGCATTCAAGGGGCCGAGGGGATGCAGATATGTGCACTGCTGCTTGAATGTGGCCTTGGGACCTCTCTTCTTTGTGCTTCTGACCATCCTAGTAACAGTAGGAATCGCTCTTCTTTCTTGTGTTTTGCTTTAAGGGCAAACTTCTTGGCAAGTGCCCAGCGCAGGAGCAGTGACCAATTAAAGCTCCTTTGTGCTACAGTAATGCTGAAATCTCCTCTATACCTCTGATAGAGGGGAGCTCACAGCTTTTCAGAAGGTTTGTATTAGGTACTGTATGATTTTTTTTTTTTTTTAGTAAATCCTGACATAATGAACCTTACTACAGAAGTTGATGGTAGGAGCTGAGTTATATACTGGTGGTTGCATTGAATTGATCTGAACATCAAAAATATTTCCAGATCTTGGTCCAAGTGGCCAAGAATACTAATGGCATTTTGTCTTGTATCAGAAATAGGGCAGTCAGCAGGTCCAGGGCGGTGATTGTCCCACTGTGATTGGCACTGGTGTGGCCTCACCTTGAGTACTTCTTTCAGTTTTGGGCCTCTCACTACAAGAAAGACATTGAATCCCTGCAGTTTGCCCAGAGAAGGGCAACAAAGCTGGTGAAGGGTCTGGAGCTCAAGTCTTATGAGGAATGGCTGAGGGAAATGGGATTGTCTGGGTCTGAAGAAGAGGAGGGTCGGGGGAGACCTTATTAATCTCTACAACTACCTGAAAGGAGGTTGTAGTGATGTGGAAGTCGGCCTCTTCTCCAGGGCAATGGTGAGAGAACAAGAGGGAATGGTCTTACGTTGCATCAGGGGAGGTTCAGGTCGGGTATTAGGAGAAATATATTTCTCAGAAAGAGTGGTGAGGCATTGGAACAGGCTGCCCAGGGAGGTGCTGGAGTCACCATCCCTAGAGTGTTCAAGAAAAGAGTAGATGTGGTACCATAGTCTGGAGAGGTCACAGGTACAGGTTGACGATTGGACTGGATGATCGTACTTGTCTTTGCAACCTCAACAATTCTATGATTCTATGACAGGTAAGCAGGAGCCTAGAGACAAAATTTATTTCAACTATCTGACACTGTGAAACAGGATGTGTAGAGTGCTTTTGTCCTCTCACATGTTGGAGGAGAATAGAACTGAACAAGACTGATCAGGGAGACAGGTGTCAACATGGGACTGATTAGGAAAAAAATTAAGTGAATCAAATGCAACTGGTCTGGACACAAGTTCTTGCACTCTCAAAGCATGCACTGCCAGCATGTCATTAATTACTAATAAGATTCACTTGATGTTGCACTTGTGCCTGGTGCCAGCCTCTGGTCAAGAGTGACATCATTTTGTCTGTGATCAACATAAAAGAAAGGGAAAAGAGGCCTAGGAACCCACGTGAATCTGAAGGATAGAAAGCAAAAATGTGTCATCAACTCTGTGGATGGCATGATGAGGAAAAATTTTTCATTGCCACTTGTTTTGGGAGGATCTGTGCAGCTTACTCGTGGCTCTGCATGAGTAATGTGGTTGTCCTGAGTCTCCGACAGTGGAAAAAGAATAATTATACTGCACTGTCACATATTTCCTGCCTTTTCAGTGAGTGAGCTGTAAAGCAACACAAATTTCTCCAACTCTAACTGTATTTTTGTCATTCTTTCATTGCAGAGCTGCTGTTTGCATCAGCTTCCTGTTTCATGACAGCCCACTGATGGGGGCATTCTCTGTTTTTCATTTTGTTCCTTACAGATGCAAAACTTGGGGAGTCTTCACAAGCAATCTGGAGGAATGAGTCTGCGGTAGGAAGGACAGTGCCTGTGAAATTATTACTTAAAACAGAGTCCAAAGTCTCAGGATGTTATCCTTAAGTGACCTGGGAAGGAGTGAACTCCTTCATAGCTGAAGAGCATGTGACGTTGACTGTTGTCAGGAAACTTGCAGCTGCAGGATAATGGCCTAACTTTTTAATGGGGAAGCTTCTTTTCTGTTGGCATTCTTCTTTACTTTTAACTCAAAGGTCTCAGTAATATTATGTGTTTTTAGCACTTTGGCATTCTGGTTTCATGCAGCAAAACAGATAATTTGTAACTCTCCAGTGCCTCCAAAGGATGCATGTTGCCTCACAGACATTTTTTTTCCTCTTTTATTTCTTTTTTTTCCAACACATAAAACTATAAACAAGCAGTGAAGAAATTCATCCTTTAAAAATAGCTAGTGACGGTCAGGGCACATGTTTTGCTACTCATGCAGAAAAGACTAGCATCTGCTTTGGAGAGAAGGCTTCAATGGCTCCAGCAGCAATTTATAGTCATGAAGCTGTCAGCTTGCACCTGCACTGCAAGCAGCAAAAGAGGAACAGGATGTCTCTTATTTTAAACTCAGAGTAATTCAATAGAAATCATTCTGCTGTCCCCCCACACTCTTAAAAGGCCCAGTTTTAAAACAGTGGTGACTATGCTGAGATACAGTAGCTGATAGGTGCTCTTCTGCTATTACCTTGGACTGTTCTTGAGAGTGGCTTGGATGTAGGATAGGAATACAATTTACTAGTACTAACTAATTTTTCTACGGTGTTCTTGTTCTTCTAGCCTCAAAAAACATGACTCAAATCTGTAGGAAAGGGGAAGCAAAGTATCTCCTGTCTCCCCTACCTCCTTCTGCACCTTGCTTCTTCTGCCTGTCCTCTTATATGCACCTGTATCTAAGTCCCAGTGTCTGTGCCAAGAGGGAGTGGATATGAAGGTGGATTTCAATGTCCAATAGCTTTCAGTTGGATAGGTTTCCTATCAAAGAGGAAAATGAGCCCAAAATTTCAAACTATGGGAGAAAAGACTTAGCAGCATAAAAGTGACTGAGGGCAGGTTTTTGCTTCTGAGAACAGCTAAGTTCAAGAACTTTTCAGCAATGACATTGAATGGAAGACTAAATTGAGGCCTGCTTCAGGAGTAATTGTTTGGTTTGGAATCAGTCTTAAGCTGAACGTTAGTGGTAAGGCTGTCAAGAAAGAACTTCACGTTCTATCAGATATTCAGAGAGGATTTAAATAGGTTATCTTATATTGATGTAAATAATTAAAAACTCAGTTGATATTTAGAATGAAACTACTGCTAGCTATTGATTTCTGAAATACCAAAAATGATCACGTGAGTGGGACTCTACATTCTGTTATGGTCTGAACAATGAACTATACATTCTGTATAAAGGCTTGTAAATTGCTTAATAAGTGGTTTTAACGGTATCTAGATGCTTTAACTTGTATAAAAGTAATTCAAATCAATGACAAGCTCAATGAAATGGTCCAAGGAAGTCCAAGTGCAAGTCTAGTTTCAGAATGATTTACTCTTGCTGAAAATATATTCCAGCAAAGCAAGTCTATTTTGACAAGATGGACTTTGCAAATGAAAAAATACTCATATTCCTTTCCACTTCATCTTTTCTGATTATGGACCTGCTCATTTTTCTTATAAAATTGCAAATTCCTCTGCAAGGAAACTGTTTTTCCCTCCAGTTCATTGGAAGCAAATAAGTTGCATTTCAATTTCTCTAGTAAAAAGCTTAAGCTAGTCTCTTTAATCATGCATCTCAAAAAATGTGACTGTTGTCAGAAGAGATTTCAAGCAAGAGATATTGCCCATGGAAGAAAATGTAGTTATGTGCCAGGAACACAGAGATTCCCAAAGGGGAAAAAAAATAGTGAAAGACAGAGCTAGTCTTGCAGAAGCACCGTTATGCTTTGGCCTGGGAAGTGAAACACCCAACATACTATTTCCTCTGTTAACTAAGAGGGGCAAGGATTAACCAGCCCTTGAAAAGGTAATAATTTAAGCAAGTGGAATGCCAGCAATGCTCACTTTCAGGGGAAAGTTTATAGTGCTTATATCCTGTCTGCTTTACTTTAATAAAATGTAAAATACTTTCAAATAAACTAATGGACTAGGGATACATATCCTCTGGCACTTTCCCCCCGTATTCACATCCTGATTGCTGTATAATTCAGTATTTTTCAAGTGCAAGTTCAGTGTTTGCTCTGCCATATTTGGCTGTTGGGGGCTGGATTTAGCACTCGGTCAGGGCAGAGGCATTGGTTCTCCAGAAAGGAATGATGGTGAGATTGGGAAAATTCAAACTGTATTCCACAAGCTTGTTTTGCTATAGCTGTATCTCTTCACAAAGTTCTTGTTCTTCATCAAAGAACACTAAAGCACATACATAACAATCCAACACAAAAGCAATATGTCCACTGTTGTCTCATTTGTCAAAGATCATAGAACTTATAACTGGTCGGCCCCATGGTAACTGGATGGTAGTCACAGTTTAGCCCTTAAGATTGTTTATTTTTTGATCTTATTATGTTTGTGCACAAAAGATATCAAGGTGCCTTTGTGTTAGCTTTTGGAAAGGCCTTCAACAAGAGCAGGATCCTGCAGAAATGGAAAGTAGCATGAATGATGGAAACTGTTAATGAGGGCTGCCTATCCTTGGTGAAAAGAACTTTATTTTAGAAAGCCTCTGCATTGCCAGATTTAGAACAGCTTTCAGTGATTTTGGAGAAAAGGAGTAAGTACTGCAGGTTGGAGAGAGTCTCCAAAAGGCCGTTGTGGGCCATCAGCTACTGATAGGAAGCCTCTGTAATTGGCTCAGCTTTACTCCAAAGTCAGTTTTGTTTTAAAACCATAGGAACCTGAAGTCCAGAACTGGAACCCAAGCGTTGAAGTGTTTCGTTATTGTGTAGTAGGGAAACCTTGATGTTTTTTTCTTCTCTTTTGTGTAATTTTGTTAAAATGCTGATATAAACCATGTGAAACAGCATTAAGGAAGAGAGAGTGACTTAGAATTTCATGAAGTCCAGGCTTATCCCTTGACTGCTGAGAAAAGCAGCTGATCTAATTCTCCTGATAGGCACACTGCGCTAAGCTTTCATGCATTTGCTATGTTTCTAAGTCTTTTTAAGCTTTTCCTCTGCAAAAGTGATGGCCATCCGGATTCCCAGCATCTCACTACAACCTGAAGCATCCTGAAGGGTCCCTTCTAGAGAATTTGTCTTCTTCACAGAACCAGAATAGATGGGCAGTGTGTCCATGTTGCTAGAGCTCACTAGCTGCTAGTGACAGTAGAAAAAGGATGAATTCTAAGCTAGTATGTCTACATTCATCTAGTTTGAGACTGCAGCATCTCATTGCAGCAAAGCCGAAATATCCGGTGGGCAAAAGGAAAGAAGAAAAAGTTAATTTGTTCTTCCCCTCTCTATCCAGTTTTCCATGTTATAGGCATACAATTAAAAGGAATGGGGAGGTGTGAATCCCTACTAGTATCCTGCAGGCCAGATCATTTTTGTGAGGAGAAAAACCAGAACAGCTTTGAAAGGCAGCAGTTGTGTTTATTTTATTCTCTTCAGATAGCTGCTAAATCTCCGTGTACAGTATGGCTAGTCTCTGGCTTTCATCTGGCAGTTTTGATGAATTAGCCAAGTCACTGGCATATGCTGGCTGTGGGGTGTATGTTAAGACTTCCACTGCCCTGAGCTCTTTACTGTTGTGCTTTGTTCCCCAGGTGTTCTGCACCCTAAATTGCAGGACGTTTTTGCACATCTCTTGTGTCTGCACCTCTTCACATGTATATCCTGAGTTTGATTTTAATAGAATTTGTGACTTCAAGTAAACGATATCCCTGCCCTGCCTTATCATTTCTCCTGACCTGAACAGTCCTGGGACTTCTAGTCCAGATGTAAAAGTGGTAGGTTCCACTAGAAGAGATTGAAGAGATTAAGGGAAGAGAGGCCAAGGGTATATGTGAGTTCTTTCTTCTTCTGTGACAATCTGAAATTAGATGAAAGAGGATGGCTGCTTGTTGAATGTTTTCAGATAAATGGCTTAGAGCTGTTCTTGCAGCAGGCTGAGAAAAGAAATAAGAAGGAAGTCCCTGGGAAAGTCAGCATTTTACAAGAAGATAACCTGGTTCACAAAGGGCCATCTAGCTTGATAGAGAGGAAACTGAGATGAACTCCACATCTGATGATAATAGGAGAATCTGCCAGTGTTCAACAAGAACAAGGTTGCCCCTTCTGTTTTGCTATTGGAAGAGCAGGACACCAGGCAGCATGCTGGCATATAGATAAGCCCATGCCATGAAAATGGAGAATCTTGGGCTTTTGTTGTGGTAGGAAGGATTTTTTTCTAGCATAAGACTGATTCTACAAACACAGAAAGTAATTTAGGCCAGGTAATGCCCAGCTCAGTCCTCGCCAGATAGCTGTGTGTCTGTTGCTGCAGATGGGTACGTAGGGTACCCGTCTTTTGCCATTTAAAAATATGTTATCCAGAGAAGCCAAAATATAACTAACAAGAAAAAAATGCTCTGCACAATAAAATAGAATGCCATAAAAGTGTCAGCGCTTCCAAAACCTTTCCCTGGTGGGTCACAGCAGAAATATCCATCGTTCCTTTGGGACATGTCTCCTGCCATCTGCTTCTCATTTATTTTCTCCCTTGTGCCACCCCTTGGAAGGATTCTGGAAAGAAGAGCTTGGCACCCATTGCCAGGAGATTTGCATCCTATGTTTTGATTTGAAGGGTTCCCTCCCCTGAGGGAAAAGTTGGCATTATCCAGTGACCCAAGTTAAAAAAGGAAAACAAAGGGATACACCCAGTTCTGCTGCAACTCCCAAATTGATTTCTGAGATTCAGGTGAAAGGCAAGCCAGTGTTTTTCCACTTGATGGCTAAGAAGAGTTTATCTCTGGGACTGAGCGGGAAATGTTTGTCTCTGTGGCTCATTTGTTTCAAAGCTGGCTTGGCCTGGCTGCATGCTGGAGCTCGAAGCGGTTTTAGCACTTGTGAAGGTGACCTGTTGCCTCAAGGCAGCTCTTGAAGCATGAAGGCTATTTCCAGACTCTTAGGTCAGCCTAGGACTGTGGCTTGCAAGCATCCAATGTCCTGATGTGTCTCTTGCGCTAGTGTGGTGGATCACTTGCTGCCTCAGACCAGTCTGTTTCATCAGGTGGCACAAGAGAAAGTCACAAGCACACCTGAATCCCACCCCAGGATGGAAAGGGGGTTGAGTGATGTGCCTTCAGCAAACCAGAGCCCCACGCTCTGGGAAAGCAAAGAGAAATTACAGTGCTGGTGTGGCCCCGTCTGTTCTGCTTCTGTCTTTCCTGCTGACAAAACTGTCAGGTATCCCTTCCTGGACCTTCAGCTGTTCGGAGGTGATTTCTTCCAGGAACCAGCCCAAGTAATGCAAGATTTTCCCCCAGTCTATCCTGTCACTTTTCCTGCCCTGGAACAGATGGATGTTATCTTACAATTGGATTCTGCCTTTGTAATTTGCCATCACTTTTTACAAGAGGCAAAGCAGTGGCAAACTCAGCCTGCACTCATGTATTTGGATGTCACAGGGAGGCTTGATAAATCCCAATGCTGTGTATAATTACACAAGGTTTTCCTGCATTGCTGCCCATACAGCTTTTCTGATTAGAGAAATGATGAAGTTGTACTCAAAGTACAGTCAAATTTAATCAGATTTTACATCACTACTGCACAATTTATCCATGCACCTGGAAGGAAAGGGGACATAACTTTTGCATGTCCGCAGTCTAGTCCTTGTTACCTATTGATGATGCCTTCCCTTTAGGTGTGGTATTTGTGTAGCCTTGGTTTGTTTCATTCTTTGTCTTTTGGAGGCACTATAGTGTTATCCCTGAAATTTAGATCAGCATGGAACTCAGCAGCCTCACCCATGGAGTCAGCTCCCTCTGTTCTGGCAGCCAGGCAGTCATCCTCACCCCACAGAGCTTCTCCCTGTGCATAAGCCAGGAGCTTCCAGCAGGAAGGTGGAAGGGAATGGAGACACAAATCTGCCCAAAGTGAGGAGGAAAGAGCACAAAGGCAGAAGGAGCAGATGCTGTCCATATGCATTTGCTGGTTCCTCTCAGGCATGCTGTGTTGAGCCCTCACAGCACATGCCGCATTGCTGCTCACAGGCAGCTCAGAGGATGCTGAGCTTTCCTACACATACCATCCATTTTGGCCTTCCCAGTAACTGGAGTTTGGTCTCCAGCAGATATCAGCAGGCCGGACTTGTAAATGCAACTCTTCTTCTGGCAAAGAAGAACTAAGTGTTGCTTACTGATCCAAGAAGGTCTGGGTTACACAGAGCTGCTTTGCAGGGAAATTAATTCTAACATCTGACAAGTGGTTAATTAAGTTCTTCTACCTTATTACTGATCTCTCCCATGAATAGAAGTGTTATTTGGCTGAGATAGTGGATTTCCTAGGCACCAAGAAGCAGGGATGTTATTTAACACAACGAAGAGATGTATTTTACAGCTAGCTGGAAGTTGCAGTTTCCTCCCTTGCCTGTGTAACAAGCAAGAGTCACTTCCTGTACCTGCCTCAAGACAGGGCAATGATCAGGCATGCTTCAAGCACTGCTGAGTGCAAGCTGCAGTTCTCCACCACTGACAGTTAGCAAACAGCCTGAAACATTTTGCTCTGCCCTGATGTAAATGATCCTGCTATCCTCCCCGTCTGAGATTTTCGTTTTAGAGCTGGGGAAAAATGCACTGAAGGAGGAGAGAATTCTTGGCAAGATCCACAACTGGCTGCCAACCAGAACTCAGGCTGCAGCAAGGCGACCAGTTTGAAACCAGACTGTCCCGCATGGAGGACGGCACTTGGCAAACCCAGTGGGATTTCATTCAAATGGCCAGGGAGGGCAGGCTCACCAGATGATGCCTATTAGCATAGCTCAGCATCACCCCTCTTTGTGAGCGCCAGGAAATCTGTCCTTTACTGTCTAAGCAACCAAATACACACACACACAATAGGTCTCTGGGAGGACTTGCGCTGATGACAGGATTGAATGCTTGATGCAAAAGCTTTTGTGCCCAGTGGACTTCTGTGGCCTCTCCTGAGATACTTATTTACATGTTTGTTTGCTTTTATGAAAAAGCTTTAGGGTTTCTTACCTTGTGCAAACACAGATGATGATGTCTGCCCACACTTGCATCATGCTTTTGTGTGAGTATGCTCTTTTTTGCAGACAAGCTATTTGCAGGCCTGAGTCACCTGCCTTCAGTTTGCATACCACAGTATACAACATCCGGACAAATATTTGGACCAGTGTGCTAAATGCACAGGTCCCGCTGTCCCTTTTATGCTCAGCAGTCAGGCCGTATTTTCTGCTGTGCAGTTAAATCCTTCTTCTCAATGCTCAGATTATGAATTAAATAATAGCAAATGCATGTAATAATTCAGCAGAAAAACTACTAATTGCATTAAGCCATTGATGATGCTAATAGCTTTCAGGCACAGAAACAGGGGTGGCTGGCAGGAATGGCTTTGTGGGTTAGGGTCTATAACTGAGACTTAGGGCGTTTCTCTAAAGAGAGACATGAAGAAATGCTGGGAATTTCAATGAGACTTGCAGGTGAGGAATTACTTTTTCATTGCAAAGTCTCTAGGGACAGCTGTAGCGTACAGAGGTCATGAGTAAAACACAGACCTAGCCCTCAAAAATCATGGCTTTGTTCCTAACTATTCCTATGACTATGTGTGCTTGGGATAATCACGTCCTTTCTGGCCTCAGTTTCCCTATATGGGAAATCAGGATCCTGTTTGTCACCCCTTCTGTACACCCTAATATCTACCCCTAGCAAGTGTTATAGCATCAGTTAGTAGCAGGAATATTTCTGCTCCCAAGTGATTTATTCTACTCAAACATTTTCAAATGTTCGAAAGTCAAATATTTGAAAATTGCAAGACATATTTTTCCATGAATGCTTTGCAGACATCTGAAAGAAAAATAACAACAAGCCAACAAAATTGGACGTACCCTACTTTTGATATCATGCAAACATTAGAGTAATTGCAGTGTTAATTGCCTGTATGAAAGCTTTAATGACCTTCAAAAATGGTACAAGAAATCAGTTCACAGAGATTTTATGGAAGAGAAGAAAAATCTTTTCCTGATATCAGCTTAAAGCTGGTACTGACAATCTGTTCATGCTTTACTTTTCCTCTTGCCGCCTTCTCTGCAGCATTTTCCCTTGTGCAACAAGATTATATGTTGTTATCATTCAAAATTCTGACAGCAAATAGTCTCTGAAAAAAGGACATACCAAACATTGGCTATCCACTGAAGCCAAGGGAAGGAACCCACATAAAGTCTTTTTTTTTTTTTTTTTTTTTTAGTTGAGTCTTGGTGACAGTGGTGTGCTATTAAAACCTGCCCCAAAGGTCTTAAAGCAGAATGAGCAGTAAAACAGCAGGCTCTGAGATTCTGACAGCAGATTTCTTTGTCTGCCTGGGGTTACGGCGTGCCCCACGCCCAGGCTGCAAGCCACCACAGTTACCAACTGCAGGAAGAGAGGGGGAATGAGGAAACTGTAAGGGTTAACTTTTAGGGGAGTGGAAGGGAAAAGAGAAAAATCTTTTGCTTAGTGGGTAAAATCAGAGCGTTTCTTCTTCCTCTCCTCCCTTCTCCCCAGTCAGGACAAAATAAATACTGTAATTTCTAATGAAATCAGGAAGGGGGTAATAGTTTCTGGAAGAGGAAGAGAGAGACTGCTAGGAGATCCCTGCCAATGGTGTTCGGTTACTACAGAGAGAGCACTGAGCAGCCCCAGGAAAGCACTTTGCGGGATGGATTCCTTTGGCTAACTCTGATTGAATTTCGCTTTTTCATCAGGCGACAAATTTTTTCACTTTCCTGCACTGGAGTGTGTTCCTATGGTGTGTTCTAAAGCAAGGCTGTTGCAAACAGCCTCATTCTGTCCTCTCTTGCACGCCTGTAAAATGAAACGCCATCCCATCCCTTTTTCTCTTCCCGCTGAGGTGCTCTGGGGGGGTATATTGCCAGGAATCAGCTGTGCTTCCTCAGAAATGTTAATGATACCAATCAAAGCCTTGTTTGCAGGCCCCACACTGAGCCCTGGAAATTCTGGGAGTCAAATAATAGGGAAGCCACCACTAAAGATCAGAGGGAGCATCTGGGAGGGACTGCAGTGAGGACAGCAGCATGATCTAGTGTCTCTTTGTAGTCTGCAAATGCTGTGACTCCCAGCACTTCTAGTAAGTGATGCTGGAGCATTTCACCCAGTCAGCAAACCCTGCTGACATCCGTACATTGCTGCCCACTAGCAGCCGGGCTGCTATTTGTCTTTTCCAGTGTAGCGGATGGGACCTGAAGTGTGGTGTAAAAAAGTTAGGATTCTAATCTCCATTGTTTCACTGCAGAGTTATTTATCACAGCAGCTAGTCTGAATTCATATAGCACCTGGGGGAATGCTAACCATTCTGTGTTGGATGCTGTAGAAATGCCAAAGGAAGAAGACAGACTGTGTCTCAGGGAGTTCATGATTGAAGTAGAAAGCAAGGGTTAAGATATTCTGATGGGGAATAAGCACAAACCAGGGAGCTACATGTTGGATATTGCTCAACATCATACTCAGCAGGATGTGATGTTCACAAAGATACAGTAAAAGCTATTGGGAGAGCTAAAAGTGGAGTCTGGATACCCTCACTCATCTTTTAGTTTTAACTCCAAAGTGAATTTCCTCCCTTTCTTACATCCTGGGATTTCTTTTAACTGCAGTGTTCAGCTTCTCTGAATCTTAGAAGATTCTCATTTTCAGTCCAACTGGAGCCATTTCTTCAGGTCAGCCTCAGTGGAGTTTTCCTGGCTCACCCCAGTGACTCCAATTTGGACAAAACATATATTTCCAAACCTTCATAAGTCATTCTCGTGTGCATGAAAACATAGAAAGGTCACCTCCCGCTGTCCTCGCTTGGTTCTTTATGGTTCTTTATGGTAGCCTCAGGTGTAAGAGAGGAGCTCTCCTGGATCAGAACATACTCCAAGATGGAGGCAACTCCTAGGGCAGCAGAATGATGACCTATTTTGAAAAGGAGGCATGAAGATGAGAAAGAGCGAGTGAAATGTGCTGTTGGCTTGGCAGATCTGTGCGCTGTGGACAAGCAGTGTTTGAGCCCTGAGCTAACATGGCACTATCCAGTGGGGCACAGGCTGGAGTGTCGGGGGATTTTGCACGTCCTGGGGTATGGCAGTGTCCCAAGTTGAGCAGGGAAGGCAAGAAGAGAAGAGAGAAGGCTTAACTCCCACATGCATGTGCAGTGCACCCACACACCCTATTATGGACCTGAGCTTTGGGAAGGATTAAAGGCACACGCTGGCTCCATTAACAGAAGTAGAGAAGGAGGAGGTGTGTGTACAGGAGCAGAGAAGTGGGGGAGAGCAGAAATAATGCAGTGCATTAATGAGATAAGAACTAGACAAGGATAAATAATGTATCATTACACCCCAGAGACAAAAGGGCAGCATTTGGAGGGCTGAGGCTTACACTCTAATCATCTTGACTTTGTAATGTTATACAAGTAGGGGCACATTCTGTGGCTTGGGAGACTTTGCTGAGTAAAACCCTGCAAGCCACAGAAAAATGCTTAAGCAGCCTTTTAAAGCCTGGCAATGTTCCAGCCCTCTTCCCTTCACCATACCCCCTTTCCCCTACCCGCCTTCCTCTGCCCCCACCCCACCACCATAACCCAGACAGAGAAACAGGAAAATCCTTGAGACAGGAGATCTTTATTGGTGACAGTGTAAAAAGCTTTAAAAGACAATGGGAGTATTACAGCATTAGGACCAGTGGCTGTGTTCTTGTAAGTGATCAGGGTGGCAACAAAATATTAAGCTCCTGTATGGCCAGAGACTAGGGGATCAGTGAGGAAAGAGGGAGTGGCTGGGAGGTAATGGCTTCTGATCACAGGGTTTGACCTGTTTCTCCATGCAATGGGGAAATGTGCTTCTGCACACTATCCTCTAGGTCCTGGCAGAGGTGGGGAGAGGACGAAAGAAAGGGTCAGCCGGTGTTGAGGCGCATCCTGATGGGCTGTGACCTTGGCACCCAAAGGCCATCTTGTAGCAACCCTCACTCCTAAATGTCACCCTACTGCTCCTGATCTCAGCATGCAGCTCTCGCTGCTGCTGCTATTTCAGGAGGTGGCAGCCCCCTCCAGATTTGTCTGGAGCCACCAGCCTGTAATTTGAAACAGCAAAATCCCTTTTGGTTGAACTTCCCTCTCCAGGATAAGGCAGGGCCTGTTCTCTCTCAGCTACACAGTCACTCAGCACTTTCCAGCTCCTATCTGCAATGCCCCAGCTCTCAGCTTCTTAGGATAAGCATAGCACAGGCATCTCCTGCCTGTACCAGCCGCTCATCCCTGCCCTGCTGTCAATTACAGCCTGCTTAAATCGTGGGGCTGATGTACACCACCCTTGTGCTGGCACCAGTGATGAGAGAGGGAAGGGTTGCCAATGGGAAACAAAGTTTTGATGACATGAGGTGGTGCTGCACCCACTCAGGAAAAAAAAAGAAAAAAAGAAAAAAATAGCTCCAGGAATATGTCAGACTTGTTGGAATATGTGCAGGGCTGGGGAAGAGCAGACACCAGAAGTCCTAATGGGATTTTTCCAACCTGACTCCAATGCTGAGCAAGTCTGACTGGATTAAAACTGCTTTGGGTGGTGGTCATTTCTTATGAATTTCCCAATGGTTCCTGCTAGTTGTCCTGCTGCAAGCCAGGACTGTTGTAGCTAGCAGGAGTTTCACATGTCTGTGTGCATGTATTTCCTGAAAGGTTACTGCTGTTGATAACTCTAGGAATCCTCTTGTGAAATTGTTCGGGAGTGAAAAGTAGGAGTCACCACTTTGCTATGGGATTGTGAACAAACTGTACTTACAGAGACCAGGTTTCATGTATTCAGAGACTGGACCGTATGTGCACAAAGTGTCTGGATTATTTTCTGCATGGTAAAACAAGCTCTCAAACACTCCACAAACAGGAAAGGAAAAAGACAACGTGAGACAGACCTGCTCCATGCAACTAAGTACTTTCAGAAGACATCTGTGTATCTTTGGTCAGGAAAAGAGTGGAAGCTGAATTAACTACAGTCTTCATTTTTATTGGTTTCAAACCCAGTACCTTTTTCATGGGCCTGTTTATGCATACTAATATTTTTTGTTTCTCTTCTATGTGCAGTGCTTTACTGAAGATTATCAAACTTGGTCTGTATTTCATGGCATGGTCAATTCTGAGTGCTTGATCTGTGGATGAACCTGTTGTACCAAACTTCAGGCTCTCATTGGTTATACTTTTTCATTTATGACTTGGTGCACCTTCAAGTTTGTCACCTTTCATTCTTTTCCTTTCCTTCCCTCTCTCCCTCTCTATTCTCTTGCCATCAGTTGAGTTAAGAGAACATATTTCTGTTGTCTACTCTCTATTCTTATACTCATGATTAGGTTCATAAGTGCTGGCACTCTTTCCAGTTATGTATTAAGCACTGCAAAGAGCAGAAGAGTAGTGGAACATCATAGCTGGGGAAGGCTTAAATAAATATGCATGCATTTCCTCGTGTTTACACTGCAGGAGGCAAGAAGGAAATCACTTGACGTGTAAATGGACCTGAAGGTGGTGAGGTTTGGGATGGTTCTCCTTTCTTGTGAGGATTTGTTTCAAAGTGTTGGACCCATTCCCGGAAAAAGTTCTGTGTCTCTTCCACATGAAAGTTATCCTTATGGTAGAAAGCTCTGTGGTTCCAGGGGAACAAAGTTGTCAGACATCTTTCATCTTTTGCTAGTAGTGTTGCTATGGCTGTGATGGCAAAAGGAGATCACTGAGACTAGATCTGTCCAGAGAAGGGGAGATTTTCCAACTATAACTACTTCCTGATGCAGCATGTCTGGCTTCTTGGCCCTGATCCTCCAGGGAGACTTACAAAATACCCTAGAAATCTTTGCTGGAAAGTTAAAATCCATAATTCTACTGTATACATAAAGTCGTAACTCCAGAAGAGTTTCTTGGTGTGTCACATAATACACATATATAAGATTATAATTTAATCTGCACCCTGCCAATGGCAAGACTTCAGTATCTCATGGGCAATAATTGTGTGCTAGGGAACGAAGACAGGTGCCAACCTCATCAACTTTCCTGTTGTAAGCTTCATCTTTTCTTCAGCAACTCTTCCCTCAAAGTGTCTAATTAAATATTAAATGATTTTAAAGTCAGGGTAACTGTGCGTGCCTTGAAATCTGTAGCTTCTATTTTACATCAAGATAAAGATTTCTTATGATGGCAATATATAGATTGTTTCCAGAAAGGTTGCCAACTGTAACATTAAGAGATTGCTTCTATCTCTCTGAAAAATACTTTGTCTCTTTTACCTATTAAGCAGACATTTATGTAGTCTTCAGCAGTATTATGAGCTTATATTTATAAGCTGGAAAAACAGTAGTTATCTCTATGTTTTGGCTTAGGTGTTCCTGTGCAGTAGAACAGAATTTAGCTTCGTATTGCCACACAAGAAAAATCTTAACAGAGACATTAATATGTTATCTACCCCCAAATTAAGCTCAGTGGTCTTGTAGCAACAATGGTAATGGGGCAGGACTTTTCAGGCTGTCTTTCTCTTGTTATGGTTGGGGATGAAATTCTTTTCTTCGAAGCTTCCCAGAAGATGAAAACTTTGTATCCCAGTGCATTGCATTGCAGTAGTCTCTCTGGTGCATTATGCAGGAATTAATAACCCTGGATTTTGTTTTCTGCCAGAGGAGCTTGCATTTCCTGGATAATTATCCATAGCTGAAAGCATTACTCATGTCTGCTGCTATATAAAATGTACAACCTGTCTATCCAAGATTGTTTACTGGTCAATACAAATTTCAACTGCAGAAAACCAGCATGGATGCTGCAAACAACAGTTGTGTGCTGTTTCCTGTCTTCATCTTGGCCTCAAACTACTTTTAGCTTCAACAAACTGTTTTTAAACTTTGGGATGAATAAGTCCATGTGCTACTTCTGAGATATTTAAATGCTGGGTTCGGATCTAGACTCAGACCGAGCACATTTAGATTAAATACTTGCAAATTTTCTTTAAAAGCTTTGTTTAAGAATATTGAGAAAATATTCCTGAAAAATTCCAATATTCTCAATGCCTTTTCTTCACTAGTAATAAAGCATGACAGAAGAGAACTGTAAATTAGTTTTTGTGGCATTCAGAGCTGAGAACATCTTCATTTTTGATGTACAAGCTGAGCATATTGGGTCTGGAAACGACTGAGAAGTAATAAATCAGAAGTCACCCAGTGACATTTTTGGGGGATAGTCATTATTTTGATGGCAGCCATAACCACACTTCAAAGTCTGTTTGCTTCAATCCTTTTGGAAATTTAAGAACAAACATATCAAAGGGGGAGGAGGGCAGAGGAATCTTTTCAGTAAGTGACTCACTTCAGGCAAGATGATTTATCTTGTGAAGAGCTGTATGACACAGACAGCAATGGATCAACAGTGAGATATTGTATGTGAAGTGTTTCCATATTTTCTTAGGCTACCAAGTAGCTATGTGCTGGGATCATTCTGTTAACCAGTAGTAGGCAGCAGGGTGAAAATGTGTTGCTATTTTTTAATGGTATTTGAGAAATTGGACATGCTGGTGACTGAGGAATGATTGTTGCATCAGCTCCCTTTGAAAAGGTTAGTCTTGCTATTCTTAAGTACTTTATTTTAAGTATCTTTTTTTTGGGTGGGGGGTGGGGATCCAGCTTAGTGCCAGAGGACCTGATGCTGTGCATGGAAATACAACACTATGTATAGTACATCACCACAGATATGTCCCACACTTTCCTTTCTAAGGTCATGCATCTCTGGCAACACATAAAGTCATAGTAGTTGGAGATGGAAAAGAACCTAATTAGCTCATCTATCTCCTTTGAAGGCTAACTCCTTGCCAAATATTTTTTAAGAATTTAGTCCAATATAACTTAAACGTTCCAAGCGTTTAAGTTCTCTCCTTATCTCTTGGGAGACCACTTAAAGGTCAAATCCATATCAAGAAGCACTCTGATAATGTTTAAACCACAAATTCCACTTAGCTTCACCTTTTCACTAGGAGGTCTGCTCCCCTGGGCTACCCTAAGTAATTCCTTTCCTTCCTTGACCCTTTCATGCCCTTCTCAAGATTAGTGTAGTGTTATTTATAAACTCTTCAAGGCAGAGACTGGATTTTCTTTTGTATTGGTGTAGCAGGAAAAAGAAAGTTGAGATTATTACTACAAATTGCTAGAATTTATATAACCAGCTGACCAATTATATTTTTTTCTCCAGTAAACTTTTTTTTTTGTTGAACAATCTATGTTAAGGTAATGTAGAATCCAGAAATAATCACTGAGTAAGCCAGTGGAAAGTCACAGGATTACAACTTCCCAGCTGCTGGACGTAGACCCTTGTTAACATTCATTGTTCCATCTGACCTGCCACGAGCCATTTTTTCAACCAGGAATCCTGTATATCTCATGGATGATCTAACAGTCTCTTGGTGACAGTCAGGGAACCAGCTTTCATCTAGAGGGTTATTATCTTCTCAGCTCCATCACAAAGTCTTGCTTAAACCTGTAGTATTCCACTTGACATAATACTCCTGTCTTACTTTTCATCCACTTTCCATGATTTACCTTCTTGATGCAGTTGCCAGCTGCAGCTGGAAGTACCCTGAGGCAGTTTCGTGCCCATTTGTAGGCAGAATTTAAAACGGGGCAGATCTTGGCACTTAGCCTGATGATAATTCTTTTTCTTGCTGCCAGTATATTCCTAAAGTGACTGTGGCTCCAGGCACTGTGACCACATGGAGGAAGTTGGCTTTGGTTGCTGCTTCTTACAGAGGCAAAGTACAAGATAGGTACAGTCGACGTTTGCCAAATCTCTGCAGAATGGATACACCCATCCAAGAGAGGAACTGAACCTCTCTTCCTCTTCAAAAAATACCTGAAAAAAGTCATACAGGGCTTAAAGATTGTCATTACCTCCTGTTTGACCAGGAGCAAAGGGAATGGATGGATGGATACAAACCGGTTGGCTGTCACAGGAGCCTGGCATGTGCATGCAGGCTGTGCTTGCAGCCTAAGCCTGCACTGTGTTCCTCCCATACTTCACTACTACCTTGAACAGTCTACTGACAGGATGAACAGCAGCATATGAGAGCTCTGAGGGACAGAAAGCATTACATCAGCAGGGTTCCTCACAAACTTAAGGCCTCATTACCACAAGGGCATAATGAATTCCTTTGTCTAATGTTTATCCGAAAGAATCAAAAGAAAATGGATACTTCTTTGTGTCATTAGGAGAGTGACTTTTGACCCATAGTCAAGCTTAAAACATCTCCTAGTCAGGTCTGTCAAAATGCTTCAAGGTTACCTGAGATCTAGGTCAAAGAAAGAATGGAAGAAGTGTAGGTTAAGTATGGAATATCATGGAATTCCTTTTGAAGTTTGTTCATTTGTTTTCTGCATTTAATATATTTACAGAGTTCATACCTTGTTCATGTCTCTAAGGGTCACTCACTGAGTTGAAGGAGCCAGCTTTTTCTTCACATTTCACTACCTAGATGCTAGAAAGGCCATGAGGTAGATAGATTTCATATCTGTTTCATTCTGTGAATAAGCAAGTTCAAGACAAGCAATGCCACGTGAGGATTCAAGCTGAAGTACCACTGCAGGAAACACTGTCATTACTTCATGCTCAGCAGCAGCTAGGATTCTCTTTTAAAAGAAAATTGCTATGAACTAACATCACAGTTGAGCTTGAGACCCAAATTGCATGTGTAGGCTTGTGTTGGGCTCTGTTACAAAGACAGAAAGAGGAACTGTTGTAATATAATTTAAGGTTTTTTTTTTTTAATGCTTAGGGAAAGCACTCAAGGGATTTTCTAAAAAACATTGATTGCTATTGGAATATGTAGACTCATCCAAAGGGATGATTTTGGAGAGAAAGAGCTGTTTTTGACAGTACTGTGGATTCAAAAGAGAAAAGAAGGCTTTCAGATTTGTTGAAACATTCCAACATTTTCAAAATGAAAATAAGCTGGGAAGTTTTTTAATTCAAAAATACTCTTTGGTTGAGCTGTTTTTATGTGTTAAAAGAAAAACAAGGTTTAAAATTGGAATAGAACCAACTAAGAAATGTTTCAACGGATGCAATACGAATGCTTAGATAATTGGGTTTTTAACATGAAATTTTTGGCTTTGTCCTCATATAAGTTTGGAGGGAAATAAAATAGAAGTCTTGATAGTTTTTGGGAGAGGAGAGAGAAAAATCCATATGTACTCTGCATACCAAACAATGACCAATCACTGCTTAAAGAACTGAGTTCAGCTTTGGGGATATAGATATAGAATGTTGTATAGATCTTAACCTGTAAATACTTTTTTCTGTTGCTAAAACAGCTTGTGTAAAATTGGACAACACTGTATGTAGTGACATTGAAATTTTTTGTTTGCTTTTGTTCAGATCTGCTTTTATCTGAGCATATAATGGCCATTTATTTCTTTAGTACCACAACCATTTACTGTCATACACATGAGCAACCTGTAAGCAGCAGTCAAGGTTATAAGATGATAATATATACTTTTTCTCTTTCACTTTCTTTTCTATTAAGGTCATTGTTCTCACCAAGTACATGACCTCCAACTTCTGAGTCATAACACAGCACTCTCCAGATGTCTTCAACACAAGCCTTTTATTCCAAGTTATTTGCATTTAATTTGACAGTCTGTATGGGAGCATTTCTGGGAGTCTTGACAACACATTTAGAGAATATTTACTCCTGCTCCTAGAAAAACTCTCCTGTTCATCTGATAGAGATCCTCAGGGTTTTGTACCAGACTATTCAGTGAATTAATGCACTGACCCTGGGAAGATGGGACAGTGCAGTTGTTCTAGCATGCACAGACAGGAGAGCAATGAAATCTTTATAAGAGAAAGAGTCTATTCCCCCAACTTTTGCTCTAGGAAATATATCTCTCTCTAGTCTATACAGAGCATCAGCAGGACAAATAAACATTCTTATTTCAGATTAATTATATTGAGAGAATAATCTCTCTGCTTTGATTTCTCTTAGTCTAGCTGAGTGGCTTAGCCTATAGGCCTAACCTTAGATCCCTTAGTGCATTATGAGATAAAGCTGAGAAACAGAAACTGCTTTCAGCCATCATACTATCAAAGGGCTCTCTTCATCAAGTCCTTCCTTTCTTTTTTCTCTTTCACCTTTCCCCACTGAGCTCTTTAGAAACAGGTAGACCTAGTGTGACAATGTGATATCGGGCTGAAAGTCACCAAAGCCTTTAAACATACTGTTAGACCTACAAGAGTCACTTTGCTTAAAGAGAAATGCATGCCTTGGCTGTTGTAACTGAAATGCGGTTTTCAAGTTAAATCACACAGTACTTACAGGAAACAGGAGTTTATCATTAGCTTCAGTAAGGAAACAAAAGCCTCAATCATGAGGAGAAAAGATATCTGGGCAAGGGGATTGCATGCTAGGAATTGGTGGTTCTGAAAGAGATTTTTAAAGATATACTACAAATACGTTTTTGTTAGGGCCTTTGTCAACAAATAGATCAAGCTCTTTAGGAGACAAATAGATGTCACAAGGAAAAGTGGATTATTGTGTTAAAAGGATGCTAGAATACTAAGTCTAGTTTTGGGTTTGACATTGGACCTTTCATTAGAAGAAGTAAAAAGTAAATAATAGATTTTATAGCATATGCAATCAGACAGTAGGAATCCCCATGGGTTGCAGAAGAATACTCATGAGCAAGATTGTTTCAGCTTTCTCTGAAAATGTAGTAGAGATCAAAACTTAATGGTAGGGGCTGCACAGCTGCAGTGCACTGACCATGTCAAGTGGTGTAGACGTGTGATTGCTTCCACCAATGTTGTGTGAGAAACCAATTGTTTCGCAGAAGTTTGTGTAGGGTTCTGGCCTACCTGGAGATTTTTGTCTTCTAACAGATTTAGAAGTAGGCTGAAATAATTGGAGGAAATATTCAAGAGAGATTTTAATGGAAGCACGGACAAGATTCTGTAGTTGAAGGATAAAAATTGGTTATTTGCAAAGGAGGTATGAAGGGTACCATGGCATGGAATCAAAGAATATCCAGGAGTCCACCTGGGTCATCTTTTTGCCATGTTACTTAATGGAGAAGAAAATCCCTTTGTATGCAAGCAGGGCAGAACTTCATAAGTAGATGTTTGTCCATGAGTTATAGAAGAAATGATAAGCCTCTGAGCTCTCCAAGAGGCAGGTCATTGTTTAGTGTCACTTCTTGTTTTCATTGCCATCCATTGCTTTCCTTCAAACTTGAGCAGACTAAATTAATTACATGAAAACAGGAGAAAGAGTCTTTGTACTTCATGTTTAGCTGAATATCTAACTGGCCTCATATGACTGAAATGAGTGACACTTCATTTTATATTTACAAGCATTGTGGATCCCATTGCCCATGGGTTTCTGCATAATAAAAAACATGGTGACTGTGATAATTAATAATGAATTTTCAGATTGATTGTATCCTCCAGTTATTCTCTAAAAACTGTAAGATTTACTCATGGCAAAGTAGAAATACTTGTTTCTATATTATTTCTACTTGGTCTGCTTGCCCTGAAACCCTATTTCTCATGTTATAGCTAAGATGGATGAAAAACCTAAAAGATGCTAGTACAGATTTTCCTCCAGTGATAGCAAGCAGCTGAATTGACCCAAGATAGCAGAAAATGAGACAATTTGCCATCCTGGGAACACCATCTGTGATATTAAAGCAAGGAGATCTCATGGCAGGTCCTGCTTTGAGCAGGGTGTTGGAATAGAGACCTCCCAGGGTCTCTTGAAGCTCAGATTGTTCTGTGATTCTAAGGTCCTAAAATTTTAAGTACCATGCACTCTTTGTATTTCCTGTGCCTTTTTTTCATTACTCGGTTGCTCTTGCTGCAGCCCACCTTGTGCAGAGACAGATGATGAAAGATTTGTTAAAAGTACTTTCTTACTGATGTACAAGGAGTTGCAGAAGAGAAAAAAAGCCACTCTGTCATCCTCAAAGCCAGATGCAATCATGATATGAGATATTTGAGCCCAATACTGTGCAGCTACCAGTGTGTAGCTGCTTCCTTGCTACAGCCCCAGTCTCCCCAAGGGATGGAGCTGAAGGAATACTTTCTAGCCCTTTACATTTCAGAGCTTGTTGCTGCAAGGGTTGATGAATAGCCCTCATTGTGGCCACTCCTTCCCTGCCGTGGCTCCCACCCTTGTCTCAACATTCCCATCTGGATATAAATCTGGCTTTTCCCTATTCCCTTCCCCCACGCTTCTCTTCTTCTCCCCCTGTAGCCTTCTCCACCCTCCTCACCTCCCCTCTGCCTGCCCTCTGTGGAAAGCTGGAAAGCTGATGAATAAATCATACCTGTCTAGCTGACCAGGGTGATAGTCACCCAATCCATAACCACTACACGATTTCCTTTGCCAAATGTTGGAAAATGAAAAACACACTGTCCTTTTGAACAGATCAGCATCTGTGTACATATAGAACTGTTACTGTGGGACTACCAGCATATCTGTGTTAGGGTCTATCATTTTCCTCCATGTACTGACCCAGGCAAAAGCTTTCATTGAGCATGACATACAGTTCACTGAGGGACCCACTGTTGACTCAGGTCATTATTATTATTTTGTAGATATTACTTGTTGCTGCCAAATAAAGAAAAAAAAAAAAGGAAAAAAACAAAAAAGGAAAAGGATTAAGGACTAAGAAACTGCTTTAATTGAAAGCTATATAACTTTTCCAGTTTTGCTGCCATGCTGAAAACCATTTAAAAGATGAGCTTCAGTCTCTTATGTGCAAAAATTTTTGTGATTTTACACTCCAGACCTCAGAGGCATTTGAAGAACAAATGATCAATTGTGGAATTTATGCCACATTTTTAAATTAGCCCACAAAATTGCCCTGCATTCTTGATCAGATCTGGATCTTTCTTCTACTGCAAATGGAGAGGACACATCTATGATATTCTGAAGCACTGTTTGGAGCCAGACTTTGAAGTTCCAGACTAGTGTCTAGTACTGTGAATTAGTCAAATACTTGCAGGGAATTAAAAAAAGAAGAAAAAAAAAAAAAAGGAAGAAAGAAAGATTAACCTTAGAGGGGGCATGATGTGGAGAAAACATAATTAGGAAAGGGACATTCATGTTGCATCATTTCCTAAGGGTGAGAAGTGCCAGGCTGCAGAACAGTCTCTGGAGATAAGTGGTAAATGAGGTATTGGTTGGGCTATTTTAAAAGATGACTGAGCACTGCTTGGGTGGAAAGAGGGAACATTTCTCATTACTTGTATATCCTGCTGCAGTGAAGTACGTGCATACAGCTTGTTACAAGTGCTGTTCCAGGAAACAGGGCTGGTGTGCGTGTAGGAAATGAACAAATTGCAACAATTTGTGATTCCACATTACTAGTGTGCTGCATCATGTGAGAAGCTGGCTTAGATAGTCCTGAAATCTGCTTCCACTTGCTAAGAGATAACAAGGTACAGCCAAAGGGAATATACCAGTCCACAAGATTACTTTGAATCTGGCTTTGGGCTTTTGCTTTAAATATCTGACATTCAAAAACAGTGAAGCAAAATAGAGCCTCTGTTCAACTTGATGACCCAACAAGGGCAACTTTCATCACCTGGAGACTCATAGATCTGAAAAGAGATTTCAGTTACAGAGTAGACTCAGTCACTCCTGGCAAGTGCTTCTCCTCTTCTTTAGTGTATAGAATGAATCTGAGACAATTAATGCTCCTCATTTGGTAGTTCAGGTAGGTCAGTTGAAGTGTAAGTCTGGAAGCACAAGTGAGCTACTGACTGCAGGGAGGGGACAGGAGAAGATTCAATACTTGTCTAGAAAATGAGGGTACATTTCAAGGGGAAATGCAATCATGCCAATAGAGATGGACTTACTTGACAAGAAAACAGGAAAGTTGTATATGCAAATATTTGTGTGAAAAATTGGGTAAGAGCCCATCATTCTCCATCAGGCCCCAGCTCTACAACAGGAATTTTCTCAGCCCTCTTTTTTTTTGGGGGGGGGGGAGGGGAAGTGGGGGGGAGTTTGCTATTTTTGCTTTCAATCAGAATTAATTTAGCAAAATGCACCATTGATATAGACATGAGTGGATACTCTGGAATAGTGACTGAGCTCAGCACGGTAGCTGATGCAGTGAGGCTACTTTACACTGTCTGAGGACTGGGTCTAATTTGTTTGGACAAGCTTTCCCTGGCTTGGGAGGCAGGGAAGAGGGGATGTCATTTTATTTTTTCATTGCGTGGTGAAGGTTTTGGAAACAAGCTGTTCTTCTCTGGAATGTGGTAGGATCCTCTGCACAGTGACTTGCAATGTGATAAAAAGCAGGTGAAGAAATGTGTGCACGCAAGTGCACTCACAGACACATGCACACACCTCAGCCTGCTGGGCAGCCTGCCCACTTAGTACTTGAGGTACTACAAGCCGTGATACTTAGCAGAGCTTCCTCCTGCAGTCTGTTTGATAATTGGGAGACTGGCATACAGAGATATACCTTCAGCCTGACAGCAACAGAATTTGCTTTGTTCTGATCAGGCACTTACAAGATCTCTTTGCTGAGGCAGCTGACAGAAGGAGAGAGAAACAAAGCATGAATAAAAGATGATGTTTAGAGGTGAAAATGCCAGGGCTGTAAAAATAATTAAAAATCAGTCGGTGTAGCCATAAGGAAATAATGTGCCTGTGTGGTTTCTCCCTTCCTGGTTGGACTAGCAGCCATTTTACTTCTACAGTAAGAGCTTGGGATGTGATCTCAGTTGTACTTTTGTCACTCTGAATGAACTTCTCAGCAGTTGTGCAAAATCACTGGACTTGCTTGAAGCTTATGCTGGACAAGAAAACAATGACATTTGCCTCCCAGCTCTTTGCCTCACATCCTCTTGGCAGTTACCTGACATCGATCCATAACACTTCCATAGGAGATATTACAAAAAGCCCCTTCTGTGAGTTAAGCATTCCATCTAACCTACTGGTCCACCAAGGGGGTTGACAGCACAGCTATTAGTTCACTTGAACACATCCCTCTTCAAACCAAAGGAACACATAGGGCACCTTGGTCTATTTACATAGGAAGCTCCAAGGATGGCCTGCGTCTGTTCCTCATGCAGACCATGTTCACCAGTCGGGAGGATGGGCTGAGGAGGAGGTGGTGTTTGAAGACTTGAGGTTTGTCTCATCAAATATGCTGTCCTGAAGTGTGATCTTTGTCGTTCTTTTTTCTTTACACCTTTTATTTTTGATGTCTTGTGAGCAGGAAAGTTTTACTCCATGACTCATATGGCAACCTGTATAATGGGAGAAGTGGTCATGGCTGAGGGTTTAATTTTTCTCCTGTGCAGACTTGGCTGTTCTCTGCTGTTTTTTCTGTCTCTCCGTGAAAAACTGTGCCGTTGTCCAGCACTGGGGGACAGCGTGGGAAGGAAATAACATTGGGTTGGAGAAAGCAGTAACAGCCTTGTCCTCCCTTGGTAGCATGTCAGTAGTGAACCAAGCCACATCATTGGATAGAACTCCTTCACCTTCCCCAAGTAATACTGCCTCCATTTTTAGGTGCCTTCAGAGTCATTACTATGACAAAACTGTCATCTGAGTTTGGTCTAGGTCTATGTGACCTGCAGCAATTCTCCAGACATCACTTGCTTCAGTGTGCACTAGAAGGAACAGAATTGTTGTTCTTCAAAACTGCACAGGCATACTGGCACAAAGCAGTAGAATATGCAATGCAAGTGGCTTGTACAGAATATGTATTTATGGAAAATAAGGGAAATTTGCTGGCCAGCATAATTTCATAAAGGAAGTGCTGGAAGCTCTCTCAGTATTAGTAAAAGGAGAAATTGTGACATCTGTCCTTGCATTTTTAAAGGATAATGTCAGACTTACTGTCACTGCAGTCATTATCAAGTGTGCACAGAAGCTCAGTACCAGGCTTTTTCATCCAATTATATTTTGGATGACAAGCAACCTCCCACCTCCCAAAACCTCTGGGGTCTAAATTTGATGTTAGTCCTTGAGACCCATCAAAGCCTTGAGTTTCACCTCCAAAGGACATTGAAATTGGCTAGAACTTACTAGAGCACAGGATAGACTCATTATGAATGCTAAATTTCCTGCTCAAGACTGCACTGATTCAGTTGCCAGGTCTTCTTCAGTCTTTAAACCTTACTCACTTGCCAATTTCAGGTGTTACCCTTAAAGATAGCTGTATTTATTCTCTTCATCACCTCTTAGAAGAGCAGAAGACTGCAGACAGTTCATCTCATGCTTAGCCAACATCTCCAGAAATAATAAGTTGTTGCCTGAGTAGCTGAGCTATCGAAGCCAGATTTCCTGTGGAATCGTGTCTTCTTTTCCAGATGTTCCATTCTTCTACCTCCTCCGTAATAACCTCATGTTTCTTATGTCCTTTCCACCTGGCAAGAGACGATGTGCACTGAGGCAGCGTGCCTTGAGAAAGTAAGAAAGATATGATCAATTATGACCAGATATGATTCAATATCATCATTCTGATCAGTCTGAGGAACATAATCACTCACAAAGCAAACTGTCATGGGGAAAAAAAAAAAAGATGGTTCTTTCTATGGGAGATATGTATATGGCAATTTGAAAACTGCTCTTCGTTTTATCGTTCCTTCACTTTGTACATATAAAGCATGTATATAAGCTTTTCTTTATTGAAAAATACAATCTGAAATTCTAAACTTTTGTTTTTACCTCACTGAAACATGTTTTCATTTATTGGACAGCATACTTTGATACTGTGACAATGAAAACTTTCAATAGTCCCTTGTTGAAATTTTTAGTGCGTCCTTTTCACAAGAAATTTCACAATGTTGGCTTTCTATTCTCATCTGGAACACAAACTCTCATCTTTCAAATGCCAGAGTATCCTAAGGAAAGGAAATTCTGGTTTCTGACCAGCTATAATTATAATCCAAAAGCAGCAAATATTTCATCAGGAAAATAATACTATAAACATTGGGTTTCAAGCAGGGAGGAGTGGTAGTTAATAAAAGAGACCAAGAATTGTTTGAAACCCATCTAGGAAAGCCAAGCTGAATTTATTCTCCAGATTTAACCTTGAGATGAAGACCATGGCAAAATAACCTGCAAAGGGTGGATTTCAGTAGTTCCAAGCATTTCAAAGTCTTGAGCACAGACAGCTGCATGTTCAGAGACATCCTACTTTTGATTTATGGCTTACATTTGTACTGAAAGAGGTGCTATGTAGGGAGCTACCTGATCTCTAATCAGGTAGTAACCCGCGTTCATTGAGTTTCAAAGCCCTTTAGTGGCATAGAGCTTCACGTTAACAGTAGCACCTGAAGCCAAACATCAATATCAGAGCACATTGCCAGAGAGCAGTTGCTCAGATTCACCATTGTTATTTTGCTTTTTGAATCCGCAGGGGGACTGTTGCATCATGGCCTGAGCTGATGATTAAGCACCTGCTGAAGGGGTACGGCCCAGGAAGCACAGGTGCAAACAATTTACCTGTGCTTTCCATATGGAAGGAGTCACGTGGGAAGTACCAACCCACCCCCAGGCTCATGTAAGGGCTGCTATGTGGAAGAAGAGCTACTTTTGGATGAAGGCCTCTTCCTTAGGAGCGTTCCCTAGACAGAAAGCCTCAACACCAGCTCGGTGAGTCAATGTTGTTTTTTTTGTTTTTTTTCCTCTATTTGGCAATTGGTTTTCCTAAAGATGTACTGCCTGGTTTTGCAAGGATCCTGTCAGAAACGGTTTTGTTGCTTCATGGGATGAACATTATCCCACTGGTTTTTGGTTATCTGAAGGTGATGTGTTACAGTTTCAGTTTACTTTGTTTATTTACCAATGCAGTGTTTAAGGAATGCAGAGCATAACAAAGTAACTTCTTAAAGTAAATGTATCTGCTTTGTAAGTGAGAAGGAGCTTACAGTTTTTTGAGCTGGATTTGCTATTTTAGCTGGCTATAAAACTTTGCTCTATGTATTCTTTGCCCGTGTGCTTTTTCCGAAATGTTATGAGAATCTGTTTTGCTTGCTTGCTGAGAAAGTAAAATGAAGACTGTTTCTGTGACATTAGTAATTAGTCTCACAGTTTGTGTTGGTTTGGTTTTGAGGAATAGCTGTTAAAATGAGAGAAATATATGTATGTTATATGTGTTGCTAATGTTGTGGTGATTTTGATGTGAAGAAGGATTAGACTTTGGAGGTGATCTTATGATTTCACGTTTAGCCCCAGTGGTTGCTGTGTGTATTCATCCCCTTCGAAGATTCATTGCTGCTATGATCTTTGTGAAAAACCTTGTTTATCTACAAAGCACCCTATTGAGTTTCCTTAATGTCAGTTTTCTAAATTAATTTATCATTTTGAGATAAGAGAATGTCGTGAAATCAAATTATCTTTCAAAGAAGTGCTTTCATATGAGATTTTACATATGTATACAAGCACACAAATACATACAAATACACATTTTATTAAATTCACAATGTGCAAAGCTGGAAGAAACACTTGTGTCTGATCATAAAATTCATGTGTCCCTAATATAAGAGATGCTCTAATTTTTCCTCCAGCCGTAACAGGCACGTAAAATACTTCTAGAAAATAAGATCGGTCTTGACCTCTAAGCTGATTGTGAGGAAGCTCCACAATAATCCTCATTTGTACAGACTGCGTCTGTGTGCTTAGAAGCGCATAGGTATAGTTGTATAGTAAATGTTGTGTAGTAAATAGGCGTGCTCATGTAAGTGACTTCAAAAATTCTGACAATGATTGGGTAAACCAGGATGTCTTACTGGGCACAACAAACCTCTTTAGGTTTCAGTAATGTTTCTAATCTTAAGACTGTAACTGCTTTTTGCCAGGTCAGCATATGCAAGAGACTTGGGTGGCAGCCTGGGTCTGCTCTACTCCATAACTGTGTTGTGGCTGTTCAGTCTAAAGTCATGTGCTAATGTTAACAAAAAACCGAAACATCTGGTGAGAGGGACTGAGCTTACAAAAGCCCATCCTGCAGTTCCAGCACTTGGACAGCGATGGGAAAAGGGAAATAGACTTCACACCCTCAGCACGCCATCCATCAATGGAGTGTGAAAGAAATGTAAGGATTACTGCCCTAGCCTTCAGGTGCCAGGCATAATTATCTAGAGATTGCAGAGTTCAGTTTTTACTTTGCCCTGCTTATATAGCTGAGATCTCCCCTTCCTTCTCAGCACAAAGGTGCTTATAGGGGTAGGAGGAGGGAAGCTAAAATAAAATAAAAAAATCTAGCTTTGAAAAGAAAGCAGATGTTTCTGGGATCCTGAACCAAGGGCTTTAGCTATAGGGTTTTGCCTGGGATTTTGAGAAAAGCAAATACCAGAACCCCTGTTTATTGGCTGTTTCCTTGCTCACACTGCAATATGGCTTCCAAATGGAACAAGGCACTGAGCCAAAAATCAGCAGAATTGGCTCAGAAAAGGGGGGATTTCTTTTCAGGGGAGGCAGTAGAGTGTTGCTTTCAGAGAAGGAACCTTTCCACCCACCAAGAACCTGAAAAATGAAGTCAAACTCTTGGCATATCCCACTCTCTCCTTGCAGGAGAGCTGTGGTGAGGGAGACCCTAATCAAGCCATTAAATAAAGATGCTCATGTCATCACTCTTTTTATTAGCTTCTAATCAGGAGCATGTGGAAAGAAAGCAGCACCCACCAATAGTAAATGCCACCAGTTTGGCATTTGTCAAAAGAAGGGAGAGACATTTAGATTGTAAGGCTGTGAATGTCTTGCCAGAAATGTTGCTTTTTTTTTTTCTTTTTTTTTTTTTTCTTCCTTCTCGCCTTCATCAGTAGTTTTCCTTTCATTTTCCTGGTTCTTCAGATGAAGCAACCAACTGCAATGTCTTTGGAGTGTAAGGGTATTGCCTGTTTGATGTTTCCAGTAATAGATTTCCACTTCTTCTCTAAAGTCAAGAAATTGCTGAGCATCTCAGGGATTTATAACTAACAAACCAGCACCTTTGCTCCAGCTTCAGTTTTAGTTTGAACCAGCTCACAGTAGCTGGTTGGGACACATCCACAGATTTGCAGTATTTAAGAGACTTGGCCTTCCTTAGGGTGAGGACCTCTATCAGTGACTCTTCTCTCTCAAGGTGCACCCAATTTACTTGGCAAAACCTGATTATGGATACCCTTGGTGGTGGCCTCTTTGAGCAGTCTGTTGGGGTAGGAGAGGGACTGTGAAGCTCTCAAGCCATAGTTATCTATAGCTCTAACCAGCTCTCTTGTATGAAGCACAACTGATCAGCCTGTGTGACTTCTTTATAGTAAGCAAGTTCCATCTGACCTTGTGTATTAGCAGTGCCTGCTAGTGAATAACTGCTGCAGAGGAAGCCAGGCCAGGGTTGTGATGTTACTGTTGTCTACTCTCATATCCACAGTGATAAACTGTATTATGCTTTTCAGAGATGGCTATCTAAATACATATGATTTAGGCTGGAATGACTATCAGAAGCTGACTCTAGTCCTCCTAAATGGCTGTCTAAGAATGTTGATCTAGTTCATGTGTGTGAATATCTTCCAGAGTTGATTGAGTGCGGAGGGATTTAAAAGGGCCTTCTGAAGATTTTTTCCTTGGTTATGCTTTTACCAGATGCTCTCCACAGTATAGTGAATCTTCATCAAACTAAGATGGCTACTCTTACTTAAGATTGTGATGAGCAGAGCCTATGCAGAAAATACATAAAAGGTGAGAAATAGCCTACCACTTGCTGGTGTTACACATGTGCCTTGCTGATGAAACCAGCTAATTAATGGTGTATGAATTTGCTTTAGCATTGATAAAAATCCACCAGAACAACTGCTATGAAGAGTGAGGTGGCAGACCAAGTGATCACTTTAAAGCTTCTCCAGATATATCTTTCTATGCTTTTATGACTGCAAAACCAAGACATGCCAGTGGTTTTTTTAGAATGGGTTTTAGTGTTATTCCATCTCTAAAGAGAATGTGTTGTTTTGATGCTCAGACCATTTAAAAATTTTCCTTCAAGCTTTCAAATTGCAGCACTTTATTAATCATTGACAAGGGTGGCAAGGATTGGAAAAAAGAGATTCTTCTTTGTGACCCCAGCCAAGAAAAATACACTTAATGAAGCCATGTATTATGACTAGGAAAGACCCATTTCAGCACAGGACGGTACACCTTGGCTAAAACCATTCATCTTACCTGAGCATTTGAAATCTGTTGTAGCATACCCTAGAAATCTGCCTCCTATGTGGTGACTCGCCCTTGAGTGGCATGGAGCCTCTTTGTTGCATACGAAATATTTTTCTTTCCAGAAAATTAATGGGCTTCTGTTTGTAATTGATAACCAGGAATACACAGCCACAGGAAGCTGTGTCTACAGTTCACTGAAAGTAGAAGCCTTAGCAAGGAACAAAGGAGGCCAATGTGGACTTGAAGGTTTTTTCTAGTGCATCTGCAATCTTCATTTCTCACACTGTTTTAAACCAGTTGTGAGAGAGGTGTCCCCCCCTTGAGTGTCAGTGCACACACATCCTACTTAGATAGCTGGTGGATTATGTAGAATGGATGTTTTTCATCTTAATGTCTCTTTATTTATTTGCTGAATTACTGTGGAATAGAATCACCTAGAAATTTTCAAAATGACTTGCAATAAATAACTATAAAGGGAGTAAGATTTTAATGCTTTTGTTGTTTGCTGTCTATTCTCTTATATGTTCTTACAATATGTTTAACATACTTCAGTGAAATTTGGGGTGAATGTCTCAGAGATCTCTCATATGTATTTTTCCTGCAATTCTCATTTTTTTTCCTTTGACTGGTCAGTTAGGACATATTGAGAGCATTTCAAAATGTGTTTCCCCACTGGGAAAGGACGATGAAGGTATATGGAAGAGCTCTGTTAGACACAGGAATGAGCTTGAAGATGTGATGAGCTACAGGGGTGACACAATGTGATGGTATGCTAGGGATTTGGTAACAGGAGGTAGAAAGTGGACAAGTGGACTTGTTGGCAGCAAGATTTCATGGTGGTGGACACACACCTGGAAGAAATCATGTCATTTATTTCAGTCTGGCACCCATCAGGCTATTTGTTTTACTTCTCAGGAAACTCCCATCCTGAAACCTCCAGGCATTTTGGCAGCTACTGCTATTGGTATTATGGCAGTGTTTGAAGTCTCTAGGCAAAAACTGTATCTTTTGCTTATTGCTGTATGTGCCAGAAGTCTGAAGGCACCGAAGTACCTGGGTAGGAACAAACATAAGGTGTACAGACCAGGGCATGAAGTCTGAAAGTACCTTTGCTGAAGTCTTACAAAGTGTGGGACTAATTGCTGTACATGGAGTGCCAAATCTGTATTTGTTTCATTTGGGCCACGTTAAGTATTTGATAGTGGTCAAATCACATGGAACTAGTTGGTGTTTACTGGAGAGAGTTGCCTGAATGACTTTGCTGTTGAATTCTCCTCAACTTTGTTTGGACTCTACATCCTGTGCATTTTCAAAGGTATTAATTTTACTTACTGAGAAGCATTTTATAGGTCAATGAAATTTTATACAAATATTGCAGAATAGCCACTGAGTGAAATTTTGTTATGATTATTCATGTTTGTGTTTGGTGGCTAATCCTATGGGCCACACACAAGCACCACCACAAAACCTGTATGTTGAATTATAACAGCATGGAGCTCTGACCTCACATACTGCTAATGAACAGATTTTATGAAGAAAAATCAGCTAATGAGGTATACAAAACTAAATGAGATGCACAATTATGTAGGTTAAATGCTTTTCATGAGTCCACTTTGCTTTTCTTGTATAGATGAAGTCAAGGAATGTTTGGAAAGATTTTCAGGCCCTGTGCCATGATTGCTGGTACTATTACAGTGTTAGAATGGTCCTTGTCATCATTTTGTCCATGCTGACTAATAGTCTCCAGTATTTATTTCCAAGTTGTTCAGAGACTGATCCATAAACCTCTTGAGGGAGGCAGTTCTCAAGCAGCCAGCCTGCTTAGGGTTCTGAGAGAGCCTGCAAGGCAGTCATTCTGTGCTGGTTGATTTTAGTGCTAGAGAACATTCCTGGGCACATGTACTCCCTTTATTTGTATCAGTATAGTTGTTTGGGGTGTGTCTGGCTCATGCTTAGAGTTAATCAAGTTACTGGGATTGGGGGTGGAGAGGAATTTTTCCCATGATTGCGTTTGCCTTTGTGTTCCTCTACAGCAGGGGTCAAGGTCTATTCTCAAATACCATATGCCAATTTTTATTTTTTTTTTTTTTTTTGATCAGGGCATTCACAATGGCTTCTGTTAGCTGTTGTGGCAACTTCCCATCTTTTCCTACAGTTTCTATTTTGCCGTGTATTGGGAGAGTTCTCCATACTCTTCTGTGGGGGAACATATGAATTAGAAGATTTGTAGTCCCCCTAAGTTGTTGAAGATATGCTGCAGTCATGGAGACAGGACTTAGTAACTCGTGAAGAACATCGGTGGCCTCTGTTCCTAACTTTAGGGAGGAAAAAAATTGTGATCTGTTTTTCTTCATGTTGCAGAACTTAAAAGACTTAATCCAATTAACAAGCTAACTTGAAATACCCACCAAAGCCTTTTTTGCTACCAAGACAAAAGCTTAAGGGAAACAGGTTGAGTAACTCCAGGCTTTATAACTGGATCAGGCTTGTGCCAGTCAGTGCACAGTGGATACAGTAGTCTCCAAGATATAGCACTTCAGGAAACATTATAGTAACACCTACATTTTGCAGCTGTAAGCAGTTAATAGGTTGTTATTTTTGAGACAGGTAAATATGGGGAGTAGGGAGAAGAGAATCAGGTTTTCTGTTGGTTTGGGACTTTCAGTGGTTATCCAGTTACTAACTATGCTAAAAATTTTCCTTTTGAATATTTGCTATCAGAAAAAAACCATGGTTGGTGTCTTCAATTGGCCATTTCTATCTTCAGCTGCTAGGTCTTCCTTCATCTCTACATTTAGCTTGAAGCAAAAGAATTGATTGATGTCAAAAAGACCCTCTGACTGTTTTGCGGCGGTTTTTGCAGGATCAGTGTGTTTTTCTTTGTGTTCTCAGCTTACTTTTCATGTTGGTGGTCCTCTTTCCAACTGGATGTCTTCTCACTAACTGTGCTCTTTTAAAAACTCAACAAGCCTAAAAGGTTTTTTTTTTTTTTTTTTTTTTTAAAATGTTGAAAACTTATTCTAGGATCTATCTCTCTCCACCTCTCAGCTGCCCTGTAACTGAGGTATGACTGAGCAGTCCGAGTTCAGAAGAGGATGCAAGAGAATGTTGCACTCAAAGGAATTAAACTTTTTTTCCTGTTGCTCTAATCTGCCCAATCAGTGGAGGAAAACATCCAAAGCTTCAGAGAAAAGTGCAAGGGGAGGCTTAAAATCTCATTCCCAAAGAAGCCAATTTATCTTTCAGAGTTTTAGGATTTTTTTTCCCTCTTCTTCTCCTGCTATGCCTAAATTTGGCCTTCTAATAACATTTTTATAATATACCATTACACAAAGAACACAGCAAAAGCCCATTCAGCTCTAGCCCAGCTGCTTGTAAAGAGTGGATGAATGAGCTGTTTTTTCTTCTTGCTCTGCTCTGCATGTTTCTCAGCACCTCTGAATTCAACTTTTATTTTTTTTAAAGAGGAACTGGGACAGGATTTTCCTGTTCATTTTATAGGTCAGTTACCTTTCATCAGCTCCATTCCAGAATTGTGAGGAAACATCTCCTGAGCTCAGTATTTGATGATCCAACAAGTCCTTTGTGGAATACAGCAGTTTCTTGCAGAGGAATACGCCTCTAGGATGTCATTTACATTCTTCTTGTTTGTAGGCAAGAAGAAAAAATGACCATCTTTGTCACACACAGGCATTATACTCATTGGTTTGGATGCTACAGTTTGTTCTCAGAATGATGTGTCTTCTGTAGTTATCCTCTTTGGGCTGGCTGATATGATCATATGTTTGCTGCGGTAGGAGGTAAAATACAGTATGTGTTTTAGGTACATGAGATGTTCCAAGAATATATGAAGGTCACAGTCACTCCATTGTATGTAAAGACAATGTGCTCACCCACAGAATGCCCTCTACATGTTGTTATATTTTAATCTAGTTTCCAAGGGGCAAGGAGAGAGATGAAGGGGTTATTTAGCAACTCTGCTGGAGCTGCACCCCAATGTTCTTCTGCATGGAAAAAGAAATATGATTATTGGCATGGTGATAATGAATAGGGAGTAATTGTCCACTCTTTCATTGTTTCAGTGAATGTCTTCTGCATCTAGTAAAATTTCAAAAGCCAAACTGAAACAACCAAAACAACATAATTTGGGCAGAATGCAGGAACTATATAACCTATGGTCATAGAATACCATAGATGATAAAATGTACGTAGCTTTATGGAGAGTTAATTTGAATGAATTCATACAGAAGAAAAATCCATCTTTGGCTGTTTAAGATTTCACCTCTAGTTCAGATGGACAGTGAATAAAACAGGAGGTACTAGGGCACTTGTCCTCTCCTTAAACTGTTCTTAGGCAATCCTGTTAGGTTTCTGGACAAGAAGAATACCAGGTGAGATAGATTTACTTATTTTCTTAAAGTTGTGTCTAACAGAAAAACTATATTTTGAAAAGTCAGTGTTTCACTTCTACTTGCCAGTGTCAGTCTGTTTTGTTTTACAACTGAGTCAACTTCACTCTTCAGAAAACATCAAGAAAAGGTTTTATTTCACAGTGAATTAAACATTCTGTGCTTTATTCAAAGTGGATTTTTTTTCTTCTTTTGGAAAGCAAAACTGACATTTTTGTTTGGGGTGACATAAAACTTCTCTTTTTGACTCCTCCAAAATTGATTATATTCCTGCAGCTGTCCCTGGGAAAATAGCTGCCTTTATTTCCCATGCTATCAAATTTGCTATTAAAACAAAACAAAGAAATAACAGCAATGGCCTAGAGAAGTACTCATGGAACATTGGAAACCAAAAGGAAAACCATGCCAATTGCAGTCAGTTTTCAACCTTGAGAGGAATGAGGGAGTGATTATCATTATATAGTTTACTAAGTCATTTGTAAAGCACTCTGAGTTCCTCCAGGATGAAAGGCATCATATGAACACAGGTTACTGTTATTAGGACTTATGACCACAACCTTTAATAATATCTATACATTTCATATTTCCCTAGGCGAAAAGAAATCACCGCATCAGTTTTGCTCCATCCAGTTGAATACTTACTAGGTGCCTGTAACCTGCTGATTCCCTTCTCACTTCATTGCAGTGGTTCCTTTTCATTGGCAGCATGTTATTTAATTTCTCAGAGATGAGTTTTACTGAGCAACTTTCAGTGCTGCTGGATGTCAGATGCCTTAATCACCATTCTCTCTTGACATTTCTTCTCTCATCCTCAAGGGTCAAAGCTGGATACTTCTTCATGGTTGAGGCTTTAATGCATAGGTCAAATGTGCACATGGCCCAGAGGCAGACCGCTTCCATTGTCTTTCCTAGCATGTAATAATCCATAACATGGGTAGAGTTGGTGGCACCAGCTTGTTCTTATCAGGTTGCAGGTATAACCAATAAGTATAGTCAGGTGAAATAAATTCATCTGCTCTCCCTCTTTCTGCAGACTACTTCTGCCAAAAAGCAAATGCTGTTGTTTGTGTTTTGGTGCATGGGGACATTTCTTCTACCTGCCAAGCATTTCCATTACAGTAGACCTCCACTCTCTCCTGGGGTTTTAAAGACTGCCAGTGAGGTTGACACTTTGACAGCCTTTCTTTGAAAATTACCTTTAGCACAGAAGATAAAGGGTCTGGATTCAGTCCATGTTTACGTGGAGAGTCACACATTTAATAGTAAATACCACAGAGATAATGTGCTGCTAAGTTTTACAAGCAAATTCACCCAGCAGCTAGCTTGTGGTTTCTGGCATCCACCCAGTGCTGCTCTCCCAGAGGGTCACAATACGTGAAGAGAAAGGGATGAGTTAGCATCCATTTTATGTGACAGGCTGAGAAGGAAAGGGGATGGGCACAACCCTCAGGTGTGATGTAATGAGACTGCTTTGCTGTGTCAGTTCAAGGTAACTCTGAAAAGAAGAGAGCTGGGCTGAACTCAATGTCACTTGGATCTCCAGATACTAAAAGAGTAAATGGAGAGGCTCTTCTGATACTCTTACCAACCCCCCAGTAACTCGCTGGATGCAGCCAGAAGTTGCTGTGTCTTGCCATAATGAAATCATTCTGGCTGACTTTGTGCTGTCAGTTTTTATAGGCTTAGAAAGATGAGCACGTTCAAGGAGTCTCCTGGCTCTTTAAAGAGCAAAACACTTGAAATGAAGCAGCAGCCTAGAAGATGACATTGGCCATAGCACATTTTCCAGTCTGTTGGCAATGACTTCAGTGTGTCCCCTCACAGATGTGCAGCATGTGCATTTCTGAGTGAGGCCACAGGTTTCTAAAGGAATTCTGCAAAAGTCCCAGCAGGCTGAGGAGCAGATGAGCATCATTGTTTTATCTGCCTCAGCAGAGGGATAAACGAATCTGTTGCTGCCCCTCAGATGTGACTTTTTGTTGAACTCGTTGCCTGAAGGCCTGAAAGGTGCTTGGACACCTTGAGGCCTCAAAAGGTCACTGAAGGAAGGCTACTGAAGCAGGGCTGCAGCATATGCTCCTGTGGCCTTCTGTCCCTTTTTGGAAGAAGTTGCTCATCCTAAGAAGCAGTGAGGCGCTCTCTGTCCTTGCATCCCATCTCTTTGTTTCGAAGTTGAAATGATCCAGTGTGAGGATTGGTATCAGGATTCACTCCAGGGCAGAAAGGTGGGTGAGGATACAGCAGGGGGAGTGGCTCATACTGTAAATTGATTTTAAACTGCTGTTTCGGGTTCTTTGAGGTAGGGATTCAACAAGCTCCTACAGTGCTCTTGCCATCTTTGAATGCAAGCACTTGAGGCTATTTTAAGACTCTGTGAAAAGAATAACAGAACTGCATGTAAAATTTTCTCAGCTGATGCTCAGGGGAGGGGGAGCTGCAAGTAAGGAAGAAAAAACCTTTGAAACTTCCTACCCCTTCCAATTTGAGCTACCTCCAGGCCTGAATTGCAGTAACCACTGTGCTCTGTGCATAGCTGTGGGAAGACCCCTAAGGTACCTCATGGAGAAGTGCCAGGACCAGGCATCTGACTGTCAGAGTCTGCAAGAAATTTTCCTCTACCTTTGGCTTTTTTTTTTTTTTTTTTGAGGATTTCATCTGTATGGGTGCCCTGGGAAGCCAAGAAATGGACCCATTAGGGCACTTTATGAGCAATGAGGGAATTCAGAATCCAGGCCAGAAGGATTCTTGTCAGCAACAGAGAGGTAGACAGAGACTGTGGGTATTGCTGTGTATATCATGCTTAGTATACTTTAGAAACAAAGAAAACTGCGTTTTGATCCATGTGAGGGTATGCTTCTATTTGTACCACTTCTCATGCTCTCAGTTCTAAGAAATTTACTGGAGGGAAAAGGAATCATAATACAGAAAAACAAAACTACCAAAAATAAAACAGAAAAGGACGTGGAAAACAGACCCATCTTCTGAAGATCTGCGGATTCACAGAATTGCAGCACAGCCCTTGATTCATTTCTGTTACAAGTCTTGAAGTTGCTTCTTGCTCCTGATATTAATGCTCAGAACCCCACACAGACCTCCCAGTCTCATGTACATTTAATATGGTAAATCTTCTGGATGTTCAAGACCCACCTGGTCTGTGCAACCTGGTGTAGGGAGCCTGCTTTGGCAGGGAAGGTTGGACGAGGTTATCTCTAGAGGTCCCTTCCAACCCCTACAATTCTGTGATTCTGTGAAATCCAGGGTTGTGACAAGCTTATTTTAAACACCTGTTTCCAAGATATTTCTAGAAGTCAGAACGGGATACTGACACCAAACAGCACCTGTTTGTGAATATAGAATCTTTAAATTAGGATATGCAGTTTTTGACACCACTCTGTCCCTGGATTCATTGGCTTAGAAAAAGGAATACTATTTCTTTTAAATCTGTTTACATTTAGCTGAGCTTTGTCTACATTTATTTTGATCTGACTACAAATGAAGGACATAATATTAAAATAAATCAGAACAATAAACAAGTAAGCTCTAAATCAGAAAATTACTTAATTACCTGTGCTATCAGATGTCAGTAATGTTTTCTGGTATTAAAATTATGTGAATGCTAAAATAAGGGATTAATACCTCCTCTTTAGTATCTATATGATGTTATTCAATAGTATTTCACTGAGTTAGGGCTTAAGTTCCCACTAATTCCTGGTTCAGCAAGGACAGAGTTTCTCAGTCTTTTTGGGTCACAACCCCTTTCTAGAAGTCAATCATTTTTGTGACTGCCCATAAAAGTAAGAGTGAAAAATCTGCTCAAGATAACATGAAGTCACTCCAACGTGTTTGTGTTCAAGTTTTCTGAAGTCTTGGCAGGGAATATTTGACCTTGGAGATAAAGGTGGTACAGGGAGGTAAACAGCAAGATTTCCTGACCCTAAATTGTAATAACATTTTAATGCCTCACAAACCCTCTTGATTGCCTTTCTGACCCTTCACTCCCTTTTCCTCTACTTTCTAGGCCAGTTTTGCAATGCACAAGTTGAGAAACATTAGTTACAGAGACAATTAGGTATAGTGATCTCAAGTGATAGAGAATCCATTGCTTTGTAACCATGAAATGCTTGGCCCTCCCCACTAGACGAACAGTTTCTAGTATAAGTTGGCTGAAATAGTGGAAAAGAAAAATGATAAGCCTACGGGTTGTGCCAGTGGCTCTGTTAACTGAAGTAAGGAGTTTTCTGATATTGTCTATGCCCTGTGATCTTCTGTGGTATCAAATCACATCTTAGAGGAAGACTCCTGCATTCCTTCTGATTTAAAGCAGGTTTTCCAGATTTTGTATCACTCTTGGAGAATATTGTTTCACTGTTGTTATCGAAATACTGGTATCACAGCTAGATTCCAGATCTTAGTTGAAGTCTTTCTAAAGCAATACGTGAAACTAGTTTGGGTTTCCTGATTCCAGCTACCATTTCATAGTATTAGCGTTATTCTTTTACAATACGAATGATACATGTTTATGCTGGCCAGCTACACAAGTCACTCTGTCAGTCTCTCCGTAAATGGCAATGTAATTGGGAGAGCATATTTACAAACTTTATTTACACCTCTCTGACTGGTTCCAGATCTGTTTCACTCTGAGGGTTTCCATTTTGCTGGAACGGCCCAGCAAGAACATTTGTTCACTTCAGAGCCAAGAATTTTAACTCAGCTTTTGAATAAATGGATTGTCTGAATATGAGGGCTTTTCTCTGGTCTCACTACCTTGAAGCTCAGGTCTCTCTCTGGCTGTAATAATGTTGTAGCCAAGAGGTGTAAAAGGGCTAACAGCTCCATTTTTGACTGTATCCGCAGGAAATCTTTCAGCAAAACTGGACCCAAAGATGGGTTTCTGAATTCCACAACCCATACTTAAAGCAAGACCGTCTTTTCCTTCCTGTCCTTTATTGGCAGGAGCATTATTCCCATGGTGCTTCTGTATGCAAGTTATTCAGCCTCCCAGCTTGCAGTTTTCCATTTCATTTCCACACAATGGTACCTCACAAAGATACTTCCTTTTTTTAGTGGTTAGCTCTGATTTGCAATTAGCTGGTGCTATTCAGACAGCCTTTATGTGGCACTGGGGTTTTTCCTTGATACGGTTTCCACATCTACATTCAGCAGGTCACCAAAGGTTTTATGAGCTCATACCTGTACTGCATTTCTCAGCTGTGACTCACTAGCAGTCGGTCAGCCTATATGCTTCCAGAACACCATTTTACATTTGGAAACCTCTTTGGCTGTAAATATGTCTGAAGGTTAGTGTGGATCTGTCAGTCAGTGACCTTGCAGGACAGATGTTTACAATTACTTTCTCAGCAAATACAGGCCAGGAGTGTAGTAAAGAATATGAATCATGTATGTGCCCAGTTTATCATTTGGGGTCACAGAATCAGCAGCCTTAGTCTTGGAAACTTGGTTAAAGCGAACTTGGCAATTGAAGTATTCATAAAAGCACGTAAGATTTGAAGGAAATTCTTTTCTTGACTGTTTGCAGGCAAACTGAGAAAGCATTTTTTGCTTTACCAGTACAATAGCTTTGTGGCTGCTGTCTCACCTCTGGCTTTTCTTTAGTGTATACCAGTTCATTAAAGCCTGGAAGGCACTGGAATAAAATTGAATATTTAAAAGCATTCTGAAAAAAATAAAATATATTAGCTCCAACTTCAGTGTGATATGACCATCCTGTAAATCTCAAATATCTCTTCATCTGTAAGCATCTTCCGAACACTGTAAGGTAATCACACATTTCACCCATTATGGTAAGTTTGAAATTTCAGGTAACTCTCATCAGATTTGGTTCAGTGGAACTTTGAGTATTGGAGGAAAGGATATCTTAAACACTTTTAAAAAATGCTTTTCCTCTTTTACTGGAAGCTAGGGCATTATTTAGGGTATTACTACAGTTACTGTTATTATTAATATTTATGATTAGTATTAGCTTTATTTCACAGTTGGTATTTACTAACAATTTCTTTCCAAGATCCAATTATACATTCAATTTCCTAATATATGAAAGCAGGGCTTGTAAATTAAGTTCATATTCTGTGAAATGCTTTATCTGTTTTGCTTCTGCTTAGGGCAGAGCTTGGTTAGTTTATTTTGGATGTTCTTCATTACTTTCAGTGATGAGGGCACATGTGCAAAAGATCACGTTTAAATGTTGTTCTAAGTTTTATTTCTTAAACTATTTTAAATAAGAGAAAACTGAGGCAGAGAGCAATTCACTTGTCTACTTTCACCTGTGTAATTATTGATGAGGGTGGGAAATAGACAGGAAATAGAGCCAGAGCTCCTGAAATGAAAGTATTTTATATATTAATGGAAAAAGGATCCTATAAAACCTGTGACTTACCTAGTTGCCTCCCAAGCCAGAAACTGTAAAACACTCAGGTTTTTCCTTAATTTTGACACTGTGGTAGTTGTGGAGCTACAGGAAAACACCACTGCAGTGTATACTGCTGCTTCCCTGTTTGTGTCTGCTTCTGCTCTTTATCCTAGACTCTTTTTGGTAAACGCTTGTCTGTTTGTCCAGGCTAAAAACATTTTGAACCAGGACTTCAGTGTGCTAGAACCTACAATAGCGTGAACAATTTTCAAGAGGTTATCATCATTGCTTTCCCAGCTACACTGCACCTCTATAATGAGCTGTCCTCTGAAGTGTTTTTCTCAGCTCTTGAATGTCTTCCAGCCTGTTCTTATGGGTGTGAAACCCGATCAGTGTTGGTGGCTCTGCTCAAAGTGATGTAAAGTGCTGATGAAAAGCCCACAGGCTTTTGACTTGCTTTTTCCCAGCAGAACTCTTCACGATGAAGACGGTCAGAAGTTTAACTTCAAGTTTGGTTCTGTTGAAGTCAAAGAAGGTCTGCAGCATCAGTTGATTCCAAATGGACAAGAACTGCTAAAATCATAGTGTGGTATTCTTGCAGAAACTCTATAGTATTTCCTCGAGCAGCTTCTGACTACCCTCCTAGACACCCCCTCCCCCCCCTCGTGAAGTTTATGTCCCCTTAAACCTGCATGCCTTTGAAACTAAAGCTGTCACTCACCTAACTGTTGACCAGTATCATATATACTATTTTTCACAAGGGGAAGACAATTTCAACAGAGAGCCAATGATGTTTTACCTAGAAATGAAGTACAGCAACAGGAATGGCATTTGGTTTGGTGTAACAGTGACTAGCCCTGAGGTTTGGATGTAAGTCTTCATTGTGCTACACTTAGAGTGGTGAAATGGAGACATGCATAAGAGCATAGCAATTTCTTGTGGGACGTTTGTGGAACACAAGGGTTGAGACCTATAGAGTGTGGAGTCATAAAATCACATTTTCTTATAGTTCTTGCATTTGAAATAAGTCACTCACGAGGTCTCATGATCACCCAAAGAATAATTAGTGCTTTTTCAGATTACTGAGGGTAGTTCACCAGTCTGTTCGCTTAAGAGGGCTTCTGGGGTCAGTCAAAGTTCAGTTAGAGCAAACTCAACTGTGTCTGATTTTATGCATGTCCCTAATGTGCTCTTAAGGAAAGCAAATATCGCAGCCATTTTCCACCTCAGCCTTATTGTCTTAATTATTTATCCCTCTCAGGAGCTGTTGCTGGTGCAGAAGCTGGAAATCTTGTGCAGGTGCAGACTTACCTATTAAAAAGCAGGGTTCATTACTCCTGTGGCCCACATGTTGGCTAACCAGATGTTTCTCCATCCCTCTATTACTTCATAGTGTTCCCTTGTGGTTTTATGAAGGTAAATGAACTTTCAGGACAGCAACTTAGCCATGCTCTAGAAATATGTCCTTGATGGAGACGTATCTAACACAGCATCCTGCAGATACGTGAATGGCCATGGAAGTCCTTCAGGGAGAATGCAGCATCTTTGCTCTTACTTTTATAGCTTCAATTTACCTTACTGGCAATAGGAGCAGAAGCTGGGAGATCCTTCTGGAAAGATCCGATGAAAAGTAGCTGTTTAGGTTCCCTGCACGGAAGTAGAGAGACTTCTTCACATGAGTAATTCCTCCCTTCTAAATGCGTAGTAGGTGGGATGAATGCAATGCTTTAACGTTAGGAACAAAAACCATCACTTTGTGCATTATGCATAGAAAAAACCTGTGGTATTCTGGAGTCCAGTTCACAGGTAAGGGTGAGACTGAGATGTAGGCTATAATAATAGCTGGTTGCAATTTGAATTTTTAGAAAGGAATCTGCAGACTGTACAAGTTAGGAAACTGAATGATACTGTGCCTAAAGCACATACCTCCCAACCAGGCTGGTGCAGTGCTGATGCGCTAATGCTGTGAGTGCTTTACTCTGAGGAGGCGGTGGAGCTCTCAAGTGCACAACCCAGCTCTAAATCTCCTTTAAAAAGCGGGTTTGGATCTGAGAGAAAAAGTGCCTTGATTCGTACAGTTCCTGTGCAAATAATAAACACAGTTTAACAGTCAGTGGACAGATTAAATTGACTGTGGATCCAAATGCATCAGAAGTAGAGATTTATTGCAGGAAAAAGAAGACGTGGAAGAAGCTCTGCTCTGTTGTTGGTCCTACTAAGGAAAGGGAGGGGGAGAGAAAACTGCACTGCCTTTATAAATAGGCGTCAGCAAAGCTGCTCCTGGCATGCTTTCCTGCCCCAGTCCATACCTCTCAGTGGGGTAAATATCTCATTTCAATAGTACCGCTGATTAAGTGGTGGTAGGATGAGGAATTTAACAAATGCCACACAGCACGTGAGTGATAATCGGGCCAGGAGCTTCATGCTCTTCAGTTTGTGACATGTACCACTGGGGTACGTGATAATTAAAGGAGTCCCCAGATCTTTTGAGACTTCAGGGCATGCTGAGCCTTCTGCTTCAAGGGGTATAAATAGAGCAAACAGGCTGAAATGAGATGGGATGCATAATTTGAATACCAGTCAAATCTACAATGAAGGGGCACATTCCTCTATGGACTTATGCTTATGGAGTTTTAGATAACTGTGTAAATAACTTTATTTATCCTGTACCTTAGATGCATGATATGCTGTGTGCATGTTCGATGGTTCATTTTGATTCCTCGTTATAATGATAAAAGCTTTTATAGATCGTGTGCACTTTGTGCCTGGGGACAATAACAAGATGGTTCTCTACTGCATTATTATTAATCTGTTCTAGGCATTCCTCATATGGAACTTTCTACAGTAAACTGAACTCTGTCTAGTGAGAATGTTCATCTTTGAACTTGAGTCTCACCAAATGTGTCAGCTGATGTGAAATCCAACCTTGCACATCCTGTATTTCTGACTGGAATTCGTAAGCAGAAACTTAACTCATCCTGCAGCTAGAGTATATTAAACACACTCAATGCATCTGTAAAGGTACCTTCAACTTGTAGTTGGAAGTTCAGCTTCTAGCTGGTCTATTAACCTGAGAAACACCTGATGGATTTCTCTGGTCTACTCTGAATGCTGGTATGTGCTCTGTAGCTTGGAAAAGTTATTCAGTGTGAGGAGCGCTCCGGTCCAGGCTGGTTGAAGTGGTTTTCTTGACAGGGCACTGTCTCCTTCTTCATGAGCTGGGGTGCATGCTGCGTTTGGTATCACAAATGATGGGATTACATAATCTCTGCACAACCCCAGCAAAATTGTTTTCTGAGGTTGCTGTGAGACAGCTGGGACACATGGAGCTTTTTGGGATCTGCTTCCAGAGTTCATTATACTCTGAGTATCATGGTGTAGATTCTGTCCTGGAAGGCAAAAGATGTAGGAGTATTCAGTATTCATCCTCTCTGTTTTAAGCCTTGTCCCTTCTGTGTTTTGGAAATACTATGTTAAAAGTTCTGTGAGTATTGTTAGGTGTGTCTGAAAGCAACTTTATCTATTGCTAACCAGAGCTTTGGTGTTCTTATGTCAGCAGGCTTTCAAAGTAGACTTGGTACTTTTAAATGTGTAGATCTTCAGAATTCAGATGGAACAAGGAAATTATTTTTGAAAACAAATCAAATCAGAACAATCAAAACAAAAACAAACTGTAGTCTTCTTTTGTGCAAGCCAACTGCTGTGTGATTTATATATTCCTGTCTTCTTACAGTGGTTCAGCTCTCAGCTGCCCAAGTGGTAGGAATGGTGGCTGCTTCGTTTAGCCTCCAGCACAGGGGGTGGCATACACTTTGCCAGTGTGTTTCAAAACTCTCAAGACAGAAGATCAGGTGTCGCACTTCTGTCCTTGGCTCTGGGAGAGGAATGCAGCTTAGTTTTCTGATAGGGGGTAATCAAAGTTTATACAGCCTGAAAGGCACTGCAGCTGAACAGTGAAGGTATAGGTTTACTGTGCTGTAGTCCTGCTTTCTGGCCCAGCTGACCCTTGCTAACCTGCGTGTTGGCGGTGCCATGAAATATGGCAGCAGCTTGAACTCAGCTGTCTTCCATAATTGGGATTTATGGCCTTGGTCAGTAATAAGGACAAAGAAATGTGCAATATCAATCACAGCAAGTTATGAGCGCATGAACCTGAGTTAGCTCAGGCAACTGACTCTGGGGTTACAAGAGTATTGGTATGGGAGCAACATTCATCTATACTTCACACCTGACCCTGAAGGACCCTGGAGCAATCTTATGTCATTACTGTGATCACTTCTTTGTGATGCATCTTTTCACCCAGGGGAGAAAAGGGGTAAGATCATAATTTGCTGGTTTTGTTTTTTTTTTTTTTTTTTTTATCTGTAATGCTGTGGCTTTCATCAGTATTTGAGGGTGATTCTGTAGACTCTGGGCTTCTTGAATAGTTCTTTAAAAAAATCAAGGCAATGTGATGAAAACTTTAAACTTATTTTTAGAATTTGTCTTTTTTTTATCAATTCCTTTTTCATCAAAGGGATTCTGCTTAGAGCTTCCTTTTCAGGGTGGTGCTTGCCACTGTATGGAAATAGTTATATCACAGACGTTTCTGCACAAATGAGAATTTCTGATTCAGCCTCTTGTATGGAATTGCAGCTAGTTATCTCCATTACAACTGCTTCCCAGCCATTTCCATCAGTTGTCTAAGTTGATAAAAGTCTGTTCTGTTTTCTGATGATTAATGATATTCTGCCTCAGGAAACGAATGTCCAGGTTCTCAAAACCTCCGATCTGCAAAGAATTGGCCCACTGGCTGCTTAATGGTTGCTATGTTCTGTTTGGGCTGTTTCTAGGAGTGATATAAGATAATTCTGATGCGGGCACTAGTAAATTACAGTCTCCAAGTGGTTAATATCCCTCTGAAATTGTTAGATGTCTTTTAGTATAGAAATATGATATACATCTTATGAATTCAACTAATCTCTTAAGCTTTCTGCTTGAAAACTTGAAAATTCACAGTGCAGATTATCAGTTAGGTCATCAGTTCTAAATTCTTAATTATCCAATCCCCTACAGTTAATATGGAAAGCTTTCCAATTGCTATTTTTATTTACACTTCCCCCTCCCCTTACTTTTGAGTTATTTTTCATGTAAGTGCCTCCAATGTCACAATGGCTTTCATGAGACTGAAGGCAAAACCAAGCACCTTTCTTCCAGGTGTTTTGAATCTACTTCTCTTAATAAAAAGCAGCATTCCATCTGCTCTTGAATGTGCACATCTTTACCACTAGTTCTATCCTAACCTCACACCCCTCCAGCTGTGCACATGTTTCTTATTACCAAACAAGTCTGTGGAGGAGGATGGCAATTATTGCTTGGTCCCCATCTGAAACAAATTCCCAAGATGAAGGATGACTTCTCAGATTGAAAATTCTTGTAAGAATAATGCCTTTCAGACCCTTAGCAGTCTAGGTTTCCTTCAGAAAGGAGCACCTTTCAGTAAAAGATGCCATTAGAAACCTATACGTTGTTTCATTTTGTTCTTAGCAAATCCTATTATTGATGTAGATTACCTGAGTGATGTTTCTTATGGCTTTGGAATGAGTGAAAGATAGACCACTGGATCTCTATTGTAAATTTTCTTAAGATGTTAAGGTGTTTTAATGCTTTCCTTTGTGGGAGGAAAATGACTTCAGACAGCAAAGATGGTTTCTTTCTGCATGTCGTATGGAGAATGAACTTTGTTATTAAACGTGCTTAAAATTTCCGTGAAGAAAGTGTTAGCCTGAGTGGTAGGGAGACCCCTACAGTTGCTGTAATGTAATGGAAGGGTAAGGTGAGGAATTTGTGTTGTGCATTGATGGGCAAGGTGTGGCAACAGCTACAAAACATTGGAGAGGTAAACCTGGATACCACTGGCAGTCACAGATCAAATGAGAAGAGCAGGAGGAGCTGGAAGTTATGTTAGGTGCTGTCTCAAGAGTAAATTGGGTGGCTACAGGCATCCTTGGTGGTCCTGGGGACATTGTGGACTTGTTAGGCCTTTTCGGAAGCCTCCTTCTACTATTCCAATAGGTTTTGCAGCAGTCCCTTGGTGCTTGACCAGAGATTCCTGTTATTTATGACCCCCTGTTTAACTCTTCCTGGCTGGATTTCTTCCACTGTGGCTATTCCAGCGGGATTCAGATTTCCTTTCTAAAATAAATGGCTGTCCTCCATCAACCTTCTTCCTTGTATCCACTCCAGTTTAGTCAATTACATAGCCACAAAGTATTCCCACTGGTTGCTGCCTTCCCCTGTTCACCACCCCCTCATGCGACAACTCGGGGACAGAAACATTGCTTCTGTGTCCCTGACTTCCTCCTCCAGGACAATGTTTTTCTCTTTAATTTTATTTTCTTATGTAAATGGCCCTTTGGGTTGGAGAAGGTCATGATGTTTTTGTTGCTTTAGGAAGGCAGGGAGGGTGTTTGGTTTTACCCACAGCAGCTAGAGTGCAGTATGTTGTTTCTATAAATGGACCACTACAGTGTTTTGTTATGAAATGGCCTTTGATACAGGATGGCCTCAATCAGTTTCCAATTATATTTCAGCCTTCTATAAAAATGACAAATCTCTCTGTGCCCACAGGGTATGCACATGCATGCTTCCAAGGGCTCAGCCGTGCCATCCTGAAATTAAATTGAGAACTGCTGACTTAGTGTTGAGAGACGAGTGTTCTCTGCATCTCTCCCCCACCTATTCAGTCTCTGCCTTTAAGCTCTGGACCTGGACTGTTAAATTCCAGAATAAATGGTCTAAAAGTTGTTTGGTTATGACCCAGCTACTTAAGTGGTTTGATACCAAGGAAAGGACACAGCGGGACCAGAGCCTTTTTCTAAATTGTTGAAAGTGGATACTGGCTCAGATCAAGGTGTAAGAGCTCTGCCTTATCTTGATCCAAATGAACCTAAAGTTAGGAGACTTCTAAAGACAACCTCTTGGGCAATGTTGGAGAATGCACTGATACCAGAAGTCACAGGGATTTATAACCCTGGGAGTTTTGTTGCCATTTTAAGATGTTTTTTTGGTTTCATTGCATCCCATGACCAGCAAGATCAGGCAGAGATGGAAAGGAAAAATAAAAAATAAAGAAAAGAGGTCAGAAAAACAAGCAGAACACTAAAAATTTGTGAAACAGTCTTACTGGGAAAGGCGCAAAAGATTTCTCCAGGGTAGGCTCAGAGAAATGTCCAAGACTTTAAGAATTTGCTTTTCAAATTCATCTTTGAATCTTATGTGTTTTGCTCATCAGAGCCACGGCAGTGGGACACCACATTTCCCAGGGATCATTGAATACTCTCTTAATTTTGCCAGGGTGACCCATAGGTCCTGCAGTAACATTACTCAGAGAGACAGAAACGGGACCTCAGGACAAAGCCCTTCCTTCAGGCTCTTTTTTCCTGTTTTCAGGAAAGCTGCAGGTCGTTCAGAATGAGAAGCTCATGAGCCAATGAGGAATTTTGACGTGAAATGGTGTTGTTTTTTTTTTTTTTTTTTTTTTTTTTTGAGAAATGATCCAACCTCTCAGGGCTGGAGTGCTGCAAACACTTATTGTCCGTGATGTATGTGGTAATTGTGACCTAGAAACAAAGGCATACACCAAAGGGCTCCAAATGTATACTGAATGTTCTGTTTTTGTTATACAACAAGAGCAACAATGATCTATTTATAGACAATAGTAAGACATTTAATAACTGACCAAGATCAGTTCAGGGCATCGGTTCCTCCTGGCTAGGCATTAAACCTCCAGGAAATATCTCTCTGCTCTGCTGTTATTGTCTCATTATTTACACTAACTATCACAACCGTTTGTATAAATATTTGCTTTTCTGATACTGGCACCCTGAAGGAGTTCAGGTCAGGACGTTGTCTGAATATTGTATAGCATTACAACATGCAAATATTTAAGTAACTGTGGAAAAGAACAGGAGTCTTCAGAACTGACTGAGAAATCAAGGGGTCAGGCTTGGCGCACCTGCTCTGTACAGTTGGCTTTTATTAAGCAAAACAATGCAGCTCTGCAGGAGGTCAGAGCAGATGATCTCACGGGTCTTCCTGCCCTTAAAGTATACAGATTACGTTACTATAAAATTAGTGTCAGTGGAGCCAGTAAAGTGAATTTAGGCTTGTCCATTTAGATTATCACAGAACTGGAATTTGGTGGAACAGTTTCCTTGATCTCCTTTATTTCCATTGAATACCATTTTGTTATGGGAGGGGAAGGAAGGTATTTGAAGTCACTGAAGATGTCTGCGTTCCCAAATAGGCCGCTTGCAATCAGACACCACAACGTTGTGATAGGCATCGGCTGAACTTTGCTTCTTACTCAGTTTCACTTCCTGGATATTTTCCTAATTTGGCTGAATGATGAGCAAAATGTAACGTTGAGTATGTCCTAGACTTATCAGCACATTGGAATTTGAGATCTCTTCCAGTTGTAATGAGCGGAGGAATTACAACACAAAGCACACCTTTCTCTCAGATTAACTTTATTATGCTAACCAGTCAAACTCAAAGCAGCTTGTTCTCAACCTGTATCTAGCCTGAAGTGCTTTACTTGTGTTTCAGATCTGACAAAGGGCTCATGTGCCTGATAGCACGTGCCTGCTATTTTCCAGCTGTATCAGCTAAAATTAAAAACCTTACCTCTTCCTACAAACTTTGCCTCAGGAATCTTCGTGGCTAAGCAGTTTTTTTTTTTTAATTTCTTTTGTCATTATTTAAATTTGGAGCAGTTTTAAGCCATTTGAGCATCTTACATATGAATGGCCCAGCTTGTGGTGGCGCTGACCATTATACCCATAAAGTTGTTATTGACTTCACGTATGGGAAATACGCATTGTAACCTGGTAACACAGAAGCCAGATAAACTTGTTTCTATGAAATAAAAGATAAAGAGGAGGCTTGAGTGCTGCCAGTAAACAGATGTACAGGCAGAAGAAAACTTGGGTGTTTAATTGAGATGATGAAGAAATTGCTGGATCCAGTCCCAGACACAGAAGCTAGATGTCTGTGAATATTAAATTGCAGGTCTTTTAAAAACTATTATTTTTTATTAGTTTGATAAAGCAATTGTATGCCAGAGGATGTGGTAAATCCTTCATCAGCTGGCATTTGTTTGGAAAGTTTGCTAACTGCCAAACCAGTTTTTAAGACTGTGGGCTTGACAGAAGACTCAGTCCAATAGTTCTCTACTCTAAGATGAAGTAAATGATCAAAAAAGTGCCTTTCACGCTTATTTAAATAAGTTGGGGGAGCACCTCTGAAAGACAGTGAAAGGCTGTTTACACATCAAGGTGACCTCTGCTCCAATAGATTAGTTCAAAGGGATGCATTGTCTCCCAACAAGAGCATCCAGCTGACTTGCCTTAAGTCTTTGAAAACCAGCAAGATGCCAAGTTTACCTACTCATTGTGTGTAAGGCCAACATCAATCCTGAACTCAGGCAAGTTTGGATTGGCCCCGTTGTGGGTGGGCACGCTGAAACCTTTGAGTTTCATTTAACGGTGGAGTGTTTGATTTTGTTTTCCTTTCTACCAGGCTGCTGTCCCTAGCAGGACTGTGTGATGTGAGGTATGGTTGTACCCAGCAACCTGCATAATCCACTGGTAACTAACACAGAAGTAAAGGCTGCTTTGTTTGTTGCAAAGAGATACAGCAAGTGTTTGGGATGGGATTCCTGGTCAGGTTGTCTAAGCTGCTTTGCCTGACCTGTGGTTTGGAAAGTTGCTCAGCAGATGCTCTGTCATGGTAGGAGTGAAGTATTTCAAGGCAAGATGATTGTCTAACGGCAAAACAGAGAAATCTGTGCTGCAGTAGTATGGAAAAGGAACAAGTAGAACTCTCGGTGTGCAAAGCTGCAGCTGATGTGGTTCGATGTGGCCACACTGTTTCTTCCCCTCTTACACAAGAGAGGTTTGAGGGCTTGTGGATTTTCCCTTGCTAGTACAGGCTTCTGGTCAGCCACTTAGGTCTAATGACAATGGCAAGTAATTCTTGGTTATCTGTTGCTGGTCTCTTAAGAGAGTTGAATATACCAGTTGGCTGAAAGCTACCAGAGGCTAGCTTCAAAGCTATGAAGGTGACCTAAAAAATCTTCCTTTAGCTTTTGTGCTGGAACTCAGCTCTGCTGCGTGCTTTCTATATTGCAACTCTTGCCAGCTTTTGCTCTTCCTGTGCAATATAGCAGAAGCTAGTTTCCAAACATTGGCACCTTCTCTAAATGCCAGAAGTCAGATCCTATTATCTTAAGGCCTGATCAGGACCTAAAATTAAGCTACAATCCAGATATCCAAAGATTACCAGTAAAACTTCCTCTGATGTACTGAAGACTATGGCTCAGGAGTGCTTAAAAATTGTAACTATATTTAAAAAACAAAACAAAACAAAAAAACCCCACAAAACTATGACTTAGTTACTGCCAAAAAATGACAGTCCTAAAGTCAGTTTCTGGTAGAAACATTTAGTTCTTATCTTAAAAAAAAAAAAAAAAAAAAAAAAAAAAAGTGTAGAGAATAAAAAGACAAAAATGGATTTTTGGTTTCTGAAAAAAAATTTTGTTAGCTTGGATGGGGGGAGAGAAGGAGGTGTGTTTTTTTGCTTTGTTTTGTTTTTTCTTTTTTCAAAGAAATACCAAAAATTTCAATGGAAACAAATTTTTCCACAGTTTGATTATCCTCTGTGTTGCAATGATGATGATTATGTTTTAGTCGAAACAAAGTCCGGGGGGGGGGGGGGGGGGGGGGGGGGAGGAAGGGACAGAAGCATTTCTGCATGGGTGTTTCTTTTAGGAAGCGTAACTTATTGTTGTGTATACTTAAATTCATATCCCAGTGTTTCTGTCAGCATTTCTATGGGTTGTTCTGGGGCTTTTTCCCCAATAACCGAAAACCCAATGATTATTATTTGCATACAGGACTGTAATTGAGAACAGCACCTTCAGTTCTCATTTGTTTTTCTTCTTCCAGATGTGAGATAAAGACCTGATCTGGCTGACAGATTAAATGACTTTGATGCATATATCAATATTCAGATAAAACAATCACACTTAATTGGAAATATCTGTTCTAATCAAAAGCCTTTGAAAGCAAATTAGTTTTCCCTTCTTCCTGCTTCTTTCTTGGTGAGTTCACTTGCAAGGTGTGATAACAAAGTCACTCTTTCCTTGTAATACTTTCCCAGATAGGACTCAGTGAAGATTTGTTCAAGCCATGCAGAACTCTAAGACATAGACTGAATCCAGCTTTTTAGGATGCTTTGAGTTCATCCCTTCTTGGTTTCCACTGAGATCTTGGTGGTGTCTCCAAGTGGTGAAATAACCCACCATAAATACTCACCAGCCTTAGCAGGAGCTAATTCACCCTGGTAGGTACTAATATGCACAAGTATTAGCTACTCACTTAGTTGTTTGTCTTTTTCCCTCCCCCTCCTTAATAATGAGTACATTAACTCTTCTAGTGGAGAATTTGTCTGCATGTGGTTTAATTAAAACTAACAAATCTTGGGTGCTGAAAGACATATTAGGACACATTGGTCTTAGAAAAATCTTGCTTTTAATGTCCTTGAAAACCCTTGCCAAAATTTGGCAAGTTAAAATAACTTCAGTAGTGCTTTAATGAATGCAATGGTCAAGGGATCTACGCAGAAATAAGACTGAATAGCCTATCACCGCTGGGATACCGAGAAGTCTATAAACAGTATATATGCTTAGTATTGCAGTGGGTTTCTTATTGAGAGCTCTGTTTCAGCTGGTTCTGAATTTTATTTTTCTCTACAATATCAAGCACTGATTTAATGCCTTGCCTCCAGGTATCGCTTTTAGTTAAAATCTTACTTTTTAAAACTACCCTGGCTAACATTAGTCACTTAATATTAATTAACATGAGCATCTACTTATGAGATATATACTCATATGCCTGCATGAGTCTGGACCTCAGTAGTTTCTTCTTATAACCTACCACTCTTTCTCTCGTCAGTAGCAGATAACAGACTGTGGCTTCTGAAAAACTGTGATTTTTTTTTTTTTTTTTTCTGGGAAAGCAAAATGAATCAGTCTGTATTTCTACCCCCCACTCCCCCCCCCCCACCCACACACCCCTTATAAGTTACCATAAGAGATTACTGTACTCCCCAGAAAGGGAAAGGATGCAGTGATACTACTGGTCCTTTACTAAGAATAATCATGTCATATGATGAGTCCACACTAGCTCCCAAAAGCATCTGTTCTCCCGTTCCACCTATCCCAGAACTCAGAACAGTGAGAGACTATTTAATTCAGCTCTGTTCTGGATATTTTTTGCCTGGAGCTCTGAAGGACTGAATGGGAGGTTCTCTGGGTCAAAATATTGGTGTAATATTGGAAAGCATTATGGTTTTTATTAATATGTAAAGCCAAATGCTGCCAATTAAAAATATTACCATGCAAATATGCATATGCTGTAATATGAAGGTGCTTATGCAGGTAGGTCAGGAGCTGAAGACCATTCTTTTTATTTTTTTTACAAATGAGATCAGATGATAAAGGTGTGAAGAAAAATATGTGAGTGAGGAGTACACTTGTAGGAAAGAAACACTAGCCTACAGAATGGGGCGGGAGATCTGCTGGCTGCGAGCCCTGAATTTCTATAGGAGTTCTCCAGGCCCAAAGACAAGAAAGAGTCAGCCCAGCTTGACAAACTGGGTGTTAGTGGATTCTAGTGATCTAAAGGGGAAAGGACTGTAATGTTTCTTTGGCTTGTGAATATTCCCCAGGCCACAACTCCCGCTTTTGTAATTTGCTCTTGTCATTTTTATTTATGGCCAATTGTTCATTTGAACGCATCGGCTGCTGTTAGTGACAGGAGAGCCGTGCAGTGAGAATGCTGGATGTGCACCATAGAAATATGGTTTACCCATTAATGTCAGAGCAAGCTGATGAAGGAAACATTTGTACTAATTTTGAGCGGGTGTTTATGCTCTCAAAAACAACTCTGTCAAAATGGCATGAAGGGGATGCGAGCAGGCACAAGCCCCCAGTTCTTTCTTCATGATGTCAGAGGAATTTTGTTCCATTTTCTATCAAAGTGTGTGTTCATTGCTTTTTCAGAGAGCTATGTTTTGGGAGGCATAGATCAGGCTGAATGTGTTCTGACTCAAGTGTCACTGGCAGGGATTGGCAGGGTCCAAAGCTGTGCACTCAGATTGATGCCAAATTTTTGATCAGTACAGATCTATTCTGCTAGTCTCATATCCCCTGGGACAACTGGAGAAGATGAATTTTCCATGTGATCTAAAAGAAAACTTCATCCCCTTCCCAGCACTTGTCTTTATTAATGAAAATATTAACATAATCTCCTTAGTTGTTTGTACAGGCCTCCCTAAATATGGTTTCCCAATACCAGTTCTCCAGTTCTTCTCTCCTAGCCCTCTTACTTTATTCCTACTTACTTTGCCTCTCCAGAGTGAAAGAAACAATCCTTCTCAGCAAATCAGCTGAGTCTCTTTTGAATTTGATGGGTGGGTAGAAGGATGGACAATTCCCTGCGGGAAAGTAGCTTCAGGCAGCTGTGTGATCACAACCGTCATTTCTGGTCATAGGCATGAATGGGCATCTACACTGCTGGAAAAATACTGCACTGCTCCTTAAAGGAAAGGACCATACAACTGAAAACTGTACTGAGGTCTCCCAGATACATCTGTATGACAGCAGCCTACCACTTTCTGAGCTCAACAGGACAAAGAACTGCTTTTATTTATTACTGTTGCAGTAGCTCCTGGCAGGTATAGTCTTAATGTACTGATTACAGCTGCCCCACAGTTGCTCTGTTCTACACCAAACTGTAATTTCTTTTTCATCACCAAGTGTTTTCAAAGAAGTTTTGTCTAAGAGATGATGGCATCATTCCAGATTACATTTGGTAATAATGATACTGCAGCTGGACAGGCCTTTTCCCCTTCTGGTCTGCTCAAACCCAGTTACAAACTTCAAACTCTTGTGATTTTTGGCACGAAGTTGGACACATCTCTGCCTTTCTTACAGTCCACTGAAGGGTTACAGCATACATGAGACTTACTGTGAAAATGCAAGCTGGTTCAGATTGTCTTTCCCCTTCTGAGTGATGGCAGTGGGTAGACACAGTCTACCCAGAGGTGTATCTTATGCCATTTAAGCCAAAACATGGAAGAGAAAGAGTTTAAATTAAATAAATCTGATTGCTCAGAACTTACCAACTCTTGCACCTTGCAATGTACCCACAGTGCCTCGGGCATTGCTGCAGAGCCTCCTGCTGGGAAGATGTCTGAAACTCTGCTCCCAAACTGTCCTCTGCTGTGTAAAGCTGAAGATAATCCTTGCTGCTGTGTAAAGCTGAAGATAACCAGCACCTTGTCAGACCAAACCAGCAATAAGACCATGGAGAATAGTGGTTAGTCTGGTGGCAGTCAGGGAAGGAATCACTGGGAAATAGGATTTTTAAAACCATAAAATACCATAGTGGTGTTTCCCAGAAAAGCCCCTCTTGAATTTGAGGAGATCTGGTCCAGGCCAGTGCAAGTGTAGAGCATTAGCAACCCATTCGCATCTCACCACATGCAGCATGCATAAACTATTATTATTCCTAAGTCGTTTGGGGGCAACTTGCCCTGTGACATACATGATATGTCACCCATTCAGTTAAGTCTCCAGGGGTGACTTGCAGCTACAGGCAGCACAAGAGGGTTGGATAAGATGTGTTACTTTCCTCTGAAATATTGCTTTTTTTTTTTTTTTTTTTTTCTTTACAGTATAGCCCCATTAGGCTGTTGAGTGTTTTCCTAACCACAACTGACTTAGGATAATCCTGGTCTAGCAGAAAAGGCATGAAGAGACTTAGCAGCTGGGAATAAATTTGACACAAATTCAGTCTAGAAATAAATTTCAAATGACTATTTTTTTTAAAACAATGGAAGGTGATTAATCATCATAACAAATTCCCTGGGCTTGTGGTGGATTTCCCAAACTTGGAATCTTTCTGAATGTCTTCTTAAAACCTCTGCCTGAGTTTCAGTAGAGCTTACTAGCTGGATGCTAAAAGCTTCATTGGAATTCTTTGGACTGTATACACAAGGAGTCCAGATGAGAGCTCATAGGCACCCTTCTGATTTCGAAAGTCATGATTATTCAGTTGATCTAAGTCCTTGTTGACTTCAACTTACATCTACTTGCTTATGTTTTCACTCCCAGTATGAAATCTCTATGCTGAGTTTGAAGCCTGTTGTTATTTTTTATTTATGAACTCCCCATGTACCTTCTAGATTAATCTTTGGGTGAGTTTAACTCTAAAGTTATTGCCACTGTTGTCCTTGATATCTTCTGTTTAGACATCTGAATGTTTTTTCAAACTGAGCGAAGTAAAAAGAATAAGTTGGAGCAAGTGTCCTGTGTATTCTGACTGGCTTTTTCCAAAATAGCAATTTTTTAATTGTTGTAACAAAGAGTTCAGATGTACTACAGTCACAAAATGTCAAAGTCTTTCCCCAGATATATATCGGGAAAAGGTAACAGATTTTTGCTTCCATACCATATAATTTATTTCAGAAATATCTGTAATAGAGTAATCTCTATGATTGTGTTTTTTTCGGTTTACTTAAACGCTCCTGAACCATAAATGGACCAAAGCAGCATGGAGCATGAAATGAAACAAAAGGCTCTCTGACACCTTCCTGTTCCAAGCACAGCTAAGCAACTTCAAGAGGAAAACAGGACTGACAGGGATCAGAAGATGCAATACAGTTTATCTCACTGGCATATGGCCAGATATTCTTTCTGTGACCTGTTCCTGACAGGTATCACTCTAATCTGTCTTGTAGTGTTAGAATTTTCACCTTCTTCTTTGATAAAATTCTGAGCTTCTGTCAATTAGAGATTTTTCTTTCTGTGTCTGACCTGAGTTGAAAAGGTTTCCAGGGACCTGTAGAAAAGTCTTTTTACTTTCTCTTGGCAAGAAACTTTTATGACAATTCCCAATCCTTTATCTGCTTTGCAAGCACTGAGTTTAAGGATCTTGTTTTCTATATGTTAGGTATTTTTGGGGGTTTGACTCCTCCACCTTGTTGCTGTTGCATGAGTAAGCATGCATGCATGCTCAGGGAGGTTCATATAGGAGAAATCTCAAAGATAGGGGCCTCTCGTTTGCTGGTCATGCAAGAAAAGTAGCTTTGGTGATAGTCTAGCATTTGAGGTCGTGTTGAATGTCAAGTGCAGGTACTGGCCATGAGCCTGGACAAGATACTCCTGAAATAAAAAGTGTCACTTGCTCTCACTGTATTCTGCCTTCTACAATAAAGAATCACGCTTGTGTATGAACATCCAAGATTTAGAAATAAAAGAGCTCAGCTCCCCATGGGTAGTCTTGGCAGGAAGGACTTTAGGCTTCAGAAGCATCAGCTTGTATGTGTGTGCTTGGAGGCTGAGACTGTGTGCTCTGAAGGGTTGCCTCCCTCTGTTATGGCAGCCAAAAGTGCGGCAGAATCTGCTGGGACTGGCTGTCCATAGATGATGGAGGGCATGATCACACCTTTCCTGTGCTGTGCTAGGGCTAGAAACAGAGCAACTGCACTGAACTCCCCATCTTGCTTCCAAGCAGCTGACCCCAGCGGCAAAGTAGGTGTTGTTTGTACAGCTGATTCTAGAGTGTGCGTAAGGAAAACAGGTAGAGGGATTGCCTATTGAGGTTGTCTGTGATGGATCTCTGCAAGGTTTGGGTCCAGCTGTTGTCCCTCCACACCCAGGGTCATTCAAGAAGTGACATGTAATGAAAGGATTTACAGGGAGAATGGAAAACCTTATTTCCCAATTGCTGGCTGAAGTCATACCCCCCTTGACCTTTCCTTCTCCTGACGATTTGTGTCACCAAGGCTTCCTGTTGCTCTGCCAGCTTTTTCTCTGAGCATCATAACTGCCCCCCTTGGGGGAGCAATGACCTCCTTGCAGCATTTTGCTTTCGTCTTGTGGAACAGGGTGCACCTATCTCCTCTCATGGGGACAAACATTTTCTTTGCTATCTTGGAGTCATTGCACTATCTCATTAAAACAAGCAATTGAATCAAACGATCCTCCTTTTATTGACAGATGAAAAAACCCGCAGCCAAGTTTCTGTTGAGAGATTATAGAAATAAGGGAGCCTGGAATCAATTTTTTTCCTTGAAGTCAAGACCGTACTAGTTGTTAACTCAATGTAAGAATTTAAGGCATTAAATATGTCTCTCTAAGCACTTTGCAGTTCTTCATTTCCTTACCATGGGGAATCACTTTTCAGTATCAAGTCTAAATTGCCTGTCTTTTCTGGAAAAACACTTGAATGCATCTTCCCTATTTTAATAAAGTTTGGGTTAGAGAAGGGAAGTGAGCAGCTTATTTAACAATGCATGAAAACACAAAAGTTGCCACTTGAGCCTTGGGACTGACGTCACGTTGTAAATCCACTGACACAACTCTGCTCACCAGTTGAAACAGGACAGGCTGGACTTCTGAGAAGGGATTTTTGCAGCAGATTAATTATTAGTTTGGATGAAGCTCATACTATGACAATCCTTGAGGAATATGTTTACCTGCATTAAAAAATCCTGGTGGCTTTTAAATTCTGAAGCAAGAGACAGGAGAAAGGGTTTGGTAAATGTATTTTTCTGCTTAATTAGAAGTTAGAAAATTGTACCTTTGTTATCTAGGCTCCTTTTCAGGGAACAGGACTGTGTGTGTGAGTGAAAGTTGTAGTATAAAGCATTCTGCCTGCAGCTGTCTCTACCCAACACCATTCATTATCTGAGGCAGTTTCCATTCTTCACACTGCCCGTTCCAATTTCAATATTGATGCATTAACTCTGGTAAGCTTTGTGGTCCATAGGTGTTGAAAAGCAGAATAAAAATGACAAGATCGGTGTCATCAGGATGCAGGGATGGGACACATTGACCGCTGTTGCTTGGTACTGGCGGTATTAGTAATGGCTGAAGTGTAACAGAAGTAATGGTGGGTTCTCACACTGACTTGGAGGTTCCTTCACAGAACTGGGGACACACCTTTGTGTCTTAGGAGTCTGGAAGGCACCAGGGAGCTGTGAGGTTGATTTGCTGTTTTAGCAATCCAATTGCTGATATTTGCTACTGAGAACAAGGCCTTCAACTTCACAAGTGATAAATTCTCGTTATCACAGCACAAAATAAAAGCAAATATCAAAGTAATAATATAGAGCTAAGACTGTAGGGCTATAAATCTTGTAATTACTTACTAATCAGTTCTGTGTTTCTGGGTGATCACAGTGGCATAGAAGTCCAAACAATAGATCACAGCCCGTTTTTTTTTGAACACTGACAAAGCAATTTCACCCAAAGGCAGCCTGAGCTTTCCTGATCACAGTGGTTTGTTTCTTTTCTTTTCCCCATGTCCTTTTTCTGAGATCCTTCATTTCTGTTTGCTAGACTTGGAGATGTTTTGAGGAAAGGTCTACTGCTGTTTGCTTTGGCAGGATCCTCTAGAGAGCGTTGCAGGCTCTGGTAGTGTAGCACTGACTATCTGAGAGACTTTCCCTGTGCTGTAAAAAGAAAATGAATATTTACAGTGAGAGCTGCTAAATTGCACACTGAGACATAATTGTGCAAAACATGGAAAAATCAGACAGGCACAGTGCTGTTTGATTTCTGATGTCTTTGTGAGAGCTCTTGCAAATAGCAGAAGCATTTTATGTTCTGCTATAACCTATCTCATCTAATGTATTTGAATCAATTTCTGGTATCTCTTCTGGACAAATTAACTTATTTTGAAACATGCATTTGGGTTTCATATATGAAAAAGAAAAAGGCCTCAAAAACTGCAATTTATTTGTTTAAACTTATTTACAGAATAGATGTCCCAATTATCTTTTAAATGCTGATAGTTTTAGATAATTGCTTTCTTGAAGTTTTCTAGACAAATTCATTCTTTGGTAATGAGGAACAGAAAATGTCCAGGATCTGTAACGCTTATTTTATCAAATATGGAGTAAGCAGCCTGGAAAGTTTGCAGCCTTTTCCTTTATAGGAAGTAAGAACATGTTGTGGGATACAAAAGGTGAATGGTAGTATAGCAACACATTCCCAGGTAGAAGTGTGTTTGGGAAAGGAAAAAGCTGGAGCTTTATGCCACAAGCCTTTGCTTGCCATGTGTCACTACCACCAACTGACCACAGGCCTGCTAAGACTGGCTGTCTTATAGAAAGTGTTACCTGCTGGGTGCTGCTGTCTAGGTCACACTCAATGTTGTTCTTTTTGTCAGGTGACACAGGAGTGGTAGTGGCATCATCTGCTTCAGGAAGTCCCTTCAAAAGTCCATTCAAAGTGGCTACTTTGAATGAGTCAGGAACCATTTTCTGCTGCTCAGTGCATTTTATTTCTCTGCATTGTGGAGAATCTGGAAAAAGGGGATGTTACCGGGCAGATATGAGTAGTGCAAAGCTGAAGCTCAGTAATGTGAGCAGGACTTTGAAAGAGAGAGTGAAAATGAGGGAAGAATGATGCATAGGAATTTGAAGATTGTGTGAGATGAGGCTTGAAAAACTGCTCTTTTAGTCCTGAAGTCCTTGAGAGCCATGCATGATGGCAGGGGAACTGGAGCCCCTTGCAGGGGTTCATAGTCTTAGTTGTCTGACTTAGAAAAACATGCAAAGAGTTGGAATGATAATAATAATAATATATGAAATATGAATTCCAGTAACAAGAAAAAATTGAATGCTTCTCCAATCTGGAGAAAGACATTTAATCATGTCCTCATTGCCTGGTCAGAGGGATGAGATGCTGTCAAGTAATATGAGAGAGATTCTTGATGGCTGGATCACTGAATATAAACAGATAGGAACTGAGCACTACGGTTATCGTTGCAGTAGCTAAAGCAGAGGGTCTTTTGTGAAAGAAGCTTTGAGGTTATACACAGGATTACATAGCCCTTTTTATATCTATTATCAAACCCTACCTTTGATGGGCAGGAAGAATACCTGTTGTGTTTTTCAGTGCAGACTCTGCTGAAGTTCTTTGTTCTCAGTTTTTGGGGGCAGATTCCCAGGTAATACACATCTTTGGATTTCAGCATCAGACAGAAATTTTTCCTAGTGGATAATCTTCCCTCTGTATAATCGGCAGCACTCAGCAGGGAAGGAAACTCAGCATCACAGTATGTTCTGTGCGTTCACTGGAGCTAAACAGGAAGCGATTTCAATGGGATTTGCGTGGCTTTACACAGTCAGTGGATCTGGCCCTTCTCTAATAAAACCATATTAAAATCAGCAACAGGCCCTAGATTTCCATCAACAGGAAAAGAGGAATTATAATCAAGCCAGGTAAATTCCTCTCAGTAGGCTTTTCTGAGGATGCCCTTGGAGACTTAAAGGAGGGAGGTGAAAAAGAGCTTGACAGTGGAGAGGCGGCACAGAGGGATAAGTACAATGGTCTCTGCCTATGACAAGGAAAAGCTGTTCCTGGCCTTGAGGCTCTCTCTCTTCTTGCTTTCTTTCTGTGTCCGACAGTAATCATTTGTGATTTCACTAACAGCCCACCAGAGCTTCAAGGGGCTCTGAAGGGAGCATGAGCAATGCAGCTGTGGAGGAGGGAACTCAGGCATTCTGAATTGTCTGCTCAGTGTCTTCCCTTCCCTGGAGGGAACAGGCTGTGCCCTGATAACGTGATAACAGCTGGGCTGGTGAGACCATGCTGTGCCTGAGTGTTGCTGGTGGGACAATGTGTTCTGGCAGAGGTGGGTGGGGATGGACACAAAAGGGAGGGAGGACACTGAGGTGAGGAAGGATGGCAGGTGGGGAGCTGGACAACGTCCTTTGCTATGGCATGTCTGATAAGGTGGGTGTTTACTTCTATGGGAAGGAGCAGCTTTGCAAATAGAAGATAAACTGCTGAATGATCCTATGGTAACAGCCCTGAGGCACTGCCAGTTTAGCCACCCAGCATAAAACCAGGCAGGGAGGAAAAAGGGATCATATTCCAATCCCAAACACCCCTGGCTGACGTCAGTGTGCGATCCTCATGTCTCCACATAGCTCACTGTACTCACCATGTTATCGCTGTTTAGTATCTTCAAGAGGGTTAGGCCGGTCCACCTTGCTGTGCACCCTGATGCTGAAAGCATGACTGGATTTTTTTCTGGCAAGTCAGTTGGTCTCCGTAAAGACACTGCCTCTCCCTCTAAGTCTTGCTTCACTGAACAAACACAAAGAGGAGGAAAGGCTGAAGGGAGAAGGCAAAAAGTGTTTTATTTTTTTTCAGTTGATATCTGCGTACTGGACCTTCAAGTATCTCTAAAGCATGCAAGCCAAATTCATGTTGCAGATGTGACCAGCTAACTCCTGTCAATAGACTGACAGATGTTTGTACTTCCTCTTGATCTAATGCAAAGCAGGCTGGGTCCTACAGCAGAAGTCCTCAGAGACTTCTCAGGGAGAAGTTTTTGAGATGCCTTCCAAAGTTATTCCACATTCCATCTGAAGAGATACCCGTATATAACTTGGAAAGGAAGATCCCAATAATGTCACCATCCAGGAATGGGCAGACCTCAGCACAGTCCAGAGAACCAACTGCAGGCAACTCATCTGCTTTTTACAATTACACATTAAGTTCTCTGCAGTTGCAGGAATGACTAGTGATCTTCACCACTGTTCCCTCTTTGCTGGTGGCATGATGTCTTTTGGTCTTTAATTACAGATCTTCAAGCCTGTTAGGGGTACGGTGAAATGTCTATCCAAAGTGTGTGGTCAAAGAATACTCCTAGAAAATACTCTTAGAATGAACTTCCTTCCTGGGTTGTCAGTGTTCAGTAAGAAATGGCTGTGATGACTAAAGCAACTCTCTCTCTCTCATCTTGAGTTCCTTGTTCTTGACCTGTCAAAGCCATCATTGCCAGCTTGGCTGGCTTTCTCTTTGAGGCCCTTACTGATTTTTTCTTCTTAGGCTGTTCTTGGTTTGGAAGGCAGCCCCAGAAAACATAAGGACTCTGGTTCAGTGAAGGAGATGGACCTTATCTTTTCCACCTGGAGCCTGCCCATTCCTAATACTGTAATCCTTCACTTGAATTCTGATTCACTTGAATTCTGATGTACAAGATCTCAGCAGTTGGGGAATTCCCTGGGGATTTTTTTTCCCCAGCATGTGCAGAGTCTTGGTGCTCTCAGTGAGCAGTGTGGTGAATGCTGGTTGTAAACCACAAGGGTTAAGTGGCATGTCAGATCATGGGCGGTAAGAAGCTGCTGCATGTGTGTGGTCTGTCTGATTCACACTCCAGTGTTTTTCAAATAAAATAAAATTGAAAAAAGAAGAAGAAAAAAAAAACACAAGCAAACAATTTTTTTTTTTAAATCTTGAATTCCAGGTAAAGGTTTGACCTGCACCTCATCTGAAATCACAGTGGTGTTTGGAAGGCATTCCTTCTCACATCCCTGTATTTTCTTGTATACAGAGTGCAAAATAACCTGCGGCTGCCTGTGGGTTTTCTTAAACTAAATATCCCACAAGTGTGAACAAGTGCATTCTGACAATAGCCTAAACCAATAACACTGCTCAAAGCAGAGGGAGAGAGCCTGTTAGGGGAGAGTGACATCTACAGCCTTATTTATATTCTATAATCCCCTACTACCTAATACTGGCCTGTGTTGAAAACTCTGGTCTAAAACTGGACTTTCCTGAATTTATAATGGATGTTAATGTGACTTGGGTCTCAGACTCACTCTAGAGCTCCATCTAGAAGAGCAGTCATAATTTTGCTAGGTGTTGTGCAAACACATAGGAAGAGTCAGACTTTGGTCTGAAGACCTTGCAGTGAGAGTGGACATGCAAGAGAAGGGATGTCTTCTTAGCCCCAGTATTTGCAAAGGGAACTGGGAAAGGATAAGAGACTTGCCCAAGGTCATGCAGGGATTTTTTGGCACAGCAGCTAACTGAACCCAGCCCTCTTATGTCCCAGTCTAACGCTTTAAGCACAAAAACATCATTTTTCCAGAAGGAGCAGATGTCAGATTGAAAAGCAAAAGTTTTGTTTTGTTTTTATTCTTTTTTCCCCTTTTCTTCCCATATTTGATGTACAGGAAAGAACAAATTAGCTCATTTAAAAACAACTGGAATTTTCACCCCAACTTGAGCATATTTTTCCAGATTCAAAGCCATTTGCTCAATATTTTTTTTCTTAATCTTATTTTCTATGAACATGAGACTCTCTTCCTCCCAGAACCGCCTGTGCCTATGAGGGCCAAACCACCACTTGAAAGGCTGTTCCTAAAGTATCTGGGGCACATCCAGAGCTGGGGAACACTGAAAAACTTGCAGACAACCTTGGCCTCTCACCCTTTGTTGGCATATCAAGGCAAATGGTAGAAAACATATGCCAGAAAAAGGGTTTATGTTGCTGATGGGTGATAGAGAGACCTTTGAATAACCTCAGGACTTTGGTGGCTTCAAGAAAATGGAAGCTGACTCTAAAACCATTCCTGTTGTGGGGTTTGGTTTGGCAAAAACAAAGTCTGATTGATGAGGTTTGGCCAAACCAAGCCTCTAGTTCTGTAGCCAATCTCTGCATCAATTCCTTGGGTGTGCTTCCACGCATTTGAATTTCCTCGCTGCTTGAAGCCTCCAGGAAAAACAGAAATAGCCAGCAGGTCCTTCTGAGAGCACGGAGAATCAAAGTGCAAAATGAAGAGTAGTGCAGTCTTTCCTACTTGCGTGCTGCCATGGTACTGGATCAATGAATGTTGTACAAAACAGAGAGTTTGCTCTTGGTTCTTAGCACGGAAACAGAGAGCAGTGAAATCATTGTTCTTTCCCTGTGCTTCATCCTCGACTTTCTAAGACACTTTTTCCTTCTTGGGAGTTACTAACTGCTGGGGGGGATGGTGCTCACGGGGAAGAGTGAGACTTACTTTGTGACTTCCTTGGAGATTTATGCTCTGGATCTGTTCAAGAGCACACATTGTATCCCAGATCCACACAAACAGGCCTTTGCAGTTTCAATTTCTGGCCCGTTCCCTCTGTGCCTTTGTGCTGAGATTGGTAACCAAGGCATCAGTTGTGCTGACAAGCTGTTGTCAATGAAGAAAACACATGGCTTTTTTGGCCCACATGAAGGATATGTTGGTTGTAGCCCACATGAGTCATTGTGCTGGATAAAATCTTCACCCCTCAGACAAACTTGTGCTGAAATACTGAATTGACTGGAATTGTAAATAAGGCTCTGAAATGACCTGGATCTTATGTGAGGTGTGTTTCCCCTGAAGTCAGCACTGCCAAAGAGGGCCATGAGAAGACTTTTCAGAGGCCTCTGTTGAAGCAAAGCAGGAAAGAGTAGAAAGATCAAGGTGTCTTAGTTGTGGGGAAGCTTCTTGCAGTGTACCTGCCATCCGAATAGTGTGACAGAGAAACACCTCCAGAGTGTGCTCTGTCTTCAGTACTTCCTCTCTTTTAGGGTCCTTTCCAGATACTGATGATGAGAATCTCAACTTATCTAGGATTTTAAAACTTGAGGTCTATTCACCAGGGAAATCTCCCCTTCTATGTCTTCAGATTTTCTTTATACCTGAAATATGCTTTTTTAATTTTTTTTTTTTTTTTTGCAGAATTCCATCTTGCTAGTGAAGTTGTAAGTTTGTGTTTTACTTTTCTGTTGTGAATTACAAAGAAATGGGCTAATGGAAATCTGTAGAGCACCAAGTTTTTGAATTCAGCGTTACTCTTTATTTTCAGAGATGAAACATTAGCAACTGATTAACATTTCTGTGAGAATTGAACTTCCTGAACAGTGTCTTTCCTGGCAGTTCCTGACCCCATTCAAAGTCTTCCTCTGCTTATTTATCTGTTGTAGTCTCCTGTGGTTCCTTTTCTGGACTTGGCTCGTCTTACAGCTAAACAACTTTCTCCCTGACAAAATAACCCTGTCTACAGCTTATTCTGTCTGACGTGGTTCTCAGTGTTCCTCTCTTGTCACGTGCACCTTTCCTATAATCTGGTATCTCTTCCTCTCATCTTCTCTTCCCTGTCTTTCCAAACCTTTCTTCTGTAAGTAAGTAAAAAATTAGGCTTTTCTGGTTGTAATCACCTCCTTAGAATATTCACTGTCATCATTAAATTTAAATGCTCCGAGTTGTTCCCTGACTGATGGATGCTTCTTGGCCAAGGTTAATAAACACTGGTACAGTGCAGCAGTTCAACAGTAAAAACTTTGTTGTAACTTCACAAACTCAACTAGAATCCATGAATGTGCACTGACTTTCTGGAGGAATATTAGCCAAGCATGAGGACTATGCCATGTGCACATACAGGAGGTTGTGCACTGAGCCAACCCATGCTCCAGCCATAGCCGGGTTCTTGAGGCAGCTGGAGGATTTGTTTTTGGACTCTCCTTGCTCTGTGCTGGGTAACTGGATCTATTATTCCAGCCAGTTCCCTCGCAGCATATTCACTTCAGCCCCATCCTTCTAGATGGGGCCTAATCTCCATAACCCTCCCCATGTCTGTGATTTGATTATTGCCTACCTCACTTCTCGCATCTCTCTGGAGAGTCATCTGACTGTGCTGTTGTGGGGATCCTCTTTTTCCCCCATTCATAGCTATTCTTTCTCTGCTTAGTTCAGGCCGATCTCTGGGAGCAGGGCTTGTCTGCCTTTAGTTTTCAGCACTGCATGGAAAAACAAGATTCTTTTATTGCTTGCACGTAAGTCCTATAATAAACATGCAAGTGAGGACTGAAAATCACATTTTAAAAAATCACATAAAGTAAATGGATCTGTGGATTCCCAAATTCGAATGAGATAAGCACATGCTGCTTTAAGCAAGGATGATACTTTGTGTTAGCTATAGCCCTGAAAGTAGCAATGCAGGTCCAAGCAGAGACTTCACAGGTGTCTGCTTCTTTTGTCAGGCTCTGTTCTTTCACTCTGCCTAAGTTTTACAGCTTTCAGAGTAGGATTGTTTGAGGTTTTCCTCTTGCCAACTTGTCTGTAGCCAGAAAGTCAGTGGGAGACAGAGAGATCCATAAAAGGTAATAGCTAAATAAGTAACATGCAGAAATTCCTCACACTCACCTCTGTATTGGCAAGGGAAGATGCAGCTGACAAGGATTAGCTGAGTATGAGTTTAGAGAGAAGCTGGATGCAAAGGCCTCTAGACTTCTTTTAACCCTAAAAGCTTTGGAAGTAATTAACAACAAAATATCTCAGTCAATCTATTCCTTTGTGTTTTGTCAGCTCTTCCTTGCGGAGGGTCTGTTGCTTTCGATTTTTTTCTGCTCCTAGGAGAAAATTTCTAAGTGATAATTAATAATACTGTGAAGGTCATGTTGCCTCTTGTCCTGTTTTAAGAGCCTCACTGGGCTTCTCTCTACAACATTATATCACTTATTGTAGAGTGCAGGAAACAGAAAAAAAAAAAAAAAAAGCGTGTTTTTATTTCTGTGTTGTCTCTGCCTTTGAGACAGGTGAAACTAAGTCACGTGAACCTGCAAAGCAAAGGAAAAGGATAGAGTGGAAGAGAACCCCCTCCATCCTTTCAGCAGGGGAGGAAAAATTTGTTTCCATGTGGAAGATTTTTCAGATGTTTCTTTCTCAAGAGTGAATTGGGGCTTAGGAAAAAGTTAGTTCACTTCCCCAGATCAGCTGCAATTCTCTAGTGCACCTTTGTCCACTTGAGCCTGGGTTAACTTGGCTCTTAAGCCTTCTATCGTGTGTGTAGTTCAGGCCCTATCCTCTCTTGGTAGAATGGGATAATTTCAGTTATTAAATTCATGCACGCCAGTATCCAGCAAATTCCTCTGTCTTTTCCAATTCCTGTACATCTTCCAGAACCAAGTACTGCTTTAACCCTTCCTAGCAGCCTGTGCTGCACCTGCTGGAAGCAGGGGCTTTGGTTGCATAAAGTACCTCTTTATATGCAGACAGCTCTTCTTGAATGGTTATCTTTATTGCAGCCCGTAGATGAAGAATAAAGTGTTGTTCTCTGCTCTGCTAAATGTAAGAGTCTTTCTGTCATCTTGCCAAACCCGGGGGAAAAAAATAGTGAAAAAAGCTTAAGTTCTGCAAGTCAATGGGGCAAATTATGTTTAGTTGGAAAGTTTGGATTCCTTGGGGTAAATGACCTCTTTCTCATTTCACCCAGATTTAAAATGGGAATAACACTCCTTATCCATATAGAATAGATGTATGGTTACACAGCAGTGAGGAGGATTTTGCACCCCCAAACTTCCAAAAATCCAAAACTTCCCAAGTACTCTGAGGAACTTTTTTGAGGATATACAACTGGCCACATCATGCACTGTTCAAACTTGTCAGGATTCTGTTTTTGTAAAGTTGATAGCCTGTTTAGCAGTTACCCATGCTGTAGGCTTATAAAGTGTATAAAATAGCTCAGGTATCCTAGTGGGGACACTGCATCCCTGACATTCCACAGGGCTGGGATATTGCCCAGTCTTATACAGTGAGAAATCTCCCAGTGCCCCAGCTAGTCCACCCAGAAGATCAAACAGCCTTCATAGTCTAAAACACTAGACTTTGTATTTTGCATGCATTAGGAAAATTTTAAGGGAGTCACTTCCCTGTACTGGTGCATAGACAACCTGTACAATAGGCTGGATTAGGATAACAGATACTTTCTGCATTTGGTCTTGTAACGGGAAGTTTATTTCATCCCTTGAATTATCTGACCTGTACCACTATAAATTAGAGCCACTTTCAAAAGAGTTGGGCTGACAGTCTGATGTGTTTTATGGAGAAACAGACAACTTGAGTCTCTCAGCTGCCCACGTTTTGTTTGCCTAAGTAGTGAAATTAACCCATCACAATTACAGTGACACTACTGTTAACAAAATAAGCAAGGCAAGGTTTGTAGGGAGAGATGACATCCCAGTTCAGAAACTGTCAAGAAGTAGACTGAGACAAGGAGTTTCTTGGGTTTGAAACTAAAGTAGCAACGTTTCAGCTAATAAAGATAGGGGAAACTTTCTTCACAGCTTGAACTGAATTGTGTTAACCAGATTGATATTAGATGAAAAAAAAGAGTTTTAGCACCTGTGGAACAGAAGGATATACTAGCAAAAGCAGTAAGTTCAACAGTTTTGGTGAGGTAGAGAAATTTATGACAAGTGCTTTGGCTGTAGTGTAATTGTGCTGTGATTTCTAGGATGGAATAGGGTTAGGTATTTGACAGCCAAAAGTGATCTTTGAAGATGTTTTGTGGAATGCCTTTGAAGATCAAGACTATGAGAGAGAGAGGTTATTTTGCGAGAAAAGTTCTCCCACCGGGTGTTTCTGTCTTTCACAGTGTCTGCATGAAAATACTGTGGTGCACAATGGTTGATGGGTTTCACCCACATTCTTTTCATGAGGGCATTTGGTGCTTTGGGTATAATAGATCACGTTCTGGAATGACTGCATGTAGGTTGCAAACCTTTGATGGTTTCTTTTGAATGGGAACAGGGCTCTTATTCTATTGGGTATATACGTGTGTCAGCAAGTTTTTAATCTATTGCTTTGGCATGGTCCCTCCCCACTTGGGATATGTTTACCATTAGAAATTTTGCTTTTAATAAAGAATTTGTTGAAGCGAGGGCAGTTCAGAAAGTTGAAAGAGAGACTTTGAGGACAGTTTCTCTCAAATGCTAATGTGGTAGCAAAGACTGCAGTTTCGTGATGTTCTGGATATGTTCCAATCTAGTGTGAAATGTGATAGCTTAGTGTGCTGTTAGTAGGGTTTTTCTTTTTATGTTGTCATGAGTTTTACATATGTTCTTCAGGGGGCTCGTTTATATCTGTGATCTTTGTCTCTGGAGGATTAGCCTTGTTTGCTGAAAGTTTTGGGGCTGGTACTGGGGTTATCAAGAATATTCTCACTGCTGCCAATCTGGTAGCATCTGGAGGTTTGGCTGCGTATTGCACATTTCAGGGAGTGCTTTGGATATCTGCTATGTTTCTGCAGGCAGATGTTGTAGTCCTTGGGTTTTTCTATCTATAAGGTTATTTATAGGCTGCTGTTTTCAAGGTGTCTGGGAGGTATCCAGGGAAAGCTAGATTGTTATTGACCTATGAATGAGTATCAGAAACACTAGAAATGCAACCCAAACAGAAGGGTTTTATTGAACATTTACACTCCACAGTTTCTCTTGAGAACACAAGACAAAGTCCATGATATCAGCTTTGCCTCACATATAACAAGAAACATTCACCCTCCTCAGAGAGGCTTCAGTTACAAGTTTTTCTCTCCACAATGCTGTGCTTGTGCAATGGAAAAAAAAAAAAAAAAAAGCCCTTCAAATTAATTCATTAAACACTCACGAACAAAACCTTAGTAGTGAATCAGCCTCTCTCAGAAAGCCATCTTGTGTTCAATGCACCTGTCATGGTCTACAGACTTGCTGTATACAGTCAGCCAAGTCACTCCCACTGGTAGGCACCAATCTCAAGGCATATTGTAACTATTACTCAGGTAAAGGCAGTGTGGGAAATGCAGCTGTGGACAGCTCCAGTGAGTCTGGATCGATAGCACAGCTGATCAAAAAGGGTGGAGAGAAGGGAAAAGCTGGCAAATATCTGCCTTCAATTTAATTTCTAATGTGAATTTATGCTTGTCAAAATGGTTTGACTGCCTCTTGGCAATAGCTTCCAGTGTTACATTTTCATGCAATGTGAGGTTAGGAAGTAGTAGCAATTGCAGTACTAAATGCCCAGCCTTTCACCCAAAGGGAAAGGATACAAATGCACTGATGTGAGAATTTCATGGAACTGACAAGCAAGGCAGAAACTACAAAGCATTTTCATGAATAATAGATTGTCATCTTTTGTGTTGTTAAAGCAAATGTGTAATGGTGGTTCAGGTTCTGACGCAGTTGTGGGGCCCAAAAGCTGTAGAAACCCATTTCTGGAGATGAAACTTTCTTGAGTGAACTCGCATCAATTCCCTAAGTTTGCTGTAAGAAGATGACTGATGAAAGCTATAGTTAAGCAATCTGTGCAGATTTATCAACTTTGTGATGCTTTACTAAGTGACTCTTCTCATCAGAAATATCCAAACTGGTGAAAGGTACCAATCAACAAAGGTCTCTTAAAGCAATGAATGAAGGTCCTTCGTTTTTATTTGTTTTTCTCATTCTTTTTCTTCAAGTGATTCTAGAGGTTAGATCTGACACCACAATACAGAGGATATTTGTCCATTTTAAAATAATTCCCAGTAACTTTTTTCCTACTGAAAATCAAGTTGGTTTGCTCTCAAATTTACTGGTGGCTGTAATTATGGGAATAAAAAATCTTTCTGTAAAGAGCACAGAAACTGAAGTGAGTGAGTGGGTGGAACTGATACCTGTGAGTATTTCTACATGAATAATAAGAGAGACATTGGATAAAGATTCTGGATAGAAATTTTTTTTCCTCTTTTAGTAACAGCTGAAATAGCAATGAGGGAGAAATTTAAAGCATTCATTGCAGTTGTATTTGCTTTTCACAAAATGTGTTTTCTCCTGTGTATGTTACATGCTCTAGCAGTTTAAACTATGGCATTTTATTTGATACGCAATTATTGATTGATCAAAAAATTGATAAGCAAGTCAGGTTCATTTTCTCGTTTTTGTGCTATTTTAGACTATAAACATATACATTTCTCTTCTCTGCCTGGAAATATTTAATTCCATAGAAAACACGTAACTAACAGCCCCTACCACTCAAAATCATGCAGTACTGCTCCAAAGTCACTACTTTGGCTTAAAATCACAATGCATTAATAATAATACTTTTATTTTAAGTATGTAATCAAATTTTGAATAATTAAGTTATTAAATAGTCTGAGGCCTCACTCTTCCAAAAACTTCCCTCTGAGAACTAAACTATAGAATGCTTTTTTACCTATGTTTCTCTCTTGATTGGTTGCTTCCATGAAAATACTTACTTGCTTTTTACAAGGCCTCACTACTATGAAGGAATGACAAGAACTGTGAACACTTTCTTTTCATTCAATTAGTGTATCCCTCAGTCTTTCCTGGGTGAATTTTGGAGTGTTCTTGCTTGGCATTTTCCCACTGTTTTAGGAAATGCAGCGTGTGAAAACTTTTTATGTACGCGGTAATAACACAGAGTTTTGTGTTTTTTTTTTTTTTTAATTTTGTTTTGTTTTTGTTTTGTTTTGCTTTTTCTTTATTTACTTTTTTCTTAAGAAAATATTTTAGGTGATATCTTTATTACAAATAATATCCAGGGCGTAATACAGCTGACAAAATATATTCTTCTATATAATAATAAGCTTTGGAAGGGTCAGCTTCAGTATTAATCATTGAAAGAGCGTTGTCATCCATTAAACACCACAGAGGTGTTTGCAAGTGACTTGCACTTGAAAGAAAAAGAAATTACATGGTGGTGATATTTCCCCAGGGCTGGTTGTTTCTAGGGCTCTTCTCCAGACGTTAGACTGATCCTTCCCTTCGCCCCTGTTCTTCTCTTGCCTCCTCTCTGCCTTTTCCTGCTGGACTTGTACTTTTCTGCCTCTCCTTGTTCCAGCCTGTGTTGCCCAAGTCTTTTTCAGCCTTTGGTGGGAAATGGCATATTCAGTTGCAAGGACAAGTTCTTCTACTCCTTATGTGGCTCAAAAATAAATAAATAAATAAGAACACAAATATGAAAACCTAAATTCAAAAGCTGAGATCTTATGAGAATAAAGCTACTATGGTGAATTCATTGTAGAGTAATTGTGACAGCTACAGCTTTTTGCTATTTAACATCATAAGAACAGTAAATCAAATGGGAAACTTGAATTCAGGGAGCTTTTTTTCTTGCCAGAAAAGCAGGAGAAATCTAAGAAAGTGTGTTCTGTGCACTCACGCTTTTCTTATCTCTATCATACCAGGATGCTGGAAGCTGATTCCTGAATGTGAAGCACAGATAGATCACAGCAAAAGAATGAATGTGGCATATTTTGTGGTTACAGAATTGAGAAAAGAAAAAAAACAAGAACTGCTTCAAACCACAATACTGAATATTCTTTCAAAGATGCAATGTGATCATGGAAACTAAGGCTGAGAGTGACTACTGTAAGCTATCTAATCTATCATAGTGCCCTTGGTATGTTGTGATGTCTCAGAAAATTCAGGTTAGAGATATGTCTTTGAGGACAACCAGAAACAAAATTTCCTCTAATAGTAACACATTCAGTGTTTCATTTTTGTTCAGGGCAGAGATGGGTAGGGAGTTTACACACAGTCTCACAAGTCTCCTGTGGTTCTCAGAAAGCAAATCTCACATTTGATCAAGAAAATGCATCTCTGCGAGGAACAGCTGTTAACCTGGTGGCTCCATCATTTCTCTCTCACATCTGGAGTACTATGTCCAGTTCTGGGCTCCCCAGCATAAAAAAGACAGGGATCTCTTGGAAATAGTCCAGCGCAGGGCCACAAAGATGGTGAAGGGCCTGGAGGATCTCCCCTATGAAGGGGGAGAGTGAACTGGGTCTCTGTAGCCTTGAGAAAAGAAGTCTGAGAGGGGTCCTGATCCAGGTTTATAAATATCTGAGGTATGGGGGACAAAGTGGTGAGGCCAGACTCTTTTCAGAAGTGTGTTGAGACAGGACAAGGGGGAATGGACAGAAACTGAAGCACAGGAGGTTCTGCACGAATGTGTGCAAGAACTTCTTTATGGTGAGGGTGATGGAGCACTGGCACAGGCTGCCCAGGGGGGTTGTGGAATCTCCTTCTCTGGAGATATTTAAGGCCCACCTGGACGCCTACCTGTGCGACCTGGTGTAGGGAACCTGCTTTGGCAGGGGGTTGGACTCGGTGATCTCTTGAGGTCCCTTCCAACCCCTACAATTCTATGATTCTCACACAGAAGTGGGGCTTCACAGGAAGAGAAAGTCAGGGTGTTCTGGTTCTCAGACAGGTCTTTTAGATGAATGACCACTCAGAGTGCAAGGTAAGAAAAGGCAGAGGACAGTTTGCTTAGAAAAAACAGTGGTTGGTTAAATCTGCAAGAAAGAATCTGTAACAGGAGTGCTGCGTGTATGAACTGAACTGCTGCAGTTGTTAGCAGGCGGTGAAGAAATCATGAGTTCATGCAGGAGAAGAAAAGAAAGTATGATGCTATTCCCTGGGGTGAAGCAGAAAAGAAGGTCCTCTGGAACTCCAGCTGTGCAATCTCACCTTGCTGGTTCTGTACTGAGAATGTTTTGAGGCATAAATTGTTCTAGGAATTTTCCTTGGTTTTCTTGAAAATTTTAGCTAGTCCGTTGTCAACTACTGTTATCGCAGACTCACTGTTTTTAAGCAGATCCTTCTACTGCTTAATGTAATTTCTTGAAACATCCTTCTGAAAAGATGTTATATGCAATTCATTAGTATTACACACATTGTATTCTTTATATTGCTATTGTTCTCTCACTAGTACACAGGCACAAACTAAAACACAAAGATATACCTAGGCCAGATAACCACTGTCATAAATGCTTGCTATTTGACTCACCCACAGACCAACAAACTTTCCAAACTTTTCTCTTTTTACCAAAAAGACTTTGCAGAAATCTGCTTTTCATTTCTTCTTAGGAAGAGAAATTTAAGTCCAGCGCTAAAGACGCTTGAGTTTACTCAATCTCCCTCAAGAAAAAGTTTCATTAACAGTATTGTATGCTTTGTGCTCCTGGTTTTCATTTTTGCAAATTATTTTCTCTAAACTGGAGATGACATGGGGACAAACAATTCTTTGTTGGAGAAGGAACATCACTGATCTTGTGACTGCTTATGCAAGGTTCCTTTTCTGTCCCAAATTTCACACAGATCAGATAGATGGAAAACCAGAAGGAAAAAAATCAACCCAACTCTCTTTTAGGAGAGCCAAAGGAAATGATATTGGGAGTATTTGGGGTTTATTTTTATACTTATCAGTGCTTTGTTACTGGTAGCTCAGGTTAGTATAGTCACAGGTAACTCTCTGTGTTGCTCTGCCACGCAGGTCTCTCTCTCCATCTCATTTCCTAGTAATCTCATTTCTTTACCATTTGTTCAAGACTCCTTTTCAGTGAATGGAAGCCAAAAGACTGTAGGGGAAATATCCGTGTTATGAAAATAACCATTGTAACTAGTATTGTTTTATTCATTTTCAGATAGTTTCCACAGACAAATCAATCACAGGTTGTTACTATCTTTGAAAAATGGCTCATCCAGGTTAATGCAGGTGCATGTTATAAGGCAGCATCATGGAGGCTTTCCTAATTTCTGTTTTCTCAGAAGATAAAGGCTTAGATGAGTTTGGCAACATGAAACAACGCTGTTTGGCCAAGCACGGAGAAATTCAGAAATATTATGTTCAAAGCAGATCTATGAGAAATGGCCTTCTCAGGCACATTCACCCTAACTGTACTGGGTGTTGGGATGGTACGCAAATGTATAATCTGTTTATCCATTCTACAGAAACTACTTGGATGAACCCCAACCCAAAAATTAACTTCTCAGCCCTGGAGACCATTATCAACTCCAGGTGCATGAGATCATTCTCCCTGTTTACGTTCAAATTGCTCTGTCTTCTTCTTGTTTGCTTCTAAACCAGACACCAAGAGATTAGAAACAAATGGTATGCAAAGGATGACTTTTGAAAATGAAGGACCTTTATGAATTGAATGCCTCTAATTCTTTTCTGACAAGCCATATACCCTCCAATGTGGTTACAGACCACTCTGTCAGCCTCTAGCCATAGAAGCTGACTGAAGTGTCAGGAGTATTCCTCAGGGTCATGCACTTTACAACAACAAATACCTCAGGCCTGAAACAAAACCAAGATAAATCCTGAAAGTACTTTTATTCCAGTAATGTGATGACTAGGCAGGAGAAGCAGTAATTTGAGAGAGATCTTTCTGGCCATGACTGCAGCATCCTTTAAGGGTGGGTGTGCTGCATTATCCAAATCCTAAATAGGGTCTGATTTTAGAAGTTGGAAATGGATCAGTACCATCTTTTTCTCATACACTCTTTGAATAATAAGAGCCAGATAATCTCTGTGAGCATGAGGTTCTTGCATCACTCAGTTCTTTTCAGTAAAGACAGTGTCTTGACTAGATCTAATAATTGTGAAAGCTGTGGCAATGCATTATCTCTTCAGAAGAAGTGGTGTCTTTGACCATCTCAGTTCCAGAAAGAACTGCAGAAAGATATCAAGATAAAGTTGTTTAGCCTTTATGCTAATAAATCCACTGCTCTGTGATGTCTTTGCTCCTCCTCCCCAAGACAGTCAGAAAGCACTTTGTAGTGGTCATAAATGAAGTGTATTGCTTTTAGAAGCAAAGTTGTTCCTCCTCATTTTCTCTTGAACATGATGGAAATCAGATAAACCATCTGATAATGCTTCTTTAATCTTTCCTCCCCACTATACAGAGAGATGCAAACATGAGTGAGAGGGTGTCTTTCGTAATGCTCAAGATTTATTGGTCCTACAGACTCAGGATACACACTGAAATTCTGAAGTAATGCCTGCTCATGCAGTAGGCTTTTTATAAAACACACGTTAGAGTCAGCGGTTAATTTTACCAATACTGCCTCTTTCAGCAGTACTGAAGAATGAAAAACTGTGCTTCATAGTCACCATTTGCTGGGGAAAAAAATGGAAAAAATTGAGACACTTGATCTTCATGTTTTATTCGGTTGTTGGTTTGAAGACATCTTCAAATAAATAATGAACAAAGTATTTCTGGTTAGGTTCTCTGGGACGACCAAGTACTAACAGACATCCCTCCTCAGCCAGGTTTTAAGCTGAGTGTACCGAGTAACAGGCATTTTGTAACACATGGAGATTCCACAATCAAAAAAAGAACAGTCTCAGAAAATAGAGTTGGTTTCTTGGGTGTTAGAAATATGTTTACTGATCAAGAAGTGACTTTGGATGAAATCCTTAGAGTAGTTCTGTTGACTTAAGTGGATCTGATCCTTTTGCTAAAGTGGGATCAGGTCTTTAGGATGTGAGAACTACTTACAGAGCATTCTACATTCACTTCTTTGTAGCCCAGTTTCGTAATGACATGAAGTTACCACTTGATGGCTCTTTGTTAGATTACATGGATGAAAGGAGTTCACGAATCCCAACCAGTCCCTCACAGGGCACGTATAGCTCAGCTGCATTCTCACCAGAAGGAAAAGGACTGGAGCAATGAAACCAGAGCCACTCGAAAGACTGATTTCTCCTCTTCCCAATGGACAAGAGCACCATGATGCAATCTGTTACTGCTTTCACTGTTCAATATATGGATTTTCCTTTTTGGAGCTGTCTACCCCAAATCTTTAAAACCAGATGCAAGCCAAATTGCCAACAAGAGATGTTTGATTGCATCTTTGACTTTTGTGTGCTAAATTCCAGAAGTGGAGGAGGAGGAAGACAAAAAAAACAAAAAACAAACAAACAAAAAAAGCATTGGAAATAAATACCCCTACGAAAAAAATTACAGCATCAAAAAGTAATTCCCTTGTTCATGTTTTTCTTAGAAAGCAGTTCAGTTCCATCTGGCCGTGGGCCTGCAGCCAATGCTTTCTTCAGAAGAACTGAGACATTCAAATACAAATAAATAAATAAATAAAGGAATAATGGACCAAGCAGCTCCTGAACCCATCTCTAGAGCAGGGATAAGGCATGGCTCTCAAAGCTGATATTGTTCTGAGCCAGTATTGTACCCCCACGGAACCATTAATCTTGCTTAGGTTGACAGGGTTTCAAATAGAGCCATGTTACACATGCGTTGAAGGGAGAAGGAGGCAAAGGGGGAGGATCGGTCAGATGACGCAGAACAAGGAAGATTTTGTTCTCAGCAATGGGTCAGTAGATCAGCATAGATGGGGAGATGCATGCTTGTTGTGGTGATGATTATTTATTTTTCTCACTTACCAGCTCTGAACAGTGGTATACTATTCAATAGCAGGCTGGGGAACTGTAAAGAGACAATGAAACAAGTATCTCATCGCTGGCAAATATTATTTTCTCTGTGAAAGAGTAATAAGAAATAGAAAAGGAAAAGAAAAAGAGGTGCTCATTTATTTCTAGTGTAGATTTCAATGTTCCAAGTTGCCAAAGGAACAGAAAGTTCATGCAGAACCAGCCAGTGCTGCTGTATCATAGAAAAGAGATCTGGTCATGGCTGTAAACAATGGCTAAATATTTTGATTGATGGATCCTGGCATGAAACTCCTTAAAATTTCTTGTTACACCTGCTGTGCTGAGAAACAGGGTTTTGCTTCATGCCGAGGGGAAGAAAATCCAAAGCACGAATCACTGAAGCCACCATTCTTGAGTTTTGTCCTGAAGCTCACAATGAAGAAGTAAATTGAAAATTAGCTCTTCAAATTTCCTATTTCAGTTAGAGAGAGTTCCAAGAGTTCTTGATGTGACTGTCTCATGGTCACAGGATAGTGGCTGAAGCACAAGATGATGCACAGATTCTAGCACCTGGTAGTAATTCGAAGGACATCAATGGGGTAACGTAGGCCAAAAGGGATGAGATCAAAAAAGATTGTTTGATGGTATTCTGGAGGTTAGAACATTGCCCAGGCGGACTGTATTATATCCCAAGCTTCCCATGGGCTGAGTCCTGAAGTTTATTTCATCTGGGATTTTACCTGTGTCATCACGTCCTTACGTGGTACAGAGTTTAACATTTCTGAACTGTTTTAAAATCACAAAGGTGAGGACCTATTGCTATTAGAAGGAAATAGTGAATGACTGTATAATGCCAGGTTCTAGTTCTATAGAGATCAGCTTTCTTTTGGAGTAAAGATGACATCTGCTGTTGCTTAGTGTAACACCATAGTAATGCAATAGTGAAATACTCTTTTCTCTAAAGAATTTCCTGCCTCTCTCCCTGAGTGGAGACCTAGTAAGAAAGTACTGCAATTTTTTCTCCTTGTTCTTTGCCCCCGAGAGTTGACAGAAACAGATGGTGAAAATGACAGAGAAGAAGGCAAATTAGGCAAGGGAAAAACACTGTGTACTACTCTTATTGGCAGATACCCCAAAGTGCTCTGGTGTCAAGAGGAAAAGGAAGGAATCCATCCCATACTTGATTACAAAAAATTAGGATTAGAGGCTGATTTTCATCTTGAGGTGCAGAATAGGGGAGAACAACACGAAGTGGGAAATGAGAAAGAACTGATCTGATATGACATTAGAAAGTTATCTATCCTTAATCTTTGGCTTAATTGTTTGGACGGCAAATCAGGCTTCTTGAAAGTCCAACCTCTAGCCAAATGCAATCCAAAGGTAGTCCATTTGCTTCTAGGACTTGAGAGACAAAAGGAGATCAGAGCAATATAGGTTTATGTCACAAATTTTAAATAATCTATGGACTAGACAAATGTTTCTTATGTGTCTCTGGGAATTTAACTTAATGTCTAAGAAGTGGGATAAACTGAAGATTTGAGTGTTGTCTCTTTTGCTTCAGTGGATGAAAAACAACCTTATTTAACATCTTTCTCTTAACACTTGAAATATGATATGTCAGCATTGGCTAATTAAGGGATTTGTGAGTGCGTGCTTCACCAGTTTTATTTTTTGGGGTCAGCAGAGTGAGAGGAGATTTAGCACCACCCCAGCTCTCACTGCCAAACTCATAAAATATCTCCATCATCCCTTGCTAGATCTGTCAATGATAAGGATAGTTTAAGGAGCCATTTTGAGCACAACCAGATAAGCGCGGAATCAGCTGATGATAAGAAGGAAGGGTGGGATCCCAAACTCTCACTAGTTATCAGAGCAGCAAGACCAAGTAAGGCACCAGCTCCCCAGCTGCCAAGTACAAACTACGTCAGGATGTCCTTGTGCAGTTGCTGCCTTTGAGCACGTCCCTGCTGACAGCAAACCTTTCTTGCACTTGTCAGGGAAGAAAGGGAGGAGTTCAGCCACCCTGGCACAGATGGAGGATAGGCTGTTGAGCTCTGACCCTCTCTACTCCAAGGAAACTATGCTTGTTTGTTTTTTGAAAGGAAAATAAAAAGAAGCTGAGCTTCTTTATGGGAAAAAAAATACATCTTGGAGTTGGGATTTCTGTCAGATTTCCAACAAGATAAAAACATGACAAATTTTCACCATCTCTAGATGTAACCCGTGATGAATATTCCTCAGGGTGAAGGGGGGGGGAGAGAGAAGGGGGAGAGAGAGAGAGAGAGAGCAAGCCCATTATTTACATCTGAAAATAATTTTAAGGGGAATATTTATCCCACTGGGTAGAGAAATTCTTAACTAAAGCAATGTGCCTGGCCAGTGAGGTACTATGATCAGGGAAAGAAGATCCCTCCACTCCAGGAGGCAAAACACATCCTGAAAAGTTTGAAATGTGCTTCTATAAGCAACCCAATAACTGTGTTGTATGCACTTTCCCTGAGGAAAATGCACTGCATGTTTTGATCAGACAGATCCTTGATTTCTTCCCCCAGAGTAAAGAGGCAGCCTGAAGGTAGTGGGGGGAGAAACTGAATTGTTTGGAAGCTGCCTGCAGTCTGGGCATTGAACTATCCTTGCTTTATAATATTGCCATTTAACCTTTCTGAGCATTAATCATTTCTGGTCAAAGTTTCACAAGCCTATGTAGAAAATATTTGAAGCATTAAGAAAATGAGAGAGGTAGGATAAGACCAACAGCTTCTTGACTGCTGTAGAAATGGTCTTTATGGATAAGGTCATGAAAGAGGCAGGCAACTTTCATCATCAGGTTCTCTTTTGAATTTTACTTGCTTCTTCAGCCAGGTTTAGAAGGGAAGCAGGATGGAGATGACAGGTATGACAGGTGGGTTGACTGTAACTACTTCTACATCAGCATCATCCCTTCTTCTCTTGTGTTATCCCATTGTATGCTCTGTGGCCAGGGACCAGACTTCTCAGCTGTGTTGATACAGCTCTGAGCACAGAAAGCCAAGGTCTGGGAGTGATAGATGTCAGCAGAGTGAAAATTATGTAGAAGCAGGGTAAAAAGACTTAAAATTTCCTAAGCATTTTTGGAAAATAGAGTGCCCCCTTTTCACATAATCTGACTCCTGGATTTCCTCAAGTTAGCTCTTGTGTATACAAATTTTTACAAACAGCTTTGTATACTGTGGTGTTTTTTTTTTTTTTCTGAAAATACTGAAATGACTCTTTGTCTATAATAAGGAAGAAACCCATATTTTTTCACGTAGACCTTAAGCTTCTGAAGGTATAGTTTTTCAGCAGATAGGAAGGTCCACCAAGCAGAAGTGGTAATGTTCATTTGGATGGAGGCTGCAATGTTTGCAAGTGGGCACAAGTATTTCTCAGGTCGTGCAAGGAAAATACTTTATGCACAAGATAGCATATTGCTCTACTCAGGCCTTGGATCAGCCACAAGCCAAACAGAGCTCATATACCTGTCTTCTCAGGGTGTTATATTGCTTCTGGTCTCTAGCCAATCTGTGGCTCTTACTCAAAACCCAGCCAAAATGATCTTGCATCTGTCTGCAAAGTACTGTGTAGCCATACCCATGATAACAGGCTTTGGAAAATAAAACTTGAGCACTGATCTGCAATGCTTTGAAGAAATAATTCTGAATGCCAGGACCGCTCTTGCTTAACAGATTTCAGCCTAATCTGATTTATTTATTGTTTAACCTGCCATGTGCCTGCAAACCAGCTGGAAGCACAGCCGGCTAATTACTGGGCTGTGCCAGCATAGGCTGCCTTTGATTGCTTGAGACATGATGCTTGTAAGATGGACAAGATTTAAGGCACACGGTTATTGTCTATGACCCTCTTTCGGGCCCTAATGAGCACTGAGAAGCTGAGATGTTCTGTAGGAGAGGCAGTGGGGATCTGGCTGCATCAGGGCAAGGGCTGCATCTGGAAGTGATTCCATCTTCAGCTTTCTCTGTCTTTTTACCATTCTCTCTCTTGTGCATCTGTAAGGTGGAATGTATTTAAAGCATAGTCTTGATAATCCCTCTAGAGTTTCTTCTCTCCTATTTGTAGTTTTCAGAGAATGTCTGTGCTAACATGTTTCTCACTTTTGCTCTATACGAATGAGACAGCATTGTTTTTCTCAAAAGCTGCATGAAATAATGGAGATTTTTCCTTATTCTGAATGTGCCCAGAAGCTGAAATTCTGCTTTGTAAAAAAGACTTAGCTCAAGCTTGCCCTGTGCAGGGACAGAGAGAATTGAGGACTATTGTAGTTCCCATCTTTTGTACTTTGTTTAGAAGTGGAATTACAAAGTGAAATCATTCTTAATTCGGCTTTATTCATTAACTGTTCCTTCTGATATAAAGAAGTAAAGGTATCGTAAAGTTTAACAAAATCACCACCTGAGTAAGCAAGAGGAGCATCTTTCTTACCAGCTGATGTTTGAATGCTAACCCTTGAGAGCAGAGGTGTTTCGATATACTTAAATATACATTGTTCATTGAACACCAAGCTGAGTGGTGCAGTTGACGCATTACAGGGAAGGGATGCTATCCCGAGGGCCCTGCACAAACTTGAGAGGTGAGTCCACACTACCCTCATGAAGTTCAACAAGGCCAAGTGCAAGTTCCTGCACCTGGGTCAAAGTAGTCCCAAGCACAGGTACAGATAGGGTAGAGAATAGCTTGAGAGCAGCTCTGAGGAGAGGGATTTGGCAGTGTCTGTTGATGAAAGATTCAATGTGAGCCAGCAATGTGTACTTGCAGCCCAGAGGCCCAGGAGGTCTCTGTCCCTCTACTCTCCTCACATGAGACCTCACTTGGAGTGTTGCGTCTAGTTCTAGAGCTCAAAACACAAGGACATGGAGCTGTTGGAACAGGTACAGAGGAGGGCAATGAAGGTGATCAGAGGGCTAGAGCATCTCCTCTAGGAGTACAGGCTGAGAAAACTGGGCTCTTCAGCATGGAGAAGAGAAGGTTTTGAGGAGCCCTTCCTGTACCTGTGAAGGGAGCCTACAGGAAAGCTGAGGAGGGACTTTTTATAAGAACATGTAGAGACAGGAGGAGGGGAAATGGTTTTCAACTGGAAGAGGGTAGATTTAGACTAGATATTAGGAAGAAATTCTTTACTGTGAGGGTAGTGAGATGCTGGAACAGGTTGCCCAAAGAGGTTGTGGATGCCCCCTCCCTGGAATCATTCAAGACCAGGCTGGATGGGGCTTTGAGCAACCTTGTCTAGAGGAAGGTGTCTCTCCCCATAGCAGAGAGTTTGGAATTAGGTTATCTTAAAGCTCACTTCCAACCCAAACCATTCTCTGATTTCATGAAATACACATTGCTTTAAGGGCTATCACTGGTTTCAGATGTTAAGAGTTCACTGGTGCTTGTTATGTCCATTCTACAAAGAAGATGAATGCCTGGGCCAAAAAATAAGAAAGTACTAAGTAACTGACTACGTTAGAATAACAAAATCAAAACACAACCAAAAAAAGAAAAAAATGATCTTAATAGTTTAAAGTTATTTTATTGGTCTGGAAAGAGTGGAGGAAATAGGAGGGCAGGAAGGGCAGGAAGCAATCTCTTTACTCCTTAAGGGTTCTGGGAATCTGGCTGCCTGTGGGGGACTGGATGAAATGGGAAAATAAAATAAAAACATGTTCAATATGCCAAAAATGATAGGAAATGGTTATCGGCTTGAAAAGTTCCTCCAAGGGTTATTAATAGCTAACAGCAAGGAAATCATGACTCACTGGGCAGATAAGTATATTCCAACCCCTAAAATGTGAATTGGTTCAAAGTTGCTTAACCCTGACTATTCTATCATAACACGTACAGGGAAGGGCTGTCACCAAAGTATCACCACATGTATATAAACACATCCCTATCTTTCAAAACACTTAAACATATGCACAAGCTTTGATACTTTTCATGAGCTATTAGAATATGAAAGTGTGTCATATCTGGCCAAAATTCAGCACTGGATTTTGACTGCTCTGTAGAAACAATGGTGACATTTCAGGCATTTAGAGTATTTTGCGCGTAAGAATTCAAGTGGTGTTTGTTCTGTCTTAGGCCGTGAAAGAACAAACATTTCTACAGTTCATCCTTCCCTGCTGAATCATGCACGTGCTTATTTTCTGGCATTCACAGGGAAACTGTGGCACAAAGACATTATAGGTCACTCTTGCAGACTCTTTTTATGGAGATGTAGGTGCCAGTATTCCCACATCGGTGCATTTCCAGCATCAATAAAGATGAATTTCTTAGGAACAGAGGTATGGGTTTAACTACTGATCTGAAAACACAGGGGTGGCAGATTTTAACCTAACAGACATCCCTAAAGAAAAAGCCACCAGGAACCCTTGGTCTGTGAGAAGGCTGAATCAGAGGAATGGTCAGCTGAAGAGCTGTGTTGCAATGGGGTGTAAGAACTACCAGTCAGAAACAGAGCCTTGTTCCCACCACTGTTGTGTGTTGGTGGCATAAAGAAAAATCCCTGTACTGATAAGTAAGCTAAGCAGAAGCTGGGAGAAGTTCTACACAGAAACATTGTTTTAAAGGTTATGTAGGCAAACAAGCAGTGAGGAAATGGATGGAATGACCAGTATCACCTGAATTATGGCCAAATGTGTGAGCCATAAAATTATCTTTCCTTTTGGCCAGAGTACTTGTTTCCTTTTGCGTCAAGCAGATTTTCTGCATTATGCCTCCTCTGAAACCATGACTATGAAATTGGATTTTTGCATATCAGGATGCCTAAAATATTCTCCTGACAAGGCAGTGATGGCATTTTAATCATAATCTAATCACTGCATGGGCTTGAAGGGAGAAGAGGCCTCAAAAATATCACAGCCTACTGCCCTGCATTAATTCCACTGATGGGTATTTTTCTACCTGGCATGTGAAACCAACAGCAAATGAGGCACCTCGAATCCCTAATCAGCCAGCCTGAGAGATTTGATATCCTTTTTGGTTTTCCTAATATTCAGTCTGTAACTCCTCTGTAGCAGCCTTAGCTCCTGACTCCTCCTGTCACTAGCAGACACAGAGAGCATATTCCTGCCTTTCACTTATGCAGCCTTCTGCCCATCTGGAGTCAGCCTTCCTCTCTTTCCCTTCATGTTGTATAGCAACGCAAGCATAAGAACATAGGGAATTTTTTCAGTGTCTTATACAATGAGAAATCATCCTGATTGGGCAGCTAGGAAAAAGAAGAAAGGGGAGCTAATAAATCTTTTCCGTCTCTCGATCCTATGGTTTTCTATTTTTGCATTGGAATGGAACATAATATTCTAAGCCCTTCAGCAAAACAATGTCAGGCAATTGGTAACAATACATGGAGCTTTTGGGTGGGGGATGCTCTATTGTGGCATCTGTGAAGGATGATTTTCATGAAGCAGTTTTATGGCGTCAGTGAAATATTTGTAGAGCGTCTGCTTCGAGTGTGACTGATTGTCTAGTTTCATTCTATTTTTTGTTTCCATTGGGTTATGTACATCACCAGGTATTATGTACACTCTGCACTCAATCGTTTTAGGCCCTTATATGAAGAATTTGTATATCAGAGTAAATTCACGATTTCTGTGAATTGTTTGCTATAAATAAAAGGTTATTTACCCATGTGCTAATGAATAAGAACAGAAAAAGCGTTAGTAATAACCAAGTTGTTTTTTCTTTTATTCCTTCCGTGAATGTACAAGTATATTCATTTATTATGCATACTCAGCTGAAGCAAAGAGAAAATTGTGTTGCATTTTTAGTTTGCCATGTATTTGGTGAAATCTATTATGCAGACATTTAGAATATATCAGATAATATGGAACATATTACAGCCTATAGCAGCTGTCATGATATTTCTAATATATTACATGGAATGACATAAAATATTTTCAACATATTCTTATAATTTTAACATATATCGTGTGGTGTCCCATATTTTAAGAAGCAGAACAATGGGCCAATTCTTTTTTTTTTTTCTTCTTCTTTTAAAAATTGCATTTTATATATTGTCAGATATATTTTTACCATGTGTGCAATAAATTATATGAAACACGTAACGCACATATGGGAAAGGTATGACATTTTTTGAGGGGGGAGGTTGTGGATTGCTTAGCAAGGAACTTAAATCCTTTGTGCATTGTTTAAGCAGCAGTCGGTATCTCTGGTCTGGTCTGCCGGCAGTGAGGTTTGTAAAACAAGTATTTGTGATTGTCAGTGACTGGGATATTTTCTGGTCAAGTGAAGATGGCAGGATAGAGTCAGTCACAGAAGTCTGTAGCCTGGAACAAGCATCAGGGATAAATTATAACAGAGCAATCAACTCTCTGTAGATCATTAGATAGCCATGAACACACGCCCTCTTCTGTATCAGGTCCTGCAAAGGAGGCGTGTTGGTAGAAGCAGTTAGGCAGAGCTACGTGATTGCATCCAGCCAAGGCAGTATTACCTACTTGACAAACGCAGTCCAGATTTTAAGATGGTCTGTGCTATGTCCTCTCCTCCCTGAAGCTGATGGGGAACTCAGAGTAATTTAGTTAAGCTAAGTTAAGCTACCTGAGCCTTAGAGAAGCCAATGTCTATTTAGAGACAATAATCAGAGTTTTAGCTAGTTGTGTTAGTGCACTGGGAATTGTAGTGTGCTGAAATCTTACAAAAACAGATTTAAGTAAATCACAAATATGGTTTTCTGTCCTAATGTATTTCAGATGCCTGTTGGCCACATTTTCAAGGAATATATGAAAATCTAGAATAGTCTGAAGATAGTGTGGTCAGTGTAGCTGCTCTGGTCTGCTCTCTGTCCTGTGCTCTCCTGTGCTGCTGTTGAATGAGTGTCCTCTCCTGCATGCTGGTTTGGGTGAGAGGAATTCCTCTATCCATTCTGGAGCTGCTCAGATCTGAACAAGGTCTCCAGACCAAGCTACGTAAGAATACAAGCTTAAATTCTGTGTCAAAGGTGCTTTCATTTGTGATTTTTGTGAGGAAGAGGTCAGTAAGGCAAGAGTATACCTTCTCTGCATCCTACTGTCCCATGATGCCTTTTCTAAATCACTACAGAAGATGGCTTGCAGGCTTCCTCAAGTTGCACCAGGGGCTGTTCTTGTTGCATATTAAGAAAATTTTCTTCTCAGAAGGAGTGGTGAGGTATTGGAACGGACTGCTCAGGGAGGTGGTGGAGTCACAGTCCCTGGAGATGTACAAGGAAAGAGTAGATGTTGCACTGAGGGACATGTGTTATTAGGCATTGTGGGAATGGTTTGATGGTTGGATGAGATGATCTTAGTAGTCTTTTCCAATCTCTACGATTTTATGTTTCTGTGATTCGTTTCTCTTCGCTGCAAAGACACAGGGCTCACAATGTGCACTGCTGGGGGAGGTAAGGGGAAATAATCCAGTGCAGGATTCTAGGGGTGAGATTTTATAAATATAAATCAGTGCTCTGAAAGAGTTACCCAAGCTATTTAATAACTGCTTAATACATCCTCTAGGGCTACATTGATTTTGTTGTTGTTGTTATTTTCAGTAAGCTTATTTACTTATTTTACTGCTTGAGGCAGGCAGGAACTGGAGTCTGCCTAAGGCTCTAGACAGGGGAGACTATCTTTCAGGCTTCGTCTTTAGACAAATGACAATGCTTGTTCTGTATGAACATACCAGCTGTAGTAAAGGGTCTTTAAGGTTCACCACTTGACATTTGAGAAAAGGCCAGCTTGAAGGCTGCACAGCCAGTCTCAGGGCTCATTTTATGGACTAGCTTTACTGCATGGTCTTTTGACAGCTGTGTTTGAGTGTTGGTCTGCCAGAAGGGACTTCCTGAGCCCATGTTACACGTGAAGCTGACACACATGCAGTTCAGCTATGGATGAAGAGTGTGTGGGAGAGAGGTGAAACATAATACTGAATGATGAGGACGGCATGTGAAAAGTCCAGTCATCTTAGATGCTGAGTGAGGCCTAAGCTCATGGAATAATGACTCTGGGGAGATTTTATGTGTTAAAGTCATAGAAATCTTGACAGACCATTGGCAAAATCCAGATTTTCTATTACAATAGAATGGTTAATTTGAGCGGATGCTCACAAGTAGAGCAAATGATGCAGCTTTTGATGAAACAGTCATTTTTGCTTCTACATTTCAAATACTTGATGGATAGCATAGAAAATGAGACCTTCCAGAAAACCATTTGTCATCATGTCCTTCATGTGTTGAAAATCAGGGACTACCTGTCCTATAGGTAGCTGTTCTGTCCAACACGTGCACATATGTATGTATATGTAAGCATTTAGGGCTTACTTATATAGTTTGTTTTAGTAAGTGCTGAAAAAGCTTGCTAACATCCACAGGTCTCTTCAGGATCAGTCCTATAGACAGACAGATGCTCTGTCATGACCAGCTCTTCCTTAAATCACCTTGACCACATTTTCTCTATACTGTATTTCTGCCAAAATAATCCTTGCTCCCACTGCCTATTTGATTTCCATGCTGGGATGGCAGCAGGGGAAGAACTGAGTCATGGTTCAGAGCCATTGTATTAGTTCTCCCACATAAGAGACAAGAAGGGGGCATAATCTGCTGATGGAAGCAAGTATGTGCATGCCTCTGTGTGGGGGAGCACATTCACACATCAAATGGTAAGATGAGGAGAAAGCCCCCTTCTCTGCACTTAAAGAAATATGAGCAACTGTGCCCCTTAGGAAGCAACTGCATAGGCTGAGCAGCTCTGATATAGATTATATCAGGCAGATAAAAGTGTTATGGAAGCAGAAGAGGGGAGAATGTCTCCATCTTGTCCCAATTTCCTGACAGGATTAAAGGAAATGGGGAGAAAAGTATATACTTCTGAGCTAGAAATGCAATTTTTGTTCCCTTTATTTGCTTTCTGGCTTTTAAGCCTCCACCATGTATTTGGATCAGATAAAATAATAACTTTTTTCCTTTTTTAATTCCATGGCTTTAGAAGTATCAGGCTTTCAGTTTCATGACATCATCCTTTTCCTGTCCCTGAGTTGTAATTTTGGGTGGACTGCTGGATGCAGAAAAGCTTGTATATCTTCTCCTCATCGTATGTAACTCACCTAGGGCCAAGAGAGCAGAGGTAGCACAGAGAAATGGAGTTTCCAATGCAAAATGCATTAAAGATGACTAGCTCTGTGAAGAGCTGGTGTGGCCTTTGTTTCTTTATCTGTATGTTCAGAAGCACTTTGAACTAGGTCATGATCCTCATGTACTGCTCCTGCTGTCCATGGATTAGAGATAGGCTAGCTCTGAGCTTTTTAGTGTCACTGCTGTAGGTGTTATCTTGGACGCCCAAGGTCTTGGAGCACTGAGGGATTGTGCCATCCATTCACAAATATAAAGAGGCTTTTCATTTTTGTGGCCATAACTGGTCAGTTACCCTCTCATGTTACTATCCATGTGCTTTTTAATGCATGTCTTTGGGTTCTCCAAGTTGTTTCTCATTTGAACTAAGTAACTTCACTGAGAAAACAAACAAAAGAAAAACAACAGATCAACAACGAGTTAATAAGAAAAATGCACTACTTTAAGCTGGATAGAGAGTATTATTGAGAATTCTTTTCTGCTTGAGTGGTAAAGTCTGCATATCCTTTAAGGCATCACACTTCCAAGAAGTGAATAATGTCTAGAAAGTTCAAATATGAGAATTGAGTACTGTCAGGGTGTTCAAAACTGGAAGTGATGGAGAAAACTAGTGTACAAATCAGGGTCCTGAGACTCAGCAAGTCTCAGGAGAGGCTGGATAATTCTGCTTAAACCGTACCTTCTTGGTTTGCCTCAGCAATAAAGGGCACAGTTTGTTTCCTTTTAAACTGCAATCGCCTTTTATGTATTAATATTGCAATAAGAGAGATACAGTGTTTTTTAAGAGTAGATTATACAGCATCTGTTAGAAGAGACATGGCTGCCCTTGATCTCACAGTGGGAAGAGATCTGGAGGATTATGCACCCTCTTTGACAGGTCTCTTGAGCTAATCTTAATTTATTTCCTTCTAAGGAATATTTTCCAATAATGCAACTAATCAAGCAGTACTGCCATGAGCCCTGTGTAGTGTATCAATGTGCTGATTGAATTGTGGATGTCAAGAATGGGTGCTGCACTTCAGCAGTGGTCACAGCAGTGACAAATACAATAGTCTGTTACCTCTTCTGTTTCTCTTTAGTATGTCTTGTTTATACTTCCAGAAATCACATTTGCCCTTCTTAATACTGTGTTCACAGAAGTCTTCTAATCATTTTTTAGAATTACAGATGCTGTGTGTGTAGTCTGTTATCCTGTACATAAGCTCCATTACAGTAGTTGTATTTTGTTGGATGGTTTTACAGCAGGATGCATCTAACTTGAGTTGTGTTGTTTTCTTGCATTGGCTTAGCCAAGGCAATCTGTACAAATGATCAATCTTCACTATTTCTTGTCCCCAGCACCTTTCTCTTTTTATTAAATCTTTGAGTAATATGAAAACTATGTATGTAGTGGTGCTACAGTCCCTCCCAGGTGCCTGGGATCCTTGAGGTGTAACAGGGACAGAAATGGATGTCAGCTGTGCCTTTCCACCAGTGCTTTTGCCTCTTAAAAATTGTCTATTTTACGGATTCATTTGAGTCCCACAAGTCAACCATTTCTGAGCAGCTGAATGCAGGCCAAATGCATTTTGTGCCTTTCTAGTTTCTTAATTAAAACATCCTGTAGGGCAAAATCAGATGCCTTACAGAAGTCTGTTACGTCAACAAGATTATCTTTAGCCACCAAACTGGTAATTTTATCAAATGAAGATATCAAGTCAGTTTGACAGGATCTGTTTCCCATAAAACCCTGTTGATTGGCCTAATTTATATTTCCTAATGTATTTTTTTATTAGCTGAGCCCATGTCATGTCATGATTTTTCTCAGGATATGTGTCAGGATGTCAGACTTACTGCGATAATGGTAAATCACCGAATCATAAAATTTTGGTTGGAAGAGGGCTCTGGACATCATCTTCTCCAGTACCCACAGCTCAAAGGAAGACTAGCTTAAAGTCCAGGGCATTCTCTGGTTCAATTTTGAGTATCTCCAACAAATAAAAATTCTAGCTTCTCTGGGAACCTCACCCACTGCTTTAATTCAGACCTTGTACAGAGATTTTTTTTGTTTTGTTTGTTTGTTTGTTTTTTGATATGCAACTAGAATTTCCCAAGAGGCCAAGTTGCCTCTTGTCTTTTTGCTGTGTGTCTCTGAGAAGACTGCAGCTCCATCTTCTGCAATACACCATCAGACATCTGGAGACAGAAATCTGATCCCCTTTTTACCTTCTGTTCTCCATGCTGAGCAAATTCATCTTGCTCTTCCTCCCACTGTAAGTACTCTAGCCTTGGACTATTTTCATGGTTTTGTCTCCAGTTTGCTGGTATTTGCCTTGCTGGCAAAGCCTCAAAACTGGAAACATTGATGCATAGAGATGGATAATCTCCCACCTTGACTTGATGGCATCTTTCAGGTGTGTGGTTAGCCTTCATCACTGCAGCTCCATGCTGTTCCCTCAGGTTCTGTCACTGTCAACAGAGAGAAGAGATCTGGAATATGACCACCTTCCTTGTGATGCCAATTATACCACAGTGTGAAAGAGATGCAAAGGAGGTAGTATGTATGAAGTGGCTTCCAATCTAGCTGTTGTTTGTTTTTTTTTTTGTCCCACAGAACTCTCTCCATTTTTCAAACTCTTCCCTCTATATTAAGCCACAAAATGGTTGCCAGATTGGCCTCTTTCCTGTTGCTGCCCTCAATTTTTCTTCCTCTGTGGGGGTATTGAGGCAGCCACAAGTGCTGCTGGTGATGTTTGCATTCACCAGCTCAAAATCTACCTAGAAAATTGGTCAGTTAGAAGTAGATATGTCAACTCTTGCTTTTTCTGGAGTACCCTTATGCTTTCTAAGAATGAGTCTATTCCATTTCAGAGAAGTTCTTCTGTATCTCACTGTGGCCTTTGTGGTTTTTATCAAGTCCTGGGAACTGGGCTGACAGACAAGAAGGATGAGGAAGAGGAGTCTGATACTCTTGGTGTTGTGAATTTGGTGATTAAAGCCTTGAGAACAGATTAAGCAGAAATTGCAGTTTGGGAAATGTAACATGATAAAATAGCTCAGACTACACTCCTCCCTGTGGGAATCATGGCCAGGAGCTATAGCTGATACACAGTGAGCTGAGGCTTTCCTCCAGCCCCCATGTTTTCAGCTGCCTTTGTTGTAACATTAACTTTCATACTTCCTGCAGATACTAGCCCTTAAACTTCTTTCTTGCAAAAAAAGCAGTCGTAGAATTAGGAAAACTCAAATAAGAATAAGAATGTGTGAGATCTGAAAAAAAAAGCACCCAAACCACCTGCTCTCTCCCTCCCCTCCCACCCCCCCCCCCCCAAAAAAAAAAAAAAAAAAAAAGACAAAACAAGGAAACCTGAATGACTTCAGGTTCTCTAAAACCTCCTCTTCCACTTGGAATTTGGTGGCTGACAGCTGGGATTCAGGAAGCAATTTTTGTTTGTTTATTTGTTTTCACTACAGGCAGATGAAACACTTGGAGGGATGTTGGAGGCCGCATTTAGATGTTATTTCCTCTTGGCCTCAAGTGCTTGCCTGCTTCTCCACAAGTGGAGAGGCTGAGACTGGACAGCACATTTCCTTGGGGAAGGCTCCAATCAGAGAAGAATAAAACACGTTGTTCCTGTCCTAACAATTACTTCAGAGCCCAACCAGTTCCAGAGCTGAAATAGACTACAAATATACTCTCTTTCAAAAAGTATGCCATGAAATCCTTACTGACATCACAGTGGCCAGCCTCCATTTGCTAGGCTTGCCTTTCCTTGCCTTTGAGGGGAAATCTATGAGATCCTACTGCTATCCCAGGGAAAAAGTTCATAGAACACCAATTGCTTTCACATCACCCTTAACAGGGAATGATAAAACCTATTTTGTTTTGTGCAGCATCTGACTAGACCATCTACTTCTGATGACTGTGATCAGAAAAGATGGCAAGGCTCCCTTTTATGAATGCCTTCTAATTCTTTACGTAGAGAAAAGGATTTGAAATAGTCCGGCATGGAAGCAAGTAGCTTTGTGGCTTGTCTGAGGGTGAGACACACGGGAGATAACCAGCCTGCTTTACCTCATGGGACTCCTAGGACCCAACCAGCAGAGAGAACTGCTGAGATCATGAAGTCATTACTGTGTGTTCCCAGTATTTTAAGTTGCCCAGAGCACTTGAGCTGCTGCAGCCTGACTGTTCATGCCGCCTCCATGCTGTGGTTCACCAGGATTGTGATGCTGTCACTTCACAGGAAAAGGCCCCTGGAGGCAGAGTTTTTCTGGAAGCTGAACCAAGGTTGTGCAGTCCAGATATTTGTCCTGCATCACAGAAGGGCAGATGGAGTGCCTTCTCACACTGCTTCACCTTGGGAATAGATGTGAGGAATTAAGATATTGTGGTGTGAGGGACTCTAGTTGTAGAGTGAAGGAGAGAAGAGATGGGACAGCTGTAATAGCTCTGCAGAGTATTTGATGGGGTTTTTTTTGGTGTGTTTTTTTTTTTTTTTAAGGTTTTTTTTTTTTTTTGAGACTGCGGGATACACACACAGATCACACGATTCAGTCTGATTGCATTACCTAGCAATGATCACATCTACCTCTTACTGCAGCAGGCAGGATTTCACTGTGTGCATCACAGCACAGTCTTCTTTCAAAAGACACTTTCTTAAACTCCCAGTCTGACTGTAGCTGACTATAGAGCTCAGGATCTGGGTCAGGTCTTGCTTTATCCCTGTGGACTTGACCTAATCCTCATTGAGTATTTCCAGAGCTTCTCTAACCTTGTTTTTTCCCTGTTTGGATCCCTCTGATAACATAATCTATTAGTCATGGTTGTTTAGATGACATAAGATGTTTTTTGTAGTTTTGTTGTCTTTTTTCCCCCCTATAATAATATGTGTATGAGAAGAAAATGCCAAATACAAACCACCCATATCCCCTAAAAAAGGTGGGGGTAAGTGGATAATATTTGAAGGAGAAACTCCTGCCTTTGATGGGTGCATTTTCCAAGAAAAATATAAGAAAATATAACAGACACCAAGAATAACATCCGATTTTCTGTTGCCAGTCCATTTTATGCTTTTAAAAACCAGTCAGTTTTATTCAGCATAGTTTCTGGGAAGGAAAAAAAAGCAGGAGGGGGAGGGAGGATCCACACACTTCTAATCATATTCAAGTAGGCACTGTACAAAACCTGCTGGAAGCCAGCAGTGGTGATGACTGGCTCATTACTATTATATAAATAGTATTTAAAGTGCAGCTGGGCCCTCACATGAGCAGAGACCTAATTGATGCCGAAATATGTTCATTTCAAGTCCTGTGACTTCACGTGGAAAATATTACACTGGCTAATTAATGGAAATGAGAAGAGATGATGCATTGCCTTATAAAACAAGCAACTGAGATGTTGAGCCTCCATCCAAAAGGAAAAAGGGGAGGGGGAAAGAGCTCTGGAAGCCTAAAGCAAAAAAAGCCAACCAAATAAATGCATGCTCACACTCTCATAGTGACACACACATAATCAAGAAATAGACACATTCAGGAGGAATTTACTTACTATTTATCTAACAGCTCTCAAGCCAATCTTAGTTTATTGTACGTCCTTGACAGAAAGACAGCACTAAGCCCACTGTTTATACACATGTGCTGAGGAAAATATTAATGCCTTGAAACTGGCAATTCTGAATACTATCTACCTAATATCCTTTTCAGGCTCTTAGCAAAGTTGCATCTACCATGTCATTATTTAATGCATACAAATACAAGTTGGCTCAAGCTGGGAGAACAGGCTTGAGTTAATGGGACAAATGAATTGGCCTGTGTTGTGCAGCACAACAAACTTAATTATCATGGTCTCCTTCAGCCATAAATCATACAAATATGTGAAATGGATCTTCAGTGAAAGCTTTCCTTCCAGTGGTCTAATTCATACTGGAAGGTGTAGTGAGCTATGACAGTGGCAAAAAGATAGAAGTATGGACAAGCCATTTTTTAGGTAAGAACAATAGGACAAGAGCTGTCACTGGTTATTTAGGTGACTGGTTATAAATATACACTGTACTTACTTAGATGTGGCCCTTCTTTAGATTGCAGTGAGGAGAAGAGATCCTGGAAATTGTTCGACAACATAGATGAGGGCTGCCCTGTGCAAACACAGTCACTGAAGTTAGAAGAACCTGCACTGGGTATTTGGAACTTCATTGCATTCAGAGGACTGTTTGGCATAAAGATATATGTAGTCCTAAATGCTGGGTTTTCCAGCCTCTCTTACAAAACTTTATGTGAGCCATTGATCTCACTGTCCAGAAAACAACTTACTCCAATTTTCTCCTTTCTTTATGTTTTCTTTCATAAATCATGCCAAAGCTGTTCCTGTTTTCTGCACTTTGGATGTTTTATCTCCCCTCTCTGTTTACCCGTTACTTGTTTTTTTCTATTATTTTCATGGTTGTTATTTTTTGCACCTTCAGATCTCATGTCTTTGAATATGTATTGTATACTCCAGCTCTTTCATCATTCAGAGATATTTTATTTAACTTCCTTCTTTCAATAATCAAATTCATTGTTCTTGGTTTTGATATGTGTAGATTTTGTGGCTCAGTGACTCGATCCCTTCATACTATTCCCAGTGACATGTCTAGTTGTTAAATCATGCCATAAACCAGCACTTTCCATGAGTCTTATCTTTTTTATCTTTATCTAACTTAAACTTTACTTTCTCTCTAATTATTCATTCATTTCATTTTCTTATGGATATCAATGGAAAGAATTAGAGTGCATCCTTCCTTTATGCCATTTACTCCCAAAATTATACTTCTCAAATCTCCTTTCTTCTACTTTTTTGCTGTGGTTGTTCTCGTGACTCCTCCCAAATTATTGCTGTTTGTAAATTTCGTCAAGCGCCTGCTTATTTCCATTTGCAGAGATTAACGAAGATGTTAAATGAGACTCTTGCAGCATCCAAGTAGGCACATCCGTCTCCATGAGACAGTGTTTATAGCTAAGCCAGCCGCAATTATTTTTGGAGTAGAATCTCAGGAAATAATTTCTGAAAAGCCAAAAATGTATCATCCACGCAGAGTCATTTCTCACTGATATTGCAGCAAGCACTGTTAATGTGGAATGTCAAAGGCCTTGCTAAACTGCCATTGGTTTTCCTTCCTCTGCTTCAGTCTTCTGCATCTGAAGTGGATGTTACTGGGCTTATGGACAGTTTAGGGTACTACTTATGGCCAAGACATCACATGAGGCAGAGTAGCTCCACCAAAGGACAGATTGCATTAACAACACTGTTTGATTAAGTTATCTGAGCTCTGCCTATCCACTCATCAATCATGAAGGTTACTTGGAACCAGTGTACTTCTCCCTCTCCAAAAAAAAAAAAAAAAAACCTAACAAAACAAACCCCTAAAAAACAACAAAGCAAAATGAATCCGCCCAAAGCTTTCCACTCTGTATCCCCCCTCAGGAAACACATAAAGCACAGACACCAATCAGTTTTAGAGAATCATAGAATCATTTTAGTTGGAAGGGATCTTTAAAGGTCATCTAGTCTCACTCCTCTGCAGTGAACAAGGACATCTACAGATAGACCACGTTGCTCAGAGCCTCATCCAGCCTCTGAATAGCTTCTAACAACCTAGTACATAATTTCAGCAAATGAGACTGTCATCCCAGTGGCCAGAGTGGGAGAAAGTCAGAACACTTAATTCTGAAACAAATTCTCCCACAAAGATTTGCTTATAACTGCCTGTGCACGTGTTTGAGGGCTGCACTTATTTCATGATATTGGCCCACAACATCAGAGGCAGATGTTGGTGGTATGGCAGTAGAGGTTGAGCCTTCCCACCAATATTCCATTGCATGTTGCTGTGCAACAGATGGCAGCAGAGTGGCAGTCTGTCAGAATGGCATCTGACATGGAAGTGTGTGTTAAGTGTTATTGAATGTGTGTTCACATATTCCTCCATGTGAAAAAAATGGCATTCAGTGATGCTTGCTGAACGTTTATGTAGGCCAAATGGTGTGAGCACAGTGAAGTGTTGGGTGGTGTGTTTCAGCAGTGGTGATAGTGATGGTGGGTCACCTCTGTTGGTGCAGATCTTTACTACCGTGGCATGTAGACTCCTGTTCATTACTGCCAAAAATGCACAGCTAAAGGTGATGACTATATTGAAAAACAGTGTTTTGGAGCTGAGGATCTTGTCTCTCAAATGGTGTCACTATGCTCTTTGTGTCTGTTGTAGTTTCCATGGAAATAAATAGGAGGCATTACTTTCGGATCAGCTCACATACATTGTATGCATGTTCAGTATCTTTACTCTTGTAGAAAATGGCACTAGAATGGGGCACCTGGGAGCAATGGAGCGAGAGTGAACTGTATCCAGAATTCCCTTTGTGTGATCTGCAAGCCTCCCCTGTATTTGTTGCCATGCAGTCACACTTCCCAAATTCATGCCAGCAGTTCCTTTAATCACACCCCCGCATGTATTTGTTTGTTTATTAAGCACAAACTGCATGGCCTGGGGCAGTTAAACTGACTCAGACTTGCCATGTTTCAGACTCACACCTGCATCTGGGATGTAAGTGTGATCTTCCGAGTGTGGTGTGACTGTTCAATAAGCATTAATGGAGATGAGAGGGCTTGCCCTCATATAGGTGTTTACCTGAAGCTCTGCACCTGCCTATGTCCACTGACCGCACCTGGCAGTCCTGGACTCTCCTCTTTTCTGCTCTGTTCAGTGCGTACACTATTTGCAACTACCAAAGCCTGCAATAATCACTGTGGTGTAGAGACTGGATGTAGTCCAAAGTGTTTTGCCTGAGGTTGCAAGGAAGATCACCAAAGAAAGCTATGATTTGAGCCATTATCTCCCAAATCCTAATTAATTTCCCTACTGGCAGGGACCTTTCTCTCTCCTCTTGTGGTTTAATTTGCACACCTGAAATAATGAATAAAAATAGAGCAGGAGTGAGAGGAGCAAGGCTGCTGGAATGGTGCAGGGCTTTGAACACACCCTGTGGAGGGAGGGGAGCTCCTGCAGGGAGGCTAGCTTGCTTGCTTTGGCAGAGAAAACTTTTCAAAATTTGTCTCCACGTGAGAGGCTACATTTCTTAAGGGTCTGAGATCCCCTTCAAGGGTTGTTTCCCCTCAGTTTGACCAAGATAAAAGACCTCCATGTTGTACTCTGTAAATCAGAGACAATGTTTTAAGTTGTGGATGGGCATGCAAAGAACATGCACCATATGGGAATTCTGCCTGTGAAGCCTTGGATGGGATGATGCCAGAAGGCTCCCAAACTGATCGTCTAACTTGAATGATTTTCATAACGTGGGTAGTTAGAGGAAATTTGTGATGACTAAGGGACTGACTTAATTCTCCTGTGGGATAGAGTCTAGCTTGAATGAGGCCTTCCTTCTGCCTGTTTTGTTTCTCATGTCTGTTTAAACATTGACATGGATGTCCTCTAAGTTTTTATCTTGAACTGGTATGAAGGCTGTTCTCTAAGGATTCTTAATTTCACACTGCATTTTATTCTGTTTTAACCATTAACTCAGTTGAAACTGTAGACCTAGTAATGTCCAGTAGACCTAGTGGTCTACTGTTTTGGTGAGCCTCCACAAAATATGTATCTTAGCAGAAGTTAAATAGACAGGAGATAAAGCTTGATAAGATTTTTTTTTTGTGTTCTGCAGATTTTTTTTCCTCTAAAAAAAAAAAAAAAAAAAAAAAAGATTTGATGACTGCTAGTAGGGATGTTTCAGAGGCAAACTGCTCCCTTTAAACTGCTCCAACCTAGTGACCTTAGAGAAGTGATAAAGTGGCTGAAACCAGCAGCAATCTCCAGCTGCATCTATGGCTCTGGACAAGTTTGATCCAAACCCAAACACTGACAGATCAGGACCTGCGCTGTGCAGTTTTTCATTTGATATTCTCCAGCTTTGATTTCTGGAGAAGGGAAAGGAAAGGGTGAGTAGGGGATCAAAAGTCTCATGTATGTCCACGCCCTCACATTAAGTCCCACTTCCTTTGATATGTTAAATACATAGGAAGAAAAATAGAAGGAATATGGGAAGAAAAATACAAGAAATAATGTCTTCAGAGACAGAGGGAAAAAATCTCAATTGGAAGCTCAGCTCCATGAATTAAAATCTTTTCACAAACACGTACTTTTTTCCTCATTTTGACATATATCTCTTTCTTGCCTGACATACAACTGTCTGGAATGGAACAGCAAGGTCAATTTTACCCAGTCCCTTCTGTGCTGTGCAGGCAGAGTCGAAATGTATATGTGGAGTGACTGTCAGCATGGTACCTTCTCAGCTGACAAGGAGCAAATGTAAAATGCAGGAGGAACATAAGATGCTGCTGTAAGAAATAAAGTTCCATCAACACATTCTCTGGGGAGAGTAGGCCAAAGAGTGGGTTGAATGCTGGTGCTTTCCTCTGATCCATGTCTAGATATCTCTGCTCTTACTGATAGCCTATGTGTAGTCTGAGTTCACATAGCCCACAAATCCCATCTGCCTTTGGGGCACCTGATCTCAAAACTCTTCTAAAGTGAATTCTGTAGCGGGCTTGTTTGTCCAACAGTGGTTGCCAAAAGAGCAGCTGGGAAATGCGAAGGCAGCTGGGCTAGGCATGGTGAATGTCCTTAAAGACTTATGTAGTAGAAGAGTGTATAGCTCCAGGCAGGAATTCAAACTGGAGGGATTCTAGGCCATTTGGTTGGCGTCAGAGTGGTTATCTGACCTGGAGGACATGGCTAGGAGAGGTGCCATGAAAAGAAGCCTGAGTAAGACGGTACCCAAAAGTATGGGACTGGATGAGGGAGAAGGTCTGGTGTACAGCTTATGGACCCTGAGGAGAAGCTCTATCTTTATCTGCAAGTAGGAACCACCGCATCAGACTGGCTTTGTTAAGCAAAATTAATTTCCTCTGCAGCAGACAATCCCAAGCCATAAAAGCCTTCTTTGGTCCAGGGACAGTGCTCCAACGGACAGAATAATGGTTGGATTAAATAATGCACTGTATAAAAGTTTATGCTAGGATTCACAGACTGCTGCGATGCATCTAAGGGTGATTATGTGTCTGTTGTCAAGGGCCTTGCGGAGTTTCTTGCCCTAACCTGGGGTTTGTTTTGTCCAGAGGAAACATTGCTACAACAGCTGTTACTAGTGACAATTCTGCTTTACATGGAAGGGGGCCAGGAGCTGGTTTGGCCAAGAAGGAGTCAGCTGGGGGTCTCTGTCAGCAGGTGTTGTGCTGTACTCCAAAGCTCTGAAACAGTAACTAAAGAGCTTTGGAGAGAACCACTGAGGTTGCTGAAGATAATGCTACTGATGAGACTTGTTGCTAGTGAAAGTTTCTTCAAATATCTGGCTTCATGGGTTGCACTATTGCCTGTTTGTATAGATGAAAATGCTGCTTGCCAATAATCCACAAATAGAATTGTATTTGCTTTGGGAGACAGAAACATTCTTCTAGAGCACAGCCTTTCCAACAAGGACTAACTGCCCCAAGATCCCCTATAAAAAGGGCAACTTATGCTGGACAGAAAAATGCCAAACCTTTGCAAAAACTGAGTGTATAAGAGACAAATGTTAGCAGAAACTTGTGCTGGAGGGATTTCCTGCAAGGGTAGGGGATGTTCTGAAGACAGGATTCAAATAGTGCCCAAATGTTTGTGCTTCTGTTTTGTTTTGTTTTCTTCTGTTGTTGCTATTTCCATTAATTAATCAGCTTATTTGTCTCTGAATTTGACTTTGGAGATCAGATGCAGAGAGCCCCTAGCATGAGCTTTCTCTTCTTATTTGTTGAAGCTGCAAAAGCAAAACCAGGTCAAACTCTTTTCCCAGTGTACTTCAAATTAACTTGATCTAGTATGCCATTTTTCTTCAGCTATTCTTTCCTGTTGCTAAATTAGATAGTAACTATTGGAGGAACTGTCATCAAGAAATTCTCCCTGTAGGAAGATAGGAAGATTAGTAGCTTTTTGTTTATGTTAATATCAGCACTGATACTGGTAGGGGGTCTAGAGGCCTCTGTCCTCATAGCTAGAAGAGCTACACATACACAGGCACTTACAAAAGTACTTCTGTCCTGTCCGGGAGGGCCTTGCATGGAATTTGTTCTGAATGGTGTTCGGTCTTTGATCTCACTGATAGCGCTAGTGAAGGAGGCCCCACTTGAGAAGCCACTGAAAAAGCCTTATCTGATTGCACTTATTAATAAGCTGGGTTGGATTTGTGTGATTCATCTAGGAGGGAATGCATCCCACTGCTTAATCCACACACGAAGACACACAACCCATGCATTCATGAGGTGAACTATTCCAAACAGAGCAGGAGAAACAATGAGGAAAGGAGGACAGTATTTGGAAACAAAACACTAGCTGATGTGTAGCATCCAAGCGTAGCTGATAAGAGAATTACAGCTGCCAGACTACCATCAAGTACACACCCAAGAACAGCATAGCTCCTACAGAGCCGTGAGACATGCTGTTCAGAGGATGGCCTGGAACCCTGACATGACTGCCTGGCATTAAGGTAGTGGCATAGAGCCCCTGGGTGTGAAGACCATGTGGGTTTAAGAGAACATGTCAAGATGTCTTCTGCCCCATAACCAGTACAGTCATAAAGAGCATGGACTATTTCCTCACCATCTATCACAGAGACTTCCTTTGGTCAGAGGGAATAAGAGATTGATTATTCTTGTCTGATCTTTTCTTGCTGGACAGAAGTGTCCTGGTTCACATTTTGATTTAGTAGAATTGGTCTTGCCATTCTCATATGACTAGTTCAGTTGCTCCACTAGGGGAACTTCCAGGAACAGAGAAGAAGGGGAGAGGTTCCAAAGCTTCAAAGTGGAAAGTCTGAGACATGTACATTTCCCTATTATACTCTCAGTATGATTTTGAGTCATTTTTATTGCAGTGTCAGCATTACCAGTCATTGGCTTCAAAGTCCAGATCCCAGACTGAAGATTTATCTGGTAATGTGAACCATTGTGCATTGCATCTCCAATTAATGTTACATTACCTTTTGCAACAAAAAAGCAATAGGTTAAAGAAAAACACATGGGAAAAACAAAGCACATTCAGTCAGTAAAAACTGCCCCCTTAGTTGTCACCATTACAAATACATGAGATTTCCAAATCCAAAGCTCATGTCTACCTTACTAATTATATCAACTGCACCTCCAGCAGTAAAGGGAATCACATTCTTGATTTCTGGAATTCCAATCATTTGTTTTTAATTTTGTTGGTATTTAAGCAGATAAGAAACAAAGAAACAAAGATTCTTTACTGGATCTTTGCCTTGGAACAACTATTCATCTTGCACAGTTTACCTGAGGCTAACAAGTTCCTTTCTTTGCCCCTGTCTAGGTGGTATCTCTAGAGTCTGAGTTACTTGAATTAATATAAGTGAGCAAAGGGACTTAATTCAAAACTTCATGCAGACAAATAGGATCTTTGCATAGATTCACAGATGCCATGGGTTAGATCATAAACAAATGCTGTTTTACTGTTCCAGCAATGCAGTGCTGATTACCTTAGTGTGCAAATGCAGAGATTTAGAAGTTCCTCAGAGATCTTTCCAGAAAGTGCAATATGAAATACACACGTCCCCAAAGCTTCTTTATACTTACGACTGCGAAAACTGCAAAATTATTCATTCCTGGAGTTGTCAGATGGATTAGTTCAAAAAAAGCAATGGAACCTCATTTTGGATGGTCACTTCACACTTAACTTTCTGCACAGTTAACTAAGACACAGCCACCTTAAATGCATTTGAGCTCTGTGATTAGATGGCATTTGCAATTGCAGAGGTTAGAAATAGAAACAATAAGTAGTTAAAAGCAGGATAAATTGACTTCCATTTCATTGCCAGATTTCAACCTGACAGAACGGACTATCTACATGCACATTTTCCACTAGCTTCTCCCTTACTATTAGGTGATGGATAGGAAACACCAAGCCAGAAGTTAACGTTACGGTGAGCTGTAAGCAAAAGGGAGTTGTAATTGAAAGTATTTGCATATCATGGGCACCACTGAGTGGCTGCCATGTTAATTATAAGATCCCTTCTTCTAAAATAATCTTCAACTTGAATACCAAGTATAACTCCTGCCAAGAGGTCTCTGAAATGCCATCAGCAATTGTGCTTTCTGACAAAAAAGTAAGGCTAACAAATTGTAAGCACCCCTTGCTGATGAACTCAAGAATAATAATAGTAATAACCCCCCCCAAAAAAATGCAGGAGAGACAGCAAATAACGTGGGACATGTGCATTAATATTTTTGCACTGACATAACTTTGGCAGAGGCCTTGGTTTCTTGCCAAGGTGCCACCTGGACCAACAGCGTACATTTAACACAACACAGAGTAACAGTCATAAAATTAGATCACAAGACCCTATCCAGACCAGTGCCTTACCTCTGGCAAAGGGATACAGAGCTTATATGGGGAAAGAATACTGGAGGCAAGGCATGTATAGCTCAGTTCACTGGGGTTCTGCTGTCCTTATTACAACAGACAAAGTGTGACTAATTGTTCCCTATTCGCTTGCTTTGCATCATTCTACAGAGCTGTATCATACATCTCTCAGCCACCTCTTTTCCCAGTACAACCTTTCTTTTGTTCATTGGCTCCCGGTGAAACTCTATTACCGTGTCTTTCCCTGCTTTACAGCATCTTTTTAAAGTGGGATGGAATCAAAACTCCAGGTTATTTTCAAGTGATTGGAGCACTCCTGTTTTATACCATGGTGAAATTATATTCCTTGGTTTGGTCCCAGTCACATTCCTGATAATTGTGTAGAGCTTTGTGAGTGCCAGTAGGCCCTGAGATGACCTTTTTAGACAACTGATCATTATGCTTCCAAGATCTCTTTGTGAACAGAAACAGCTAAATTATAGCTCATCTAGATAGCTATTCTTCCCCACTTTCTCTCCCTTCCCTCATGTGTGCATTACTCTGCATTTATCAAAAATGGATTTATGGAATTTAAATCCTTGATGCTTCAGTTTCATTGGTACCTTAATAGCAGAGAAGTTCTATATCTGGTAATGGAAAACCATTTTAACCACAGCCAGGACTGTTGTTACTGAACTGATTAATGGTTAATAATTCATTGATACAGTGGTCTACAATTGGATTTTACATGCAGTGCTAAGGTCATTTTTCAACTCTGTGTTAACCTGAACCAGAGGCTTATTTGCCAGTCATGTAGTAGCATGATGTTGATTGTTTATTATTGAACAAAGGCCAACTTCACCTCCAGATAGATGCAGCAATGTCACAGTAGCCCGGGCAGTGTCCTCAAATGATGAAAGATTGAAATTACCAGGAGAATGTGTCTTCTGACCTTTTTCCTAGCAGCAGCACATTCTCTGGGCACCTCAAGATTTAGATAGTCCAGCAGGTCTTCCCATGTGGATGGATGCCTTTACTCTGCTGTGTCTTGGGGCTTTTGTTCTTTCCTGCCTCCCTCTCCCTTTAGCTTCTTTCCTTTGCTGATACTTACTTTAAACACCTGGCCACATTCAGGAAATTACCACCTACTCTAAAATTTCTCTTGAAAATCTACATACTTCTGCAGGACAGGCTAGTCAGTTATGCACAGATTGTTCTAGTGACCCTTCATTGTGCTGGTTCCACATACTGGAAAACTTCCTGTTGTCGCTGAGCTTCTGGATCCAGGACTGCTTTGTTTGGTGTTGTTTTGCATAGAGCCTGGTCTAAAAGATACTGATTCTAAAATTTGGGAAGAAAGTGTTTGGCAGGATTTGGCAGCTGTCACACAAGGAAATGATACAGGGCATTTTTTATAGAAGGGATAGAAAAAAAAAGGAATAGTTGTGCGGCTATTTTTTCAGTAGTAGTGCCCATACCATTATGTTTCTTATAAACTTTTCAGCCTTTCCTCACAAAATAAGTGCTGATAATGACATAGCGGTCTCTTCCCACTACTTCTCAATAATTTTCCTGTTGTAGTGAACCAGGGTTAGAAATGGCAAATATGACACTGTGCCCTTTTGGCTTAGATGTGCTTTTAACCTTCAAAGATTTGAAGGATATCACTGCACCAGGCTGGTAATAATGTACCATGATGTTTTATTCTCTGAAAAAACAGTGTAGATATTTTGGAAGCTCCTTTGCAAGCCTGTTGTGAGATCTGCTGACACAGTACAGTGTGTAAGGGTCATACAACATTATTATTGTTACTGTTAGGCTTCCCAAAGTTTGAGAGCTGGTTGGCAGTCCTTTTTTTCTTCTAATGGAAGAGGCAGAAATTGGCAGATGATGGGTTCTGCAGGATTTATTTTTTGTTGCTGACCTTTTCCAAAGTCTCAGCAATTGTTTCTTCCCCCTTCCAGAAAACAAAACAAAACAAAACAAAACAAAACAAAACAAAAAAAAAAAGAAAAGAAAAACACACAGATGCAGCTTTAAGGACAAGTCAAAGGCTGAAGTGCTATTTCTAAGAAGGTTTTAAGCTTATTTTCATTTTATTCTTTTTGTTCCCATTCCTTAACAAAGGCAGAAATGAATGGAATTCCATTTTGGAGAGGCATGAGAAACAGATGCAAGCACACATGTATCAGGCAAGACATTCTCTAAAACCTCTTCAATTCGAAGAGCAGATTTAGAAAGACATTTGACGCTGGCAGCCTGTTGAATTGCTACCAACAGACATAGCAAGATAGCTGCCCATCTAGTTATATAAATAAGCAAATAAGTATGATACACAAGTAAATATACGTGTATAAATTTATACATATATGTATAAATATGTACATGTTTCTTGGAGCAGAATTGCAAAGCTGAAATTAGAATAAGCAATCTGCATAGGTCCCCCCACCTTTTTTTTTTCTTTTTTTTTTCTTTTTTTTTTTTTTTTTTTCTTTTTTTCCTTTAATCAGTGTGTTTAATGCTATTTACAGAGGTTTCAAGAACAATGCTCTGGTTCTCAGCACCTCCTCTCCCTGCGTTTTTATGGGATCTCAGTCCAACCTTAGCTAAGGATATTGTAGGACTTCAGTTAAGCCTGATACAGGGCTCATGAGATGGATGAGATTCCTGGAGGGTTTTCATCTTCTCAGGTTTCCAAGTATTAACAAGCAATTCACAACTGCCTTGCCCGATACGTAGGTTTCCTAGCATCTGGAAGCAGCTCTCTTTTTACCTGAGGGATGTTTGCAGAGGGATGGCCTGTGGAGGCATCACATCTTGTTTGCACATGCACAAAATGGCAGTCCAGAGCTTTATGTTTTTTTTTGTCAGACATCTGGTCTCTTATGGATCTTACCCCCAAATCCTGTAGATTTGGCTGATTTTATCTGCAGAGCAAAACAATGGGAACTTTCTCCGTGATTCAGACTGAAACCTAGGGAAATCATCTTCCCTGGCCTGATAGCCCGAGGAACACGTGAGAGGATGAGTATCTGTCTTCTCTAAACCAGTCTGTGATTCTTGTTCATTTTTGTTTTGTTTAAGAGAAATTTGACTCGCTCTGGCCCAGAGATGAGCTGGATTTGTGGCCCAGCAGTGAACAATGCTTTCAGAGGATCCAAGCTGCAGGGCCACTTCCACACAAAGGATTGTAAATGCAGTGCTGTGAAGGGGCTCTAACACTCACACAAGAGGGAAGAAGCTGAGATGAGTCCAGTAAACTCCTCAATATCTGCTGCTTTATACACAGCCAGTGTTTAACACAAGCAAAGAGGGGGTATTTCTGTCTCTTATTTGACTGTTGTCAGCACATTGCTTGTTTGCTGTAATACGGCGTGGCACCATGATGTTGCAGCCAGACTCCATGCCCATTCTTATAAATACAGCCCTGTGTGGCCCAGATCCTCAGGGCATTCCCCAGTTCTTCCTCTGCTGGTAGCAAACTCCATTCTGCCAGGGCTCTACGTACTGAACGTATGAGGTTTGGGCCTGACATAGAAAATAGGCCAGGCAGTGACATGGCACAATTCTTGTTCTCTGAGTAATCTGTGGAGCTTCTTGCTACAAAAAAAAAAAAAAAAAAAAAAAAAAAAAAAAAAAAAAAAAACCAAGAAAAATAAACCTCAGGACATGAGATTCAGAAGTAGGCCTTTCCTAGGGATAACAGTAGTGTGCTGTTAGATCAACAAAAAGTAAAATGGCATGGATTAGAAGGATGAAAGCCCCTTCTCCTCAGTAATGAAGAGATGTTTGTGGGACTCGTACATAAGGCTTTTCCATCCCTGACCCTGGCAGCAGTCTGGGGTGCTCCTCAGAGTGTGATCATCATTGTCTCCATGGCCTTCTCCAGCCCTGTGATGCCTTGCCAATATCAGAATGACCCCATCATCTGCTGCCTACTTTGGACTGAGGAGAAATACCTTGAATACCTTTCATCACTTGCTCTTTGGCTTCTGCACTTGCCTGTGCAAGCCATGAGGAGAATCAATCCTTTCCTCTGCCTCAGTTTCCTCATCTAAAAAATGGCGATTAAGATGTTTTAGTTCTCCCATCAGTAGAGGGACAGTGACCTAGTGTCATAAAATTATACTGTTTTGGTCATTTTCCATTATGTGATTGCCTCTACTACTGTAAAATCTCTCTTTATTGTCTGAGGCATATTTGCTGAGCTCTAAAGAGGGGTTGTGATGTGGCATGTATTTCCTTTCCTCACTTGGGTTGTCACATACACAGACATAACAGAAAAAAGTTGATTCTGGAACAGAAGGACAGCATAGATTATGCATTTAAATCTTGTCTTCACCCATGCTTAGGAAATGTACTATATGCTACAAGAAACAGCTCTGTAACCACTGCACCTATCCGTGGTCTCTTTTTTTCCTGTCTGGAGTTGCCTTGGTTGCTAGCAATAACCACCAGGCGACGCTAAAGTAATCTGAGATCGTGGGGCACGTGGAAGCCCTGTTTAAACCCTCTCTGTCCTAATCCTGCTCCTTATTGTAATTGCAGGCAAGCAAACAGGTCAGCAAGGGGCAATCCTGTGCTATGGTGAGGCGTGTGATCTTCCCTCCAACAGCGATGACAGTTCAATGCATTGAATACACAACACAGCTTCCTACCCCTTCTGTCTCAAGCACAGGGCCAGAGTGTAGGTGACAACGATTTTACTGACACTCCTTTGCCTGTGTGAGCTTTATAGCCAGAGGGCCGTGGAAGGGAGAAGGAGCATGTATGTCTGGCATGCTGAGCGATGGAGGGAGCTCCAGGCACGGGCGTGATGACAGTAGATGGTGAAATCATTAGCCTAGGATTATAGTGAGAGATGGGGCTTGAGCCACCAGAGCAAAATTTGTAGCCAGAGCTCGGGGGTGGTGGGGTTGGACTTGAGCCCATCTCAAATTCAAACTTCAGTACAGAATTCAGCAAAAAGACACACCAGGCCCAAGGGAGAAAAAAGCAAGTAATTCACACACTCAGATCAGCAATGGCAGTGGAGGGGATGCTAAGAAATATCTGTCAAGTGAATTTTTAAAATATTAACGTTCTCTCCCTTTTCTTTACTTTTTCTTTTTCTTTTCTTTTCTTTCTTTCTTTTTTTTTTTTTTTTTTTCTTTCCCGTTGGAAGGCCCCTCCCCACTTTAATACTGGATCTGGCACCTTGATTTCCTTCTCACTGAGACATTCCATCCATCTCCAATACAATGAGTAACATGGCTCTGCTGTATGACAAATGTGGTGACCCAACTCTCTGGATCACTCCATAGGAGAATAAGTGTCCAGCCCTCCTTGGAAAGGATGAACTGCCTGTCAAGGCAAAGGAAGTTTCAGGGTGACTCAGAGGCAGGGCACCCAGATCCAGACTCCTCTGGAAACAAGTAAAAATAAAGGTCACCTTTAGATTTAAATCAAGATTAAAATTTCCCAGGTTCAGGCTTGTTTTATTAAGGGGGCTGAACCAGATTGCTAAACAGAAACTTCCTGGCCCACTGGGGATATTTCAGCTTTGGAGTTAAGTCTTGTTTCAAGCTCCGTGGGTTTGGATTCTTTTCTAGTAATAACTCTATATCCTGCCTGAATAAACCAGTAACGAAGGTTGTGGCTGTTTAATGCTGTGGCTGGTTCTGTGCTTTGTGACAGGGTCTCTTGCAGTGTGTAGGGTTGAGGATAAGCAAGACTGGGGAGTTGGGTAGGTGAGCTTGAGTGCTACTGTGGCTCTGGCAAAGCATGAAAAAAGAAAATGCTCTGCCTTGCCTTGTATGTTGAAGATTTTAATTTTTTTTCACGCTTCCAGCCTAGAATGCTCCTTGTTTTTATGCCATTGTAGCGATTGTTCAGGCAGAACTACCCAAAGAAAAGAAACTTGGTGGTAGGTGGGGTGCACTGGAAACCATCTGCAGGATGTGCTTGCTTGTAGCTGATGTATTTAATCCATCTCCTGAACAGAAGCCCACATTCCTGAGGACAAAAGTCTATGGAGACAAGGAGCTTTTCTCCATGGCCATTAAAATGAGGCTGAACTGCTACAAGGATGTTACTGTGACAGTCATTTCTATCTTGTTCTTTGCCTACTAGGTACAAAACGATTGGAGGATTTGTGCTTTGGAGGATTGGGATTGCTGTTGTTATTTTGAGGCAGAATCTATCAATCAAGGGAATAAGCTGAGAAGATAGCAGCAATTGCTGCTCAGGCAGAACTACTGTCCCTATCCTCAGAAACTCCCCTGACACTGCACACAAGCAGGCACTTCAGGTACATGAGCATGGACAGAGGGCAACCCTGTAGCGTTCTTTCCTCAGACTTCTCTTGCTTCTTTCAGAAGCTAAATGTCTTTGTATGGCTTATCTTTCCAAGGATTTCCTTCTCATAAACTAATCCAATCACTTTTTCAGTTCAGTGTCCTGAGGCAAGGAGTTCCAGAGCTGAGCTACTTGTTACAAGAGGAGCTATCTATTTTTATTTCTTTTGATCGTGTCTCCTACTAGTTTAACTTGGTAACTGCCCAGCTTCCTGCTTCCCAGCATGAGCTGCATGCAGGTAAAAAAACCTTTTACAGGAATAGAGTCAGCTGGAGAGACAACCTTTTTTCATAAACTCCAATTGAAAGTTTTCCTTGTGGTGCTTCTAAGTTATGAAGAGCTGAGTTCACACAATCACCTGGACTCAGATTGGAGGCAACTCTGCGCAGGGCCTGACATGCCTACATTAACATATGGGATGAGCTTGGCTGACACAGGAACCTGGCTACTTTCACTGTCTTCTAGTAAATCTGTTTCAGACTTGACCTCCAGGACATTGGTTTCTGCTCTCACCAAGAAGAGCCATTTGCTGTTGCTTTTTTCATTTGTTCAATAAATAAATCAATCCAGCCCAGATTTTGACCTTTTAGAAAGTTAAAATGTAAACAATTACCCGGAGAACCTTAGAAGGAATAGAAGATGTGGGAAGATGTCTTTGCAAAATGAAGACATTCCTTTTCTAGCAGAGCTACTAAGCTTTCAGGTTTTGTGGACTACATGGCAGCACTAATTGGCAAGCTGTAATTGGCAAATTTAGAAACTAATCCTGCAATGCAGGAATAAAATAGCCGTTCAGTAATAATCCCTCTTGGAACAAAGACAGGAAATTCAATATCTTTGCAAAGTCCAAAGTTAAATTGGGGCCATGGGTTTAGTGAACAGCTTCTCTAGGGATTGTATTTGTAAACCATAAACAGATTAAGAAAACCCACTCCTGCAAGATATCCTCATCTCAGTGAATATTTCCCTTACTTAAATCCTATCTGCATTTGTGCTGTAAAATCTCCAGGAGTCGTGGTAGGAAGGAATCTTCCTGCAATGCAGTGTTTGGCTTGTTGAAGCAAAGAAGAGAGAAGAAAAAGAAAAGAACAAAGCAGAGATGGCCCCGCAAAACAAATAAATGGCAATTTTCTAATTTTTAGTTTACTTTTCCTGAGAGCCCTCCAAATTGTTTCTATGGCTCTGGGAGTCATGGATTGTTTGCAAATTCTTCTTTGTTATCAGTGGTCCCCCCACCCCCGTGAGTCACACTGTTAGAAAATACAAAAGTACTGGATTCAGACAAAGGCTCTTCAGTGATCGGATCCTTTCTCCTCAGACTTATTCACTGTATTGTAACTCTATTGTACTATGTCTCTTGCTTGGTTTATTGCTTTGTTTATATCCTGGTGGCATCATTCTGTCTTCTCATGCCAGTGTCAAAAAGGTCATTCGCAATCTGTCCTTTTTCTGACCACTTTTTTCTGTTGTGGTTCACTTATTTTTCCTTTAAAGGCTATTGGCCTTTCTGTGGGCCTTTTTTTCTTTTTTTTTTTTTCTTTTTTTTTGGGGGGAGGGGATCTGTGTCTCTTATAATGAAGCAGGAAGAAATATGGAAGTGCTGTTACACCCTTTTTGGGGACAATGGTGTAGAGCAAGGAAGTGAATGAGGGAGCATCAGTTCACATTAGTCATCCGATGACAAAACAAAATCGAACTCCCACATGTACAGGGAGACTCTAAATCTAAACACTGAGTTTTCCTTATTTTCAGCAAATCATGAATGATTCTGGTCCGTACCTATGCTGAAGGCAACCTTTAATGTGGTAGTTGAGGACTCCATACTTTGTTTTACTCTTTCCTTTTCTGCTGATTTTTCTCATGGTATTAATTGACTTCTCCTGTGTGCAATGTTTCAGGAGAATCATAATAGAGAGAAAGGTAGAATTATTAATGACTTGCATACTCCTAGCTGATTTCATTGGATTACTTCAAATATTAGATCAGCCTCTTGCATATGAAGCAGCTGTTTTATCTGTGATCAAGTTTTGATAGTGGCACGGTGGATGATACAATATTCTCCAAAATCAAGGTGTTTCTCTTCTGAATCTATCAGGATACTGGTAGTAAAACCAGGTCAAGGTCACTATAAAAATGTGTCTGATCATGGTCCTTGAACCCTGTGAGTCCCACAGCATCAGGGAGTCATATCATTGAGCAAAGCTGGTGGAGGAAATCTACTGAAAGAAAGCCAGGGGCACATTGCATTGTCTTTTCCATTCATTCTAGTAGGATACTTGAATGTCATTCTCTCAAATGCACCTGTGAAGTAGAAAGGAAAATTGTTCCTGTGCATTTTTTTTTTAAGTAGACTGAGCAGAGAGTAAAATAATTCCAGTAGTAAGTAGTGCTCGAATAAAATGGCTTATCAGTTCCCTTTACGTTATTAAATAAGTATGTAGAGGCACAAGGTGCAGCACAGAGTGATCTTCCCCGATAACAGTGCATCCAGTCACTGGTTTTGCTATCTGCCAAGTAGAGGCAGTCCTGAGAAACATTAGGACGGCATTGATCCACTGAAGTTTGTGTTCTGTCTTCTTGATGACATAAGCTGGCTGAAATCACTTAAAGTTTGTCCCAGGCTCACCCAAAACATGACCTGAACTTGTATGAAGCCGGCACCAATCTCCCTAGGGGGCATCCTGGTCATGTTTCCTATTTTTTGATGTCTGTGAGGCCATTAAAACATCACAGAACCTGCATGCAGAGATGCAGGAGGTCAGATACTGCTTTTGTTAAAAGAAAACTGCAGTGGCAGTCATAGAAGATGGTCTGAATTCTTATTCCCACTTCCCCTCTCTCCTCTCATCTATCTGCAGATGCTTCTGAAACTGAAATCTTTTGGACGTATCCCATGGGAGTCAGTAGGGGAAATGTTGTCTCCTATGAGATTCAGGCGCCAGATCTTTGGGGATGTTCAGATTGTATGTCTAGACAAGATAACATCCTTCTCTGAACCCAGGAGCTAACCCTGGGGGGACCCATTATTCATATATAAAACACCAAGAGAAACTTGTGCTGCATACAGCTTCCTTTTTCTTTCCCTCCTCCCCGTGGGAATTTGTTTGGTTTAACCCTTCCATCCCTATGAGGCAGTGACTTCCCTGCTCAAAACCATGACTGCTTACCCTTCCACCTTTCAGGGCTCAGCACTCTGCACCTGCAAAAACAGTGTGGCTGACTGAACAAAGACAGGTGAGCCTTCAGCATCAGCTTTAATGTGAAGTCCAAACCCAGAGAGATCTCTTCTTTCCATAGAGAATAACAGCTCTTGGAATAAGTCTCCAGTACTGCTGATAGTGCCCAGACAGCATAAAAGACCTGGCAGTTTGCCCTTAGAAAGCACCTGGAGTTTATCCCGCAATGGAGGAATATCCACAGAGCGTAGAAGAGCAGTAAGGATATGCAAGGTCACAGCAGAAATACAGGATATTTTATTCTGATCTGCTTTCAGTAATATCACAGCCCTAGAAGTTCTTATGTGCTACCTTAGCTTATAGAAGATTAAAAAATGGCTTGCATTCTGGGTACGAATAAGTTGGGCAAAGTACCTTCCATGACTAAGAAGTGTATAGAACTAGTGAATGATTTCCAGAAGTTCACTTTTTTCTCATTCTGGACTAACCAGGGGGCTGCACGTCCCTCTTTTCTGTTTGTCAGCACTGTGATCATGCATAGAGTATATCCAGATACCAATCTGACATGAGCTAGCCTGATTGTGCAAATTCTTAGCAGTTCTTTCTTAGCCAGGTTTATCGACTTTTTTTTACTTAGTTTTCAGCAATGCACTGTAATACCCGTCAGGTTCTTGGTCTTCGTCCTTAGTATGTGTAGTTCAGTTTAGTTCCTCTGCTTGATGGTTCTCCTCATCTCTGTTCTCCTTTTTGCCTAAGGCTTTATGTTAGGGTCAAGTAGGTCAGGTACAACACAAAACAATTTGCTTAACAATATCTCCTTTAATCTGAATCTTGCAGCATGGAAGGATGTCCCTACATGACACGGGGACATGGTTTTATTAGGTTCTTTTGCTAGAAGAGAGGAGGATTTTGATCTTTGCAGTGACTGTTGTATGCACAAATGATCTAAATCTTGGATCTTACTGATGTGTATCTGTTTAAGGAGTGCACTTACATGTATTAGTAGCACAGTACTACTCTCCGTCTTTGCATTTTGGCTCTGAGTTGGAGAAGTCACTCTGAGGCAGGTGGTAGCTTGTTTACACTATGTGGATTGAGTGCCTCTCTCCATTTAGACAGACAATGAAAGGGAGAGAGGCAAGGGAGGGCAGGTAATGAAATGAGATCTAGTAGAAAAAATTATACTTATTGAGAAAAATGTCAGGCTGTTGTTATTTTTTCTTTATTTCCCTTCACACTGAGAACTGTTTGGGTATCCCAACATCACAGCTGTCATTGCAACGATAGAGGCCCTTGACTAGATTGGAATAGTAAGTTTTTGGCCAGCAATAATGTAGAAAATTCAAATATCTTTGATGTGTCTACATTTAGAAAGAAGAATGATGTTGCACTCATATTGCATGAGAACAGTGAATATCTGTTCTCAGTCCATTAGTAACTAAGCATGGTTTTAAACAACTTCAGTGAGAGATAAACATTTTGAAATCAGTAGGCCAGGATAGCTTGTGCCCAAGAGTCCTAAAAAGGTTGTCTAAAGAGATCTCTAGCCAACTCATTTTCATTTTGAGTAAATCCTGGCCTATGCAGTAAATTCCAGGAGATTGGAGCAGATAATTTTGTGCCAATATATTCAAAAAGGGCGAGTAAGATGATTCAACTAATGGTAAGTCAGCAAGACTAATACCAGTCTTGAGCAAAATAAAAAGGAAGTGAAATAATAATAAAAAAAAAAAATAGAGAAGAAATGTATTCAATGACAGGCAATGTAGTTTAATAGAAATGGGCCAAGGAGAACTGACATCGTTTCATCTACTGATGAAATCCTGAGTCTACTTTGCAAATGTAGCTTTGGAAAGGTAATGCAAAGGCATTCTAAGAGCTTTACATCTCATCCTGAATGCTTGTTTCAAAACCAAATTGTTTTTGTATTACTCCGCTAACTATAGTAAATGGGAGGTGATTAAACAGCTATGCAAAGAGCCTTTGTGGATTAGAGTACTTTTGCAACTGAAGGGCTCCTGGAAAATTTACAGGGGGGAAATGTGGAAATCAAATATTTTCCCCAATATATTGATCAGATAAAATTGCAAAGGATGAGTGAGAGTGTTTGCTTAAATCTTAAAATAATAATTCTCCCACATACCGACATTCCTGTCATGTAATAAAGCTGTGCAATAGATGAAAAATAGGTGAAAATCTGAATCTTAGCCTAATTTTAACTTGCTTATGAATGAAAAATAGTGTTTCAGCCCCTCAGGAGATAGTCTGAGGATATTTTTTCCCTCTTAAAATCAAGTGGGACAGTTATCAAAATGATAGCATTATAGTAATCAAGATACTTGATAAGCTGAGTCTATTCATATGAAGCATATGCATTTAAAATACAACCTGTCATGTTAATGATTAATTTTGCAGGTACTCAAAAAAAAAAGACTGTTTTCTGAAAAATGGTGACTCTAAAAGGATTGTAGTGGACAAGTAATTGAACATGTGGGGAAATAGTACTCAGAGAGTAGTTAGCAATGGTTCACTGACAAAATGGAAGGATATAGAAGTAAAGTTCTGCAGGGATTTGTTCCTGTTTCCTGTGCTGTTCAGTGTTTTCATTAAAGACTGAATGATGGAATACAGAGTTTTGTTATTATGTTTGCAGATGACATTGAGTTGGGAGTAAGTGTAAATGCTGGAGGGCAGGAGGACATCTTAGTACAGTTTTGACAAATTGGAGGATCATTCTAAAAAAAAAAAATAATAAATAAGGTGCTGTTCAGTAAGAAAGAGTAAAGAAGATTAATTCCTTAGGCAGTAATAATCAGTTTTCCAAATGTGGGGTGGGTAATGCTGGCTGGGTAGCAGAGATCTGGGTTTGCAGAGGAGCATAATCTGAACATGAGTCAGCAGCGTCATATTGTTGCAAAGAAGACAAACAGTGTGAAGGAAGTATAAAAGCAAGTGTCAACAGCAAAATATGTGCAGTAATCCTTCCCTGCAGCTCAACATTGATAAAGGCTCAGTTGGAGGCTTTCATAAAGTTGTATGGGTAATTTGGGACCTGTGATGCAAAATAGGATGCACATCAACTGAAGGAAGCTGAGAGGCAAGAGATAAGGCTGGAGGTCTAGAAAACCTGACCGTGGGTAAGGTGTTATTTTTCTTGGAGGATTTAAGACAGAAGTTACTTAAGAGGAGCTGTGGGAAGGAAATGGATCGTCTGTTTCTCCATACTCATGATATTCCAAAGTTGTGGCTTAAACACAGGAGAGGAACACAGACACGAATGAAGGAAAAAAAAGAGCTCCCTAATCAGAAGATAGCAAATCACTCATATCCATTGCTTGTGGTGGTGTTTCCCTGGGCAGATTGATTTTTATTTAAGAAAAAATTAGATAAACATCTGTAGGGATAAGCCAGCTGGAATTGATCCTTAATATTAGGGCAGGGAGATGGTTTGGAAGGGGGTTTAAAATACCTTTTGGCCCTATAATTTATGAACACTTTAATGAAAAAATAAAGCAGTAGATGTCATACTAGAACAGAAAATAGTGCTAGTTAGAAATCGAGTGATGACTCTTAATATAGGGATAAGCTTGCGTGTGCAAATGGTGCCACCGCTCTTGCTTTCTTCAGTGGAATGATGTAAATTCTGAGAGAGAAAACAAAGATTTCATTCATACTCAAAGTTTGGAGGTAAAATGTAAGCTATCTGTGAACCTGACTTAAGTTTAGTTAATAGTTTCAGTCAAAGGAAGTGGAAACATTTTAAAAATTAATGAAAAATTTTGTTTTGACATCATCAAATCAGAACATTTTATTTCTTGTTTTGAAACCATATTTTATTTTAAAGTTGATCTTTCTAAAAACAAAAATTTATAAGAAAGTTTAAAAGGTGTCAAATCACTTCAAAACAGAACTAAGTATTTTTTCATTTGTCCAAAATTAGTTTAGAGATTTTTGTCCTCCATAAAAATAAAATAAGCAAAAATAAAAAAAAAAAGGGAAAAAAATAGCTCAGTCCTTTTTTTTTTTTTTTTTTTTTCCAGCAATATTTTGTTTGGTGACAGAACAGAAAAGGCTCATTATGCCCTTGTTCTATTTGTCAAGCGTTGTGAGACCTGTGAAAGCCTTGATTCATAGCAGCTGTGCAGCAGCCCATTTCAACTACTTCTCTCAGAGCATTCTTGATTACAATTATTCTCTCTCTTTTGCACTGCAGACTTTTTGTCTCTTGCCTATTAATTTGCAGCAGCCGAGAAGTAGGTGGTATATTCCTCTACATCTTAATGTCAGTCACATGGAGAGGCATAAAAGTAAAGGAAAAAATTAACAAGATTAAAGATGAGGGCTTTGAAGGCCCGATAAAAGAGCTAGTGGATGAAATGTAGAGGTCTCTGATACTTAGGAAAGCAGGGTTGTGCTTTCTTTAGAACTCAGGCTGATCGAATCTATGATTTGCCAACATATTCTTCCTCTTCCTTTCTTATTTTCCATCATATGTATCTTGTGAATGATGCATGCTATTTGTGTGCTTAATTTGTCTTGTGTTTCCCCAGCCCTTTGGTGAGAACCAAAACTGTCCCCTCTACTTCTAAGCAGGTCTGGAGCAAGCAGCATGATCTTTTCATCTTCCTTCTCTCACTAGTCTTGTCTATATGTAGAATTGCAGAATTGGTTGAGTAGGAAGGGACCTTTAAAGGCCGTCAGGTCCAACTCCCCTGAAATGAACAGGGACACATAGAGCTCTGTCGGGTGCGCAAAGCCTCATCCAGCGTGACTTTGAATGTCTGCAGGGATAGGGCATCCACCACGTCTCTGGATAGCCTGTTCTGGTGCACCCAGTGACCTACTGCTGCTCTTAATGCTTACATAAGCATTTCTCACAGGGTTTTGTGGAGTTTTTTGAGCTCTTCCGTCCCTCTGCTCACATGATTTCATTTTATCCTTTTTATTCCCCTGAGGCCCACCTTTCAGAGAAGCATCTCCATGAAGAAATAACAATTATTTCTTCTCAAGTAGGCTGCTGCTGTACATGTAAGAACCTCCTCTCAAAGTGACGGTTTTAGAATTTGTCCAAGAGTTGCTGAGACTCCTGAAGGATGCTTTCTTGTCAGAAACCTTGTGGAGGGTTGCATCTGCATTTGGAGGCCAATTTTATTTCTCTAATTGCTCTCTTGTGCCTTTAAACATCAGCCTTGAAGAGGGATCCTGCTTGAGGCAATGTCTTTGTAGTTTATTTATTTATTTATTTATTTATTTTATTTGAAGTACAAGGTGCTTGTCTTCTCTCAGGCAACACGTGTAAAATAAAGTGTCCAAGTCAGGTCTTGCTTGTACCAGGGTTCACTGATACCAGCTGTGAGCCTTGATATCAAACAAAGGTAAGCATCCTCAGAATCATGCTGTATGTATCTCTAAATATCTTAACAGATTGCAGAAGAAAAGGAGCATTTAGAAAAATTCTCTGTATTCCCTTCCAATCAAATTCATAAAGGCTATAGTTCTCTTCTAGTGCTTGCTTTACAGAACTTCTCCAATAAAAGCAAGGGAAATCAATTCAGTTGTTTGTATTTCAAACACTCTGTACTTATCTTTTAATTCTGTGGCATATTATTCTATGATCCCAATTAATTTTAGTTTGTCCCTGTAAGTAGTGGAAAAGACATCTTTTTGAAGGCTTCTGAAAACAAGCCCACTTTGAATTCCAGCCCCAGTAGTTTTAATGAGCTCTAGTTTCTGATTCCTCCAAGGTCAAGGCATAGAAAGAACCTATTCTGGTGGCCAGCAAGGTCCCCGCTACAAAGTTCCTCCTCTTTGGGTGTTTGCAGTGAGTTGTACCCACAAGGAGTAAATCTGGTGTTGGACCTCCAGTGGCTCTCCTGACTTAACTGTCTGGTGCTGCACCTGTGTGTTTCCATTCACTCCTGTCTCACTCTGAGGGCTATGGAAATGTTTAGCCAGCACTTATTTGCTCACTGATATCTGGTCTGGAGTGTTCTTTCATCGTACACTTTCACAATCTGTGCCTCTTTATGCTAAGTTTTATTGTGAATTTTGTTCGGTCTCCCTTGAAAACACACACATATACATATATATGTATATATATATATATACATCAGGCCCTGAAGTGTCCATTCCCTCTCAATTGCAGCCATCGTAAGATATTAGAAAAAAAATATTTCGACTGTCCAGATTAAAAGAAACTGATATTAGAACATTAAGGTTCTTTCCTACTATTTACGTTGTCTTGTGGAGAACATATCCCATTCTTAACCACAAGAACAATTTAAAGTGATTTCTGGACCATTTTGTCTATCTGTCCTCCATCATTCAGTTGCTAAGAACCTTAAAGGTAATCTGTGATAGTGAGAAAGTGGGCCATAGGTTTTCTGTCCTTCAGACTGACTTCAGGAGGAAACAACAAACTCATCCAGGCTGACAAAAAGATTGCAAAGGTTGAATCTGGGATTGGACAGGGTGAATACAGTAGATGGCACTGAATATGCCTCCCCTGTATAAACTTTATCTTCTATGGCACTGTTTGCAGTACTATTCCTTTGTGATTTAAAAGAAAAAACAACAACAACAAAAATAAGTAATTGAACCCACCAGAGAGAAAAAGCAAGGTGCATGGAATCTCTCTTTTGAAACAGGACGAGTGACTGCTAATGAAAACCAAGAGTCTTGTGCGAGTGTTACAAAGAAAAATTTTGCCTCTGAAAAGGGTTTTATGTTTCCTTGAAGCCAGGAGTAGCTGCACTTATACCATCTCCACAGCCTGTCTGATATCGATATGTCTGAGTTGTCTTTGAAAGCCTGACTCTTTCTTCTCATAGATAAATACAAAGCCAGATGATTTTCACCCATCTGCAAGAGAAATAATTATGAAATTAACCAGTGATCAACCAAACCACATGGGGAGCTCAGAAAGGACTTTTAGGCTTTTTCAGATGGCTGTCTGTTCTTTCCCCATCTGGTTGTGTTTAACTCTGAAATATAATTTTCAGTGCTGATCACTTCTGGGTAGACCATACAATTAAGGAATTTGAAAAACAAACATTTCTAAACCACTGATCGTTGGGGAGACAGCTTAGAAATGAGAGCCCATTTTCCAAGAAGATGGTTGGGAAAGGGAACCTGAAAGCTTAAGATAACACTGAAAAGGAAACAAATCCAAGGAGGGAAAAAGAAAAAAGAAATCCAACAAACAAACCCACCCTGACAAATATTTTAACTGCTTCTTTCGAACTAATATTACTTGAATTCTTTAAGGAATCCAGTCTGGTTTCTTTGTATGTCTATGGGTTCATACCACTGCAGGAGGAATTTATTACTAAGCAGTGGAACCTTCAGCAGTTCGAAAAATGGAGATATTTGCAATAATAGGAGGAGTTTCAGCTCTGTGGCTCTATTTTGGACTTTACAATACCAAATTTCAATCAGGAAGAATGATGTGACTGAAGGCCCAGAAACAAATTTGGATGTACCTCTCCCTTCTGGTACCCTGCTGATAATTTCTCTTTCCCAGCTAAGCTCTGCTCACTTTGGCTCATCTCCCACTATCCTCAGGCAGCTGCATTTTTCTTCTTAAACAATTCCAAAACTTTTCACTGTTGAAGGTAAGTGCCTAGTGCATTCTCATCTGAAAGATGATTTTGAGCCAGGAGGTTTGGTAAGGTTCCATTTTGACTATTTTATCAGTTACCCAAGAAGATAGAGAAGGTAAAAAAATAAAGGCTGTATGATTCAATGATTGGTAGTGGAACACAAGTGAGCCAGAAAAGAGAAGCTTTGACATCTCACAGAGTTCAGATCTTAGTGTGCTTGCTGCTGGGGCATCACTATGTAATCCATTTGAATCAAACCAAAATCAGAATCTTGGGGAAGGCTCAACCAAGGTCTCAGATGAAGAGGTGAAGCCCGTATCAAGTAATAACTACTGTAATCATCTCAAGCAATAGCTACTGTTATCAACTGTGCTTCAAAAATAATTCAGTAGTATAAGGATAGGATGCGTTTAGAGATTTCCTCAAAGACAGTGACCACCATTGACTGGGGAGAGGAAAGATCTTGGATCCTGCAAAAGAAGGTGTTGGAGAGGCAAGCATAGAAGCCTCCAGAATCTGAGATAAGCTTTGACTAAGCCTTTTAATACTTGGATACTTAAGCAAAGATAACCTCCAAGCTTTTGGCAGCCATGCCTACAACTAGCTGAAACACAGAAGGACTAGGTAATTATCTGATGCGGTAAGAGTAATTATGGAAAGTGTGTAAAAGGTAAGGGAAATTCTACCTGACACCAGAGCTTGCTCTCACATCTGGGATTTTCATACCCAGTGCAATTTCTTTCCTTTTTCTTTGGACTTTAATATTTGACAAAAGAAAAAGTTTACTGATAGGGCATGGCTTTACCTCCTTCCCAGTCAACACTCAGAAAGTTGTAGAATCTCGGCAGAATGGGAGTCAACCTCTAACTCCTTCTCCATGTCTGTTACTGGGATGAGAAGGCTCTAATAATTCTCAATTTCCCATTTTTTGAACTGTTGCTACTCAGAATGTCATTATAATCAAACCCACAGAGCTAGACCTTCCCAGACTTTGGGAAGACTGCAACTCAGCATGTCAGCTCTTCTGAAGAGTGTGCAGGAATTGCTGAATCCCTGGAAAGCACCTAGGGAGCTTCTATAAACAACTTTTAAAATGATAATGATAGTTAATGACCTAATTTCCTAGCCAGCCAAAATACCTGCAGAATCAAAGTTCCATATCTGAATTAATCTAAACTCCTGGGAGGTTTTGTTCTGGACTTAATCTTCGCAATTACTGCTTTCTGTCTGGCATTTCTTGGTCCAAATAAAGGCCTCAGTTTAGATACCCACAATATAGTACATAGTCACAGATAATTACTAATTTTCTGTGAAATAATAGGGATTGTAGTATTGTATAACAGCAAGAGTTCTCAAGAGAATCCCTAGTTTACTGCGCTCCAGTGAATCAGAATCAGACGTATATGCAGAACATATTGTATAGGCAGCATTCAAGCCTCAAGAAGCTTCAGGAAAAACAGATCATATGTCCCACAAAATTTCTTCATCTCATTACAGTTACATTTTGCTGTGAATTGAGATTTTTTCCCCTTTATCTTTTCATTGGTTGCTATGTTGAAAGAGTCACCTCTTTATAATATCTTTCCATGTATTGAAAGATAATTTATCATATCCCTCAGCCTTCATATTCTTTCTTTTTTTAAACTGACATGTAATAAGCAGTGATCCCTGAATTTTACCTATATCTTCAACCTGTTCCAGAAAGGCATACAAGCTGCACTACTGTCAGTTCAGACTGAGAACTATCTGTGTGGGACTCATTAGGCAAATCTATGATAACTGGAAAAGATAGATAGATAAGTAAATCTGTGTATTCCGCTTGCACTTGCAAGACAGCCTTTTGTGTTGATTTCCTTACAACTATCATTCAACTGCCACTGAGCTAATGTTGCCAGGAGTTTCAAGACATGAATACTGGATGCTGGTACAGTTTCCAGCTTACAGGGTACTCCAGCTATTCCAGAAAATACTTCAACTCTTCCATAGAGCCACATGGCCACAAGGCTGTGTTCTGGTATAAATGATATTAACAGGGTTTCTGACTTAAGATATTATCTTCCTTTCCTAGAACAAAGTTGATTCATTTGATTAACCTTCCAGTCCTCCATTGGAAAATCTTTCCACTTAAAAGATCCCCAAAACTGCGTGAGATGACCTCCAAAGATTGAAACATGGATAGAAAGTCCTAATTCAAATCTAATGAGAGGAAATATGTTTTCTCCCTCCTTGACCATCAGAAAAATAACTGCCCAGCTGTATATGAAAGACCCCCTCTGTAAAGGTGGCTTGTTTTTGTTGGCCAGTCTTCCCCTCCTAGCACTGAGTTTTCTTTAGGTGAGAAGACAAGGATTTGGGATCAGCTTTGGATAGCAGTTGTTGTCCTCCTTACATCTCACAGAATGGGAAACAGGTTACTAATCCCCAAAGGTGTCAAAATTAAGTCAGTGAGACTGGGCAAACACACCATGAAAAGCTCCACCCTGTGCCCAGTGGGACCACATACTGTGCAGAAAGTTGAGTGATATGAAATTGTGCATCTTCTCCTTTGAAAAACTGAAGAGCCTCTCAGTCTCACAGTCCAGTCACTGAAATTCTTCACAGTTCTATTTATAACCTAATTAAAATGACATCATCTTTGCTCCATCTCTTGAAATTCCCCCATTTAATCTAGCTAGTGTAAAAGGAAAACAATTTATTTTACTTAATCGGTAAAAGAGTGTGATAATATTTTTCATTTCACATGTACTTAAACTATTTCCAAATTACAGCTGAAGATTATGTACTTTTGCTTCATGTTTGTAAGGACACAAACTCACATAAACTACATCCATGCTTGTCTGCATTCACTTTTGTTTTAAAATCTATGCAAATGTGAAATATCTATCTATGTAGATATATATATATATATATATGAAACAGTATATTTTGCACCCAGCAAAACAATAAGGAAGCAACAACAATCTGTAGACTTAGTTTTTTGTAGTGAATAAATTAAGACTCTTACAGCCATGTGGAACTCATGAGCTCAAACATATCATGGCATGGATTCTACTTCATGTAATTGTATTTACATTTATTTGCTAATGTTAAAAAATATAGAGAGACTCAGTAAGATCTCTAAAACAGCAGGACTTTAGGAAACAGCCAGCTTGGGCAACCAAATCCAGGACTTGATTAACTGTCTGCTTTGGTATATGTGAAATTACTTTTTTCCCTTGCTACCATTGTATCTTTCTCTCTTTTCAGTATAACTCAGCTTTCCTGGCCTTGCTCACAGTGAATCACCAGGAACTCAAAACACTCAGCCAGCATACACAATACTTTATCTGCATTACTTTATGAGTTTTCAGTTGCCAGAACAAAATTCAAATGCTTTTTATCTTCAATTTCACAATTTCAATTTTATATTAATATAAAACAAGAGTGCTCTGTAACTCAATCTATTTCCCTCTTAGAACGGGGACTTTTTATCTATTTCCTTATGCAATTTTTCAGTGTCTTTTCAATCTGTATTCTATATGAGCTGTATTAATGTAGTATTAATGTTACTCAAATTAGGTACTGCTAAGTCAGATTCTGATTTCCTTTAATAAGCCAAATTTCCATTGAGTTGCATGTGAGCTTTGTCTGAGTATAGCTGTTAGTATAACCCTTCTGTAATTCCAACTTTTGTGTAATTGATTGCAAAGTATTATAAAAACTATTTATGTGTGTCAGGTATGTAATCGCAGGTGGCGTACCATAATGAGTGAGATATCTTACAAGTTTGAAAGACTGCACAGCAGCATTTGGCTCTAAGATATCGCAGGGAACGAACCACGTGGCACCTTGAGAGAAAGAATCATGTTACTGTGCTGGCAAAAAAATCTTGATGCAGGGCTTAGTAATGTTTCATCTCGACCCCGACATTAAATGTCACCGGCTTTTCAAAATGCACCAAAGTTGTGCAGAGCAGGCCAATGAAAGAGAAATATAAGGTTCAATTTTGGAATGGAGATAAGTCCATTAAAAGACCGACTCCAGCTTTGCAGCATCCCTTAAGATTGGTCTTGGAAGTACACTGACTCTAAGCATAAAGGGAGCTGTGGTAACCTATCCATGGACTGTGAACGCTGTCAACTGTTTCTTGATGCCTAGCTGAATATTTTTCTCCAGTATTCATTCTCATCACTGTGCGAGCACAAGACATACAGAAGAGAACTGAGTACGATCTACTGTCTGGTTCATGAATTGGCTAGAGATGTCAGGTGAGATATAGTTGTTTTCTTGGTGTACTGAGAATGGTTTTGTAAGTGCAGCTGTGTGCATCTGGAACTGAGCACCTGCTCTGCAGGTCAAAATTCCAGTTCCAATCTTCCCTGCATCACTGGGCAAGAAAGTGACTTAGTAAGGATATAAAAGAATTCAAGAAATGGACTGTGGAAGAGGGAGCTGATGAGGCAGACCTCTGTTACGATTGGCAAAGATTTCAGTGTAACTTTTAGGGAAATAACGACCTTTTGAGTTGTGACTGGCTTGCTGAGCACTTCCCTTGTCGTATAATTGCCCATGAAATTGCAGCCCATACGGTGAAAATATTAAACAGGATAACATTACACTTTTTAATCCACAGCTGAGACAAAGCAGAGATCAGGAATAATCCTGCTCAACAGCACCACGTTTACTGTCTGATGTGGGAGATGTTGATTAGCTTTTAAGTAGAAACACGTTTTTTAAAGTTACATAATCTAATGCTCAGATTTCCCCCTCCCCCTTGAAAAGAAGAAAACTAAATATTATGAAAGATTAAAAAGTTCTTCAGTCCTTTGGTTTTAAGGGGAAGGGGGTGCACCTGCAGCTGGGGTTTTCCTCTCCCTTACTCCCAACCTATCACTCAGTGATGCATATTTCTGCAGTGCGTCGTGCATAGGATCGCACATTCAGGCCTTCAGAACCTGACTCAGCTGTTACTCAGTATTTCCTCTGGCAAATCCAATGGAAATTAGCCTGAAGGAAGACTACAGATTCAGTGAAAATGGCAGGAAATAGAAGGAACTGGGACAGTGGAATTGGAAGGAGAAAGGAACTCTAATGTAGGTCATGCCTTGTGATGACCTGTCCAAGCAGCTTTGCTCCTTGGGACACAACTCACTGGACAGTAGATAACTTCCTGCTGCTTTCCTTAGCTTAATCTTGCCTCCCTTCCATTTAGCTGCTTGTGAATATAATTGTTGGACCCACACCAAATAGTTTTTATTGCCTGTTGCTCCTCATGGAGGTATTGAAGGGCAGGGCACAAGCTCCATAGTGAGTGTCTGGCATTACCTGCTTGCTACCTGCTGTCCTGTATTTTGTGGTGCAAGTTGGTCTTTGGCACTAGTAGGAGAAATTAAGTGAGAGAGTGACGTTCCCTTTCTTGGTCATGTATTTGCTTAGAGCACAATGAATAAAGAAAGACCCAGGGCAAAATACTCCAGCTGTGGTATTAAAGGTAGCATACAGAAATCAACTGAGTAAATCCATGATAAAAATACAGTTTAGAAATGTTCCTAATTTGTCATAGCAAACCTAAGTTATTCAACAATGTTTAGGGCACTGTTAGAGCCAAAACAATTCAGAATGGTTTGGGCTAGGCCAATAAAAGATCCTAAAGTCAAATTCAAACCTCTCTTTTAAGTCATCTCAAGAATACTGCTTATTTTCCATTTTCTTCTTCTTAATTTTTTTTCTGTGAAGTGTAGGCATTCCTGCCAACAAGCACCTAAATACAATTAGATGGCTTTTTCAGAAGTGCTGAGCACAAACAAATGTAATCAAAATCAGAAAGAGCTGTGGGTGTTCAGAAATTTTAGGTGCCCAAACAGGGATTTGGCTTCAGAGAATTAGACGCCCTTATTTGAGATTTTTTGGCTCAAAATATACTACCCAGCCCATTGTACGAGTGTAAAGTTCGGTGAAATGTGAAATGAAAAGCTCTGTTTAAACCTCTGGGAAACTAATAAAGCCCATGTAGAGTTCTGCAGTGTTCACCTGGGAAACTGGCCCTATTTAATTTCTTGCAATTACTTAGCAAACAAAACTCAAAGCAAAGATCACAATGTTGATTTTCTGTCCACTTCTCTCTCTTTCTCTCTCTCTCTTTTAACTTATATATCTGTTTATTTCTTTTCCTTATTTTCATCATTCTGGAATTTCAAGCACATAAAAGATGCCAAAGTAATAGCCCTGAAAGCAGTTTTCCAGGTTGAACTTGGAGGTGAAAGATTACATCACTCACCAAGCCTGGGCTCTGGGGCCAGCTCAATCAGTGTTAAGAAGAGACTTCTGAGAAGCTTGCTTCTTTGTGTAGCAAGCACAACTGGCTGCTACAAGCTAGATAGATGTCAGCATAAACCAAAGGCCACAAAAAGAACCCTCTCTTTACAGTGACTTTAGACATTCGTCTCCTCACAGCAAGGCAAGAGTGAGCCTGAGGTGATCTAAATGAGAGGTTCAGTCCTGTACAGTGCAGCAAGAAGCACTTATAGGACAGAAGAACTTAGCTCGCATTTCCAAGGCCTTGGTACAAGTATATCAAGAACAAGAGTCTGAGGTCTTGTTGAGTTGTCAGTAGATTTTGCTTGGGTCAAGAAGAAAGTAGACTGAACATGGGGGGGAAAGAGAGGATAAAAAGTAAAACTGAATTTCAGGCTCTGTTAAAATGTCCAGGCGGCTGGAAACAAGGTCTGGCTGAAAGAAAGAGGACAAACATCAATCAATACAGATGTTCTTTCCAAGCTTCCGAGAGGGTATTGCAATCCAGCATTCTGGCCCAGGAGTCAGACCCTTGCCCAGTAGCAGCTGTGTTTTATGTACCCGATCCCCCCTTAACATTTTCTGTTTCAGCCAAGTCTCTGCATACTTCCGCTCTTGCTCTCTGAAATTCAGATGAAACAGCTGCAGGCCACACCATGCCAGGCAGCTCCTTCTTTAATTTTTCTCTCACACAGCAATAATAATAAAAAAAAAAAATTAAATCGGTTGACGTTGCAAGAATGAGAAGGTTAATCAAAACCAGACCCCTCTGGTGGCCCAATTCCAGTTCAGCTCCGAAGGGTGGCAGGGGCAGAGCCAGCTCCACGTGGACTTTTGAGTTACGATGCAAATAGTTGGACAGGGCCTAAGATATATGAGAGTGCAGCACAAGTCCCTGTGTATTATAGGCTTCACAACGGATGGGCTCTTGTCTCATAAGTGCTAAGCCCCCTGCTCAGGACATCTGGCTCATCTCCTTTCCTTCCCAACTTCCAGCCTGAGGTGATGGCTCACTGGAAAACCACCCACTGCTTGTCATAGCTAAGTATGAACAAGCATTCTCAGAAAAGGCCATCACGGGCCACAGGGAACATATGCATATATTTATTTTCCATTAGTATTAATTACATTTTTTAAAGCCAGCTATTTCTTTCCTGTCTTTGGTTGGAACTAACAGAGTCAAGTCCAGTTCTGGGAAGCACAGTTATTCCTCCTAGCCTGAGCACAGACAGATGTGTGTGTTCAGAGGAGAAAGTCCCAAGCCTACAACCCAGATGACCAAACGTCTCCAGACTGGACTAAGGAGCTTTGAATTGAATTCCATTTGCTGACAGAAACTGACTGGAAGAAATCATTAAGAATTTGCTTTTGAGAAGTGAGAGGCACCTACATATCCAAGTGAAGTCAACAAAAGCAGCAGATCCATAAAACATCCTACTCTCAGACCCTTAGGCTAGGGCTTCGTTTAAACATTAGATAGCAAAGTGAAATGTTTAAATCATATGTAATAGCTGAAGGTTTCTTCTATCAGACAGATATTAGCACAGATGAGTTCAGAGCTTTTATGTGCTAAATTTCTCATCACTATGGATTTTGATGGAACCTACTGCTTCTTCGTACTGCAGTCAGGGAAGTAATGTCCAAAGTCTTTTAGTTTCCCTTCTTCAAACTATATTTCCTCCAGATTCCTTTTTCCTACTCTTCTCTTGGAAATGGCTATAAAATGCAGAGGTAAATAGAGCCTTGAAGAGTATTAATTAATAGCATATATTATAAGTAATTAAGGCCAGAGAGCTGCTTTTTCTCAGAAGTTATTCACTATGTGAAAGAGTTAATATAATTTTTAAAGAATATGCATTGCTACACATTCAACTGCTGAATATGAAGGTGGGGAGCTGAAAAGATGAGATACATTCCAAAGAGTGATAAAACAAGAAAAATCTGTCCACTTGTTTTTCAAACCCCAGTGGAGACCGTTTGGGTAAAATTAAAATAAATAAAATAATAAAGTCATAAAATAAAATGAGTACAGGTGGGCCCAATTGTTTGTTGGAATAATGATTGTATATTATCTGGAAAAACTACAGAATCACTGAAGAACTAATATGTAGGAATAGTCTTTGAGTACTCAAGGAGAACCACATTTGCTAACAGACCGTTCTGGAGTTGACAGGCACCTTAGTAATACAAGGACAGTTCCCACCCTTAGTGGTTTGGCTGCATGTCTCAACAAGAAAATACAAATTATGGAATTTGGTATAGAGTATATTGGGAGCCTTCACTCAACATATGTGCCCAGCAGCAGACTCATCCGCTCAGTCAGGACCTTGGCAGCTGCTTTTGCCAGCTCAAGTCTCCTGTAAAGAGAAGGCCTTACACAGTCTTAATGTTTTCTGTACTTACCCTTTGGCAGCCCCTAGATCCATCATTAGATTGGTGCATTTCCCAGCTTTTCTGGCCAGGCTCTTTGGCAAGAGTAAACTCCCCCGACCTAGTTATTCCTAATCCTCATCTCTGGTAAACTGGCAAAACAAAAACAAAAAGCGAAAACAAAGCAAGAGCCCTGCTGTCCTGAAGATGTCTTTGTGAAACCTTAATGAAGCCCTATATCCACCTAGTGCCTTCCTTCCTGGGGAAAAGGGAATTCCAGCATATTCTGTACAATTCAGACTAAAAATTGTCTACATGCCACCACCTACTGAGGCATAGGACATTTCATGTGGTTTTGGCAAGGGACTGTCAGTGGAAACCTCCATCCTACCTACTGCTACCCAGTGGATGTGCTTGTTTTCCATTTGGAAACATTTTATTGAGTACAGCCCTGGCTAGGAAAGCTCCCTGGCCATCACATTTATATTATTTTTCAGAGAAGAAGGAAATGGTTCATTATGCTTCTATAGCATGGCACAATTGCAGAACATGCCTCTGCCCGTTTCCTCATTAATTCCCCCAGAAGCCATGCAGATCAGAACTTTTCCATTTGAGTCCCTCTAGAAGGGATTTATCTAAGTGGTTATCCTTCTTCCAAGACAAGTCACTTTCAGGTTACTCAGAGGTTACTTGGCAAAAGCAAGGTGACAGCCTCAGCTTCCTCTTTTTTGAGGAAGTGTTCTCCATCTTTCAGGACTTTGGTTACAGTGCAGGAGTAAAGGGGATCTTATGGAAGGCCTCTGAAGGGAGGTCTGCAGAAAAGGTAGCGAGTAATAAAGGAGAGGAAATACACAAAAATAATATATGTTATGCTTGGCAATACTAAAGGTTGCCTACAGTAAGAGCCATCAATAAACTCCTGGCTGTCGTTCTCAATTTTCTCCTTTGGAGAGAAAGTTTCCCATGCTTGAGTCTATATACTCACAAGTATTTACATCTACAGAGATTTAAGTTTCCCTTAGAGACAATGAAGATCTGGTAAGTATGGTCCCTGGAGGAGAGAGACTGATTTGTTGTAACACAAAGGAACTTGGACACTTCCTTCACGTATGCATGTGTCAGTAGCAAAATATCAGTTCATCACTGATGAGTTTTACATTAGTAGATTGAAGAACAGAAGTTAGCTCATGTAATTCGGGCAGAAAGTGTCAGTGCTCTGATGCTAATTTCCCAGTCAAGGACAGTTTGCTGCTTGTCTGCTGCTTGTTGTCTTTGTGGAATGTTTCTAAATGACAAATGATCCCCAAAAGTAGAACGACTTCTTGAACTCTTTCCAATTATAAAACTAGCCTTGTTGATTTTCCCCCTATAATGTATCTGTTCTTGTTGACATCAGTCCTCCGAGGTTGAAAGAAATAGATACAGAAAGGGGAGTGTGGCAGGAAAATGTCTTTAAAGTTCGTTTAAAATTTGGAATTCAAAACAAAATCCCGCAGCTTCGTACTAGCCAATAACATGTCAGTCTTGACCCAAGTTGCCTTTCCCTGGAAAGAAGTTCCTTAAATAAAATTCCTCCCTTCCTTTACCTTAATCCTGCATGGTTCCAGTTTCAGAGAAGCGTGTCACACTCTGCAAATTCTTTCAGACACTGTGGCTCTTTCTGTAGCTGGTGAGGCTTTGTCTTTTACTAGACTACTTCCAATGAGTGTCATTTATTGCTGTTCTATCACTGATTGGATATTAAAACTTATGATAATTAACATGAGAGCCTTGTATTATTGTAATGAAGTAGCAGGACTCGTGTGCTCTTTTTACTTGACCACTGTTTTGTATCTAGCATGGTGCAGAATAGTGAGAATACCTAAGCATAACTAAAAACAAAAACAAAAAAAAAGGAGAGAAATAGCAAAAAATTGAAAGCAATAACCACTAGCAGAATCACCCTCACATCTGATTTATTTTCCCAGCAAGTAACTAGCAATAGGACTACAGGTTATGGCCTCAAGTTGCACCAGGGAAGGTTCAGGTTGGATATTAGGAAGAATTTCTTCTCTGAAAGAGTGCTGGGGGATTGGAACAGGCTGCCCAGGGAGGTGGTGGAGTCATCATTCCTGGAGGTGTTCAAGAAATGTGGAAATATGGTATTAAGGAACAAGATATAGTAAGCAATACTGGTGGTAGGTGGACCGTTGGACTAGATGATTTTAGAGGTCTTTTCCAGCCTTAATGATTTCATGATTCTAATCTATGGTTAGCTAACACCCACCAAGTTCAGTGTAGCTGTCTGTTTTTATCAGCCCTGAATTGGTGGCATTTCAGGTATTTCACATGAACCATCTGTTCTGTAGAAGTTTTCTTTGCAATAAAAACTTTCTTCCTAGAACGACAAAGTGGTGGAGAGAAGTTTCTGAAATCATTTGTCTGGCTGAGTTCCTACTGGAGTCATTCATTTAATGTTATTGGAATTTCCAAACAGCAAATTAATTAATAGTGCTGTACAACTAATTAACTAATGTGTCAGAGCTTTGGAAAAGTACACGCTGCCTGTATGTATCTAAACATATACATACATAGAGAGACACACACACATACATCTATATCTCCTTGTATATCTAAGTGAAAAGCAGATCATACTTGGGTAAGTTCAGGGCTGAAGATGTTTTTCATGTATCAGTGGCATTGAAAATTCAACCACGGAATGCTAGGGAGAGTTCTAAATCATGACAGGGAAATCTGGAGCTGAGGGTGAGTTACTACCGGCGTGTAATATGTTTTGTGAGTCAGAAGTGAGTTGCTTCAGCAGAGCAGGATTTAGGAAGAGGTACTCAGCTCTCCATCAGCCCTGTCCTTAACAAATCTTAGTGCTCTCTCATTTTCATGAGGGCTGCTCAACAATGTTTTCAATAATGATGACGTCTCAAGGTCAAGTAATTAAAGAATGTTATCCTATGAAAAGGACTGGAACAGAGGTTGAAATATGGTAACAATTCATTCTTGATATATCTCTGAGGAAAGCTGAATTCATTCCAACCCAAACAGAGCTACTTACCTTTATCTTCTGTGTATTGCTATTGTATGTCAGGTAGCATTTTGTCTTTGGTCTTGTTGAAACACTCCTTTCCATACCTTCTTATTTATTCTCACACATATCATCCATCTTCCTGGCAATTAGAACATAATAATATGTTCTGCTATCAGTACAAATATTAGTACAAACATTGCCTTTCCATGCCACATGTAATTGCTTTTTCCACTAAGTAGAATCACCAGACTTAACTCAGTGTTTTTATTCCCCCTTCACAAATGGGACAGCTGAGAAACAGAGTCTTGTTTTTGGTTTAAAGCTGCAAAATGGATCGATTGTCCAGAGACTTTCTTTGTGCATTTCTGCAGTGCATATTAGGCCCTCTTTCCCTTTGCCCCTCGATTACTAGGCTAATAAATATTTAAAAGAGAGTCCAAACCTGGGACTCACAACGTTTCCCATGTTTTGATTTCACAGGATGTAGAAGCAGGCTGTGTGCCTTCCACCAGTGTAATCCAAGCACAAAGACTTGGAGGCTACCTCTACATTTTCCATAGGATCTTGCGCCAGGCAGCTGGCTGAGACGTGGCATGCTTTTCATCTGTACTTTGTGTGAGCAGATCACCATCAGCATGATTTCTGGTCGTCCGTTCCCTTCTTATCCTCCTCTACTCTGCCCCAGAGGATACCATATTCCCTTAGGAAGAGCCAACTTTCCTGACTATTTTGGCCTCCTAAAATTGTGGGTAGGTAGGAGGGGTTATATGTAGATGAATGGTTGAGACGTGTAAGTGATATCAGCCAAGGTGATTTGTTCCATCATAGCCATTACTAAGACCTGTTACAGAGCTCGATTTTCTGATCCATCTGGACACATAGGGTTGCATTATGATGAACTCCTTGGTCTAAAGCAAATTATTTAGTCTCTCAGTTCAAGAGCAGAGTGATATTTTAATACTGATCCTCCAAAGACATCCTGTGTCTCTGAGGCACTGACCTTAAGCAAGGCTCACTATCTTTCTGCTCCTGTCATTACTGAGGATAAATTCACCTAGGGTGACACTGGGCCAGAGCACATAGCTCCCCTAGCACTTAGCCCATAGCTAAGCAGTGGAGACCTCCTTTTGTGTGAGAAAATTTTGAGGGAAAACGGAGAGATCTACAAGAGAAATACTGCTTCCAACATCCTCAATTATTAATGAGCCCCAGGGTATACCAGTGAACTCTTTCATTTCTGAGGAGAGTGAGAGGAAACTACATGCAGTGACAATCCTATACAAGGTCTCAAGTTAGCAGCTTCTCTTTCCTTCCTTTTTTCCATTACTCTCTGTTGATCTGCTTGGAAAGGTTTGCTTTTCCTGGCAAATTGCTTCTTACACCAATGGGACTACTTAGCTGTCTGCCTTTAAGCCCTGATATGACTGAACCTGAGTGAGGGACTCTGGAGAAGGTGAGGGGAAGTGCAGGATAATTTTGCTCTCAGAAGGAGTCACAAATCTCCAAGTTTGGGACAGCCAACTTCCAAGCTGACATTATCATGTCTTTCAGCTACTGGCAGCAGGAAGATGGGTCAATGCGGGTGGCTTTTGGCAGACATTCATATTATGACATATGATGACACTTTTGCCATGATTTGAGGCCCTCAGGCATGGAAGGAGCCCATCCTTGGACCTCTGGCATCAGAAGAGAGCTGCTTGCAGAAAATCACTGCAGAGAATCATGTCAGAACAGGGACCGAGACTGAGTATTCCACTTTCTCCAGGAGAAAAACAAAGCAGAGGCCAGCACAGACAGGTGTGTGTGCACTGCTGAAATACGAAGTGCACTCCAGGGATAGAGAGTGAAATCAAAAGAGGGCCTTGCCTTACTTTGGACCTGGATGCTGCATCATGTCTGTCTTCTACTACTGATTCAAAAAGCTCCATCCTGCCTGTGATCTAAGTTCAGTCCCAGATGCGTGCTTTAAAACCAGTAGTAATAGATTTTCAAAATAGGATTAAAATAGGACTAAGCAGTATTGGCCCCAGAGCACAGAACTGTGGTCAGATTTAGTGGAGGGGAGGGGAGATTGGAAAGGATTAGGTTTGCACTGGTGTATCTGGTCATCATCTCGTTGTTCTGCTTTGATGTGGTTCTCTAGAGGAGACTGCAAGAACAAGTTTTGCAGCACTTGCTAGACGTGAACTTCTGAACAAGGAGGCATAATGTGGAGGTAAGAGTAGGAAAAAAAAACAACCTTCAGTCTCTTAGAGCTCTTTAGTGCATCTGGCTCCCATTTAGTTTTCTAAATGTCTGGGCACTACAGCAATAGACACATTCTCCTGGAGACAGACCTCGTATGACATGGCTTAGCAAATGCAAAACTTGGAGTGTTCGTCACCAGTGCCAACTTCAGTGACAGAGCTGGCCATGTGCCCCACCTGGAGCATTAGGATTATTTTTATGGCCCTGTGCAGTATTATGTGCACATCTATGTATATATGTAAGAAGTGCGTGGAGGGGTGCACACATGGATGTAAAAGAAGAAATCATTAGGGGTATATCTATATTGTAGAGACAGTGAAGCTGGGCACTCAGCTACGACAGAAACTGATGGAGAGCACCCTCTGGAATGTAAGTTACCAAAAAATAGCCCAGGCAGGCAGTCTGCAGACTCTGCACAAAGTTGCTGAGCAGCCAGGAGCGAGACAGAGCATGCCATGCTCCGTCACCCCTTAACAATGGAGCAGGCGCAGGCCCAGGATGGACCAACCAACCTATTCAAAGCTTTGGGCTGATTTCAGGACACCTACGTAGGCTGTGGAGTCAGCAGGATGGGGCGAGGTGCCCAAGTCTGCCTGCTCCAGAGCTGCACACCTCCCTGTGGGAAGGAAGGAAGAGTTTCTGTGCCCAGCTGACCTACCACAGGGATGACGAGATGTGCTGTGGAAGAGCACATTCACCACCCCAGGAGATAGGACAATCGGCACTGTGTTACAGTCTCACTGCTGCCAATACCCCCACCCCACAGCCCTGCAGGGAGATTGGCAGCTGCTGCACATGGGGTTGTCTGCTCCCTCCCATGGTGTGGTCAGGGCCCTCCCCAAAACACTGGCTTCTGCCTCTTCTGCAGGATGAGCAGCTGGGGAAGTACCTGGAGTCAGGTCATGACTAGCTGGGCCAGGCTGACCGCAGCCCAGAAACTGTCTAACTAGGAGGAGGATGGAAGATTTCCTTCACCATTAGGGCTGAGTTCTCCTGCATATAGGTTGTCAAAGCTGTTTAGATGCCTAATGCCTATGACCGAAAGGAGTTATCTTAGAATCATAGAAATGTGGAATCACCAAGGTTGGAAAAGACCTTCATGATCATTGTCCAACTATCCACTACCACTAATATTTCCCCACTAAACCATGTCCCTTAGTATAGTATCTACATGTTTCTTGAACACCTCCAGGATGGTGACTCGACCATCTCTCTGGGCATCTCATTCCAGCACCTGATCACCCTTTTAGAGAAGAAATTTTTCCTCATATACAGTTCAAAGCTCCCCTGGAACAACTTGAAGCTACTTCCTCGAGTCCTGTTGCTAATTACATGGGAGAAGGGTCCGACTCCAAGTCATAGAATGGCTTGGGTTTAGAAGGAGCCTCAAAGACCATTCAGTTGTAACACCCTGCCACAGGCTGGGTTACCAACTGCTAAGTCAGGCACTAGATTAGTCTGCTCAGAGCCACTACCAGCCTGGCCTTGAACACCTCCAACAACAGGGCAACACCTTCAGGGATGAGGGCAAGACATTGGAGCAGAAAACTGATTTGAATGTTGGCAATCACCTATCCTAAGCCTAACTCCCCTTGTAAGTGCTGTATGAACCCCACTGTTCCAAGTACCTGGTAAAGGCAGCAGCTGTGCTGAGTGCTGGGAGCATCCCTTTTTAATTCCCTTGTTACATCTGTTAACTCGTTTGCCCCCTGTGAGAAGGAAAATGAATCACGGATGTCTTTTGTTTGCTAAATGTTAACAGCCCTGTGGAAAAACCCTCATAAAATATTCATCTCATCCTGCTCCTCTAAATTAGATAGTTACAGTTCCAACAAGCCCTAGAGAAGAGTTCTTCGTTCTCTCAAAGGTACAGTCAAACATTTCTGCAGGCTTTTCTGCACTCTACATCCCCCCCAGCCAAAGTTTGTTCTCCCCCAAGCTCTTCGCTCTTCTGTTCTTTCAGTCCTTCTGTGTATGGCGTTACAATAGGAGAGGCAAAGGTTTCCAAATGCATTCATCCATGTTCCTGCTGCAATGGTAAAGAAAAGGATCTATTTGCTATTGCAAATGAAAGGGAAAATGGGGTGGGGTGTCAGCAACTGAACACTTCCCACCTGGGGAGGGAGAGGGAGGGATCTAAAATGTTTTCAAGCCAGAAGGTAATTGTTAAACCTTGGAGGACATTACACCATCCCCTGTATTCTTGGGTGAAGGCAAATGCCTTTACTCTCGAGTTGTGTCAGCCAAGCAGGCTGGAGCATGGATGCTGCTTGGGCCCTGGCTCCCCGTGTGATTGCCTCTCTAGTTTTCTGCCCTATCCGGGTGCATATTTCCATGAGAAAGAGGATGGGTACAGAGGAATGGTACTGGTGCTGCTGTAAACCTGTCCGTGTGGCTGCACCATGCCTTTCTCTTGCACTGATTTTTGACAACTCACAATAGGAGGGAAGCAATCTTCAGATACTCTTTGTTGCTTGAAAGCACCAGGGAGTAAAAGAAAAAAGGAGAGGGAAGAGACTTAGACTGGAGGAGAGGGAAGAGGGTTTTGGTGCCAGCTCCTTTTCTGAATAATCATTATGGGTAATGACTTGCAGATCTTCAATGTGGTCTGTGTTACTTCAGACTGATTTGTTCCATATAGTGACCTGAGTGAGACTCAAAGCATGTGCCTTGCTGCTTTTTGTGCTCTCCTTGGATATGAAGTAAGAAGTTGTTCTAACTGAGCTAGTGCTGACCTCCCAGCTGTGCTGCAGGCTCCTGCCCACAAGCCAAGGGCCTTCTTATGTAGCAGACATAAAATACTGTGCATGGGGTCCTGTTCATGGCATGGGGAGCTATTCTCTTTTCCTGCGGTGCTTGTTTGGAGGCAAAGCTAGGGAGGCTGCCCTGCATCCCTCGGTCCCTCCACAGCTTCAGCCAGGGAAGGATGGAAGAGTTCAGCCAAGTTTGTGCAGGAAAGGAGATCTCACAGGAGTGGTGCTGGGTTTTCCCAGGCATTAGCATTTGCAGGCCACAACCAAAAGTAGCCAAGAAGCTGCTGGTGAGGAAGGAACACCTCCACACAAAAGGAACATCATTGTCAAAGGAAAGCTGCTGGCTAGCAGGGTCTGTCTGCTTCTGAGGGCTGAGGAGAGGACATTGTCTTTCCAAAAGATGAGGCTGTTTCATCCAGGGAACCTGATGCTCTGTACTAATTAGCAAAACAGACGTGCCTCTGTAGGAGGAAACTGTTGGAAAGGGTAGTGTAACCTCCTGGCAAGAACCAGGATCTGGGTCTCTGCTCCAAACTGCTGGCAAGTGTCACAGGCCATCAGGGGACCATGGAGGTAAAGGAGGGTGTGAAGAAGCTACACAGGGATTAGGGAGTCATTCCTGGGAACAGCTTGTTTCCAAGACCCAGAGGCAAACCTTTCAGTTCATAATTGGGTAAAATTCAGTTGATCCTCTCCATAATTTGTGCTGGCAGGATTTGATTGAATTTGCGAAAACACACAAACTGATGGGAGGGAGGGAGCAAGCTGAGTTTCAAAGAGAAGGAAACAAGGCTCTCCCCTTCCGCCTGAGCCAGCTGTTCCGGTGTGTGCCTTTCGTCAGCAAGTGGCTTTCATACTGGCTGTAAGGCTGCGCTGCAATTAGCCAGCAATCCCACTGAACTCCGCAGGAGTGGGCTGGACTGTTAGACATGCCAGAGCTTGAGAAACAAAGCGCATATTAAAAAAACACCCCGAAATCTGCTAGAAAAAATAAATAAATGCTCTGGTTTCACAGGGCATAAAGTGTTCTTGTTTCCCTAGTGCATATTCTATATGTGGAAAGCAAAAAAATAAAATAAAAATAAAATTACAGCTAATAAATTTTTAAGTGCAGAAAGGCTTCTTTTTCGCATATAGAGGTGCCCAGTAGCACCACTGAAGTTAAAGGACTGTCAACATTTTCATTAATAAACCCTCAATTTTCATGAGTTTATTACTCAGTCATAAAAGCCTGCTTCTCGCTTCAAGCTGGCATATGATTCCTCCGCTCCCGACCCCCCTTCCCGACCTGAACCTTGGGAAGTACACACAGATGTGATTTAAATCTTTACTCCACCCTTATTTTGCACCACCAGAACAACATTAAAAAGACTCCTTATTTGTGTCTCAGGCTGGGAAGGTGGAGGCACAACTCTTTATGATTATACCACAGAGTAACAGCATTGGAATCAGAACCTTTTTTAACAATACAATGAAATTGGTTTGGCTGCAGGAATGTAGAATGGAATAGGAGGCAGATTTCCAGCATACTGCGTCCTGTGAAGCAGTTTGGCTTCACGTAGGAGTTGTGGAAGAGAAAGAGTGTGAGAGAATCAGTCTGACATTTTGATGTAGCTCTTCTGCTTGGGGATGCTTTGAGTTTTCTTTGCTGCTTGGAAGAGTTATTAATGCACAGGACTGGCATTACAGGAACCCTGAGGCACTTCTGGAAATAGATACATACACATAAGTTGTTCAGCTCACTTAGGCCAGTGGTCACTTGTATATGAAGACATCATTTTTCCTTCAGCTACCTGAAGAGATGAGGAGGTCCAAGGGTGAAAAATGGGAAATAAAAGCAGTATCAAATTTTCAGACTCATTGTCTGGGGGGACTTGGGTATCTAACCACATACTGAGAACACATCTTGACACATTTGGGGTACACAGCCATGAGAGGGTCTTTGTTTTAAGAGTCATGGTAGCTTATTTTCACATAAGTCTCTAGGACATTCACTATAAATATCGGTTCTAGTCCATCTTATGAAGCATCTTGGATCCACATGTCCTAGGACATGTCCCATATTATTAGGTTTTAGCTCCATCTGCTTTGTATTCGTCAAGGTCTTCAGCTAAAAGCTAGGCTGCCCCATAACTCCAAGGAGGATCTGAGGCACCTCCTACATGGTTGTAGGGCAATTGTATATACAGAGTGTCCCCACAATTCATATCCAGATGGTTTTGTCTTCATAGGAAAGAATTCAACATCATGGGAAAAGATTTGCCAAACCAGTAACTGCCAGTCTAAACCACAATGAATATCAGAGATGTCTGTGAACTGCAGATCACCTTCCACATGGAGGAGTGAAAAAGACATTCCCAGGGATAACTAAGGTTCTGTTTTTGGCATGTTTCTGTTTATAGAAAAGATGTATTCAGGTTCCTTTAAGTGTCAGGAACCTGGGTGTTTGCTCTCACTTATGGATTTATTCAGAAACAAATTCCTCTGTAGGCATCTGGCCACATAGGATTATGGCTTGTAGGCATTTTTGAAATCTAACCAGGTTAGAGAAAACCCCATGTGGGAATGGGTTTTGGAGGAACAAGTGCCATGTGCTGCTTTAGGTTTAAAGGTATGGGTAAGATTTCTTGGTGCTCCTTTGAACCATTTAGTTCTGCCAAGCTTACCCGCTCCTTTCTGCTCCCTTTGGCAACTTGCTGCAGACACACACAAAGGTGGCTGTTCATGGCCTGGCAGGTGGAAGATTAATCCCAACAGAGGAAGAATTTATTGATGAAGTAACTTCAAAGGCAAAATATCATGGATGGGGAGGGGGCGAGTGAAGCAGGCAACACTTATGTGAAGGAAGAAGGGGGAATCTGTGCCAGTTGGCATCAAACACTAGAAGAGTAACCTTCGTCCTCAGGCTGACACTGGCGGCTCAGCTTGGTGCATTGGCAGCTCCGCTTGCGCTGCAGTTTCAGCTTCCCCCAGCCCCTGGCTGATTTGCTTGCAGGAGTACAAAGGGTACCTGGCCCATGTCCAGTGCCTGCACCAGGTAGAGCAAAGGAGGCTTTGAAAGAAACAATGGGGGTATGTAACAAATCCCTCCTGGGAGAACTGAGCTCTTTATCCCTCCTTCCTGCTCAGTTTGTTGTAGTAGAGCTGGCTAAATCCCTGATGGCCTTGAGGCCTCTACATAAAGTTTCTGTCCCCTGTCACAGGTTGTAGAAGCCAATGGATTTTAATCATAAAATTAATCATCATAATTATTATCATCCTGCTAGCAAGGGCTGGTATCTTGTGGAAGAACAGAGCTACTGCAAGGCATCCACACAACTAAAAAGAAAAGCCTGTGGGAGTGAAAAAGAAATTAGCTGTGAGCCTTTGGAGTTTTTCTACCAAAGCACTCTTATTCTCCTCCAAATCACATTATTCCGTATCTTGGGTGTCCTGGACATAGATGAAGAAGACAGATGATGTACATAGGCAGATACGCAATCCTGTAGAGGTAGCTTCATTTCATCCTAAAACATGCTATCATAAGAACCATGCAACTATTTTCATTGTGGGAAGCAGAAGCTCTTGTACTGCAGAGATGAATGCTCATTGCACACCAGAGCAGGAAGTGAAGCAGAATGTTGCATCAAGATCAAACTGTGTGGGAAATTGAAGGAGACAGAAGTTACCGCATTAGCAAACTAGCCAGAGCTTTGAAGCACATCTTCAGCCCTTGTGAAAAGGGTGCTTTAGTTTTTTGATATTTTTTAAGGCATGCTCTGCAAACACTAAGCTAGTTCAGAAACCTCAACATTGATCATCTCAGCGGTCTTTCATCCAAGAGTTAAACAAGCAAATTCTGGCTTAATCTACAGGATTGTTAAATATATGCAAGTCAAAATCACAGAGTTCATCAGCAATGAAGTCTTTGTCTCAGGTACCTTAGTACATCACTTCACCTGGCTTTCTTTCCATTCCTCCGTTGAAAGAAAGTGAGTGAGTGGTTTAGACAGTGGAACACCAAAGAACAGACTTGGAGATAAAACAGCTTCATAAATAAGCTGTGAAGGTTTACTAAATTACCAAACCCATTACTTACTCCAGAGATGCAGTTAGGTCTCCGAAGAAGGTCTCTGTCTCCAAGATGGCCAATTTCTCTGTACTGGACTGAACCTGGGGAAAGATCAAGGAGAGTCAACATATAAGATTTTGAATGAAATACTTTGAATAGAGTGGGTTCTACATCTCCCCCCACCAGCCTTTATAGATTGTGTTAGTACTTTTTACCTATCTGCAAAGAGCAAGGAGAGTGAGGTAGAGAAAAACTGGGTGCTGAGACCACACGAGGCAGTTGTCTGATAAAACAGTCTATATTGGTTGCACCAGCTATAAGAGCTCCTGTGGCACCCTGCAGCCACAGCCTCTGAAACATAGCATGTTGCTATGCAATATCACCGCTGCTGCTCAGGTCTGTGATCCTCCGTGTTGCTGTTCAGAGCATGTTTTGGTATCATGGATAAGGATACAGGGAGTGAACAGCTGGGAGTGAGGGGGTGGGGGACTCCCAGCTTTAGTGGAGTGGTGCTTGGAAACAACTTCGAGGTGCAAAGCAGAAAATGCTGCTTCTGACTTCTGTCCTTCACAGATGTCAGCCAGGGAGTTAATCTCCCACAGCACTTCCAATGCTTTAGTAACAGATTTGAAGCAACTGTAGCTCCAGGGAACTTGCTGGACTACTGTTGCAAGCCCTGTAAACACTCTGTCACAGGAGTAAGGCCAGCAGTCAAGTTACCAGCTCGGTGCTGGGGAAGCAGCAGTCAACACTTCTTGTCCTTCTCCAGGGTTGCCACAAAGTCCCCACAGACTCCTTTTGCTTCCTTCAGTTCACATAGTTTCATCCATCCATGCATGGACTTCCAAATCTAGCAGAAGCATGAGGTGGTGTTGAGAATGATCCTCAGATCACCTCTCTCTCTCACCAGGCACATAGAATATATCTCAAGAGTAAAACATGGGCTAGAGCCATGTCTTCAGATCTAATCTGCATCATAATCTGGCCTTTCTAAGGCTCAGAAACTCCCATCTGGCTCGTTATAGGTATATGGAGGCCAGTATCAACTTTCCCTGAAATTCAAACTTTTAGGGTCTGAAGTTTGGTTTTTCACTTCTTGGAATAGTACCCAGAAGGAAGGACAGCTGTCATGGATGTCTGGTGAGTGATGGCTGCTCTTCGGAGACTGCAGGACTGGGGAATAAAATGTACTCCTGCTTACCACTACCAAGAAGAAGAAGCTGTAGTTCCTATAGCATTATTTAGCACTAGTACATAGTAAGGCATAGCTTTGCAGGGTATGGTGAGGATTTGATCCTGATTCCAGGGAAGCTGAAGAGATCCTCAGTTCCAAAAGAATCAGAGCATTATTGCCAGGGAAAGCAAAGGCAAATGTGTTTTCAGACAAATGAACTAAAGATTCTTAAAATATTTGTAGGCCATGGTTTACCTTTTGAAACTTCAAAGGAAAAATGATCTCCAGAACGGCCTTGTGTGTCTTCAGCCACATGTAAACCACAGTTCAAGGACCATGGGAACCAAAAGGAAAGAAAAGATATGGAAAAATGCAGGGATATATCACAGATGGTTTAGTGGGAACTACTTTAAGACCATCAGTAAAAGATTTTGTTGTTTTTGAAACTCTTTTTTTGCAGTTAACGTACATCACTCTTCTGTTCTCTGTACCCCGTACTCTCACAGCCTCTCATCCATCTTCAGTATATATTTTGCCCTCAACTCAAACGGTGACCTGAAGAATAAGATTTTGACCTGAGGTTGTCCACTCTAAGAAACCCTCTCCCTTTACCCTCAGTGAGTGCTTAAAACATGCCTTTCTCTTAAAGGCGCTGTCTTTTCTGCAGAGCAAGGAACAGAACGAAACAAAACAAACCTCTAGCATTTTGTAAGAGATGTGACAGTTTTAAAGAAACTGAGTAAATAGTTTACCCACAAGGACAAACAATATTTTTGTTTCTCTAAATGAGCTGTCTTGGGCATGTAGAATTACTGAAAAACCACTGGAATCTCATGTCTGAGCTGGGGATCCCTGGAGACTGGACTCCCAAGGCACAACGCTTTCAGTCCATGACTCTCTGGAAGCTAATTTAGAGTAATTTGTAAAGTCCTGGGCTTACAACTCATGATATGCGGGCTGAAGTGATACACTAACGTGTTTTCTCCTTCTATTTGCTAGACGGAGACTTTAGATACATAACTACATGGTGTGTTTTAGTGCCCAGGAGTAGAGGGGGCTATACCTTCATGGGTGGAGATTTCAAAGCAGAGATTTATCCAGCACTTTTTAGGACTAAAGTGTTGTAGATTTTACCATTTGAAAGAAGATGGACTAGAGTACACCTTGTGAGTTCTGCTAGGTATATTGCCATTAAGTACAAGGTAGAATTGCAAGCTTGCCCTCACAGCATCATGTCATCACTGGGCTCAAGAAGACATTCCTCTTCTTTGGGACTCTGATGGGAGCTCTGGTACTAGGATCAACAAAGTTGCTGTTGAAAAACTTCTGCTGTTTAAAATGATTGTCCCCAAGCTGTGCCATCTGAATGACTTCTGAAAGTCATGAAGTCTTCCCCATCTTTCCTCTCCCTTGCCTTTCCTCTCTTTACTGGTTGATTGATGATAAGTTCATAGATGCAGTGGGACCTGAGTGAGTTTATCCTGTTCTTTTAGTCTTAGTTCCCTGGCTTAGTTCAGATGAAATTGGTGACGTTTCACTGTACACAAACATTCACTCAGAACACAGAAGAGGGACAGTGTGCTAAGGGCAAACTAACTTTAATGGGGTCCTATAGAATATAGCTTCTATAGTTAAAGCTAAGGAATTTAGAGCCTTCTCATGTGTTTCTGCACAGAGATTCACTGTGTAACATAGGCACACTGTAAATGTTACCTCTGGAAGTTCCTGTTTATTTCCATGAATTTTGGCACCAAATTGACCAAAACAAGAGCAAGAGACTCTGTTGCAAGAATTGATGGATGATGGAAGGAAGAATTGAATAGGAGGTTCACTGTCTTCCCTAAGTGGAACTTGGCTTTACCCTCACCTTTGGTATCATGAGAAAAACGTCCTTTGGTAAGCAGGTGTCCTAGAGAGCACTATGTTAATTTTTAAGAAATATATTTTCTTCTTGTAAGTGGGAGGAAGAGGAACATTTTTATACATTTTGAAATCAAATCTGTTAGTAATAAAGAACAAAAGTGACATCCCAAGTGGACATAATCTTCAGCACTTCTTTTTACTACACTTTTTTTTACTACATAGTTTTAAAGCACTCTGTTTTATTGCTTATTTGTGGATTAGTTACAGCATCCTTGTTCTGTGATTCCCTTGCCTTCGCATCCAAATTCCTGATGTGTGTTCAACCACAGTTCCAGGTTAGCATGACTTTTCTATATACAAATATATATTTACTGAATGTTTTTTAAAAGTATTTGTGTGGGATGTAAGATAACATTGAAATTCCTTCTGCTGGTGATTTATAAGGCTATTTTCCCCCTGTCTAGACGCTTTCAATATTTGCAATTAGCTGATGGAAAAATAAATGGTGAAGTATTCTTTCCAAACCTCCATTGGAGAGGGGAAAAATGTCTCCATCGTGCAAAGTAAATGCTCTTCTGTCAAGTTAGCCAGGAAGAAGCTGCTAAGAGGCAAAAGACAGGGAGGATGAGTCTGGTTAGTGCTGTACTCAGGTGTAGAACTTGGATAAGGAAGGGGAACAGAGTTTTTTATAGCTCCAGGGAAAATAAGGAGAAAACAAGCCATTACACCAGAGACATTTTTCTTGGGCTGATTGCAAAATTAGCTGGAGCTGAAGTTAATTGATTGTGTAGGCAGATGAAACAAAGTTGAGATGACTATAAATAGTAACAGTCTTGCTTTCTGTGCAGCTGTAAATCTGATCTGGAGAGTTGTCTTAGATTCATTGTGAACATTCACAGACCATGGAAGGAGAGTAAAATAAAATTAAATAAAACAAAGCATGCTCAAATAAAATAAATGCACACGGCGTCCAACTCAGAGAAACTGGCAGGGTCAGCCTTTCCAAGACAGATGACATCTAGAATTCGATCTCAGAGATCTTGTGGCCTGATGCATTTTACCTGTCTCGCCCCCTCAACCACAACCTGGGAGAGGCAGAATTCAGCTATTTCTTTCTTTTGTCTTTCCAGGATTTTATGTCAGAACAGTGTTCCTACCTCATTAGGGAGGAAGAGGGGAAGTGGAGCACTGGGGCTAGGTCTGTTTGTCTGGGTACTGATGGCTAGGGCTGCTGGAGTGAGAATGCCACATCCCATCAGCCACTGGAAATGAGAAAGACATTTAGTGTAGTATGGAAACTGAATACATATGGGTAGATCCTTGCCCCTCTTTTTCAATTTTCCTTTAAGGGGAAGGAGTTAGCTGTTTGTTGGTTTTTGTTCTTGTTAGTTGTTTTGTGTGTGTGTGTGTATGTGTTCAGCAGGGTTAAGGTTCATGCTTAAATTCTGCTCTGCCAGCTCTGATGAGCAATTGCATGACAGGAGACAGTTATAGGACAGTAAAATCATTGAGGTTGGAAGGGCAACTAAAATCATCCAGTCCAACCATCAACCCATGTCTGTGATCACTCTCGACCAGTTATGGTTGAAAAACCCGAAGAGAAATGGTTGTCAAAGTTCAAGTCAACCCTGCATGTGGCAGGTACTAAACCTGCACCTTCAGCCTAGATGGTCTCCTGAGAAGGTGACCTCCCTGTGACGTGAGGAAGCAGACATGGATGCATTCAACAAGGGGAGCTGTTGCAGACATAACTTTGCAGCTGCATAGGGTTGCTCTTGGCCATTTGTCTGTCCATTTGCAGGAGAGGGGTCACCCTGAAAGTAACAGCTGATAACATCATTCTCACAGTTTAAGACCAAAAAGGGATTATGGAGTAATCTGAAGTAATAACTACATGTCTGTAATTCAGTTGGAAGTAAAGATGTGATATTTTAACTTTTCCAAAAGGGGTCATCCAGCTTTTACTTTTACCTTTTGAGTTGTACCTGTGGACTGCACTCTGCTCTGTTGTATTAGGATCCATATTTAGTATGAGACTTCCCACACTGGAGAGTTATGGTTTACAGATACAACTCAGACAAAAGGGTAGGAGAAGAAAAGAAAATCATGAAGTTTACCCACACTTTTCAGCAGGCTGCTGGCTGATCTGGAAGCCAGCTGCTTCCCACATCTATCCCAGGAAGATGACTGGAATGACTGTTGTACAAGAGAGTGATGAGCATTTGAATAGTCAGCAGGGTGCAGAGGATGAGCAGTAACTTCTCCATCTTGGGTAACTCACTTGGTTGGCCACACTTCTGCTGGGTGATGACTAGGCAGTTCAGGTGCCAACAGAGGCTGTGCAGAAGGAAAGACAAGCTGGAGCAGTACAGCAGGGCATTCCGTGCTCCCATGTCTGTTACCCACAGTTGACCCATCTGATGTGCATGAGAGCCAGGGGAGGAGTCTTCCCTGTCTTGTCTGTGCCACTGAAATCAAGAGATTCCAGTCCAGCCCACCAAGGATCTTCTTCAACTTGAAGACCTGGAGGCTGAGTGTCTTAGCTTACTCTCAGAATAAACCCATGAGGTTGTGATGTGAAAAATGATTCCTCTGTATGACCACTTAGAGAGAAGCAGAAGTCTGGGACTTCTCCAAGGCATAAGAAGCACCTGGATCTTCTTAGAATGGGTGTCAGATAGGCAGAATTATTCTCTTGGGTTCATCCCTGTGTTTGGGTTTGACCCAGCCTGCTAGGCAAATTCAGCTCAGTACATGTAGCTGGGCTGCTGTATCAACAGCACCAGTTGTGGTGAGTAAACCAAGCCAGTGGTTTGACTGCTAAAACACCTAGGGGAAAACCCTCTTGGATTGCGTTTCTCATGTCCTTTGTTTGCTGATAAGAAAATGACAATCCAAGAACATAGTACTAACCCCTCTCCCCCACAAAAAATAATGCATGCACTCTCTACCTGACCTGTTGCCTCCCTTCTGGCAAATGAAAGGTTCTGTGTTTATCTTATTTTTTACTGGGTTTCAAAAGACAATGCTCTGTTCTTATGGGGGATTCTTTTATCAGCTTGGGGGCCAGAACCCTATGAGGAGTTAACCTAGAGGTCACTTTCTAGTCATTTCACCACTCAGTCAGAAGGGTCACCTTGGAGCTTCCATGTTTAATCAAGACATTTTTACAGCTTCTCTCCTAAAGGGAGAAGTGCACTTTGATTGAAGATAAAATCCATCAAATGTTGCAATTCATTTATCCCGGCATCACAGAGTCTCTGTCCATTTGAGGAAAGGACTCTGTGCACGTGTATGATTGTATGATGCAGAGTCAAACTTCTGGGGGGTGGGGAAGGAGGACTGTTGGGCCTGTCCAATGTTAACATCTTCGTTCTGCTGAACCCCAGCTGACTGCTCTGAGGAGATAAACGAGGCAAATAGCTTCTCTTGAATATACCCTGCCCAGGTCTGTAAATCAGCTTTTATCTCTGGTTTCACTCGCTTCTATGAATGTAGCTTCCATATGGGAGACCCACGTCTTTGATATGACACTACCGTATTGTAGGACATGGCAATCAATGATATAAACCCATATTTACTTGCCTGTATCTGTTAGTCCACCATGTATTCGTGTTCTTCTTGCCCTGATCCTGGTCATAGAGGTGAATGGAAAACCTGAAGTTTTCCACAAAGTCAGTGTTTTGGTACAGACTTTTGTCATATACAGTCCCACTTCCTTTCCCTTTGCCTCAGCAGCAAGAAGTATTCTTCCAAATTTTGAGACCGTCTAGTTTCTATCATAAACCAGATGGTTCCAACCCCATGATGGGTTAACACATATATGTCTGAATGGGAATCAGGTGTGTTTAAAACTCAGGGCCCCTACCAGGATAAGAGAAGAGTTGCAAAATCCCTGAAGTACCTGTATTGACACATTTAAACCAGCTGTGTAGCAAGCAGTGAGGAAAGGCTTGTTTCGTGTCTCCTACCCACTCACACCTCTTTCATGTTTTGCCCAGTTGGACATCTGGCATGTTTTTTGCTACACACCCAGTGCTGAGCTTTCATTTCAGACGACCCATTCTGATTCTATCGGAGCTGACTTCTGCCCTTATAAATGCATGAAACTCAAGACTTGTCTTGAGGCAGAGCCAAACACTCAAAATGTTGCTCAGTGATGGGTCAACCTCAAAGGTCTGAAGCATCTGCTCTTTTGTGCTCCCAGGGATTCAAATGCTGATGCCCACAATCAGTCTCTGAGTAAGGCAGATGGTATTGTCCTGAGTGTCTGGCCTAACTGATTCCATCACTTAGGATTCTTCTGCAGTTCATCTTACATTTGTTTCCCACTGGAACCATGCAAGAAGAGACTTGCCACTAGCATTATGTTAATGGCAACTGAGTGTATGCACCTGGTCCATCTTATTGTATTCAACAGGCATCCCAGATGAAATCGCCCAGTGACCTAAAATAGTCAACTGGTGAAAGGTCTTGCAGAAAGAAGTAACAGGAGTATGCTATTTGGCACTATAGAAGGGAGGTTATTACTCCAAGACCTAAAGAGAATGAGAAATGAGTCTGGGAGGATACCAGGAGAATACCAATATGCTGAGGCGTTGAGAGGGTTTAGCTACGCACATCACAGTGATTCAGTAGAGCATATTTATCTCAGCTCCTTGGCCTAAGTTTCCCAAAACAATGTATTTTTGGTTGTGTTTTGTTTTGGTATTTTGTTTTATTTTTTAATTGTAACCAACACTGACAGAATTAACTAATCTTCAAATCATAGGTACTGTAGATCTCCAGCTGTGTCAGTTCTAGTCTGGTATGAATTTCAGAATTGATGTACACTGTACATGTAAACATCTCCTATGTTATCCCTCCTGAACATAAAAAGAAGGGTCAAGTAAGAATTCAGTTTTGTTCATCTCCCATCCTAATGCCTCATCCTTGGTAAGAGCAAAACTTCAGGAATTCCTGTCTTGAATGTGTAAGTAAAAAAGAAGTCACCAGAGATGTCAGTGGAATTGAACTGGAAAGGGAGGATCAGCGGTCTTAGTTCAAGGCAGACAAAGAGCCTTGAGAGGAAACTACACAGGAGTGTGGAAGCTGCAAGGCAAGCCAGTAGACTGGGTGGGGTGAAGGGCAGCTGGGAAAGGGGTGATGAAGTAAAAATGGAAAAAGTTGCTGGGTGGATCAAAGTCCAAGCAAGGATTTATAAGAGAGGGATAAAAGAAATTTGGAGAGTGAATACCATGAACAGTAATAGGATTCAGCCATATTCTGAAGGTTTTGGAGGGGAGGAAAAAACATTTTTCCCAATATAAATTTTCTGCTCCTTCAGCTCTGTGCTTCTTGAGAGCTCTACCTTTGTCCCTGTGCCAGAACTTCCAAATTCACCTCATTTTGAAGCCTTGTCCATGTTTGCGATTCTACCCTTCCAGCTTCTTACCTTGCTGCATGCTCCTATCCATGCCAGGATGGCTTAGTACAGGCTTCTCAGTTGACTCTAGTCAGGTTCCCTCCCTCTCATTCATCACATGGTTGCTCAGATCTGTCTGTTTGAGGGCCAAGTACCCTGAAGTCCATGGACTCTTTTCTCATGTTCCTTTTTTATTTCTTGAGAGACCAGATGATACTGTGAAACCTCAGTCCTGGAACATGCTGGTGACAGAAAGGGAGAGGAATTTCTGCCATGTCGAATTCTCTATCATAGTCTCATGGTCCATTTGGTATTGAACAGTCACAGGTAGAATGGTAGAGCTAAAGAAAGCAAATAAATAACTTTATTTAGGAAGTTTAGAAAATCTTGGATACCTTCAGCAGTGTCTAGTAAACATACAATTCCTGTTACTTCAAAAAGCAAAGGATGAGTTCTGCTAGTTCTTGTGGAATGAGCTACACCAGCTCTTGTCCGCAGCAGGCTTGGAAGGTGCATGCCGGCCAGTTGAAGTGAAAGCAATTAATATAGACGTTTTTACTACCCTTATTAAAAGGAGAAGCAAGCTTTGATACAACACAGTATCCACTAGATGATGCAATTAATTTATTTTGGCTGGCCAGTGCCTTTGCCTGGGTCTGTGTGTTATTAGAGGGTGGTGCAATGGTTGTTCTTCCCACTGCTTGCATGCCCCAGGGTCAGGTTCTGCTCCACCAATAACATGACTCATCTATGCATAAAACAATTCCTCAAGTGATACCAAAGTGACCACAACATCAGTCAGCTTCCAATCATCTGAATCCAGTAATGATGGCTACTTCCCCAGAATCCTCTTCAGAGTAGCTCACACACTTGTTCCTAACCACAGATTGAAAGTCATCAGGGAATATGTTGGTTTTCACAAAATATCATGTGAGAAAGGCCCTGGGCTGGGAATAATTTACATTTTTGCCTTTATTAATATTTATCTCCTCACTAATGAATTATGTTGAGTGCCCTTGTAGAAAGTCACACTTAGCCTAATGTGGGTGCACTCTGGAGAAATGGTTGGCATGGTGAAAGTAAGCAACCCACCCAACTTTGACTACTCAATATAATCAAGCCCTTCTGTGCTTAATGCAGAAAAATTGTCATTGAAGTGACAGTCCCGTTCCTAAGCGGCCCTTTGGAGGAACTCTGGTCCATTAGCTGTAAAAGGAGCCAAGGTTAGCAACTGGATAAACAGATACCAAACAGTGACGTGAAGATTTTGGCTCTCCAGTTCTCCATTCTTGATTCTGTAGCTTTTCTTAAACATGTGTCTTCTAGTTCAAATATGATAGAGCAAATTATTTATGAAAGATGGATAGGTTAAGACAATAAAAGTTCTTGACAGTTGGTAAAAAAACATTTGTTTTCTTCTGTAGGTTGGGAAACAGATACCCTGCTAATCAGAGTAATAGATCAGACTGGAAGAGTAGCTTTGTGATTTTTCTCAAACCTGACTTTATTTTACAGTGAGAAATTTGTTTTCTGCCTGTTCTACATGGAAAGAACAGTGAGAGCCACTTATGCAGGTCAATGTGTTCTGACAATATCTTCTTTGGGATACCGAAATAGTTTCGCAGAATACATTCACTATTTTAAAATATTTGTAATTTTGAAATGTTTTTCATTTTAAAGTTTTGTTAGTATTTGTTCCAAATCAGGTACAGATTTGACAAAGCCATGGTGTTCATGAAAATCTACATTTCAAATGCTCTGGTCATTTCTAAGGTCTTGAATGGGCTGCATTTAGGAAAGTACAACTTCACAAATAATAGCCTTCTCTTTATTCCACAATGAATCAGGCTGAGAACCTACCAAACCCATTGCATTTTTGTCCAGCAGCAAAAGGCAGCTCCTGCTCGTTAGGTGTACATGAATCCCTTTACAGAGGCAATGTATTATATTTTGAACTCTTTGGAAATCAGAGCCAGGTTCACAACATGCAATGTTTTTGTATTCTCCCTGCCTTTGCTCAGGACTGGTGCCAGAGGAGAAATAAAAAGAAATAAAGAAGAAAAGAAAAAGTGATCTCCTGACCAAATTCTCCTTGTAATGAATATGTGTGAGAGTAACTATGATCTCATGGAAATCTCTCTATGTGATTGAACGTGTCATCAATTTGGCTATGTTACGTGCTCTGTCCCCTGTAACTCACCTCCAGCAAAATGATTTCTGTATCAAAGAAGGAATCTGCTTGAAACTACCCTCACCATGAGCTGTGCCTTAATCTCTTTGTTATGATTGTTTACCACATAAAATAAAATAAATGAATGAATGAAATACGAATGAAATAGAACTACAGGCTTGCAAACAACATTTTCCATGCTCAGTTCACATTGATCTAGCAGCATTATGGTGCCATGCAAGATCTGGTTTGCTGCCCAGCAGCCATGGGAACACTGGGTACGGGAAGTACGACATTATTGCTGATATTGTTATTTGTACTGTCCTAGCACACAGTGTATGCTATGTGATTGACTAGCAATGTATAAAGGGGAGGGGTGGCAATACAGTTGAGAAGAGTCCACCACACCTAACAAGCAATTGAAGGTCTCTGCCTTTCTGCCTTATAGAGGTAAGATTGTGGGTACTCAAAAGCAGATGGGATGAGTTTGGGTAGCTAAGAAGTTCAAATCAGAATGAAGAGCTTGTATTCAGAAGGACTACTAATTTTAAGTGCAGGTATATTAATATTTTGTTGAAATGTTAAGTAGAGTTAGGGAAAAATCCATATGCTAGGAAAAAAAAACACCAAAAAAAACATTGGCCTGAGACAGAATATTTTATTTCTGAATTGGCCCAAAACATTTTGAGTCAGATGAGTTCAATAATAAATTATATTACTTTCCAGTAACAGTGCAAGGTTACAGTTCAGGACATTTTCTCAGTAGATGGGACACTCTTTGTTATCCTGTAATGCAATGCAGATGTTTCTCTTGTTGCCTCATGCAAAGATGATTGTCTATATGGATTTTCAGTGTTTAGGCATGTAACAACTCACACAGTCCAGGCATGGAGACTGCAAAGAGTAAACTTCCAAACTACATATCCCAGAAGGCCATGACACAAGGGGAAAGCACAGTTTGAACACTAAAGTGACTTTAAACAGAGCGTTTTGGGGTCATTTTAATGCACCACAGGAAAACATTTTCATTTCAGGAATGTTGAAATGTTTTGTTTTGTTTGAAAATGTCAGGCAAAATGCTTTGACTTTGCCAGAAAAAAAAGTTCGCTTGTTTTGTTGTGTTTTCTTTTTTTTTTCCCCAAAATTTCCACCCAGAGAAAAAGACTTGACATTTCAGCTCTTTGTTCCAGTGTGGGATGAAGACAAACACTGAAATGTCAGGATTTACTGCAGAATGAAAATTCTGAATTTTGTCCAGCTTTTGCTATGGTGTCTTGACCCCAGCATTTACGTTTTGCTTTGAAGTATGGATTGGTTTTCAGAGAATGGGAATGTGTTCCAGTCCCTGTGATGTTCTAGGCCATTTCAAGATCAAAACTAACAGGTAGTTTCTGAAAATCAACAGGAAGGGGTTGACAGCTAAATACAATGTACGAGTTCTTGACTGTTGACTTTTCACTCCTTTCACAAGCAGGCAAACTCCCTTTGGTCTGCATATGATTTTAGCCTGATTAATGCAAATCAGGAGCAATTGGAACCTCTTGTCTTGAAGTAATTGGAAGTTTGCCCGAGTGAGGTCTGATGGAAAAAAAATAAAATAAAATTCAACCTTGGACAGCTTGGCCCAGTGCAAACTTTGGAGATATCTCAGCAAGTATGGTAAATGTGGTCACATGCCCTATTGGCTGTGAGTAATTAAGCAGCATAAATCTGGATTACCGTCACGATTCACTCTGTACAAACATCCTTAGAGGGATTTTGTTCTGCAGGCATCGAACAATAGATCGGTGGGAATGAACTACAAGAGGATTACATGTGGATATTGCTTTATGGGGAATGGGCACAATGACAATAGGATTTATGGTTTTGCTGGTTTCACGGATTTCTTAAACAGACACCCTTTATATGGCTAAGCATGAGCTCCAAACTGAAAAGATCAAGAAACACAGTGGAGCTGAACATTCTTTTCGGTTAACTCTGGATAATCCAAAATTTCCAGTGGCAAGTTTGTCTCTGTTTTAGGACCTTTCTCACACATGGAGGATCCAGAGGTGGCAGTATGCCCCAGTCCTATCGTGGCTTAGGTGCAGAAAGCTCAGGGTTGATAACCACAAGAGTTCTTTTTCAGTCAGCTCAGAACTCTAGCTCCACCAGGCCTAAAGTAAATATTTCTTTAGTTCAGGTCTACAGTAAATGTATAATGTACAAGCAATTCTTCTCTGTTTCCTCTGAACATCCAGTCATCATCATCATATGTGATATATTCACATCACATGAGTAATCTTGCTTTACCTCTGTATTTAACAATTATTTGTATCAGCAGGTTCATGGCCCGGAGACCTGAAAAGATGTTGACATAGAAAACCAGCTCTTACCTCCTTTTCTAAATTTATTTTGTTACTGTGATAACTGGTTTGACAAGATCTAAATGACCTAATATAGGAATTTCTGATATGTTCTGTCAAAAACAGTCATACAGGTATAGACACTGTAAGGCACTTCTGAAAGATGTGTACGTGAGGTATTTTCAAAATCTTAGATGAGTATTTTTTTTTAAACTCTTAAACAGCAAAGTCCCAGAGGAGGTAATTTTGAGCGCAGAGGGAACATACAGTGCTTTGAGTAATTTTTTAGAGGGTGTTTTTCACAGAAGATAGACAAGGTATGAGTGCTAAAATCATCTCAAGGCTGCTAGAATTACACCCTTATTATTTATTTCACAATATATCCGAGATGAAGTGGGTTGAATGTTGTACATTCACATAGGGAAAAAAAAAACTTTTTTCCTTGAAAAGATTCTTGTCTTCCTGTAATGCACAAAATTTTTGAAACCAGAAGCTGGATTCCTAAAAGAACAGATGATTGATCTCTGCTGGGCATGGAAAAAAGCCAGCATTCCTCCACCTCCACAGTACTATGCTTTGCCCACAGCAGATACCAGTGGGTGTCGTTGAGCTGGGATTAATATTTCATTCTGGCTTCAGGTGCTTGTGTTAAGAAAGAAATAAGTAGAGTTTTCTAGCTGGGAGAATGTGAGCTCACTTGTGCTCAAGGAGCAAGCTGAAGGCAAGTAGGATTATATGAAAAAGAGAAACCTACCTTTCAGTCCACTCCACGTTCGTGGGAACTCTGACACTTCAGAGATGGTCCCTTGACTACAACAATTTAATTGTCTGGGGAATGGGCCACTGTTTCATAAATGCCCTTATATTTCCCAGAAGTAGCTTGACAAGCATATTCACTGGTAGGAGACCATCTGAAAATTGTAATTAGCTTGCTACTGGTCTGAATGATTTGACAAAGGTACAAAACCATTACCTTTTACAACCCCTCCTACCCTAAAGAGAGAAACTAGATATGGTACCTATTCTGCACTGGGTCTCACCCACACCCTGCACCCTGGGCTGCCTCATAGAGGTCTCTGGCTTGCCTGCAGACTGCATCCATGGGCATGCCAAGTCCTGTACTATCCAGCTGGCTGATTTGACCATGTGGAGTTCTACCTTCTTGAAAGGATGCACTCCAGCTATGCAAGAGGCCATGGTCAAAAGTTTAGCATGTGGACAGGGGGCAAGCACAATCTTGAGGACACCATTAACAGACGTTAGAGATGTGTCCAGAAAATCAAACAGAAAATTGGAAGTATGCTGTCTCTGATGTCATTGAGTTAAGGTCCAGGCTAGGAGATAAGTTCCTGAAACACAGCTGAGCCAGTTCCTTGTGTATGACACAGCTGTGTCATTCATCCAGGATGTCAATTATTTTCCTAACAGCCAATTTCACATCTCTCCTTCCATTATGAAACAGAAATCATATCCAAGGGTGCGAGATTGTTCTCAAAGATTTGTATGTCGAATTTCAAGTCTCTGGATCACTTTTCCTTAGAGGTGGCTAACCTAACTGATGGATATTGGTGTTCACTCATCTGGACATCTTCTAGTATTCGTCCCTTGAGCTTGGCACAACCTTACCAAATACTCATCAGAACACTTAGCATCTCCTAATGAGCCTTGCAGCTCCAGTGTCAGACTAAACATCAAGCTGTAGATGTCTTCACAACAAATCTGTTGTTGTGACGACTGATGATCTACAGCATCCAGAGGGCTGGATTCAAAACTGATGTTGGAGGCTGGTGAAGAGCAACCAACCCACTTTCCGCTCAAAAAGTAAACACCAGCCAATCTTGCGTCAATTGAACTAACCAGCTGAAGGGGAAAGAAAACAACAAAAGGAAGAAAAAATCCATGCAGTTCCCACTGCTTTTTCTTCAACTAGAACGACTGAATGTTCCCAGCTTCCTCACAAGGGAAATGATTTTATGTGCTAATGTTGGAGGAGAGGTTTGGAGACTGCCTCAGTTAATGGAGTCATGTAAGGTAGCATGGAAAAAAAAAAAAGAAAGAAAGCAGTGATGGTAGAGTAGTGATAATAAAACATACTTTGAAAATGAAAGCAGAGGAAGGAGTTAAAGGTGTTAGAAGCTGAAATGTAAAATAACTCAACAAAAAGGATTTCAAAAGGAAACTGTTTTCCCTTTTTCCCATAGGTCAGCCACTAGGCTGTCTTGAAGCAGAGAGGAACAGTGGACAAGGCAGTGTACTAGGACTCAGCTGATAAAGATCCTGCTCCTTACTTTAACCCTGAAACTCGGAGTAACTCCAGGTAAGCTTCTCCTATTTCCTGGACCTCATCTTTCCTCCTGCTTTTTGCTTGTCTTCTCTGCTGCAACCATGACCTTTGGGGCAGAGAAGGAGACAATGTTCCTTGGTTCAGAACATCCTGGGAGCGGCTCATTTCAACACAAGTTCTCTGAGCAGCCAGAAGGTTTGCTGGTTGAGAATGCTCTTGCCTCTCTGGCCACATCAGTGTCTTGCCAGGAAGCAGCTGAGCTCTTGGCAAGTCTGTATGATCCAGGCATCCCCAGTGACACCAGGAAACTGCTGTGCAGTGAGAGATTTCCCTGAATGGCAGGGATTCCCTAAGTTTTCCTGGAATCCAAGACAGTAGCACCGGAATTCCCAAGAATCAGGGCAGCTGGCTGATATTTTTTTCTTTACTTTTGGTTTTGTTTTTCTCTTCAGAAACAGCCAAACAAAGGACTTTTCATTTTTCCTTTCCCTCTCCCCTCCAAACATAAATAATGAAAAACAAACAGTAGTCTCCAGTACATGTGAAATTATGTTGGTTCTTTTCCTGCAAAATTAGAAATGAAAACTGATTTTTGAAATGTTGGAATTTCCCTGAAAGTCATTCCTGCTCAGGGATGGGATAAGGTCCTTACGTCTCTCCTCAGACTTCCATACATAAATGTAAGAACAACAGTGTTGAGGTCAGACCAACTGTCCAATTTTGCTGGCATCCTTTTCCAGAAGATGCCAAGGGACATCAAAGCCTGTGTAAATATGTTACAGACCTTCCTCCGAGCACCCTTCCTGCATTCAGTTTTCTGTGGCTGTCATTGTGTCAGAGGTGGTGCTTCAGAAAAATTGTTTTATCTCCCATATCTCTCCAGTCGTGCTTTGAACCCAACCTGTGACAGTGAGGATGGTTTAGCTATGCTGCTAGTGAAGAAATATCTATTTTCGTTAGTAATGAACAATGCGGTTTCTTTGGCGTTGACTTTGAAGACTGAGTGTAGGATTCCAGACTCCATTTATCGTCTATGGAGATAGATAGCACCCTCAGGGTGCAATTCATCTCACCTTGGTCTACACATCTGAGACACAGGTGAAAGGCCCTTGGAAGGCACCCATTTCTTCTCCCTCACCCATAAAGGGAGTCTAGGGTGACTAGCTCAGCTTTAGAGAAGTTAATTTCACACATTCTGGCTGAGGACAGAAAATTGTGCTAGAAGCAGGTGTCTTCGATCCCACTTAACATTTAAATCACTTAATTGTCTTATCTTCAACGCAGGGAGGGAGACAGAGACCTTCTGCCTTCAGCATTCTTAGCCACCACAAATTCTACATTTCTCAGGTCATTAAGGTTTACAGCATGCATTTCACCACATTAGGACTGGACAATTGGTACAGCACAGAGATATCTTCACAGGACAGACCCAGCAACAGTTGATGTGCAGATATCCGTTTTCTGAATACCAACTTGACTGAAACAGATTGAGCCATGCACACAACATAATACATTGCTTTCTTCCCTCTCACCTGCTTTTCTCTAGCTATTATATTCTCTCTGGAGTCGGTTTTTGTAAATCCCAGCAGTTACTTACATAACATGGCTGAGCAGAATTAAAAAGGTTTAATGAAAGTTTCATGACCCAAAATACCTATTTTTTCTGCGTTAAAATTCTGCTTATTCTGGCAGATAGGATTTTTACAACACAGCTCCCTTCATCTGTGATTTAGGTCTTTCACAGCCTGAAACAAGAGGATTGTGCACCAGAGCTCCAAAATCAAGTGGAGGCTTTATCTTAGAATTCTCCCCTTTCTCTCCAGCAGCTGCCTGAATTACCTCTGTACCACTTTAGAAAAACCCAGTCCTTGAGATGGCTCTCAGATGCTGTCTTTCAGACCATTCTCCCATCTCCATTGCTAATGAAGCCTTCAACTCATAAGTGAACAGCCCTTAATTTGATTTTGCCCCTCGTGGGATTCATGTCTTTGATATAATTCTGTTAACGTCAAAGGAGTTTACAACAAGGGCCCATGTGGGACCTTGTGTACAGCTGTTCTGTTCCAGGCTAGAGGAACATGCATTCCTCTACCACACCCAAATTTATCCTGGGTTATCAATATTCTGATAAGCAACTCAATTGCCTTTGCACTGGTTAGGGAATTTCTCTATTTCTTCCTCTCTTTTCCCACTTTACCTCCACTTTGATTTTTTGCTTTTCAAGCCACGACAATCCTGGCGATTCCTAGATCTCTGGATTCCTGCCTCATCCTCCCATTTTTACTAACATACAACTCTGTCTGGAGCCGGATTTAATTAGACCACAAGAAAAATGAACCACAGCGAAGTTACATCAAGGGTGTGACTCCAATCCACAAGAGCCAGGAAACACAGAAGACTTAAAAAAGAAAAAAGAAAAAAAAAAGAAAAGCAAAAGAATTAAAACCGAGAACAATCTTTGTCCTAATCCTGTGGTACCCTAGCTCTAATGCAGCTATAATATTTATGCATATTAGGTACAACAGGGAATCGCTGAGGAAAAAGCTTTGAAGGGGCAGGAAGGGTCTGTGGAGGATCTGCCAAAATGCTTTGGCCCTGTATCTTTATTGCATGTGGGTTTGACACTTTGCCAAGCTTTATGACACTTACATCAAGGTTGTTCCCTGCAGTGATGCACCATCAAAGCTAAATCACATACCCATAATGGAATTCACAATGATTTCACCGTGTCTTGGTTGGGAACATGTTATCATTAGCTTCCCATTTTTATTACCCCAAATGCCTTTCCAGCTCACAGCATACTGTGCTTCAGAAACTTCACTGCCATAATTGTACGTCATTGTGTAAATTCAGCAGTAAGTACAATAGAGACTTGGTCTATCCCGAGGCCTCCAGGCGCTGATGTAATTGAAATAATAAAGCATAATCATAAGGAAGAAAATGGCATGCAGGTCTGTCATGCAGATTATGGAAATGGGTATGGGTGACTGATGCTGATGCAATTCTCTTTTACCAAATGAAGGAAAAGGATTTAGAAATGGACTGGTCCTGCATAGCATCAGCAGTTATGTTAGCTGCCATATGATCCTTCTCTGGTTGGAAAGGTCTACCCCAGCTATTGTAACGGAGTTTGAGGCTATGTCTTTTGAGCTTTGGGTTTTGTTTTTTAATTCCTTTGATTACTTGTTTAAAACACTTTATTTTACCAAAAAGAAAGAAAACAGATGAGACAGTATCATCTGATAACTTGAATGCTGGATAACACATTGGCAAGGCTCTGTTCTTATATTTCTCACCAATTTGTGCCTCAGCTTCCCTCTTCACGAATAAAAATTGGATGGAAACATTTAGAAGCCCTCCACTCTGTGGTGAATTCTGAGTTTAAAAGGACAAAGCTGCTTTGGAATTAGCAAATACTCAAATGTTTGTTTAGAAATTGTGCGGTGTGAAATGTGGAGGGCTAGTTAACTTTCTATCGAATTTTAATGGAGCTTTTTGTTTTGCTTCTCAGACGAAATTAGTCTTCTGTACCTGTTAATTATTCCACTGAGAATTAAAACACCTAGTCATTGATCACATCTCATTTCATGTAGGGCACAGTGTTTCTCACACCTGGGAAAGCACTGTGAACCCAAAACCTCAGGCTTACAGTTTTATGGGACGAGAAGTTCTGTAGCTGGAAGAACATTTTGGTGGGAGGTTTAGTTGCTGTGATTGGGTAAGCTCAGAACTGGAGATAGACATTTATCTCTGTAATGAACTCTTTAGTGGTGTTTCCTGGTTAATTGCATCCCAGGTGAGTTAAATGGCAAACTGATTAAGGACAGAGGGGAATGAGGAGGTGAGGGAGGTAAGCCTGGGCAACTGGGGCATCTATAAAAGAAGGCAGTTAGAAGACTTCCAAGCTCTCTTTTTCAGCAGGGCTCATCTGGTAGCTGGCTGGAGTTAGCAGAAGATGAGAGAGGTTTGTTGGTGTTGTATACCACCTACTTTTAGATACAGCTCAGTGGGGAACTTTCTTTGTTGGATATGGGAGGGGTTTGGCTTTTGCTAGTTCTCTCTTCTCAGATAGAGCCAAGCTCTTCAAAGAAAGTTAGCCTCCATGTTATCTACCTTTCGGCATTTCTGCGTGACTCATCAGTGTGCTCAGTTGAATAGAGAACAGTTATCAAGTCAACCACAAGATTTTGCAAACCACTTCAGCATCGTTGTAGGTATCTCACTCAAACATACCTCCTGTTTCTGCAGGTATATGAGAAGAAAATGCTGGCAATTGGTAAGTGGTCTCTGATTCACTGCTGCCCTCGAATTTAGAATCCAGAGTCCAGAAAAAGAGGGCAATATGCAGAGGATCTCCTCAAGAGGAGAAACTGAAGGAAGTGGGAAATCAAAGGTGCTGCTTTATCCTTGAGTCTGTAGTTACGTGTGCATGCACGCAAATAGCTTTTACAGCAACCAGGAGTAACTGAAGAGTTCTCTGCTATTAGCTATTTTTTGTCAAATACAGTAGGTTTATGAGTGGAAAAACTGGATCTTTTGATAAGAACAACTACCATTAGGAATATCCATTGGAATGAAAAATAAGATAGTATGGAAGAGAGAACCCTATAGAGGTTTCTGACTAAGAGCAAGGAAGCCAGGTTCTTGTTCTTTCCCGTACCTCTTGGAGGGCTTAGCAGAACTTTTCCTTTCTGATGTTGTTTCTCATTTGATTGGGACTTGCAGCAGACAGAGCTATCCTCTTCTTCTCTGTATGTACTGCCCCCACAACAGCTAGCCTTTCGATTTTCACTGTAGTTTCTAAGCATTCCTGAAGTTAAAAAGTAAAATTAAACTGAGAAAATTAAAATTGTGTCCTCTTTCACTTGAGGCTGGAAACCATTTCCTCTCTTGGACAAGCTGCTGATAGCTTCTCTGAAGCAATGGATTAAGAGTGTATCTGAGCTTGGACTTGCTGGCTGTGTTCACTGTTCACACACAAGAAGGCATAGGGGACAAGGATATGGAGTAGTCTTGCGGAGAAAGATCTAACTCAGTCTTGTTGTCCCAACGTGAGTCTGTCATGAGTGGTCCAAACAAGACTGCTTGTGCTACAGCTCTGCACTGATGGAGATGAGCAGATCTCTTGCAAGGGGCGGGAAGGAGTCACTGCAAAGTGTTTGCTATATCCTAGCAAACAGATAACAGAATAAATCTGTGTTTGAGAGCTGAATCTTGTGGTGCTTCAGCACAAGCATTTGGGAGGAGCTCTGTGAAGGCAGTATGCTGGTTTCCCTTCCCTGTTCTACGTATTTCTGGTGGCCTTAAAATACCTTTAGTTAAGCACAGGATATGGATACCCAGTCAGAGCATTTTTCTGCTGTTGGTAACGTTGTTTCTGCACTGAGCTGCCCTCCTTCTCCTCTTTCTTCTCTCCTAGGAGATGGAACTGCACGAGTAAGCATAACTTATTATTTGCTGACTTGTGTACAGGCCAGATCTTCTCATGGTTGAATTACCAGCCAGCCACTCTCAGCCCATCTCAAAAAAAAAAAAAAAAAAAAAAAAGCTTTTTCTTGTGAAACTTTTCAAGCTGGTTTAATCCACCTTGGGTGGCGAGCTCCATGTGTGCTCTTCCACTCCTGGCACAAACTTTGCATTCACCAGAACCTAAATTAGCTCTGGGTAATTCCAGCAGTGCCTTGGTCAATGGGACAGAGGCTCCAGCTGAATGCATCATACTGCGTGCTCCCCATCTCTCTGGGTAATCCCTCAGTTTGTGGGCTGGGAAGAAAAGGGACAAGAAGGAAAAGAGGATCAAGACAGTTCCTTGGAAATATGAGTGTATCCTCTTTCTCCAAGGCAGGAGACTCAGCAGTTTGAATTGGAGATGCCTCAACAGCTGTATCACAGGAGGCCAGCACAGCTGGGGATTACAGGCAGCATCCAGTTGATCTGTGCTCTTTTCTATGAGATGAGGATGGCTCCTCTTTCTTTCATTCCCCCCTCTTACTAAGTGTCACCTATACTTAACAGTCTTCTTCTGGGATGGTTTGCAGCTGTATCCCTCTTTCCATCCATAAGACCAGGGACTATTTTATGACAGAATTCACCAGAGGGTGCTATTACACATAACCTTCATTTTTCTTGGCTTAGAAGAATGGATCCTTTTAAGGATCCTTTTAAGGGGTCACTGAAACATTGCCAGTTTTAAGATGCCAACCCTCTTCTGGGTGGGAAGCTGCAATAATAGCAACAACAACAACAACGAAAAACAAGAAGGCAGCTTCTTCCTCTTCTTCCTCCTTATTTATTTGGCTTGTTTGTTTGTTCAGTTGGTGGGGTTCTTTTGCTAGAACTGTTCAGCAGGAACCAAATCTTATTCCAGTTCCCCACCTCACACCCAAATTCTTAATGTTCTGGGAAGGGTTCACTGAATGCCTCCGTTCTGAGACTGATATAAATAGCGAAATTGTTTTTGCACTCCTACCTCTGTGTGGTGGGTTGTGGTAGAAAATGTTTGCATTTACTATGGCTACGTAGAAAAAGGATGCTGTAGTTTCCCATCACCACCAAGATATCTGTGGTTTTGTTTGCACTGAGAGGACCATCTCTTAGGGATGGGCTACAAGAACTGTCCTTTCTGCAGCATGGGGACACATGGCAATTACAGACTTAGCCCGAAGTAGGGCACATCTACAGTTCTGCCTTCCTCATGGGGAGGAAGAAGATGACAAGGATGAGACTGAGGGGCTGCTGTGCTTCTTCTGCAGGTGGTACAGTTACAGGCAGCCAGGGCAATTTGACAAGCACAGGACAAAGCATGTTGCAAACAACTCTCAGGCTTGCAACAGAGACCTGTTTGTTTCCCCTGTTTAATTTGGGAACCATGCATCCAGGCACACTTGGTATGTCTCCATGTGTAAGCCTATACTGCAGCCTATTGATTTTCTTCACCCTTGGCAAGAATATCACAGCGGATTTTGGCTTTGCCTGTAATCTCTTGAGCGGATGAGACTAGAAATTCAATTGAGAGCTTAACTTGCTGACTGTCTGCACTGCCCACATGATGGCTGCTGTGCTCCTTTGGCTCTGGTCTGTAGCAAGTTTGCTGTCTGTTCAGGCAAGGAAACTTGGGTACGGGGTGGGCATGGCTGGTTCCCATCTGCACACTGGGTCTACAGACATTGAGGATAAATCTGGTTCCAGGGACTTGGCTCTGCAGGCCAGATCCGGAACATGAGCACATCTCCCAAAGGCTGCATAGGTACAGGCTCTGTTATTTTTGATAGATATCTGGTTTTAATCTGGAAGCAAGTCCTTGAATGCAGCCACCTGGCTCCTTGACAGTACTGTGTGTTGCCTAGCAATGTGAGGAGAAGATACTGGATCTGTTTCTTCCCCTATCTGTGCCAGAACCAACCGGAGGAAAGATAAGTTTATGATGAAGAATTAACATCTTATTTGTGGAACGGTCTTCTTACCACCATATGGCTTTAGTTGGAACAGTGGTCACCCATGTAGTGGAAGGTTTTGAGCTTCAGTCTATGCCTTTTGCAGAGTGTTACTTTTTGGCAATACAGCTTTGTTTGCAACGTGGTTGCCTCTAAGCTTCTTAAGCTGGAAGTACTGTCATTCCTCCTAGATTTTCCTGCCCTGAATAAAACTAACTGTAACAAATGAAAATGCAGGCAAATTTGCATAAAGATGAGAAATCTTCTCCAAGTCAGCAGATATGAAGGCACCTGGAAATTCCATTATATTATTAACATGCTAATTCAATAGATTTTTCCAAATTGTATCATAGCTTAGAAGTGCACTGAAATTAGTGTTCTGTGCTGCCAGCACTGGAAGGCAAGCAGTAATCTTAACAGTGGTGGGATGTTTATTGGTTTATTTGTGATTTCACGTGTTTCTTAAAAGGATAATGATTAAAATGAAGTCAAGAATCAAAATAATTATCCCAACCTACAGATACATTTTTAGGTTCTTCTGCTTAAGGAAGCAGTGGTCTTCTTAAGTAAGTACTGCTATAGAATCTGCTCCTCTCTACTTGGAAATATCACCAAAGAGAAGACTTGAGTTAACCTTTTCTTTACTGGAGAATTTAAAATGTCTTTCTTTTTGTGCCATGCCTTTAGCGGATAAGGAAATCTTCTCCAGCAATTGTTCAGTGCTTAAAGTCACTTAATTCAATGTGAAGATTTCAGTTTGACTTAAGATTGAAAACTAGAGCCCCAGCATTCAGTGCATGGGGGTCTGAATCACTGGTGCAGGAGAGAGGTGGGAAAAGAGGACGTTTGCCTCTTTCACGTAAGTTACCGTATGTTGCTGTCAGAGTCTGGAGTGAAATGACAACCCATGCATCCAGGAAATGGACCAGAAAAGGCTGCTGTCAGTGAGATTCATTAAATTCCCATTCTCTTATGTGCTATGACCTTTTCAATTTTTTTAGGAACTGTATTCCTGAAGTTATTGCAGTGCTTATTTTAATAGTAGTGAAGTGAACACCTTCATCTGTGACTTCTTAGAAGTTTGGAAATTTTCATGTAGTGGTACTTAAATCTGTGCAGACAGCAGAAGAGGCCTCAGAAATGTGAAAGTTTTAATTAGTTCAATTGATAACCACATGGGATAGAGACACAAATGAACAAATGCTTTTGGAGAAGTGAGGTGAGGTTTCCAGACATTCTCCTTGCAATGGCTCACTGATTAAATTTGCTGCCTCTCAGAACTATGTTAATGGAAAGCCAAAGGCTGGTCTCAGATCTAATAAATTCTGTTTTAAGGAATTGGAATGATCAGCTTGGTAAAGCACAAATCAGGTTTAACCAACCCAATTGCCGTTTGTGATGAGAGGTCTGACTATGTGGATAAGGGCAGAGCAGTAGATGTCATATGCCTTGATTTATTCAGACTTCAAATACAATCTGTCACTGCATGCTTGTTCTGAAGCTGAAGGAGTGTGGGCTAGATTATGGAGCTGTTGGATGAGTGAAATAGTGGTCCGGAGTGCTAGGTTCTAGAAGTAGCACTCCCTGGCAGGTACCTAATGGATTACTGCTGAGGTCTGTACTGTGGTATTATTTTCATCAATGACCTGGAAAATGACAGAGAATAAATCCCTATCAAATTTGCAGGTGTTATTAAGTTAGGTGGAATGTTTGATGTTTCAAAACACAGATCTTTGGGGTAAAATGAAGAAACTTGAAGCCTGGACAAACAGAAATTTTAGAACGTTCGGAAAAGAAGAGTACTCATGGAGTACTGATAGTGCCGTATACTGGTACTATTTGGGAAGCAACTGGTTGAGTAGCAGCCTGCACCAGAAGGACTTACAGGTTATGATGAATGCCAGGTTGAAGGTGTGCTGACAGTGCTCTGTCACAGAAAATATGGCAAAATAGCAGCTATCATCATTAGGAGGAAAGTAGCCAAAAGCTTGAAGAAAGCTAGGTGAATGTGTGTATTTCAGCAGGGTCACAAAAGCTTTGTCTTTGCCATGTTCTTCCTCAACCCACCTTGGTTGCTTTATTGTTCTGATGCAGACTGCACTGTGGCTTTGTTCATGTGAAGACATGGGGTACTAAGATCAAAGCTGTCTTGGGTACCATTCTGTAGGTTCCAATTACGCCCCTGGTTGAAATGTAGACAGATATTTACATCTTGATTTGTTTCTGGAAGTTCCTTCCTCTTCCTCTCCCACTCCCACCCTGCACCTCAGTGTCTGAAGTCAACCTCAGCTAAATACCAGAAGACACCAGAAATGTGAGACAGCTGCTTAGATGCTCAGAGAAATGACCTGAAAAGAAAGAGCTAGGTGACACATCCCAGGAAACGGATCGTGCCCTAAAAGGAAAATGCATTCATCATTCAGATAACTTCTGCCACAGAAAAGCCATCTGGATAAACAAGGAAAGAGTTACACAATCATTGCGCAGATCCTCATCCCTTCCTGTCCACTTGTAGAACGGCAGATGTGTTAAACAAGGCTTCATCTGTGGGCAGAAAGGAGAATGAGAGCCCGTGGGGGGGAGGCAGCACAGCCTGGGATTCCTGAGGCTAGCAGTAAAGAGAGCCAGTGTCGTGTTTCTGTCATCAGATCCTTTGTGTCATGCATGATACTCACAACTGGAAGTTGTGGAAGGTCTGAGGAAGACCTCAGACCAACACAGTTGAGTCACCAGGAGAAAATGGAAACTGTGGGTCTCAGAAGTCTATCTTCAGACTTCTAATCAAGGCATTGCTAAGTATCATCACAGGATCCATCTTATTCCTACACCTCAACCACACTAATGGCCAGGTAGAGAGTCTGTACTGCAAGAGACTGTCATCAGCTGACCACCATGCATTACCTGTCCTCACTCAGCTCAGTCCTGAGCCCTCTCGTTCCTCCCAGCTTCCTCTCCCTCTGCTCTCCACATCTTTCCTTTGTGCCCCATCTCTCCCAGAAGGAAGGAGGAAGCTGAAGGTGTCTGGTGACCTGGGGAAGCAAGAGGAGAGTCTGAAATTCAATAGAAACCATTGGAGCACTGTGATGATTTTCTACAAAGCCAGAATGGAGGAGGAATAAATTATTGCTGAAGATTCACAGACTGACAAGAACCTTATATCTAAGCAATTGGAAGACTTTTTCATTTGTGCTACCTTTTATAGCTAAAAATAATAGAAGCATTAACCAAAGAAAGCCTCTTGTCACCTGCCTCCAAAGGCAAGAAAAATCTTTGAGGAAGTGCCATATTCAGCGCTGTTTTTTCAGTTTGGAGAGGGTCAACACTGAAATCTGACTGGCAGCCTCAAAAAAGGAATGAAAACTATACCCCTCAAAAACCAAGAAGAAACAGAGCACTGCAGAGGCCTCACTCCCACTCACTCAAGAGGAAAGGCTGTAGGCCAAACTAGAAAGTCATAGCAAACTGTGTGAATTCACGGACTGGGCTGAATCCCTCATAAATAGTGGAATATTGTCTGGGAGAAAATCCATTATGAGAACAGTCTTGGAAGCTAGCTAGACTATGGCAAATCTATCGAGCAGCTGAGATAACAAGAACACACGCAGAAGAGTTAAAGGCAGAAGGAAATGGGTGTACAGTGTGTGTCATAAATTACAAAAGGAGAGTAAGCAGGGTGTGCATGGGAGACTGAATGCTGTGAGCAAAGGTCAGGACCAGACACTGAAATGAAAAGGTACATGTGTGATGCAGCAGAAGCTGTAATCTAATTCTTTCATAGGAAAATTCACAAGGAGATGGGAAAGGAAATATTTTTATTTACTTTTTTTTCCTCTCCTGCCAAATACTGTGGGTCATTAGCTGGGACAGGCTGTTGGTAACAGAGCAGGCTCTCCAGAGACCAAGTTCTTACATCCCAGCTCTGAGACTGCCAGTTAAAGCTGAGGCATCTCAGAGAGTCACATCATCTACAGAGATCAGCATTCTCTGTAGGACTGGCCTGGGATGCCTGGCTGCTGTGCCAGAGACAAACTGAGGTTGTTTCTCATCTCAGAAGAGAAGGCAGGAGGGTTTAAGGGAAATGAGAAGGGGAAGGCTGGCCTGTTTGATTCAAATGGTCCGGCCCATAAAGGGAGTTGCTATAGGCAATCCCAGTCTGTGGCATGAGCTCTCCACTGAGCAGTTCTAGAGAGGCATTTAAATCCCTGCAGTAAGCTCACACAAAAGCTGTGGATCAGACCCAGAGATGTCAGTATTCTAAGTGAAGGTTCCTCCCCTGGTGCTCAGGGGAAGGGCTGTGCTGTGGCAGAGCTGTAATTTACTCTGCAGGTGATGATGTGGTCTTCGGTCTTTATTTTTAATGCTCAAATCCTCTGTGTCCTGTGACCTTGTTCCTCATTCATAAATGGTGAAAAATATCACTTCCTCATTATGAGGAAGAAATTGAGAGTAAATAGCTGGAGATGTGTTGATGCATCTGTAGAAGTCATGGAATACTGCATCTGTGAAATATGGCTATGTTCATACATAAAATATAAGCATACAGCGTTACTTGTGCAGGGAGAATCAACCTGAAGCGTGAGCTCAACTGCTGGACTGCAGGGAAGGAAAACTGAATGACAGCCTGAACTCCTGTATGACTCTGTCCCACTCCCCATCCCCACCACCCTGCTCAATATATTTAAAATCTCTAGAGATCTTTTAAGATACTTGTGCTTCCCATTGTGCTGCCTTTTATTGGATTTTAGGTGCCATTCAGTCAACCCCCCCCCCCCCCCCTCAGCCACTCAAATTCTCAAATTCTTGAAATGCTGGGATCATATTTCACCTGATCTGGCACTGAACCATGTTCGCTATCTCACCCCAAAATTAATTAAACCATAAATTTTCAGAATAAACATGCAGCATCTACTATCACTGAAACAGTCTGGGCTTTGTTGAGCAAACTGTTATGAGAACAAAGCTACCTCTTTCTCTTTCTTCCCACCCTGCACCTCTCTTCTCCTGATGCGTATCAGCAAATGCAGTAAATACAGTACCTCCCTCCCTGTTACAAAGGAATATTTTTGTTCTGCTGTTGTCACCATTTTATAGACTTAGAAGAAATTGCAACAGCTCACAGGGTAAGGTCTTACAGGAGGGCATTATCTCCAGGGAAGTAACTAGTGAAGTGGAGTTGTTCTCCAAAATTAATACAACTGGGTATTTGTAGGGTTGCTTTTTTCCTGTGTGTTTTTTATGTGCCCAAGGAGATCATTTGGGTATGCCTGGAGTTGTTAGCAATAGCCTTGTAGCTATCAGAATGAGCAGTTTCTCTCCCTTTTGATCTTTCTTTTCCTATAGCCATGAAACTTTGGCTCTGACAGTTCTTAAAGCTTGGAAGATATCAACACAATGTTCCAAAACAATCTCCAATTAAATTACTGGAGAGTAAATAACTAAAACAAGGACATCTACTCTTTGTTCGGAACCCCTATGTAGTCTGCAGGCTGATGAATCCATCTCAGACCTGAAGGAAGACTTGCATGCCCTGAAACTTGCTTAGCTTCTCCAATTAACTTGCTTGTTCCAGTTAAAATGTGCTACTTCTCCCCACAGTTTACAGTCAAGAACTCCACCGCTTTACCCACGTGATTCAGAGACCTTTATCCTTATCCTCAGGTCTTCTAATCCCATCTGTGCCCATAAAGCAAACTGGACAGCTGCTTGGGTGGGAGACCTACAGAGCATTATGGTTGCTATAGGCAGTGTAACTAAAGGTGGCATTTTTATTCCTTGAATCAACTGTCAGCCAACACCCTCACCTGGTATTCAAGGTTGTGGTGGGTTGATAGATATAAATCTGAGCTCCTGACCAGTTCTGGTCTTTGGAAATTCTCTAGTATGTCTGATTGTGGTTCTGGTGCAAATGCCAGTGTTCTGGCCGTGTTCCAGCTCTACTAATTTACAGTCTTCCAGCTTACACTCTTTCTTCTGTGCTTCAGTAGGATGCTGTGCTCTTCTTCAGCTCTTAAGGATCTGTCTAGTGCAGATAAATGTTGTTTCTCCTTAGCCAAAATAAGGCGGATTGTACATTTATTGTAGGGTGTTCTTCATGAATGGTGCCATGGAAAGGTGAATGTGGTATTTGTTCTTGCTGGGGCCTCACATCTTTCATCCTGGGTGAAATCTGAACTCCTTTACTCCAGGTTCTCGACTGTGGAATGAGATCTCCAGGGTGTAGGGCCTCTGTTTTATGCTTGCTGCTGCCAGAATGTTCCAGTTGGCCAAAAGGCTCAAACACAGAGCCAGGTGTTGAGATCAACGTGTCATCTGATGCGGTACATTATCATTATCATCTGCTGGGTTGGTTCTGCTCAGTCCCAAGAGGTTTGCATGTAGCTTCGCAACTCTGCTGGCAAACTGGGAATGGGATGTTTCTGTGAAAAGGGTAAGGCAACAAGTAGTTCTTCTCTAACATTTTTATTTCTGTTCTCAAGTTGGGATCTAGAAAATAAGGCCATAGTGGAGAGAATAGAGAAGAGTTTTAATACCAGTTTGTCCTTGAACTGTTAGGGTTTCATGCCATGTCAGAATTTTCATTGAGAGATCCTACGGGCTGTTGCCTGCTGTCTGTTTTTCACCTGTTGCCACGGACAGACTTGTGAATCACTGTGCACTCTGAAACCAGAGAGTAGACCCTTGGTTCCTACGGCATTAATCAGCCTAGTTTAGACAAGAGCATTTCCCTTCATTTCAGTCTCTCCCTCCCCACAGTGTCTCCTGCCAGGATGTCCCGCTGCCTGCTGGAATTAATGTGGCTGAAATATCCCTCAGGATTCTCCTTGAGGTCAGGAACTCAGCCTCTGGATCCTCTTTATTTCTCCTTTCTAGCCCTGAAATTTGTTGTTGCCAAGTGAATTTTGCTTCCCCATCTAATTCTTCATATTTTCCAAGGTCACCTCTCCCTGGCAAAGAAAGATTTGGAGAGAAGACACAGAGGGGGAAGTCCAGTACTGGATTGCCTTTTACCTCTATAATTTCAGACCCACCTCTCTCAGCCCTGAGATCGTTCAATTGGTGCTCTGTGATGTGCTACAGTGCAAGCTGTTGGCACTTCCCAGAGTGTTGAGTCATCCTCATGTTACTGGGATTTTACTTGCCTTCCACAAGGAATATCTTTTTTGCTTTTGTTACTGAAAGACCAGGTTTCTTTTTTTCTTTTCCCCTGTTTGTTTGATACCTTTCCTGTTCCTCCATTCTGTCCTTTTCTCATCCCAAACTCAGAACTGTCTTCCAAGAACACCCATCATAGACCAAACTGTACTGCATTTCTCTGCTTTCTGCTCCCTACCACTTCACCTGAGCAAGCCTATACATCTCACAGCAGTTCTCAGGAATGGCAATGAAAACATCTTTTGACTCAAGTTTCTCCTCACTTACATCCTCTTCAGATCTTGAAGATCTGGAACTAGCTGGCAAGCTAGATGGAAGAGTTTTCTTCCATTCTCATTCACGGTGCTTTTTATTGCTTCCTTCCTTCCCTCATCATATTGTGCCCAGTGAACTTTTAAAAGCAGGTCAGCATCTTGTTTGTCAGAAAAGCATTTGGCTCACTGACAATTTCCAGATCATGCAGCTGATCACATTGTGCCTATCCTGAAGCCTTTTTAGGGTTCTACACATCCCATTTGCTTTACCCAGACAAAAAATATTAGACATCCAGAACATTTGGTCCTTGTGAATCCACCCTGCAGCCCACTGCAGCCCTTTATACTTGCAGACCTCAACCTTCTCCACGTGTCCAGCAGAGCAGAAGTGTCTCAGACTCCAGCAAAAACTCACATAGGAAAAAGTTAAACATGAAACCCTCCCACCAAACTGGTCTCCTGATGAGATGTGAGGGCTGCTCTAGAAGCAATGGCTCCTGTTTTATTATTTTGGTCTACAACATCAGAGGCAGATGTTGGTGGCATGGCAGTAGAGACTGAACCTTCCCACTTATATTCCATTCCATTTTGTTGTTGTATCACAGATGTCAGCAGAGGGGCAGTCTAACAAAATGGTGTCTGACATGGAAGTGCATATGAAGCAAAGGTGTTTCACTGAATTCTTCCACGTGGAAAAAATGGTACCCACTGGCATTCATTAACACTTACTGAACACTCAGGGAGACCAAACAATGCATGTGACCACAGAGAGGCAGTGGGTGGTTCATTTCAACAGTGGCAGCAGTAACATGAAAGACAAGCCACGTTCTGGACTGGCATGAAGATTTTTATGAGTGAAGCATGCAGGCTCTTGTTCATTGCTGCCGAAAATGCATAGCTAATGGTGGTGACTATGCTGAAAGATACCATTTGGAGCTGGAAATTTGCTCTATCAAATAGTGTTTGTGCTCTTTGATTCTGTTGTTGTTTCCATGGAAATAAATAGAAGGCATTACTTTCAGGGCAACCTATGTACCTGCAATCAATTTGATGAGGTGAATGGGTAATGGGTCTATCCTACAAGAGGCTGTGATTCAGACGTGGTTCTTTTCATGTGGCTAAGATTATGTGTGCCTGAACTCTCATCTTAGAGGCTTCAGTCCAGCTTTTGGCTAGGAGCATCTCCTTGGGACAGCTTCTCCCATCCTCTCCCTCCTTGTGTTGCTTTTTGTTTCCTCTCATTGATGTAATCATGCATCACCTCTTTCCCAGACTCATTCCACAGAACTATGTATCTTTCAACTGATGTCACCTTAAACTTTTCTGCCCTCAGATTGCTGAAATGCCTGGCCACTAACGGGACTGGCACTGAGTAACTCGACAGGTTGTTCTTCACTGCGTAGGATGAACAGCTGATCTTCACGCTGTGTCTTTGAGCAAGAAATTAAAGTGTTACTACATCTTGCATTTCCCTAGCGACATAGGGAAAATGATAGCGTTTCTCTGCTGATTCATCTGCTTTTACAGTTTTGGGTGTTATGTTTATTTTCCCAAAGCGTTTTTTTTCTTTCCCAGACTCTCCCAGGTCCCAAGGTCGGAGCTGATGTCTGCACTCCAAGTGCATCCTGTTTGTCATAGAATCATTTAATTGCCATTTAGGAGAACTTATGCAACTGACCTTTAACATGGCAGAGTCTCCCTGCTGCACTTAATTCCTTATGCTGACATATGAAAAGAAAGAAAAAAAAAAACCCTTCCTTTTGGCTAGTAAGAAAGTCTTCCCACAGGGAAGAAGAAAAAGGTAGGTGGGGTGAGGGAGCTATGAGCTCAGAGTGGCCGGTGGTTACAGAAAGGGCTTGGTTTGGATGTTGCTTGCTTCTGGGGGAAACTGCAGTACTAATTGCTCTGTAGTGAGGGTGAGGAAGTTTTTTTAGAGGGAGAAGTTAACGATATTATGAAGGAAACAAATTGGTTTTATTTCTAAATCACTGCATTTAATCTCAAAAGATCTGTTCAAAAAGCGTGTCAGGATATGGGAGGATAAGAGGAGGAGAGGGACGGCTAGGTTGCTCTTCTCTGTTGCTTCGTGTTCCCTTCAATGCATGATTTTGATAAACGGTCACCTGACAACACCTGATAATGCCCAGCAGTGGATTGGATTGTTTGCCAATCCAGACCCAGAGTTAAAGGATGTTGCATTCCCTTCCTAACTGAATGGCCAGTTCTCAGAACTAGAGAATAACTGATAGGGAATAACAAGCAAAATTCATCACCCTTTCCAAATAAAATAGTTTATTTGGATTAGATGATATGAATCCTGGCTGCCTGACTCTCATGTTCCTCCTTGTGAATTGACGGTGAAACTCATCTCATAAGTAGTAGCTCATAAATAGCAGGCTGGCCTTGAGGAAAATAACAGTGTACAGTATCTCTCACTGAATCAAATCACAGCCGAAGATTTTCAGCAGTGACCCAACAATACTCCTTCAGATTGCTCCTTCTGTGTGTCCCAGACACAGGAGCTGCTGAAGTCTTTGCCCTGAGGACTCTGTGGCTTCACTTCTGTTCTCCAAAGTTTTGAGATACCGACAGCAAATCAGAGCCAGAGCTAATGGGTGTGGTGTAGAGTAAACAGGGGTAAATGAAGTTCAGCTACGTTCCACGCATATCAAATGCAAGGAGACAACTCATGAGGCAGAAAAAAGTAGCACCTTTCCTTCCTTCCATACATCTACTGGATGATACGAAGTGCAACTCACTGGTATTGCTTGGATCCCATAGGAGCCCAACTTACCTCTCCCTAGTGTTTGCCTCCTGTCAGGCATGTTCTGTTTGCAAAGCAGAGTGCTTTATATAGGTAAGGACATGTAGGGTTTTGGGGGGAAGCAGTGCAGCCCTTACTGATGCAAAATAAAAGATTTTCTGCTGAAATTACTTAAGACAGGGGTATATGCACAGATATTTGTTTCATTTATGATGTGGCTTCTTATCCCCTGAGAGCAGGACTACGTGGTCTATTTATCATCTGTCACAAACAAACAATGTGTATTTTTGGCTTCTCCTTTCAGGGAAGATAAAAATAGTTTGAGTTAGCATGACATGACTTAGGTGGGGACTCTTTTATGGTTTTTTGTTTGTTTAGACAATTGGGTCACAGGAAAGCACTCCTGTGAGAACCACTCTCATTCCCGGAGATCCAGGGAGGTGAAGGGGAGGGATCGAGTTGAGATTAATGCTAAAATAAAACATCCTGTGAAAAAAAAAAAAAAAAGAAAAAAAAAGCCTTTGTCTCTTTAACACTAACTTTGAGGTAATGTAGAAGGATGGTAGAAAAGTTCAGCCTTAACTCTGCCCCTTCTGATCTTATGTCTATACTTCAAAACACACCATCTGTAGAGCCTGTGTCCTTCTCAGATAACAGAGCACATATCAGTCTGGTGAATCCCATTCCTGTTACAGACAGAATTTATATTGTGATTCCCCATTCTGCACTTGTGTACTTTCCATATGGTCAGTGGTTTACAACTATTAGTTCATTTTTTAAGACTGTATTTATTTTTACTGTTTCCAAATTTCAACTTATTTGGTTCTCATACACTTTTTGATAAAACCTCCAATCTGTAGTTTAACTGCAAGTACCATACTTCCATGCACAGTTTGTAGTTTTTTAACTGGCAGCTTTAGACCCATGTGGTCAAGGAGGATTTCAATACAGAAAACTCATCAGCCATTTTGTAATTGCCATCTCCCCTAAGTATATGCGATTTAATTAGGAATCAATTCACATACTGAAGAAAATCCCTCTTCTATTGTCTTTTGAACCTGATGGTGGGATCTCAGTGTGTGTGGCAGCAACCTCAAATAATTAGCCAGGTGCCAAGTGGAGACTGTTAAACCTCTGTGACCCTAAACATCTGACTGGATGACCAGAAAGGATGTTTTGGAAGTGATTTTTGTCTTGACATGTTGTAAAAATGGCTCTTAAAAATCATTGTGGAAGCAGATGTGTTTGGGTTTGAGCAATATTCCACAACAACTTGCCCAGAGCAAGCCTGAGAGTTCACTAAATGGCTTTTTCACTTTTCAGTGGTACAGTCAAACAGTACTGCGCAAATCATTCCCTCTACCCACTTCACCTACTTGCAGTGTTAATGGACCAGAGACATGATTCCATTTAGCAGCTCTGCAGCAGCACATGCAAACTTTTATGGTCTTGTATTGTTCCTCGCCTTTGGAAAAATGCCAGTCAGGAAATGCCTCTCCTCACTTCCCCATCCTTTCAAACACATAATGCAAGAGATTGGAGTCAATGTCTATTGAGTTAACGGACAGCCATCACATCTATCCCAGCAGCACATAGAGGCCATTCCTGATATCAGAACTCAGCTTAGGATAGTTACTGTCTTTCTACCTCCCAGGTCATGGGCATGGGACAAGTAGCTCTGCCAACATTCTTCTCTCCCAGCTGTTCAAGGTTATTCGTCCCAACGCCTTTCCTCTCCGCCTCCTCAACCATGTTCTGTTGCCACACATCTGGCTTTGAGCATGGAACCACTTCTTGGATCTGATCCCTAGCAGCTGTCTGCTGCCAGTGCTTTCCCACAGAGGATAGGGATGGGATCCAAAAGGCAAGGGGAAATGGAGGACAAGCTGGGAAAGTCCACAGCAGGTGGAGGTTAAGACAGAACCAAATCTCCACAGGTGCAGTGTTCTTTTCCCTCCTCTCCATTCAGCTCCATGGGTGTCTGCCTTTACTGAACGTCTCTCCCATCTACTTCTTTATTATTTCTGGAATTGCAGCCTGCCTTCCCTGCATTCTTTACCACTGCATGAGCCCTTTCTGGATGCAGACTTCTGCATCACATTGCATTACCAACATGGAACACCAGGAGCACATCTTGATGGATGCAGCAGAAAAGAGGCGTATGACATATATCACTCAAATCATTAGGACAGAGACATTTCTTTCTTTTTCCTAGTGCCAGATGTCAACTAGATTCAAGCAGAGAATTTAATCTGTGCTGCCACCCCTCCTTGTCAGAGAAGGAATACTTCAAGGGTAATGAAGTACCAAAATCAGTGAGTGAGCACTGAAGAAGGGATAACATGGAGGCTGGAAATGTACTACCTGTCTCTTGTGACAACAACAGAAGGTGACATGAGCTCTCCAGGGCTGCCAGATGAAACATCAGTGTCATTAAGAAACTGGAATTGTCAAATTCTTCCTATGCCCAAGGTTTGTCATTGTGATGGAGCAAGAGTGAAAAGCAAGAGAAAATTAGTCTTGACCAAAACCCATCTGAAACATTGGAAGTCTATCTGTTGCCTTCCACAGCTTTAGATCTGGAGATTCTCTCTGCCCTTTTGTGGGTTTGGCCTCATGATAAATTCCAGAGCCAGAGAATTCTAAGCAGAGACAGATTAGCATCTTGTTTTCAGAAGCCTTAAACTGGAATATATGGATCTGTTTATTTTGCAGATGCCAATAGCTAACACATCCATTGTGTTCAGCATACACAGTGCTCTGAAGCTGCTGCTAAAAGAGGACAGATATTTTAGCTGGCTTATTATCAGCCTGCATGCACTGGAGATGGATCCCTGGCTTTTAGTTCACCCTTGCTCTCAGTTTTATTTCAGCACATTGTCCTATTAATGATCAGCACTCTTTGAGCTGCATTTTATTAAGTTGCCTGGAGGCCCTCTGGCATCAGCAATGTAAATATACTTGTGGTGATATTATTATTATTAGATTCATGCTAATAAAAGGATAACAACCCAGCAAAAGGCCTTTAATCAGTCTGTGCTGTGTAGGCAAAACCAACTTTTTTTAATTGGGATTTTTTTCTTCCAGCCACTTAGGGTCCTCTGCATCTGAGTGGAGAAGGAAAAAAGAGACCATCAGCTGAGTTATTAATTTGCAAGTTTTTGTGTTTTTTGATGATTTTTTCTCCTTTTCTCTGCTACATAATTGGATTGGAATTTCCTTTCCCTTACTTAGAATTTCACAGAATGAACCACTAACATCCAGTCATAAAACCTCTGCTACACCAGTAACTAGCCTACTTATCCACTAAAGAAAGTTCCCAGCTCTTGGTTAGTGTAAGCTGAAGGAGATGGTCTGCTGGATCAAAGTAAGAACCCAATATCATGTTGAAAACACGTGTGGGTAGTGACAAAGGAAATTCTCTGGGGTAATTACTGAATCTATTCAATGCTTTGTTTGTCTGGAAAAACACAGCAAATGCTTCCCCACTTCATCAGGGCATTGTGAGGATAACTTCCACTAAAAACTAGGAAACACTCCAACAAGGGCTGTGACACTTGAACTCCTTTACAGACTAGACTGGATTCTCTTCCCATTTCCTGCTTGCTTGTCTGTATGTAGGTGACGTTGGATGTACTGATTTCCTCCACAAAAGAACTTCACCTGCATAGCTCTAAAACACAGCCATAAAGAGAAACTTTGGTACCCACAGCATACAAAACTGTGTTCTATCACCAAACTGAGTCTGCAGCTCCTTTCCTGGTACAGTCAAAGCGTCCTCCAGGGCTTGTGCATACTTCTTTTAGGTGTCTTTCACACCTTACCTTTGCTGAGGCTCTGTTCAGGGCTACTGCTCCATACTGTTGGCAAAGGTATCCACCCTTCCCCATATTTTGCTCTGGGAAACACTTTTGGCTGTTCCTGGACTTCACAAATCTTCAGACACACCTTCAAATACACACAAAATATAAATCTAGCACCTTGATTAGTTTGTTTTCCTCTCATACCATCTTATTTTAATTTCTTCCCTTCCCTTCCCTTCCCTTCCCTTCCCTTCCCTTCCCTTCCCTTCCCTTCCCTTCCCTTCCCTTCCCTTCCCTTCCCTTCCCTTCCCTTCCCTTCCCTTCCCTTCCCTTCCCTTCCCTTCCCTTCCCTTCCCTTCCCTTCCCTTCCCTTCCCTTCCCTTCCCTTCCTTGTAGCTTAGAGAATGGTGTGTTTGTCGTGGCATGAATGCAGCATTAACATATAATTTCTGTGATCCACGTCTCAGATCATGTCCTAGAGCCCTCTTAAAGACATCTTTAAGGGCATATTGATTGTGTTTATTCTAGGATGTAGGAGAGATCCTAAGGTCAAATATGCAGTCTGTCCACATTGCTTGTCTGCGGGAGGGCCTTGGAAATATCATAGTGCAGTCTATCTGATACTCCCAGTATGGCAGTGTGAACACCCTCAACTTATCCTCTGCAGAAAATCTGGAGGTATAACCAAATGATCTGATAAGAAACCAGCCAGTAATAAAAGTCTCTCCTGAAGACACCCAGTCATTGCTCCCTAGAGCCTTGGGGGAATCAAATTCTCATTGTGCAGCAAATCGAATCCCTGCCTGAATCTGATCAACAGTCATTCCTCTCCCAAGGTCAGATTGTGCCAACTCTCATGCACCATGACAGGCTGCAAGCCCTGGAAAACTGCATTACAATCCACATGTACAAAGCCACAGAATTAGAGCAGGCGTGCAGGAGTTGGTATAGCTGAATGGATCTTAAGTCTGGTCTCTTTGGAAAGTTTTGTTGGGAACTGCAAAGTATAGGTAGCAATATATCAAACCAAACTGCAGAATGTACAGCTCCTGGGGAATGGCATAAGGAACATAATCTGAGTACTGAATTGAACAGAATGATTATTTAATTTCCACTCTTTGGAAATCCTTTACCATGTAGCCACTTAAAGCAACAACAAAAAAAGTTATAAATGGGGAAAAGAGCTTGCAAGACTACTACACATTATTTAATTTATTTCATATTGGTTGCATGTGATGCATACTATTGAACTGGGAGATGTGAGACTTTCTGAAATGAATGCTAGTGAAAAGGTAAGTCTGGTTGAACAATCTGTACACATGTTGAAATAAAAAAGAAGTTTCCCATCCATTCTCACCCCCACAGCCTCCATCCTCATCTCTTTATGACCCTGGAGTTTTCAAAGCCTCTCTTCAGTTCCGTCTCTCTCACTCTTTCAGAAAGCTGTAGATATTCTGCAGCTGCTGTTTCAAACTGAGTTTTTAAAAAGTACATTTTTTGAGGGTTTTATTCCTATTTCCTAAGGAGATCTATACATTCTTATGCCAGGAAAAAAAAAAAGGGGGGGATCTAATTGTTCTGTTCCTTCTCATGGTTCAGAAATCCTCACTCAGTAATTCCCACTTTTATGCTTGTAATTTTGTGGTTGAAACAGTGTGCAAATTCTAAGACAACTCCCTGCCTTGATTTCACTGAGTGTTTAGTGAATCTCTTGCAGCAGTTGATTATCCTCACTCTGAAAGTTAGAGACTTGCAGCTCGTTTTCTACTTTACCTTCTGCCTCCACCTTGCAACCTCCAGAACTCCTGTCTTTGCTGACTAGCTCAGAAAGCTTTTCTCCACTAAACATATTCTGCTACTGTGTGTTTTAAGGTTGCTGAAGGATCTAGAGTTCATTAGGCATGTTAAAAAGATTCATGGCTGTGCTTTGCATTATGTTTTTGCAACCTGGAGAGAAAGACTTGGATGGGAAGGGCTTGGGGCAGGTCAGTTCACCCAAAATGTATATATACGTGTATCTCCTTTTATCCCAAACAACACATCTGTGAGGTGGTATGCGTAAATCAGCAGGTTGGTTTTCAGACCTGGGAGAAAATTGAAGGAAACAATAGTAGTGTGCAGGCTGAGCTATATATGGGTGGTGTTGGATCCAGTTAGATGGGAGTCATTGGTGTAACTCAAATCACAGGAGAAGATGAGCAAAAGACCAAGGGATATTAAAGATGAGACAAGATACACATTGCAAAGCTACTTGGTGTCCCTCCAATGGCCACGTACTTGGCAGTCAGCTCCAGGTGGGGAGATGAGGTAGCAATCGGTGCAGAGCAGAAGTGCTCCTGAGTGCTGGGCCCTATCTTGCTGTGGAGAGACACAGCTTCACACCCACACAGGCAGGGACCAGAGCAGCTCAGAGGAAGCTCACTGCACTGATTTCTCCCCTGCCTGCCCCAGTCCCTCCTGGAATGGGGCCACACCACAGTGTTGCAGTGATGGGCCTAGATTTCTTTTGACTCCAGCCTGTTGCTGCTAGCATTACCTGAAGCCTTTATGACCTTTTTCTATTGAACTCTCAAAGTTTCCCAATGAAACTGGACAGCAGGTAAACAGGAGGAAGAAAGCTTTATGAGTGAGCCCTGCCAAAGCTCTGCTGGATCATCCAGTGAGTACTGGAGAACTTGGCAGGAGAAGAATCACAGGGTTGGATCAGGGCTGTTCATTTTTTGCTAACTATTCCTGACATTCTCTTCTCACACAGATGCACAGCTTTCAAAGGTTTTGCCAGAGGTTCATCTATGTAGGTTTGCAGCTCAATCTTTGACTCTTCCTTGACGTAAACCTTGAAAGGAAAAAAAAAAAACAACAAAACACTTTAATTGCTCTTGGAGAGGGGAGAGAAAAGAAAATAATTATGTATATATGTGTAAATAAAACCTGCAACCCGAACAATCTACAGGATATGTGCAGTAGGGGAGGAGGAATTGAACAAATTGAAGAATTGAGCAAATGCTTGGATGTCATTTGGCCAGACACTTCTACCTCTAAGGTCATCCACGTGTTTTGACTGAATAATAAAATGCTGTGCGTCTTGTCCCAAAACCTGGGAGGACTGTGAAACAGCAGGGGTGGAGGAGTAAGGGAAAAGGGGGGGCTGTGGGAGAGCAGTTCAGCCCTTTTTGCTCTAAACCCCATGGAGCCTGATCACACAAATATTTGCAGATCCTGGCAGTAGCGTGTGTAGCATAGAGTATGTGATCATCTGAAGACCTATCCCACGTTTATTTTTCTTTTTGAGTCGCTGGATGCTGCAGCCTGTTCTCCCAGCCCCTGCAGGGGAGAGGAACAAGAAGTCAGAATCACGAGTGTTGAACACTGTGTCCCCAGAATTTTGCTGCTGGTGTCTCAGCTTGGAAGAGGAGATGGTCCGGGGAAGGGATTCTAAGGGGAAAGCCTCCCACTGAGGACATTGTTCTTTCCCTGTGGGATTTGGAGAAACCATTCAAAAAGGGAGAGGAATTCAGCCACCATAATCTCAAAGAGAAAGAATCAAGCCCACTTTCTTCTAAAATAGTCTTTCCCTTAAAAAACAAGGCAATCTTCCTCTGGGGAAAAAAAATAAAATTAAATAAAATTTCTAATATTCTGTGTAAGGAGAAGCTGATATTTGGGCACTCCTGTGCGCCACTAACTCTCTGCCTCATAAAGACAGGCAGCAGATCCTAAGCTATAAAACAGAGACATTCATCTTCTCTTTGCCAGGATAAATATCCTGAACTCAGAGGCTTTTTTTTAACTCTTTGGTCCTAGACAATCTCTTTGAGGATGAAAATTTGAAGTGTTGTGTGTTTGCTTCTCTAATCAAGAGGAAAAACCTGTTCTAATAAACTGGGACTGCCTAATCCAAGCTGAAAACCCAATACGAAACATCCATGAATCCATGTTCTACTGCATGATAACTTCAGGTAGCGACTAAAAGAAAACCTGTAGGGAGATCAGAGGTTAAACCCAGGCTGTACCGTGGAGTAGTATTCCAATGGTTTCATCCCTTCTGTGGATCTGTCCTGTGTCAGCTGCCCCCTGTAACTGTCTCCAGTTCATACTTACTACAAAAAAATAATAATAATAATAAAGGGGGATCTACTTGTCAGTGCTCCTGTAGTACAAACAGAGCAAAAAGTATGAATATTATCACAGAAGGCTTTCTGAAAGATTTGCTGGCTGTGCTCTGTGCCTCCAGTGCAGCACAACAGTTTTTAATGTGGAAAAGGAGATACTGTTTGCAAGGAAAAGAGAAAGAGATAGGTAGGAGGCTCAAGAGGTCACCAAGCCATCCTTGCTGTCAATGAAAGTGAGCCAAGACAGCAGAGGTAAGCAGTTTGCTTTTGTGGAAAAGGAGGCAAGGGTGCACAAGGACTCTTAGTGCAACAAGGGCTTTCTCTATAAATAAAATCTCTATTATATTATTAGTTACATCTTATTTATATTTTGGCATATTTAATTTACATTTCTGTCTAAGGTCACATGAATCATACAGTCAAGGGCGGGAACTGCGAAGCAGTTCTCCAAAAGACAATACATTTGTTTTCACCACCAATGTGTTATAAACAGCAAAAGGATTTGTGCTGAGGTCTGTGTCAGTACACACTGATGATGAGCACAGGCCAGATGCTGACTGGGAGATCTGCTGCTGTCCATGTGTAGGTCATTGCCTGAGGTATTATATCTCATTTGAGACTGAAATCTGAACTGATGGACTTGAATCAAGTTCCAGTGGAAGGCTTTGTAGGTGTGATCCAAATATCTTCAAGTCTGTAGGAAGGCCCAAAGGGGAATGGAGATAAACAGCAGGACAGTTTGTGTAGGTCCAGGGTATAATGAGAATTAAGAGTTTTGCTCAAGTGAAAAACCTTACTGTTGATTTTGAATGTTAATAATGCTTGTAAGAAAAGCTAGTACAGGACTGTGGCCCTGAATCTGATCTCATTGTCCCTGCAAAATGCAGACAGAGTGCAGCAATGTCTTGAATACTTTGTGATTCTTTGCAAGATGGGCAAAATCTCACCTTGACTCCAAGGAGAAGACATCTGAACTGAAAAGATATTGCAAGTCACTTTTTAGTGGTGATTCCTCTGACTGGAAAATTAGGAGTACTGACCAACTTTCTGACAACGTTATGTAAATTGCAGGTGCTCAGCTGTTGCTTGGGTAAAAATTATGTTGTTAATCTCTGCATTGTGCTTAAGTTTAGTACAAAAGCTTGGGGTGCTGGAAGTCCACAGTGAGCTCCAGAGATCGGTGACATAACTGTAGTTGCAATCAACAGCAGTAAGACAGAAAGTAGAGGGTGATTTGTAAGTGTGAATATTTCCTGTTGCTCTCAAAATGATCTTCAGATGCAATAGAGGAGCAAGGAAACTTAAAAGAACACAGTTAACACTCTGCAAGTTTGATACTCAAAGCACCATCACTTGTGACAGATCTTGAAGTCATAGCAGCTTCAAAAAAAAAGCTGCATTCTCCATGGTGTGTAGAATCAGCTTTTCTTCAGGTATTCCAGAGAAAAAGTGAGGTGAAATGACAAGTACAAATCACAAAGCAGTGGGACATCTTAAGAGGAAGGATAGTTACACGAGTGGCAAAACTCCAAGTCTGAGTTTTAGCATCAGCAGCTATTTCTCTGGAAGGTGGTCAGTCTCGATCATAGTCTAAAGGAACTGAAATGTTTAGAAATAATGGAAACTTTAAATTTTATATTAAAAAATTATTAATCATTTTATGACATGACGTGCAGCCAACTTGCCTGGGCACCGCTGGATAATTATTTGCTGTTAATAATTGCTCATGTGAACAAAAAGGTGCAAGAGTTCTTGGGAAGCTGGGAGTTCCTTTCCCTCATGCCCTTCCCTAGGCTGTCACCTCCCTAATCCCACTGGCTCCTTGGCCTGCTGTAGAAACTGAGATTCATTTTGAACTACATCCAGTGAAACAACATCAGAATTAGATGCTGGGTTTGGAAGAGGAGCTGTCATTTCCTGCACCCATGTAAACACCAAGTGCAACTTGAGGGTGCCCTTTAAGAGCTCCTGCAAAATAATATTGTTGTTAATTTAAGCTACAGGCCACCACACAGCACTCCCCTATCTTTCTCTACTTCTCTCAGGAGACTAGTTCATCCACCACATGCATTTTTTTTTATTTTTTTTTTTTTGCGCAGCCTGAACTTGCTTGCTAGAGGTCAAACACTGATGCTTTTATTTCTGCCTCAGCCCTTCTGACTGAAGAAAGAATAAATATTTGCTTAAAATTAAGCCCATTTTGGTCTGGAACTTCAGGCATAAAACAGTTTGGACGCTCTGCAAAAGAGAAAAGGATCCAGAATGCTTTGCCCTAAGCCCCCTCTGCTCCCACTCTCCCCCTTCACCCCCCCACTACTTCACCATGGGATTGAAAAAGACTCGAAGTATTTTGCACAATATTCGAAAATAAATATTGCTCATCCTTGAGCCGATAGTTTGGATCCCAAATGGGCTCAGAATTTATAATGGAAAAAGTGATGCAAGCTTAGTGCTATGCGAGCCATGTGCTGTTACCATCCAGCAAGCAGCTCCCATCCGGTCTCTTTCTTGCATGAACAGTCATTTTCTTCTAAAATATTCCAAGGACCCAAGACACTGTGTTGATTAACCCCTTCCTGAAGGACTTGTATCCCAGCAGTGGTCACCGTTGTGCTGAGATGGACTAGTTGGTACAGATGTTTTATTATTCTTATTCTTCAGATACCTTCTTCTCAGAAGGGGATTGTCTTATTTATTTATTTTTCTCCCAGTGCAAAGACATTTCTGTGAGATCAAGCAAAAGCTGGGAAAAAAGTCTGGAGAAGGGAAATGATGGTATACCATTATTAATTTGGAGGGGGCGAGAGACATAGAAAAGTCATTCATCACTCCCAGCCCTCTCTAAAGAGAGCTATCATGGCTTGTCCACAGGCCTAATAATCTTCATCATTTTGAAAGGGAAACATCCCGCAAGGAAAAGAGTCAGGGAAGCTGGAGGTATTGAACAAGCTGATCTATAAAGATAATTCGTTCCATGTTTCTGCACTTTTGACTTGCTCAATGGTTTGACTCATGAGAGCAGAATAATGCCAAGGTGTTATGGACTGGAAGTACAGCTCTCTGCATACAGGGGCTTGGCTGGGGCTTGAGTGATTACCTAAGAGGAGCAGTCTGCACCTGAACACAAAACTTCCCATGGAATCATGCTCCAACAGTCAGCCCCATCTGAGATACTACCCTCCCCCCCCCCCCGCAGCCTCACCTCAGCCAGTAGCACATGAGATCTGGTGCATATACATGAACCACAGTGAGAAAGAGGAAACATGGTGAAAAATGGCTCTTTTCATTCACCCCCTCTTGCTCCCCTCTGTGCCCACATAGCCAGTGAGTTCTTCATGGCCAAGCTGAATGAGAAGATGGGAGAGGAAACAAAGAAAAGGAAAGCAACCCCAGTTTCAGGGAGAAGTGGCATCAGTGAAGCCTTGTCTTGTGCACATGGCCACACCAATGTACCAATTATCCGCTATAAATAGCTGCCAGCAGATGTTCAGCCGGCAAGTGGCTGTGTCAGTTGAAGCCATTACAGCTTGCAGATGCTTGGCGAAGCCCTCCAGCCAAAGATTACCTCTCCCACAGCTCTACTGGCAGTCAGCTCTGCTTCGAGCAGAAGTCAGCTGGATTAGCTCATACCACCTGGATCATCTGCTTAAGCAGTACTGGCTGATTTCGCTGGAGCAGATAAGGGAGTGCTCACATGATGCTCGTGACTGGTAGCAACCAGGGGCCAGACACCTTGCAGACTTTAGGGACAGATCTGGATGGGGGTCTCTGGCCTTGCTCTGACCTCTCCAGTCACTCCATCCCCTTTTCCCCCAATCCCCAGTAACCAAACTAAAGCAAAACAAAAACTCTTTAGTCTGTATGGCAATTCTTGCGCAGAAGTTACCTTTTTACTGTGACTTGAGCAGCACCTAACACAGACCTCCTGTACATCTGTCATGAGAAGCTAAAAAAAAATGGAGGAGCAGACATTTTTTCAGGACAGCCATCTGGAATTAACCTTTGGGCTGTGCATTGTAGCTTGTCCAAGCCACATACAGCACCTTTAATTTCTTCCTTTGCATACGCAACAAGAGTAGTTTGGTCATATTCTCTCTCTTCTTTTACGTGCTCAGTGTGACATTCACAGCCATATAAAGAAACAATGATGTGAACATATGGCTTTTCTCTTGCTATGCTGGCATGTACATGGTAAGATACACACAGATGTGGGGAAACAAAACAAACAAAGCAAAAAAAAAAACAAAAAAAAAAAAAACCAACAAATTGGGAAGTGCCAGAGCACAGAGATCCCTCCCTCTCTGAAAACAGAACAGACAAGCTGGGAAAACCACAAGCTGATAGTGAGTGTGATTTCTTTCTTTTTCCTTCTTTCTTCATCTCTCTCCCTTTATTTCTTGTCCTCTTGGAGCCCCTAGCAAAGCTGGTATCACTTGCCTGCTGGCTGGACTCAGATAACAGTGATACACATTTTTGCTTCCCAGCCTGGAATCCAAATTTAATTAACACAAAAAATACAATAAAAATAAACCTTGAGACAATTGAACTCTAGGTTATAAAAGCAGAGAGGTGATTGACAGCTGAGAGGAAAAGGGAGGAGAGTGGTGCGATCAGCTTCCTTCTGGTTCATCCATTCACCTAGGGGGGATGGATTTGCAAAAAATCAAAAATGATATCAGAATGGATGCTGGGTCCAAAGCAAAATATAAACTTGCACACACAAAAGAGAGAGATGCTATCTCTCCTGATAAATTCCCTGGGAGAGAACTCAGGAGCCTTAGCCAAGCCTCACAGAGCAGTGAACTCCTGACACGCATCCAAGAGGCGTGAGCATATTGCCTTGCCCAGCACTAAGTTTGCAAGCTGGAGCTCTTCTGTGAGATATTAGCTGCTATTCCAGCACCTTGGGGAAGCCTCAAGTGGCTCAAGTTGTCCTTGAAGATGGATATATGTGTGGAACAATTGTTCCACTTTGACACACGGAACAGAATTTTGTCAAGGCGTGTTACAGAGGAAGAACTGCAGTGCTATGACAGGAGGGAAGGAAATTGCTTTTAATAGATCCCATGAGCCATGGTCCTGCTGTGTAGCACACCCTCAGTCCCATGGCTTCTTGCCTGGTTTGGGATTTGGAGTAACCTGTGTCTCAGTCACAGGTCTTCCTGACACACAGAACAATGGAGCAGGACAAGTAATCAGCAAGAGAGCAGTTTTCCCCAGATGCTCTTATGAAAGAACTGCGTCTTTCACCCTATTTGAACATAATCCCCGTGGAGGAGAAAAAATGTCCAAGCTGTTTACATATATCAGAGCAACCCAACAGTAGAGCTGCTTCTGTGAGAGTTCCCCAACTTGTTTCCAATCTGATTGGCCCAAGTTTGCAAAGATGACATTATTCAAGTAGTTAACAAATCCAGCTTGTGGTTGAAAGGAGTAAGGGAACAGGCAATGGGAGAAGTTGTGTTGGCAGGAGAGGTGTGACAAGTCTGGAGGGAAGTGGTTTCTCCCATCAACACAGCTGCTGGCAGAAGGCACATCTGTCTGCACTGCTAATCTCTACAGAGATTGTGAGTGGGGTGCTGTGGGGAGGAGGTGGTTCACTCCTCTGAAAGCCAGCAGATTATCTAGTGCAGCTTCTGGCCTCACACGAGCCATGGTTTTTTAGTCTGAAATGCTTCCAGTGAGGGAAGGGTTGAGGATTCATTTAAGAAGTGCTGGACCTTCACCAGTAGGCTCTGAAAGCCTGTGTCCAGGGATGCAAAGCTTCAAAGCCACAGAGAAGTCTCAAGAGTAGTCAGTTATGCAATGAAACAAGCCATCAGGGCAGTCATTTGCATTTCTTGTAACTGGTAGATCCTCAAAGTGCAAGACCTTCAGGAGCACGCCTCATATCACCTTCTTTGCCTCTAAGCAGCAGAGGAAACTGAAGTACTGAACATGTACTGCTTTTTTGTTGTTGTTTTAGTATACAACTGTGGGGTTCTTTGCATATAGTAAATTGGTTACCTGAAAATAAAGACAAGATTTCTTGGACTCCGTGTTGCTGCATGTCTCACAGCCTCTGCCTCTACCTAGTGTGAGCACAGAAGAAAGCTATCTCTGACCATTCAGTGTTGTGCCCAAGCCACCACCATTCCAAAGGAAAAACAGGGTTTTACCTTCAGGTGCATGAATGCAGACATGCTACTCACAGGCCCCTTTGTACTGCCTGTTGCTCTGTGAACTTGTTGCATTTCGTTAGGACTTGTTAGGCCTTTCTGTTGCTGGGTGGAGACATGCCATGAGCTGGCTGGTTCTTGGGGTCTGAATGTTCCCCTCTTTTCAGCAAAACTGTAGCAACGCCTGTTTCATGTTGTTCCACGGGGCTTCCTTTTGTAAAGAAAACTCATCAGCCTTGCTAATATAACCACTCAGCAATGCCATGTCAAAATGTGAGTAAATGAATAACCACAGTCTTTTCAACACATCTTTATGTGCAAACAGATGTTTCAAAAGAATCCAATCTGCTGCAGGAAAAAGTGTCAGCAAGTGATAAGGTTTAAGCAGTTGGGGCCTGGAGCCTTATGCTGTGGGTATGGCTACTGCAACCAATGGGGACAAATGGAGAGAAACACACTTCCTGGAATATGAAGTTCTAAACTGTCAGCATCACTAATTCTTAGATCCTGACCAGTTTCTATTTCACTGCCACCTCACCACTTCCCCTACAGCAGTGATTTCTCTTTCAGTTTGTGGATTCTTTTATGAGTTTTCTACCAAATGCTTTGACTCTGTTAGAAATGTCACATGAAAAAGGATTTGTTTGTTTGTTTGTTTGTGGCAAGGATGAACTATGTTACTGTATTCATCATTCATGTCCCTCTTAGGAGTAATCCACTGAACCAGATGGAAAATCACAGACCTTTACTTGCAGCACTGTGCTTCAGAGCTTCTGCATAGCCTTAGCGTTCGTTGTAAAACAGCCATCACGAACCACTCTGGAGGAAGAGTAGATGTGCTTCTGTAAGTGGCGTTGTATATTTTGGGTATGAATGACTCAAATTAAAAGCACCACAGAGAGAGAGGAAATGAACTGTAGGCTAATCCATCTAATTCTGCTACTTCTGTGGCTCTTAGTAGGAATTGCTGTTAATTCCCCATTTTGCAGAGAACAAGTAGAATATAACTCTCGCAGTTCAGTGTTCCCTCCTACCCTAACCTTAGATGTCTATGAGGGAGATATTGCAGGCTGTGCAAGTTTTCCAAGGCTGTTTACGAAGAGTGAAGTCACTTTCAGAGCGTGATTTCCTTGTCTGCACACACATCTAACCCATTCCAAAATATTTCACTGGAGATTCCTTCACTGGCTCTGTCATGACTTTTTACACCTTCTTGTTAATACACCTTCCTCTTCAAGGAGCTGATATTTGTTAAATGGGATGTGGGAGTCCTCTGCTATAGTGGGTTTTTTCTCCTCTTAAAACAAAACAACAGATGGGTATCGTGTCCAGGTCATGAGTATATTTTGAGATGACCATCATTCTAGATAAGTAAGATAATGGTGAGGTTGATTACTAATAAACACAAAGAAGTTCTAAGAAAAAAGTTAATACAAGAAGATACTTGTTGATTCCCAGCTGGGCTTCCATAGGGTCAAAGTTTTACGCCCATGAATCCCTAGTGTGTTCATATGGCTCTGCATTAGTGTAGAAAAAGATAAGGTGGTGCCAACATTTCCATTATGCTACTTCATTTGCAAAGTTTTGAAAGTCAGCCATAAATAAAAGCACTCTGGAAGACACTTTAGCAGATGGCATCCCGACTTGTTAGTGAATCTGGTAGATTTTGCTTTCCATTTACATTTTTTGACATTTTTTTTCTTAAAAAGAAGACAAGAAAATGTCTCCAGATAAACACAGGGCCGAAAACATTATGACACAAAAGCATTACTATGGGCTACAAGACCACTTAGCAGGAGAGAAAAATAATGATGTGCAAATATCTGAAGATCATCCAAGAAGAAAGATCAGTCATTCAGGGAGGTCCAGGGTGGAGGGGGGCTAACACAAGATGTAGAGAATTAAGAGCAGTGGATTGAGACTGAGCAAAGGAAAAATTAGCTTGAGGGAAAATTTTCCTAAAGTTGGACTAGTATCCCAAGGGAGGTGATGGAAACCTGATTGTTTGAGTCACACAGCCTTGGACTGGCCCTGTTTCTGAAGAACGTGTTGCGGTGAACTATCCCACATGGGCAGGGAGAAGGCCTGTGTACCTTGGAGATTTCCATTCCCCACTTGGATGACTCACTTCAAAGTGCAGGATGAATTTTAAGCTGGTGGGTTAACTGCCTGAGCAATGCTTGCCAGGACACGTGTTTCTCTCTGCTAAGAAGGCAGGACATTATGGCATAGAAAGTACTGTTGTTTCACCTGCTCCAGAACCATACCAGAAGTTACCAGTTGTTAAGCCATCCCTACCCAGTAGCACCAAAGATGTATGGAAAACGTTACTTTTCCTCCTGCAGCTGATGAATTTTTTAGCATAGAAGAGAGATTCTGTTTGAAATCATGAAATAAATAGGAATTGGAGGGGGGAAGCTGTTTCAGTGCCTGAGAAGACTAAGTATGTAACTTTTAAAAGTGCTAACATCAGACTGATTCACACCTGAATTCCTGGGTCTCCCATTCTCTCTCCCTGTAGTTTCCTTGTACTGTTCAGGAGATAAATAATCTCTGCTCACCATGCTCAGATCAACTCTATCTTGATTGACCCTCTAGCTCACATAGCTGCTCTTTGCAATTTAATCCAAACCTGATGATATTCTGGTCTGTGACTTTCTAGATGAAAGGCAGAGCCTCCTCCTGAAGACTCCATTCAGGTAGCATGAAAACTGATTCAACCGTAGGATCTTCACTTTTCTCCTCCTTTACTTTTCAGCTTCTTAGAAGGCATCTCTCCAACCGCTCACTCTCTCCTACTGGTATTGGAAACTGCTGGAAACAATTGCTTGTGTTTGCACTGGGTGGACATACTTATTAATTCCAGCACTAAACAGAGAGGCCAGACTCTTCATGAAATGATGACAGATTCCCATTACACCTCTTATTCCTCAGTACCAACACAATTCTGTGAAGTCTGAATGGGATTTGCGTCCCTGTACACTGAAACATGTCCCAGTATACTGAGGGGTTTAGCATCCTGCTGGTATGGTACCAGGCATCTTGTTAGGTTATGGGCATCTTCAGAGAAGCCGCTATAGGTATGGAAGACAGATGAATCACAGAGTATGCCATAGATCATAACTGTTGCTATAGTGCAGGTTGAAATGTTGGTTCTCAAACACCCCACTCTTGCAGACAAACTGAAGTGGTAACTTGGGTGATTCCACATGGAGGAGTGAGTGCAGGACTGTCAAGGCTCAGAGAGCTTTCTCCAGACCTTCTCTGAAATCCAACTCATGTTTGGCCTGTTTGTTTCCGTATGAAGAGCTTCTGCACTCCTTTTCACAGATCTCCCAGCAACAATGATATAAATAAAACTCAATACAACTCTAGACTTCAGAGCTGTCCTGTCATCTTGTCCTGCCCTTTCCTACAGGGGGGGCTTATTCCATCCAATGGCATTTATGCCAACATGGAAACTTTGGAGGTTTTTTTGTGGTAATTTTTTCATTTTTATTTTTATTTTTTTTTAGCATGTGTCCCTTTTTTTCTTCCAAATCTTGGCAAGGAAGCAGGAAAAGCTCTACCAAGTTAATGATTAATGCAAGGAATCACATCCTCACATATTGAACAAATAAATATAAGCTAATATAAATAGGAAAATACTCTTGGAATTTGTCAGTCAGTGGTCTTATTATCTTGAGCTTCAGAGCCAAAATTGCAGACTATGGTTTACAGATGCTTTTTCACTCTCCTCCTCCTTTTTCTTATTCTTTCTTTTTGTTTTGTTTTGTTTTTTTATTTTTATTTTGTTTCATGGCAGCTGAAAGGGGCTTGTGGCTTCCTTGCTAGAAATTGCTCCTCTGACAGAAAAATTGCTCTCCTTTTCAAATAAGTTTGGCAAATGTTAGTGAAAAGGTTGCTAGTAAATGTTCTTTGAAAACATTTATAGGTTTCTGAGGCTGCATGAAAACTGTTTGGGCCACAGTTCACAGAACTTCTGCCCCACCAGAGACCTGGGAAATTCTTCACCGTGTATTTTGCCCCAACTACTCCTCCATTCCCAGGATGCTTGAGACACTGCTTTCTTTTGAAAAGTCCCTCATGCAAGAAAAGAAAGGGAAGAAAAATAAGGACAAAAGAATATAGAAGAAACCCATGGTTTTATTCTTTTTTTTCATCTGGTTATCTGATGGAGGAAATTGCAACAGTCTTCCTACAAATTTAGGCGCTCAACTCTCAGGGACAAGTTAATGGGGGGTTTTGTCTGGGACATTGATGAAGTGGTGCAAGAAGACTCTTCTCTATGTACTACATTTTGTTAGTTTGAGTTGCTCTTCTTGCGTGTAACCTCCTAGATGTACTCTTGATTTTCCTGAAGCATCTTTTCCCCAGCTTTTAAATGACAACAGTTTTATTTAAGTGAGTTTGGAACTACTCCAAGTTTCCACTGAGGTTCCAAGTCAGAAAATGCACTAGCAAGGTAGGTATATTTGCCAGTGCACTGCTATTCCCAGGATCAGTTCTGAATCAGTGATATAGAAGCAGAAGTTCCCATGGCAGCAATAAATGGTGAAGGACTGAATTTTCAAGTTCCAGCTCCACAATGTTCGTTCTTTTCTTTGTGGCCATTGGGAAGTGAGAAGCTGGTGAACCTGTTCCTACTTTAGGGTTCATGAGGCTTAATTTGTGTGCCAAAATTTGTGTTCTGCACTATCAGAAAATCTTCTTCTAGATAATAATAATTCTCCCAGGATTACTCATTAAATTAAAAAAATCCCACAAACTACCAACTGGTCAACAGAGATATATTACCCCAGAGCTCTTCTATATAAGAAGTTTTTATTAAGTTCCTCTCCTCCCGCTTTTTCTGCTCCTAACCTGTGAGTTGCACTTTGGTAAGAGGACTTTTGGTTGTATGTCCCTCCAGGATCTCATACGATATGAGCTTGATGGTCTCAGTGCCCTTCTTTCTGGACCAAATGTAAGGGTCACAGAAAATTCCCAGTATAGTTGGCAATCTTCTGTGAGAGATCTTAGCTGGGAAGCCATGTGAAGCACTGGCCAAAGCTGCAACAAAATTTGAGCCTGTTTCAGAGCTTGGAGGGGAAGAAAAACAACAAAGAAAAACCTTTGCTAATTCCCAACATTTCTGCTGACTCAGCACCCAAACAACTGGAAAATTCTCCTTGACTGGGAGGGATGTGTCCAAACACAAAGCCTGGGTCTGGCCACACTTCTGTGTTGTAAGAATGTTTGTAACCAGACCTCCACTCTAAACTTGGCCTCTTGCCAATACTCACAAAGCAGAATGAAACCCCTCTTTGATTGTTTAATGCAGTCCAGGAGCTAGACACAGCCATGGTTTTGGATGGGAGAGTGGGGATGGGAATATCCAGGGCCAAAGAGTACACGTTGCACCAAGCAGTGATAGCAAGGGGCAACAAATGGCAGTTCAAGGACATAATAATTCACATTCAGGGAAAACCCAAGGTTCTGCTTTGGACTGGGACTCACCTTTCTCTTTCTTAAAGCTGAATTAGAGTCTCCCCATAAGACTCGAGTCTTCCCAAATTCTAATGTGAATGTTGTAGATTCAGCAGAACTGTGCTCAAACGTTGAGCTCTGGGAGATTTTCATGTCAGTAGTTTTGCTAGCTCTGTCCTTTTTCTGCACATCCCTCAGAGCCCTTTCCCATAATTTCTCCTACTGCTCTAAGAGCCTGCACTGCTGGGGTTGGCCACATAATCAATTTACCATCCCCAGGCTTGGCTGACTTTGATAAAGAGGATTTAGGGGGTTAATTCGAGCCCTCATATTTTTGAGGGGACGCTATACTTAGGAAACTTTTCTGCATTGCACTTCAGCATGGATTAGTTGTTCTGCTTCCCATAAAACCTTATGTCTGCCAGCTTGCCCAGGATTAGAACTAAAATGGAGCGTGTAGATCCCATTGCCACAAATAGAGCTTCTGCAATAGGGCTGCTTTGCTTGGGACATGAGCCAAAGTTATAAATATTGAGGGCCTGAATTTTCAGCTCATCGCAGTTGCAGTATATATATGTAAGTGTATATGTATATATATATACATACATAGATATGTGCTTATGTGTGTGATACCTCATACCCATGATCACCCTCAAAGCACACAAGCAAACTTGTCACTCTGCCCTTGAAACCTTCAAATGCCAGGACAGTCATGCTACTAATAGCAATATTTTGGGAAAAAAAAGGTAGAATTTTTGTCCTCTGTGAGACACAGTATGTTTTTCACCTCTCTAAGGACACATCTCCCTGTGACACGGCTTTGTCTCATATTCAGAAACAAAGACCACCTGGAGACCTGCTTGAAAAAAAGTAGCTTTTCTGTTTCATGGTTTCAAATGAATTCCCCAGCTCTGATTAACTGTGCTTGTCAGATTTCCCAAGGGGAGGGTCTTCCTTGGGAATACAGAAGGGAAATGTCAGATAGTAGTCAGCTTGTTACTTCAAAGGCTGTTGTCTCTTCCTTTGGCATGCTTGTAGACCTCGATTAAATCTTGAAAGGGGCACAGCTGTTCCTGGTACTAACTGCCAACCTCCTCTTTAAATGAACAACATTAATTCTCCGTGTTGGTTATGTTACCACTCATGAAAGACTTGCCAATGGAGGTCCACAAATATGAAAGCTGGCGGTGTGCAGTGGAATTGCCAGCTCACAGCCTGAAACAATGGTTGAGCACCAGGTGAGAAGGCATGGCCAACCCTCAAGAAAGAGGATCCATGAAATTACAGGCCAGCCAGTCTCACCTCCATCCCTGGAAGTGTGATGGAACAGCTTGTTCTGGGTGCCTTCTCCAGGCAATTGGAAGAGAGGAAGGTTATCAGGAGTAGTCAGCATGAGCTCACCGGGGGGAGGTCATGCTTGACCAACCTAGTAGCCTTCTATGAAAAGAGTCCAGTGGAGGGCCACAAAGATGATACAGGGCCTGGAGCACCTCTTTCATGAGGAAAGGCTGAGATACCTGGGCCTGTTCAGCCTAGCAAAAAGAAGACTCAGAGGGGATCTGATCCACGTCTATGAATATCTAAGGTGTGGGAGGCAAAGGGACAAGGCTGGACTCTTCTCAGCAGTGCACGATGATAGGATGAGGGGAAATGGCCATAAACTGAATCATAGGAAGTTCTTCACAAATGTCCGTGGGAACTTCTTCATAGTAAGGGTGATGGAGCACTGGAACAGGCTGTCCCAAGAGGTTGTGGATTCTCCTTCTCTGGGGATGTTCCAGGCCTGCCTGAACGCCTACCTGTACAACCTGGTCTAGGGAGCTCCTTTGGCAGGGGGTTGGACTCAATGATCTCTAGAGGTCCCTTCCAACCCCTACAATTCTGTGATTCTGTGAACCCAGGGAGCTCAGGTGCAAGCAATGCTCCTGAGTGACTGGAGTGGGTGAAGCCAGGATCCACCCCTCTTCACCCTCATTTAAGGGTTATCAGCTGGTCAAGTAACTTCTTTTTGGATAGAGATTGTACTCCTCTCAAGTTATTGCTTGTTGTTAGAAGGGGTAAGTCAATTTTTCTTCTTTATTTTTTTGTCATTGCTTTGTACTGCCTGTGTTCTGTCTGAGGGTGCTGTTGTTGCCTTCTTTAGCCGTGCATGGTGCAGGAACTCTGCAGTATATCGTGAAGTATCAATCTGCAAAGGAGGAGAGCCATTAGAGTCTTATTATGTTGCTGGTCATGAACTGCTTGTGATGTGGTTGATTTAACTGGTCCTGAGACACTCAGTGCTGAAAGCAGAGTGAGAACCAATGGAGAATTGTCTTGATTTCTGAAAATCTTTGAGCTGGGGCTGCTTTGAATTGCTGTTGGCTGTATAGATATGTGGGTGCTGCTGAGAAACTCAATTAGTACCCACCTCTCTGAATTCCTGCTGTCCCAAACAGGGCTGAAAAGTAAGAGCATTGCCTATGCTTCTGCAGGCTTGGAAGGAAGTGGAGACAATGGTGAGGGACTGGATCAGGCTGCCCAGGAAAGTGGTGAAGTAACTATCGCTGGAGGCTTTCAAGAAAAGTGTAGGTGTGGCAATGAGGGACACGGTCTAGAGCAGCAATAGGTGTGGGCTGGTGTTTGGATGTGATGGTCTTACTGGTCTTTTCAAACTTAATGGTTCTGTGATTCTGTAACTGCAGAAAAAAACAAAAACAAAACAAAAAAAAAAAAAAAAAAAAAAAACCACCCTGAAGCAGAAACCTCAACAGCTGCTGTAATCACAGGAAGAAGTAGGGAATCATCACCTTGTCTTGCAGACCATGGTAGCTAGAGACTTGCTTTCACAAAATCCTTGAGATAAGTGAAAGGGTACAAAGGTGAGTTACTTTTTCCTTTATGAATTCAGGTTGGTAACACCTTAAGAACCCTCCTACAAGCTCAGAAATCTCCTTTAGAGGGTGTTATGTAATGAGTCAAAGTGGAAACAACCATGCCTGATGCTAGAAGTTTATAAATTTAAGTGGATATTCTATGCATCTGTCTTAAATCTGCCCACTTATTGCTGTGAGGGTCACCCTCATGCCAAGTTTTCCTTGTAAATCAGGAGCAAAAAATATACTTCAGGCTTGGTGCCATGCAGTGAAAACACATGTCTTGTCTGTACATAATTGTACAGAAACTGTAGCCTTTTATTTTCCATGAGAACAGGGCCCTGACAATCAAATCCTGTCTTTCTGAGACACTTATCTGGCATCTTGTCACATAGTTTCTAAGGATTTCATAGGCCTGCCTGTATTTACCTTCCCTAGAGTCCTGCAAGGTTAGGAGGTGCTGTGGGTATGGGGTTGATGAATTCTTCTGTGTATCTTTTTATTAATTTCATTAAAAAGCATCAGTTTATTTCAGCTGGTGCTTCCCCTGTTAAATTTTCTAAGTGAAATTTTATTTTGGAATGCTGCATAGATGTATCCAAATTTAACTTTTCTGAAGCAGAGGTAATATATCGCTCTCCTCCCCAACTTTTTTCAGACCTTGAAAATTAAGCGAAAAAGCTTATTTTGGACTGGATTAAATGCTTATATTTGACCTCCCAATAAAAGAAACTGATTTTTGTTGATGACACTTAACTGTAAACATTTCAGATGAATCCCAGTCTGTGTATTTTTAATGTAGTTATTTAAACCTGGCTAGTAAATGAAAACTATCTTGTTCCAGTTACCACCCATCATGTCAGTGAAGGTTGTTGCATAGGTGGTTTAAATCTTTACCTATGGTCACACAGGGCACTGGTGGCAGTATGGAGGTCTTCCCATCCTCAGCCACTGTGCTGAATTGCACTAAATGGGACTGATCCTTCTCTTCAAGGCCCTTCCAATTATCTCTTAACTCTGCAAACAAACTGAAATTCTTTTTTTGAACTCAACCAATGAACTGGACAGTAAGAATTAGTACCAGGGTTTTTCATATTCTGAGAATTTTTCCTTCTTCACTTCCCTTTGCCTCCTCTTTTCTTTCCTTCTGGGAAATTATCTTTCACACAGTTAAGATGTACTTTCCCCCACCCCACCCCTTGCATATTTTCTGTTTCTGCTTTTTTTCCACTGTAAACGTGGAAGATTTCTGATTTGAAAAGCATATTTTCTCTTCTGTTAGAAATGGGTAGAGGTCTGGCAAGCTTGGCCTTTGCCATCTGCCCTGTCAGTGAGAGCTTTTGTTCTTCTAACTTAACCCACGACAGTGACCTTTCCTCACCCTCTCCTTCTGTAGCACGAGACTTGGGACTGTTGCTGCATTGAAAGCAAGCAGGCCTGATTCCAGCCCTGTCAGGACTAGATCCACACATGTGAAACCCATGGAAGTCAGGAACCAAAGTGCCCCTCTGTGTGCCTAAGCACCTTGGTGTCGCTGGGCACGGACCCTGCCTCCACGCTGCTCAGTTGAGTGTCCTGAGTAACCCCCTGCTGAATTTTCCCACCCTGTGGAGGGAAATTAAATTCTCTCTTGGAGCAGGGAAATTCCCAGAATGGCCTTAAACCATGCTCTTCAAAATGCAATCGACACTTTGCAATTTGCTCTGTTCATGCCTGCGCGTGCAGATGCACACAGCAGCTTGCTTTGCAATCTTCTGCTCAGTCTTCCCCAGGGACAGCTGTGAGAGTAATGCTACAGCAAGTCTCATACAGGGGTGGAAAAAAAAAATGGGTCCTTTTGCTCCTCTTGTGCTTCATTTCTTTCTTCTGGGCTAATGCCAGCACTCCTTAAAAGCAGCAAAGGGTAAAGATGTTGCCTCGGTATTATCAACCCAATCTAGCTGTTCATTGCAGGAGAGTTGGACCAGATGACCTTTAAGGGTCCCTTCCAACTCAAATGATTTTATCTTTTACTCTATTTAACTCTGTTGTTCTAGGTTAGACACACTAAATGGTCCTGAAAACCCAGGCAGGTATCCATCCCCCAGATATTTAAGGGAAGATCTGCAAGCTTTTGCCAGGAAGCAGCAGTTCCTGAGTGATCTGTACTCTTGACTGTGTTCCACCTCTACTGGGTTCTTTAGGGATCTGGAAAACTGACAGCTGACCATAGTTCCTCAAGAGTGTGGTGCTGGGCCCCTCTGCTGCCATAGCAGGCTGGGAGACACACACAGGAACACAGTCTTTCTCCAGTGTTTGTGTAGGTGTGAGCACAAGAGCTGGGTGCTGACCACAGATGGAGCCATTTGCTCACTGAAGCTGTGAGCTTCCTACTGGTGCTGGGAGATGTCCCAGGAGCACTAAATCACCTGGCTGAGCTAACAAACAGATGGGATCCATGTGGCCCTTTGAGCCACGTGATGGTGCTTTGAAGGTTTCCACACAAACTCAGGAACAGGGCCTCATGTTCCTCTGGTTCAGAATGGCAAAAATATTTCAGATGCTCTGACATCTTCAATAAGAAGCCCAGGCTCCACAAAATGCTGCTGCTTGTAAATTCTGGCCTTCTCTAATTCAGCACAGGCTTTTCTTGCACCAGGCCTCCTCTGGTTTTGCTCAAAGTGTGTGTTCCAAGAGAAGTTGGGGAGGCAGTTATATAAATGGGTCTGATCTACAGAGAATAGAGGGACCTCAGTGAAACAGAGGGAAGGGGCAAAGCTTCCACCCCAGTGAAAATCTGGATGGGAAGCGATGCCATATGCATCCTTGAGTTGTATGAAAGTGCTTTCCCAGCTGTGCTCACCTGGATGTTGCCTAAAAATCCAGCTGAGGCGAGAGCCAAGGTTTAATGAGAAGAGCACAGGGGCTGCCAGCTGGGTCAGGAACTGTTCCCATGGTCACATAGAGTTTACAGAACAAAGCAAGGGACATGCATTTGCTACAAATGTCTTAGAACAGGAAATGAATTGAACAAGAAAAGGGGGGGATGAGGAGAAAGAAATGGCAACAAGTGGTGAGGTTTGGCTTTGTGTGGAGAGAAAGTCAATGAACTGGGGTAGGTAGGACAGTGTTTCCTCTCTCCCAGCCTGGAGTAAGGGAGGAAACCCATGTGATGGTGTCTATGGGAATAATGTTGGGAGTATTTAGGCTTCAAAACTGTCCATGGGAGCATGCTGGTACACTCAACACCCTGCACAAGTCTAAGGAGGGCTTTTCTGAATGACACTAAGTGCTGGTGGTGAATGCTTCTTGACTAAGATATAGGAGCTCCAATGCAGTGTGTTGTCCAAAGGCATGTGATACTCTTTTCCGAGTTCTCCCTCCAAGAGTAATATATTTTATTGGAGAAGTGTTCTCCACTCCTACCACCACTCCTTGTTAACTCGCATCATTAAAAGTGCTCATACCTATCTGCCCCAGGTGGCTGTGGAGATTTTCTATCCTTATACTCCATGGGGATTTCTCCTGTGTCTGCACTGAAGCTTCAAGGATTCACTTGCCCTCTGGCCTGAAGGTTTGGACACCTGCCTGCAATGTTAAGAGGTGCTGGCTGGGATTTCCCCATCGGCCTGCAGGAATCAGGTGTCCAGTCTGACCGCAATGGAGGAGTGCCTCAGTTCCTCAGGCTCCCTTCATATCCCCAAAGGCTGTTAGGACCAGGTGTTGTGCTGGCTCCAACACCCCTAAATCCAGCTCCTGTTGCCAGTGGGGATGCAGAACCTATCACTACTGCTGGTGTCCCCAGCCTGTTTGCAGGTGTGCCTTCTTTTTGCTCCCAGACCTCTCCAGACTGGTTGGGTTTTGGTGTGGTTTACACAGATTCTTTGGGAAAGTTTCTCACACCGACTTGCCCCAGAGTTCCCATACTAAAAAAAAAAAAAAAAAAAAAAAAAAAAAAAAAAAAAGAAATAAAAATCCTGGCATTGCACTTGCCAGAATTTTTAGCTAACCTAAAAGCCAGTAGCTGCTGCTGCTTTTTTTTTTTTTTTAAGTGGTTGTTTTAATTTTAAAAAGATAAATAAATTCAAAGGCACCAGTCCAGGCACTGGTTTTAATTTCTGGGAGAAGAAAAAAGCATCTGAAATCACTACCAGTTTTTTTTTTTTTTCTCCCTTAGACATTTAACTTAAAGTGACTGTAATGAACACATTTTTTTGACAGTGTTCAGAATGGTGTCCTCCAGGCATTCAGATCAGCCATCTTTATGGGCCATCCTGTTTTCTTGCAGCATAGATTGCACCTTTGCACACTCAGCACCCTAGTTTTATGTGTATTTGTTCATTTTTCAGCAGATTTACTGTGAAAGCAGGTAGGAATGTGCCCTAGACAAGTAAAAGCTCTTAATCCAGCCATTCCTTGGGCTCTGAGGGACAAAAGATTCTGTTCCATCTCTAAAATAAAATGACAGAAACTGCTGACATATCTAGAAGACTTAACACCCAAAAGATTTGGCCCATGTTTTCTTCTTCTGTTTAGTTGTTTATTTCACTATTTTTAAGTAATTTGCAGCAGATATATTCCTGCCAGTAACTGAGTGCAACCTGACTCACTGTTTTATATGGATCTGCTCATAATGCTGCCCCTTGCCAAAGGGGAAGGAAGTTCAAGGGGGAGTGGGAGGAAATGATAGAGGAAAGAGTGGAGGATTCTCCAACCTTATCTGACCCCTTTCCTGAGACTTGCAGAGCCTGCTTTTTAGCAGATTGCCTAAATCTGCTATCAGATTGGGTATTAGAAAAAATTCATTCTCAGGAAGAGTGGTTAGGCTGCCCAGGGGGTGTTCAAGAGAAGGGTAGCTGTGTCACTGAGGAACTTGCTTAGTAGACAATACTGGTGCTAGGTGGATGATTGGACTGGATGATCCTAGTCTTTTTCAACCTCCATGATTCTAAGATGATAGTATGTGTGTGTTGTGAGGAATGGTCTTGAAGGGACTATAAAAAGTAGAGGTTTATGATGGCCATGCTGGATGTGGCATCACAATGAAAGCTTTAGTCACTTTTATGCTGTCTGATAAGATTTTTTCATAGAGCCAGTTTGGAAGGAAGAGATTTGAGTCTTGCAGGTACACTACCAGGTGTCTGCTCTTCCCCCTGCTTGTTGTGCTCCAGCCCTAAACATAGCCACTGGATGTGTGCCTTCTCTAATGATGAGTAAATGTCTAGCTGCTCATTAAATGAGGACTCTCAGGCCTTTGTTTTTTGAGGATGGTTTGTTCTCCTTTTCCCTGTTGTATTTTCTGGAATATCAGAGCAAGCTGGAGGCTTGCAGCTCCCAGACTTTGCCCCAAATTGCTGCATTTAATAGGGGTGGTGTGTCTGAGGAACATAGTGTTTCACTCACACCTGGCCCCAAATCTGGACTTGTTCAGCTTCCAGAATCAAATTCAGGTCTGTTTGTCAGAAAGACTTCTGCTCAGGGAGGTGGTGGATTCACTGTCCCTGGAGGTGTACAAGAACCATGGAGATGTGGCCCTGAGGGACAGGGTTAGTGGGGAACAGCAGTGATGAGTTGACAGTTGGACTAGATGATCTTCATGGTCTTTTTCTAACCTTGATAATTCTAATCACAAATGTAGCCATTTGACCAGTCAGGCTGCGCCCTACGGTAGTATAAAGCAAGGCAGAAAGGCCAGCAATTCTGGCTTGGCCAGCAATGCCCTGTGGCTGTGAAATCTCAGTCAGCATCTGTTGAGGCAGCATTGACTAGGGCACATCTTCACAGGAAGTGCAATGTTACAGGTTCCAGGCTTGTGTTTTCTAAGCTTTGCAAGATGTGTTCGAGTCGCTGGGAAGAGTTTTGGGACCTGGCAGTGTAGTCAGGCATGGCTTTCTCCTGCCTCCCTTTTCCTTTTTTTCTTCCTGAATTATTTTATTGTACTGAGTGCTGATGTTTTAGGCGCAGTACTCAATCAACTCTGAACAAGATATCATCAGAAATGAGCATGTCTTCCAAGAGATGAGAGAAGTGTGGTGTGGCAACTCTTCTTATCTCCTCTGGCAACAGGGCTTCTAATTTGTTGAGGACTGAAGCACCCTTTCAAGTCTTTTGTATTAAAGAAAAACAGCAATCAAAGTGCTGAAGAAACCCTGCAAAGATCATTCCCTGCTGAGGCTCTAATTGGACCTGATTGTCCACTCCTTGGAGGAGGGTATGGTATCGGTATTGCTCCCTAACTGCCTTAGGTGGGCAACATCTGGGATTGTCCTGTGTGATGTATGCTCTGAGGATTGGGATAGCTATGGGCCATTCCCCATCTTCCTGCATCCCCCTCTGTTGCTTGCTTGCACGCTGCTTCATGAGAGGAAATAGATCCCTGTCCTGAAAAGAGAGGGAAGCTTTTGCTTGCGTGTTATCGAAGTAACCAAGAAAGCAACCTCCTGACACTGCTGTGTGAGCACTCAGCTGGTTTAATAGCCTTTTGGCAAGGTCCTTCCCACCAAATGATATTACCAGAGTCCATGAACAGAGCCACTCTAATGAGGAAAACTCCTGCCTTCTGCAACTGCTAATGTCATAAGTGGCAATTTTATGGCTAAATCAGAAGACCAAAAAAAAAAAAAAAAAAAGAGAAGAAAACCTCTCTGTTTTAAAATGCAGCCAAAGAAATCTGCAGGAATCTACTGCTGCCAATTATTTTAACAGCTCCAACCTGTTTCCCCAGCAGTAGGAAAAAAATAAAAATACCCCCTCCAGCCCCTCCTTCCCTGTCCTTTGGGAAAAGAGGGGTTTGGATTAGCTCTTCAGAATGAAAACAAACACATCGGGGCTTTTATAGAGCCAAGCTGTTCCTGTGCCTTGAGAATGAAGCGAGAAAAGATCTAACAGGTGCTGCATGATTTTATATGGCAGCATCGCAAGAGGCGCTGGTTCTTGCTTGTGAAAGAAGGCTTTCTTTGCCCTTCAGCTGGTGCCCTCCTCTATCCCCGGAGCTGATGGCTTTAGTTTAACGACCTATGGTGGTTATTTAAGCTCGAAGCAGCGCCAGAAGGCTAAGCTTGTGTCTGTCACGTTCCTTCCCTGCTGCCAAAGGCAGCTCCTGGAGTGAGAGACCCCCTTGAAAGCTGGTGGGACTCCTTCTTTGCTCCATGGGTTCTCCAGGGGAACCTGCTTACAGCTAGGGTCAGGGCTAGAAAGTCAGTTTCAACAAACAGCACAACTCTATCAACACTCCAAGCTCAGGTCTGCATGAATGTAATCCTGCAAAACTCAGCCCTTCTCAATGTCTCTGGTATGAACCCCATTTTGTGCTATTATAGAGCAAGAGCCTTGCATCCTACACTAACAGATGGTTCTGAAATGCCTGCAAGCCCTGAGTAGGCTTGGGCCAAGTATTCCTCCTCATTAAAAGGAAGAAGCCTCTGGATGGGGAAAGATTGGTCAATAGCAAACTGGAAAAGTTTTCAAAATCTGGTAACACATAGGTGTAAGCACTTACATAGTTTCTAGGGAGTCCCCACATGAACCCTGCAGGCCCCAGCCACTCCTTGCAATTTGTTAAGCAAGGAACTACAGTGGTCTCCACATCCTTTAGAGGAGCGGTTTAGCGTGTGACCGCATCCCCATGACGCACAGCTACCAGGCAGAGGTGATGCAATGGGGATGGAGGAGGTCAAATCACAACTATTTTAGAGGGTCTGCTGAGACAAAAGCTTGAACTGAGCCACATTTGGGGCTGGTCTTTTATTGTCTTGTAGCACTTGCCATAAAAATAACCTCCAAATTAGTCCCAGCTGTTTGCAGGTTTCATCATTAAAATTTTGTTTGGTATCCGAGAGGAAGGAAATGAGCCAGTTAAAGAACAATATTACGCTTTTTCTCTTTATTCCCTCTCTTTCATAACCCACCCCCATATACCACGCCATGCAGACCTGGGTGTCTCCACTGGGGCTGGTAAACTACTGTCAGATGAGACAGCAGACATCGTTCCACATACTTGGAAGATTTCTTTCAGCAATCGTTCCCTTCCCCCTTGACACATGTTGTCACATGCACAAGCAAAGGAACAAATGCACTGAGGGAGAATTCAAGCTATAAACAAACCTTCAAAGTTTTAGTTGCATTTTTACTTGTCTGGAAATGTGGCAATACCACGCATGGCTGGCTATTGTGCGGATCCACTAAGCAGACTAATCGAGTACAGATCAGCAGCCAGGAACATATGTGAGCCACTCAGCTATGCATCCAGATAAATATGGAAGCCTTTTAGCACGTGGTTGTCTTACAGACCCAGGATGGCCTTCAGCTGCGCCATACTTGGGGAGGGACATCTGTACAATGTGGAGGAAATCCCCAGCTGTATTGCTCTGAGACCTGGATGCCCCTCAATGGCTGACGTATTATTAGGCTGAACTGCAGCTTGATCCAGTTCTTTGCACTGGATTCCAAGTGACTTTGTTGCTAACTAATCACTGGGGTGGGTATTTTCTGGCAACATGAAAGTGAATTCCATGTAAGTGATAGAATCATCTTGCCATGTTTGGGAGTGTTTGAGAGCAAACTTTGTTTGGGATCTTGTGACTTCTTTGTTGTTTGTTGTTATGAAAACAGAAAGCTTTTGTGGAAATACATTCACTTCAGATAGGGGAAAAAAGTGTCTTTTACACGGAATAGCAGTTGTGGTCAAGGAAAGAGGGATCATGTGCAGAGGTTCAGCCTCAGATTCTGGCTGTGTTTCACCTGTTTTCTGAGTGCGAACTGTGGTCATAGGGTTCTCTTAGTGGAAATCCCTGCTCACTGGCAGTTCTGTCCCCACAGTTAGACAAGCCCACGTAAAGGGTAAGCACTGCTAAAGAGGCAGAAGGCTATGGCACAAGGAGAAGTTTTAGGGACCAGAAACAACTAAAGGAGGTGATGCTTCCTTGGGGATAGATTGCTGGTATATGTACCATATCCCACTCCTGTTACCAAAGGATGGCTGTGTTAGGTATCATATCCAAGAGCTTTAAGGGTGAGCAGAACCCACTCAGAAGCATCCAAACCTCCACACTGTGGATCAGGGCTCTGTTCTCCAGGAGGAAGGTGGGGAATTCAGCAACGGGCACAAGGCAGCAAAGACACTCGCTGTCTCTTGACAGTGTTTAAAACATCTCAGCTTCATTCCACACTGCAGTGAAACCTTGTTTCTGAAACTTCAGCACTTCTTTGTGAAATTACATTCTTGGTCTGGAGCCAAGCTGAAAAGACAGTCTCTGAGATTATCAGTTCAGCTTCAGCCCAAAGAATGATCAAGAAAAAAAAAAAACAATTACAGCTTGACAGCTGTTTTTAACTCTGTGTGGAATGGGTTGGTGGGATAAGGCCAACTGGAGCAGAGTGAAACATTTTGTGAGGGTTTTTTCTTTTTTTTTTTTTTTTTTTTTTTTTTTTTTTTCCTAACTGATAGTAGTTGGCAGAGGCCAAGGGCTGAGAAAAGTGCAGAGCCTGAACTACCCTCAAAAATGGGCCCTTCAGTTACAAAGGGATTTGAAGTATTTATCTGTCACCAGGTCTAAGTTCTGTGCCCCTTCCTGATGCATATAGAATTGATACCTCTGACTGTTAATGTAGTAAGTAAGGAAATTCCATAGCTAGGTTTGAAGAAAGAAGTGAGGACTAGAAAAGTCTGTTGGGTCACTGAAGTTCAGTCCCCTGCTCTTCCCAACAGCTACTGCACATCATAATTGCTTTTGCAAATGGACCTAGTTGCCAGGGTGATAGCTTTCCTGTTATCATAGAAATGTTTTCACGAGAAACCAAGATAACAAAATCCTGTAGAAGATTATTTTTGGTTGGTTTTTCCCTAACCCTGAATACTGCTCTTTGGAGAGATTTAGAGTTTTCTCTTGCTTTCTATTTCAAACTGGACTGGAGTCATAGAATTGTAGAATCATAAAATCAGAGTCATAAAATATCCCAAGTTGGAAGGGACCCACAAGAATCATCAAGTTGAGCTTCAGAAAGTTAAACTCCAACTTCCAATTTGAATCTTCTGGGAAGACATTTTGAAGGTAAAACACGATATATCTTTTTTCTATTATTATTTTTCTTCTCCACTTTTCTCCAAGATCCGGAGAAAGTAAGGTAGAGAAAACTATAAATGTAACTCATGCAATTTAAGTACCTGATTTGTAGGGTAGGTTCATCCCTGAAAGGATATCCAGCCTGTTGTTACAGGATAAGAAGATGATAAATAGAATGATTTATAGACTCATACATGTATTGTCTCTCTTAAAATAAAGTAGGATGAAGGGATTGCTCCTGATAATGATAGATGCCAGCCTCCTGCTGAACTTCAAGGCTTAGCTGAACACTAGATTTCTGAGATCTGGAGAAGATGGAGAAGTTAGTAACTGTCTGCTTTGTATGTATCAGGAGAAAGGTTTGATTCTGATTTGGTTTTAGGCTACCTCTTCCTTCTTCTGGCTGTGTTTTGTCACTGGTCCTGATGCACAGACTATGCCAACGAACCTGGATGAGTAGAATGTGCTTTAGTAGGAAGTGACACTCGAGCATGTGTGTTCCAGAGTTCTGATGTTCTTTTCAACCTTCTCTGTCAACTGGGTGGTTAGTGAACGACTCCTGTAAAACAGAGCAGACCCATCCAACTGTTCATCTCAGATGACTTGAGGTGACAAACAGCATACAGAAGATCTTTGTTTATGGGCATTTATGGAGGAGATGATCCATCTGCTTTGAGGTACTAGTTGCTTCTCTGCGGAGCACTTAATTTCCTTCCTTCTTTTCTAAACTTCCTATGAAATGCAAAGCGATTTAATAAAGTGCAGTTAAGGAAAGATGAAGGAACAGAAATGCTTGAATGCTTGCCCTGTGAATCACATGGGGTCAACTTTCCCAAAGTTTCAAGCTGTGTACTAAGACATTCACACCTGCAAAAGCCCCCCAAATTTGTACAACTTACATTGGAAAACTGGAGACTTCCTTGGGGACATCGGTGAGCATCAGTGCAGGAGTGATTGGTGAGAATTGACCAGTCCTCCAGAGTGACCCACCAGATCAGAAGACCAAAAACAAAAAAAAAAACAAAAAAAAAAAAACAAAAAAAAAAACCCTTACATACAGAGAGCTAATGTGGTGTGGGACAGAAGCAACACTGATTTCTTTTAGTAGCTGGAGAACTGGGTTACTCAAAAGGCCTTTCACCAGTGCAGGCATGCGATGGGAATGTTAGCTCCCATGGAGGAGTTGCTCAGCTATGTGTATCCTGGTAGGAAAAGATTCCCTCTCTTCTCCTCAACACCCTCTTCATAGTTTTGATTAGGCAGACTTTAGTTTCCATCTTCCTTTTAGGTATCAGGAGTCATCCTTCTCAGTCTCTCCAGTAGCTTCTTTCCATGATAAAAACCACATACATATCAAGAAGGCAGAACATATGTTTTCTATCACTTCAAGGCTCCAGTTACAAAAAGACATCCCAGCCTCTTTCTCCATCTTTTTTATTTTATTATTTTTTTTTTAAGTGCTGGCATGTAATGTTTTTACTTGCTGTGTACAGCAGCTCTAACTCTCTAAGGACTCTAATGCTGAAGGAGACAAGCGAACATTTTAGTTTAAGTGTTTTCCTATTTTGCTCTCATATTTTGCCTGTTCTTTTGGGAGGAGAAGTACTGACTTTCTATTTATCTAAAATCAATCTCATTCAGGTTTAAACTCTCTTCTGCTTACGAGCAGAAAGATGGAAACGTTTGCATCTTGCTATAAACAAGTAAGATTTGGCTTATATATGCATGTGTGAACAATGTATAATCTGAGTGTTTCATTTTTTTTTTTCTGAAATAAGATATTTATGTCTTAGCCAAAACCATCTCTGCCTCAGTCTTTCCCTCCCTGAGAAGCTTTGAGTATTTTCAGACTCTTGCATGTTTACTTTTGTAGCCTGAACTGCGCCCTTCCCACTGATTACCAATAGTGATTAAGGTTAAATTTCAGCTGATTTTCACTCCAGTATGTGACAGTGAATAGCCCTGAGCTCTTTTAAAGAGCAGCCACCACCTCCGTGTAGAATAAGTGGGATTTGAAGCTTGCAGGTCTTTTGTAGGTTATTTCAGCTTGCAACAAAGGTCTGGAACAATTACATGGAAACAAATGATACTTCAGTGCAACCTTACCTGTCTGGTTTAAGTGTGCAGTAAGTCTTTAACCTTCTATTTCTTCCATGTGTTTATTCTCCTTTCCACATTCCCCCATTAGATTTGTGCTAGTCTGAATCAACCCCACCTGTCTGCAGAGAATGAATGAATTTCCAGCACATTCACTCAGCACTCCTCACTTGCCACTGGAAAAGCCCCTGAGATCTAGTGACAGGGCAGTCAACACTATTAAGACATATAAAATATCTGTGAAACATTCTCCTCCTAGGAGCTGACAAGTTGGGTTTGCCAGCTCTTAGCCTTTTTAATGTTATGTTGAGCCATCATATTAGCCCTGAAGAGTGGGTTTCTGTGGTACTTGAAACTGAACTTCTAATCCATTTGGGCTTGAATATAACTTGGAATATGTATTTTCAGATACCTCTGGGTTGGGCCAATATCAGCACAACTGGGAATTACGTTCACTCTTTAGCTTCAGGATCTTGGTGATTCCAGTTAACCAAGATGTCAGTACTTAGTGACACCTAATGCATTTTCTTGCACCTTAACTCCATTTTATGGGTGGAAAAAAATGATAGGCAGTTCCTTATAACAGGCATCTGAGGCAAGATCCTTCTCTGAATGAGCCTTTGATCTTTCATTAGTCCTGAAGCTGAGAGCTCACAGTATGTGGTGGTGGTGGTGAGTTCAAAGCAGACTGTGGATGCTGAGTGAGCAGTGGGATTCCTATTGAATAGAGTCATTTGAGTTGGAAGGGACCCTTAAAGGCCATCTGGTGCAACTCCCCACAAAGAGAAGGGACACCTACAGTTCCAGCAGGGACTCATAGCCCCTCCAGTCTGACCTTGAGTGTCTCCAGGAATGAGGCATCCACCACCTTTCCGGGTAATCTGTTTCAGTGCTTCACCACCCTTACTGTAAAAAACATCTTCCTTATAGTCAACTTAAGTTTTCCCTAATCTCCCTCTTGAATATATCTGTCCTATGGAACTGCAGTCTCCCCTTTTCTCTCCCACCCCACCAAGGCAGTGTTCCTTTCTCATTGTCACTTTTATAGTGAATTCTGCTGCCACCACTGCAAGTATAGAGGGAAGATTCTGCGTATTAAGAGATAGAAAGAGAATTAAGCACTGTGCAGTGCTGTCCCTATCTAGAGGAGACCTACAGGGGACGGGGGAACTTGGCTATAACAGGAGATAGTGGTGTACAGCTGTGTATCTCTGATTTCTGCATGAAGTACATCAGAAAAGGACCAGGACAAAGACTAAGGGTAGAGAGAAGGAAGGAGCAGGTGTGACTGAGCCTGTGGTCCTGGCTGAGAGGCAAAAGTAGAACTGAGGGCTCCCGATGATGACAGCCCCCCACTGCCTCCCCTGAGTTATTGCCTTGATTAGCATGATGTCTTGCCCCCCGGCAACCATGTGCCATTGAGTCTATGGAAGAAAATATATGAGTGTTGAGAATAATTGGTTCTTTGATATTAGATTGCACAAAGGTCAAAGTGTACTGTGGAGAGCGAGCCAGCTGAAAAGTCACATTCCCTGCAGGCGCTGTGGCACTGACCTCTTGTGCCTGTGAAAACTAGGAATCACAGATAATCTGTTGCAATGCCATGGCTTCCTGCACTGGGGGACTGCAAGATCTCAGTGCAAACACTGGTGTCTCAGCTGGCAACACTGGAGCTCTTTGTAGCACCAGGTCAGGTTGTGTGTGTGAGGGGGTGTTAGATAAGGTTTTCATGTTACGAGATCTGTCCTGTTGCATTATTCTAACAAATGGGACACTAGAAAGCTGCTTGGTTGTCTGACTGACTGTGCACCAGCCCAAGGATATTCCTCTCTCCCCTTGAACTGTGGCAGCTCTGATTTTCTTGGGGGCAAATCTAGTATCTGTGGAGGATCTTGCTGTTTATATCTGTGGAAATTCTGTAGGTCAGTATGGCACAGGTCTTCATCAACCATGATGGAAAGTCCCAAAAAGCAGAACTTTTCAAACTTCTGTCCCAAAACCTCCCAGTATGGAACCTCCTGCCAACATCTGACATGAAAATATTGGCTAAATCCAAGTTCTGCTGTGAGCAGTGTCCTTATTTCCTTCCTCTTCCCCTTGACTCTCTTCCCCTACCACTAGAGAACAGACCCAATCTTATCTCTTCTGGAGGCACTACAGGTTGCTTTTGTAGTACTTTGACTTGAGGTGGAATTTTCCCAATAATTGTTTAGGTAAAAATCAGGGTTTGAAAGGAATATTCTTTTCACTAAAAGAGAGATCCTCAGTTCTAGTTGCATGCAGCAGTGGGACTCAGGCTGATTTTACAGTCGATCCCCAAATTCCAATCACCATAGGGTCTTTTGAAGATGTGTCAGTAGTGTGACTCTCCTGGCAGTAGCTGTTTCTTCACAGAAAGGAACCTGTGTAGAGGAAAGCAAATGCGTGCTGAATGTTGTTCTTGATGTTTTCCACGCCAGTGCCACTCAACACCCCAGGGAACACAGTCTCGCTAGGTTTTTGGTTTTTTTTCTGAGGCCATCGTTTGGTTGATGCCTTGCTAAGGGCTGAATGAGAAGTCTGGACATGAAGTGCCATTTCCTCCTGCTGCACTGACCCCTGTTCAGGTCCGTTGGCCACTGACACATTAAAGTCAGGACCGTGCAGAACTTCTCCCGGGGTAGTGTGAAATTTGCTCCAGAAGAGCAGAAACATCTGGTTAAAGCCAGGAAGTGGTTGCTGGCTGGGTTTGCCAACAAAGGAACGTGCAGTTAATGCACTCTTACCTCATCAGTAGGTGTCACTGCAGCAAAAGACAGGGTCCAGTGGAAAGTTTCGGAGGGGAATAAGAGGGGGTACTTCAGCCAACCAACCAGATGCAGTCAGTTCAGTGCTTCCTGACTACAGCCAGGGAACAGCTATGGATCTGGGTTTATGAATTGCTTGTAATAAGGCTATAGGAAATGAGAGATTAAGGAAATGAGTCATTAAGTGATTACAAAGACATGTGGAGTGCACACAGTTGTGGCCGCCAGTAACAGAGCATTGAGCAACTGTAAATTTCTTCTACGGGGATTTTGGGAATGTTCCTGCTGAACTTCTATGCAGTAGTGAGTTACGGTTCGGTGGATATAGTTGAAATGAACTGGTAGCAAGTTTCAGTCACTCTTAGCACAGAACCCACAGAAGAGTTCAAAAGAGTTTTCTTCAGCTCAAATTGGTAGAATTGTAGAATGAATCATAGCATGACTTGAGTTGGAGGGGGCCTTAAAGGTTTGTGATTTCCAACCCCCTGCCATGGGCTGGTTGCCCCCCACCACATCAGGCTGCACAGTGCCCCATCTAGCCTGGTCTTGAGTACCTCCCTCTTGAAGCCAGGCCTGGTAACCAGGAGAAATATTGCAACAAAAGAAGGCAACCCTCCAGTTATGTATGATTGGCCAAAGCTAATAGAAGCACAGATAGGTCTTGGGTCGTCAGAAAGCAGGGGTAGGAGGGGAGCAGCACGGCTGCACTTGTTCAGCAGGTGCACTCCCCTCAGCTGGTGTGCAGATGCTCTCTGATGTGCCTGGAGGCCTTTGTTCACACCACTGTGAACCTGCTTCTGTTTCCAGCCTCTTGGACAGCAACCTTTCTGGAGAGGCAGCCCCCTACCTCTTCCCCTGCAAAGCCAGTGCCGAAGATCTGTAAATGAGCTCTGTTCATTTTAACAGTCCAGCACTTCTGAGGCTGTATGGGAAGAAGGATTCGGAAGTCACTGCTCGAGGCAGCTGGGATAAGTCACTGAACCCATTAAAATGGACCTTCCATGTGGCTTGGCATAAGAAAATGTCTTTTACATTCTTTTCTTTTGAGAAACATAGTCAGGAAAAAAAGGGGTCTGAAACAGGGCAAGTCAGTCCTGCTGTCTGCTACCAAACAGTGCCAAGAAGGCATACAGTATGGAAGGAAGAGATGAGACAGTCAGGTATCTTTTGAAGTTATCCTAATGCTCAGTGTATTGTATAATGCTAATTATCATATATTGCCATATATTTCCCTACTGCAACCTAATAATGCAAACTCTGCATAACAAACAAAACCCCTTTCCTATTTGATCTTGCCCCCTTGTTTTCCCTTCTACTGTGTAGCTAGCTGTATTAGAAGGCAGAGACACTTCCAAATTCTCTCCAGTGTGTTGGCAGATGGGAGAACATGAAGCAGAAAAGCTAGCGCTCATTCTACTACAGCAGAAGCTGTGATCCAAGCATCCATGTGTGAATAAGAGGCTCAGTATGTGGGAGCTCCTGACCTTATGACTTTAAATCTAACTAGATAAGAGAGCCAAGGAGTGGGAGGTGAAACAGAAGCCCAAAGAGTTTAAAAGATTTGTCATAGCCAATCTGGGACTGGTGCCCAGGCCTTCTGAGCACAGCTGGGTGATGATATTATTGTTATTATTATTATTAATAATAATAATTGTGAATATGCCAAAAGCTGGTGCTAGGGTAGGACTAAAAGAGATCTCTAAAATGGACAGAGTATGGTGAATATATTTGGCCAAGGAACATATCAGTGTTGACATTGTTCAAGATTTCTCAAACATTTTCTAGACGAAACTTTTGGAGAGGTTTTGAAATGTGACCTTATGATTAGTAATAGACATCAAATTTAACAGGGGAAAAAAAAACCTAAAATCTTTTTCAAAGATCAAATTTAGTGAGAAGTGTAAAAAGCCCTTCAATTTCAGTGCAATGAAACGTTTCAGTCAGATCCAAAATCAACCTTTTTTTTTTTTTTTTTTTTTTTTTTTTCTCATCCAAAACCTCAGAAGATTATCGTTTTGGTCGAGCCTGTTTTCTCCCTTCTGATTTTCCATTTTGGTGACCAGACCAAAATATGTATCACTCACCAAGCTCTGCTCATAAATCCTAACAAAAAAAGTGTCCCATGGACTACATTAAACTTTATTATGTAGAGTTTTCAACAGTGAAAATCTCTCTCCCAGGCATTTTAACTACATCACCACAGTAACTGTCCTACCATGCTGCAACTTTTACTACAATATTTCTTTGTTGCACGGATAACTGTGACCAAGCCCTTGCTAACGTAATTCATGGGAGGGAGCAGCATGATTGAAACAATACTCACGCTTCAGAGTTGACCTCTAAACCTATCATAAGTCACAAGTGTCAAAATCAAGCAAGGTTATACAGGGGAGGTTATGAAATTTCATCACTTATACAGATGTTGGGTTTTCTATGCCATAATGACAGTTGGGCAACTTAATTGATAGTGTATGTCCTAATGAAAAGGACAAATGGACTTTATTTTCTTTATGGTGTTTTTCATTTTTAGATGATGCAACTCTTTCTGCAGTTGTTTTATTTAGTGGTTTTGTTTTTTTTTTTTCAGGTGAAGTTGTTTTGTCTCTTTCTTTCTTCTTTCTCTCTTTTTTTTTTTTTTTTTTTTTTACAGTAGTTCCTTTTTGTTTTCTTTGTTAGCATTGCTTGGTATGAGACAATGCATCAACATCTTTCATTCTAAGCAAATGCAGCCAGGAGGCATATCGGGGATGTATTTGCTCCCTGATGAAAGTTAGGGAGGAGTAGAAGCCTCTGTTCACAGCACAATGTTTACAAAAGCTCAGGAAAGGAAGGAGAAAAGCCATGTGCTGACAGTGAACAGGGAAAATTAAGCAGAAGCATGAAACTGATCTAGCAAGAGTCATACCTATTGATTGGTTTCTACTTCTGCTGTACAAAATGCCTAGTGCTCTTAAATGATCAGGACCAACTGCAGCTACATTTCTTTGGAAAAGCTCCCTCAGCGCTATCTTCAGAACCCCCTTCTTGTCTCAGGAATACTTTCCCACAAACACATCCATGTCCACCAATAGGTTGGTTTAAAGCCTTGCCCTCTCTGACATTGAGAGAAAAGTACTCCATATTAATGACTAACCACTTCTGTTGGTCCCTCCTTGCCCTGCAAATAAAAGAGATCTGTATAATGGGGGGTAGGTAGGAGTTCAAGTTAGAAGAACACTCCTGAACAGCCCCAAGAGGTCTCTAACTGCTTGGATTTTCCTGGAGACATCTAAACACTTCCAGGGTTTTTCAGAAATATCTGGAGTTTCCCAGAGAGAATGGCCATTGAGAGGCTGCACTGTGAGTGACTGTCAGAAGCCCGTTAATTTTGCCCTGCATGAGCATGATAGCACATGGAAGAGATAAATCAATTTGTCAGCTTTGCCTTCAGCTCGTGCACATGAACGTGTAACCCCAGGAGCCCCCTGAACCTGTACATATTGAAGGTAGGATTTTCTTTCCCTTTTTTAACTTTTCCTGGAAAGAAAAAAAAAAAAAGAACATCAATAAATTTGGGTGTCAGAATACAGAGAGGGTGGGAAAGCAACAGTGCTAAAAACACAACATAGTGGGAGACCTACTTATGGTTCAAGATATCTACCAGAGGAATAAAGACCGAGAGCTGTATCCAGACTGTCTGCTATAGATGCACTGAGATACAGGCAGCAGCTATTTTCCTCATTGATTCCAGAGACAGACAGGCTCTGACAGTCTGTTACTCCAACTCCCTAAATATGATCTTAAACTGACCGATGACAAAGCTGCCTGCAATGTTTGCCATCTGAGGGTGGCAGTGACTTGTATGAGATAAGATGGATGGTTACCCTTACAGTACTTTGATCTTGAGATGCCAGTAAGACCTGGAAAGATTGACTTTCCCCTGCAGCGCAAACAGTTCCCATTGGGATGGCACAGCTCCACCCCAGGGCAACAGGAAAAGGGAATCAGTGTTCACCAGATTAAGTGGAATAAAGAATCACACAAAGCATTTGATTTCTCATCTCCTGGCTGAATTTCTGCAACAAAATAGTCTGGCTCTGTAGAGAACTAATAAGCTGAAATTTGATGGCCTGCATTTGTACAGGAAGTGAAATCTTATATTCAGATGTCTTCTTCTGGCTTTACAAATTTGGATGATCTGTAGAAGATTTCTGTGCACAAAGCTGACATTCTAACAAATGACAGAAGCATTCTCTCCTCAACACAAAGAAACATGCAAGGGTCAGCAGATAATGTGCTACTTCTTGTTCTTCACCACTGGCACGGCACTCAGCACCAGTCTTCATGTCTCATCTCTAGCTCTGCTATTCTAGTTTGCCCCTTATGTCTAAGAATTCATCTTGCAGCAAAGCAGATACTAATGATGTTTCAAGATAATTTGGAATCTAAATAAAATTAACAGCCTCTGTAGGCTACCATTCAAGTCCACTTCCTTTTTCATATTAGTTCCAAGTCTCTACAAAGGCATTCAGGTGATATTTAACAATTGCTATACTGAGTAGTGGTTGTTTTTGTGATCTTGATGTGTAATCCATCGTGGGTATGGACAAGAGGTGATTTTCGACCTCCTTATAGCTGTCTTCCCAGTATTGGAAAAAAAAGTTCTGTTGCACTGTGGTACAAAGCAATTCCATGGCATTCATAAATTTGCTTTGAGAGCTACTATCTTTAGCACATTGAAAATGAAAATAAGTAATCCCTCCATGAAAACAAATGCCTGTGTTCAGAGGCATTCATGCAAGGGGGGACAGGGCAAGTGGCCAGTGGTGTGCAGGAACAAAGAAGCTTCTCTGGCCATTGCCTTGACCAATGAAAGACCAGCCCTAGGAGTTTGCTCCAGCAGGTTTAGAAAAAATAATAACAGCCCTCCCTCTCCCAACATGCTGAATCTGATCCTTGCTAATGTGAATTAATACCAGGTTTCAGTTCAGCCACTGGGGTAATATGATGCTCTGGAGTGCTGTAATCCTAAACAGAGCATTAGGAGAGAAGCTCCCACTGCAGCTGTGGCTCCTTGCAGGTGTTTCTTCCCCAGGCAGCCCCCTCAGTAGCAAGTCTGTGGCTGTGTGAGAGGTATGGGTTCTGGGAACTCTCTTGCGTTCAGACAATAGTCTGAAGACATGGGCTGATCCAGAGCTGCTGGTACCAGGCGGAGTAAGGGGGAAAGTTCGAAGTGATACATGTTTCTGTTTGCTGTGCACACAAGGGGAGAGAGAGAGAAAGAAAAAAAAGAACAGGTAAATGGAGGAAATGTATCTCTGCTTTTATCCCCCCTGCTTTATTCCTTTTATCTGTGTACATATGCAGTCTTTGTTCATTCGAGTGGTGCTCGGATTGCCCCTGTCTCTGCCTCATTACTTTCCCTTATCCTCCCCTTTAAACAAGCTCACACATTTCATCAGCAATCCCCACTATTCATTTTTCAGGGCACCAAAGGGAAATAGAAGTCTCCTCAGCTAAGTTTGGCATCCCTTGGGACTGCCCCGCTTTCCCTTCACCCATCCTTCACCACCCTCCTCCCCCAAGCCCTGCACAGTGCCTGCTTGCAGCCACAACTCGGTATTGGGTTACAACAGGCCTCCAGCTGACCCGGTGGGTTCATCCTGTAAAATTACCGCTTGTGCTGTTCGTTTCTCTGATTACTCTTGGCTTGTAACAGGTGGGGCTGCCAGCTTGAAGGGGGAGGGCAGGATGGAAGAGCGGTATGCCCTCTTCGGAGAAGATGAAAAAGACCTGTTTGTTCACTCTTCTGTCTTTGTCCCTAAGATCTTGGGTCAGTAAGAAAAGAGTTTTGTGTATGTCCTTTTTATTTATTTATTTTTAAGTTCAGCATCGCTGAGTTCAACAGAGGGACATAGATTAGTTTCTGGCACAGCCTTTCTGTTTAGATTCAAGTCCCTGTCGAAGTCCCAGCTGACTTCTGAGATCCTCTCACCACTGTAGAACAGGTCAGACATTTAATTAGTTTAATGACAAATTCAATGCTTATTAATTGTCACTTGGGAGAAAAACTGCTCTTTCTGGCTATTGGTTCATGGGCTTTCTTTCTATCTTGGGTGCACTCAGGGAGTGGAGGAAGAGGGCAGAAACAACTAAGTACTTTACATTCTAGAAATGGATATTGGAGGGAGTAACTTCTGTTTAACTCAGTGTCGCAGGTCAGATTTGAACGGTTTGCGTCGTGGGTGTGTTTCAGATGTAGATCGTAACTCAACGGTTTGTTCCAGTTCCGTGGTGATGTAACACAAGAAGCATTGTTCTGAACCGTGGAAGAGTTTTCTCTCACTTTTGATAGCAACTTTACATTCCTTCTGGATTCAGCTAGTTGTATACTGCTTGGTGGCCCATAGTTGCCCAGGTAAACAAGGAAATGCATGAAAGGTTCTTACGTGGAAACAGGTGGATTTCATTCCATTCCATTAATTTCATTACATACTAATCGCTTCCTAGTGCATTCTTCCAGTGAAGACTTATCTGGTATAGAAACCATTGAAGTGAGATGTCTAGATGCTTGGCTGGTGATTTTCTAATTCCCTAATCATCTACACTGTATCTCATCTACAAGACTCTGAAGACTTGTATGGAGACCTTCATAACCAGGTTTTTCTGGCAGTAATGAAATATTATTTAAGGATACATGCTGCCAAGCTGGATGTATCCTGCACAGTAGGGGAAGTGAGGATAAGCATTGACTGTCTCATAGGTGGACAGCAATCCCCAGAGCCAACAAGGCCAGAGTGACATAAAAAAGGGGGAATGGGCACTGCACCAGCCAGACTGAAGGAGGACTTCAGAGTCATTTGTTCAAAGGAGACACTTCTGTGTATCCTTATAAAACAATTTAAATACTGATATTTTCACTCTTCAGCTAACAGTGATTTTTGTCTTCCTTTCTACATTTTGTTCTATTTCACAATGAAAACCAGGAAGCCAATTTAATTTCCCATTTTTCTGTTCAAGCAATTCTACTTGGGAACTAAGGGCAGTAGGAATTGTATTTTTCAAGAAATTTAGTTGCTGATGATGTCTGAAATACAATGCTAGGTCATTTCTACATGCAGATAGCTGCAGAATCTTTTGGAAGAAACCCCTTTCTTGTCTCACGCTTGTCCCTGTTTCCATGAGCGTCCTTTAAGTTACACTGTACCTCACCTAAAAAAAATCAGCAAATTAAAACGGACAATGGTTTGTCTGTCTTTAATTCTACAGTGGCAAACCGAAGCGCAAAAGACTTTATATAATATATTGTATTTTATGATATTTGTTTCACTTTACAGACTCAGGAACATTATGTTTCTTTATTCTTTTATGTCTGTCTTCCCTGTATTTCTTGGAAAAAGGAACTGGAGTTGTTGCTGAGAATTTAATAGTTTAAAATGGACACGTTCTCCCAAAATTTCATCTGCCCTAAAAGATGTAAGCTGCTGTGAATATTTTCTCTTCTCCAGTACGCACCATTTTCTTCATACCTTAATTGTCATCATCTTGCCATTATCTTCCTTTCTCGAGAGGAAAATAGACCAAGAAGCACAAGTATTTGAGAACTATAAGCATACCGTTAAATAAAACTTAATCTATAAAGAAACCAATTCTATTTCTCCACCAGCTATAGAGATCCTCAAATGAGCAAGCTCAATGATGTGTTTTTTTTTTTCCTTCTCAAGTCATTTTTAAAGGGTAAATCACCCTATTTCAGCTATAAACTTCAACATCATGACTGCCTTAAAATCATAAAGCAGGTGACACAATTTACTGTGTCTGTCATTTCTGTACTACAGTGCCTGCTTGGCTTAAGGTTCCTGAAAGCCTCAGGAGTTGCCCTGGGGATGAATTTGGCCTGCAGGGGTCTTCCATTTACTTTGATTTATTGTGATCATTCAAAATGTATTCTCATTTGGATGGTCAGGGATTTACATGCATAGCTTCCATTAACACTAAAGGGTGATATCATTAAGACAAATGTACAGTTAATCTCTGGCACTGTAGAGGTAAAAATAAACCTTGGAGAGTGCTCTGGCTGAGCTGGACATATTCATTGCCGGAGCTTAATTTCACAGCATAAAGCAACTTTAAAATGCGGCTTTGTAATTTTACCACCGCTATCCTGTATTTCTTAGGGGCAGGGAGAGGAGAGAAAAGGGGGAGCTGTTCATGGGAGAACTGAAGGAAGATGGGATTCCTTCCTTCAAGACTCAGCATGAAGGCAGAGTTTGACATGAGTAGCAGGAAGGATCAGGTGATTTCTCCTCTCTGGATCGCCGTCACAGTTGCTTTTGAATGCTAGGGTGGTTTTTGCTGTTATTTTAGCAGTGTCACAGTAACCTTTGGAGAGGGAGCTTCCTGCCCTTTCCCTGAAGTCGTGCCAACAAATAGACCTATGTGAAACAAGACAAGATCTGTACCCAGAAGAGCTAAAAACAGAAAAACAAGTAGGTTTAGGTGGGAATTCAAATCTTAAGAGTCAGGAAGCAACTTCTCATTGCTGAGATTAATGTAACTGATGTTGCAGTACATTCTTTCAATAAACAAAGAAAGAGTAGGAGAATAGATTTCTGGCATCTCAGACATTCAGATGAAGATCGTGTTAAGACAGGAGGGAAGACTGTTACTCCAGGGGCATTAGAGCCTGATAGTTAATTTCTCATTTGCTCAGGCTTGGGCACAAGACTTGAATGCAGGACCCTTCTAAAAAGGCAATCGACAAAGTCTATGACAGCCTTTGTGCCATGATGACCAGGCTTTCTTGAGGAAATACACCTACTGGCTTGTGAAAAGAAAATCCTGGCTCTTGTGCTAAGACATCTCTGTCACTGGCTGAAATGGCTCATGCCCAGCCTCTTCCAGCAAATCAAAGGTACACTGAAGCCAAGGGTCTGTCTAACAAGTCTCTGCTCCAAGTCTTGATGTGAGTCCTCATACGATGCAAATCCTTTCCATGTCCTTCCAGCCGAGGAAAGGTTCTCTCTGATATTTGGAATGTTCTACTTCAGAGAACCCATGGCATGGCAAGATGCGCAGAGTGTCAGGTGCACAGCAGTGTGTTGGACCATCACAGGCAATGAGAAAGTGATGGCCTGAGGCAATGCAGTGGATGTAACACTGAATAGTCATTTAATCCCTGATGTTGAGCAAGGTGTTTCATCTTTCTGTACCTTCCTCTTTCTCCTCTCATATTTCTGCTGCATCTTCTTTATAGGTTCATTGAAGATAAAGCCTGGGAAAACAACTTGTACATGTTTGTATTAGAGATTGGCTCTAGCTGTTTTCTGAGCTGCTTTAGTGAAGCCATTATATGTCACTAACATAGACACAGACATAGTTCAGTTTGGGCAGGAACTGTACCTTTGGGGTTATTCTGTCTGCAACTTTATTATCTTATTGGTCACTATAGCACGTTTTAAGTAGTTCCCTGCCTTCAGCTGTAACTGAATACTGTTTTTTGATAGCTCATTAGGCTCTCTTGCTATGGTAAAACAAATTCTATATTTCAAACACCACTAAACAGTTTTCGACTTCTGTGGGTGAATCCAAGTTTGCAAATTTTGCTTTACTGTACAGTACCATTCAACAGCCTGGCCCAGCAGAACTCCTACAGATCTCACTAAACCCCTGGCAAAACACAGAAGAGATATTCTGTGTAAACAGCAAAAGGAAGCAGTGAGGAGGAGGGAGAATGAATGCAATTCTCATTTATTTGCTTTTAGGTCTTCTTGTCCTCTTTTTGTCAACTTCCCCCCCAGCACTCTCCTACCCCCCACACCCAAGACCAGAATATCGTGCATGTAACAGAATCAGTTCCAATTAGAAGGTTTTGTTACAGCTGTAATAAGCTTTCACACAGGGAGAGTCCCTCGAGACCTATATTTCATCTCAACTTTCCCCACCGCATTAAACAGAGAGTTTAATTCTGAAAAACAGAGATCGAAATTCTCTCTTCCCGCACTCAACAGTGGCAAGTAATGAGAATTGACAATTCCAAGGCTTGATGTGAAATTAGCGTGGTCTGGACTGAGACTGCTGGTGTGATAACAGGTTTTGGGAATGTTTCCACTTTCATCTATTTATTTATTATTCTTGTTAATTATTATTAAGCTTGTGATTTGGTGGAGAGAAGGTAGGAGGTAGAAGGGAAGAGAAAAGGGAGTCAGTAGCTTGGCAGCACACAGCCTAAATCTAAACACCACACATGCTTGCTATACCCTGGAAAAACCTGGATCTTACACAACAATTTCTGTAACAGCATCACTTGGATAAACTAGCAACTTACTTGGAAAGAATCTTTGCTTTCCTAGAATTCATGTAACTAAGAGATAAAATGACCTTGAGGGATGGCAGCTTTCCTCATAAAATGCATTGACTCTTTCAGAGCAAGACTCACTGAAAATCTGCATTTAACCATACTGAGGCAAATCAGACAGAACAGTAGAGTTTGTCACTGGGTCCTTTTGCACTGACATCATCAGGTTCCCCATGCACCCTCAGGTCTGATGATTTAGAACCATAGAATCATAAAGGTTGGAAAAGACTGCTAAGATCATCTGTTCCAACCATTAGCCCAACAATTTAGAAGGGAGACTTTAAAACCATCCAGTCAGCATTGCCTGTATGTGCAGATAAACCTAATGCAAACAAATGACTTGACCCATCTTTACTCCTTCCCACTCAATTGACCTCAGAACCAATGACTTGACCCACTTTGTCGTCCCTTGAAATGAACTACCAGGCAGGTTAGCATACGGTCTCTCCCAGAGAGATAGTCACTTGGATTGCTGTCTTGAACTACATGTGTTCCCCTTGGTCCTACAGCAGTGACTTTTAGGATGAAGATGAGGAATGAGACAAGCAGCAACCAGTCAGATCTGCTGTGCAGCTAACTGAGGAATGATCAGTGCTGTGAAGAGCAGAGCTGACTGAGTGAAGACTCTGGGGCATAATGTTACTTGGCTGGATTTTCTGGCATTTAAAAATAGTGTTTTCCCTGCTATAACTTTCCCCTTCAGAGGGCTGCTCTTCCCTCTGCCCTAGTTGCCTATTTTCACAACACCAGTAGGAATGCAATAATTCTTTTCACCCTCTGTCAATTTTGATCAACCTACAGATTCAGTGTTGTTAGTGGGTAACTGACAGCCAGATTGAAGGGTAATTCTTGTTTGCTTGAAAAAGAGGAAAGAAAAAAATTCAGGTCATTTAGAGAGGAACAAAAGTGGCCAATCAGGAGAGAGAAGGAAAAGGAGCGAAGAACTGGATGTTTTTCACTGGTTACTCTATACCCAAATGTTATGTCTGTAAAGAAGCTTGTTTCATACTTCAGAATATTTCCACAAAGAGAGATTCTGACAGCTTCCACTTTTCTCTCAATTTACATGATGCTCTTAGACCAGGTGCTGCACACTCTTCAGAATTAAAGAGCCCCACAAAGGCCTCTTTCCCAGAGCAGAGCTATCCCAGCTGTGCTCAGACAACACTGACATCCACTTTCCCTTAAATTTGCTACTAGTTTTTCTTTGAAATGAAAACTCTCCTCCTTCTCTTGTCCAAATTCCTGGGTTTCACCCCAGAGGTAGCTGTATTTCACTGTCAATTGAGCTGACCATGAGGGATGAGTATTCCCTTCTGCTTCATCATGAGAAAGGGACTGCAGAAGAGTTCTCTTTTCTGTGTACTCCTCAGCTGTCATCACTCTGCAAAATATCATTTAATGAATCTCTAGCAAGATGTTTGAAACAACAGGAAGGAGGGATCTACCTTTTCAGCTGGACACTGGTGCACAGCTCCCCAGACTGATGCAGCTTTGTGCATTTCTTAGCACAGACTTAGCACAGCTGATGGAAAAGCAAGAAAAGAGCTGCATAGGGAAGGGGAGACAAATGTGGCTGTCCTAACACTTCATTTCTCTTAGTGGTTTGTATAGCTGGGAAATGAGGAGTAGGACCCCACGGTCCCAAATCCTGGTAGAAAGGTAAGGAAAAGAGGCCTACAAGGCAACAAAGTGGTGATCTATCCAGGCCAGCAGTTAGGGTAGTAATTCTGCAAGAGCTCGTAGGAACACACACACCTCTGGCTGTTGGAACCTGTTCGACTGCCAGAGAGGACATGAGCCAGAAGACCAGGTCAAACAAGAAAAAATAAAAAAATAAAAAAGAACTCAAAACCAACAACAACAAAAAGAAAGATACAGCACACAGACCTCCTCCAAAATACCAACAAAATCAGCCCCATGAAGGCTCATTGAAGATAAAGGAGTCTCCACCAGGGATGAATTTGCTGTGGTATAATTAATTCCCCTTTGGAACAGTTGCCAGCAAGTATATCTGATTAAAAACCTCTCCCTCCTCCAATAGGAAGCAGCTCCTGAAGCACAGCATCTCTCTTCCATTCCCCACAGCAGGAAGCACCAGTCTAAGTCCCAGTGTGAGACCTGAACCTGCAGTGACCTCCTGAGCCCTGCAGTGAAGGATGTATTAGCCAATGAGTCACGTTGACTCTGGCTTGATTCTAAATGGGCCTCTTCTTTCATACCAGAGAAACCACGTTCATACAGCTACGGACCTTGCCTGTATCGGATGACCCTTAATACATGAATTGGGTGGTGCTTGTTGCTGACATCCTTGCCTAGAGGAAAGGAGTGAGCAATGGGGTGGGGATGTCAAAATTCTGTTCCTCCAGAAGTTACATCTTCTCTGTAATTTAGGATGTAGAAGAAATTGTCATCCAATTTGAACATTAGAGACTAAACTAGCACTCTGAATAATGGAAATGATGACTTCTCTTTCTCTGTGGGTGGCCTTTTCTTTATAGGGATCCTTGCTTGTCTGAAACTAAATCTTTTTGAGGAGCCACTTTTTACTTGCTGGCATGCCTCCCCTGTATAGAGCCAACTCATCGTCTGTTTTTTGACATTCCATCACATCCTCCTGCTGTGGATGAGCTAGCAGAATTGTTGGCCACCTCTGGCTCCCTTTCTCCATTCTCCTTGCAGAGTCACTAGCCACTTGGGGTCTTCTCAAATCCCCTCCACATGCATAGGTTGAGCAGACAGGTTGGAGCAGGGTGCAAGCAGACAACCCTGTATGGAAAACCTAGGGTGTGAGAGCAAGAGCTTGCAGCCATATCAGCTGATGGCATTCCTAGACTTCTGCTGGGAAGCAACAGCTTCCAGATGAGAAGCAATACCAAGCGAGCCTCCTGGCCACAAATGCTGTGAGAGGGTCTATTACTCACTCAGGGATGGTTATCTTCAGCTCTCAGGCAGGATGCCAACCTGACAATATGCAGAAGGGATTTTGCCCGCTACTGAAAAGCGGCCTACTCTCAGCTGGATGGAGCAGCTGGTCAGCAGGACACTTAATCACACTTCACTTGAGGTACTCAGGCGGCTGAGAGTTTAACGCAAGATAACACTCTGAGTCTGGGTACGGTACTCTGTATCTGCTCATAAGGATAAGCTGATGAACTCTAGTTTCTTCTGCTAATATTTGACAGGATACTGACTATTTCAAACAGAGGTTATCCTCTGCCTGATTCTCTCTATCAGCCTGATAACCAGCAGGATATTTGTGCTTTTGCCTGATTGTCCTTCTTTTGCAGCTGAATAAAGAGAGCATTGTTTCCAGGATATCAGAACTGAGTTCACTTTGATGAGCTTAAATTACCAACTATATATCAAGGGAAAGATATCTGCCAGACCAACACCTCTTTTCCCAATTCCTGTGTCCCCATAGCTCCTGCCCCCTAGAAATATCTTAACATCTACTTACAAGTACTCATGCAATGCTAAACCCTCACTGATGCTATTACCTACTGACATCACTAACGGTCTGCAAAGAAACACAAATTGATGTTGATAGGAGGCCTGAGAAAGTGACAGAGAGATTTACTGGTCAGGAAAAGACTAGCTTTTCCTTTCCTTATTCATACTGTGGTTCATTGGGCTGTCGTGTAATGCAAATAACATCCATGGCATTAGCCTGTATTGAAAATAAATGTTTCCTGTGGGTTTTAGATAACTTCATCACATAGCACCTGAAAGTTAAAAAAAAAAAGGGGGGGGGAGCAGTTGCTCATTGCCTTCTGTGCTGTACTGGTACATGTTTGTCCTGCAGACATGAGTGTGTGGGCAGCACAGCTATAATTCTGGTTTCTCTACACTGTACCTTTAAATATGAGCAGGCAGCCTGCCTGTAGGACTGGTAGGGTGTAAATCTGGAAAGACATTTAAGAGAGGATAAAAAGAGATACCTTTTGCAGTGCCATTCATATAAGCGCAAGATAGAACAGATTTAATGGGAAACACGTCATCGACCCTGAAACCCAGGTTCAGTGGTTATCCAGAGCAAGCAATGTCAGATAAACTTCCCTCACCAGAATTACTCTCTGAGGAAACCTCTGCTCCAAGAGCTGGCTGTACTGAACAGCCACTTGGATGACCCTGCCTTAAGGCTGGCTGTTTCTGAGGCCAGCAGTTCCACAGTGGAACTGCACAGCAAACACCATGCATAGATGCTTCTGAGAAGGACCATGTGTTCACTAACATCCTGGATGGTGGGACTCCAAAACACCTTACAGCCCTAGTCTTCATGCAGATATGAAGGAAGCAATAGTCTGGCCAGGGCTGCACTGCTGCTCCCCTGCCACACAAATTTGTGTTTTGAAATATCTTCTGCCCATTGGTGCCAGGGAGTCTCCTGCAGATGCTCCAAGACAACAGCCTCTAAGCAGGTTAGGTCTACACCACAGGGGAAAGAGTGGTTTGAGAACACAATTAAGCATATATAGCTTATACCTTCATAACATTTTTGGCTGCAGCTCAAGCTTGAAATGCCCACACTTGGATTTAGGAAGGGTTAAACTTGGCATAACTCTTGATGGGGATGTACCATAGCCTAAGGCATCATCTACAATTCCTATTTGTGCTGACTGAAGTGGACGAGAGCTCAGGCCCAGTTTAAGGCCACAAACTAGCTCCTCCTCCCCTGGCAGACAGTCAGTGTCTGTGCCCACATGCATGGGCCCAAGCCCATGCAAACATGCCACAATAGTTGCATAGACAGTTCCTTTTACCTTACGTGTTTTCCAAGCTCTCCATACCCATGCTGTTACTGTCCTTTTTCTTTCCAAATGAAGAAGCAGAACTTCTCCAGAATTCAGTACCAAACCGCTGCCAGAAGAACAACTTAGCCCTTCTGACTCCAGTGCTGCAGGCTTTGTCTGCTAGACAGAAGTCATGTTTGAACAATGACATTATCTCTGTTATAAAAACCATAGCTCAAAAGTGAGTCATGGTGTTCCATCATCCTCTCCATGAATTTCAAGGGATTGCTGCATATGTCTCCATATGACTGGAACTATTGCTTCTAACAGTTGTTTTGGTGTTGGTTTTTCTTTTTTTTTTTTTCATTTGGTTGTTTTTTATTTGATTAGGTTTGACTAGGACATCTGTCAGAGTGCCTGGGACAAGAGATGGATATCTTGGTGTCACTATTCACCTGTTCTGAGTTTCATACACATGGTCTCTTTTGAAGTGCTACAGAATGATTAGCAATAAGAGTAGAGCATTGAGATCATATTCATACTGGTTAGAACTGGATTGCTGTGGTGGTGTGCTCTGTTCAACCTGAGAATGATGTCAGAAGACTGTGGTCATGTTCATTACATGAATTTGGGCCTATGCTTGGAATCAGTACTTACACAGAGGTCAGGGAGGGTCAGGAGATGTTAGCTGGTCTTGATTACTCTAAAAACAGTTTATTAATACAGTTCAGACATGAGAAAACACAGATTATTTAGTTGATCATATTAGAGAACTAGCCACAGTGTAAATCCCTTTGTTCCTCTCATTTCGTGTAGAGGGAATAAGTGTTGTGAGTTTGTCAACAAGGGGCTGAAGCCATGAGTCACTATTCAGCAAACACTTACAGATCTGTACAGATGGATATCTTACCACTTAGCAGGTTTAGATAACCTGCTCAGAGGCAGAGAAATGCCAGAAGGACTTTATGCTGGATATCAAGGCACACATAAACTTTTTGTGTCCCTTACCTACCCATAGGATGTTTCCCGTGCACATAGCAACATTTTGTGGCCTGTCATCTTCAGTTCAGTGTATCATGTTAGTGAGACAAAAGGAGGAAGTGTGTCCCTGCTGTGGTCCTCATCAGGCTCCTGAGCTGCACAGAAACAGGTGACTTGATGTTAGCACCACTTGCTCCAGAACAAGTCTCAGCTGTTTCTGGGGATGCAAGTACAGGTGTGATTTAGGCTATGATAACAGGGGTGACTTCACAGAAGCTTCACCATGTTGACTCCAAAACTACACTGGGGGAAAAGCATTTAAAGATTTAGAATTCTCTCTACCTCTCACCTATAAGATCACACATGGGGACAGAAATTAGTTTCTTAATTATGATTTCATGTTTTTGTGACTCTGTTTTCTATTTGTTAGTGCACATAAACACAGAACCACACTTGTTTCTTGTTAGTGCTAAATACCATATATCCACCTCGTGACTTCTGGACAGGTGGAATTTTTTACACTTGTCCTACAAGGCTGGCAGTACTCTATTGATTGATGCTCCAGCAAATCTCCATAGAGAAGGATGCTTTAGATGTCTACCTTTGCTTCCTTTCTGAAGGCTAAAATGCCAGTGGATTTCAGAAGTAAGTGATAAGATCTCCAACCTATGCCTTTGCTGGTGAATTCACTTTCTTCAACCATATTTCTCAGCTGACTTGTTTATTTACTATAAACCACACAGGAACAGCCTCTGGAAATAATAGTCAGGAGAGAGACCTACTTTTTGCATGGCTTGATAGTGATAGGACAAGAGGAAATGGTTTTATTCTAAAGGAAGGGAGATTGAAGCTAAATGTTAGGGGAAAATTCTTTACTCAGAGGGTGCTAGGCACTGGCACAGAGTGCCCAGATGAGCTATGGATGCTCCCATCGCTGGGAGTGCTCAAGACCAGGTTGGATGGACCCTGGGCAACCTGAACTGGTGGGTGGCAATGCTGCCCTCCCAATGGCTGAGGTGTTGGAACTGGATGATCTTTAAGGTCCCTTCCAGCCCAAGGCAGTCTATGATTCTATGATTCTGGTTCAACACTAGGCCTTGATTTGAGTCTTGCACACCTTGAATGGAAATTTTGTGAAATATTTTTATTTATCTAATGCAGAGAAAGTAGATCATCAGCTCGGTATGTGTCTGGAGCTTTTTTTCCTTGCAACAGGAGAAAGAAATCGCATCAAAAATTCTACTCTATATGGCACTTGCTCTGGAAGAGAACAGTGCTTATAAAAGCAATCACAAAGAATTGCACCAATGTTTTTTAAATGCATAAAAAGACATTTACCATGCTACAGTGAGTGGACTGACTGGAGAGAGAGAAGAGAGGAATGATGCATTTTTTTCACTTGTTTCCATAGACAAAGATCTTGTAGATGAAACAGTTTACCCCAGGATTAATCTTAGAGAGAGAGAAAGCACTCAGACACCCTTTTTGCTCATTCCCTGTCAAACTGATGGAGATGATCTAAGAATATGACACTATTGGACTTGTCATGAAATGCCAGCTCTTTCTTGCATGTCACAGGCTTGTTCCTCGTGCTTGGCTGCACCTCCAGTTAATGCTTATTGGTAGGACTGTGAAGAGAGGAGGTAATGACTTTTGGAGTACTTTACTTTAGAAAATGCCAGACTCAATTCAGCTCTTGCTTTGAGATGTTGACTGTGGTTAGCATCTGAGGGCTACTAGGCAAATCACTGGTCTCCAGTCCCCTTCCTTTGAGATGAGTGCCCAAGAAAACACCATTCTTGCTGGCACTAATTTGGATCTTTTCTGCCAGTGTCAGGCCTCATCTGCACCACCTGTTGTGCCAGTGAAAGCTGCCTTCTGTCAGCACAGCCTGTGTCCTCACCCAGTGCTGAGGCCTAGAAGGGGGGTAAAACTTGGTCTTTCTCTTTGGTGCTATCCCAAAATTACTTTTCCAGTACCATGCCACCAGCACAGGTGGCAGAGGTTACATCTCCGTTGCCAGTCAGAACGGTGCAGGAGCAAGTCTCCTAGAATCTTACTGGGTCACAAACATCCGCAAGATCTGATCACATTTTTAAATATCACTAGTTGCAGCAAATGGAAGCCTAGCCACAAAATTTTCCTTCATTGAGAGCCTGTGCTTCCTCAGTAGGGGAAGTGTTTATTACAACTCAAAGGGGTCACCAGCAAACTGTTAGCATAACTGACATAGTCCTACACACTTGGTATGCCCCAAAGTGAGTACATAAATACCTTCAAGGAAACTGGGGTTGATCAGGTGACAGAGTCAGAACTCCAGATGAGGGCTGTGTAGGTGGAGAGATAATGACTGTACCCTGACAGCCCCATAAAGACAAGCCTTCTCTCTTTAGCACTGTCATTAATTAACCTATTGCCAGAGGCATTCACTGACATTGAAATTTGGGAACTATTTGCAAGCCCTCAAAAACACCTTGTGCAAAATTAATCCACTGTTGAGTGTGCATTGGGAAATGTTATAAAGGGGAGAATAGAAACCGACTTCCTGAGATACTGGAAATATGACTAGGCAATGTACAACAGTGCTTACTGAGAAACAAGATTTCTTTGGGACAATACAGCTTAATGTGAGCTTTGGGTTTCACCAGAATTTTTTCTCTTTTAAAGGATGTTGTCTAAAGGAACAGGGCTGAAACTCACTTACCAGCAGATGTTCAAGGCCAGGTCAAAAACAGAAGGTCAATTTAGCAAATTAGAACCGAACTCTGAATTAAATACCTCAAAGGCTCCAGAATGTAGGTGCTGACCCATCAGCCTTTCCTTTTCAAACTTTTCCACTTTCCAGTGCAATCTCAAATGCCCAGTTGATGAAAGGAATAGTTTCAAAAATGCAGCTATACTTTACACTGCGCATCACACTGAAAGAGGTTTCCTTTTCTAGAGTACATCCCACATCAGTAGATGAAAACTTGTGTATTCAGTTAGGCAAGCAAATCCTCTTTCATATAGGAGTCTTTCATCTTTCATAGCAGTCTTTCACGTTTCCATGGGTTTTGGATGTAGTACGTTCCCCTTGTTCTCTTTTTCCTTCATTACTCTTATTTCATTTTCCATCCATAGGTAGTGCATTAGGAAGTCAAAATGTGGTAGCAAAAAAAGATGGGCAAAATGTTCAGATTTCTGGGTAAAGAGACATTTTTTTTCTCTCCAGTGTCACATTTTCTTCTTTGCCTGGTTCTGTCAGGAGCTTCCTCTGAGATCTCACCATGGTACCAAGCTTGTCTGAACACACATGGCATGAGGTGATTCCATCAGTATGTGTGCTTGTGCATGTGCATAGCTGAATGTTTAGAAGAGAGGCCATGAAGTGAGCACCATTTCAAAGGCCCCTGTTTGTCTTGGCATCTTTCTCCTCTCCATTTTTGTTAATTATTTGACGAACTCTTGCTTTGCCTGATGTCCTTCCAAAGGAGAGGAGTCTTCAGCCAACTGCACACCATTATTCAAATGTTCAGTCATTGCTCTGCAAAAGCCTCTTCAAAGCCCAGCCTGCTGCCCCTGTTTCTGTTTATCAAACAGCTGTGTTGAGATTGGCTTCGTTTGGTCAAGTTCAAGAAGCAGAGCTGCCAAAATTATGAGAGGGAGCAGGGGAGAGTGAAAATGCCTCTCACCTCACAGGGAGTGAGAAAAGGGAAAATGGCAGCCTCTGGTCCAGGATGTTATAAATAACCAATTTGGCACTGCTGCACAAGAAACAGCTTGGCTAGCCTTCTCTTCTCTTCTCCTTCCCCACTGGGTTTATTATGTATTTAACCCTTTGCAGCATTTCTGAGGGAGAAGGTTGTAACAGCCAGAAGACCTCTCTCTGTGTAACCCTTTGCACACCACATACGTCTCCGACATAACCCAAAAGGTCAGTGGACCAAGATCAAGGCAAGGCTCCTTGCCTCACTAATGTTTACTCATGAAACAAGCTCAAACAGCACAGCATGTGCAAAATTAAGTAGGATTTGAAAAGGCACATGTTTCAGTTCCTTCATAGCAATAAACCTAGCAAGAAAACAGAGAGAATGAGAGGAGAAAAAAATCTGTTTAGACTGAAGGACACATTTATTTACAAGGTTGATTGCCTCTTATTGCAAAAGACATGAAGGTATTCCCTTAGGTTAGTTGCAGCTCAGGATTTGTGCAAAAACTCCTGAGAGTCTTTTCCAGGGGTGTAGACATTAGGGAAGGGCAGTAGCTCAGAGAGATCTGAGCAGAGGGAATGAGATTGCCATTTGGAAAGATGCTGAGAAAGGACGAAGGAAACAGGACAAGGGGAAAAGGTTTCAAACTAAAAGAGGGGAGATTTAGATTGGATACAGGAAGAAGTGTTTTACAATAATGGGGGTGAGGCACTGGAATAGCCCAGAGACTTGAGTGGATGCTCCATTCCTGGAGACATTCAAGGTCAGGCTAAATGGGGCTCTAAGCACCCGATTGAGCTGTAGATGTCCCTGTTCATTGCGGGGGAGTTGGCTCAGAAGACCTTTAAGGGTCCCTTCCAACCTAGACAATTCTATGATTCTATGAAACACTTCAGTCTCTCTGGAGGTTTTTGCTAAATAGAGATTGCCTGTTGTAAGATGCCCCAATGTTTTATCCAGTCTGCAGTGATTCTCAGTTTTGACAAAATATATTCACCACCTCTGAAGTGTAAAGAATTTTAAATCAAAAGGGATTAGTGTTAAATCCACCAGTACCTCTGAGTACAGATCAATGCGCTGTGTTTATTTGCCACTGGCACCAAGCTGGGCCAGGCGGAGTGATTAATCCCCACCTGAGGCTGAGGGATAAGCCCTGTGTCTCCACACTCTATGCTCAAGTCTCTGCTCAGCTCTGTTTTGGGGAAGAATGCCACAAAAAGAACAAAAATTTGATCATCATGGAGAGGTTGCAGAACTCATTCTGAAAAGTTCGAGAGACATTATTCTGAGCAAATCTTTCTAAAGTGCAAATTTGCCAAGGGGCACATCTGGCAAAAATACTTCTTTTCTAACTCTTTTTCCCGAGCACTTTTTCACATTTTTCTTCTTCCTTTGAAACAGTTTTCTTACCTCTCTTCAGATAGCCTGGACATCATCTGGATTCTTCACTGTGGAGTCCAAGGCTAGGCTCCCAGCAGTGCCTCCACGTACTGACCTCTTTCTCTCCTTGTCAGCACTTTGGAAGGGTCTTCCCTGGGACCCTTTGTTCCAGCTCTCTCTGACCTTGGCAACCTTCTAAGAAAATCCTCAGATCATCAGTCACACACTCTCTCTGTAACTTGATTTGGCCAACTCTCTTGTTTTCCATCCCCTCTGGTATCCTTGTCAGTCTCCCAGATAGCACTTTTCCCCACTCCATTTGTCTTCATTTGGAGCCTCTAGCGATACCTCTTTCCTAATCTCTCCAAAATTCCTTTCACTCTGTTATTCTGTTTTGCGCAAGATCTAAGCCACCATTGGAAATAACCATCCACTCAGCTTTCACTTGCATTGCTCCTAGAAAAGCCTCTACATAAATGATCATATTTATTCTGGATGTGAATCCTTTCCAGCAGAGGAAATTGGTCTGAAATTTTAGGCACTTCCTTAGGTTCTGGGTGGAGGATAAAAATTTCAGAGAGTCTTTCAATTAATAGCTATGCAAAAACATCTCTGTTTAAGTCAAATAGTTTTTGAATGTGGCCCTAGAACAGAAATCCTAGCAGAAGGGCTCTCCTGTGCCATCCTCAACAGAAATGTATCATCGATAAAAGCATAGAAATAGCCAATTTAAAGGTCCAAGATTCCTAAAATCTGAAGTTGGCTATAAGCTGAGTTTTTCCAAAGGAGTTAAGTACAGAGATACCACATGGAGTGTTTCTGTTTTTGCTTCTGCCCTTTCAGCCACTGACACCAATGGGACTGATGGAGCAGTGACCTTGACAAGCCAGCTTCACCAGACTAGTTTGTGAATTCTAAATAGTAGGAAGCAACCAACTACCAAAAATGCTCTCAGAATAAATACTGCTCTCCTAAATTAGCAGTGCCCAGAGAATCTTCTCTTTTTCGCATCTTTTGATAGTAGCTCTTGAAGATAAATATATCTGAAAAATTGCCTGGCAGAAAATGGGTCATATATCTCTACTTGGAAGACTCAAAGCTGACATATTCATCTGGTGCAGAATGAGATATTCATGCTAGCTCAGAAGGCTGAGAAAAAGAGCATAAATTATCACACAGAGCTTCTTAGAACCCCTGCAATAATTCTGCTGGTATCTGATCAGGTTCCCTCAGAAGCAGCTCATTTGCCCTGGAAGCAGAGATGATGAGAGCTAATCAGTTGGGGAAAGAAACTTATCACCTCAGTGAAGCATGTAAAGGACACTCTCTTTTGTCTAGTCTTGTTCTTTAGAACTTTTTCATAACCAGAGTGCAGAAGATTGCTGAAGCCAATAATTCAGAACTACAATCTGCCCCAGAGTAGAAAACCAGAAGGCCACGCAAGGGGCAGATTCTGTGCTGTCCCTCAAGCTGAAGACAGTTTTTCACACTGGAGTATCCAGTCTTTTACTTGTACAATATTCCTTCAGTTTCAGGTTTCATTGGGAGTTTTCAGTAGCAAGCAGACTGTCTTATTTCAGATGTTTGTGGAATTGAACAGCAGAGAGAAAAATGCCAGGGTTCAGACCTTTCACTTGAGAAACGTGAAACTTCCTTTTGATATATTTCTCCTCAAAACGTGGTATTTATTTAACAGGCTCCCTGACTGACTCTGGAAACCTGCTATTTTGACTCAAGAATTTTTCTCAGTGAGTTATATTAGATAAATATAACCAAAGTGTGTGATTATGCTGGGTCGATTAACTCCTGATGTTGAAACAGAACCATTCCTTTGGCTGTTCTCACCAGCAATTTGTCACTGGTTTATGTTAGAAAAACCTCCCCATGACTGAGTGATGGAAACTTTAAAAAGCCATTAAATCTTGCCCTGCAGTTAATTGTTCCTGATTTTGTTTATTGCACTTATTCACAGCTAGGTTTTTCCCTCTAAGTCAAGGTGCTGGTGCTCTCTACAAGACCTGGAATTAACATAGTGGAAGTTTCTCATGCGCTTTTCCTGCATTGTCTGAACATGTCATAGAAATCTCAGAGTCAATCTGCTTTACTTTGCTGGAAGAGAGAGTCTGAGCTAAATCCTGCACTGTGCTGACTGTCTTTAACTCCTGTTGTCAAATGGAGATCCCAGAGGAAGAGGCATGTATGGATCATGCCTTTTCCTATATTTCATGAGTTCTAACTGTGATTTTTAAGCCCTATTTCAGACATCTTGTATCACATTCCTGTGATTTGTCTTTCAGTGAGAGAAAACAGAAATTTTGTCTGTTTTCACTTTATTTTTCCCCAGCATAAGACAACATCTCCAGCACAGCAAAATGTTTCTTAGTGTGAATACTTACTAGTGCCACCGATGGATAGTCCTCATACAGTGTCTTCACTTTGCCATTATACTACTGTCAAAACTCTGTAAAATTGCTGGATAACACCATGCCCAAACTGATATATCTTGTATTTGGGGGAGAAACAAAATATTATATTGTGCTAACAAGTCTTTATTTTTTAATCATTTTAGGAAAAAAACACAGGGCTAAAGTATTTACAGAACCATAGAATTAATAAGGTTGGAAAAGACCACTAGGATCATCTAGGGCTAGGAAGTGTGAGAAATCCATGACTCCACACTGTGGCACCAGGAAGTGCCAAAGAACAGTAGAATGGGTTTAATAGTCATCATGTTTATTCTGTTTTTATTTCTAATCCTTAATTGGTTCTGATCCCTATACTTTTGGCTTGATGACAAAAGTCCACCTAAGCAACAATTAATATTGTTTGATGAAGGTTCCTGGAAAACAAGGAAGACGTGTTGGCTGCTGGAGGCTTGCCATTCATAGGCATTCTATTTGATAAAATAAACTGTCACAAAATGTTTATATCAGGTAATAGGGGAGTAACATTAGCAACACCAGCTTGCGCCCAAAACCGAAAGAGTTAAAGGCATTTTTGCAAATGTGTCGTGAAGGCAAAAATTGTTCCAAAATCTTCTCAAGGGCCTTGGGGTCCCAAGCAGCAGACAGAGACAACCTTCTGGGGAGAAGTTAAGGGTCTTTGCAGACCATGTCACTTTTTGACTCTGGCCTGTGGAGGCAGAGGAAGAAGACTGTGGCACAAGGGAGCGAGAAAGTATTAATACTTTGCCTCAGTCCTTTGACCTCAGAGAATTCCTTGTACTTAAACTGAGAATATGGGTCCCAGAGGTTTTGGGAAATGAATGGTTGTCAAAACAAATACCACTCCCTTGACACCCACCCTCCTTCACTGTAAACAGTCTTTAATAGCTTCATGATAGGCTGCACCAATGGGATATTGTGATTAATACTGTTTACCACTAAGAAACTCCCATTGCTTTTTTACCAAGGAGTCATTAGAGTTGGGCTGTACATTGAACATAGGGTTACCTTCCTTTCAAACAACAACTCAGGGAGCACACAGCTCACAGTTATTGCTCTGTGATGGGATCCAGATGAATAAAATGAAGAAGAGGTCTCCTGCTCATTGCCCCTTCTCTGTACGGCTCCACAAGCTCCTTAGACGTTTATAAGCATTTCTGGCTTCATTGCAGGAACAGAGGCAGGCAGTTGTTTCATTTGACCAGTGTTCACCAGTTCAGAGTCCATCTCCTCTGCTGTCTACTGAAAACGTTGATCGGAATTTCTTGAAATGGTGTAGCAAGCTGGATGGCCTGTTCTAAGAACAACTTCTTATAATTAATGTTCCCTCTTCACTTCAAATTATGAATTATTTTGATTTTAGAATTTAATTGATTTATGTTTTTTTTTTTCTTATTATATCTTTTTCTTTATTTCTTTTATTTTTTATTTTTCCTATCAAGATCAAGTTCAAGTTGACTGGGCACTTTAGAGGATTTGACTGAAGTCCCATGTAACATAATCATGATGTCCTGAACAGATAGAGGGCAAATTTGCTCAAAGTTCTCTTATGGTGCCAGTGTTTCTCCAGGCATGAAAAACTATTCCTATTTGTCATATTGTTACTTATGAAACACTCCCAAGCTGGGCTATTTGTTCTAGCTCATTTTTCTAAATCAGTAGAATTCAGGCAGAGCTCATAGAGAGAACCAAGCAAATAACATCATCACAGACTCAAACTGGAATCAGTTTGAGGCAGGAACTGGGAGACCTTGTCTTGTTCACTCAAGCAATTGTGAGACCAATGGATACTATCCAGCTGCTGGGCTGTAGGTTGGAGTGGTCTTCTCAGTGAAGCTCCTATGTATCCTGCAAGCATGCTGAAATGCATTTAAATTTTTCAGTGACCATTGAGACGAATAGAAGCTTACTTCCTGCATAACACAAGCCACAGAATTTCAATGGGAAATCCCCTCCTTGGGCCCATAACTTCTGGCTAAAAATGAGTAAATTTTATGATGTCATGTTGGGGTTAAGCTTTTCACCCTTGCAGCAACACAGTTTGGTTGAAAATTGCTCTCTCTCTCTTTTCCTTTTTTTTTTTTTTGTAGTTGTTGTTGTGTATATTCATAGAGAGTGTGGACTGAAAATGGTTGTTTTCCCCATACCTTTTGTTAGCTCTTCTCTTAAATGATGCAATCAGCCTGAGCCACAATTGGGAACCAGTGATGTGCAACTTGATGAAATATACACAAGATCAAAGCTCAGATGGTTCCGAGCCAGCGAGTGGGAATGTGGGTCTGAACTTTCCCAGAGTCTGGAGGAGCTGGTTCAGCCCATTGTGAAAGCCCTGGGTAGATTCCAGGTGCACATTTTCCTAAAATGTGGAGGTATTTAGATCATTATCTCTCATTTGAGCTTATTACAATGAATTGGCTTCTCTGTTCACTACCTTTATAAGAGGTTCGATGATTATTTTTTTAAGAAACTTTTATAGCATTATGATATTTGCTTGAATATGAACAGGAACATCATGTTTAAAGATTGATGATGCATAACGCAAGGTGAAAAGGGGTTCATAACCTTACATGGGACCTTGATTCTTTTTTGCAGTTCCAAAAAACACAGCAATGCCTGCCCAGAAGATAGCATATACTCCAGCAGCTGCTGTAGAGAGTTAATTCCTAAGTGGCATTAAGTGCAGTACCAGCCAAACGCACCTCAGAAAATAACAGCCCCTACCCATATATTAATTCATTGTGTAATTAACATTGAGAATAATAATGCAAGTGTTAAAATTTTATTAACACTCTCCAGTGTTCTTCTTCTTGTCATGATTTATAACTTTGTCAATTTTTTATCACTTTAACTGAGACTTTCCATGTTTATGCTCTGACTCAGGTTTTCTTTTTTCTTTTTTCTTTTTTCTTTTTTCTTTTTTCTTTTTTCTTTTTTCTTTTTTTCTTTTTTTTTCTTTTTTTTCTTTTTTTTTTTTTTTTAATTACTGTTTTAACAGTCTGACCATTTCTGAAAAGAGAAAAAGAGGAAAGTAAATTGCTCTTCTAAACTCAGCATTTTTCCCTGACTGTTTTTCTTGAAAAAGTCCTGAAATCTTAATGCTTTCAGGAAGAAACTTGAGAGGGAATAAGCTGGGGAAGAGGAAGGTGCTGTTATGTGGGGTTAAGCCCCTGGACATGGCAATGTCCATATGGTTCTTACAGTTTATAAGAACTGAATGTTGTCCAGCCACTAAAGTCTCTGCACATTGTGTCTGAAAAGTGCCATTCTCTACTGTAAACTGTGGCAGGCAGATAAATTGAAATCCTAAATAGAAGGACATAACTGCAAACAACAGCAATACTGGTGGTCATGGTAGTGGTTGCTCTTTGAGCTACAGAAAACTGCAGTGAGCTGCCAATCTAAGTAAGTGAAGGTCATGGTTGCTAGCCTCAACTCTTCATTTTTTTTCAGTTTTCCATGACAGCCAGCCCTATATCACTGCCTGGGGAGGGAGATAAGGACCATATATATGTTTTAAAAATAAGTTTATGGAAAGGCTTTGTGAGAGATGTATACAGAGCTAAGATCTATTTCATGACAGTCTGCCTTTTAGGAAGATTACACGCTATATCTAAGTGATTGATTGTGCTGACTGTAGTGGCTTAGGCCACATCTCCTCCCAGAACTAGGAAGAGGAACCAGCATTTTGAATACCCATATATTTTTGCTGGCAAACAGAGAGATTGAAACATATCATATCTCTTTTTAACCATCTGTTCTTGTATAGTAACAACTCCCTAACTCTGCATTTTGCACCTCCAATCCATGTGGCAGATGTACAGTGTACTTTCAAAGGTAGTGGGCTCTCTCTCTGACTGACGCTAGAGATTCATGCACACCCTCCCCATCTCCAATAGCATGTACTTACTCAGAGAAATCAAAGACCTAAGTCCTCTTCAGAGTTTGCTCCAGTCTGTCGAATCTGCCAGCCAATATAGGAGAGGAGATTCTGAATGTGTTCTCAGATCCATCCTGGATTAGTTCCTCAGCCTGTTAACCATGGACTCTTCTATTTCAAGTTACTGTTTCCCCACAGCCACCCTCTGAAAACCAAGAGGAAGCCACTCCCAATACAGGCTTGTTCCCTCTGGTGTATTTTCTCATAGGGAGGCATGAAAGAGGAGAGGGAAGAAGGTAATCCAGACTATTTCAAGAGCACTTTTTTTCTAGGAAGATGTTTATTTAAAAAATATATCTTCCCTCAAACTTTTAAATTTTTCAAATCCCACTACTGGAGCAAATATTCACATTAGCATTGGAGTCAATAGCACTATATAAAGTTCAAAAATCAGTGCTAGGAAGAATGATACCTGATTCTTCCCATATTTTTCAACCTTGTTCTCCAGTTGGTGGAGCTGGAAACCTCATGAGAGACCTTGTCCTTCTACTGATCTCCAGTGACAAATGACTGTGGGCAGCTCTGGAGACATGACGGAACATTCAAGGTGTTTGTTTTCCCCATGAGCTTCAAGACCTCTCTTTTTTTCTGCCTGAATCAAGGCCTCTTAATGACCAGAATGTTGAAGTCCAACTGGTGGGTTCTGCTTTCCAAATTCTGCTGTGAGCAAAACAGGTGCAGCTTTTTTTTTTCAAAATTGATTACCCCAATTATTTCACTTTATTATATGAAGCCTAAGGAAAAGATGAAGTGCCTTAATTCCTGGCCACCTGCCAGTTGCTGCTCAGTCATTAGAAATTACAAATTGATGCTGGTTGTTTTGTACTGTTCCATGGGAAGATTTATGCCCTTATGTAGCCAGTGCTGATGGAATAAATTAAGCTGGGCATGAGAAAGGAATAAAGATTTAGTCAGCGTTTGAAAGCCTGGCTTCAATGCCTCATGGAAGAGTGTGGCAAATATTCTCTAGACATGCAAATATATCACATATCCCTAACAAAGAAAACCTGGGTAACTTGCCATTAAAGCTGTGACATTTCACCCCAGCACCTTCTCATTCCCAGATAAATCCTCAAGCTGCTGTGGAAAAAAAAAAAAAAAAAAAAAACCACTGCATTCTCCCAGTACAGAAAACGTATACTGGTCTTCCCTGTGGCCATGATATTTTAGAAATGGACCTGAAATGAGACGCAGCCTCAACCCTAGCTTTTCTGCAAGCTGAATGATGTTGTTCATGTAAGAGGAATTGCCTTCTAAAGATGAACTGAAAAGGAAAAACTGCTTTGAATTGCTTCTTACTTGGCTTTCTTGGGAAAAATAGGTTTGTTTGAAATATAAACTGGGAGTTTTCTGGCCATTAGGGCCATATCCTACTGGAGTACAGATTAAGGAAGGACAGAGACTCTAGAAGAGGACTATGCAGGAAGAGCAAGGCATTGAAAAAGCCATGGCTCTCAGTGCAGACTATCTGGCACGTAGTAACCTGGAACAACCTCACACTGCTTGCACCATGCAGTACTCTTCAGTAAACATATTGGCACAGTGATATTATTTTAATTTTTTATTTTAAACAAGGGACTGCCCAAGGAAAGAGACTAGACTTAAACAGATCATCTTTCCTTCAAGCTTGCTGCCAGAGGGAACTGAAGTTGGTTTTCGTTTGTGTTCTTTTGGCAAGCCAGCTCAGTGACTTAGAGTCTAGATGTGTTCAGAGCTATGAACAGGATTTTAGTCATTCTGCTTGCACGGATTGGGCTGCATCAGCCACCATTGCCCAGGCCTTCTCCAAGAGGGGAAATAAAAGACATAGATTTATTGAAATTGTCAACATTCCAAAAAAAAGTCACTGAACAGATCAAGGAAAAGAATGAGTTAATGCCTCTGTTTTGCCCAAAATAAAACTGAGTTAAAAGGTATCTGAGTTTTTTTTCTGCTTAGGGATTCACCATCCTTTCAGAAGATCTCACGTAAGACTTGAACCTAAAATACACTGACTCGTGCAAAAACATTGCTATTTGATACTCCTTGTTGCAAATGCATTTTTTTTTTCTCAGTGATTCATAGAAGGTTGTTTCTTGGATGACTTGTATTTCGTTTTTTGCCTTCAAATACACATATTGTGTGAGTCCAGCTGTGAAGTAATTCAGATAAATAGTCCTTTTCCCTAGGCTGTCCATGGGCAATTTCTTGCTGGGATTTATCTATCCTGATTAAGCAGCATGGCCTTGTAGTTCATTTTAAATTCACTCTCCATAAGTGTTCTCTCTAAATTCACTTGTTTCCAGCCTGAAATGTGTTTCACCATTTAAAAGAATGCCAAAAGTTGTGGGATTGGATAAGCACAGGACTGAACCCGAAGTCATTTGCTGGAATGTTTAATGAGGAGCAAGCATAAAGGGAGTGAGTCAAAGAGAAATTGCTGATTAATCCAAAAAGTATATGCACAAAAATCCATCTGTATGACTCATTCAAGAGGGAGAGAGTGGCCCCGGATAAGTCCAACTTGCTCACTGTAAACTGAAAATAAGAGGAATCTCTTGGAAAATAAAATGACAAACATCTTTCTCTTGATGCATTTAGAGCAATCTGACTCCTGCCATCTGCTGAGGCTTTGTGGAAAATGTTGGGAACGCTCCTTATGATATGTAGTTTTACAACCTTTCTGCTCAAACAACAATTCCTATTTAGGTATTTTCAAAGAATGTAACTTACAGAGTGCTCAGTAAACAGGACCTGTCACTCTTCCTGTAATTTGCTTAATTTTAACAGTTTGAGCCATGCTACAGTTGACATTAACTGAACACACTTCATCAACCTCAATAAAGCAAGACAAGTCCTTCAAAGTTTCTTAATCTTATGGTGTTATCACTTACTCCAGGGTGCAAGTCAGATTTATCACAGTAGTACTGCAGGCTCTGTAATCTAAGCCTGGAAAGTTTAAAAGTGTATTACAATGAATGTAAAATCTATATGAAATAAAAGGGTGATTTTTTTCCCCTGAAGAAAAGAAAATTCTTTATTGGTTAAACACTCGGACATTCCCTTGGAAAGGCAGTGTTTTTTCCTTTTTTATTTTTTCTTAAGGGGAAAAAACAAGTACAAATTACGTGTGCTAGGAAATGCCAGCCAATAATCAGTAGATATAATTCTGCAAAGTGTTAGTGGCAAAATCTTTCTGCAAGGAGCACAGGGCCAGTGTTGAGGCCAATTCCTTCTGGGTAATCCAACCAAATCCCACAGCACTGTGCTGCAAACTGTCCAACCCATCTCCTGCCTCATGCCTCAGAGGCTGACTTTCATAGAAAAGCATTTTACTTCTCACATCCACCCCAGAAATTCAGCTCCTGCTATTAAATAACTGAAATGTTTTTGAGACATTCCGATAAGGCCCTGAGCCACCAACCTCAATGCTACCAAATTTCAGGCAAGAAGTCCCTTCTGGCTTTGCTCCTCTTGAGTGGGCTGAGGTTAGAATCTGTAATTGTGGGTTACAAGTGCAGAAACAGAGAGAAAGACCAGATCCTTGTGGAAAGGAGGCCTTGAATGTGACATGAAGGGAAATGTCTGGATTCTACTGGCCTTTATTTTTAATAGCTGGCACTGGAGGATATTGTGATTCTTTCCTTCTCTTTTACAGACTCCTATTTGTCCATCGAGGGAGAAAAACAGAGAGAGATTGAGTGACACTGGAACATCAGCACTAGTAAGTAGAAATAAACAGTTTCCAGCAATTTTAGAATGGTATTTCTCTGAAGAAATGCTGTACTGCATTGGCTTTGATACTTTGGACTGTGAGGGTGGAAACCAAATTAGCATCAGAAAGGAAGACGTGTAGGCTGCTCCAAGTACAACTGATAGGTTTAATGTTAACATTATGAGAGTTTTGCCAGAGATTTTCACTGCCACAGAAACTCAGCAGTGAAGATAGGTAAGATGCCCAGGGAAATGGCGCTGAAAACATGAACTGGAGTCCAGATGGCTCTCCCAAAAAAGAGACAGAGAAATCTTCCTGGCAAAAAACAAACCCTGTCCTTGCTGCCTCTTTACAAACAGGGCCACAACTGAAAATCAGTGCAATTAGCTGGATGACCTAGAAAAAGGCAGAGGGAGTCTCTCTTTTCAGAGTTTCTTTTGGTTGGACCGAAGTCCCATTCATGAGAAGAATCCAGCAAGAATTTCACAGCCTACTGAAGAAAAGTGGTTTGTTGCAATCTGAATTGAATGCATTTCTCATTGGTCCTGTATCCAGTGTAAGTCAATTACATTTCCACCCAAGGACTCCAGGGAGCTAGTGAATATTGATTGGGTTCCTAAGGTATAGGTAATCACATTATCACAAAGTATCATTCAACAGCCTGAATTTCTTAAAACCTGGATTGTGAGTGTTAATGTAACCGACAGAATAACTTTCCAACACCTTTGCCCACAGATACCTACAATTCAGTTAGGTGCTTCCAAATATGACAGCATCCCCAGGGTTAATGCACCAGTCTTTCCTGTGTTATTTGTAGCCCTCTTTTAAAAACTATTTGTTCTCTCCCATAGACTGGCATAAAATACCCAGCATATAGACCCTAATCTCTGCTGCCCAGAATAAAACCTAGTTTATTGACCTCATTTTCCTTCATGGCCCAATCCAGTCATGGCATTTCTCCTAGCCAGGAAGGCAGACAAATGAGTCATGAGGGAGCCTACTGTTACAAGACTCCATGAATCTCCTCGCCCTGAAGAGCTTTACAGGCATTTCACCCCCTCAAGGGACTCAAACTCAGAATCTCCAAATGCACTTACCCTCTGCCAGCCTAGGTCCTGGGAACTTGAGTTTATTCCCAAACTCAGATGTCCCAGTTGACAGCATTAAGCAGTGGCTGCCAAGCCAAAAGGCCAGTGAGTTAATGGGTTTTATTAAAAATAAATAATAATTTTTAAGCAAAGCTGGGTCAATTTTGTCTTTGCCTTTGAAACAGAATGGGTATCCTGCCTTTGACTTGGACTTCTCTCTTTACCCATTGGTACTTCCAGAATTCATAAAAAGCACCACCATCCTGCTTTGATTTCTTTGATGCTTTTTGATTTTTCATTTCTAACTGATAAGAAATTGATTTTTTTTTCTTTTATGTGAGCTCTAAGGAAATTTTAAGCTTGAGTACAGTAATACAGACAAGCTTTTTGAGACATCTGTTTCAAGTAGCCATTCATGTCCATATTTGAATATCTATAGGAGTTGTCCTGTTGTACAAAGTTAAAACATCTACTGAGATACGTACTGAATGCATTCAGCATGAAACTAGAAATCAAACTGCAAGCATTTTGTTCTGAACCTCTGGGCTAAAACATAAAGATTACCTAGGTGTTAATGAAGCCTGTTTCAATTCAAGTCTCTTTTTAAAATACCTCTGTTTATTATTAGGCCATTAAGAATACTCCCAAACTGACAACAAAAAAAGGCAAGTTGAACTGATTGAGGATTTACAGCTGTACCTGTAGAGCCCAGAACAAAATTTCACCAGAAGAAGAGAAGCGATTGGTTTTACTTGAATGAAGGTTTTTTGGTTACACTCAAAATATGAACAAAATGTTCAGCATTGTTCCTAGAAAAGAATCCGTACTCATTAATTACTACTGATAATGTTTGAAAAATACTTTAAATGTAGTTTCTGTTCACTCAAAACATTTTACTTAAAAATTTTCTGAAATATTTGGTTGCAATTTGATTTCAAGCAGATATATGATAAGAGAGGATGTCTGTACATCCCCTCTGAGCCATCTTCACCTCAAAGGATGTGTTTTTTTCTTTCCTGTGAGCTTTTAGCCATAGCTTTCTTACAAAGACTGGAGATGGTTAATATCTGAAAAAGAGGAGTTCCTGGTAATGGCAGAGAGAAGAGGAAAAGCTGTAAAATGTTTCTACACTGTTGTCTTGCTGACTGTTTCTAACATGTAACAGAGTTTTTAAAGGGCTCTTAAAGGGAGTCATTCAGCCAGCTATATTGTGTCACTTTCCACTTCATGGGATTTTTATGAATGTCTGGGAACAGCTCTAAAAATGTAGGAGTGGGTTTTGAAGGACATATAATGGACCACAGGAAGGAAAACACTTTCCTATCCAGTTCAGCATTCAGAATTTACCTAATACCATCCTGTTCACTAGTTTTTAGGCCAGGTGTGAACATAGCCAAGTTCCACCTGCAAAGCCCTTAAAAGTCCACGTCACGATGATCTCTGCATGATGTACCAGGGCAAAAATCTAAACACCTCTCACATGTCTGGCATCCTGGCAAACATCCCAAGAGACAAGAAGTATAAGAAAGGGCAACAGATGTTCAACAAGTCTAAGCGGAAGGTGTTGCATTTGAATCAGGGCAATCTCTGACGTGTATGTGTGTACAGACTGGGAGAAGAACTCATTGAGAGCAGCCCTGTGAAGAAGGACTTGGGAGTTCTGGTGGATGAGGCCCCACGCAACCTGGTCTAGTGGCTGGCAACTCTGTCCATGGCATGAGGGCTTAGAACTGGATGGTCTTTAAGATCCCTTCCAACCCAAGCCATTCTGCTGTTCTGTGATCGTAGTAGTCACTGGGGGTAGATGGTGAACTGATCAAGGTTTTTGCAGATGAGCCAGAGAAGCTATATGTTTCTTATCAGATATGAGCTAAATAACTAGAACAGCTTTCAGCTGTCAGGACAGACAGTTGAAGTGTGACTATCTTTAAATATGCTTTGGCTTTCCAAGTAAATATCATCTAGTCTAAGCAGATTCTGAGTATTGTTTGACTCTGATTCTAACCTAAGGTTAAGTTCTCTTCAGTGACTACAGTCCAGTTCAAAAATAACTCCGCTGATTTCAGTGATTTGACTCTGGATTTGTGCCACTCACCCTAAAATGCGAATTTGTCCTCTCATGGACTAGCTGTCCCAGCAGAGTTTATGTGTGGTCATTCAAGTCACTAAGAATAAAGGACAACAAGTTAGGGGTGCAGTGACCTCCTTACTGCCACTCTTGTGACACCAAAAAATAAGAAGAGGTCCCACAAAGTCAGCCATCCAAAGTACAAAGTTGGCTGTAAACAATCCAGAGGGCCTTCTTTTCCCAATGCAGAGAAAATAGTTCATTGGACAGCCCTGAAATGTATGGATCGTGTTTAGTCTACATGCTTAAAAATAATAATAATGTTCAGGCCAGAAGGAATTTACAAGCTTAGAGCACCATGGAAAGCAACTACCTTAGTCTGCAGACTGAAAATATTCCAGAGAGACTCAGATAAGCTCCTCCTCATCCTATTAATTCATCAGACTTGGCCATGCATCATTGGCCCAAAACAGCACTCTTTCCTAGGCAATAATCTCTCTCTTCAGGATCCTTCATGAACTGTGCCAGATTCCTCCTGGCCTGTGCATATTTGATTGGCATTGGACATCTGCCAAACAGCCAGCTTTTCCTCATGGGATCCAAGTTCTCAGAGACCAAAGAATCTCTTCCAGCAGCACGAAGCGTAGGGCACTACACTGTTATTTATACGAGGCTCAGATCCTCAGTATCCTTTTTATGGGGAAGGGGATATGTCTGAGATCACACTTCAGAGGATCACATCACTCTGGAGCTAGGAATGTTGGCCTCAAGATAATTAGCCCAGACACATTTCAATGGCAAATCGTATTTTTCACAGTCCGGACAGCCAGACGTGTTTACCTCAATTCCCAGGAAAAGCAAAAGTTAGAACATTGAGACACTCACCATCATTCAGCTTAGAGGCTTAACCTCTTTGCTGGGAGCTAATTTGGGAACACTAAGCAGCATATCAAGGCCATCTCAGCAACACCATGTGCAGCTGCAAAAAGCCATTCAGAATCACAGCTGGGTGTCATATCTTAACAGCTGCCATAAATATTCCAACCCTCTTCTCCCATGTTGGGATAGGAGGCTGAAGATTTAACAACACTGATGGCAAGATATGCTCTGGAATTATGGATAATCATTTTCAGAATGATAACTTTGATTCTCTTTATTTTATCTCTTGAATTTTGCAGTATTTGGAGAAACAAATTTTGTGATTCCAAATAAACTTATTCCATGACACCATCTGTTACAATTGTTACTAAGCAGACAGCATTGAGCTCTTGTAATGTCTTTGGAACCTTTGGGTGAAAGAAACTAATTATTTATTCTGGACAGGAAAATGCACTAACTCCTCTCAAGTTCACTTTATGGATGTTCGTTTAAGAGCAATGAAAGTCAAGGTGAATTCAGGCAGCTCTGGGGTTTGTAACTCTATACATGTGGAGAGAGCCAAACTCACTGCTGAAATAAATGAGAAAAACTCCACTGAGGTCAATGGTTCCACCATCACTGGTGTTAGCAATGGAACCTGACTGTGTATGCATAGAGAAAGTGTCAGTCATTTTCATACTAGAAACTTACACACATTCTATAGCCAAAAAGTATAAAGTCAGTCAGCCAAAAGCAGTCCTTCATCTCGCTAAGGATGGGTTTAGTGGTCTTGCAAAAGAAGAAAGCATGGTTTGTAAGTCAAAGGCCATCATTTTTAACTAACATTGAGCTTTCATTTAGATACACGTTCATGAACAGTACAGATTGTCATGTAGCTTTCTGAAGTACTGTAGTGGAAATGCTAAGTCATGCTTAAACCAGTGATTGAGCACCTGGTGGGAAGGCAGAGCCAACCCAGGGGAACTCAGCTGCATGCAATTTACCTGAGTGACCGGAAGGGCTGAGGCCGGGAGCCGCCCCTTCCCAGACCTCATTTAAGGGTTGGCAGTGAATATGAGGGTGTGTCTTGTTGGGGCATCTCTGTGTACCTGGAGGTTGTGAGCACATTTTGAAGGTAAGCTGTTTCTTTCTCTTATTTTTTGCACCTGATGTTGTTGTGTGTCTCTGAGCAGATCTTTACTTGCTGCAGCCTGAGGCCTTGCTGTTTTGTTGTGCTTTCCATCAGGTTGTGAATATGTAGAATGGAAACAGAGAGCCCTTAAATTAAGGGCTGGTTGTGGTCTTGTTGGTCATGCTTTGTCTAGAGCTGTTGTTGGTGAGTGTCTTCTAATGTTTGGCTCCTCAATCTAAAATGGTTGTTTTGGTTACCTGCTCTTAATAAATCTCCAGATTACTCACAGGTGGAAGTGAGCAATGTTGTTTCCCTGGGGACCTCATTAGTTACACATGTCCTATTGGGGGAAACATGATCAGCAGTAAATGAATAAAACAAGCAAACCAACCAGAATATCCACTGTGAAATGTAGGGAACCAAGGTGGGACCCCACATTTCTTCTTTGCTGTCAGCTCAGCTCTGTTGACTAATCAACACTTTTAAAAAGGTCAGAGGCCCTCGACTTGAGGCTTTCAGCCAGTAACATGATGGGAGAGAGGATATTAGAAATGCATTCCCCTAGGAAAAGCTGTGCTTGCTATAATGCTAGACACAGAAAATGCTTCATATTTTATTCTTAAATCCATAGAGATACTGTGGTTCTAATCCACTATGATGCCTGGAGGTTGTACCTCTTGTATCCCTTTGCCTTCCCCACCTTCCCCTGTAGAATTGCTTGTTCCAAGTGATCCACAGCAAGGATGCTTATGCAGAGCAATGCCTATTAACTAAACCCTTTATGAATCATCACTAAAACTTGTTCAGTAATACAAAAAGCTTAGAGAGCCTCTGCATCAATCAACTGAGATGCAGTAGAGCTACCCTCCTTGGACAGCTGCTCATTATTGAGCTCCCATTACATTTCTAAAAATCCTTATTAAAATATGTGTACTTTCAGGTACTAACAACAAGGCTATTTCAAGTGAATTTGCTTAGTAAGCAAATATATTTCTGTACAAAGTATTATCTGATGACCTCAAGTTGTTTATGTTGGGGTAAAAATAATCTTGACCACCTAATACAGCCATATTTCTACCAGAAAGCCTAACTCATCTCAACCCAAAATTTCTTCTCTAGAGCTGAAAATTGAGATTATTTCCAAGGAAGGTGTGGGTGTGGTTGTAGATGTCTGAGAGTGGGAGGAGGTAGCCACAACTCTGAACTGAATCTTGGTAAATAAGGTACTGATTTCTGTTGCTTACTGTGAAGCCTTATACGTATCAGAACCAGCTCAGGCAATTTAATTTCAGTACACAGTGCTGCCAGGGGACTTGCTGTGACTAAACCTTTAAGATCATGTTCTAAGGACTTCTTCTGGCCCTGGTACAATGGCAGGAGATTACTTCAGCCTCTTTGTTTGTCCTGGCCTTGATGCTGTAAAGCACGTAAGATAATCCATTGCTACAGATTATAGTTTCTAGACTCTTGTTTATTAAACAAGAGTCTATTTTTAGGCAATAGATTTGCTTAGGGAAGTTGTGGAATCTGAGTACAGTTTTAATAGCATGTTAGACAAATCATGTAGGTAAAGGCAATCCTACCTTGAGGCAGGCAGGTCATCCCAGCTTTGTTTTACATGACTCAGTATATTGTGAGGAGAGGCAAGGAAGATACCCAAGCATAAGTTGGCAATATTTGCATATATGTAATATATATTTTTTTGCTGTAGACAAACAGTAGTGTCTGGGGACAGATGGTTACAAAGCAAATAAGAGAGGATTTAAATAGGAAGTAAGGCATCAGGAAGAGAAATGGGTAAGGAAGAAAGGTGTGGAGATTAGATTCCTGGTAGCTCTTAGAAACAAAGCAGTGGAACTCCTCCTGACAACAAACAGACTGAGCAATTGGGGAGGCTAATGAATATTCAGTTTTAAAACACTGATTCAAGGACCTTTATGGACTCACCTCCTTTGAATCAACAACTCTCATGGAAGAGCATGTGAACTGCTCATGTTGAGTTTGCATAGGCAGTGTCTCCTTGAGATAAATGCTCGTCTATCTCATACTGAGAGTTCATTCTGCCTTCGCTGTCCCTATTTCAGTGCACACTAACTCATGTTGAATTTCCGTATAATCATGGCCACAGAGTAAGAAACCACCCTTGTGTCCTTCTGTTTCTATATATACCTGTTTGCTATGTCTAATACTTAGCTCTTTGGATAAGCTCCTTCTTCTCATCTGTGCCTGTGCAGCCTTTGACACAACAGGAGGAGTACCCAATAGAGGGCTGATGATAACAGCAGTCATTCTTTTAGATGGCATTGCTCACCTTGATCTTTAGCTTTTCTCAAACCTCTTTTGCAGACTACTGTAGGAAGATCCTCATATAATAGACCATATGCAGAGCTAAAACAGGGGAGAGGGGATTTGGAGCCAGTGATGTTTCAGCCTGTTCTGAGCATGCTGGGGGGTGGGAATGTGGGACCTTGATCTATCTGCTTTACCTTTCTCTGGGTCCTGTTGCATTGTTTAAGCTGTCTTTGAGGGCTTTGCCACCAGCCTCCTGTTCTGTCTCACTGTCAACAGTCCATGCTGCACTTAATTAAGAGCTGAATCCTTCAGACAGAAGCATAGTAGCCCCCAGCAGTATTACAAAGGAGCACGTGTGTAAGGGAAGAGCAAGCATTTCCCATGCAAACCAGGGCTTGCATGCTCTGCCAGGTCAATTACAAGCTTTTGCAGCCACAGAGGAAACAGTTTTTTCTCCCTTTTATTAAAATGGCTGCTCCATCCCGTTGTGGATTGAAAGAGCTACTTGGCTGCCCATGGATCCCAGCTGACCTCCAGCCACAAGACCAGGCCTTTTCCAGAAAGGAGGGGGACCATCAATCTCTAAATGAAGACATTGTCCTCCTGATTATCTCTTTGTTGCCAGTAGTGTGTGAGGCTACAGAAAGGAAAAGCAAGCAGTTCCAAGATGGCTGTGGGCGAAGGAGCGTGTCCCAGCCTTGATGAGGCTTTTATTCTCTCTGGCACTGCGCAAACTGCTCTGTCAGCAAGAGATGTCTCTATACATTAGGCATGAATTTTCTGGGAAAAACTAGGTCCCTTTCCCTCCTCCCACTGACAGTGCTCACATGTAGCACATCTCTCCTGCCCAACTGTTGCAGCAGTATGTTATGCTTCAAGGTTCCACTGTTTTCCTCCCTTGCCTGGGTTTGGATGAACACATACATATATCTGGAGAGTTGTGTGAGAGAAGGTTCTGACAGATATGGGCATGGAGCAGATGCCAGTCAACTGGGACTCACTGGAGGGGGGAAGAGAGAGGCTGTGAATGAGTGCCTGAGCTGAGCTAGTGAAGGTCTCTCCACGGAAAAGAATCTATGAATTACATCACCCAATCTTTTAAATTTCCTGCAGTGGTCAAAAATGTTGCTGGAGTAGTTTGCATGGAAAGACTTTCAGTTGATGACAGAGAGGAGCTACTGGAGCAATAGGATTTGTTATATGGGATTTCTATCTGTGGAGGATAGAGGACAGACCTTATGCATCTTGTTCTGAGAGAGTAACTGAGCGTTCTGAAAGAGTAACTGAGCATTCTGCTAATGGCAAGGAGAAAGGAACTGTTTTAAAAGGTTGGAGCTCAGGGATATTATAGTCAAAGTTACTATTCAAATCCAGTGTTCATAGATAAAATTTCTTCCTACTTTCCCCCAAATCTTTTCCTCCCTTGCTTCAGTTGCAGTCTGCCTGTAAAGGTTCACAGGTGTTTCATCTGTTTTTTAACTCATATGTTGCATTTTGTGTTCTTGATGGACGAGAGTCATTGTAATCAGCACCGGGTCTAGAAGGTGGAGAAAGCACACTGAGCAGTCCAGTTGGAAATGCTTGTTTCAGAGGTCTGAGGTTTTCAAACACCTAGAAGCGTCTTTTTTTTTTTTTTTTTTTTTTTTTTTCCACCGTAGGTGTAGAATTTGTTTCTATTTAGTTTCTGTCTTTAAAATGTTGATTAGCAACCTGGTCTCTTGCATCTCAGCATCCAGCACTTATACCTGACTCCCTCCTCAGCTTGGTGTCCTAATCTTGGCCTTGACTACACACTGTTATTTTTCGTGCATGTTTCCATCTTTGTCCCCTGAAACTTCATATTTGGTAGCTCAGAATTCACTCACAGCTTGTGATTTTTTTTTTTTTTTTTTTTTTTTTTTTTTTTTTTTTTTTTTGCTGTTGCTCTTATATAAGAACCTAGATCCTGACAGGCTTATGAAGATCTGCTGACTTTAGTATCTTCATTGCAGCAGCCTGTTCTTCTAGATGAGCACTCTCTTAAATGGGTGGTGTGCCCACCTCTCTTCAGGAGGAGTGGACTGCTTTTCATGGTATGTGGAATTCTGTCTCACTGGTCCTTCAGTTAACAAGTAACTTTGTACTCATGGTGTGCTGCAGTGTTACAGTATCCTTTTATCTGATGTAGCATTTGCCTCACAGATACTGTATAGTTACTGTGGAACTTTCTCCAACTTCTCATCTTTCTGAATTCCCAAATGCTTGTTTGGGAAGATATTGTAGGCACAAATTCCTTTTTGCAGTCAGATTGCGTACATTCTGCCAACGCATACTATCACTCACTGTCCAAGCACAGTGAATCATACTTTGTGAGGTGCCCTTTCAGTTTCTAATTAGCACAACTAGGCTGAGCAGCCTCAAGTTTTTCCATGTATCTGTATAGAAAACAAGCTAGTGTTAATGAGGCAGACACCTTATAAAATGTGCCTGGGGAACAAAGCTGCAAGAAAAGATTTCCATTTTGCCAGCCACAGGGTTACACGACATGAGAAGGTGAGTTATCTGTTTTTTATAGCTTCTCTGGTGATTTGACTGGTTAGAGTTAGCCCACAATGTGTAACTTTTAGTTTTGCTTGGATGTGATGCTTCTTGCTCCCCTCCTGCAGAAGCTTAAGATGCTGTTCAAGCCACCTCCTCTCCACTATGTATTTCCTATGAGTGCTTCCACTTTCAGGTGTTTCACCTCCCTGAAATGGGGATATCAGTGCTGCATCTGTTCACCATAACCCAAGGGCAATTGCACAGTAAACTCCTTGACTCCAGCTGGGTGTCATCTTCTGAGGCTCATGAGCCTCATTCCTCCTCTACACCCCCAAAAAACTCAGATCACTGCAGCAGTGTTCTGCCACACTTGGGTGCCTGAGGCACTGCCTGGCTCCTGCTGAAATTGTCTAGGTATTGGTGGAAATGCTGCCATGGTCCACTGAGATCTCACAGAATTTCACCCTCAAACCCTCACTGAGGAAGGGAGGTTACATGGTGCAACCTCATTCCAAGCTGGAGTGGTAGGGTGTGCTTCCATTGGTGGCTGAACACCATTACAAGACAGGAATTTCTGCTTGTAGTGTTTTCTCCTCACTCAGTGTCCTCTTTACCCAATTGTCCCTTTTGGGAAGGGCAGAACTCTTATTAGGCAGTTATTCCACTCATTGAACATCTGTTCGTTCTTGTGATGAGCAGGAACATTCCCTGCTGCACCAAAACATAGGCTTGGCTTCTAGGACTTCAGTCTGAGCCCAGTATAATAAAGAATCTTTTTTTCCATACACCGTTCCAAGCCTATGTTGAAATTCAATTTGGGTTGGAGGACAATCTCTGAAGCAAACAATCCCCAGTGAGTATTTCCAAAGAGGGTTGAATATACTCTTCTGAAGACATCAGTGGTTGCCCCAGGGCCTTCCAGCCTTTGCACTGCCTCACACACAAGGCAACCAGGAACATGGAGTTTTCTGAGCACATTGGTTTCTATATGTCCACAACACTGAGGGCTCCAGTGTCTGTCATATCCATCATTATGAAGGTTTTGCATGTGTTAAGCTCCTGCCATTATAGATGCAAGCATCTTACTCCAATATCACTTGATTCTTCAACAGCTGCTCAATTTCCACTCAGGCAGCCCTGTCTATTGCTTTCCACTGCTGTTTCATCTCCAGTCTCACCCATGGGAGGGATGAGTAAGTGATGGGGAGGAGGTGGGCACCGACGGCTCTGACAGAGGCATGTTTATACTGGATGTTCATGTTGTTCCTCCATATCCAACAGAACAGTCTGTCTTCCCTGCACAGTAAGGGGTGCACAAAGCATTTCTGTGTGTTCAGAGGGAGCTCTGCTGATATTGCCTCTGGCTTCTCATGTGCAATTGGGAGGCTCAGATGCGGTCATTCCCTTCTAAAGCCCTCACTGACTCAGACCTCCTACTTGCCTCTGATGGGATTAAGCCATCCTGGCTGTGACTTGGGAACCATCTGCAGGCCTGGTGTTTCTTTTGTTCATACTTCAGTACCTCGGTGGTATTGGTGGTGTTACGGTAGAGCGCTGGTCTGTACCTGAGGAAATTTCTCCATTATATTGATCTCTTTTCACTATGGCTTCTTGTGGAACCCAGTGGGGTGTAGCAAGAGGAGAGAATGGTCCAACGCTTTTTCCACATAGAGAGAACTGCTCCAAAAGTAATGCCTTCTACTTTATGTTGGCCCATGACATCAGAAGTGGATGTTGGTGGTGTGGCAGTAGAGGTTGAACCTTCCCACCATGCAGCATGCAGGTTCTTGTTCATTGCTGATAAAAAATGCACAAAAAATGGTGTTGAATATATAGAAAGTGTTTTGTAGCTGAGAATTTACTCTATCAAATAGTGTTACTATGCTCTTTGTTGCTGTTGTAGTTTCCATAAAAATAAGTAAGAGGCATTACTCCTGGAGTGACATACGTATGAAGAAGGATTCAAAAAGCATGTCCCCAACTTTTTTATTTTGAGCGGTAGAATTGTTCTTCCCCTAGTGAAAAAAGTTCCTTCTTTTTCACATGGGATTGCTTTTGCAAGCTTGCATATTTCTTTTTAGCTTTACAACGCTGTTTGTTTGTGTCCATGTATTAGTGAAGAATCAAAAAATGAATGTTCTTTAAAACATTTAGATTCTCCTGTTCAAAAGAGCTCTGAATTTTTCTGTTCTGCTTTAAAGCTCTCATGAATGACACAAGTTGGACTGTTTTGAAGAAGATAAAATATTTACTTGATACCAAGTATATTTTCCCACGATCTGAGCAGAAACCTGCATGTTGGTCTCCTATTACTTTCCCATTTCTTAAAACCTCCAGGAAATAAGAAAAATCCCCAGAATAGCCTGACACACTCATTTACTAGATTGCAGTGCATTCAGGTTTCAATTATAAACCAGCTTTTTTTTTTTTTTTTTTTTTTTTTTTTTTTTTTTTTTTAAGTACTCAGTGGACACACTCCAGCCCACATCATGGCTTCTCCCAGATTTCTCCCACCCAACCTGCCTTCAGTTGGCCTCTTCTCTGCTGCTGTTGCCACTTTGAAAGCTAGCTGCCCTAATGGCATATTTTTCTTTCTCTTTTGATGCTTTGCTTGGAACTATGCTCCAGCAGCACTGTTGAAGAGAGTTCCCAGTCCCTTTGGTTTCTTGGCTTTACCCACAATGAAGCGTGGAAAGTATCTTGTATTATGTTCAACAGGGTGTGGGGGAATAAAGGGAAGAAACCAGTCACTTCTGGTCAGAAGGGAACATCTGATATGCCAAAAACAACCAGCTCAGTTGGGATTCCCATTCCAAATTGGATGTGATGACTCAGAAAATCGAGAAGATAATGAGCTGTTTATGAACAGGTCCTGTTTGTTTACTTTGCCTCAAAGCTGTGAATGGTCTGTTCATGAGAAGCATCCTGGACCCTGACCCTGTAGAGGGACTCTGGGTGAGATGAGCAGAGATGCAGCCATGGGCTGCAAAGGGAAATGCACTGCTTTCTGAAAAGCAAGGCCACCTGAGAGCTGGCTGTCCTCTGTGCAGTCTCATGGGACACTCAGTGCACGATATTAAATGAGTACATGTTCTCCAAGAGTACAGGCCTAACAAGGACACTACAAGGGACACTACCAGCCCCAAAGCTGACCTTGATGAAAGGCAGGCTTCCAACAAGAGTGAAAGAAAAAGAACACAATTTTCCTTTCATCCACTGTCCTGGCATCTTGTCAGACAGCAGTCAAAGAAAGCTGAAGGCCATGATGCATTTCTGGGAAGTGGGAATACTTTCTTACATGGGATGATGGAAGAATGTCTGTCCTAACATGGCCCCTAGGAGTCTCCTTATCTAACTCCAGTTTAAAATACTTTTTAAGGCGAATATTCAGCTGTGAATTAAGTGTTCCCAATGACAGAGATACCATCCCTAGCCCTTAATTTTTGTTGTTGTGAAAATTCCTTTTTACAATATTCTCTATTATATCCTGTCTTATTGTGCCTTGTCATACTTCTTGTAACTAAACTGAAAAGTTCCCCATTACTCCATTAGTATATAGAGTTTGTTGCCACAAAATATCAGGAGGGTGAGAATTCAGTAGGGTTCAGACAAAAGAAATATGCTGTAGTAGGCACGGGTTCTGAATTTGTCTGTTGTGGAGCCTTTTCTATGAAGGGGCATGATCCATCTCTGTCAAAAGATGGAGTCAGGGTCTTGCTGTCTCTTCCACAGAGTAATTCTGCAAAATGAACTTTCATTTCTGGTGGAAAAAGAAAAGGGGGGGGAGGGGGGATGGAATTGTTTCTCTCTTATTATAAGGGGAAAAAAATGTTCTTGAGGAAACTCAAATGGGGTTATTAGTGGCAAATCAAGGCAGGGTTGGCTCTGATGATTCAGGGAGAGCTGATGAAGCAGAACCCAATCCTGAGAGACTTTGGAACTGATTATCACACTTACATAATCAGAGTGGATTTACAAGAAGTCTTCCAATAATTATTGTGTTCATCGGTGATGCCTACATGTACGCCCACAGCTTCTTGTAGACAATGTGTTCTACATTCATTACTTTTTGTTTGTTTTTACACTGGGAGACTTGCATGCGCAAAATAAGCGTTCAGGCTTTGTTAGCATAGGCAATGTAGGGAATATACAAACTAAGTGTTTGGTTATTTGATTTTGCATGTGGCACTCCAGGCACTCCAATCACTACACTAAGCATTCTGATCACACAGGGGAGGTCAGGAGAAACATTTTCTCTATAGGACACAAAGCTGGCACACTTAAGGTGTTCACTAACATGTTCAACTGTGTTCATTTGTCACAACAGGAATGCTCTGTTTCTTTGCTTTTCCTAGGAATAGCATCTTAGTTGACACATCTGTGGATATTTCCATCACAGTAGAATAGGCTGTGCTTTTGTCAGCGCTACTTTTGTAAATGAATTGATAGGTCTTTGGAGATGGACCGAAGAAGAATAATTTGGATGCTGGTTTGAACTCACCAAGAGGCAGTTCTGAGGTATTCACTCATCCTATTATACTTGAGCAACTCAAGTACAAAATGTAGTACAGGGTATGGCTCTGGTGTCTGCAGGTAATGAATCACATCCACATGGACAGTGCTGTGGGAACAAAATTGGCAGCCATGACACTGAGGGCACAAGTCCTTTTCACATGCACTAAAATAGTAACTACAAGGGCTGCTCCAAAAGTAATGCCTCCTGTTTTATTATGTTGGCTCATAATGTTGGAGGCAGATGTTGGCAGTGTGACAGTAGAGACTGATCCTTCCCACCGATCTTTTGTTGCAAGTTATTGTCAGGTGACAGATGGCAGCAGAGGGGCAGTTTCTCAGCATGGCATCTGAGATGGAAGTGTGTATGAAGTAAAAGAGTGGAATTTGTCCATGCAGAAAAAATGTCACCTGCAGTGACAATGGTAGTGGAATACCACAGTTAATTGGAAATATGGAGAATTCCTCACTTGAACTACTGGTATTCCAAGTTGTCTGTCTTTGAAGAAGGTGTATCGTCATTTGATGGAATGACTGGGTGATGTTTTTCAGTGTAAGAAATTCAAAGAGTGTATCTGGACTGTTAAGGGCCAACAGGAAATAAGATTTTAGCATAGAGCATCCTAAGAACAAATGCCAATATTAGCTTTTTCTTGCAGTTTGCATTCCAGTTTTACCTACGTGATCATAGAGACATTAGCACCTGTATGTCAGATGACATACAGACACAAATTAGAACATAATCTAATTACTAAATAAGTACTAAATAGTCACTGTCTATGTGACTTATGGCAGGACAATGTAATTCATATGCCACCAGGAGCTTCCTTCATGCCTTGTCACATTTTCATCCAAATTCTTGTCCTGGAGTGATGCTTTTCAACAAAGACAAACATCTCCCCATCACTGATGTTATGGATCTGTTATGTCAGCGTTTTCCTCTCAGATCACAGTGAGAAGCTCCAAGAGACCTCAGAGCGCTCAACTTTGTTGCTTGAAAGATAAACCAACAAACAAGAGAGAGCCTGAATATGCTCCATTATTTCTTCTAAGCCTCTTAAACCTTGAAGGGTTTAAAAAGTAAATTAAGCAGGTGGATAAGATGACATTTACAAAAGATCTTATTAGAGGGTGTTGCATTTGTTGTTGCTGAAGTGGCATGATACTGTGGTTTAGAGGATGAAGCAAGAAAGGACTCGGGGCACAAAGCTGGTGTGGACCACTGATTCACAGATGTGGTCATAGGACAATCACTTGACTCTGAAGTCCTTGTACAACTGTCACACTGAGCTGGGTAGTCAAGTAATAGTACCAGAATAAGGAAAAGTAAAAAGAATGAGGAAAAATGAGGAAGAAAGGATGTCCCACGTTCTTCATTTGTGTTAGATAAAATGGAAATCAAGAAGGAAAAGAAAAAAAGGGACAGGAATTAATAACTCTTTTCGGTCAGCTGAGATCCATTTGGTGTGACCAGCCTCCCTTCCACGAAGGAGGAGAAAATTCTTCCAGTGACACAGTATGAGTCACAGATAACTTTATCCTTGTATTGCCCAGGGCAACTCCCATGATTTCAACAAAAAAACTCCAGAGAAAAAGACAAAATAGTACTTCAATTTGTATGGTCTTTTGCATGGGACATTGTATTTCAAAACTTAATCAGTGCTCTGGTTTCATCCTCCACTCCTGGGGGGAACAAGGACAAGTGTTCTGTTTGTTTGTCTTCCAGTACCAGCTGTTTTCAATTCCTTATTTGTCAAGGTTTGCACCTTTCCAGTGTGGCCAGGTGAGAGAGGGAGAGGCCCTGACAATCCATAGGAAGAGCTGTGAAATGAGCTTTAGACCCCAAAAAGGACTGCAGGAAAGCCAGCCATGGGAAACAAGCTTTCTCTCGTTGTACTGTATGTTAGGATACTAAGCACAGCTTGACCTCTTGCCTAGTGCATCTGCATGGAGGACTGAGCAGCTGCTGCAGCTCAGGGCTGGCCCATGTGAATTCTTCCCTGTGGCCTTGTTCTTACCCAGCCCTGGAGATGGACTCAATGATTCTTGTGGGTGTCTTCCAATTTGGGTTAATTCTATGATTCTGTGCTCCCTTGGTGTAGGTGCTATGTTTGCTGTAGAAGGTACATAGCTTGCAGTACAGTGCCAACATAGGGCATCTGCTAGGAAGAGTAAGCCTTTTGAGACACAGCTGAATGGAAAAGTACAAGCTAGGATTCTTCTGCACAGCCTTGAGGTCTCAAAGGAAGCCATGAAACAGGATGAGTGCAGAAAGCCCTGCTGGAACTCTCTCAGCCTCCTCCTGGCTTTTGCTCATGTCCTTTGCTTTGTGTGAGAAGCCCATGCTCTGTGCTAGCCATCTGGGTCAGCATCACTTACATTTGTGTTCTGACATTCAAGAGTGATTAAATGCATTCTACAAAAGGCAAAACCTTTTAAAAAAAAAAAAAAAAAAAAGAAGCCAGTGAAACAGCAGGGATAAATAGATGCGTTTCTGATCTCACCCAGCAGTGCATCTATAAACTATTCCCTTTCTAATTTTTGTTCTGACTTTTTCACCCACTGTTCCTTCTCACCAGGCTTCCTTCTAAAGCTGCTGCATTGGGAAATGTGTTTCATTAACGCTAGAATCAGTGGGATTTCAGTTAACTTAGTGCAGAGAGTTAAAAACTTTTGGATTCTGTTTTCCAATAGAGATGTTTCACAAAACAGGAGTACACTCTGCCTGAAAATGGGCTGCAGTCACCTGAGCATGCTTAGGTATTTTCATTGCTACTATTTCAATGCTCTAGGGGTTTTCCACGATTGTACATGGCTGCCAATCTAATTTCCAAGAGCTGTCCCATGTGGATTCTTTAATCACAGATTTCACACCCACTGTACATCCCAGGTATATGGAAATGGCTGCCATGTAAAACCCAGTTGCTGCTGGTCTCTGATTTGGAGCAGCAAGAAAAACGCATCCTTAGCTCAATTACTGGTACCTTGAACACAAGCACTGTAGATCTTGGTGAGGCTTTGACCTTAGTTGTTTTTTTCTGTAAGCTCAGCTGGTTGCTGACTTGTGCACCTCTCCCATCATTGGGTTCGAGCTCGCTGCAGTGCCCTGCACTGGGAAAGGCCATGGCTCCGGCTGCTGGCAGCACACAGAGGAGATCACTGAAAATAAACAGAGATCGAGCAACTTGGTTTTTGTAACCTCGGTTAAACGCAGGGGGTGAAGGATCCGAAGCAGCAAAGTCATGCGAGTTCAAGAAAGGCAGAGGGTAACCTCTGAGGGGCTCTTTTCTTTGGCAGTGGGGAGTGGATGGTGCACGGAGGAGGGAGGAAGAAACAGTAACGGAAATTTTTGGTTCTCTGTGCACAGCAAGTTTGCCCTTATCTCCTTTTGTAACTGTTATAACAGAGCTGAAGTACCTCACTAGTGCTGATGAAGTCAGCTTCCTGAGGTTCTGTGACAAAATGTTGTATCATAATTCACACCTACCCACAGACCAGAGGTAAATTAAACTTCAACTAGTACTATTAATTGCTCTTTTTTCTTGCTTGCCAGCAGAGGCCTGAAAACACCCTCCTTCTCTTCAAGTGGGGCATAATCTGAAGTTTCTTCCCAACTCAGGACAGAGTGGTGGGAGGTGGGAGGTTTGCCCTATTCATTCTGTGGTACATTGTATGGGAGCAGTGCATTTCTTTGGTCCTGTCTCTAGGACCTTCTGGGTCTTTCATGCCTGTTAGGATGTCAGAAGGACACCACAAATAGTGGAGTGCAGAGTTGGGGGAACTGGACCCCTCCAATAGGAACATGTACCAGACCACATCTGTCAGCAACAACACTAAGGGCTCTGGTTTGTAGCCTGGTTCTTTCTTACTGCACACTGTGGCCTATTTCCACCTTTTCCTAGTTTGTTCCAAGTATAAAAGTAATGCATAAATTGTGAAATGTGTAGAGTGGCAAACTTACCTCCTCCTTGCGGGAGGGGACAGAACTCAAGAACTCATTCATGGAGTCCAATTATAGGTTTCTCTGGGTATATGTCAGCACTGCTTTCACAGATGGGAAAGAACTGAGCAGTGCTGTCCATAACATCGGGAAGGAAATCTTACTTGGGAGTCTGCGGACTCCTGCACTGCTGGAATGAATCCATTTTGCCAAAGCCTTCTGTATGGCAACATCCAATAGATGGTTTGAGAGGCGAAACATTTGTTTTCATGTGAATTTTGAAGAGCAACTTCAATCTGATTTACAAGGATTTTAGTATTTGTGAGTTGGCATTCATTCCCAGAATGATCTGACTGGATCTCACTACAGAAGTCCTCAAAAGTCTCCAGCATGTGTTTGAGCATTTCTGTAACGTGTTGCTACATGCAATATATGTGGAATATTATTTTCATGGAGTAAATCAAGCAAATACCTAGACTGTAAACCTAGACAGTTTTTTTTTGTTTGTTTTGTTTTGTTTTTTTGTAGCTCCTCTCCACTTCATTGGATTTTCGTTATTCTAGAAGCAAATGCAGGCTAACATATTTATGGTCTGTGCTGAAAACTTTGGTGTTGTGACTGTGAAATTTCACTCTTTGTGCAGGAGGGTACAACTTTGAACTTATATACCACAGCGGTTGCCATATCTTAGGTACAGCTTGGTTTGCTTCAGGGAAATCAGTGATGTCTGTCTGACTACAGACAAAACCTGTCCTTTGTCATTCCTGAGACATGTTGTATCCGACCTGCCTTTAAAAAAATCTCCAAAGAAGTCCACATCTTGAACTTCATTTCCTTTCCAATTAAGAAGGATTTTCTCATGATATCTAACCTACACATCCCTTACAACAGTTTTGTCCTCTGCACCTTGGCCATAAAGAACAAATTGTTCTTTTCCTTTTCATCTGTCTTTTATATACATAAAACCCATTATCATATCCCTTCTCAGTCTGATCTTGTCCAGACTAAACAACACCTTTCTTTCAATCTCTCATTAGTCACATTCTCTCGACTTCTGACCATCCTTGTTGGTCTCCTCTGGACATTGTCCAACCAGGCTCATCCTTCTTGAACCATGGTGCCTAAAATTGGAGAATGTACAGCAGCAGAATTACATCTCATGTTGTGCAGATGGTACACTGATCTGTACCTCCCAGTATAGTATTTGCTTTTCTCATGGCAATTTTAAGTCTTCTCATTTCTGTTCAGCTTGTGATTCACAGTTGTCCCAGATCTGTCTCTGCTGATTATTTCTTATCCCATATTTGTACATCTGATTGTTCCTGACAAATACAAGGTACATGACTCTGTAATTAGTCCTAACTGTATTTCATCCTTTCCCTTCCTAAATCCACAGATCATTCCCCCACTAATATTTGATAATTCTGAAGTTTAAGCAAGTTTAAGCCTGTCATCTTCTGCGCTTGCAGCTCTTCTCAAATTGATATTGGTTGCTAATTTAATTAGCATGTTCTCCATCATTTCATCTTGATGATTAATAATCCTGAATAGTAACAGGTTCAAATTTTATCCCTGCAAAATCTTGCTGTGTACATTCCTGCAATAGAATAAGGATCCGAATCCAGCTTGTTGGTACCTGAATTTGGACAAAAACCTACAGCTACACACTGCTTCTCAGCATTCTTCAGCACCTGAAGTTCTTCCTAACATTGGTATGAATTGAGGTAAGCTCAGAAGTGCTGAACATTAAGGCATCTATAATATTGTTCATTCTCAGTGTACATGCTCTGTATTCATAAGTCAATGAATGTATTCCACATCGTCGTACTTTACCTTCTTAATACATTAATGTCATGAAAGAGAGGCTGTAGGCTGGGACAGGTGATACATAAGCTAAAATGCCATAAACAAACCCTGATAAAATCAAGGTAGCAGATAGTTTGTATCCTCCCCAGAAGTTAACGAACTTTCACTGTCTAAAGCACTTGTTCAGTATGTCCTAATTTGGCTTTTGCTTTCTGCTTCTGTAGTTAGTTCAGTTTCAGCAAATGTACTATTTATTCACAGTTATTTCCTAAACAGTTCTCACATTTGTCTATATCTTCTAATTGTGTCCCCTTTCCATATATTGTTGTATTTTCCTCTGCATAGGAAGGCTTTTCCATCCTGTTAGCAGGGTATCTGGTTAGAATCCCTTTTTGTCCCATTCATGAAAATGAGAGTGGTGGTCTATAAAAGATTTTTCAAGACTCACGAATTGAGGCTTCAAGCTAAAATTCTGTAGTGTGACTTATTGTAACTGAGGGCTCTCTAGCTGGCATTTCAACTCTGAATGCTTCTATCACAAGCAGCTGCCTAGGGACAGGACCAAACATATGCTTCACCTGTTAAACATGACAAAAAGAAAGAGCAACTCAGAGAGATCCTCACTGACAGCATGGCCCGTATGTTTGTTTTTGTTCAGAGCAACTTTTTCCTAAACCCTGGAGATACCCAAGACCCATTCGTGTAAATGTAGGTGAAGAAAGCTGAGATGCCTGGGAAACAGAGCCCTTTCAAATTCAAGCAAACCTCGATGAACTTCAATCTGTGATTTGACCGGTAACCTCTGAGTCACAAGTAGGGTGTCCTCTTGTGTCTGTGAGTCTGATGATGAACAGCCCCTGTGGCTTAGTCCCCAAGGCCAGAAGTCTTGCAATCTGCCTCTATTTAATTTTTTTACTTCTCCTCCCACAACTCTTCTTTCTGGAAGTCACTTATCGTTACCTCAGGATTGTTGCCAGATTTCCTTCTGGCATTACTTCTCTCTCTTTTCTGTAATCTTTACTTGTAAGGTACCTTAATCGCTTCCCATGTCAACTACTGCAAAGCCCTTTTTTATAGACCTCATAAATACTTACTGGATTTATATATATTTCCTCTCTAAACTTCAAGGGATGCAGATCATTGCTTAGAATGGCAGAGTTTGAGGGGGGACACTGATTCAGGTCTCCACATGACTCAGGCATGGTAAAGTTTCCTGCAAGCTGAGATGAGATTGCATCCTTTATTAGGATGCAAAAAAAATAATGGTTTGCAGCACTGGCACAGGGTTACCTTTCCTCTCCCAGATATCTCAGAGTTCTTGAGGATCAATCTTTTCTCAAAGCACAGTGACATCAGGCTACTTAGAAATCTGAATTTACTTTTTTTCTTTGTGAGTCTGAACATTTCTTTACACACTAAAGCAGAGGTTTTGACCCTTTTTAAAACTGTAGTTCCTCCTATCTTCTTTTAATCTACCTGGCAATCAAATGATTTGTTTTCTTGTTGTTTATCAAGCTAAAAGAAGCATAGACTTCATCCAGAAATGATAGGTCAAAATAGACCACCTGGATTTCTTAGTGACTCTTCTGATATTGTTTATCATTTATTGGATGCATGTTAGATTATCAGACTAATGAGAAAGGAACTTCTTCTGGCTTGAAAACTTGTATTTTCTTTCCATCTTTAGGCTCTATATCAGCTGTCTGTAGGGTGTTTCAGAAGTAATTGTCTTGTCTCAGTACAGTAAACTCACAATCTAATTCCCATAACACTGGTGATACAAAGCTGTCAGGACAGCCAAGATATTTTTGCTTCAGTATTCCAAATACGCTTTCTTCTGCCTTCAAACAACATTGATTTTATACGATTTTCCTTCCTGAAAAACTGTTCAGTGATGACTTAAAAGTGAAAAATTCCTTGTCTTGTTAGCTTTTCCACCCAATTCCACATGAAATTTACTTAAAAATCTGCTTTTCCTGAGCCAGAAGTCAAATACAAGAGCTAAAAGGCCCTGATTAAGAAAGCACTTAATCACTTTCTGTGCTTTGAGTTGGACAGATGTTTTCCTCTGTCAAGGACCATATCAGTAGCTGGGGGAGGACTGGGGAAAAGAGTTTGGCTGAAAGCCTGTGAGAATTCATAACCCAGATATATGTCTGTAGGACCTTACTAGAAGTACTGGTATTCTAGGACTATCAGCTGTCTCTCATTTGGCTCAGGACTTTCCAGGATACTTGTGCAATAGAACTCAGTGGCTTGGGTTGAGTCTGAAAACAGAAGCCACTGAAAGCCCCAGGAGTTGTCCTGGGAGCATCTAACTTTCATGGAGAACTGAGAGGGGCCCTGAACAACTTCTGCTTAGATTAGATTGCCCTTTCTAAATATAAGAAGACCTTTAGTCCTCCATTTCTCTTGATAAAGCTTTATTTTTAAACATATTTTTGTCTGACCTTGAGGTTTTTAAAAAAAGAAAAAGAGAAGAGGGAGCAAGAAAATCCCCTTGATATGATTCCAAGGAACACTGAAGATAAAGCTGTGCTGTGGTTAGCTGGGATTCAGTGAGTTGGAGATTCTTGTACAGTCTTGCAGTGTCACATCAGCATTGTTCAAGTCATTACTTTCTGGCTCCAAAGGGATATTGAAAAGCACTTCTTCCAGAATTTATCTAGTTCTGATCCATAAGGTTTATCTTCTCTTTTCTCTGGATTTGCAATGTATTTTCCCTGTTTTTCCAAACTCCACAACTATGGGCAAGAAAGAACAGCAGTGAAAATGGTTGTCAGCATCTTCAGGTTTCAGTAATTTGATTTACTGGCTCTAGCACCATACCATTGAGCTGTAGGTATTAAGCTCTCCCGTAAAGACTTGGCAAGTTCTCTCAGTTTGTCAGCCAAAGCAATCCAAATGGTTAAGGAGTCCATGGCTCCAGTGGGGTGACAAGACACAGACCTTCTTTCTTAACTTAAAAGTAAGTCTTTTTAGTCCAGAGTGCACTGTCATAAGAGTATGCTGGAAACCTGCACTGTCATTTGGAAAGTGTGAATTTTGTCAAGTGTGGACAGGCTTTCTGAAACAGAATTTAAAATAGAGGCAAAAGAAGCTGTTGTACACAACATTCACCTAGGAAAACATCACATGAGCAGTGCTAGCCATACCCAGATTTTAGAGAAAAACAACCCAAGCAGAAAGCAAATCTCTAGCTGCAAAACTAATTTCACTTGAGTATTGACAATTGCTTGTTAAACAATTGAGAACATGCACAGACACAGCAACAGAAGCACAGGGTTAACACACAGTTTCAGGACCAATAGTCAAGAAGGATGTGAGTGAACCTTGCACGACCTTGAGAAAAGCAAACTCCCTAGTGACACTGGGACCACAGCAAGTGCTGTTTGTTGATGCAAAGCTGGTGTGAGCCACGCAACTCCATTTACCTTCCATCCCAGGGGAACGTTAATTTCCACCCCATCCCCTCAGTACCAGCTGGGTCCCCATTGCTAGCACATGCAGGGTCCAGGAAAACCATGCAGATGTTTTCATGAACATAGCAAAAGCCCTCTCTCTCTGCCAGGACTCACACTGGGCTTTCTGTAGGAGCAAATGTATCTGTCGCTTCTAAAGCAATGTGGTTTTGGAGCAGCTCTAATTTAATCTGAAGTTGAGAAATAAAATCCTCCTGACCTAGTTGTTCTATTCTCCTTACTCTAAACAATTCTGACAGTAAAATGGTTACTGTTTATCTGTGAACTTGAAATCTCAACCTGAGACCACCATCCTCTATAGTTAATTTCGATCCTGAATATGATTTTGAAAAGTTATTTTTATTTTCCAAACAAAAAATGCACAGGCTCTTCTGTTATTAAATATCTCAGCTCTCTGGCTGCCTGTAGTTCAAAATAAATAATTTCAGATTTCCAGACTTGTGAGCAGAAAGTACTTTGCAACATAGACACATCCTGGAGCTTGACAATTCCTACTCTGGACCACAGCCAGCTGAATTTGATAGTCATGCTGAGATTAAGGAGCCATGTCTGAGAGGTGTAGAGATTCCTGCAACTGAGAAACTTATTGGAGGTGACTAGAAGTGCTGGGGTTTTTGTTGTTCAGATTTACACAATGCTCATATATGTCTATGCATTCTGGAAGCTTTCTATCATGTCTGCACTACAGTAGGCTCTTTGAGTGGGATTCATGATCCTTGGAATGCTTATGCTTAATATTTTTGGCAAATCACCTTATAATACTCTCGGCCAGAATATTTCCTTAACCTGATAACCTGAAAGGCTAATGGAGTACTTCCCGGGATGCTGCCTACTTCCTGGTTCTCAGGAAGGGTGTGAAGCTGAGAAAATGTGACCAAGTTCTTTTATTGTCATATTTTTCAACTCACATCATTAGCCACTCTACTGTTAACATCTTCTGAATAGATTAACTACTGTGGTAGGCCCTCACCTGAATCTTGTGAAGAATTGCTGGAGTACAGAACAGAAAGGGTTAAATTATGTGCCTATGTGCAAACTTAGGAGTAATGTGCAGCCATGTAGAAAATACCTGACTAATAATTTACTGTGTATTTATAGCTCGAAAGAGTTATAATAGAAACAACTCCTGCAGCAGCTTTTACTTTTAAGGGAGCCAGTATGGCTTGTTGAACAGATCATCTTTGCTATTCAATATGGAACGTGCCATCCTTAGAAGAAAGGAATTTGCCAGTCTTGGCTGCAGGCTAGGCTAACTGTTCAGTCCTCTACAAAGCCTATCTGCAGAATTTTGAGGAAGACAACTCTTCTCTGATGTCTTTAGTGGTCTTGGTTAATAACTCAGGGTAAATGAGAAGAGTGCTTGGGGTTAAAAGAGAAAATACTGATGAAGAAATCTTTCAGTCCTATAGCTGCTATTATGCACATCACCGTAAAGTACTGAGCCACGTCTCCTGCATATCTTATACCACTTGTCTCCATTAAGGGATCATACCTTTCTTTAGCTTCAAAAAATTTCACTTAGCTCCTTTCTTGTGTGTGCACCTATGAACTACCTGTTTTTATCCCCCATGGAAAGGGCAGAATGTGGGTCAGTATTTGATTTGAGCCTGAATTCTTCCAAGAGTCAGTAGGATTTGGATTTTTTTTATTTTTATTTTTATTTTTTTTATAACAACACCAAAGTACAACTTATGGCACTCTAGTCCTGATTCCAACTCTCTCTCTCTCCTTGGCCTGAGCATGGAATTGTAGAAACATAGAATCGTTAAGGTTGGAAAAGGCCTCTAAGACCATCCAGTGCAACCATTAACCCATCACTACTATTCCTTTTAAGCTATGTCCTTAAGTGCCATAACATGTTTAACAAGACCAGAACTTGTGTTCCTCTTCAGGTCCTAGTCAACCCTGACTTTGTCACAGAGGCATGTGCCATAAATGGTTAGAGAGGAATAGATGTTTCATTCATTATCCTCAATTTCTGAAAATCACACTGTATCCTTGGTCTGTACCCAGCTCTTTGCACAGCATTCATCTCTTGAAAACATGCTTTTGTCCCCAGCTTTACAATATGAGGCTATGTTCTCCCTGCCCTTGACAGCACCTTGTTTGTTTTCAAAGAGAAGGATGATGTTGTAACCCAAAGCTGGATTTGAAGAGGGTGTGACGTGACTAGAGGGTGTCTGTAGAGCGGCATATGGGTGTGGGAGGTATCTCACAGCTGGGTAGGTTGAGGTCAGTGTAAGGTGCCTTCAGAGCATGAACTGTCTGAAATGTGATCCAGTTCTCTTCCAGAGTGTGTTCTGCACTCAGCTTGGTATACACCCATGCAGAGATCCTAGTGTTTTCTTCTCTGAAGTTTGCTACTTTGCCTGCTGTTCATCATAATTGCGGTTTCTAGCAGGACATTTTTAACCTCATATTGCAGAAGACATTGAAAATACTGTTAGAGTGAGAGACCCAGGAAAACACGTTCTAGATGTAGGTGTATGGAGAGGGATCACAAACCCATGGGGAAAGCACATATCTGTTTCAAAGCTGGCACAAGATAGCTAAAAATCAGAGCAAGGGTACTTTTGGAGTAGTGTCTTTGGGAAGACTGCCCAACATTTAACATTTGATTGCATTAAATTCACTCAGAATATTTCACTTGATTCAGAAAGGAAAAAAAAAAAGCTAAAGTCTTCAGAAGGAGTGGATAGAAATTCTTTTTGCTCTTCTCAAAGAAACTGCCATACGTTTCTTTATGGAACCTTTCCCCAGGTTTTGGAAGGTGGTAGAAGTATTATCCATCATTTCAAACCCTTCTCTCACCTTAAAGGATCTGTCACTGAGCTGTGCTTTGACAAGTAGAAATAGTGGTAGCAAAAGAGTGGGAGCCTTTGAAGTTCTGTGAAAAGGCTGGATGATGCAGACAGCTTTACAAGGTGCCTCCAGTAATTTTATCCCACTGGTTCCCTCTTTCCCATTTTATTTACCAGGGTAATATTTTACACTTGCCATTTCCTTTTACTACAGAGAAAAATGCTTCTTTTCAGGGACTTGAAAACATAGACTCCTTTTTGCTCATCCCTTCCTTTTCCATTCCAGCAGAATGCACTCCTGCAGTAGCTTGAGGGGTTTTAGTCCTTTCTACAGCATGTTTAAGGCATGCATCTACCTTGTCAACTTACCTCAGTAAGAAGTACACCCCAGGAACCACCAACCCACATCAATGTCCATTTTATCTCCTTCAGAGCAGTCAGCACCTGTTCCCAGCATGCAGCATCACCTTGCAAAGTCAAAGGATTTGACCAAGAAATCTTTCACCTTTTACAACTAGATTTTCAATCTGTATATTGATTGAAGTGGCTGCAAAGCAGAGAGACATACTCTAGAAGCTGACAAAAAACAAAGGAGATTTTACAAAGTTGACTGCTGATTGGTAGTTTGATCTCAAAGATCTTCTTAGACAGGAGAAGGGAAGGTACCAAGGGAGAATATAGTATGAGCATGATGGCCGCTCCTGGGCAGCAGGAAGTGATGACTTCTCCTTATACCTGCTTATCAGGAAAGGACTCAGATGAGCTATACAGGCAGCTTGGTCATGAGGCTGGTGAAGACAGCCATGACGTGCTTCACTTCGTGCCAGAGTGGCTGGTGCATCCGCTTTTGGGAAAGGCTTGAGCAGCTGCTCTTATTAAGAACAGGATACCCATAAAACATACGGGATGTGCTCTGCATTTGACTATTCTAAGACTAGACTCAACAACACTGGAGTTAAAACACCATTTCTGTGCCTCTTTTGGGGTCACTCACCTCTTGTTGGGTGCCCTCCCCGCCATTGTTTTCATCCCTTTGGTTTTACATCTGCCATCGCATCCATCACAAGTCATATATATAGGCCAGGACAGACCATAAGGTCTCATTTCCAGCCTCCACAGTGGCATCATAACCCATTTTCTTTTATGAACAGATCTGCTTAAAATGCTTTGAAACCACACAAAGGGACAAACTGGGAGATGAGCATGCTGCACCCCTGGCTACTTGGCTCACTGCCCCGGGGGAGACAGGGGTGTGGTTACAGTTCAAACCAGGACAGGCTCTTTCTTTTTTTCATTCCTTCTTTTCTGGTCCTGTTAAAGCACAGACTGAACCCATAATGTGAGGAGGAAGGAGCAGTCATCCATGCTATAGCAGAAGATCGGAGTAGGGGCTGCCGTGTTACGCATTCTTTTCTTATGTCCCTTGCTAGGAACAGAAAATTAGAGAGTCATGCAGAAAGTGAGAAATTAGTGGAAAATCAGCTTTCAGTGGTGCAAAGGAAAGCAGATGTGAAGAAAATGTTAAACTTGGAAGTATACTTACACTTTTTGATTCAAAGTATGCTGTAATTCTTATGCCTGCTAGATACCCCTGAAGACAGGCTTATATGTACGGCTCTGCACTGATGAACTTTGTTGCACCATCTTGTTTAATCTTTTCCTGAAAACAGGCCTGCCTGTAGAAGAATAGTACCCTAACTGCCTAGGAGAGGTGACTAAAGTAACCATCAGGCAGTTATTTCACCGAAGCTCAAGGGGAATATGAATATTTCACAGCAAGCACTAGCATGCTGTTGGGAAGTGGCAGTTGTGACAGCAAAAGCGATCACCCATAAGAGGAGCCTAAGGGTAGCACTCAGAAGGCCATCTGGTTTGCAGAGTGCTCCTGCCAGTGCTTTCTGCTCTGTGTCAAGCTCGGCAACTGTGACACTGCAGAACGATACTTTGGAAAGAGTTAAGTGAGGCAGGAAATGTATTTAATCTTTAATAATTCTTTTTTTACCCCAAATATTCCACAAGTTCTCCTCAGGCTTTGGACCCAGCCCAATGGTCTACTCCTTCCTCATAATGTTTGGTTCAGAATGTGGGGCTGAAAATGAGTGTTGGTAATGTCTTTGCAGATGACCTTTCCCTGTAACAGGCTACACTGACTGTTGGCAGTGTCCAGTCCAAGATTTGGCTCTACTAAACTCTCCTCCTTGCAAAACTTTCTGTTGCCTGAAGTCTTTGGCAGAAGATATGAAAGATGCTTCACAAAATAGAGCAGAAGGGGGTTCCCACTGCTGTTAGAGAGAGGTTGTTGCTAGCTCAGCACTAGCCTTTTTTAATGTGCTTTCACATGAGGTATGTTGCCCTTCTGGCAGCATCTCCAGGCCTGATTTTCTCTTTTGTCCACAGGTGGGCCCGGGATAGGGGTTGCTCAGAGAAAGGTTCTCACAGTTCCCAGCAAACTGCTGTCTCCACTCTATGACCTCCCATACTGGTGGATGTTTTTGGAGCTCAGTTGCAAATTAGCCTGTAATCTCATGTCTGATAACCTGTGTTGCATGGTTGTCACCTGAAGTCATTTTCTCTCTTTGGCATTGCTGAATTACCCTACTGACCCGTGACTGATCATTAATGCCTTTGTTCGGGGCACTGTAACTCTATTCTTACAGTATATAAAGAAAGGCACAAAATGTGTATTTGTGAACCATGGGCTCTCCTGGGGTGTGGCACAGGTAATCATCAGTTTAAAGCACAGAGTGCTAACTAACGTGCAGGTACCTCACCAGGATGATTAAAACCTCTGTCTTTAGGACCTTTTATGAAGGTCATCTTTGTGCTTAAAAACAGGACTGGGAGTAAAGATTTTCAGGTAATTATTTTTGCTTTTTGCCTGAGTTTCAGTCTTTGACTATGTTGTCCTTCCCCTGTAATTTGTGATAACACCAACAAATTTACCACTGTTAGATCACTCTGCTTGAGACATACAGCTCATACTGAAAGGTAAAACCCTTCAAAACCTCTGTCAGTGGAAGTTAGGGAAAAGCTACCCTCAAAAGCTACCCTCATTTGGTCTACATTTGGGGATTGCTGCAACCCTAACAAAGCCATGTTTGCCAGGCAGTCTGCAAAGACTTTTCATTTGCCACTTTCCTTTTATTTCCTTTTCTTCTCCAGTTCCTCTATTCTACCCTGCTCTACAGCTAAGGATCAAGCTCCCATATTTTTCCTTTGTCATCTTTCGGCCTCCAACACAAACTTTGAGGCAGCAGCACAGATTTCCTAGCACGAGTACAAGCTAATGATAAACTCAAAACAATGCCAGACTATACTATAAATCCTCCCACTCCTACAACAGGCTTAACTTCTGAAGTTCTCTGAGCTCCTTGTCTTCAGCTGTCCAGCTTTTTTACTGAAAACTGAGGCCAGCCTCAAGCATTATGCCTTTTGGATCATATTACACATTTAACAAATAGTATAAAAAATCAACAAAGTAATGAATCAAGCAGCCGTGAACTCTTTGGGCACAAGGGCACTAGAAAACTGCATTTTCTGTTTCATTCAGCAACACAATGTAATAAATATTTTAAAAACTCTCACTATATTTTTCTTGTTTAGTGTGAAATAAGATGATTTAAGGCTTTGTTTGTGTCAGAGTTATAACATTAGGTATGTACAGGACAGAATATGGACATCCATTTGCCCAGTCAGATTGTTGACTTTTTTCTCCAAGTTCCTCAAGTTCATAAATAGCATCTCCTTGGTACTGCTTTACTGGCCTTATGACACAGGCTTGGACACCATCACTTTCACCACAACTTCTCATATGCTGAGATGTGTAATATCAGCATCTCCAGGCTGGTCTCCAGCCAATTTAGGGCCATATTCAAGAACCATGGCATTACATGTACCTTCTACTCTAAAACCTGTCATAAGCAGGATCTAACTGTTGATGGGCTGAGATACCTCTAAAGGCTTAGTTACATTCCTCAGCAGTTTTCAGCTCTTATTAACATCTACTCTGTGAGGATCTCATGGCATTTGATGCATAAAGCTGCTCACCACCTCTCTTGATGTCAACAGTGTTAGACCCATGTTTCACATTAGCAAGATGAATGAACAAAGAGAGAATACAAGCATGGCCACCTTGCACTAATTACTAATCTTCAGCAGCTAACACTGATTAAAAAAAAATAATAATCTATTGTTGTTGCAATATCCCTTTTTTGCCCAATGTCTCATCAACTCTTCAGATTACATTGCTGGATCAATCCTATCTATGATCACTAAATTCTCAATTTAAGAGCTTGTGGGTAGGTAGCATCTCCTCCTTTGAAAGCTTCTGATAATGCCTTTCAGCACATTAGACAAATCATACTCTCACATGGACCAAGTCCCTCACAAATGTCTTATAACTGTTGTTTCTGTTTTCTCTTTCACACAGATCAAGAGCGGGGGGAACATTAAAACCAATTGAGAGAAAAAAGCAGACCACATATTTTCTGATCACATTACTAGGTTGCATTGTGCCTGAAGTTCTCAGCTATGATAGCATTCTTGTCCTTAACAAATTTTTGAGTTCTCCTGGCAGAACAGCTATGTATTTTGTGCGTTGGAGAGAAATCTGTGATTCCCGTGGTGGCTTCTGCTCTGTGAAAAGGGGATTTGTAGTGCCCATCTCTGCACTTTCAGCACAGTTAAGGAAAAATCTTTCCCTTTTGATATTGTTTAACTGCCTCAAAATCAGATCCTTATGACTAAATTAGAAGGACCTTTCTCTCACTTTTCCTGATCTGCACTTTGGGGAAAAAAAGTCGTTAGAGGTTTTGAGCAATCTGCCTCAAATTATCCATGGGACCCAGTACATTTTGGAAAGACATTCATTGGATTATTTAGTTCTGTACCTTGCCAGCCTGCCTCTCAGCTGGAAAAGGATCTGTAAAAGCTACTGCTTCTTTACCTTAAGGCCAAGTCTTGAAGTGTTAGAGCACAACTCCTGGTAACGTGGATCACAGTAAAATCTGAATTCCTTTAATTCACTTTCACCACTGGTTTATAACATTGGGACCCAAAAGGTTGTTTTGCAAAATTAAAGAGGATCAAGTGTCCTGTAAACTTTTTAATACCATGTGAAATTTGAAAGTCTAAATAGCACAGGCTTAGTTCTAGTGTCTATCAGCACTCGGACATTTAATGAGTTGCATTTTATAAGTCTGCTTTTCTTGGGAACAATAAAAGGATATATGAAGGGGTAAAGTTAGAAGACCGTAGCACAATGTACCTTGCCAGAGTCTGTCTAGCACTTTCCCAAGGGAAGGATGCATTAGGTCTGTAGCCATGGTGTATCCTGGGTGATTTTTAAAGGCCTTTGAATAAAAGAGGGGTCTGTAGACCATTTTGCTGAAGTGGAGGTGATGGGAAGGCAGAGACAGATATTGGCAGGCATCTGCAACCCGCACAGTTCAATGCCCAAATGCAATTACAAAGAAATGTACATGTTTCTGGCTCTGGTGATGTGGTACCTACTCCTTTTATCTTATGAATTTTCTTTTGTTCTTTTTTCCTATTGAGAGTTAACACATGACATGAGATCAAAATGCATCAAGCTGATCATTAGGCTGCTATGTGAACTTCCAACTAACTATTTGTTGCTATTAGTATTGTTTCAGTTGTCACAGAAATATTTCTGCACTAGAGACCTCACCAAGAACTGAAATATGAGAGTCCCAGAAATCCAAAGAAGCTGTATGAATTCCTGTTAGTCCTAATCAGTCCATACTGAAACTGAATTCCAGCAGAATTCATTTTCTTCATATCTATGAATTCTCACCTCAAAACTTTCCTTAAACCATGTTTCCTCAGATAGATCTTTCCAAAACGTGTTTGCACAGGGCTGAGAGATAGAAGAAAAGAGTTTGACAGCAGCTCATAGAAAGCAACTTCCTTTTCATGTATTTCCTGACTTCAGGATATACTTTTGTAATACCTGAGAAGTTTTTCATCCCTTTTTGTTGTGCTTCACTTTTGGTAAGAGGGAAGCTCACCATTTTGTGTAAGAATAAATTCAATGTGTCTTCCATGTTTAGTTTATTTTGGAAATAACTGGAATATGGAGATATAAGTCATGCAAAAAAACTACGGATAGGCATTCCACTTTCCATTTTCTTCCTGTCAGTGTGCAACATCTTCTGCACAGTCACATGTTGAAATGTGTGTCTGGATTCACATATTACCCATGTTACCTCCATTCCCAGTGGCAATAGACCTGCACCAAATAAACATTACAACATTAAGCTTATTCACTATCGACTCTTGGCAGCAGCCCTGCAGGCTTGTGGGTAGCATAGAATATGTAACTGGGTTGGATCGGTGACTCTTCACTCTTGCCTGTCTTGACCTAAGCTGTGCCTTGCTGAGTGGTGGATGCTACAAGAGTGCCTTCCAGCTACCAGTGGGTGGGTGATGACTAACTGGGACATCTCCCTTTTTCCAGGGCCAGGCACTCCTTGCCAGTGACAAACCCGTTGTGCTGGAGGTTGCTGTCCCTGGCATTCTCTGTCTCTCCAGCTATAGGTCATCGGGCTTTGCTAAACCCCGAATTCATGCAGTTTGGCACCCTCAGGAGCAGGAGTTCTATCTAATACATACTGCTGCACACAAGTCAAGCAATAGTTGTGGCAAGGACTGGGCCAGAAGCTGGCCCACAAGCTCCTCTTTAAACTTCAGGAGGCAGGTTATTAGCTGCAGGGACCGCATGACGGGAATGCTGCATACTGGGAGGAACAAGCCAAGCATTTGGCTGAAAAGGAAGGGAGGCAGCGGGAGTTTTACAAGCTAGAAGGGAGGTAAGGAAAAGGCCAATAGAATAAATATGATGTATTTTAAATATCTGTTTCTCCCACGATATGTCTCCCCTTCCTCTGCTTCCAGCCCCAGTTTTCAAGGCTGGAATGATAACCCCCTGTGCTTGCTATTAAGAAGATGGTGCACAGATTTTTGTTTAGTCCTCAGCATGACCCAGAGGTGAGCATGCATGGGAACATAGAGGGATATTGCTGGGGGAAAAGGGTGGCTGCTTGAATTGTCCTAATGAGCCACTTCTGCCAGGACATGGTGCAACATCATACTTTTATTGTCATTGCTACCATTCATCACAAGTTCACATACGTTTGTGAAACATCTTCTGTCTAGTCTAAGGAGAGTAACATTAGTTGGAGGATGGCTCCATACATAGCACATAGTACATAGGGATGGTGTGGCCCCAGAAGTTTCCAGGGATCCTGCAGACCTTTTGGGAACAATAACACCTCCAAACAGCCATGCAGCTGAGACTGGGGAAGGTCTGACGTTGGAGGAAGGAGGTAGGGGTGGGAAGAAAGGAACTGCAATGCTCACACACCCCAGCAATCCAGGGCTTTCTCAGCAGCAGAAAGAGCCAGCTTTTGCCTCCACCCTGGCCCAGTGAGACTTCCCAGTGATGGGAAACACAGCCAACTTGTTTCCTGTAAACAGGCTGCTCTTCCCAAAGCCACAATAGTAAGACAAGCCACTTGAAATGCAAGCAAGCCCAAGACTGGGACAGGTGCCACTGTTGGTGATGGACTGAAAAGCCTCACTTCTCCCATCTTCCTACAGTGCTCTGCTTCTTCTACATTCTCATACCCTTTGCTTTCCACCTTAGCTCTCCTCCTTTCTTCTCTCTTCCCATCTACCCATCTCCTAGGTCTTGCTGTAAGAGTGATCTTTCTAGCAACCACCTTGTGTAAATTTATGGCCATTGTTCTCACAGGGTACCCCTGGGCAATAATCAGGACCTCTAAGATGCAATAAATAAAACTGACTTCTTCTCTTCCCAGTATCTCTTAAATTTTGGGAATGGGGCAGAGGATTACATTGCTGTATGTAATTCATTCAAGGCTGAAATTTGGCAGACACTTTCTCTGAGCAATTTTTTAAAGAGAAGCTAAGATAGCTTTACACACAACCAGTCACTCCTCCAGCTTCATTTCTCTGCCTTAATCTGACAACAAACTGGGGCTGTGTCATTGGAGAAAATGATGAGCTAAGACAAAGTCATTACCATGGTGAGGATCTGTCTTGTCCCATATCTACCTCCTAAACAGGTAGCAACGAATGACTGGGGACCACTAACCACTGTCAGCTCTAACATAGGCTATCACAACTTCTTACCTCATCTACAGCTGAAAATTTGAACCAGGTGATATGGCTTTGACATTAGTTGTGAACCACAGTTTCAGTTTCAAGGGCTGGCAGATGGCTGATTCCTGGGACAGCTAGCATTTTCCTTAAGACCTCAGCTCCTGGACTCATTGCTGCTACCAAGTAATCTCTGCTTTGTTTTGTTTTTTCTTTATAAATTGTCCGTTCACACAGGCATGATTTTTGAGAAAATACTGGTGATGTGTAGAAAAGTAATTTAAATATCCAAGTACTAGCAAATGCATCTTGAATAGTGCCATTAAAAAAAAATAACTGTGCTTCTTTTTCTCTTAAATCTTGCAATATTTTCTAGCCTGTCTCATAGCTGTTAATCAATTATTACTTGGCAATATTAGGGGAAATATGAGCTGGAGAGAATGGTGGTGAATTCCCCAAATTAAAGACATTGAACTTTTGTCTCCCACTGAAACAAGTTCAGGATACTTGGTAACATTACATTCTGTAGCTGCATAGTGCTAGATAAATCAAAGCCAACCAGTGTCAAGACGTAGGAAAAAATAGCATCAGTCTCTTGGCTGTATGCAAAGCAGGTAGATGGATTTTAGTTTTTGGTTTCAGTGTTATTTTCTTTTTTGGGAGGTGGAAAGAAAGGTGGAAAATACACTGAGGATTGAATTTCAACCTTGTTCTTTAATACACACAGTTGGTGAAGAAGAATGTGCCACCTCTGGAGCCCCTGGAGCTATAAGTAGACTTCTCTTCTTTGTTTGGTCTATTTTCTGTTGCTGAGGAACATGGGAAGGGCTTCTGTCACCATAGTAATGCAAAGCATTTACAACTGAACCTTTCCAATCCAAAGCCTGACATGACATGTTTGGTTCTCCCTCCTCAGTGTCAGTTACTGTGCATGAAAGACATTTCAGTACAACTAGGGTAGAGAGGACTTGATCAGAGCACGACCAGATGGCACCAGCCAAAACACACCTTTACTCAGCAAAGGCGGTGAAACGTTCCACTGAGATGTGAGTAGATCACTACAAGGTGCAGTTAGATGAAGCTCAGGCCTGAATTCATCAGAGGTGGGAAGTTAGTCTTGAAAAATGAGGGCACTGGAAAAATTCAAAGCTGCACAGCCTGTCAATTGTCAAGGGTGATACCATCCAAACCCCACCCTGAGAGTTGAGGATCAGCCCTCCTGGAGAGGAAGCATTGAGGAAAGAGGTGCAGAAACACTTGAAAAACTGAAGGAAAAAATGAAATAGAATATGGTGAAAGGGCTATTCTTTGCTCTACCTGGAGAAAGAGTATTGCCAGGATAAGTTTCTCCCATCCTGACCCATCTCCCCCAGTCTTGCTTCGGAGGGAGTTCTAGAGAAAGCTACCACCTTCCTATGATCTTATTCCCACCTGGCACAGATCTGGGGCCTTCCCTCAACTTTGGCTGACCTTTGTTTGAAAGGATGCCTCTTATCCAGTGCCTTGGAGGTCCTCCAGGTAGCTCTTTGCTTTGCCTTTCAGCAGGGATTATACAGGATGCCACAGTTTGATCTGGCACCTGAGCTGAATGCATTAAATTGTGAGCGTCCCTTCATGTGTTTTATTCCAATGAGAAAACCGGGGCCTGGTCTCCCAGGGGATTTCCAGGACTCTCACTGGTTGAGAAACTTGGTGTCTGACTGTGCCATGTCTGCATGGCTGTGTTTACTTCATACTCATCTAGAAAGTTTTGCTAGGAGGAGGCTGCTGTACTGCCTGTCCCTGTGGAATTTGTTCTGTGTTAGCGCTGAAGTTTTTGCCATTTATTCTAATTCTTTTTAAAATATCCTTGAAAGGAGATGACCCTGTGCAAAAAGGATAAGGACAGCAATTCTGTTTGTTTGAATCTTGAAAGCCACAGTCCACCCCATTGGAAATCTGGGATGGTAAAATAACCATCTCTGTGCTTAACCACTGTGAATCCAAAACCAAAACCCGGGACTGAGAAATCTCCACATGTGATACGAGCCTCTGAGATTGAAAATAAACAGCCATAGAGTTGGCTGGAAGGTGGATCCTTCCCTTCTACCTTCCATCCATGAGTGCCTTAACAAGACAGCTAGCTTAATGCAGAAGTGCTGCTGATTCTCAAACCAGTACTGTCAAGGTAGGGTGTTGAGGAGAAGGGATTATGACTATTTGTATACCGCCTTTTTAAGTATTTGAAGTTCCTTTCATATCTGTCCTGTCTCCTACCATGACACAGAGCAGATCCTCTTTGCAGGGTGCACTGCAGCTAGCCAGTACATAATGAGAACTGTTACCAGCTCTGGAGCATCTCAGCATAAGCTAATCAAATAAACGAATTATTCAAACTCATCCCAACGCCACCTCTGAAAAGCATTGTAAAGTAGCCTCTGTCACTCTTTTTGCATCTCTGAAATGCAATCAAGAGCATAATGAGAACTGTAACATAGGGGCCATGAGAAAACACTTGTCTGGATCATCACAGTTAAAAGCTTGAGTAAGAACTAAAAGATTTGGCCTTTGGAAGGCATACTGGCTCTGGCTTGGAATAGCTTCATCTCTGAATAAGAATTGCCCATGTCTGGCAGTATGTAGAAGTATACATGACTATCTCAGGAGGCAGGCAAAATAGCAGGAAATGACTCTGTTTGAAAATTAGACCATAAGTTTAGATACAGATGTTTTGATCCTGGCGCAATTTGTTACGAGTAAATCTATGTATTTTTGGCAGAGATCATGAAATGAGAGAGGGAGGGAGAAGAGAGTAGAGATAGGGTTTTATAGAGGAAACTAAACAGAAAGGCACCAGTTTGTGTTGTGCATTTCAAGTCACCAGCAATCCAGTCTATTGACAGCTGCCTCCTGATGTACTCAGTACAACCAGGCAGAAGGGGCTCAGGGCTGAGACTCTGGAGACAGTTTTTTCTGCCTCTGGTTCAGATTTGTCACTACACTTCCAGCTGTCCCTGCCCTTGGCACTTCTCCTACCTTCCCTCTGCTTAAAGGGCAATTTTGGGGCAGGGAAGCAAAGTTATCTCTGAGACCAGAAAGCTGGATGCCTAGAACACGCTATGTCTCTGCAGCTGATTCTCAGGGAGACAATTCATGGTGCAACCAGAGTTATGTGAGCAGGAACTGAAAGCTATCAAGACCTGAGTGAGGGGAGGAGGCTCTGTGTGCCTAAGCAACCAGGAGTTAAGTATCTGGAACTAAGTAGCTCAGGAATGAAGGCCCTAACTAGCAGTGGGCAAGTCCCAGTAATGAAATAACAGGGATCTGGACTAAAGAATGCCAGTAGTGCAGCTCTGCTCTGCTCCACTTCCTGTGCCCCCATCTCCAAAATCCCCTCGTTAAGGGGGCTGGTTACTTCTTAGCAGGAAACAACACTGCAGCAGGTTTAGCATGATGAGGGCCTGTTATTACAGCTGCAAAGGAACTTCCTGAGAGTTCCTCCTCATTTACGCACACTGTACCTCCAGGCTGAATGCCACAACAGAAAAGCAAAGGACCACGTAAGAATGTGTCCCATTTCTGGAAGGGGACTTGGTAGAGCAAATGTTTCCAGAGGTTTTATTCCAGAAACCTGGTTATATTGAAGTCCTAGAAAAATATCCAGGTCTGCTGATCTGTATCGTGAAAAGGTGGCTTGTGTCACCCAGAAGGGTGGAGAAGGCAAAGGAAGAGCCCAGAAATGATTCACTTGGCAATACTCTCATTTCCTCTGTTGGAGCTTCACTAAAACCTGTGCAGCAGCAGGGTTGTATTCCTACCTCTGATCTTCTGTCGTGCACGCACTCCAGCAGGGCTCAAAGCAAGTGAAGATCTAGCTGTTAGAAAGTGTAATTCTAAGAAATGGCTTGCAAGGGAGAGCAAAGAAACAGCAAAATTGCTGGGAGAATCTGGCTATGCAGAATACAATTTCTTCTTCTGCACTTAGTAAAAATACTGTGCTGTCTGCTTACCAGTTCCATGTTCCTCTTTGGCTCTGTAGAAATAGCCTGAAATTCTGAATTAGACCCACACAAAGTAACTGTCTCATATTTAGATCGCCTGTAGACATTTACGCCTGTGCAGTGCAAACAGTACCAAATGAGCAATAATAGTCGCAAGACAAGCATTTGTAAGGCAACAGCCAAGAATTACGGCAGTGGAAAGAGCTTCACAATCCTATTGTAGAAAGCAAAACATTTTACCCTCTCAGAGAGCCTGCCTTTCTTCATTGATGGTCACGTCATACCCATCTTAAGTAGACCCAGCAATACAAGAGGAAAATAGGCAAAGAACATAGCATTAGAGCTGAGGTCAACATCTGGATGGACTTAGGCTTCACAAAGGAATTCACTGACTCATTGGCACATGTGAGGACTGTCATCTCCTCTGCAGCATTTAATCTTTAATCATGAGAGCCCATCGGAGTAAGACTTGGCTTTCAGAAATATTAATGGAGTAATAATGTTATGAAAAAGGAGAAGAAAAAAAAAAAAAAAAGCACAGGGAACTGAACAGTTCCAAAAAGCACCAGTATGGCTCCCTCCTTACTCATGTATGTACACACACAAGTTGAGAGTAGCCAAAAGACTGATGCAAAAATCTAACAAAGTTCCCTACTAGGTGTTTAAACAGAAATGGGATAGGAATTCCATCTGTGCTCTAACTGTATATCTCCTTCAGGGGTTGCACAAGGGATGTCAATGGTTTGTGGAGTGATGGAGGCCTCCTTGTGACTTTGGTGGGGTGTAACGTGGACTCACCCAGCAGGATATCCACACCCACATGCCTCACTGATCTGGGGCAGTGATGCCCAATCCAGGGAGAGGGAAAGAAGAGGAAACAGAGTAAGAAATGCTGGGCAGGGCTTTCCTGTCACAATTGTTTGGAGGAACATGGGCCATCATGTCACTTCTTGACAAAATGTGTCTCAGACAAGCTGCAGTGGGCAGGACATCTTTCCTCATGCCTAGTTCACCCTTCTTCCACTTCATCTGAGAAGCCCCAGTGCCAATTAAGAGCAACATCTTGTAGCATGACTGTGCCCATCGTGCAGCCAAGCGCAATGTGCTCACTAACTTTGGCCACATTCTTGCCTTGATATTCTTGTCAATTTTTTTCCACGTGTGGGTCCTAGCTGGCCAAGGATAAAGAGAAAGCCACAGAGCTGGTGTGCTGTTCCATCCATGTATGTCGGCCCACAGTCCTGCTGTCCTACAGATTTTGAATAAACTTTTGACAAATCATAGGTGATGATAGGAAGTGTTGGGGAACTTATTTGCTTATGCCTTCTCAGCTGCTGTAATTTATTACTTAAATTGGTGCTTTATTAGCTTCACTCCTCATGATTAGGAAGATTTGTTTATCCTGTTGCAATGACCTCATGACTTGCAAGGCACTACATCATATTTCTCAGAGAGCAAAGAGACTCTCAGTGGCAAATCCTGCAAAGCAAATAGGACAACGGCTGCTCAGGTGTCCTCTGTTTCACATGGGAAAGACTTTGGTAGAAGAAGAAATTTAGATTCTGACTTGACTTTTCATGATCAGCTCCAATGTTCCTTCCTATCTTCATGTTTCCATCAGATGACAATTTACTTAGAGGTCGTGAACTATCACTGTCCTGATCCTACCCTATGTTATTGCATGAACATGAAAGCCATTCCTGAGGCGGCTAACGTTGGCCTTTCCTGGATAAGGTCAGTTAAAGAAGTGGTGTATCTCAGGTGTTTATATCATGTGCAATAATTAGCTGAGCGAAAGATTAACAGGTAAAATATTTACAGCAACTTAGTTCTCAGTCTGTGATTGAATAGCCACAGGAAGACAAGCCTTAATCATTTGTTCCTTCATTTTCAACGAATCCTCTAGTCCTAGGCAACGAAGAACATCCTTGTGTGCACCCAGCATGAAGGAGTCCGAGATAACATTCTAGGGATGCCACACACATGGTAAATAAGTAAAATTAAAGCCAACAAAATGCATTCAGGCCTGTTTATTGCATGTTAACTGACTGCTTCTATTCCAAGCTTCCCAGAAGGCAGAATTGTTTGTCATGCAATTGATGTTGCAACATATGGCAGAGAAGTCCAGATCTCAGTAAAACACCCGTCTCCTGTAATGGTATTTCTTGCCCACTGTAAAAGAGAAGGTAGGAAAGCAAGAATGAAAAACATGCTCCTTAGCCAGAAAGCTGCAGAGGGCATTAATGCCAAAAGTTTAGTATCCAGTTTGCTCCAGTGTTACTGCTCTTCCTCTCCCTGTGAGGAGCTGCAGCTGCCATGGGGCCTCCCCTCAGCTCCTCTGCTCTGGGCTGAACCAGCACAGGGACCTGAGCTGCTCCTCAGCTGTCCCCCTAGACTCTTCACAATCATCATAGCCCTCCACTGGATGCTGTCTGATAGTTTTGTGTTGTTCTTATATTGCCGCGCCCAAACTGCACACAGTGCTGAGGTAACAGGACAACACCTTCCCTTTTCCAGTGGTAGTGCTGGTCCTGATGCACCCCAGGAAACAGTTGGCCCTTTTGGCTGCCAGGGCACATTGCTGGTTCAAATACAACTTACTGTCATCCAGAACCCCCAGTTCCCTTTCTATGGGGCTGCTCTCAGCTTCTCATCCCCAGCTCAGTACATAGAGCCAGGGCTGCCCTGTCCCAGGTGCTTGCTCTTGTTGAATATCATGTAGTTGGTGCTTGCCCAGACCTCTAATTTTTCAAGATACCTCAGCAAGGCTTCTACCCTTGAGGGAGTCAAGAACTTCTTCTGGGTTTGTCAGGATCATTCCTGAACCAAAAAGAAGTTTCTATGGCTAGTCACAAGACAGTCCCTGCAGCATTGTGTAGTTTCACATGGATTTTTCAGAAATTCTCATCTTCTAACAACCTTTCCACCACTCAGCTTAGAAGACAATACCTCTTGTCCTTCTCTTTTGCTTCCTCCTTTGTCTCCTGCCTTTGCCTCTTTGCCTCTGCTGGGAGCGTCTTCTGTTGCGGTGCTTCTGATATTGCCCGTGTTTTACCATTTCTGCTTTCAAGATCTTTCTAAGGGGATGGCAGCTTCCAGGCAGAGCTGCCTGTTTCTCTGATGTTGCTCTGTGTCAGGCAGTGAGCTGAAACATACCTGGTGTATCCCGAGAGATCAGCAATTATGACATACAAGCCTCATTGAGTGTTTATGATGCAAAAACTAAGGAACACTTTTGCCACTTAGGAGAGTAACCATATTTGTTCATTTGGTTTTCCAGCACAATAGAAACTGCTTCTTGAGTGGCATTTGACTGTGAAGTAAGAGTTTCTCCTTCCACCTCAGAATCCAAGAATTAACACTCAAGGATAAAAAAATTTACCACAGGACTTTCACTTCAGGGTTTTCACTGTCTTAGGAAAAGGAGACAAAAACACTGAGTTTGTGATCTCCTGAAGAGTGGCGAAGCTTAGCAGTCCAAAGCCCACCCTTGTAATGGTCTTCTGCAAGGCCCTTCTCTTATGATCAGCTCTGATGTGAAATAACATTGAATGAGGAGGGAAAAAAAAACAACACAGGGTAACAAGGAAGTTTGTCAAGGAGAGAAAACAGATTTGTAATTGGTTTCTACTAATGAGTTTGTTTTCATTCCAAAAATCTCTCCCATTAAAGAACTGATGCCTGCCATGTAAGAATTTGATGTCAGGAAAGCCAAACCACCCTGTAGCTACATGAGCATTTTTTTCTGCTCTCTTGTTGAAGTGACATATGAATACTGTGAGGTTACTTCTATTGTGCAACTGACGCATTGTTATACCACATAGCAGGATGGAGCTGACCCTAGAAACTCCCAACACACAATAAATTGAGATCCTCTCTTGGAAATGACGCTAGCAGTATGCATCTCAGTAATGATAGCCTTTGGGCCTTGCTCTGGAGTCACAGGGAGTTTATGAGATGTTATATTCTCCTATTTCCTCCCTGTTGAAACTTCCCTGGGAAGGTCTTTCAGCATCAGGATGTGTCACTTCCAAAGGGAAGTCTGGGCAGAATCCATGGCAAAAAAATCAGACTACTAGGTAGGCAGAAGGATGCAGTCTACAGCTGGATCTGCTCCCAGGCCTGCTCCACTGTTCTGACTTCCAGAACTAACTGTTTAGAAACCTTGAGCCCCAGAAACAACTTTCATTGTGTTAGTCACATTGGTTGACCTTTATATTTTACATTTATATGGTGTAGGCACTGTAGAGACACTGTTTTGTGTAGCAAACTGTCATCCATCTCACACAGAGGACTCAGAATCTGTCCAGAAAATAATGGATAAGTCCTAAAACCAAACCCAACATTTTTACACAGCAGAAAGCTTTTGGCAATTAAAGTAAAGAATGTAGCAGGCATAGTTTGTTACAACCCAGAATCCTGCACAGGGATGCGGATACCATAGCAATGATTTCACAACAACAGTAGATAAAGAAATAGAAATACTTTGTTTTTCTCTCTTAGTCAGAAAATCAGAAGGGTACTGTTGCTGAAAGTGACTAAGGCAAGGAGCAAAGGCACTTTTAGATCTATCATGCAGGAAGAGAATGAAAGCTGCACCTTAGAAAACCAGAGAGGTAGAAACAATGAGGCTGAATATGAGTGCAATATCAAATGGTGGGAATGCATTCATTACAGTCAATTATTCTATAACAAATATATGTCCAGGCATCATTTTTCATGTTTTATGAGTTATGTTTTCTTTCCCTACATGAAGGCTACTACTAAAACAGTAAGCAGTCAACTTAGATGATTCAGCCCTCCTGAGGTGTGATTTTTTTAAAACAGCTGCAATATTGCAATATCTACAGAATTGCATTGTGCTCAGAATAGCAGCTAAAGCCATGGCATATATCATTTGTAGAATTAGACCGCAGTGCTAACTTTAACACAACAATCCCAACATGCTGAAAAATGTCTACTGCTACATTGAATCAGTCTAGCTATCGCTTGTTTCAAAGAGGAAGAAGGATTAATTAGGAACAAGAAATTAACTGCTCCACAGATTTATACAGAGACTTGTTTGGAATAGCCGAGCACCTTGAGGCAGCTGCTGGCTTTTCACAAACTCTTCCTTCATTCTTTAGTGCAAATTTGAGAGACTAACAATGAGGAGGGGACAAATGAATGATCAGAGCAGAAACCGCACCAAATCTCATTGAATTTTCTCCTTAAAACAGTGTGTTGCTGAGGAGCTCCACGGTCATTAAATGTGTGAAGCTTAAGATATCTATCCACATAAGTCAACTCTCGGCTAATGCATTTGTAAATCAAGATTCAGTTTCTTATCTTCAACAGATATTCTTAACACACATCCACAAAACTGACATGAGATCATTGGGATCCTACTAGCATCTGTGCTCTTTGATTTTCTTAACCATTTTGATTGCTGACATTAAGACACTTCTCTTGTGCAACTAATCCAGTGGGTCAAATTCTTCTTTTGCCTTTCCCTTCTGAACCAAAGAAATATATGAAGGATAAATTTATTCCCCACCCTACCTTTTCTTTTCTTTTCTTTTCTTTTCTTTTCTTTTCTTTTCTTTTCTTTTCTTTTCTTTTCTTTTCTTTTCTTTTCTTTTCTTTTCGGCTTGCAATCTTAAGGATCATCGTAAAAGAGGTTTAATAATGCCTACAGGTTTTTACACTTCAGTGAAAGATGACAATGCGCTCCTTAGGCATTTTGTTCAGAACAAGTCTATGTGAAGATATCCTTTGACTACAGCATAGAGTCATTCTCTTAAAATCATCAGTTGTGGTTTTTCTTTAGTGTGTTTACTTAACTATTGAAGAGGGCTCTTTGTGCATAAAAAGTGCACTTGATCTGTAAAAAGAAAAAAATAGATCTTTTGCAGAAAGGGCAGCCATGTTAAAAAAAAAAGAGCAAAGGTTTATATCTTAGTAGTTAGAAAGTGGTTTCCCATTGACTTCTATAGTCCTGTTTCATTTTCAAGGCTACTCAAAAATTATGCATGTTTAAGTTCTACTTGCTGGCTACAGCTGAGGAGGTGAAACAGTAGCAGTCCATAAACTGAAAACGCTTACTCACTGTTTGCTGATAATAGTCTCAAAATGGATAGGAGATAAGTATTCACTGTGAAAAGAAATGAAGTCAGGTACTTGCAGTTGTAGTCACTGAAGCTGCTAAGAGCAGGTACCTGCATGCATAAAGGAGTATGAATTATTAAGAACTCATTCTGGAGAACTGGAGGAAAATCTATTCCGCACCCTTTTTTGATGCCTCTCAGCAAAGCCAGTTCTCAGGAGCTGGGGTAGAAAAGCCCTGCTGCCCTCACCATCACACACATCCTGTCCAAAAAATGTTTACTAATCACAGAAAAGCACAGGGACAGTCAGTGTCTCTATCCTTTAGGGATTTCCATGAGCAGAAATGCACTCTTTCAAAATGCACCACACAGTGTACCACCACCCTCCAAACTCAGCCAGGGCTGACCCCTCTCTTTGCTTCATCTGTAGCCTTAGAACTATTCCTTAATCCTGAATATTTCCATTTGTTTTGTATTTAGACATATGCTTCTAGGATACAGAGCCTTCTGAGGGGGTCATATCTTTTATTTTGTTGGTAGGGCAACTTTTCAGAGTCCCTGGTTGATTATCCCTGTTTACCTTCTGATAGCGGTGTTTCCTGGATAGCTGCCATGTGTTTTTCCTTTCTCGTTAATCTTATGGCAATGATCCTGGCCTTCAACAGATGTAGAGTGTTTGTCCTCCTGGTGTTCAATAGGCTTCGAAATCATAAACAGTTTTTCATGTATTTCTGGGTACATCAGCATTCAGAAATCAAACTCCTTTACGAGTAACAGTCACATCTAGCACTGAGCATTTTCAAATCTCTACAGACACATAAATTCGTGTTCTCACTGCCGTGCAAGGCAATAAAGTTTCGCAATGACTTCCCACACTTCCAGGGAAGAAAGATGAGAAATGAGTAGCTCCAGGTTGCTGGAGCAAAAACAAATCATGTAAACAGGTATCCCAGCAAAGTCTTCTCTTGTGCTGTTTTGCAGGTTCAGCTGTTGCATCTAGATAAAGCCTCTGAGTTTTCTGTAGCTCCTTCAGTCCCACAAAGTGCTCTAGGAATGCTGTTAACCCAGCAAGACTTTTCTCTGACATCAACACTCAGCAATGTTGAGTTGAAAAAGCAACAGACCATGGCATCTTATTGTATTTTTCCGAGATAGGATTCAATATGAAGAATTGACACATTGTTTCAGTGTCTACACACCAGTTAACTATTAATGAATTCGCAGTCAATAAAATATACTCTCTGGGTAATATCCGGTCACCAGTTAAACTATTAGTTATGTTTGGAAAAGAGTTTATGATCAATCCCCAGTTGCCACAACCTTATATGTTCTGGAACATTCATTTTTTGGCCTGACGCTTCCTAGTAATTTTAAGGGGGGCAAAAACCAATCTTACATGTGCAGGGGAAAGAACACAGTTTCCCAAAAAATCCACTTCAATATTTTCAAGCTCATGCTAGAAGAAATATGCACCAGTTTGGGAATAAATTTTGCCAAGGCAGGCATATTTTTTTTCCCCAGAAATAATAACTGTTCCTTTTAGAGGAAAGAACATGCACAGCTATCCCAAAGGTAGGAGGGCTGGAAAAAAGAAAATCAAAATCTGTGAACTGAATTTTTGAGTCTTCATTTTCTTACATGTATGGCTACTGGGACATTTCTAGAATAAATGGCCCTATGCCCATTAACTACATGAACAGTTCTCAAAGCAGCTTTGTCAAACTCCTCTGCTCACAAGTTTTATTTACATGAAATCCTCAAACTTCATTGCCTGAGAATCTCACCTCAAAAAGTAACTACAAATGAGCAAACCTGGTAGAGTTATAAACCAGTTTCAGAGTTATTGATGATACCTGTATATGTATCACAGCATTACATGTTTACTTGCAGTCTTCAGACACTTAAAATGGTAACACTATTGCCATAGTTGGCATCTCACTTCATGTCTAAACGCCTTAAAGATGCACACAACCAAACAGCCAAACCAACTAAACCCACACAGTTCTTAGCACAGTAGTTTTAAAATGACTCATATTTCAGAAAAGGACCTAAAACCATCACAAAGTGAAATGATGGCACTCAGAATCTGGTCTGCATCTGACCTCCTGCTGCCTATCCAGCTCTCTTACCTGGTAAAGGCACGTACACATACAGCTACTTGAGGGGTAGCACAGGAGCGAGTACAAAGCAGTTTAATGGGTTAGCTAGAAATCTGTGATAGGGAGGGGTTAGAAACAGGGTTTCTCCTGTGCTGAATCTTTCCATACACTAATACAGAGTGACTTGATTTTGTTTATGGTGTGGGACCTGGATTGCCCACAAAGTTCTTTTTCACAGGATGCATTTTCTCAGTCCTCTCTCATTAAAGTAAATCTGATTACATTTCAGACTCATTTTTTAAAGAGAGGGGAGCTAGCAGGGGGAGCTGGAACCACACACTTAGATAATTTCCATTCAAATCCAGCACAGTGGTCCTCTCTCTCAGCCAAGTTGCACTTAGAGGAAGGAGACAACAAGGGAAAAAGTTGTGCTATTCTTTGATGGCCTTCATCGGGTGGATGAAGCATGACCAATCATCCATAATCTGACAAGGCCTTGGAAAAGGCAGAATCATGCCTACATCTCATATACCTCCAACACCAGGACAAAAGGGGATACTGTTGTGGGTTGCAGGGGTGGAAAGGAAGAACATTAACGTTGTAGTAGCAAGGAAAAAATATTATCTTGAGGGGGAGTAGGGGCTGTCTGGCAGAAGACATCAGAAATCGGGATGGGGGGGGGGGGGGGCGAGGTGTCTCATCCCTTCTCTATCCCAGCCCCCCCATCCTTGCAGAGAAGTTTCAACATTCGTTATCCAAGCAGCAAGCTCTTTTTTGTGAAGGGGAAGAAAGAAATCGATTGTGTTTTTAAAAGCTACTTGAAGCCCACAAAAGGTGCATTGTTTCAAAATGGGTTGAGGGGGTTGGGTGCTTTGGGGGGAAAGAGTTGAACTTATACCATCATTTCGTCTAATTATGCCTGATGTTATTCCTGTTGTCATGTGGGTTACTACAAAGCCAACTGCCAGCTTGTGTCCCTGAAAGCAAAGACTAAACAGTTACGCTTACAAGGACACGAGGCTTGCTCCCTCCTCCCTCTCCCACACTACCGCAGGCACAGGCTCCTCCTTGGGATATCCACACTGTAAAGAAATGTCAGGAAATGAGCATGGCGACAGATGCCACCTTGGAGTTACCAACCGTTTCTGCCAGTTAGGATCCAGCCACCTGGCTTATCCTGTAAAAGTCCAGGGACATGCTAAGAGGTGTTCAACTATTGACCTGGATTGTGTCATAGAATCCCAGGATCATAGAATCGTTTCAGTTGTAAGAAAACCTGAAAGGTCATCTGCTCCAAATCCCTGTAGTGAACAGGGACACCTGCAGCTTGGTCATGGTGCTCAGAGACCAGTCTAGCCTGATCTTGATTGTCCCCAAGGATGAAGCATCCACCAACTCACTGGGCAATGTGTGCCAGTGCTTTACCACCCTTACTGTAAAAAAATTCTTCCTTATATCCTTCATTTATGTCCCCTCCTTCTCTTTGGACAATGCATTTGCCGTGCCTAATTCCCAGTCGAGGCAGCACTGGAATTGATGCCAGAGCAAACTGACCTGTCATCTCATCTAGGTTTCTTCTTAAGAGACAGCTGGCTTTGACAGAAATAGTGCTGTACATGCTGTAGACTACCTGGGTGTGGGATACTACCAGCAAGGAAAGGCACAGGTCACAGGGCAAAACCAGAGTAGTGACAATAAATCACCTATTAAAAATCTCCATCAGTAAGGCTCACCTGCTCAACTGAAGGCCAGTTCCAGCAGGTCAGTGACTTGCCTGTGTCTTGCTTGCACTGACCTCCACATCTTCAAGGTGGGGCACCTCAATAGCTTTCTAAGAGACCCTCCAGTATGTTTAGAAAACAAGCAGACGTTTGTCTGTCCCTGAGCCAGCTCTTCAATGTGCATACATCCACACGCCTGCCAGCCTGGCTCCACTTGGACCAGAGAGAGTCTATCTCAAAGGGCACTAGGGGTAAGGGTTGCCTTCCAGCTCTGCCCCTGGACTGATGCCAGCCGAAGCCAAAACAAACATGGTTGGAGCCTGATTCTTTGGCAGGCTCCACCAATTCAGGCAGGGTCACACCTAATAGCTGGGAACCGGTGAACTTGAATCACAGGACATAAATAAGCCAAAAAACCTAACGCAGTGTTGAAGGCAGCTTAGCAAAGCTTTTGTTTGCTTTCATTGCAGCTATCCTAGGCTGCACACCCTGCCCTCTGCTGTCACTTTAGCCTTTTAGGACATCATTTCATCACTGACATGGGGTGGATGTTCAGTAGAGATTCACGTGTTTCCTCAGTGCTGAAGTGAAGGGATACTGTAAGCCTTGTCAAGGACTTCCTATGCCCCACAGGTCCAGGCAGGTTTTACAGTATTCTTCTCCTGTTTGCACATATTATATATATATGTATATATATATATGGCGGGAAATTAGCTTGGGAAAATAAACTTACTTGTTTAAGGAGACTGTGCAAGGGATTCTTTTACCCTTTGCAATAACTCTGCTTTATTGAGACACGTCACCTGCACTGGTCCCAGTCTCATCTGAGCAGTTTCTGCTGTGCTGGAAAGAACATCTTTCATGTGACTGTTCTCCCACACTCAAACACTGTTCTGCTTTGGTTTGTTTTTAATATGCAGGGACACATATTGCCATACACCTATGCTAAAGATGGCAAAGCCAAAAAACAGATGCTTACCTCTAAAAGCTGCCCTTGTTTCACATTCACTAACCTCAAGCCCTCCCCTCATCCTCTTACCCCTTTCTTTATTACAGTGAATCACAGGATTCAGGACTTGGAAGGGAAAGTGGGTCTTGGAGCCGACTTGGAATCTATCTGACCTGGTTTATGTAGATAGACATGCTGACCTTCAAAGCTAGACTGAAAAGCTCACCTTTACAAAGCAACTTTCCCAGCTCCAGCAAATGACTGTTGGGACAGACATGCTGGAAGCTGTAACAATAGCTGTATTGACGGGAGGGAAGATTTTATTGTAAGTCGGATTTAGGAATGAGTAATTATGCAAACAAGCAATTAACTAAAATAAATATGAATGGCTTCCTCTTGGGGGATGCTTTTAGTTTGACTTGTAGCAGGATCAGAGGCAGGAGGTTTCTCAGGGCTGAATCAACTCTTTAAAACAAAGATAAAGGAGGCATTGGCAATGAGGGGATAAACACTTCTCTGTCTCTCTTACGCATCATTAAATGCTGTGTGCATATGTATGTATCGCGGCTGCTGTAATTTACAGAATCGGGAAATACATTAAAATACCAAAGATTTGAGGCCAGGTAAACCCACTTCATTGACCTACCATCTGCTGAGCAGCATCATTCTGCTTATTCCCATAAATTTCACTGATGCAAGACAGGACACTTTTTTTTTTCTATTTTCCTTTTGGTGGTGGTAGCTGTTTTCTGATTTCTTTCCCCCCAGAGTAGGCAGGCTGCAGGATGCTTGCATGATCACTGAGTACAGAGATATTACTGCCTGCCCCTTGCAGCTTCAGCTAGCTCAGCTCCTCGGAACAGACACTTTGGAAATCCAAATGTTTCTGAGGTCAGCCTTCTTCTGTAGTGCATCACCTCCTTGTTTACAAGGCCTGTTCTGCCCCACGCTCCCAAGCTGACGGAAGGCAGCTGGGCTGAGAAAGCAGTGCCAGATTCCAGGAAGAAAAGGAGATCTTCCTGGAAGAGCCAAGGCAGCTCTGCAGTTTCTGAGTGGGAGAGGAGGTAGTGGCAGATAATGTGCATCATCTTTCCTTGCTCAGGAACAGTCAGCAGAAGGGATTGCTTCTAGGCTTCCCTTTGGGAACATCGTGCAGATGGGCTCCCAGAGAGGAATTTGCTGGAGATGCAATTTGAATTTCAGTTTGACAAGCAGGAAAAAATTGTCCCCTCTATTCATTCCCCCTACCTCCAAGATTCTAAATGCATTCCCAAATGATTCCCTTTGTTTTTAAATTCACCAGCCTTTTTGGAAGGTAACATGAAAAGAAAGGTTAAATAATCCCAAATCAAAAAGGAACTGTTTCATTTCAGGTAGAAGATATTAAATATTCTCTGTAGAACAGAAGCACTTCTCTTCCCCATTATTTAAGTCAGATGCTAGGCTGAAGGATTTGCAGATTCTTTTGATATCAGCTGAGTTCTAGAGCCCCATCTCCTGGAGTCAAGTGATGATACTGGAAGCTTTGTTTAGTTTCTTTTGACATTTCTAGATCTTGTGGTTTGGAAGAAGATCTTGAAAATGTGTTTTAAGCATAATGAATGCTATGACGTCTGTCTGAGCCTCCACACATCCGGAAACAAAAGTTTCATGGAGAATGATCTGTTCCAAGTTTATCAAGACTATGTTAACTCCAAGGTTCACTGATGAGGCTCTGTCAGCATCACTCCTGGAGGGCTTGCACAGGACTACATGCTTTTATTTAAACTGAATAGTACTTGATTTATCACTGCAGTCGACTCGCTAGGGTACATCAGATTGGATATTAGGAAAGATTTCTTCTCAGAAAGCGGCTGAGGTATAGGAGCAGGCTTCCCAGCAAGGTCGTGGAGTCACTGTCCCTGGAGGTGTTCAAGAGCTAAGTAGATGTGGCACTGGTGGACACGGTTAGTGGGCATAGTGAGGATGGGTTGATGGTTCAACTGAATGATCTTAGTGGTCTTTTCCAGCCTTAATGACTGTATGATTATGCAATCAGAAGAAAAAAATCTATTCAACATGGTTAAGCCTCTTCCTCTGTCTTATGGAATACCAAAATCATCCATTCCCTGGTCAGCAGTCTATCCCAGTGCCACTGTATCATTTTGCAAGACTGGATTTCACTGTTCCCTTCAAGGATTTGCAGTTAAGCTTCTTGTTCTCAGGCAATTACAATGCACATTGATTACAGCTAAGGTCAAATCCTGAAAAAGAAGAAATGACACCAAACAAGAACCTTCACATTTTGTGTGGCTCCAATGGTGATGGGATACAGGCCAGCCTGTACTACAGCTATAGTCATGCAGGGGACTCATTTACAGTATGGCCATCCGCAGTGGTAAAGTCAAAATTCTCAGTCTGAGCCAGGACCTGGTGTATGGCCAAGACCATTTCCTCTCTAGCCTTGGTATTTATGCCCTCCAGCAATCTGGAGGTTTATCAAGACTCTGCCACGGCCTCTCTCAACTAATTTACAGTTATTCACGACACCATGGCAACTTGACTGTGAGTCTGAGCCCTTCACTGTCATTTGGCCAAGCTGGACAGATTTTTCTTTCTCAATTGCAGTTCAGAAACCAAGCCAGCTCAGCCACCTCTGGTCATTTTGGTCACCATTCCTCTGAACTGCCTCCACTTTTTCTCTCCCTTCCTGGCAATGACAGCCCAAAGCCAAGCTGTCTTCTCGACACTCTTTCAAAACAACACACCAGCTAGAAAGAGGTCTTCTTTCCCAAGGACAGAGGCTGCTGTTCAGGATTTGTTCACATGCTTTCTTCAAACATCTCACTCGGTTCAGACAGGGAGCTAATGATTACCCAGTGCAGTGCTGTGGGCCGCTGCATCCTCTCTGCTGACAGAGCATCTCCAAAACTTCCCTAAGAGAACCTGAACTCCTCCCTTTGAGGGAACAGTGGGTCTAGGGGGTCTTTTTGAGGTTTGCAACCTCCAGGTTTTCAGAGGGAGGCTGAAAAATAGGAAAGCGGAGAAAGCCAAAAAAGCCAGAGCAGCTGCAGAGGCTGCTGCTGAAAAGGAGACGGTGGCTTGGCACAGCCAGTGAAGGCACCAGAGATTATGCTAGAAGGCAGAAAGGCTTTGTGGGGTGGAAAAAAAAAAAAAGAGGAGCAGAAGACTTAATGGAAAAGGCAAGGGCAGCTGAGGTCAGAGATGGTGGAAGGAAGGGAAACATTGAGGTGGGAAAAGCTGGTGTAAGAGCAGCTGAAGGGGCCACAGGAGGCTGAGAATGCAGAAGACATGAGACTATGTAGCAGACATATTTCTGGACACCTTTCTAATGCTTGCAGGAGAGATGTGGAGGAGTCCCTCTCTGTTCTCTGACCTCTGAAATTGTACAGCCTGCATTGCAGGGATATTTTGTGCCATTTCTCTCTGATGTGAAGCGGATGCTTTCATTACTCTGTACTTCTATGTTAAGAGGCTAAGGGAACATGCTTTCATTACTCTGCACTCCTGTGCAAAGAGATTAAGGGAACATCCAGACTGACAGAGGCATCTAGATTAGGGATTATAAATTAAGCCACCTGAAGGCCCAATACCCTTGAATCAAACAAGAGGTCAGTCCTCAGCCTTTGTGCCTGCCCTTTACACAAACAAGTGTGCATCCAGGACTTACAGCTGAAAACCAACTCCAGGAAATGAGGTTAGGGATCGTCACAGCTCTGCATACAGACTGTCCCCCACCTGTCCCTTAGCACAGGACACTAAAAATGCATAGTTAAAAAGGAAAAGCAGCATTTCTAATTAAAACAGGCCCTATATGGCTTAGTCACTGACCAGCTCCCACTGCCTCTGTCCCATGGAGCTTCCAGTTGGAGGCAGGAGCATAGTCTGCTGGGGGTGGGCAGGGGAGGGCTGTAGCCCTGGCTTGTCAATTATGCAAAATGCAGGCAGTTCTCCTCCAGGGCCTGAAACAACAGTGAAAGTGCAAGTGAATCTGTTTACTTGAAAGCCAGCACACAATGCACATTTCTAATATTTCGGGGGATGATGCTGTCTTAAAGATAATAGGATAGCACGCCAGATGCTGGCATTGCAGCACTTGAAAAGGAGATGGGGACAAAGTTCCTGTTTATGCAGAAGTGACTGAGTAACTAGTAATTTTGGTAAGGGAGCATTACACACTCCTAAACAGCAGTCTTCCACTGGGAGGTTTTCAGTTTGTGGTTAGTCATTGCAGTGCGATATTCATAAGCTGCCATCCAACATGCCTCAGGCCCAGGTCGTGGCTGAGCAGCTCAGGGAAAATCCCCCAGAAACAGCAGGGAGGCTGGTTCCTGGCAGATGGGAAGCAGATTTCAAGCAGGGAGGTGACATGCATGTGGAGTCACACAACAGAAGCACACAGACACAGGAGTCAAATGGCATCTAGTAAGAAAGCCACACCAAAGCTGGACATGTCACCAGGAGCAGACAGCAGGGCAAGGAGCTCTCCAGCACAAGACTTGCACATCTGGACCCCAGCCAATCACGTGCTGCTACCCAGAACATTACACTTTCCCTGTCCTCTCCATAGCTACAAAATCTGGTCCTTTCCCTGCTGTCTCCCATCTTGCTGCTGTGACTTCTGCTGTCTAACCTGGGGAGCAGAAGCAGCTGTTGTTCTTGAAGGAAAAGGGAACTCAGTGGTACCGTGGGAGGACATATCTCCTTTTCATGCGTGGCAGGCTGCTGTCACCAGGTGATGCTGTAGCTGCAGTGCCCCTTAGCCCTGCTGTAGCCAGAATCTCATGTGTGTCGCTTTCTTTTGCTCTGGATCTTTAAGGTGAACTGAAAGTTCCCTTGGAATCTTGATTCCCAGGGTGTCAAATTCCTGCTGCAACACTCCTTTAAATGAATCACAAATTCATGCAATCACAGAATGGCTTAGGTTGGAGGGGACCTTAAAGATCATCTAGTTCCAACTTCCTTGCCATGGGCAGGGTCACCAATAACTAGATAATGCAATTATAATAATAATAAAAAAGAAATGATAGTAATTAAAAAAAAAAAAGAAAAAAAGGGTGGGGAGGTTGTTCTTGTTTTAAAAAACTCATCCAGAAGCTGCACACAGCAGCACCGGCTCAAAGGATAAACCTGCAAGAGGGGCTGGCAAGTGGTTAACAGGAAGGAGGCAACACCCCATGGGCTGCTCTACACTCGAGTGCTATGTTTGGGTGGAAACCCAACCCCTGTCTCTTGGAAGAGATATCTGCTGGTACAGCAGTTGCTTGAAGTCTATGAAAAAATGAATACATCTGTCCATGCAGAAAAAGCGTTCTGCTGATATGTCCAACTCCACCAATTTATAGCTTTCCTGCATTTGCCCTGGAAACTTGCCAGGCAGTGTACGCTGAATGTAAAACACTGCAAGCTTGTGACTGCTTTCCTTTGCTTTTTCAAGTTCCAAAGTCAGAGACTGGACTTTTTTTTTCCTTTTCTACTTATTTTCCCCAAAGGGCTGACACAAAGCTGTTCCTCATGTGAAGAAGCTGAGATCCTGAAAAGATCTTTGCCTTTGCGTGCATGGCTTTACGCGTCCCCTGTGCTCAGCTCCCAGAAGTGCTCCGCTTTGAAAGAATAACATGGCGTGCAGATGCCTATAAATGGAAGATGAAATTGTTACTATTAAGACCGGGCCTTGCCAAGGCAAACAAGTGCAGGGCAAACTGTATGTGCAAAGGAAGGGAGCTGAGAAAACTCGAAGTCAGCTGAATCATAACTTCACTTTAATTTTAACATCACTTAAAACTTCATAAACACAGCCATCTTATTAATAACAAACCTAGCCCCTCAGTAGAGCTGTTGTTTGGAAAGCCAAGCCCATGTGCATGGGTGCAATGGGAAGAATGCTGCAGGAGAAACATGCCTTCCAAAGCTGTGTTTTAAATTTAAAATAGTTGAGATGTCTGAGACGCAGCAACTTTGCAGGAGCCATGAATAGCATTTGATGTCTGCACTGTGGTTCACCGGGGTCTCGACCTCCATGAAGACAGCAGTTTGTCACGGCTGGAGCAAGGAGACATAGAATGGCTTAGGTTAGAGGGGACCTTAGAGATCATCTAGTTCCAACCCCCTGCCACGGACAGGGTTGCTAACAGCTTGATCTGACTGTCCAGGGCCCCATCCAACCTGGCCTTGAATGCCTGAGAAACAGAGCACAACGGGGAAAGCTGCTACCTGTGCAAGTGGAGCACAGCCCCACCAGGACACGGAAAGCACACCCAACTCACAAAAGTTGTGGTGTCCAAGGCCCAGGTCCCAGAGCCTGGCTTTCTGCTTTCTCAAGTATAGGATGACCACACATTAGGACTTTTACACTTCTCGCAGGCTTTGCAAGAGCTGTCAGTATGGCCTTGAAGGGGTAAACCGCATGCATACATATTCAAGTGTACACACCCACACTGCTCACGTGGGGTGCATCAGCATCAATCCCTGGTGCCCTTTTCCACCTACCCTCCTGCCTCGCCAGCAAAACTTCTGGGATATTCAGGCTGTGCAGATGTGAGCAGGCTCCAAGGGTGCACCAGCATGAATGCATAGAGCTCAGTCCTGTGCTCTGCTGTTTAGCGAAGGGAAAAAGAAAAAAAAAAGACCTTTGCAAATTAGGAAGTGAAAACGATAAATATGCTGGAATGATCTGCAGAGGCTTTGAGATGCTCTGTAGCAGACAGCAAAATGGAGCAAAACATTTTTACTGTTGCCTTCCAGGAGTGATTTGGTATCTTCAGCGATCTGATAATCTTAGGGTGAGGAGTGAAAACACAGTGGTACAAGGCTTGCTCTTTATTGCTTCTGACATTTTATAAAGGCAGGCTGGCTCAGCAGCTCCCCTAATATATAGCTCCTAAAGTGGAGATGCAATTCCTAACGCATTCCTAATGAAACCCCCCCTGACTTCCATGGCCTCGTGTTAAGACTGAATTTGGCCTTGTCAGTAAGGCACATTCGGATTTCCAAACTGCAAACTGCCTCTGGATTCCAGAGGGACCTGAAAGACTCCCAGAGCACTGGAGTGAAGCAGTGAGATTTATGCTTTTCCCTGACTTTTCACTACTCAATAATACATTGGTAGGGCCAAAGTAAAGCCAGATTTGGCATTCCCCATCCCTGATTTCTCTACTACCCAGGGAACTAAATGGCAGTGTGGACTGGAACAGTAACACTGTAAGCCCTAGAAGAGCCTTTTTCTTGGGTACTTTCACAGCCTGTGGAAAGAATGTATACATGGATATTCAGAATATGAGGACTTCACTTTTTCTCTCTCATGTCTATAAGCCCACAGCTTTCCATGTAGAGTCAGAGATGTGAAGCCCAAAAAGCTTTTTCTGTTATTTGTTTGAAGTACAGTAGCACCTCTAAGCTTGGTTTGAACCTGTTGGGCAGTATTTGTACCTACTGACAAAATTAGTCCTGACTCTGGAAGAAGATGACCCCTAAGCAGATAAGACAAGCAGGTAAAAGGAGGAAAGGGGCATGGGGAAGGCTGAACAGATCTAACAGCAGCACAGGGAAACTGGTTGTTGTTTCTCCTTCTTTTGCCCAGAGATTAAAGGAGTTGGAGGACTGTGCTTCCTCCAGCCTTACCTACAGACTCCAATCTCCCCTTGGGATCAGTGGCATCCTGCCACCTTCCTGCCACTGTTCTCCCATGCACCCCCTCAAAAGCCAGCTGAGATTGCTCCAGATAAATTTCCCTGGCCTCCCTTCACCATCTCACATCTCTTTTTCTTGGCAGTAGGGCTGGCTTAAGGCTCTTGATCACTACAGCCATCACACTCAGAGGTCTCACATTCCTTCAGCCTCCCTCCTTGCCTTGGGCTAGGAGAAATCATAAAGTCTGAGTCCTGCTGTTAGCAGTGACCACATTCCCACAACCCCTCTCATGAGTGCATCGAGGGAGAGAGACACTTAAGCTGCTAGTGACAGGGCTTTGGAGCGGAGGATTGCAGTAGAGCAGTATTTCTCATCAAGTTGTCCATGAAGCACTGTCAGATGAAGGGCAGTGAAATGACAGCAAATTATTAATTTTATTAATTCATGTTCTCACATGCAAATATACAATCAAATGGGGAAAATAATTAGAGGAATATGCAGGAGATCATCTTCTTTTTAGTAAGCTGTGAATGAAAAGGGTTGCGGCCACACTGACAAAATGGTCTCTGGCTTTTCTCTTTTAGAAGCAGTTGTCATATTACCCGAGGTTAAAAAGCTCAAAATGAGTAGGTCTCTGAAGGCTTTCTCAGTTCCATTTCTATGACTTTATAATCTTAAGATGACTTGGTCTGGTTTTGATTTTATTTTATTTTATTTTTGTATCGCTGGTTTCCATCTATTCACATTGTCTAGATGTATTCATGGGCAGCCTGTACCCAGCTGTTCTTGTGCCAACATTGTGCTTCAGTAAAATAGCACTCCTTTGTCCCCAGCATTCAGGCTCCTGATGTACCCGTGGCAGCCAGTCCTAGTCTTACCCTTTTCAGCCTTCATTTTCACTAAATTCAACCAGCCAAGCTCTTCCCATTGCTGTCCACAACATGAACATTTTTCTCCAGGATGTTCCAGGATCCCTCCTCCACATCTCCCATAGCTCTAGTATATTGTAGTCCCACTAGGATTTTCTGCCTAGAAAATATTGCCTAAGAGAAAATTATCTAGCTGGAGTTGGATGCAAAGTAAAATGGGAATTGGTGGAAAGAGGAACACGACTGTAACAACAATTTCTGCTATCAGAACTGGCTACAAAATGAGAACTTGCCATCACAGTCCTTTGCTTTGCACTGTGGCCCATCGAGCCCTGCATGCCTGCTAGAGACCTTTCCTGAGGTCACATCCCAGTTTCGCAGGCATCTCCTGGCCTGTGGCACAAGCTACTGAGGCATACACCTTTCTCCCATATGACATTATCCCTTGTGAGGCCATAAGTTGTGATCCTCCCTGAGCCACCAAATATAAGTCAGGATATGAAGGATTGACTTTGCTCTGGATTTTGAGCAGAAAAATCTTATGGAGGACAAGGTAAGGGTGAGCCACTGCTTGCAGAGCACAGAAAGCAAACATCCTGCTTCTATCCAGCTGGGGAGCAGCAGTAGCTGTAAAGGAACAGAGGAGAAGCAGACTGAATAGTGAAAAGTCACCGTGCACTAAAAAAATGCAGCTGCATTTAAAGAGAGAGGGGAGCCTGATGCTCCCAGAAGGATTTTATTGTTTGCATTTGTAAGACACTAGGCATTTTTAATGATGTGTTAATGACTATATTATTTTCAGATGGTCTTTCTCTATTTAAAAATTTAGCAACTCGTCTTAGTAGGCAGTTTAGGATTCCTCTCTACTGAAGGGCAGGAGATCTGTCTCTCTCCAAGAATGCTCTATGACAGAGGGATGCACTGCCATCCCAAGCTGTCAGCCTGTTTCCATGGCTTGTAGCAGCACATCCACACTCTATCCCAGTTGTGCCTGACTATTGTCCCTTCAGCAGTAGCCACCCTCTCCTGCGGTGGCCAGGGATTTGAAAACCCTAACTTGAATTGCCCCAGAGGGAGCAGCCAAGACAGAATGAGATGATGGGAATCCCATTGTTAACTCTGGTGAACAATAGGTAAACGCAGTCCCAGACGACCAGCAACACCCCCTGGTTGAATGTTGCATATTAATTTCCTCATTCTTTAAGATGCATATATTTGCAACCACCATTAGGCTTAATAAAACAACATATGGGTCTTCCTTGCTCTGTAAATTTCCTTCCTGCCTCCAAAAGTGCTATTGAGCGTATCCACACACTGCTGACCTGGGCCAGACTGAAAGAGATGACTGAGGGCAAACATCTGTGGGCATTTGTTGATGTGTGAACAAAGACTTCCCTGGGGGCTTGGTGGTGCAACCAGCTCACTGGTACTAAGAGAAGACCATCCCATGTGAAATGATGTTCCTCTTACGCTCTGCTATGTGGGGAAACCAAAACTGGCAACCATCAAAATCCTGAGTCATCGCTGAAGATGTCAGTCTTTATTTAAAATACTTTGGGGAGGGACTGCAAGCATTGGCTGCCATGACTACTGTCTATTTTGGGTTCCTCAGCCCTCAGTAAGCAATGCTATAGAAAGGCAGAGCTAAAGCAGGAGACCTGGCCCAGCCTTCACAGCCATTTGTGTCATACATACATACATTCATTGACAGATACAGATCATCTTAAAACCTTTTATTGTTTTTTACTGGAGCTGTATCTGCAGTGGACACACTCCAGACCTCCTCTCCTCTGCTGCTTAGAAACCTTCTTCTAATTTCCAGTATCTAAGTTTATTCACAGCTTACTCTGAAGCTCTTTTTTTCCTGATCTCTATATAAATAGCCCCCAGCAGCCTGGATAGCTTGTTAGCAGAGCATACGTTGATCCCCACTCAGGGCTTTGAGACCCCCAGATTTTGGCATGAATCAGGCTCCAGCTGATGGCAGTTTGCTGTGTTTCACAGGAGCGGGCTTTGTGGCTCAGATATTGCTGTGACCTGAGCACTGCGTTGGAAGACACGTCTTGTGTAACAGCCGTTTTATTTGCAGCATTACTCGGAGCTGACTTTTCTCTGTCCTTTGTCCTGGGGCTCTGGTTTTTGGCACCACCTGACATTTGACTCAAGGATCAGTCAGTATTTCCATAATGATTAACCCACTGATTGTGAGCGCTCGTAGCCCGGCATTAAATATGGGAATACTTTGATTTCACAGATGCCAAGTGACCGTTGCTAACCAAATAAAAACGTGTCTTGAAAGCCACCCTCCAGGGCACCCACAGTGCTCAGGGGAGGGCTCACGAAGCGATCAGGAGATCTCTTTCCTTTGGCTGCCTTACACAGAGCATCCAGTACAGCAATTACAGCTCAGGGCAGAAGGAGTGATCAAATCCATGGAGGGAAAAAGGGAGTTAAAAATGTGAGGAAAAATCTGAAGGAAATGGCATTTTCAGAGGAATTTTGTTTCTTGAAATACAAAGTGTCATTCGACTTTAATTCATTTTTTGTCCCTTTTGAAGCCAATTTGCTTCTCCAGAAATGCCAGCAGCTTTCATTTTTAGCTCTTCTGAAAGGCCTGGGGATTTTTATTTTTTTTAATCTTTTGAATGTTTTCAGAAGAAAATGCAGAGCCAGAAAGTCATTACAAACAAACAAGTGAGAAAATAGCAAAATGCCTGATTACAGAATAAAGCATTTCAGGTTTTCCTCTGTTGCCATTCTTTAAAACATGAATTTTGAGCTTTTTTCTTTCCTTTCTCTATATTTTTTTTTTGTTAGACAAACTTTCATTTGGGAAGTGTTGCTGGGAGCCAACCAAAGGTGCCATGTGGATTACTGACAGGCACTCTCTGTGGGAAGACAGTGAGATGGGAAATCTTTACTTAATTAATTAGTGCCTTTTAATTTGCATTCAGGGAGACGGTAAGTTTAGCACTAGGAAAAGAAGAATACTTTGGCATAAGAACTGATAAGAGCATGAATTCCTTATCTGTAGTGCCTTACATCCCGCAAGGAGGGAAACAAGCTCTTCTCTTCCATAGCTGTCTGTCATTGAGCATGAGTTTTTCATTGCACTGAGTGTGATAGAGCAAAACATTCATAGTGTCATGCAAGTCATGGAAAAGAGCATAGGGTGATAACCAGCTTAATTAGGGGACAAAAGGATATGGTCCCCAGGCTGAAAGCGCAGGAAAAGTCCGCTGGGAGACAGTGAAAAGCAGGTCAGAATACGGACCTGCCTCTCGGGTGATGCAACTCCGACCTGGAATGACTGTGTATACGGGTCCAGGAGATCACGGGATGTTTGTAAAATAGATCTTCTCTCTTGTGTAAGCAAGAGGATAAAATTATCCTGGCAGCAGCTGTTTCCCAGAATGAGGATCAAGGCTGGCTGTTTCTCCTGCAGAATGTGAGACATCAAGCTTTCCTATCCCCAGGATCCTGTATTTCCCATCCTGTGCAAGTGGTCTCAAACACACGGACATACTCATTTCTCTCTAACATATTTTCCACAGCAGCATGGTATAAGCTTCCTCTTAACATCTTACACTCTAAGTCTGCTTCCTCACTAGTTTCTATGACATGAAAAGCAGGAGAAGGAATAATGGGGAATAGGGAGGAAAAAAATGAAAGACAGAAGCAAAAACAGAGTGAATTGAGCAGCTTTAACAGTATAATACCATCTTGAAGCATCCCCAGAAACAAGATAGGGTTGAAGCTCCTTCAGAAGGTTCAAGTTATCTCCCAGTTCCAGCTCCAAAGAGGACATGGACCTTCGTGAAGCCACTCAGTTGGCACTGTGAGGATGGATCCCACAGGCAGCCCCTCTGCAGGCAGCAGAGGAAGCATAGGGTTCAGAGGAACAGCCATCTCTCCACGTGATGCCCAATGATCCAGGGCAGATAACAGAGCCAGAGCTATGTGAAGTAACATCCAGCATTCTTTGGGCTTGCCCCTTCAGCACCAGGCCTGGCAGTCCACCATGAGCTCCGCAGCAGTACAGCGCCCTTCCACCATGTCACAAATATTGCTGTTTGCTCTTCCCCTTCCAAAGGAGCTCACACACTTGAATTTGTGTTTTCCTGGGCGAGTAAGGGCTTGGCGTGTTACTGGCAGCACTCATACCCATGTTGTGGGCCCGCATCTGCTGCTGAGATAAATCAGAGGGAATGGCAGGGTGGTCGGGCGAGCATCTGACCCGGGGCTTTAATAGTGCATTTAATTTACAAGCAGGGAGGAGGTTTAATATTTCCGTCCCCTGTAAATACACTCACGTGGCATCCCCCCACCTGTCTCCTGGTGGCTGGGCTGAATGCCACCAGCCAAGGAGTGGAGCCCAGGCTGATTCTGTGTGGACATTGGGCAGTACTAGGCACAGATATATGATAGAATCATTTGAGTGGGTAGGGTCCCTTAAAGGCCATCTGGTTCAGCTCCCCTGCAATGAGCAGGGACACTCACAACTTCATCAGGTGCTCAGTGCCCCATCCAGCCTCACCTCAAGTGTCTTTGGGGATGGGGCACCCACCATCTCTCTGGGCAACTTGCTCCAGTGCCTCACCAGCAGCTAGACCCCAGATATCAGCAGCTGAGAAGAAAGTGAACACCTGGCCAGCTATGTTGCATTTATTACCATATAAAAGTTTATTCCCATCATAAAGAGATGTGCAGCCAGATGCTGGATGGGGCAAGTAAGACTCAGAAATCTTCCAGTACCTATGTCAAGACCTGGCTCTCAGAGAATGCCATCCCTGTCACTGATTTATGAATGTGTCCCATCCTCAGGGCACCCTCCAGACCACATGCTCCCAACATATTTCCATGCTGTGATCCTGGCTCTGTCAGACTCAAGGAGGGAATCACATCCATCCTGTGTGTAAGGATGAATCCTTTCAGGGGTTTGTGGATTTCTCTGGTGCTCGAGGCATTGTCTTTTGAGTCATGACACCACTGGTGGCAGCAGTAGGTGGTGATGAGGTAGTGGCACAAGCTGCCCAGAGAAGTTGTGGATGCACCATCTCTGGAGGCAGTCAAGGCCAAGTTGGATGGGGCTCTGGGCAGCCTGATCTAGTGGCTAGCAACCATCTCATGTCAGGGGGGTTGGAAATGGATGATCTTTAAGGTTCCCTCCAACCTAAATCATTCTGTGATTCTATGATTCTATGACAAAGCCCTGTCTCCCTCCTCAGGTGCATGCCCAATGGGTCCTGGGGAATAATACCCCAGAGTGCTCCATGCCTGCCTGAATTATCAAAGATCTTCAGCTGAGATCTTTTCACACGGTATGAAGTGCCAGCTGCCGCTTAGCTAACCTGATATTGAAGGACACATTGCGTTACAGCCTCTGAACTGGCTTTGTTTTAAAAGGGCTGTCTTTTGTCTGTAACCCTTTAACTTTCTGTCTCTTTTTACTTTCCCTGAGGCTGCTCTCTGCTTCCCTTTTTCAGCCTTTTTTTTTTCTTTTTCTTATCAAGCAGCTTCCCTCTCTGTGATATAGCTGTGAATTCTCTGAACCTAAATTTTAGGTATCTGTCCTAAACTGGTGAGCTAAACTCCCTTGGCTGATGGAGGAGACACTCCAGAAGACAAATCTTCCCTGCTTCTTTTGATTTTGTCTTAATCTGGCATAAATCCTCTCCAGGAGTTGCCAGCATCTTCCCAGCAGCTATAGAGCAAATGTGATTTATGTGTCACCTACTTTTTAGATAACCATAATATATGGTGAGGTGACTCCTGCCTGTGTTTAGAGAACTGAAAGCGGATTTTTATCCTGTAATTTCCTTGTGGCCTAAACACATGCAAAGCCTTAGGATCTATTTTTTTTTTCCTCTTTGAGGAAGTCAGATGTTGATATGACTAGATTATTAGAAGGAATTAATGTGAGTATCAAAAGTTGTGCTTTCCACCTTCAGTTCACATCTAGCTGCTGTTCAATTGTTCCACATCTAAAGGAGATATGGAAGTCACAGCACCCAGGACTTGAACAGAAATACCCCATAGCTGGATGAGGCTCTTGTTTTTGGCATAGATTTACATTCAACTAAAGATGGCTCTGTTCAGCCACACATTAACGTGTCTTCATTGCCTTCCTAACATGCAAATGTGATCATGCCTTTTTAACAGCGCTCAGGAACATCACATAACCCTATAAGGAGGGAAAGGAAGAATATTGCCTTCCAAGTTGGGCCAGTATTAAATCTACATTTCTAAGGGCAAGCATTTGAAAGCATGACTTCTGCTACAGGAATTGGGAATTAAACTTTACATCACAAAGGCTTATTTAACATAAAGAAGTATGAAAAGGATAGGTTTTGATTTCAAGTTTTTCAGTCCTTACAGTTTCTGTTTAGGCCAATTCCAGAAGTTAAAATGTCCTTCATTACTCTGAGCTAAATCTGAGATTATATGAAACCATCTGACTCCAGGAAGGGTGCCCTGAGAATGAACACCTGTAATGTGTTAGGGTGGGCTGGGGGGCAAATCTACTGAAGAAATCTGATGAAAGGATGCATTTCTTCAACTGTCCCCCTCCCCCCAGCCCAAACCTGGAGGTGGAAATGTGAATGCAGATCAATTTAAATCATAGCTTCAGGCTATGGAGGTTTGGCCCTCTCAGTGCTTACTGTTAATATCAAAGCATGAAGAGTTTTACACGTGGAACAAAATTTTTTACCAAGCTAACACTCCTTTCTCTGATTGTGGCTACAGAAGGCAGCTGAGATGTGGCAGAGAGGCCAGGAGAGATGGACATCCCTGTACCCAGATACCAAGCATCTGTTTTCCTCCTCCTTCCTGATGCTGTCTAGCTTCTTTACTGACTCTGCTCTCTCCTTCATTTTGGAGATTGTGTTTTTCAAATCCTTACACATCCTTTTGGCTCAGGAGCTCCTTGCCAGTGCAAGAGAACTGCCCCCCATCCTTTTGTGTGCTGTTCTGCCTAACAATGTCATGCCAAACATGCTTAATCAAGCTCCCCTGAACCAGTCAAATCTCTGGGGAGTCCAAATTTGTATATTTTCTTAGGCAAAGTAATATCACACGGAGTATTGAATGACAGTTAAAAACCACATCTGGATCTTGCTCTATTATAATACATCCATAGCCCTAAGGGGAAGCAGTGTGGTTTAGTGATTCATGAAACCTAAGTTTTATTCCCAGCTCCTCCACTGCTTCCTTGGGTGACCTTAGCTACGCTGTTTCGCTGCCCTGCACCTCCATGTTGCCATCTGTGAAAATGAGGGAGAGTGGTGGTCCTTCCTGCCCAAAGGCCTTTGATTTCTTCTGAGGGCAAGTGCCAAGTGTTATTGCTCGGCCCCACATTGTTTTTCTTCTTAAAAATAGAATTGGCCTACATCTTCCATCCAACCCAGACACAGGTTCTCCCATAGCTAGGTATACTTCTGTAGTCCCCATGAGGCTCTCCAGTATCTCTCTTCTGCCTTCACAACTGGCCATGTTCAACACAGTTGAAGCTGTGATCCCATCCCCCTAAAGCAGGAGGGATGGCAGAGCCTGGAGCAGCATCCGGAGATTGGGCCACCCAATGTGTCCCTTAGGAAGCACTGTGCTCAGTGGCAGCCCTGTCATTTCGCAGGCTGAAATCCCTGGAAATAAAAGAAAAGGCACAACAGTAATTGTGACACAAAAAGCTGTCTGCAGTGGAGAGGGTCAGCATGAAGTAGTGGTTGTGCACATAACTAATCTACGACCTACTGAGACACAAACAGTTAAGCTTGTAAAGAGCACAAAGTGACAAGCCTGGCTTTTCCTTTGAGAAATATTCCCATATTTCCCAGGTTACAACCCACTAGATAACAACCTTGAGCTGAATGTTATCACGGCTGAGATTTCCCACCGCAGCAACATACAGGATACTTTTTTGGTTCTCTCCAAAAAAAAAAAAAAAATGCATACAGCTAAATAAAGTGAAGGTTCACAGCTCTGACAAAGCCTTTCAGTGGGAATCTGGGACGCTTTTCAAGTGTTACCGACTGCTTTATTTTCCCATGGCTCTTTCCAAGATAATAATTGCTCCGCAGATGTTTCCCTCAGGACAGTGAGATGTTCAGGTACCGGGGCGAAAGCTGAGGCTTTGGGCTATCGTTCACAAGGCTACTGTTACCTGCTGTGTTCTTGCAGAGTGCAGCCTTTTCCCATCACAGAACTTCTTAGGCGTCTAGTTTATCAGAAACACTGTAAATTTGAGCCTTCTGGCTAATTGTGCCTGATTTATGTGAATGACGCGGTTGTATCTCTATGCAACATGAATAAGCAGGGGAAAGACAATTTCTGCCACACACACAGTAACTTGCACAAGCCCAAATGCAAGGCTCTGAAGTCTGTTACTCAGCACTTTAGGAAATCACAGCATTTAGACATCCTAGAAGGTTCACACTTCCAGCTTCCAGCACAATACCGACAGGTATGGGAAACCAAAAATGCAAAGCTTTTGTTGTACTCTTCCATACCATTTGTGCCTTTTTCTGGCCTAAAACCAACAGAAGCAATGTGGACTCTCTCTTTGTTTGAGTACCACTGCACGATGACAGGTCTTTGCTTCATACCCTTAGTGTCACAGAGTAGATAACACTAATCTTCTTTCCTAGCCATGCTACCTCTCCCTCCTTAAATTAAAAATAGGCCCGTTAAACAGGTGACTCAGACCTTGAGAACAACTATCCCTTCGTCTGGTAATTTGAGGTCTGTAAAAATCAGCCCCATGCACACTTACTGAGTCACAGAACACAGTGTGGACAATATTTATGACCATTTTTGGTGGGTATAGTTATACAAACAAAGGTGACAGGAGGAGCAGCTTGCATTTGTTGTGCAAGCACCAGCTATTTGGCTGCTAGGCTTTGTCTTGGAGGGACATCAGGGGAAACTGTTGGGGACTGTCACTACAGTCCTGCTAAGAGATGCATGGGATAAACCTACCATCAAGATACAGGGATGTAGGTTCAGGTACCTAATCAAACCTGAAAGCAGCAGGGAAGGGGGCTGGAGTACCTGTCCCACCTCCCCACCCTTTCCAAAAAGTATGACCACCTGATAGCTCCTCAAGACCTGAATGGAAGGCTGTTCTGATAACAGAGAAAATCTCCCCTTTCCACACAGCAGCCTTTACATAGGACCTGCAAAATCAAAAGGAGAAATATGCACTTCTTCCCTCTGCTGCTGTAGGTTCAGCCAACCCATGCGTCCCATGCTTCCAGACAGAACAGAGGTTCTCTTTTCTCTGCAAGCGTAGGGGAGAGGAAAGGGAGGAGAAATCCTGAATGCAGCTGCAAAGCTTGGCTTTGAATTTGCTGGGCAGAATGTTAAGCACCACGGAGGTCTGGTCAGTCAGCAATTTGGATGGAGTTAAAACAAAAATGTACTCCACCTTACACTGCTCTTTTCAACTGGTCTTTCTTTGCTTCTCTCCTATATAACAATAGATAGAATATTTTCTGCCTAGTCACATTCTCGCACACACACACACTCATACAAACCAGCCTGGAAAAGAAGCCAGATATATCACTTGGGAACTTTTCCAACAGTCTCCTAGAAATAGAAAGCCAACAAGAGAAAACACTTGGTCACTGCCAGACTCCAGTGCCTCTGTCTGAGCTGAGCTCCTTGGAGCCAGAGCGGTCACTGTAATGTCAGGACATTGGATCTCATTAAAGCTGTGGTCATTGCAATGAGCCTTGCTTGGGAAAGGCAGCCAGCCCCACAGATCAGAGGGGATGATCTCTGATCTCAAAGCTTCCCAAGAGCCTGTGGTGATGCTGAGAGCCTATACTACTGCCTGATGTTGCTTATGAGTGGCAGTGCGCTTGAACCACAGAAACTCTTATAAACTGTAAAACGTAAAACTTTCTTCCCAGAAACTGGGGACTGATTTAAGTAGTGTTGTTATAGCCTGAGTATAGGGAAGAGTCAGGACAAATCCTCACAAGAGCCATAATCTTGAAGAAACTGCCCATGCTCACCATCCTGAACTATCCTACAGTGGCATCTCCTATATGAGACAGCATGAAACCCTCCTTCATTCCTTCCCCTTTGCATAGTCCTGCAGGAGAGGGAGAAGAACACAAGATCATCTCCCTGCAGACAATCAGCTAATTAATTAGTACAAGCCTGGGTGTAATGCTTTCAGCAAAGCCCTATCTGTGTGCTAATTAGTATCATTAGCTGATGCCCCAAGGAACCAGCTTTGATTACCCTTCTCTCACTAATTATACAGGAACAATCAGGCAAGTGCTTTCACTGGTCATAAAATAATTTCAGTTCTTCTTAAGGACCATCTACAGCCTTTAGGTCTCTGACCTGCTGTGCTGATGAGTCATTGCCGTCTGAAAAGGATTATTTCTTATTAGCTAACACCTGCCATTCCCTCTGTACCTGGAGGGGCTGAAGGTGATGAAGGGCAATGGCTCCATAGAGCAGGTGTGCTCATATTGGAACAAGTAGGAAAGTGCATCCAGCAGGTAGGTCAGGACAAAGAAATTGAGGCCGATCTAGGATGTTGCTGTTGTTCACTCTATTTTGGCCAATGGAATTGGTCTTTTGGTAGAGCTGAGGAGGAGGAAGAAAAGGAAGAAAAATCTGTGCTTGAATTTCTTTTTCCATAGTTATATCTTGTTATGCCTATATATTTTCTCTGTTGACCACCCGCAGAATCTTCCAGTGATTTCAGCTTTGCTAACAGAAGCTGCTTTTCAAACCCTTGTGCTCAAACACTTTGTAAGACAAAACATTTATCTCTTGGAATGAAGACACTGGTGCTTTATATGCTCACTTTCCTTCGGGTGGGAGTTTGAAGCTTGAGAAAACAGGTATAATTAGCTGTGTCACTCAGCATGAGATAAAACTTGATAAAACCTACATTCAGATAAGGTGCCAGCCAAATGAATGCAAAATAACAGTGAACCATCCTTTCTCCACGGCTAGCTTAATAGCGTGAATTAACTGTAAATAATTCAGTTCAGGGGAGCACTTTTGTAGTAATAATGGACCCTCTTAAGCAGTTATTAGGAACTCTTTGACTTCTCAGGCATCTTTCTTTTGTTCTTGAACATGGAGGTCAGTGGAATGAGGAGATGGAACTTGCAAGAAAGTGAAACTAGCAATGTCATAGAAAGAAAGCAAAGCAGGGTAAAGGCACAGCATAACAGCATCCAGATCTGACAGATAAATGTGAAGGGGACTTGATCTGTCACTGAATTCCCTTTTGGCTCCAAGAGAGAACAGTGAATGAAGAAGAAAATGGAATGCAAACAGACACATTTTTAGTTTTCCATGATGAAGTCCTCTGTATGTACTTTTTATGTATGGTAGGGACAAGGGAGCAGAAAGGACTCTAAAATCCTAGAAGTGCTTTTCAACCCACTGAAACAGGAACATCATCCAAGAATCTTAAAAATACAATAGATCGGTGTATTGCCAAACTGCGCAAAATGGCTGACTCAAGCAATTATCAGAGCCACTATCACCAAGCAGAACAATATGCCCAAATTAAAAAGGAATGTTAGAAAGACATGGGAAGACTCAGCTGAACCAGTCAGATGCCAGTTTCAAAATCAGGGCTGGAAGGAAGCCGGGAATACATTGTACAAGACAAAAATTTACAAATGTTCTCATTCATCTTCCTGTCAAGCTAAGCAGGCATTCAGAGCAAAGGCCCAGCTGCCTTTGGAGAAAGGAGCTCTTCAGATGAGCTAACCTGCTGTCCTACGTAGCTTAGTACGCGGATGAGGTATAAGTTGGAGTGTCATCCTGTGCAGTTTCTCAAGAGCGTGTTCTGTAGTAGTATCAGGAGCCTGGAAACCAGGAATGATGAAACTGCCTGGCGTTCTCACAGCGCCCGTTACATGGCAAAACAACAAAGAGCCTCAGCCAGCAGTTACTGGGCAAAGCAACCCCATTTCACATTACCTATGCTTACGGTTAATGCAGAAATGGTTTTTGGGTTGTGTTCCACCGGCGTATTGCTACTGACAGGCAAAAGGTGAATTTCCTAATTCCAGTAAAATAAATTAAAATGAGTTCAATTTAAAAATTGCTAATGCATTCTAACAGAGGCAAAACCAACAGAAATACTAGGCCAGCCATTCTCAAATTTCTGTTTGCAGTCTTTATAGCAGCCATAAACACTAACATTAATACATATATATGTATGAGAGCTGCTCCAAAATGTCCTCCTTTTTTATGATATTGGCCCACAACATCAGAGGTGGATGTTGGTGGTACGGCAATAGATGTTGAACCTTCCTGCCAATATTCCATTATGTTTTGGTGCCACATGACAGATGGCAGCAGACAAAATGGCATCTGACATGTTAGTGTGTATGAAGCAAAGATGTGTCATTTAACTCCTGCATGTGGAAAAAAATGGCACCCACTGATTTTCATTGATGCTTGCTGAACATTTATGGGTACTCAACAGCGGATGTGAGCACAGTGAGACAGTGGATGGACAGGTTTCAGCAGTAGTGACAATAGCTAGAGGTGACTGTTGAAAAATAGTGGGGTTTTTTAGCTGAGAGTTTGCTCTATCGAACAGTGTTATTGTGCTCTTTCTATCTGTTGCAGTTTCTATGAAAATAAATATGAGGAATTTTTTTGTTTGTTTTTTGTTTTTTGGGGGGCAACCTACAGAATATACTTCTCTAAGCACTGTTAGAGCCTGGAGTGAAGGAGTAGAAGAGAAAAATATAGCTAACCTAATCTGAGAAGCTGAATCTTAACCTAAGACCACTGCACAGATCCCTGTCAAGATCCAGTTAGCTCCTCAGAAAAAATCATGCTCATAGGAGGAAGAAACATCAGTAGAAATCACAAATCCTTGCTTTTGTAATGGGCTCGGTAGTGCTATGGACTTCACTACAGCCAAACACCAAGAACTGGGTAAGAGCAGAGGCTACATGCTCATCATAAGAGTCTCAAAGAAAGGCTCCCTGTGTAGATTTTTGGCTAGGCATCAGCTCTTCTACTCAGTAAATAACAGAACAGATGCCAGAATATACTGTACCCATGAGAAAATCAAATGGAGAACAGACTCATGCTCACAATACAGATGTTGGTTAAATTGCCAGCCCACCTGTGAAGTGTCAAGAAGGGCAGAATACTCTTTGAAATCCTTCTTCCTAAGAGCACATGAGTTAACACTACTTTTCACCTCTGGTTTAAGTTGGAGCTCTGTGGATTTTAAGATCACTGCTAGCACGTTAGTTACCTGAGCAAGGCATGGTACTTGAGATTCATTTTGCTATTTCTTATAAATGAGACTGTTTAAACGGATGATGATACAACCAGTTGGGAAGGTGTAATGCTGAAGTATAGGGAGTGACGAGTGCCTTAGTACCTAAACAAGTTTGTTGTGGAAGGATGTGTGCTGCATTCAGCAATAAATTGGTCCTCTTTCTTCCCGTGCTGGGAGAAAATGTAGCCAGCGTACCAGACCAGACTTGATTCTTTTCATCTGAAGAATCACTGGGGTCCCAAAACATAGAATGGTAATATTGTATGAAGCTTCACAATACAATAGTGAGCTGCTGTCCTTATCATCACCTGTCCCGGCTGCCTTGCTCATGCAGCCTGACCAATTTCTGAACAAAAGCTGATTTGTCTGGGGTGCAGCTATTTTTAAGAACACATACCAAGTGATTGCTTACAAAGCCTTCGTTATTTAATTCTGCACTGAGGGCTTTGCAGACGTGAAAATGCTTTTATATGTTGCACACAGCCATGAGCCTGTAAATTTTCTCTTTTTGTTTTTGGAGGAAAAGCTGGAACAAAGATAGCAAGACTAAACCAGAGTCTCTTTTTCTTGCTGGTAATCCTATTGGACACTGTCCAATTCTGTGTCACTGAGTAACTCTTTCCTCTCTTGCAGAGCTCCTATCCAATTCATTCCTCTCCATATTTCCTTGAAGAAACACTGTATTTTCTACTAGCAGCTGATCTGTAAATAGAACCCTTGGTTGGCATCACCAACACCTTTTCCTGTATTCTGGGCTTTTCTTCAATTATGTGAGTCAACTATATCATAAACCAGTTCACTCACCACCCAACTGTATGCTTGTAGGGCAACGGACGTGTCATCCTTCTACTGTAACAGGAGTACCAGCAGTTGCAATGTGAGTATGGAAAAAATGGTGTATCCATGGCAGTTAAGAAAGGACATTTTTAGCTTTAGGGTTTAGAAGGAGGTGGGATCAGGAAATTTCCTCTGGAGAAGTCTGGTTGGCCCACATTTTTTTCCTTGCTTTGAAACAGGACAGCAGTGAGCAAAAAATGAAACCTTTCATCAACTGAAACACTTCAATTACTCTGAAATGATAATTCTGAGGCAAAGAGCTCAAAATATCATTTCAGAGTAATTGAAGTATTTCAGTTCTGGAAAATAAAATTGGTCTTAATCTTTGTAGTTCTGATATTCCTCTTATAACACACATTATATAAGATTTTCATTCATGGTTTTATACTCTTTTCAAAAAATGGGGCATATAAAAAAATTTGTTTCTAACCAGAAACCTTGTCAAAAACTTATCTTGAAGTACACATTCATCAAAATGCATATGTGTGCCTGGAGTTTTTCTCTTTCCATACGTTGTTATTTTATACGAGCAAAGATGTTTCCTTGGGAAGTTTCCAAACCACTTTCACTTTATGATGTTATCTGTTTGTATAGTATCTGAACACTGGTTCTCTAAAATTGGTTGCAATAAACGTTTGTTTAGGTTGGAATTCTCCGGTCGCTTAAATCCTGCACGTCTCTCAGACAGCTGATGGATTGATGCAGATGGGGATCTGTTGGACCTATCCTTCATGGAAGCCAAGTTTTCTCTGAGGTACTGTTTTAAGAGCATGTAGCAGCCCATTGCTCTCAAAGCACCCTTTTTTTTTTTAATTCTACAACAGAGGTTTTGCAGAAATGAAAATACTTCTATATTTTGCACAGAGCCAAGAACCCATATATACCTCTTTTTATTTTTTTTAATATATGTATATATATATATACATATAGTAAGGAAACTCAGAACACAGACTGAGTGTAAATCAAATCAAATATTTAAATTGTTGGTTTTTTTATGGTTGCCAGCCATCTTTGTTCTAGTCCAGACATCAGTGACTGTTCCCATCCTCTCTGGAAAGCTGTGCAAAGTCATAGAGTTATGTTTGCACAGTTGGAGGTGCTTCGATTTGTTTTGACAGTTGGGTTCTGTGAGCACACTGGCAATGAGAGGAAAGTTCACACAGACAGCAAGTTAGTACCTCCTAACATAGCTGCCATGAAACTGGCCCTCCAAACTGGTGCTAAACTGCAAAGAAATTCTATCAAGAATGACAGAGGGGATTGGTTTAAAGAGCAGAACAAGCCCATCTTGCCAGGGGAATGACAAGAGGTTACATGGAATTCTGGGGTAGGCTAAATGACAAACGTCCACTGATGAAGCTATACAAACACAACAGGAAATGTGTCAGGAGATAATGCTTCCTGAAATTTCAATTTTTAAACATTTCCAATTTTAATTAGAAGGAGCTCATAGAGGCCAGAAACCTAAGGAGTAGAGGCCTGACACATAGTGCTTCATTGGCTATGACTGCGAGAAATAAAATCCCTGCCAACACGGAGGAGTATTGTATCAAATCTGGAGCCTCTCTTTCCCCTAGAAGACGAAGTTCTTAACTGAGAACTCAAGTGTCTCGCAGAGGATTTGCTGCAGGCCCAGTTGCCATGCCCATTCAATGACTCATTTGAAAACAACCATTTTCTGAGAGTCTTTGTTTATGGATATTTGAGCAAATAAATGTCAGCTCCTCCTCTCTAGTTATTAATGATACAGTTGCTTGGCTCTGTCTGCACAAATTCTGCATCTTTATCTGGTGACTCATCTCAAACACAGACTGAATGACAGAGATAAGCTATGTACATCTCCTGTACTTCAGCGTCATCAGCAACAGCTAATCAGTTGGATCACCAACGAGCTCTACCTGCAGGAGATCCATGGGGGCGGATATTGTAGCAAGTGCTATCACCTCTTCACATCCAGATACTGTTCTCTGATTCTGCTGGAATCCATGGGAATAGGGAGAACACTGTCTTGTCTAGGAAAATAGGATTAAGGTGACCTTTCTGGGGGTGGACTAGACAACCAAATTGGTAGTCAGTTTGAGAGATTAAGGACTTTCTGGTTCTTCTTTCCTTTTACACTGTAATCTTCACAGAGGTTTGTGTACAGATGGATGAAGATGCTGGTACAAGAACAACAAAGCAGAACAGGTTGGATTTTTTTCTTTTTAAGTAGAAAAATGCCTGTTTATTCCAACTGGTCAAAAGAAAGAGTTCACCCTATTTAATTTTGCTTTCAAAGTTTTAATTGTTGGAGGTATATATTTTGCAGGGTTTTTTTTAATTATCATTATTCAAAATACATTTCAATTTCAAGCTCTAAACCATAGAACAGCTTTATTTAAAGCTTAAAATCTAAACAAAACTTATCAAAGTTGTGATTACTTTTAGCCTGTCAATACAAGGAAATTGTTCATGTTTCATTTTTATTTTTTATTTTCTTAATTCAAGAGAGGCAAAGATCTAGGAATAAAATCCATTTAAGAGTTTCTTTCACAGACCTGTACTTATCTATCAAAAGCAAATGAACAGTTTTGACTTTTCTGATAAGTGTAGTGACAGTAATGGAAAAACAGACCACAGTAACACTGTAACTTCTAAGTTATACATTTTATCTCTGTCTCGTTTTCAGTGTGATTGATGTCTGTAATAACCTAACCTTTAATTTTATTCACACTATGTGCAAACAAAATCGAGAATTCCCAATCTAAAGTGATTGAGCTAATTTGAAATACAGGCCTGTGTGCATGTATTTCATGGTGGGAAAAGCCAGGAGACTTGCAACATTCACCACCATTTCTTTTCCTTGCACCTCTCACCTCTTAGGAACGGAATCCAGCTGCTCATTTTTCTAATGTAAGTGTCCGATTAGTTTCTTTCTGTACTTACAGTTACTACAGCAAAGAAATAGGCATGAAAATGATTTTATTTATGATTTTTGAAGCCAAAGATCTGGATTGTCCTTTATTTCCTGGCTCTCTTAAGCTACAAGACTGCAGTCTCAACCTTAAGTGGACCCAAAATGCTCATGAAAGTTCCCATAGGCCCTGTTTTCAGGCAGAACTAAGAGTTGTCTTTCATCTGAGATACTCCTGTACCCTGACTGCCAACTTAACTGAGTGTCTCACAGCCTTCCCTCTATTTTTCCAGCATCTCTGGGAAAACTCCGTTAGTTAGGAATCTCCCCAAGCCCAGATATTTCTTAGGTGCCTGACACTTGTTCAAGTGGAAAATTGCCACTAATTTCCATGAGAGCAAAGCTGTTAAGTACACTGGGGGGCCACAGATACATGCACATAATTATGACAGCTTAACAAGTTACCACCTCTTCCTCTGAAGTTTAAGGTAATTTCTTTCACTGTATGGTTGCAACTGTGTCAAATAATAATAGAATGGCTTGGGTTGGAAGGGACATTAAAGAGCATCTAATTCTAAACTCCTTGCTGTGGACAGGGTTGATACACACCAGATCAGGCTGCCTAGGGCCCTATCCAGCCAGGCCTTGAACACTTCCAGGGAAGGGGCATCCACAGCTTCTCTGGGCAGCCTCTGCCAGTGCCCCACCACCAATCTATGTAAAAAAAATTCTCCTTATATTGAATCTAATTATAACCTCTTTTAATTTAATGCTATTCCCTCATCCTATCGTTATCAGAGTGTGTAAAAAGTTTGTCACCCTCCTGACTATACACTCGCTTTCAGTACTGGAAGTCTGCAATTAGATCTCTGTGGAGCCTTCTCCAGGCTGAACAAGCCCACCTCCCTCAATCTTTCTTTATAGTAGAGGTGCTACAGCTCTTGGATCATCTTCAAGGCTCTCGTCTGGAGCCATTCCCACGGCTCCACATCTTTCTTGCTGAGGGCCCCAGGCCTGGACACAGTACTCCAGATGGGGACTCATGAGGGCAGAGTAGAGGAGGACAATCACCTCCTTCTCCCTTGCTCTTAGCCTTGTTAAAACTCATTAGATTCCTGCATGCCAAATTTTCAAGCATGTCCAGGTCACTCTGGATGGCATCCATCTCTTCTGTGTCAACTGCACCACTCAGGTTTCTGTCATCTTCAAATTTGCTGAGAGTGCAGTCAATACCTCTATTTATATCACTGATAAAGATGTTGAAGAACACCAGTCCCAGAACAGAGCCCTGGAAGTTACTGTTCATTGCCAGCCTCCACCTGGACATAGATCTGTTGACTGCAGCCCTCTGGCTGCAACCATCTAACCGATTTCTTATTTACTGAATTGTCCGCCCTTCAAATCCAAATCTTTCCAATTTAGATATAAGAATGTGCTGTGGGATCATATTAAAGGCCTTGCAGAAGTTTAGGTGACATCAGTTGCTCTCCCTTTGTTTACTGATGCTGTCTCTCCATCATAGAAGACCACCAGACTGATTAGGCACAATCTGCATTTGGTGAAGCCATGCTGCCTGTCAAGGATCACCTTTTTGACTTGAAGGTACCTAAACATAGCTGAAAAGTGCATCAGCTGATTGAAAGTAGCATAATTCCCTCAGCACATTCTCATGTCCATCATATTAAGATTTATGAACTTTTTTAAAGAAAGAGAAAGGTAATAATTTTGAAAAAGAAAAGAAAAATCATAGGCCTGCTTGTCTAGTTTTACTATTTTTTGTCCCAGGCCACTATAGACCAGTCAAGACTTCACGTTTATTTGATACCTTTATTTTCTCAAGTTTTGCTTCCTCCCTTGCACATATGAGAATATATTGATCCCAATTTCAGCTTGGGATCAGGGTATTCATTTTGGTTCTAATTCTCAGTCACTTTGGAGATCACTTCATGGTTGTAAATAGCTCAGGAAAGCTTACAAAAACCCACTGCATCTCAGAGCAGAGAGGATTTTCTCCTTTATACTGGTAGCTGATGCCTCCAAATCACGTTCCTCTGCTGTTGTTGTTACGGAAAGGCTTATGGGTCCTATCTACCTCTGTTCCTCAGGTAGAATAGCAATGACTTTTGGCAAATGAGCAGGCTGATGGGTTGTGGGCAACAGCTCCAAGGTGTACATGAGGCAAGTAAATCTGCCTGACTTAATTAGATCAACACTTGCTCACAGTTTCAGTGTATACCCAAAACAAGATAAACCCAATTAGATTGTTTTAGTCAGTGTAAGGAATTTAATTCTGTTATTCTGCTATCTACAAAGACAGACAGATACTGGATGGATGGATGGATGGATGGATGGATGGATGGATGGATGGATGGATGGAAGGAAGGAAGGAAGGAAGGAAGGAAGGAAAGAGAGAACAGCCTGAAGTCTTTCTAATGATAAATCTATTTATTTAACTGTATTTATATGGGATAATCTTGGCTGAAAAATGCCCTTAAAAGAAGTCCCTGTGGCGTCAGTTTGCACAAACAAAAGCAAAGCAGCAACAAATAAATAATTCCATTTTGCATGCTGCGTGGAACGTGAAACACAAGGCAGGCGTTTTGCCCCTGGAAAGTTTCCAGCAAAATCTTACCAGAGGCAGTTTTGGATGAGAAGCTGCACGTTTGTTTGGGGATCTGTGTGCACATGCCATTGTTCTGAGGGGAAAGGAAATGCATTTGTGAAGCTGCATCATGAAACGCAAATAAGTTGGTGTAAGATCAGTCCCAGAGTCATGTGCTTGGGTTCATTTATTTGCTAAATCTAGCTAATCTTTATTTTTTAAGGTTATGTTTACTTGAATGGGAATAGATATGGGGGGCAGGAAAAAAACAGAGGATAGAGAAAAATTAAGCTCTTTTTCTAGGAAATTTCTTTCAATGCATTTACACAGATCGTCCTTTGTGGGATGAAAAAGAGTTTTGGAAAAAATCCCAGCAGAAAACTAGGGGCAAGGGAAGGGTCACGCTTTCCTGAATCATCTATTATCATCAGAGACAAGATACTGATGAAGCTGAAGCTTGGCATGTTCTTGTCTGTCCTCTTTTATATTCCTGTCACAAGAGCATTTCAAGTTTCTGGCCAAAGATATCTTCTGTAGTCTTTGCCCTCTCTCTGTTATCTAGCAGAGCCTGAAACAAGATAGTCAGCAGGGAGTCACTGACTTGAAACACAGGCAGAAGCCAATTGCCTAAGCATAAGCCATTTTAGGCCCCCTAGGGTATCCTCTGCATCCTCACGAACCTGCCAGATTTGCTGAGTTTTGCTTAGGGAGTTTAGTCCCATACTAAACTTTGTACTCCTCACACTGTGAGTATTGTGTTTTCACCACCAGAAATTCATGGAAGACAAGAATCCTCCCAGCCTGGTGTTCCAGTTATTCCCTGGCCTTTCTGGTGTTGTGCCATTTGCACATTCGTCTTCTGTATCTAGAAGAGACTATCTTTCCCTCACTGGCTCTGAGCAGTGCCACTTGAGATGTCTGTGTTTTGTAATCTCTCTGGTCTCAGCACATCCTCTAGACCTCATATCTGCTGCAACCCAAATCCGCTGGCAAGTTGGTTCTCCCCAGAGTTGTTCACACAGCAGCTCTGAGGAGGCAGGATCAAGGTATGGCTGTGCTTGTGGACATACAGCAGCCACACATAGAGAGGGGAACTGGGATGGAGACCGCCTTTCCATTTCATATTTCACTACTTTCCCACAGGCACAGGTTCAGAGCTGTCCGCTCCCAGGAAGCAAATGTGAATATCTTCGGCCACCTGGCCTTCGATGAGATCAGCCAGTTCATTTGTCTCACCATGCAGATAAGCTTTCATCAGACTCTTCATCATCTTGTTTAAACACAAGGCTGGTGCAGCCCATCTCCTTTTTAATGCATTATTCATTCTGCTCCTTTCCCTTTTAAAATTCCTGACCGGTGCTCAAACACCAGCAGTCAGTGTCATTGTCAGATGCGTCATTTAAGTCCCAGTAAATAATTATTAGTGCCAGCATTGTTTAGAAACACAGTTATTAATAGAGTGTTCCAATGTAAACACAGAGGCAGCCAATCGAGGGGCGATGGGTGTGCTGGCATCACCCCCTTCTTGGGGTGTTGGGGAGTTGGACTAGATGACCTTTAATGGTCCCTTCCAGCTCAAACAATTCTATGATTTTTGCCAGCAGGATCTCTCCTCCACCACTTGCAATGGCCAATGGTTCTGAACACCTGCCAAGGAGAATATACCATCTGCCTGGTAAAGGCAAACCCCTGTGCTGGCCTGTAGCAAGCTGAGCCTGCCAAGAAAGATAGGCCGTGTCATAGGGAAAGATATAAAAAATGGGTGATGGTTCACAACAGTGAAGCAGTGCTGTACCCAACCGCCTTTCATTAGCAGCTGGCTCAGAGAGAGATTTCAACATCTCATGGCAGACGGGGCCTTTTCTCATCCCCATGTGGGACTGCTCACTCCCCCGTGCATATCAATGTTGTGGTGATGAGTCAAGGGAGGGTTGATGGATGGATGTTTGAATTAGCTGGGTAGCATACGCTGACTAGCAAAGCACGTGGAGACCGAGTGTTTATTTTTCGTGTACAGCAGCATAAATCCCAAGTGCCCGTCCCTCCCCCGCAGGGGAGCAGGCTGGCTCTTAGTGCACACCATCACCACCTGTCCATATGCTGAGCCAGATGGATTTGCTGTCTAGCCCACTAGGCTGGCTGAGAACCCTCGTGGAAGGGGTCTGGAGGGTGTCTGTGGAGAGGCAGAGGTTTTAAGTGGGGACATATGGAAAGGGGGAGAAGTAGACTGATGGTTTTGATGGGAAGACTCACAGATCAAAAAGTAAAGCTTTCCTGTGAATGGTAAGAAGCTGCTACAGTTTGTGCAATTGGACTATGCTTGTGAGAGAGCATGGACTTTTTCTAGCTTTTGTGCCCTTCCTTCCCATAACACTGTCTTTTCAAATTACCTCCTTCGCAGAGAGCAACTTAAGGCACACCAGTCTTAAATAGCTCTGTTCAAGGAGGTGTTTGCTTCACACCTGTGGGAGCAAGCAGGAGGAGACCACACAATAGCTTATGTGTGGTCAAGGACCTTGCATGGGCGGCCAAGGAAAGGTGTGATTAGGGCGATAGGAAACAAGCCTCCAATCTTCTATGAGCACATCTCAGAGAATGTGCATGTGTGTGTGTGTGTGTTATGTCAGTGGTGAAGAATGATGGAGGGCAAGTCTCACCACTGCAGGTAGCAACCAAGATGGTAAGATATTTCCCATCTTGCTTTTCCCTGAATCCATCACTGTAAATAGGTTGGTTTGCTTCCTCCTCCCCCACCCTTCTTTTTATACTTTCTAAGACTCTGCAGCTTGCATGAAAACACACAACCTTAATTGGCACTGTCAATTCCAGCTGACAGATCTCCCATGAAACACACCCAGCAATAAAAAATGTAATCCCTTAACCCTCCCCTACAATGAAGCTCAATTATAGTGAGACAAGGAAGACTCCAGTGGATGGCTGTAGGCAGACAGCAGTTTTGTGGACTTATAAAAAAAATGTAGTAATTTTGCCAGTACTTTGATGAGGACCACTCTGTGCTAACAAAATGAAGTAGTATGCCAGGAAATGTTAAGTCCTGCTGAACTACTGGGTAGGTTTTGAGGCTGCCCTAAGTGCTTCACTATCGAGTCCAACCTGTTGTGATTTATCAGCAAACATTTAATCCCTACCCACTCTCCTGATCCTTGTGCTTCTCATAAGCACTCACAATAGTTTGCTTTCCTTCCCCATGAGGAAGGATCCCAGGCAGGATCTTTTTGCCCCAGCACCTTTACAGAGGAGTGGGGTGACTTTGGGATTGCTTGCTGAGCAGTGTCTGGGAAGGTTTCTTCCCTTTGTATGCATTCACACCATCTCCTCTGCCTCCTCCCTGGACATGGGCCACCACTGCACTGCATGGAAGTTGCATAGAAGTGTGACTGTTCATGGTGCTGTGGCCACAGGTGGGGAGGAGGAGGACTCGCTGAGGAGGGTTGGGTGATAGCACATTAGCTCTCTGGAGCCTTCCCAAGGGAAGCCACAACCAGATGTGCTGGTGATGTTGCAGGAGAACTTCAGGGAGAGAGTTAATGGGGACTCTTTGATCCTCATCTCCAAGGCAGGTGGAGTGAGGCGGCCAGATCTGTTCAACAAGTAGGAGGGTGGAGGAGAAAAGGGCAAAATTTATCCTGAAGGCTGGTGGCTGCAGTATTCCTCTCTGAGAGGCAAGGCAGCAAGTGAGGTGCAAGGAGAGAGAGACAGTGGGATTTGTCTTGAATCTTTGGATTTGGGTTTTGTCATCAGCAGCTCCTGCAAGAAGAGGCAAAGGCTCTGTCAGGGGCAGAAGTGTGCCCTGAGGAGGCAGAGCCTACAAGCACCACTCGCCGGCACCTGAAGCCAAGGATTCGGAAACAATATGGATAATGATTTTGGCAGCAAGAACAAGTGAGGTGCTCCTCCCGTTTCCCCACTGCCTTACTTCTTGGGTGGCCATTTCCCTGGGGCAGAAAGGGAGCATGAAGCTCTGCACAATCAGGTGGGAGAACAACGATCAGGTGCAGGACAGGAGGAAAGGGCAAGAAGGGGTAGGAGATCATGATCCTATCCCCACCAGCTGCTCAGCTTCACACCAGCTTCCTTCCCTACTTGCTCTGGCTCCCATCACAGGTCCTCAGGGCTCAGCACCCTTCTCCAAGCTCTCTGTGCAGGCTGGGGCATGGACCCAAGTCACAGGTTCAGGCCCACAGGGCTAAGCGCCTGCACGTGCTCCTTTGTGTAGAGCAGTAGCGAGGGGAGGGGAAGGTCAGCACCAGCTTTTCCCAGGCTTTGCACTGTGCTTCTCCTTGCAGGGAGCTCTGCAGGGAGGAGGAGAGGTAGGCAGCCAGGAACGCAGACTATGAGCACAGGGGGGAGGCGGAGGAGGTGGCTGCTTGGGATGGGGATGCTGGCTGGTGCTGTGGGGCTTGGTGGTGATAGAGTAGTGTGGGATGCCGGAGCCGGAGTGCCTGTGGGGGAAGCTTGTACTGTCTGGCGCTGCTTGGATGTTCCCTCATCTTTGATAGAAACAACTGAATTCGCGAACTTGTTTCCCACAAGAAAGGCCCTTAGTGTTCACAAGGGAACAGATTAGGGATTGTCCTAAATCCTCACGGTGGCCAGGGCAGTGGGGGAAAGCCAAGTACCAGATGATTTCCTCGGAATGTAACAAATCTCACACTGCGATAAGAGCAACAATAGCTTTCCCTCCTCCCTCCGACCTCAGGCCCAGCACCTCACAGGATATTCTCACTGGGCAAAAACTTTGCAGCAAGAGCAAATCAGAGGGGAAGTCTATTGAACAACAGGGCAGAGGGGTCTGCAGGGTTGGGCTGAGGGCAATGGGCTGAGCAGGGGAGACAAGAAGATGCCTCCATGCTGCAATTACTGCCCCAGCACATGAGTCCTCTGTAGGCATGTTCTGGCCATCTCTAGTCACTGGGGAAATCTCCAAGCAAAATACTGTGCTCTATCTGCCACAACGTGAGTCTCCTTCTCAGTCAGAGAAAACATCTAGGTTCCCTGCTCTGCCTCAGCCCATGCATTTGGATGTCACATCCTTCCCCATCATCTGTGAAGATCCACTGATCATGTGCGCAAGAAAGGCTTGGTGATTTTTTTTTCTTTTTCCTTTCTTCGCTTCCTGATTTTTCATCTCCATCTTTTCTGTCCTTGAAAATGGTCAGTGTTGTATCTGCCATCAGAATGACATACAAAGATGAATGCAAATCATAGCAAAGATACCTGTGTGGTGTTTGCAAACTGATGTAAATATCCTGACACAACATTACACTCAGTTCTCTGTTTGGAAGTTAGGCCTTGCTTCACCAAAGATACAAATACAACTTTAAAAAACACAAGCTTTTTTTTTATTCCCCCCCCCCCACCCCCCCCCATGATTTGCAAATGACAGATGCAGCTCATGTGTGTTAAAACTTTCTTAGGTGTAAAAGTTACACACATCACCAGTAGGGCACCACAACAGATGGTGATACTGATTGAGTGGAGCTCTTCTGTCCTAATTATTGCTCTGCAAATGAGTCAGCAAGGCCTGAAGGGTGTACTTGTTAGAAGAACAGCCTGAACTCCTGACTGCTGAAGGAAAGACCTCCTTGGTGTTACCACAAGACATTCTAGCAACCATTCTCCTTGTGGTCTTTAATCCTTCCATCCTGGAGAGCCTTATGTTTACATCATCAACCATGAGGAGGCTTATTAATCCTCTTCACAACATAGAAAAACAGGCTGGCTCTGTACTGAAGAACTTCACATTGTAATTCAACATGGTCCTGAAGATCATGGACAGATGCAGCAGCACAAAGTAGTAAGGAAAATACAACGCACTTATCATCTTTTACCTCCCCACTCTACAAGGGAGTTGGTGCAGTACACGGCCTATGATCCACAACAGAAGCAGCTGCATTTCAGTTGACAGTCAAAAGTTACGTACGAAAAAAGTACACATGGTCCTCAGTAGTGAAACTCCCACTGACCATCACACAGCTATTACAGTCCATGATTCCTGATAGCAGTAATGGCAGGGTTTAGATTAATTTGCCGTCATTTCATCATTTACACTAAATGCCATGGTTCTTTGATAAACATGTCAGGCCTTTTTCCAAACAATTTTTCCATTCGGAGCTGATGAGAACAGGCTGTCAGCACTCCTGGTAGAAACACCCTGCTCATGGCAACAGTCGCTGTCTGGCCCAGTGGTCTTCCTGGAGAAAGTCCAAGTGGGAAGGCAGTCCAGAGGCTCAATTCCCAGTGTTGATAGGGGCTGGAGGAAGGTGACCACTGTTTCAAGATGATGATGTTTATTCCCTCTAAGGGATTTACCTCTGAATATGGTATTTGAAAAATACCATATTGGAGAAATGCAGATTTGAAAGGTGGACTACTTGGTGGATAAAGAACTGGTTGGATAAGGTAGCCAAAATGCTAAGTCACAGCCTGTACCAGTGATGGAGCATCTGGTGGGAAGGCTAGGCCAACACAGAAGAGCTCAGGTGCATGCAATGTTCCTGAGTGACAGGAGCGGGTGGAGCCAGGATTCACCCCTTCCCAGACCTCATGTAAGGATTGGCAGTGGAGGCAAGGGTATCAGGCTGGAGATTCCTCTGTATCTGATGTCTTCTGAAGGTAAGCAGTTAGTTCTGTTTGGTTTCCATTTGTTTCTGTGTTCATGGTTGCTACATTTGGACTTATCCTCACTTGCTGTAGCTTGTGGCTTTGCTACTGTGCTATCCCTGATGTGCTTTCTAATGTGTTATATAGTGTTACAGATGGTCACAGACAGAGAGTTGTGGTCAGTGGATCTATGTCTAGGTGGAGGCTGGTCATGCGTGGTGTCCCCCAGGGCTCCGTCTAGGGAATAGTGTTCTTCAACATTTTTATTAATGGCATAGACAGTGGGATTGTGTGTACGCTCAGCAGATGGCATCAAACTGAGTGCAGTGGTTGACCCGGCAAGAAAGAAAGGAGGCCATCCAGTGGGACTGGACAGTTTTGAGCAGTGAGCCTAGGTGACCCTAATGAGGTTCAACAAGGCCAAGTACAAGGTGTTGCACTTGGGCTGGGACAATTCTAGATATGAGTACTGACTGTGAGAAGAACTCATTTCTCAGTAAGCAACTCTGGAGAGAAGGGCTTGTGTATTCTGATGGATGAAAAGCTTGATATGAGCCAACAGTATGTGCTGGCAGTCCAGAAGGCCAGCTGTATCTTGGGTTTCATCACAAGAGAGGTGTCCAGGAGGGAGAAGGAGGTGATAATTGTTCCCCTCTACTCTGCATTTGTGAGACTCCATCTGGAGTACTGTATTTAGGCCTGGGTCCTTCAGCATGAGAAGGATGTGGAGCTGTTAGGATGGGTCCACAGGAGGGCCTTGAAGATGATCAGAAGGCCTGGAGCACCTCAACGATGAAGGAAACTATGCTAGTGTGCAGGGAGGGGCTGGCACCCTAGGCCACAGTACTCCATATCACCATGGGCTCCCTCATGGATATTGGCCTCTGAGTGCTCTTAATCCATCATGCAGAGCTGAATGCAGACCTCTTGTCACTTGGGAAGTCTAGACTTAAAGCCAAACATTTCACCGCTGGAGTCCACCTCTATCTACAGGAGGACATCAAACCAAGAGTTATGTTCAAATTCTGTTTTTTAGAGAGAGTGCTGTGCTAAGGCAGAGCACGTGGCACCTCTTGAGTCCAGAATTGAGACCACAATTGTAAAGAGGTCCCTGAAAGGCAGCTGCAGGTTTGAAAGGGCAAACCAAAATTAAGAACTCAAGTGAACCCATTCCTTGAAATTCTGCATAGGTTCTGCCCCTAAAGAGTCCTGCAGAATCTTTTATCTGTGCCTTCAAAATTTGTCCTCAGCAGCTGAGTTCACTGTGGTAATACTAAAAAGCAAATTGTAACCAGATCATAAAGCAAGAGGGAAAGGATGACAGTCTGTATATTGAGTTATGAGAGTTCAGCAGTTTCTTTTTAGAGTATTTATTAGGCTGTTGTCCAAAGAGTCCTTCACTGTTTATGACACACCATAAATACCATCTGTCTCCCCCCTCCAGTTCCCCAAACAGTTAGCTGTTCTCTGCTGCAATGCAGGTCATCTTGATAACCTGCCCCACAGGAGGAAGTGACAAAAATAGATCCCCCTGCTGAAAAAAAATCTCTTTATTTGCTAAGCACTGATATTTTGCCACTATTGATGTAATCAAACACCGTGTTGATAACGTGTGAAAAGTCTACAATAAAGACTCCTTTAATTTGGAAATCAGCACCTGGAAGTGTGCAATCAAGGGTCACTGAAGAGGGGGGTAGAGCAGAGCTTGAATTCAATAAACTGAAGCATTGTTTGAGGCATCCAGCTTTGCTGAGGCCCAGTGACATCAAGAGAAGATAGTCGCTCTGTAGAGAGATACCTAAACTGGAGGCTTTTCCTGGCTATGCTCCCTCTTCTCATCTGGACTTCTATACAAGGTGAATTGTAGGTCTTCGGTTGGATCTTTGTTGCTCAGCAGAGGCTGCTGTATCTACAGAAGTATACACTCAGATTAATCAGTTAACATATGAAGAGCTCTCTATGGATTATGTGAGGCCGGTGCTGTCACAGAGGTACCTGCAGAAGTCCTGAGGCTTCTGGGGAGCTTGAGTATTATACTTAAAACTGCTTAATTTTAGTAGCTATTTTTAATCTCTCATTTGTCAGCAAGGTATGCTCATTCATGCGTGGCTCACAACCCTGACTTTGATTCTTAAGTTCTATTTAGATAGATAGGAAAAAAATAGGCGGAGAATTCATAGATGACAGCAGCTCATATGTAGAAGTTGGGCGCAGTCAGGCCAGAAACAAGGTGCAAAGTATGATTTATCCCTGAAGCTTCTGGTACAAATTCCAGCACTAGAAATATTTCAGTGAGGATAATGTAGTTTTGGATTTTTTTCTTAATTGGTACACTGATTGAAACAGGAATGAATTCGTGGAAATCCTTAAGTCTCAGCATTGCATATCTGAACAATTAGAGATGTCCCTTCCAACTCTGTAATCAGTGAATCTAAGACCCTCCAAGAGCATCTACCTGGGATCATACTGAAGGTCAGCAGTAGACAGCATAAGTATCCATTTAAAGGAGATCTGCTTTTTAATGTTAACTAATCCCAGTGGACAGCTGACAAATTAGGCTATTTAAAGAACTATTTACTGTCACTATTCCAAACTGAAGAACAAATTGTTTTGAAAAAATCAGAATTATTTCACAACTGATCAGAGTAGAGAAAAAGACAGAAAAGGTCAGATGACATATTGTGAACTAGTTTCCCTTCTGTGAACTGTCTAATCAATGTGGCTTTATTACAGAATCCAGTCCCCTCTGAGCAGACTGCAGCGTAGGGAAATCTGTGGGCAATTTGGTTACAACAAAAAAATAACATCTCAGAAATCCCTGTCGTCCCCATATTGTTTGCATGGGACTAAGTTGTTCCATACACACAAGTCCTTGTTTAGATTGTTTGCTGCCATCCTCAAGAGAAGATATTGTAGTGGAAGGGGAAAATGAACTAACATACACTAAACCATTCCTTAGCCTCTTAGCTTCATGTCATGGTAAGTAATGAGTTTGGTACTACATCATGGCAATGTTATGACAGAAAGCAAAGCCCTTCTGACCTCAAATTAATCCTGTCTTCTCTGAGAGCTTTGTTTCAGGCTTCACTGGGGACATGTGTGTGTAACTTTAGATGATATCTGAAGGCATTTCAGATGTTAGCCAAAAATGTGCTTTATATTTATGCTGCATTTTGTTGAGCCTTTCCGTCCAAAATAATCAGGGGTAAGCAGGGGAAATCTCAGGTGGAAAATCCCTGGAGATCTCCTGATCCCCAGAGTAAAAAAAAAAAAAAAAAGTATTAAAAACAATAACCAAAAATGTCACAACTGCATGATTGGTGTCCACCAAAAAGAGCTGTGTTCAGCATTATTGTAGCCTCTTAAACTGGAGGCAGTATGTCAAGGCAGTTGCACACTGCAAGAAAGAGCTGACTATCTCAAATCAAACAGAGGAGAAGCCAATTTATACATCTTGATCATGGAAATTTGGGGGGGGGGGGAAAGAAAAAAGTCTGTGGAATAGTTGATCAAGTTCCTATTGTGTTACAGACTATGGAAAAGTTCCCATGCTGTTTCATGGCAGGAAAACCTCCTGCCCCCACTTAGTCTACAAAACATCTTCATCTGTTCAGTGTTAGCCAGTTTCTGTAAATCACATTTCCACTCCATCCATATTGTCTCTGTCTCTTCTCAGGATGCCTGAGACATTTGTCCATTATTTTGGTCAGTAAGAAGTTTATTTTGAATTTTGTTCCAGCTAGATTCAATTTTGAGCAAAGGTGGAAGAATCAGGATGCTTAAGGGGGAGTTTACTGGCACATCACAGGACACTTCATCCTTTCAGCTTTCTAGGGCCATAAAAAAAAGGACTGGAAACTCCTTGAGTTTCTCCTCATTGGAGTCACACACATATTCTCTTATCTGATAGAGAAGAACAGATCTTGATGATAGTCCTTGCTATTTTTAGTTTCTGCATTATGGCTGGTACAGATTAAGGACAACCCAGTGTTTTCAGGATGAGCACAGGATGAGCAGACTGTACTTGGAGGTGGGAGACAAGGAGTTAATGCTGAGCAGCACTGAAGCCACAGCTGTATCAAGGAATGGCTGGACTCTCCAGAGGCAGGGCTGGAGCAGCTGAAGCTAATAGGTAATTTCCTCAGCATTCCATTAAAGAAGTGGGCTTGGTTGTTGATATGCTTTCTTATTTGATTGGCTGGGGGAAGAAGCTTTAGTCTTTGAGCTCTGCAAAACCATCTTTGGATTGGTATCAAAACTAAACTGGAAAAAACTTTCTGAATATTTGATGTCATGAAGTAACATCGGTGGTTTTTATTCTGCACTTCCAGTGAAGTGTGTATAGTGGTGATGGTGAGGGAGCAAAAGATGGAAGAGCAAGGAGCCATAAGAGATCTAGTCCGTTGGACTTCGATTATAGTATGCGTCAACAGAAAAGTAGAGGTTTGAGTCTCAAGTTCAGGGGTTAAAAGTCCCCTTAGATTTATGAATTGATGTAGTCTCAGTTCACATGTCCTTTGGGAACCTCTATCTTCCATGCTTTTATCCGTCTTCATACTCCTCATGCTTCTCTCCTTACAGCTGTATAAATTTCAGCAGAGGTATCTGCCTATTTTTGATACCTTTGTTTGAGACTGTTTCACATATTATGTTTTAACCTGCTTACTGAAACTGGATTCTTGTAAACTGTGCAGATGTTGCTATGTTGAATGGGTTGACCAGTAGTCTCCAGTGCTGCCCACGCAATGGTCCAGCTCTGCCAAACCTCAGGCAAATAAATAAGGATCCTGCTAGCTTTCAGCTCCCTCTACAGTTAAAAACTGTCTGAAGGTTGCACAGGTGACCTAAGACCTGATTCACAACTGGAAGGCCCTGGTCTCTCTCCATTGACTGAACAGCAAGCTTATCTTGTCTATGTACCTAATGGAGCAGCTCAGTTACTAGCTGAAATTCATGGATATGGTGGTGCAAGTAGTATAAATGAGCAAAGAGCAGATGAGTTCTTCCACCAAAACAGTGGGAGACACTGAGAAGACCAGAAAAGGGTCACTGTGTAGGGTTCAAAAAGCAGAATGTTTGAATATGTTCTTTCTCTGTGCTTTAAGAAAGGAGGCAGAAAGAAGAGTCACCTGAGAGTGTGAGGAAGGGGGGACAGGTAACGGGGAGAATTAGGTGAAGTATGGTACTCAGCTTTAAGTAATCTGTGAAGCTCTAACTTAACCCAGCAATGAGAAGGGCCAACAACATATCCCTGCCTGTAGCTGGGTGGTTGAAACTGTATGATCTTAAGGGTCCCTTCCAACCCAAACCATTCTATGATTCTATTTCATGTTTTTCATGGTCTGCTACCCAATGCAGAGTAGCCCCCTCCAGAGATGGTTGCATATCAGGCAACCGGGCTGCCTCTGACATTAGTGTGTCCAGTGTTAACATTGCTTTCTTAAACTTTTGTCCTTCTCTTTCCTGTCTCTGACATCCCACCAAATAAACAAGTGCTTTAGTGCAAGGTGGACAAGGGATCTCTGGGGTGCTTAGAGGCCTTATTCTATGAGGGAAAATGCGAAGTTAAGATCTTGGAACTTACGGCCATTCACCTGCATTTTTGTCAAGATTAGACTTTGTGTTTCCTGGCTCCTGCCTGTGTGCTGCCTTCCTTAATTCCCTCCACAAATCCTACAGATTACAGTATTTCCCACCCAGAGCCAGTTTGTACCACTGCTGTTTTCCCTTAGAGAGCCGTCAGGTGGCTGTTTCAGTAGAAATAGCTTCTTTGGGTCTGTGAAGAGATGATCTTCAGAAATATTAAGCAGTTGTGACTTTGAATGACTTGATGATGAATGCTGTTTGTGGTATAACCGCACTATTCTCTAATATCTGGGCATTTCTCTCACTTCCTTCAAAAAGGATAGTCATTTTAGATGAGCAGTTCACACAGTGGAATGGAATTTGGCTTAGTTTACTTTCATTTTTTTCCTATTGTTGTGTTTGGGCTGCATTTTTTTTTTTCTGCATAGCTTTCAGAAGACCAGTTAAACTGATCCTCTTCCACTGCTCTCTCTGCGTGCTTTCCTGAGGTATCTCTTCCCAATGGTCCAACAAAAAAAGCATGATGTGAGCCAACTGACTGAAGGAGGGTGAAACTGCTGAGAAAGAAACAGGATGGAGAGAAGGACCTGGCCCCATCTAGCTAAAGTTTAGATTTGTTTTATGTCACTCTTGGGAGACTCTAGGGTGGCAAACAGGCAAATCTGCAGGCAAACTGGGAGAGGGAAAAAAATAGAAAGTCTTTCTGTGCCAGCAGAGGGCATTTCTCCAGGCTTCTGGGACAAGTAGCTTTGCTGTGTCCCAGGGAGGAGAGTTTTGTTCTCTAGCCCAATTTTTGTTCTGTGGTTATAATGGAAGATTTGCATCTATGGCACTGTTGCCCTTAAATCTTCTATCAATATTTAAACACGTTAAAAAGTATTAATTTAATTTCACTGGCACACTTTTGATCCAAGAGCTTGCTGGAAGCCTACCTCACTGCCTCTGACGTTTCTGTGGTCAGAAGCAGCAATCAACAGCAGCCACAGGCAAATGGGTCTCAGCATCTAGGGAATGGGATTTCATTAAGGAGTGCCATGGCTCAGTGCATGGGTGTCTCACCTCTTTTCTATTTGAAGCAGAACAGTCAAGAGAAACAGCCAGAGAGCTAATCACCACCACAGCCTATTGGGAAGATAGGAATAATTATTTAAACCAGTCTTGAATTACTCATTGGCGTGCATCTAATTAACAAATTCAGTTTATTCCTGTAACTATTGTGCAACAATTAGTGGGTGTTAAATTGAGCTCTTCTGCCGGCAATTTCAATGGTGTAATTTTGCCAAGATGTCTCTGTTTTGCCTGCAGTGCCTGGTGCCACTGAGAACAGTCTGGAGGTGGTCAGAGCATTTCGACTAAAGTTACTTTTGCTGAAATGTACCATTCATGCAAAGCCTTGGGCATTTTTGTGGATAGGACAAAGTGATTTTAAGCAAGTTTTTTCTCTGGGCAGATTCCTGAGCTCTGAGACCTGCTGTTCACTTCAGACAAGAGAGAAGCAGACATCTGAATAAAAGCATAGAGCCAAAAAACAGATGTTCTGACACAATTATGCCTCTTGCATGCACTTTTTTTATTTTATTATTTTTAATGTTTGCCCTGTTCCAAGGCAGAGCAAAAAAAAAAAAAAAAATTCAAAACCTTACAAGATTTCGCAAAGCTGAATTGTATTCTCCTAGCAGTGCAAGCACGTCCGCCCGGGGCACAGAAATGCTCCTCAGGCCCTGGAGAAGAAGTGAGTGCCACCAAGATTGCAGGGCTCTGTGTCTCACTGCTGCATCAAGGACACTGTGAGGCTTTGAAGCCGTGAAACTTAGCAGGAGAAAGTTGGGTCTCCTATACAAGTAAATCTTGAAGAATTCAGTTGTCATGACAAGCCATTCAGCCTGGATATTAGGAAAATCTTCTCTAAAAGAGTGGTGAAGTATTGGGACAGGCTGCTCAGGGAAGTGGTGGAGTTACTACCCCTGACGGTGATAAGAAATGTGGAGATTTGATACTGAGGGACATGGTTCAGTGGGCAATATTGGTGGTACATGAACAGTTGAGAGTAGATGATCTTAGAGGTCTTTTTCAACCTTAATGATTCTGTGGCTTCTTGATGTACTGAGTTACCAGGAGTCATCAAATCTCTGCAGGTTGGTGGAGTGGCCTGGGTAGACATTCCTCTCCACTGTGATAACAGATACTTTTGAATCTGTGTCCTGGTTTCAGTGGAGACAGTGCTGAGAGTACGCTGATGTTTTGGTAGTTCCTGAGTGACAGGAGTGAGCCCGGGGCTAGGCTAGGTCTTGGCAGGGAAAAGCCACTGCCATCATAGCACAGCAACAGGAAACAAGGACAGCTGGACTGAAATTGACAAAGGGTTATTGCATACTACGTGACATCATGCAGAAGGCCATTAAACTGGGACCCCACTGCTCAGCGGTTGCTGGGCATTGGCTGATGGGTGGTGAGGTGTTGTGTTGACATTAATTGGTGGGTAGTTGTATTGTAAGCTGGATGTTAGTCAGCAGATGGTGAGCAATTGCACTGCAGATATAACAATATGTATGTGTATATATATATAATTGCATTTGTTTCCATTTTCCTGTCCCTGTAAATAGTTCTTATTCAACTCAAGTTCTATCTTGTTTCCATTTCTTTTGCTGTGTGGTGATTTGATGCTTGCCAGGTTAAACAACAACTGGGGAGCAACAGCCTGGGATGTAAAGCGACCTTCCCTGTCAGAAGGGAAGCTGACACTAGGACATCTGCTGTATGCTGAGTTTTGGCTGTCCTATTTTAAAATTCAGTACCCAAGCTTCTGTTGTGTTCAGGGGATCCCAGAGGCCGTGCATCAATATGGCTATGTAAACTTGTTCACAAAGTGAGAACTGAACACAACTGAGGTGTTTCCATTTATTCATCTGTTTCAATCTTGGCATGTTGAGTCTAATGCCATTTATGTGGGTTGAACTGCTCTTACATTCATTGTCACTGTGAGACCTTGGCTGCTTCCAGGGCCTTATTTTTTTCCAGCATGATAGTTGTAGGAAGTTTGTCAACCATTTAAGACACTTGTTGCTTTTCTCTTTGACCATCCTCACTCTCTTTCACTCTTTTAAGCCTCTCCTATAAATAAATGGCTGCTGGAGATATACAAAGTGTTGCTTAAAAAAGAGGTGATGGGAGCATGCTGAGGGGGGAATGGGCCATTATAGAAAAGGCCAGGTGCTTGGCATGTCCCCAGCTTGTGAAGGTGGGAGCTGTCACAAGTCTGAAAAATATCAGTGTGGGAGATATAAATAAAAGCTTTAAAGCCAGGGTTTTAGAAAGCCATCTTTAAATTCTGTGTAATTTATAGCCTGCTGCAAAGAGAAGAGTGCATGAGCTCTGGGAGCAGAACTAACCCATTCTGTGCTCCTTCCATGTTTGGGCTGTTCCTACATATGCGGTGAGGTGTATGCTGGCATTCAAAATTCGGGATTTTAGCCAACAGTACTTCCTTCCACAGGCTTATCTGGGTCACTGAGGCTGGGTCCATTTCATCTTCTGGTGTCTCAGTTCTCTGTCTATGAACTGGAAACAATCACCCTTGGACTTGCTGCAAAAAATAGAATACTGAGTGGGGATGCTGAACACAGGTAGGACAGTGTGTACAGGCAGCCAGAAAGTCCACAGTAAATGAGCTTGTGGCTCTATACTCTCATTTACTCTCTCATTGACTTAACTTCTCTTTAAAACAGGGATTATTCTAAAAAGTTTAAAACTTCTTTCAACAGCAGCTATGAAGTGCTTTTCTACTCTTTTGCAGGACAAAGCTGTAGGAGAGGTGGGGGGCTAAGGTCTGCCCCAAGAAGGGCCGAAACTGCTGCCAAGCTGGCATTTACAACAATTGTTTCATCCAGCTCTGGAACTGAGTTCACCTCTAAGGATGTAACAGAGCAGCTGTGCTATCACCATCCAACAATAATAAACAATGGGAAGCAGAGTGGGCTTTCAAGGCAGCTGAGTCTCCTGAGAGGACCTAGCCTACCACATTATCATTGCTTCCACTTCTCCCCAGCTGGATAGAAGTCTGGAAATCGTGAGTCCTAAAGCAAAATAAAGTTAAATGTGGTGTCAAAGCTTTAGTATTAATGGCAAATAGCTTTGGTGCTCATGCTTTTTGCCAAAAGATGGTCCCATGTACACCCAGCTGCCCATTTCACCACCATGGACATTGTTTCTGTGATGATGCAGTAGGACCACTGCCACCTCTCTGGTCTCTTTCACTTTGTTTCTTGCCAGAAGTCTGCATCCAAGCCTCAACTTGTTTGGAGCCTGCTGGGCTGGTGAGATTTGACGGGAGCTCACCACCCAAAGTGCTGTGGCTTGAGGCTATAGATTTAAGCAGCAGCATTAAGCACCCTGCTCTTTAACTTGTTTCTAATCCATTTATTTAAACTTCAGAGTGGTTTTAAAGCATGAGAATCAAAGGCAAGAGCAATTTAGAGTTTTTCAGCCTGGCTCTGAGATCTGACCTCTGCACGTATTCTGGCTGCCTTTAAAAGTGCACCAGCATAAAAGCACAGTTTGTGACAAAGCATCTGGAGGGATTAAAACCTTTCTGGGATAGAATATGCTTCTGTCAAGGACCTCTTTCCTATCTCAACTCTGTTGCCAGAAAAGATCTTTCCTCAGGGGGCTTCTAACCCGCCTGAGGGATTTAGAGAAGAATTGTTGAGAAGAGCATATAGCAATTTGATTAAGGGATAAATGTGGGAGGGACGGTGTTAAGGGCTAGAAGGGAGGAACAGGATTAAAAAGAAAATAGAAGTAGTGGGAAGTAATAGAGCTGGATGAATCTGTGTAAGGCAAGGTCTGTGGAAGTGTTTTGGAGTCTAAAGTTTGGGGATGTTTTCTTCTTAGTAAGTACAATGTCCTTCAGCAGTGGACAAAACTGAAACTAAGCAGTTCTTGGGAAAGGAGATGATGGGAAGGATGGAGCTGCTAGAAGTGAGCAGGGGAGCAAACGGGTTTGGAAGATAGGTTTCAAGCTCTGGTGTGAGCTGTTTACAGTGCCTGCCCGATTATGCCACCTCCTCCGGTCAATGCTTGGGAAATCATTACCTGAGCCCTCCCAGATTTGTTTAGAAAGGCAATCTGGGTCAATTAATCCCTCTTCATTTCTTCTCATTCTGTCTGGACAATTGCTATGAAGTAAGTGGTAACCAATCTCAGAGGCCATGGAGTCAGTCTGTCTTCTTATTCCTTCTTGTTCCAGTCAGTCTTCTTATTTCCTTAATATAATAATATTATATATTCCTTATTATAGTAGACACCTTAGAAAGGCATGAAAATATTACCAAACCCCAGGAGACTCAAGCTACAGAACAAGGAACCAGTCTTTCAGCCTCAGAAGTGACACGAGTCTGGGGCACGAGACAGAGCCAGGTATGAGAAATGGCCATTCATCTGAGGAAAGACCAGCAGTCTCTGGGCATATAGCTGTTTTCTTGATTGGTTTGTGGTTTCTGTTGTTGAGGTTGTAGGATTTTTTGTTTGTCTGTTCTTTACTTTCTGCTCCTTCACCCTTCCACCATGAATTGGCTTGACATTAGAAAGTGATGTGAAATGAAGAAGCTGCCTGCAAGGGTGGTTTCTGCATGCCAATTCTCCCACTGTGTTATTACAAGTGTATTTCTGTACACCACTGTGCTAGGTGCTGCACAGGTTCAGACTCAAAAAGAGAAAGGAAGAAACACTGGACAAACAAACTGTTTGTTCGTGTAGTACTGCTGATGCCTGGGTTCCCACTGATTTGTCTCTGGTGATTAATGAAGACCTCTGTTTGAAACTTTTCCTGTTCTCAGGACTCTAATTTAAACACATGAACTTAGGCTACCACTTATCTCTCCATCTCTCTCTCAGTGCTTATTTTTGCTTATATCTCAGAAAATCTGAGATCTCTATCATTTGGCCAACAGGTTCGACAGTTACTTGGAGAGAAACAGATTGGCACATACAAATGCAGACAATCCTACTGCTCAAGCCTAGTTTCCTCAGGAAGCTGGGTGAAAAGATCCTTCCTAAGAATTAAGGATGAGTTCTACCAAAGAAATGTTATTACCTTGCAGCCAAAAATGCTGCAAGATTTTGGGTCTCTTGTGGTCTGAGCTAAGAAATGAGTTAATGCAGATGGACAGGCAGGGGAGTTCAGTTCAACAATCAGGCAATATCAAGCTTAGTCAGCTCAAGTGATGCCAACAGCCAACTGAACTACTTTTTCTCCAATGGCTATGATGCATGCCAGCTTGGAAGGCATCTACCCCACATCTCTGCTAGGGTCAAACAGTTTTAAGTGAGCTTGTTCAGGCATGAACTGGAATGGAGAGGACACTTTGCTGTTGGATGGGTATTGCAGTTCAGTTTCCCTATGTTGACTTGCAATTTGGAGAAGACATTCTCTCTTGCAGTCCGGTGGTGGTTGTGGAAGTCACAGTTCAACTAGCTTTATTCCTAAGAGGAATATCAGTGCTGTTTAAGGAGATTCAGCTGGGAGACCTGCAAAGTGGGACCCTGAAGAGCTTGATTCTCTCTCAAGTCTGTTAAGCTGGACCTACAATCCTGCCTTTAGCTGCAGGGCAGTTGTATCCTTAGAGAGGGAGGATTTCAGAGTCATTCAGCAACAACTGTGCTGCGTAAGGTGCCACCTGTCAGTCTGATGGTTGAAAAATGAGCACTGAACTGCTCTAAGGTATAGAGCTACTGGACATAGTGAGGAAGTCAAAGACCAAGAAAACATGTTTTTTTTTTTTTTTTGTTTTTTTAAATGTCTTAATGGCACAATAGAGATGAGACCTGGAGTGGAGACTATCTGGCATAATATTCTGCTTTCCTCAGTAGTCTGGAGAGGTACTTTCTGATTGGTTCTGATTAATCAGTTTGTTTCTAAGACACCTGTGACTGCCACACATTGCTAGCTGTTGCAAACTGCTAGTGTTTTTAGTGAATTGTAGGAAGATAAGAACAGACAACCCATGTCAGACTGGGTTCCTCTATTCCACAACGCCTTTGCTGACAACTAATAGCAGATGTGAAGGGGAAAGATTATGAACAGGGTGAAAAGGGAGTGTTTCATTCTGTGAGCAGACTGCAGCTTCCGGACTTCCAGAGCAGGAGATGAGGGCTTTCTGCTTAAACAGCTGTCAGTGCTTTTTTCTGGCTGCCCTTATCTTTATCTTTTAGGTCCTGACTCAGTGCAGCCAGGGACCTCTACAGTGATTAACTAACCTATGAATATTGGGGGAAATAAAACAAGAACCCACAAGATTTCTGGTAGTATCCCATATGGAATAAATTTATCTGTATGTTGCCTACATTAATCCCTCCCTTTCAGGTATTTAGCATGTCCACCTCTAATGAATCTCCTCATCATCAACCAGAAAAAAAAAAAACAATATACCAAAAAACTTGCAGGACACTGGTGGCATAAATATTCACTGACTCTTCCCTATGTTTTGGCTCCATTTCCACCTTTTTCCCTGCTTATGTTATCAAAGGGGGACTTTTCTCCTTTCTGGCAGTTCAGGTGGAAAGCCTTCAGTCATACATAACACTACCTCTCCATCTTCTGTCAGTATTTAGATTAAGTCTCTTGAGAGTAATTTTCCAGGAGATACCTAACATAATTTGTTTTAGGGGGGGAGAGTGAGAGGGAACTTTGTATCATTCTTGGAATAAGTCCTAATTCTTAAAATCGGGCCTGAACATTATGTAATTTTTGGCAAAGCTTTGTTTCAGGTGATGGTCTTTGGTGTGGACGTAACTTGACATTGAAGCATATCATTTTTTATTTTTTTTTTTTTTTGCAAGTGTCAGTCTTTGTTTTTTTTTTTTTTTTTCCTTCCTCTTAGAATATAAAGGGATTGAGGAAGAAAAAAAGGAAGAAAGAGAAGTCATTACTTACCTGTGTGGAAAGAAAATACAGAGCAATATACACCTAGCCCAAGGAGAGTGAAATGGCATAGTGCAGGTATAATTGTAAATGTCTGTAGGAAAATATAATCTTTTGTGAAGAATTCTTGGGGCACAGCCTCCATTTGTCAGTTACCAAGCTTACCTGCAATACAGATAAATAAACCATGAAAAGATAATTTACTAGTAGAGCCTTCTTCCACCTTTCCCCTCCCTCCCATGGCCAGCACGTTCCCGTTGAACATGTTTGCAGACTAAGACAGCGGTCTCTGCTGTCTGTGTGGTAATTCCTCTATGGAAAAGAGGAATTATCAGATGCCCTTCAACAGAAACTTGAAACTGAGCGTAAGTGTAAAAGGTGGGTATTGCATCTATTTGCCACCCCTCCATTACTGTTTCTCTTTGTCACTCTTTGGTTGCTGAGAGTTTGTAGTATTAACTGTTCATGCTCAAGACTTGCTTACTCCTTTCAATAGGTAAGGCAGGGGCAGGCAAGATCTTATGTGGTCTAGTTATCAATCCAAGCCAGAACCACATGTGGATGGTTTTCCCCTGTCTCCCCTGTTCTCTTAGCCTGATGGTCTGATTAGTCACAGGCAATATCTGGTTCCCACCCCCAATTTCTGTGGGCCTTTGTAGCAATCCAATCCTTGTTGGAGAGTGGGGGGTGGTTTCTCAAACCTTGACTGGATAAATCTGGGCTGAAAAATGCTTTTTTTTTTTTTTTTTTTTTTTTTTTTTTTTTTTGTGTGTGTGTGTGTGTGTGTTTTTGTTTTCCTGTGGAAAATGTTGAGATTTTACCAAACAATGGAAATGTTTGGCCAAGGGCCCTCCATTTCAGTTCAGAAATGTTCCCCTGTGGGAGTTGTAGCTGGTATGCTTTGTGTCCCTGTCCTTCCCTGTGAGCTGACATTCCTGCCTTGCCCACATCTCTCATGATGCAGCATCGTCCCCTCTCTTGCTGTGACAGTGCTACGCACCATGGAAGTCAAATCACCATGGTGCTTTGTGAGAAACACAGTTAATGTGGCAAGCCCGCCCTAAGAACTGGATGGGGTCACAACACTCTTCAGTGACATCCTCCAGTAAACACTGTCTGAAGATTTCCTAGTTGAATCCTCAGATGGGTCATAACATGACACAAAGCAATTTTGCATTTCTTGAAAGGCAAATTTTCCCCTGAAAAAGATTCCAATGGAAAATTTCAAGCAGTCCTGGAAGAAGTTCTTTGCAACCCCCTTTATGTTGTAGCTTACCAATTTAATCTCACTTTTGTTAGACTTCTTTGCTGTTGCTTCTGCTTAACCTCTGATCCCCTGATAACAGAGGGAGAGCTCGCTTCCAAACAAACACAAGACCAGGAGAAGCTGACATATATTACCAACAACATATGGAAAAGTTTGTACCTTTCTGGGCAGGCAGATTTACAAGGTGAGCTCTCATAACCCCTGAAGAGAGGAAGATGCTTCCCCGTTTTTTGTGTGTTTTAGCAATGAAACAAAAATCCTTTTAGATCTAAATCCAGCAAATAAAGATCTCCTCTTTATGTTTGCATGCCGAGGGTTTTGAATCTCAGTATTGCACTCAGCTTGTTTGTTTGTTTTTTTTCTCTCTTTTTAACTCATTTCAGGTCAGTGAAATATGCCAAAGTGCCTGAGCTGGATCTCTTCCCCTCCCTTTCTTTTCTCTACCTTTCAATCTTTCTCTCTCTCTCTCTCTCTCCAGGAGCAATACAAGAGCCACATACTGTAGCCACAGACTACCTGCTGACCTGACATCTCAGATGCTGTCCAACAGTTTACTTTTACAGCCTATACTGCAAAAACCAACAGCAGCATCACTTAGTAAGGTAGGAAGCCTGCTCACCCAGGCCTGCAAGACCTTCCTTCTTAGCAGTAGCTTCCACTCACTTTCCAATGTTTCTGTACAGAGTGGGGCTGAAAGGGGTGACACACAGCCTTGTCCTTTACCAGAGCGCTGAGCTACACAGCATCCTGCAAACCCTTCCTTCCTTTCTATTATTTTTCTTCAAGTTAGAGACTTGCACATGTTCTTTTGTCTGAAGTGATGCTGCAGTACTGCAAAATGCCCAGTGGCATTTTTGCTATGGAGGATGTGCTCGAGATCAGCTACACTTCAGCCTGAAAAAGGGGGATAGGGGGCATGTTTATATTCTTGCAGGTGGGAAAATGCTGTAGACAGCATATTCTGTTCCAGGCTAGCTGTATAGTTCATCTCCAGATCCCAGGTTCCTCCATTAAAACCTACTCCCTGCCCCAGGGAACAGCCTGGCAAGCTCTTCTGACCCAACAGCACTGGCAGCTGTTTGGCAGCTTCTGAAGTGGATCCAATCTGGTATGAGTTTGCTACACTTTCATTTTGTCTACATCTTCCAAACAAATAACCGAGTCCAGAATCCCAAGCTGTGTTTTGCAATGAAAATGCTTCAGTGTCTGGGAATTGCTTCTGCTGCAGGGAAGATATAGAGCACTGTTAACCGTTTAAAGGGTCAGTGGAGAAGGAAAGGCCAAACACTTGCCTTAAGGGCTTCTTAATGAAAGCCATGTGGTTAAGGAACTTGGTGGAACTGAGGGAGCTTGGAGATATCAGTCTCTCTGGGCCAGTGCCCTCAACATTTTGGGGCCAGCATTTTTCTGTTAATAGCAGGGATTGTCCATGAATCTTCTTTTACTATCAGACCTCTAATTGGAAACACTATACCTACTCAGTACACTATATATGAGCTGTACTGAACAATAAGTTTCACTGAATCACTGTGCCTGCCATTCCAAGCCTTGCAGGTGACCAACACTAATTGGGAATTATTTTAGTTAGCAGAGGGATGTAACTTCTCATCTTTAACACAACTAGACCTGACGTGAGGAGCAGCAGAAAGCAGAGTTCAGCTGTGTTCAAGACCACATTGCTTAGTGACATTCCAATACAATCCAAGGCAAGATAATTAATCAAACAACATCTGACCAAAACCTTCACTTAGAGATGGAAAACTGTGGGGGAAATATGTGTGTAGGAAGGCCAGCTTTCCATTCTTGTTTGTATAGAGCCTGAGAGAAGAAAAATTAGGACAGAATAAATTCTTATCTTCTATCTAGAGGTCTCTATAGATTTTGATTTCCCCTTGCAGTGGACACAGAGTGTCCATGTGACTGGACTTATTGGATTATCTGGATTATATTACAATATGGATGTCAGCGAACAATATCTAAACTTTTCAAAGCAAATATGGTTGCCTTATTTTACAGATGGAGTGGGGCAGGATGCCATTGCTATACTCTGTGTAAGAAAAAGCAATAACACTAGGCATGGAATCTCTGACCTTGGTTTATTCCCTCTACTGCACTTATAACCCCATCCCTTCTTAACAGACCATTCCTTTTTAAAACCTAATTAAAAGGAAGGTTGAATTGGTTTTTGCAGCCTCTCCTTAGTATTTCTTCTATCTTCCCCTGAGAAATCCTAACTGGGGAGTTAAAAATGTAATCTTGATGGGTTTTACTTCATTAAATTGCTTATGACTTGATCACAGAACTAATGACAGTTCATTTATCCTCTCATTCCTTATATTACTTCAAAGCAGCAACAGGGGGCTGATCTTAAGTCACGCTATTTCCTGAGGAAGGCATATCAGCTCAGGGCATGTGTACCTTTAAACCAAATTCTGCCCAAATACAGAGAGGCAATGGATCATCTCAGTGCAGCATCTCTTCTTTTCCTGCCAAAGTTTTTTTTTTTTTTTTTTTTTTTTTTTTTTTTTTTCCAACTTTCCAGCTGCTCTGACTCAGGTCAATGACTAGCCAAAGGTCAAAAGCTGAGTCAGGAGCTTGGAAACCCCACAATCCTGCTGACTCTCCGCTTAGCTTGGACCATGCAAGTCCTCAGTGTCAACCCCCTCCTCACTTTCATCAATCTCTCCTGTCCTGGAGCAAACAGCTTTCTGGGAAGAGGTTACAATGCTTCCAAGCTCCTAAATGAGCAGGATGGGCACAGCTGCACTTGGAACACACCTGTGCTTTTTCTTGCCAAGTACCTTGCAAGTATTTTGAGAGTGGCTGATGTCAGGTAAGTTCAGAAGAAAAAATTATCTTAACCAGCTCATTTGCAAGATACCTAATCCCTAAGGCATAAGCAGATGGTTTTCCTTCCATTCACAGCTCTCCCTAGAGCACTGCCCTACCCCAAGCTACATCCAGCTCCCAGAAATACCTTCTGGCTCAGAACTGCAACTTCTCTTCTGTGATGACAGTACTGGCAGGCAGAGGCTTGGGTCATATTTACCTCCTTTTTTGGGCATACCCCTCTCTCTCCATCCTTACTGCAGCTCTGCCCTGACTACAATGCAGGGCATCGTGCAGCTACATCACAGTTCTAGCCTAAGCTGTAATCCCAGCTGGTGGTAGGATGGCACTGGCTTGCAGCCCATGGACTGACAGACTTTGGATGGGACTCATCTGATGGGGTGTTGACAGACCCATCTCAATTAATCATGTTAAGTGTTCTCTACAGCCCACTGGGATGTGATCAGTGGAGTCAGTGGAGACTTGGGCATGGATCGCTACATCCGAAAGTAACTGCCTACATTCATACAGATTATGTGAGCTGCAGAGATTAGTTTAGATGGCATCCTCTGTGTCATAGACAGCTGGAGTAAAGCTGCATAAGACCTTTCTTGTGTCCAAATGAATCAAGAGTTGGACAGTTTTTTTCTCTGTGCAAAATCCTCTGTTTCCTCTGTATTCAGTGAGAAGTCTTAAGACTTTATTTCATGCTATCTAGAAGATCAGTTGTCACTTATTGTTTACTCGCCATAATTTCTCAGTGACATATTTGCTCACAGAACAACTTCATTTGATCCTAATTTTCTTCAGTTAGAAGGTTGTTATTCCATGTAAATGATCTCAAGTGCATAGATGAGACCAGTCCTGACAGCAGCAATCTCACCAGTAGACTGGGATGTCCCAGTCATGAACCTCACGTGAGTAACCTGAAGTACAGTTGTGCTTTCTTTGTGAACAAACCATTGGTAGAAGGAAGAATTTAAGGAAGAACCAACCAAGCTCAAAGGGTATGCTGTGCTGATGATTCATCCTTGCCAAGATATCAGCAGACGTTGCTTCCAAACAGCTATCAATGAATTTTTAAACATTGCTTTCATAGAGAAGCATGACAAATACAAGCAGTAGGGAAAGCAAAGGGGAGAGTGACTTGCACTGAACATTATTTGCAGAGATTTTTTTTTTATTTTTTTTTTTTTTACAAATGCGTGTAATCAGCTCTCCTCAGCAGGTGCATTGGTACCCACGGATGACTGGTGGCTTTGCAGAGTCCTTGGGATGATCAGAACAGAGGGTGGTGCCTCTTGAGGAAAGAACTTCTTAAAGGAAGGTCAGCAGAACTCTGGCTGTTTGAGTGTATTCAAAATGGTATCTCTCCTACTTTTAAGTTTGCTTTCCTTGCAGAGATCTCAGAGCATCTGGTGAAATTGATAAGGAACATTATTATTATATGAAGGGGAATTTGATGGGGGAATTAAGGCACAGGCTTACTGGGGTATGCTCTACCCTCAAGGCTGGTGTTGGAGTCTCTTCCCAGCTCCAACTACTTTCACCCTAGTGAGTAGCGATAGCCAAAATTTCTTCAATGTTTCTTCCATGGCATGCCTCCAAATGGAGTCCTCATAACAAAGCTGGACTAGTGTCCCAAAATAAGTGCAGATACCCTCAATGGAGTCTGTAATTATTCTCTCTGCTGGGCCTGGCTGCCCTCTCCCCTGCCTTCCCTCCGGGCCTGGACACCTGTGTTGTACTGTGATTGCCTCTTCGTTTATGGCAAACAAGTCTGGATTCTTCCAGTGTATATTTTTAAGGCATTCTGAACAAATCTGGTTTCTTTTTTCTCTCTTTTTGCCTCAGCGTGTGTTTTTAATTGAATCCACTGCTGCACTTTTCCTGCTTGCTAATGCTTTTCTTTGGGGAAGCGCAAGTTTTTAACAGCCCTGCACATACTCTCTCCTCCTTGCCAAGCCAAGTCCATTTCTTTCTTGGGGATAACCTGACTCTGACCTACTTGTCAGCTATACAACAAATGCTGTGCTTTCAGATTAGTCTACTACTGTTCAGAATCATAGCGCTTAGCCCATAGTTTGTACACCCACAGGAGAGCGGCAGAAAGTCACAATTGGCAGCTGGTTTCTGCAGGAAGTCTGTGTACTTGCCCCCAGGGATATTGCCCACTGGTCCCAGGTCTACCAGCATTCAGAAATGCCTCCCTTAGGTGCTTGCTGTCCTTTGAAACCCCTAAGCAATGCTTTTTGTGCAGAACCTCAAGCTTTAAGTCAGGTATTGGTGTCAAGAACTTCATCCTTTTTGGTTTCTCTATGGTACCGTTTGCTTCGAGGAACATTCCTGTGGTTGCTGCCAGGCTCCTTTCCAGAGGAAAAGATTCAGGTGGCTTCATTCCCTTTGTCTCTGCCAAGCGTTTACATTCCTGCTGACACCACATGATGGAAGTGTCACACACCAGTGCACTGGCAGGGGAGCCTGGCCCTAGCTCCATGGCACAGGGCATGGAGCAACTGAGAAGTGAGTGGTTCGTGTCGTGTGGCTTTGGTTAGGAGACCCAACTAATATATTTTATACCAACAACTGGGTGTTAATTAGCACCACTTCCCGGGCTGGATTAGCAGCCTGAATGTGGAGAATACATTAACAATTGTAGTGTTTAACTAATTTTCCTATTTACCCACCCTCTGGTCATAGGATTATAGAATTGAGTTGGAAGGGACATTTAAAGGCCAACTCGATTGCAATGAGCAGGGATACCTACAGCTCTATCAGGTGCTCAGAATGCATCCATCCTGACCTTGCATGTCTGCAAGGGACAGGGCCCTCACCAGCTCTCAGGGCAACTTGTGTCAGTGCCTCACCACCCTCATCTTCCCTCTTTTAGTTTGAAACCATTTCCCCTTGTCCATTCACAGCAGATCTTGCTAAGAGAGTCTGTCCTCATCTTCCCTATAGCTTTGCTTCGGATATTGAAAGGTCACTAAGTAAATATTCTTGCCACAGGGGCAGAGATGGAAATTTCTGGCCCCAAGTGGGTTTTGTCTTGGGAGCATTGATGTCTTTGCATTTTGTAGCTTAGTGATAGTGGGTCCAGATTGATATTTCTAAAATTTCAAGTGCAGGTTTGATGGTCTCATCTGCCCAGCTGAACTAAACCATGGCCATAAGTACCATGATTTTAAGGTATGGTGGGGTGGGAGGTATCAAGCAAGAAGAAAAAGATTGCTGGTTGTATGTTGCCCAGAGATGCAGTGGATACCCCATCCCTGGAGACACTCAAAGTCAGGCTCCAGGTTCTGATCACACTGATCAAGCTGTAGGTGTCTCTGTTCAATGCAGGGGAGTTGGACCAGATAGCCTTTATGGGACCGATCCCACTCAAGTGGTTCTGTGGTTCTGCACATGATCGACAGCCTCAGGAGCTTTCTAACCATTGCAGCCAGATCTTCAAGCAGCACTTTCAGGCCTCTTTAACTGTGCCTTGCCTGTCAGATCAAGCGAAAGTGGTTGCCATGACACCACAAACCATATTTCTCTGGCTGAGATGTGCCAGAATTTCAAACAGATGTGGCAGTGCAAACAAGAAGCCCCCCTGGGAGTGTGCCAGGAGGTTAGGAGCCATTCGGTGCCTGTGCATGTCCTTTCTGCCCTGCAGCCCAGCCCAGAGCAGCTTAGCAAACAGTGGTACTGGAAAGGCTCAAAAGAGAATTGCTGAGTTGGGAACTCTGATGAAATAGCACCTGCCTTGCTTTTTTTTTTTTTTTTTTTTCTTTTTAGTCTGTCTTCTTTTCTTTCTCTTTTTTTTTTTTTTTTCTTTCAAGGTCACGTTTATCATTTTTGCTGCTTGGAAAAGCTCACCCGAGCACTGTTTGGCATTTGTTCTTGGCTTGAGCATTCCCATGAAGATCCTCTGTACATAAGCTAACGTTGGTTTCATTTCCCCTCTGAAAGCAAGAAGGGATCCTTCTTTCAGTTTCCTTCAGTAATGCTGAAACAGAGAAGATTGGAAGGGGGCAAGAGGGACTTTTTGGCTGGAAAACAGCCCCGGACAGATTGGGGAGGTCCTGCGGGAGCAGGTTGGCTTTGTCAAAGCAAGGTTTCCCAGGGAAGCGTGCCAGCTCATCTTTCACATCTAAAGGTCAGAAACCCACTTCCAGGGAATTTGGACATTTTGAGGTTTCACTCAGTGGTGGAATGAATTATTTTTATTAGAAGTGGGGTTTTCAAAGAGAGAGAATATATCTCCTTAGTCTAACCAAGAAAGTTAGAAAAACAGATGCACTGTCAGGCTCATCGGAACTGAAACTGAAGTGCACCCTGTTCAGCTGCACACAGGTGGGAAACACTTGTTCCTGGTTTAACTTCTCCATTTCAGATGTCAGGACAGTTTGAGCAAAGAGCAATGGGCCTTTGAGAGAGGCAAGAAAGAAATGTTTGCAAGGTGAGAGGGGTCAGGGTACAGAGGACAAAGGTACAGGAAAACTGTATCTGTTGAATCCATCCTTTTTATCTATAGCCTTTGAATAAATAAAAAAAAAGTCTTTTTGCATACCTTTTTTTATTTATTCATTTGCTCCTGTGGCAGTTTCTGGGTACAGGTATCCTGGGGACTAGCTCCTATCCTTTGCTGGGATTAAAGAGCAGCACACCTGCTGCTCTGGGAGCAGGTAGGAAAATGCTGGCATAAGAACAGTGAAGAACATTTTTGCCTCCATTTTCTGAAGGTTAGGGAAGCCTAATCTTATGTAGCCCCATCATGAGGGGTATTAAAACAAGTAGAGCTACCATCATTTTTATTCCAGCTGTAATTTGTTAATGGTTGCGTACCAACCAGATCAGTTTAAGGCAACAAAAATGTACTGTATTTGACTCTATCCCCAGCCCCGGTCTTAATTCCTATAGCAGTCTGGTAGCAGGAGAAGAAATTTAGCTCCATCAAAATGTCAGTTAACCAACTTTTACAACAAAGTGAAACAAGTGTTTCCTTGGGTGGTCCAGTTCTGGTACTAGTGGTGCACAGAGGAAAAGGTAATTTGTATTTAAATAGAGTGGGAGCTGAATGCCCCCATGAAACCCAAGTGTTTGGGTTCCAGGGCAGTTCCAGGCACTAAGCTCACTCTTTAATTCCCAGCAGTGCTATCTCAATTGCCAGATCTCTGCTTGTTTTATTGGGAGATAATTCAAGAGAACACATCACGGCCTACAAACCTATTCCCTGCATTTATACGGGTATGTGGGCAGCTGAGGGCATGACAAAGTATGAAGAAATGGTGCACAATTGTGAGTGACCTGCTCCAAAACAGGGACAGTCGGTCTGGCTCAAAGGAGCAAACTTCAAAGTGCAGTGGTATTTCTTCACATTACACACACTTCCCATGAGAAGTTCCTTTGTCAATGAAGGCTCTTTAGAGACTATAAGTAGGAAGGGCAGGGGGAGGTAATTCACTGAGGATGGCACCTATTAAACACAGTGGTCTACAAGGCAGACTTCGCAGGAAGGAGCAGATTAATGGAAGTTGGAATGGGATCCAGTTTGTGGGTGGATATTGCTATAACTCTCTTATGTATGCTCTTTCCCCCAGCACTTTTACACTGGCCCCAACAGACAAGCACATGTTTCAGGCTAAAGGAGTATCTTTCTGCAATGAATCTGAAGACTTTTAGGAATTAACAAATCAAAATAAGAACTAAAACAATTGAAACACTCTTGCTGAACCCACTGAGTGCTGATTGGACACAGGGATCTCACACAGCAGAGAGAGTTCAGTAGCAAGAATGAAAGACAGTGAGTGACAAGCCGTACAAAGAGCAGTCCAAAATTCCCTCACAGGGAATAAATATCATATTTACCAGTGCTGTCAGCACCCAGTGCCCAGCTCTGTGCTGCAACGGCGTACCTGCAGAGGACTTCCCACTGAATTTGATCTTGGTCCCTCCTTTTCCTTAGCTGAGCAAGGTAGGAAGGGTTTTATTTATCTATTTATTTAGTTGACTTACTGCATGTAAATCAATTCCTCCTTTGCGGTCCTGGCAGGGTGTCAGCAAGCGGGAGAATGCGTGGGAGCGGAGGCTCCTGAATGGTTGCACAGAACAATTCCCTGCCTCCTCTCTGGCTCGGAAAAACGGTTTCCCAGCAGTGGGTTTCCATATTGTTCCGCTGGAAGAAACAGAGCCAGGCATGTTCTTTCTGGGTCTGATCTTATCTGAAAACGCTCCCATCACCGTATTGCGTAGGTACGGGATGGCTGTGGAGAACTCTATTTTGGCAGTCTTCAGCAAGCTGTATGGGAGCTCTGATTTTCGCATACCCTGCAGCTCATTTTGTCTCCTTTACATCTCAACTTTTCTCTTTCTTTGATCTGAGAGAGACAGAGCTTCTTCCTTTATTCCCTTGTTAGGTTTCAGGCCCTGGAGGATTTATGATCATTGAGTCATGATCATACAGAATCCGATTCAAAGTCAGAGACACCTCTTTTCCATCTGCTCCCTCTGAGCAATAGGTTTCCAACCTGAACCTGACCTGAGACAGAGAAGAAAAGTGACACAATGAATATCAGAACGGAAACTGAAATTGCCCAGCCGGGAGGAAGATGTGTGAGAATAATCTTTTGCATCTAAACCAAAAAGGCAACTAGTCACCAGCCACTCACAGTGGGCCAGAGCCACAGTCTGGACTCACAGCTGGACCAAAACTCTCTCCTCCCTTCACTAAGGTGAAGTTATTGATATTTCTAAAACTAGGATCCCACTGACAGTGGGCCTGAATCAGTTCTGCAGTAGTGTTCAACCTGGGAGACCTTTCTCTACCTCTAAAGTCATGAACTTCTGTTGAAATCAAGCAATTAAGACTGGCTAATATGGATTCTTCCTGCTCTCCCTTGCTTCCTCATGAGAAGATCTAGGTGCCAGTAATATCATTCAGGAAAACCAGTGGTCTGGGACAGATGGGAGTGGAAAGAACCTGACTGAAATACATGTCCTGATGTGCTCCTCTTTTCCTTTATTTCATCCATATTTCTTCCCTTCCTTTCTGCTCCTGCATGCCTTCCTCACCCTCAAGCTACACAGCTGAACCTACCTTAAGGGTATCCATACATCTTACATCTAATCGGCTACAAAGAATATGTCAAGATTTTCCCCTGAACTCCTCTATATACTGTTTTGGTGCAGCTGAGCAAAAGATAGGGGCTGTAGGCACCCAGCAGAACAGTGCTGGTGCAGCCACACAGTCACTGATCTTTTCTGAGAAAGGGTCTTGTGGCTTAGCTGAGCCCGTGACAGGTTCAGATATGATCCTGCCCCTTACTAGCAAGCCTACCTTCAGAACAGCAAATTGGCAAACACACCAGGTTGGCTGGACCCCAGGCCTTCCTGGATCCTTTCCCTGACTTCTCATCATGCGTGTTTTAAATTACTGTTTAAATCAAAGATGTCAGTGATTCAGGCCAAAGGGTTTTGCTGAGAGGTAACCTCATACTTTTTCTCTGGCATCCTTCCTTGTGCTGATCCCAGCACTAAAGTCTCAGGGATCATGAAGGGGCTGGAGGCGGTACCATCCTATGCTGCATGGTCCATTTCTTTGGAGGACCAGAACATTTCAGCTAACATTTCTTGCCGTGAGAAGGACACAGCACAAAAATTACACACCAGATCCCCATTATTGTTTGACACATTGAGTTTGTTTGTTTGTTTGTTATTCTACAAGGGGTTGCATTACTTTCAGGGGTTTGGAAAGAGTTTGAGGTGGTTGTATGCAGCTATGTGAATGCTGTAGGCACTGTACTCAAAGAAAATTCACTTTTGCAGAGCTTTGGCTCCAGTAACCCAGCTAAACTGGTGTTTGCCTCCCTGGAGTGAGATCACCTCCTGCTGATGTATCATTGCATAGGGATGCATGCACCTACACCCTACCAGTGGTCCCACACGTGAGCTGAAAGAGACTTTCAGAGCTGCTGCAGACTGGGAGTGTGTTAGAGAATAGCCCAGCTCCTCTGAACTGGGACTGTGGGACCTAAGACCGAGGGAGAAGGAATCTAATAGCTGCTGCCAAACTCTGCAGGAGAGGGGAAATTCCTCGCTAAGCACAGTGGATATTAATGCATACCCCAGCAAAGACAGCATATCCCACCAGGGGCACTACCTTTACCATCAGTAATATCAGAATACAGAACAACCTCTTCTGGTTTGGAAGGTGTTTCACTGTCTGCAGCACTGAATTCCCCGGGTTGGTGAATGCTTATCACCCTCCCTAATTTCTGGGTCACAGCAATGCTGACACCCAAGATGCCTCTGGTGGGATGGCTGGCATGGTGGATTGGTATTATGTTTTGTTTCACATCCAAGCATTATCTGGCCAAGAGAGAAATGGGAGGTTCGTCATGCTGTAGACTTGCCCCTAGGCTGATGGATAAATTTAAGCATGTAAGTCAGAAACTTGCTTTGACAGAGCTCTGCTTGCACTTCTGCATTTACCCATCTCTCCCAAGGTCTTTCTATTTTCTCTCCCTTCTTACATGTCTCTCTAGTACAATCTCTACTGTTAAGCTGGAATTTTACAAGACTTAAGAGACCTTTCTATAAAAGCCCAATAAAAAAAAATGATTGTGGCTTTATAAAATGCACAAGCATGAAAAAAGTCAAAGCCATAAACTCATCTCCAGCTGAAAAGCCTCTACATGCAGACTAAAGCTCTCAGACAGGAGTAAGGTTCCTGGAGTTAGTCTGAAAGGTACGAATCACTTCAATTTCCATCCCTGGCAAAATGTTCAATCTTGGCACCTCAGCAGAGACCTTTACTTCCCTCATCCCTTACTTGATCATAGTATAACTCTGTTAGTTTCCATGCTTATATCCTCCTCACCAGTCCCAAAAGCCTTCCCATCCACTGGGAACTCCATCTCTTTTTGACACCTGGTTGCTTCTCTTCTCCTCTTTAAATGCTGAATCCAAACTGACTCAGCTCTGTACTGCAGCTATGTCCTATTCTTGTGGAGTTAACAGACTGGAAAATACAGACTTAACAGCGACCAAGAGTAAATATATAGTTATGTCATTATAGTTCTCAGTTGGATCCTTAATGCATTTTTTTTCTTTTATTAAAAAATGCCGTCATGCACTTGTCTCATATCTGCTTTCTGTGGTCAGTTAATGCTTTCCCTGGCATCCTAGGAACTTTCACAGAAGTATTCTGGTGAACCTTAAAACCACTCTTGTTCTATGAGATTCCCATGGATACATGCTGATTTTACATGACATCTACTCAGACATGTGGCTAGGACATCAGCAATATTGAAAAAAATACTACAATTTTCTCCCTCTTTCAGATAGAAGGCAACAAAAGAAGACAATCTTATCTCAGAGTTATCAGCCCTTTCTGAATTTCTGAGTGCAGTTACTCATCAAAAAATGAAATCACAGGCACCCCTACACCTCAGCAAAAGTTTAGCAGCAAAGTACTATTAGACAGATGGATCATGTTTTAAAGATTTCTTTGTATAACAAAATAGACATTAACAAATAATTCCCTGGAAACTACTGAAATTAAGCATTAGACCCAACTTTACGTAATTTTTTAAAATTTCAAATTTGGAGCCAGAATACTAGGCAAAATAGATCAACAAGCCCAAACAGCCCCTAATTTGAGAGAAGTTTGGAAAGAGACAAGAATCCACAATCACAGATGATTTTTCATCAGCTGACCTTCGTAAGAACACACTGACTCCTTTGTGAAGTAGAATCTGAGTGGTTTGGGAGGCCAATTAATTTATCCACTAATTTTCTAACTTAATCTACAGTGACTCTGAGATCAGGTTGTTGGAATTTTCTTCCTTCTTAAAGGAGAGTGCCCATGCAAAGCCCTCCTATGACTTACAGATAAAAAGGACGAGTTTGCTCAAGGAGAAGGCAGAATATCAGATCTAGTTATGGTGAGAAAACATTCATCTGGCACTTTGACTGAAGTCCACAAGACATCAGAGGAGTCTTGTTCTTCCATCTATTTTTTTTTCCTATTAGTGTTTCCCAGTTTTCTTGGAACAGGCAATTCCATTACCTGAGGTGGGCGTGGACTCCCCACTTCATCTTTTGTCATCTCTGCTGAGTTGGCAAATTAGTGCCAATGGCCAAAGGGCACCTTCTGTTCCCCTGGGGCATCTATTCTGTAAGAGAAGAGACATGGCCAAGAGTAAATCACACAGACACTCTGAGCAAGAAGTTTATCTCTAGGGCTCACAGCAATTCAATCAACCGCATATGTGATTAACCCCATTATGAACTCAGACCAGGAGAAGACTCCTAAAGAAACATCTCCGTACAAGGAGAGTATCAAGGTCTATGATTTCTGCCTAACATCCTGTTCTCTGATCATATGCCACCAATTCCCCATGCTTCCAGTCATTCCCATTTCACATCTCTTTCTCCAGAGAAAGCAATGAACTAATGAGATGTGAAGCAATCAAATTGGAGGTAATAATTAATGACAGAGCAGAAATTAAACTTGTGTGAGTAAAGGGAGATCTTCACGCAATGAAAAGCTAAGGAAGGATTAACTTGACAACACAGAGGTGACCTTAGAGCTTCTGTGCAAGCTTTTTTGGGAGAAACAGACCTGAGAACTACTGAAGCAGAGGTTAGTCCCTGTTTTGAGGTCTGTCACCACAAAAACGTTAACATCCCACACCTCCCTACCTTGATGAGTTAGATTTGAGGAGGAGAAACTCAGGTTTGATTTTGTACCATTTCTATCTGAAGGGTTCAGCCACGGGCTAACCTCCATGCCCTGTAACATTTCAGAGCAATCAGGGAAGACAGACAGATGGAAACACAGGGGGATGGAGGGAAGCTGATTTATATGCAGCTGAAACACAGCCGTGGGGCTGCTGCCAAACCATATAGATGTGGTGGCAACACAAACAGAGACACACAGAACAGCCTGTGCAAATATAAACACTGCCACACGTGATGAGGGTTCACCAAGTTCATGCAAACACCAGGGAAAGAAAAGAAAAAAGAGGCTTAACTAGAGGAGCAAGTGTAAAGATTATGTCAGGCACAGGAGTTCTGTTAAAACAAAACAAACAAATAAATAAAATAGCCCCTTCTCTTGTCCTGCAGAAGGGCACACTTAGATATCAGAAATTTGCAACAGAATTAAAGGACACAGTCCACCTTCTGGTGTTGCCAGGTGGTATTCTTAACACTCCTGTGCATAACAGTTGTCATTACCGATCAGTTTTCCTCTCCTATCTAGATCTTGTGGCTGGTAGTTTATTAAATCATATGGCTCTGATTGTTACGTTTCTTTCTCCACCAGCTCAGGGTTGTTTCCAAATGCAGATAGCTCATTACAGAAATCTGTCCAGGCGCTGGCTGCTCCAGCAAACTGGCATTTCTTCTCCAGCTTTCCCACGTGAATCTAGATCAAGTCCAGCAGAGGCTAGAAGTCATCATCCTGTTAGAAGGGACTTGCATGGAACAAATTTCTGGATCTGTGTATAGTCTCTAAAGGATAAGAATTGCAGGGTAGAAACCACTGAATTATTGCTGACTGCCATCCTAAGATGGAAGGGGCATGGAAATTAAACATTCAGCCACAGCTGAGGACATCTCCACCACCACGAAGACCTACTGGCCACAGATGGAATAACAAACCATATTCTTGCTTTGGAGTATCATATTGCAGAGATGCCAGTGTAGCATTTTTATCAGCACCAAACTGCAGAAAAGACTGGATTCCATATGGTTGGCTTTCCAGGATGGAATGCTTCTCTTTCACAGCAACAGCTATTGCAGCACTCTCCCTGTTGCACATGCCCCTTTATTCAAGCCCTGATGTCCCTATAACATCTGTCTTTTTGCTGCCATTCTTTGGCAGTCCCCAGGTAGAAATAGGGAATGAAGCCACTGAATGCCATCTGTAAAACCTTCAAATATTCCCATCAAAAGCTAAGCACTCGACAAACAAAGCTGTGGTGTCTTACCAAGGGTCCACAGGGACACCACGATTTCCTTTGGGCTGAGAGATTAGATGGTTGGAGTGTAGGACTGTAAACCAGAAGGCTCCCATCCAAGTCCAGCCACTGAGTCAAAGTCCATAACCACCTACAGGCCTTAGCCAAATAAAGCTGTAAGCAGAAAGTTATACCAATGAGTCTGATGAGACAAAGTGTCCTCTTGTTTGTTGCTGTCCATAACGCTGGCCTGAGCAGGCCACACTGGTTAGTTAAAATTGGTAGAGATATCCTTGAACAGCACGCCTTGCCATTTCAAAACCCTGAGCAATAGACACTCTTGCTGTTGGCATGCCCTTCATCCACCAGCAGAAGTTAGCTCCTGAGATGCAGAAAATATCCCAGACTTTCACTGCTGCAGTCTTACTTCTTTCAGGGGTGGTTCTCTCCTGAAGAAGGACAAGACTAGGAAGATGGAGGTTCACCTTTTGTATCTGTAATGCTCTAGTGTGATGGAAAGTATAGCAATAATAGCAGAGCGGCACAATTCTAAGCTGCAGCAAACGAGAACAAGCCCAAATGCAGCAGCCCTGGATGCAGAAACTAAGGAAATAAAACTGCTTACCTTCAGAAGGCCTCTGGTAGGCATGGATCTCCAGTGAGATACCATTACCTTCACTGCCAGCCCTTAAATGATGTCTGGGAAAGGGTGGACCCTGGCTCCACCCCTTCCTGTCACTCAGGTACTGTGCATGCACCTGAGCTCCCCTGGGTTGGCTCTGCCTTCTCACCAGGTGCTCCATCACTGGTTCAGGCTGACTCAACATTTCCACTATGGTATCCTATAGTTCCTTGTTTCTATGGAATCTTTTAGCCCATAGTGGGTTAGGTGCATTGCGCTGGCTCATAGGTGTCCTCCAGAGTTCCCTTCCAGCCCCTGTGATTCTGAGAATCTCCCTCAGGTACTGGTCAACGTGTATGCAATAATAAATAAAAATGCATGCTATGCTGTTTCAAGATAGAACCTTTCCTTCAGGTTCATAGTTTCTTGATGATTCTTCATCATTTTAAACTCACAAGACTTTCTCAGCAGTTGTTAGGCTCTGATGTTACCTCATCTACTAGATGTCTGTGCCTTTTGCTCTCCAGACATATTGAGAAATGAAAATGAAGTGACTATTGTTTTTTGCATCATATTTTTGATAAGGGGACTGAAGTGAACTCTAAAATAGAGCAGCAAAAAAGTCATTTGTTTTTTCAGAAATGCATCAAAATGTCTTCACATCTGTTTATATTCTCCAGGTCTAAATCTCATCTCCACAGGGACTGAACAACTCTGCTTGGATATTTGTTCTGACTCCTTGGGAAGGCTGTACAACCCGAAGCACAGTTCTTTTGGATACATCTCCATTCCAGAAAGATTACATTTCAATTTTTTTTTCTTTCTTTTTTTTTTTTTAATTTATGAAGTTCTGTCTGTAGTGCGAAGGAGGTTCAGTTGACAGTCCTGGAAATGCAGGTCTTCTGCTTAGCTGCTGTAGAAGCAATGTAGATTTCACCACTCCACCCACTGGCAACAAGACCTCAACTTGGAACATCAGGGGGAAAAAAAAAAAAAGAGCAAACAGAGTTCACTCTCTGTGACCAGAAGTTAGCTCCTCTGCTGTTACAATCAATAAAAGTGGCAGTTTTGAAGCAAAGGCAGATCAGGGCAAGTCTTGCTTACCCTCTTTGGATTAGATACCATCTGTTCTTCCATTAATAATCAGTTCCAAACACTCACATTTCACCAACTTTCCTTGGTTCCAGCCAGGAACCCTGCTAGCAATGATTCAGAGTTGCTCCCAAACCAATCACCAGCACCAACCTCAGTTCATGCAGTACTTTGAAGATCTGGAAGGTCGATAAGAATCCGTGCTTCTCTTGGTTACCCCACACACACCGTCCAGCTCTCACCATTCCCCAGCTCCGCTGGAATGCATAACCAAGCCAAGATTTCTATGATGCATTGGGCATGCGGGAAGGCCAGCAGTAAGCCTGACAGCAACCATGGCTTCAAATTAATAAAACAAAACAAAGGAAAAAAAGTTGAAAAACAAATTAAGGAAGACAACCAACTTCTATATAAAACTTTTCCATCTGGAATTTCTTCTGCAAATAAATATCTTTAGCTAAAACCCTTACGAGCACACAGACAGTACCAAAAATGTGTTTGGAAAGCAGGTAGATTGTTCTTAGGGTTCCATAGCCCTTCTTTTTAATCATTTGCAGATAATTTTGTTCATATTTTGTCCCCCCCATTCTTCACAGGAGTCCCCTGTGAGCATCTACAAATTGACCATGTTTTATCTTCCTTGAAATTCATTCTTAACACTTTCTTTCTTAATAATGAGGAAGGCAATCTGAGCACTTATTATGTTTCTGAAGTACATGATCATTCTGTTTCATTTTTCCCATTAGTCAGTATCCCAGTATACATTCATCTGTTCCCTTTCTTTTTGTTTGTATAGTTTATAGGGCAATCTAGTATTGGTTTATGAATGAATTTCACGAGAACCAATGAGCTCTCATGAATTCTCAAGTGAATCCTGTTCATAACATTTGTTTTAAATGTTTTACATTTCTCCTCCTCTGGTTCAAGGACAGAAAATCTATTCTGTGAAAAACATGAGGTTTGGAAAATGTTTTTAAGGAACGATGGGGATGACCAGATGAGAGAATGGTTATGAGTGATTCTTTTTTCCCCACAAATGGCCATTAACAGGTATTTGTAGGTGTTGGCAATGGACATACAGGTAAATGAATGGGAATCTTTGGTCACCAACACTGTTCTTTTCAATAGAGCTTGTGTCACATGGGTAAAGAGTGAAAGAAGGTAAAATCTGAAAGGGAACTTAGAACTGTCCTCCTACTGTATAACTTCAAGCCCATTCTGTCCAGGCTAATTAAAACCTTTTGGAATTAAATGTCTTTCAGACATAGAATCATTGTTTCAGTAATCAGAAAAGAGTGAAGACTTGTGTGGTATTTACAGCTGTCAGTGATTTCATGAGCTGTTGTAAACATCCCTGCCACTTAAAGATCATGAAGCATTTTGAGAATACATTGGCCATATACTGTCACGGTCAGCGCCTTTTTAGTAGAAATGAAAATGTACTTAAGATCCCATGGCAGGCTGTGATGGATTGGTTTGCGTCGTAAAAAGTGAAATGCTTTAATAAAAGCATACTTTATGAGTCTAGCTGTTAGCCATGGGGGTGTCATCACACTGTAACCTTCCAGTTCTTGTTTTCTAGGAAGAATCTAAGGCGACCGGACCAGTAATTTATTACAAAGACAGGTGCTGAGACAGCAGAGAAGAAAGAAAGAAGAAAGATGGAGAGATGGACATACTTAACTACAAGATACTGTTTGCCTGGGCTACAATTTTTTTGCACACCAGATGTCTGTATGGTTCAGGCTGACAGCACTGAAAAGGGTGGGAAGTTTAATGTTGCTCAGAGACAAATAGAAGAGGAATACATAAAACAAAAACAAGACTGACTTTGCTGTGTATTTCCTATCAACTCACTTCACCAGTAAAACTTGGGTCTTTCCAATGAACAGCATACCATACACTAACACTTTCCCATGCAAATGTGTTTGGGGTCCTCCTCCCAGCTTGATCAGACCAACTGAAAAACTGATTCTAATTCAGTAGGCCTAGGGAATTGTAAAATGCACTTCTCTAATTAGTTTATCAGTTTGAGAGCGAAGGACTTGAGTGAAGAAATATAATGATGTCAGTTCTGTGATATTTGAGTAGGCTTATTTACATTCCTCATCTTACACTTTTTTTCTTTTTCCACCCATCTTCTTCTCTTCACTTCTCTCCCCTTCCCCCAACTATCACTGTTTCTTTCTTGCTTCCTGCCAAGTCCATCACATACCTGGGGTCAGCTTGACAGTTCTGCAGATGGGTTGACAATGCTGCAAAACAGTCGGTATGAGATGTTCCTGTCTGGCCTACAGATGGGAGACTCATAAACACTTGATACACCCAGTCGCCCATTACTGGTTTAACAGTTTTTTTATTGGAAAGCCAAAAACTTCCCCAGGCAACGCAAGTAGCTGCCATGTGTTCAGGATACTTAACAGTGCCTCTAAAAATTCACGTGTTTTCATGCTAGAAGAAAAAGTGAGATTCTTTCCTTCCTTGTATGTTTTCAGTGGTTGAGAAACAGTTCAACTACACAGGCTGTTCTGTGGGTATTGGCAGGTTTTGCCAATTGGATGTGTGCAAGTGTGAATGATGCTTTTTGTCTTAAGTCATTCATATTGACTGCATTCAGAACATTCTGCGTCAGTATCTTCTGGCCCTGATGATACCTCATCACAGCTCCTCAGAGGCACCACCACTTAATATGCCTGAGTCAGAGCACAGAGTAAGCAATGGAAAAAGGATGCTTCATACCTCCAGAGCTTTGCTCAGTCCTGCACAGAGCAATGGACTTATTTGAAGCTTGACTGTCTTCAAGTGAGATATAATTAGGAGCCTCCTTTTCCCAGTGTGATTCCAAGTGTGAGCTTAGGGCATCTATCTCTGCATAAAAAGAAAATTGCAGGGCAGTTCTTCCACGTGTGGGGCCTAAAAGCTTTCTAATATCCCACTGGAATAATCAATCTTCTTTAATTCCTCTGGCTAACCAGAAATGAAGACCGTCAAACAACTACAGGTGCTTTAGGGAGCAGGGAACATGATAAAATAACCCTTAATCCTTATTTTTTTCATTAAGTGCTAGGAACCAAACACCTTTATGCTGTCTGATGGCACTCTGAAGACAAAGGGCTTCAGCAAAGACCACATCAGCTTACAATGGTGGAGGATTCCAGCATGCTTTTAGAAGGAAAAAGCCCATTACCCTTGGTTTTCTGGCTGAATTACTGCAGAGAAATTGCATTCTTGTTTCTGAACCCCTTTTGTGGTCTGAGATTGACAGAGCATCATTCCTTGCACACCGAGAATACTTCAATGGTGTTGCTGCATGCCACCTTCTGTCCCAGCTATAATCACATTTTTCTGTATATTATGTATTTAACTCCCTGAGGAAACTAAAAAGTTTTGCAGACCTCAGTGAAAACAAACTGGCTTCTCAGTGAGACAGAAATGAAGTGTGCTGAGAAAAGAACACCTCTAAAGGGAAATTCAGACTTATTCCCTGAGACTTGTGCCAAATTACTTGTAGCCTCAAGGTCTTGGTGGCCAGCAGAGACTACATTACTTTATTAAGAAAAGGCTAGAAAAAAATGGCTGTAAGTGCTAAAATGCATTGCATACACAGTGTCACTCCCTGACCTCAAACAGTTTGAATCGCCAGCCCTCCAGAAATATATTATATAAACAAAAAACATCTAGAGAAGAAACATGGAAATGCATTCCACATAGAAAAGACACATAGTAAGGAGCCCTCTGATGTAGAACATTAACAGCTAAAATACAAGACCTAAATATAAAACTGCATTTGAAATATGGTAGTGCCTGATGACCTCATCATACATACTCCCCAAATGAGGGATTTCAACCCCTTTCTGAACAACATGCCCAGTTTGTATTAAGTGAGTTGTTCCCGGGATATCTTCAAGGGAACTCCTTGGATTACTCATTAGATTCAAATCTTGGCACCCGCATCACTATGCTGCTGATTCAATACCCAAGCCTGAAGAACAGCCAGTGGACAGAACTGTCCACTCACTGCAGCAGGGCTCCATGGACAGCAAAGCAGCAGCTGGGATTTCCAGTCCCAAACTGGAAACTGACTCAGACCACCTTCATGCTTGAAGCCTTAGTGTCTTCATACCAGAGCCTGTTCTTCCTTCAGATTTATTGAATGTCTATGACACTGGAACCAGCATGTGCAACCTGGGAGTGTCTGTCTCTGCCTGTTCCTGAAGAGCATTTTATTTAATGAATAAGTTTCTATCTAGTTATGCCACATTAAGAAAACTAATAGGCTTCAGACCCCATTGTCATCCTCATTATTAATATGGGAAATATTTCTACAAAGAAAATGTATCCAGAAGAGCCTAATGCATAAGAAGTTATACAAAAGCTAGTTTTGGTGGCAACTTTATGTATGCAAGCTGGCTTTACAATTTTGTTCTTTTTCATAAAAGGCTGCATCATCTCCAAAATATTGCTGAAATATTTGCCTTAAAAAAGCATAATTCCTGGAAATCTGTTTCTTCTTCTGTTAGTTGAAAAAGGATGAAGAAAATAGTCTGTGTTAGTAATTCATTTATTCACAACACAGCACAAAGGCCTTGGGGTCCTCTGCAGTCTTGTCAAGTACTTCTTATTGTTACTTACACTGGGAAAACAACTTTTCTGTCTTCCTAAATGTGATGCAGGAGAATGTTTATGTAATAAATCAGATGGTGAAGGCTGGAATGACTCATTCTTATCTATACTGAGGTTCATCTCAACAGTTTCAGCCAATTATTAGTTAGGTTCCTAAATCAAGCAGCTTCAGTTAAAGAAGGTGGCATTGCCAATCTGGAATATGCTCAACCTCTGGAACAGGCTAGGATGAATATTCCTTAGAGATACATATCTTTCTCCAATGTCTAAACAGATATCTATACAGCAAAAAAATACCTAAATACTAGGCAGTTTTAAAATTAGGTGAGTTTAATCCCACATTCAGACTGAATTCCTGTGTAACATTAGCCATAGCACTCCCTGGATGAATTCATTCATTTAAAACAGCTCTGGATTTGTAATCCTTTCCCACATTTCCAAGTAAAAGAACTACATATGTTTCTGCAAGAGTGAAAGACAGAGAAGGGCCCACTGTGGCCTTCCTTACTTCTGCTTTATCAGGAATTGCTTGCCATGAGATGCAAAACAACTCTATATCCTTCAGAAAGCATTCTTTTTCAGGACAAGCATACCTCACAAGTAAAGTTATCAACTTTACTTCCTGCATTCACATTTTTGCACTTCTCACTTTTATGAGACCAAATGGTTGTTTCTCCTCCTTTTCATTTATACCCTGCAGTGGCATTTCTCTGCTTCTGCCTTTGACCCAGGGAACCTGAAGACCTCAAAAAGAAAGGGAAAAAAAAGTTCTGACCGCTAACTTAGTCATTCCTAACCTCAGCAGTCATAGGTGACTAAACTGAGACCAGCTTCTCACTATTTCATCCTGCTCCTTCAGCTTGGTCGCTGGTAAACTCCATCCCTTTTCCTCTTGGTGGGAGTTCTGGGGACTTTCCCACCCTGTGTCACCGCATCTGTTCACTAAAGCCACAATCTCACCACAGCCTCATTTGTCAAACGTGTTGTGTAAGATTCAGCCTTGTGGGTTTCCTCTGGAGTAAGAAGACAACAAAAATCTTCTGTGGGAGCAGAAGCACCAGCCTGTTCTCTCAGAGTGCACTAGAAAGGGACTTTGGCCCCTTCATGTCTTAGCCATTTCAGAGTTTAATCTTAACTGGATTTACAGAACCTGGAGGAAGATGCTCAGAAATGCTCAAAGTACACAAAAGAAGCCATTTTAGTACTAGTGGCCCAGCTAAAAACCAGGGTATTGCCACAGATAGACATCCTCTGGCTGCCCCTCACCTATTATCTGAAGATGAGTGGCTCCTGATATGTGCTTGGAGCAAGTCCCACTTTCCAGCCCCGTTCCTAAACCTCTGCTGTGTTCCCTAGCTGTTCTCCCTGTACTTCTAGCAATCCCTGCAGTTCCTGAGTGTGGCAGTGCCAGATCCAATAAATGAGCCTTAGTAAACTCCTTAATCTCTGTCCTGTTTCACGCATACCATGTGGAAGGAGGCTCAAGAACAGATGCAGGTGATGGGACATCAAACATCTAATCTGATGGGAGCAAAATGTAGAAGGACAGTGAGGCTGAGGTTTTATATGGTCACCCATCTCCATACAGCCTTCAGCAGGTAAGAAAGCTTCACTACACAACATGGGGAAACCAAAGGAGGGCATCCAGTTCTCACGGTTAGCATGGAAGCTTCTCCCACTGTGTTTAAGCAAAACTGTTTTGTGGACTAGAGTTATGTGTAAATATCTTGGCTTCTCATCAAGTAACATTTCTCACCTCATTTTGTTAATGACAACCAGGAGGGAGGTATTTGGTATTCCTTGTGAACTCTCATGGCAGTTCCAGGAAGGGCATATTTAGTGTTTGTCGCCCATCCCAGGCAATATTCAGCTTACAGCATCTGCCAAGGAGCTGGAGGATTGTATAAGGATACAAGAGTAACTGAGCTGGGTCTAACCACAAGTCCATCTAGCCCTGCAGCCCAGGGAAAGTAGGAATGGCACAAGTATATATGCTATTTCCCCCAGGGCTGACTAAACATATTTAGTCTCTGCATATTTGCTAACTCTCAGTGAATTGCTTCCTCATGTACTCATCCATCCTCCACCAGAAACTTTTTCTGCATCGGTGACATCCTCCATCCTCCTTTGGCTAGCTCTGACCCTGCATCTCCAGCCCCATTTGATGTACAACTCGTGGATGCCAACCTCAGTCCCCCTTTCCTACCACTTCTAACATACAGCATCTGTGAGCTGGAAGTGGTGAAAGAGTTAAAACTCAGCCCTTCAGCCAGCACACTCCAGTGCTCCAGCCACAGAGTATGTGCAGAGATAATGCTCCACACATGTTCTGTACTAGACAGGTATGCAAGACAAGATAGCAATCAGCTGACACGTTTTGTAGTTACAAAGGCTGAGAGTGCTGAGAACTCCTCATGCACCGGGAGAAATGCTGCCGAGCACAGAGGAAGGAGAGGGCTCAGCACAACACCAAGTTCTGCTTCGGCTCTGAACAACTGAGAAAGCTTTCTTTGGGTTCTCCTAGCTGTAAGTGTGTGAATAGCTGAGGCTGGGGTAGAAGTTGCCCCCTGCCCACACACACATACACACACACAATCTTTTCTTCCATCCATATCTCCCCGGGGCAACTGAGTTTCTGGTTAAACCCAGTGCTGAGTCACTGACAAATAAATTCAAACCAATATGAAAACCTTCCTCCTTCACAGCAATCCAAAAAAGTACAAATGAGCAGAAGAGATGGAAGAAAAAGAAGTGACGAAGCTGGGAGTCCTGAAGAGGGTCCTACAGGATCTATCTCAGCACCTTCTCTCAGGCAACAGCCTGCCCCAACAAAATCAGAGCCATCCCTTTCCTGACACCCCTGCCATACAATGACAAACCAAAAAAGGCTAATGGTAGTTCCTGAGAGATGCCAAGCAACTTTCCTCTTCCACATCCATCAGGAGACAGCAAAGCTTTGCACCTGGTAGGGTGAGATCTTCTTGGTCTTGGAGGGAAGATCCCGTTTTATGGCTGAAGATGAATTAAAGCCATCTGAGCCCTTGTCCCATGCTGTGATGGGTGGCAAGGCTGCTGTCTGAGCTGTTCTGGCCAATTTTTACAATGCTGCCATTATCCATCAGCCATCTGGTAGGCGTAGCCTCTGTTTTTTCTGCACCGAACCCCATGTTGGCAGATGTTAGATGGAAAGGAAGGTTGGCGGGCAGAACAGGGATTTGACATCTTGTCCCTTTTCCCCTTTGCTAACATTCCTTTGGCTTGTAATCCTGACAAACCAGCAGACTGTTATCAGATAAGTTCTCTGCAAGGACATGGCTTCACATGTTTTTCATCCTTTTCTTTTAAGACTTCAACAGCCACACTCAAACCGATTTCCCAGGAGTCCGCAAGGAAAAAACTTTTCAGTAAAGCAACTAGGCAAAATTCTGGTTTTAGCTTTGTTTCTTGTAGGAAGGTGGAAAGGACGCATCCTCCAAAATGTCCTTAGGGGTCTCTGGTATTCTTGGTTATTTTAAAAACTCTTATGAGCATCAAGGGCGATGCAGCGTGTGTCTGGTAAAGGAGAGCAGGAGGAGGAGGGAAGCTTTCAACAGGTTGCAGCTGCACAGGTTTCACATTCAGACTGCCCCACAGCCCTTCTTCCTGTAAGGAAAGGGTGCATTCCCCATCAAATATGGCCCGATTGCCTCAGCTGATGATGCTGATTGCTGTTATTCATTATTTTAAGGCTCAAAGAAGGGATTAAGGTCCCACTGTTCTCGACACTGGATTAACAGAATAAGGATGAGACGATCTCCGGTAACCAAGCCCAGCAGGAGAGGAACTCCCGACAGCCAGCCCCTCTGCTGGGTGAGCAATCCTGGGGGCACTGGGCTGAAGCTAAAAAGTAAATGGAGAACCAAGTGAGCAGATTCACTGCCCGCACCACAAGGCTGTGGATGCAGCAGAGCTGTGCTCCTCTCCAAGCAGGCCTGGTGGCTTCTGCCAAGGGCAGACTCATCGAGAAGCTTGTCCAAAGACAGTGTGTCTCGCTCTCCGAGTTTAACGTGACGCCTTTTGGTCTCTGCAATTCCCTTAGCACCTCTCAAAGGCTCATGGATTTGATTTTGGCAGCTGTTCAGTGGGCCACATGTTCGGCTGATCTGGATGATGTGATTGTTTTTGGGAGGACTTTCCAGGAACATTAAAATTGCCTGGAGGACGTGTGTAGCTGGCCAGAGCGGGCTGCTCTGAAAGCAGAAACACGTCCAACTGTGACGAGTGCCGGTCCCAGGTGCAGTCTGTTGGTTGTATCATTTCTTCAGCAGGGTGTGCCTCTGCATCCCACCAGGACAGGCACTCTTGACACAAACCCACCCCAGGAATGGCAGCTGGAAGGAGTCACTCTGGTCTTGCATGAGGCATGGGAGTCCTAGTTTTGCTCTGACAAAAGAGGAAGAAGAGGAGGGAGACGCGAAAGAGCAGCCTGGACCTGAATCCCTGGCCTGAGGGCAGGCTTGCAGCAGCATTTGTTGGCTTGCTTAAGGTGTGCACATGGCAGCACTGGGATGCTGTTCCTGCTACCTGCCCAAATCACTGCCTTCCTCCAGCAATGCTTGGCATTTGGACTTCAGAAATGCATCCCAGGGAAGTGGCACTGAGAAGTGATGAACTGAAGAGCAGAGCACTCATGAGGGTTTTCTCCAGAGGAAGGAAAAATTAAGACTCTCTTGAATAAGCTGGGAGGAAAAATAAGGGATGACTCCTTCCAGCAGAAGGATCTTGTGGCTGAACAGCAGCACAAGGAGCTGCCATGAGCAGGAGCGGTAGAGCCTGGGATCAGTATCACCCTGGCTACGACTAAACAGAGGCATGGGGTGCACTGCTCTGGCAGTAGCACTCTCAGATCAGATGAAGTAGATCCTGTAATGCACAGATTTCCACTGTCATTCTTGGCTGATAATATGTTATGAATAGGGATCTGCTTTCAGGACAGTTTTTCTGCCCTCGGGAGAAAAAAAATAAAATAAAAGCAGGTAGTACTGTGCCAGCTTCTCCAGACACAATGGAAAATGACCAGTGACAGGTGGCCTTCTAATTGAGGCCACTAGAGTACAGTGAGCCCAATCCCTTCCCTGTCTGCTTGACCCTTCATCCCAGACTCAGTCTTTTCTTCCAGTGCTCTCCTGGCAATCTCTCAGCATCCTCCTCTACAGACCTGTTTGACCTCCCAGGAGGGGCACAGACAGACCTTCCAAGCAGAGGAAACTTGAGTTCAGATGGGGATACCTTTTGCAGGAGCAAAAAAAAAAAAAAAAAAAAAAAAGGCAAACTTCATACAAACACTCATGGCATTCAAAACCTCCTTGGAGGCTCATCACATTTCTTCCCTATGTGTAATGTGCTTCAGCAAAACTCATTGTCCATCAAATCCATGTGTCCAAGCTAATGTTGTAGGAATCCTGGAGCGCGTGTGGAATTGATTGCATTTTGCTGTTGGATATGTTAGCTAAAATGCAAATTAGCTGTCACTCTTGGAACTTACGCGGTATCGAGCTTTACTGTGCTTCCCTTTTTCCCCTCGTGTTAAATACACCCATGTGGGAAGGATGGCCTTTCCTAAGCACCTAGTGATGCTGATAGCTCAGCCAGGCAGTGAGATTTGGCTGGGCCCATCTGTTTATAATAGCTTACAAATCTCATCACTTACTTAAAAACTATGAAAAACTACGAACCACACACATATGCTGCTAAATCATTTGGCTCCACGTGTCTGGGGGAGCCCACCAAGCCTAAGCAGAGTGCAGAAACCCAACAGAGAAATGGATGTCAGAGTAGGGTATGAAAAAAAGACTGACAGTCAGGGGAGTTAGCCCCTGTACAGCTAGAAATCTGTTTGGAATTGTCTCAGGTAGGAGCAGCAGCCCATTTCCTTACAAATCTTTGGTACAGAACTGTCAGATACACTTTCTCTATGCTATTATGCACTGCTGCTGGCACCCAGACTCTGGCCCCACCAAAACCCAGGAACACTCCAGGTCTCAAGTACAGGTCCTCCTCCAATGAGCTGTCATGGCTGCACCAGAGAGAGTTCCTGCCTTTCCTATCAAGACCTGATGGATGGAAGTGTTTTTTCTTTTCTTTTTTTTTCTTTTTACTAATAGCAATTACAGCAAAACAAAATGAATTGCTTGTTGCAAGTTTGGGTTACAATAAAGCAGCTGATGCTGGATCTCTTGAGAAAATTAATGCAGCTCAGCCTGGAGAACAACGTGACTGCAAGAGCAGTGGCCAGCTGGAAGGCTGCAAACAGCCCAGTAAAATGGCAAGGCTGACAGTTACTACCTTTTCCTGGCTGGTTGTGTATCTCATGCTAAAGAGAGGTGACAACCTTTGGTCACTTAATGGGGTTTAATCACAAGCAGAGCACTCAGTGTGAGAGCCCAGCCTCCCAGAGCTTGGCATGCTCTGCTGCAGTCCCATAAAGCACTCCATGCACTGCGGTGCTGGACATGGGTGGACAGACAGAGCACAGCATTGGGAAGGAAGAAGGTTTGAGAGCTGGAAGGAAGATTTTGGAGTCAGCACTAAGATCAGTGCAGCATGCAAGATGAGTGTGCATGCAGGTGGCTGCAATGGGCCTAAACTGCAGGCACTACTCTAAAAAAAATCATGAAAACTTGGGCTTGTCTCATGCAACCACCCAGCACTTGTTGCAAGAAACCATTTTCCGCAGCTGCTCCCTCTCTATTTGAAGTGTGCTGCTTGTTGAGGAGCTTAGCTTTGCACCACTGGAGTCAAAGCTTGAGAGATAATGCGAGACAGAAACATAACACACTGTACAGTTGTCTACAAGGCACATCTGGATACAGCGTAAACCTCATCTCTTTGTCAATATAATACTATGCATTTATTTCTCCCTCTGGGAAAAGCAAAAACAGTTCAGGTCTGAGCAACAAAAACAACAACAAGAATATCTACAACAAAGCCATGATTAGCGATGTGGAAGCGTTGCTATAAGAGGAAACCATGCACAACATGGACTGTTTTAGATAAAGTAGGTGAAACATACAGTTCAGTCCAAAACAGAAGCCAAAGCCCTCTCAGGCCAAGTTTTTCCCATAGATGACTCCTATGGGAAAGAAAGAGAAGCACCAATCTGCAGGAGTAATGCTCACAATCAGTGTGGGTTACACCCCACCCGCTCCCTTCTAGATGTGACCCAGACAAAGTTTCAGCAGGTTCAGGGGGCTGCTTCCCTTTCCCACTCTCCTGTCCTGGTCACCTACGAAGTGGTTGATGTGACAGCTTCTCCAGTACTCAGCTGAGCAAATATCCCATCCCACAAGCATGACCATACCAATACACCTCCTAATTATCACCATCCCTCCTGCATTTCACACATGAAACTGGTCACCCTCATCTAGCAGTAAGCATCCCATATACTTTTCCTGCTGCCATGCCACCACCGTAGGTTTCACAAGAAGTTGACACCAGCTTCTCCTCTCCTCATATGGTCCACATCCCGCAGATTACATGCAAGCACAGATGGCCCTTCATTGTGTGTTAATTGGGGACTGTTCCTTTTTATCTGGTCACTGGAGCTTGTCCTGGACTTCTCTTTGATTTCAGAGGCTTTTGTATGAAGCTACCAGGCAGAACTGAAGGGCTGGTCAACAAGACCTTTGTGAATGCCCTGAATTGCGTGAGCTGTTGGGGCAGCCTGTAGCTGTGCAAACATGCTAATGGCTTTTAAAGGCTCTTACACTATTGGAACAGAGCTTTGGGGTTATGTGGGATGTATAGAAATTTGACCCAACAAGGAGGAAAATGGATGTAGAGTAGGAGAGGCTATGTTCCTCCTACCTCATCACGTCTAACAAGACCCTGAGCATCAGGGGTGAGTAAGCCCAGCATGTGCTACAGGCCAGTCACAATGAGCAGTTTTTATCACCCATTTCTCAAAGCCATGTAATATCCACGCACCATTCTGCTCTGCTCTGTCTGGGTGAATGAATGGGAAAGCATCTGCTCAGAGCAGTCCATGCCTTCACACAAGCATTTCTCAATCAGAACCTGGCTATAAAGCATAGGCCAAGATGTTGCACACAGAAATATGATCATTTTGGGTGCCTTTGAATGACCTTCTCAGGCTGCTACAAGTCCTCTCTCTTCTGCTTTCCTCCATTTCTAAACTACCTCACCTCTACTGGTTGAAGCAGTCTGAAGCACAGAGAATGGTGAATGGAGGGCAGAAGAAATGGCTGCTGTACATCAGCCAGAAGGCAAGCATGGATGCTGCAGATGTTGCAGAAGAGCTCAATTGGATGTGTGGGGAGAACAAAGAGAGTCCTCCTCAAGCCATTATAGTCATGGTGATGGAGCAGGGCCTCCCACAGCAAGGGAACAGGGAGGAGGAGAGGAAGATTCTGAAGCAATGATGAGGAGCTCCAGCAACAGCAGCCCCCTCACATATGTCAAGCTCTTAGCAAGAAGCAGGCTTCACAAACTCTGCAGCACACCTGGCCATGCCCCATAATGTAGCATCCCATAATCTCCATTCCCCACGTGAATGTAATCTGCCAGCAGTCTGTGGGAGGGTGAGCTGACAACATGATTCTTTCCTACCTCAGCCTTTATGAGGGAAAGTAACTCTTAGCTATGACATCCAACACCTAATAAAAAATTGCCTTACAGTCTTCTCACAGTCTTTCCTGGGACCTCAGATTGCAGTTACACGTAGGCACAAAACCTGGTGACAGTGGCAATTCTCATGCAGGTGGAGCTATGAGTGAACACTTCCCACTGCAGGGACATCTTTGACAGAGGAACAAATTGTCTAGTTATAAAACATTGTGCAGGCATTCCTTAGATGGCCATGACCAAACCTCCACATCCCTGGAATGAGTGAAACAAGTGAGCAGGCCTTCCACTCTGCTGTCAAGCAGTATCTCAGCAAGGGAGCTCTCTTCTGCCCTCCACACAAGCATCCAGGCATCATTAGCATTGCTAGCGTGTGGAAGTCCTCATCAAGAACATGACCTCATTGTTTCTGCGTCTGCATTAATGCAGCTTAAAGATGGTCTCTGCCCCCACAGAGCCCATAATCACGTGTAAAAAGCTGCATGGGGAACACAGTCTGATTGAGAGAGAGCATAAAGGAATAATAAGATAATACAGTAATATGTCCTTGGCCTGTCTCCCTTTCCTCAGTGTGTTACTCTCTTGACCCTGATGATGTGATGTCTCATTTACAGTTCTAGAAATGCAGGCCATATATATCCCTGTAAGTAAGAGATCAAGGACCACGCTCTGTAGTCTGATTGGCAGAAGGCAGCCCAGCTTGGCTCGTAACTGAATTCCTTTCCCTTCTCTGTGCCACAGTAGTCACCTTCACAATCCTGACAGAGAACAGTCCCTGGCACACAATGTTTGCCAAGCCAAGCCCAGAAAATGCAGGTGGGAGCTGGCCAATGAAAAGGAAAAGTCTGTTATCCCCACTGTATGAGATCAAAATGTTGAGATGAGTTGCCTGTGACCACAGAGAAAGTTAGTATTAGAGATGAGGCTGTCCTTTCCAAGGGTCAGACAAGTATTTTTCAGATTAGAATCAATCCTTAGTGCATATCTATTGCTTTTTTTAACATATTGTTCGGAATGTTAGCACTTAAGGTTCAACCTTATAAGAGGATCTAAGCACATACATTCTCACTTGCAGAGCTGCATGCACAAGCAGGTCTAGTCAAGTTGCAAAGAATACCAGCTGTGCATGCAAACAATCACTGCCAAAGACCATCAAGTCTTTTTTTCAGTCTTTTTTTCTACCAGCTTATGGTTGGTGCTGCACACGGTGCCCTAGCAAAGATGGCCTGCAGCATTCAAGCAGAAGCATCTTTAGGATAATTGAGCTAGCTCCAGCTGAGCCCCATACATTCAGCCACAGTTTCTAGTGCTGCACTAACTTCCAAGCTGAAGAGCAATCATACCAAGCCTTCACCAGTAGTAGTTTTGGACACCCTCAAGCTATGCTTGAAGTTAGCCCACCACAGACATTTATCCTCAGGGCCATGGCTTAAACCATAGGGAATTTGGACCTGGGAGCACTCAGTAGCACAGGGATCCCACAAATCATTTCTCCTTTGAATTAGGAGGCAGCATTTGTCACACCTCCGTTAAACAATTATAATTAGCAACTTAGAGCTGTAAGATCACATCGCCTAGAGGTGAGGCTTTACCACATGTGGCTGCAATGGCTGAAGCATAAGGCTTCCTGCTCACACTTCTGTTGCTTCTTGCTGTTGTGGAGTGTCTGCAGCAACAGAGGGGGGATGGAATTTATTTTTTGGGTGATATAAAGTGAGTGGGGAACAGTGAGAAGAGAACTGCTTATTTGACCTTGGGTGCTGGGAGAAAGCATAACACAGAGTCTGTATAAAGTTTCCTCTTGAAGACAAATAATAATAATAATAAAAAGTCTTTTTGTTCCCCTACCAGAAAGGACTGTAAAAATCTGCTCCTGCAAAGCTCAAGTGGATTCACAGCCAAAGCGAGGTCATTCAGAAACTGCTGCCAGGTCAAGTTTTCGCTTTGAACATTTTCACAGTTAAAGGAGGATCCAGGACATGTAAGAAAACACAGCCCTACACTTTCCACTTGAAATTGCTTTTAGCTTGAACTGTAAGGTGCAAAGAAGAGAGCTGAACTGGTTGGGGATTGGGGGTAGGAGGAGGAAGGGGGAGGCTGGAGTGGCAGGGCTTGGGTGATTTGTTTATCTAGAAAATCTCTGCATCTGCTCTTTTCAGTGAAGTTCCCATCACTTTTTTTTTACTCCATTTTCCAGCTGCACAGCACAAAGCACGGGCAGGTCAGCAGCCTTGCTGAAGATCACAGAGTGAGTCAGTGGCTCTGGAGAGATCAGAGCCAGGAGCCCACTGTGTGCCAGCTCTTTGTGCTTCCCTCTGGTTTGAAAATTCATTTCAACCCCAGGTGCTAAAACAAGGTGAAGCAGGACAAATTCCAGACTGCGGCTTTGGCGGAGGCTTCTGAAGGAGTTGGTGAAAATGCCACCACAGTGCTGTGACACCAGACAGCGTTCAGTCATATTCGTGCTCAGGGGTAGCGGGACTTCTGCATCTGCTGCTCCATGATTATAGCTCCAATAGCATTTAATCCCACTGGTCTGTCACAACAAAATCTGACAACACTGTGGGTTTCTCAAAGACATAATATTTCTACAACGCATTATGAAAACCATCAACCAGAAGGAGGAGAACACCTGCAATAAAGAACCCACTGTAGGATGAAAAGAGTTGCGACCTCCCAGACGAGGCTGCCCAGGGCCCCATCCAACCTGGCCTTGAGAACATCTATGGATGGGGCATCCACAGCTTCTCTGGGCAGCCCGTGCCAGTGTCTCACCACTGGGGCATGCATTTGCCCACAGTATTTTAGCTGCAGGCACACCCCTCAGCCCTGCTGTCATCGCTTCTTTTCCTTAGGATGCATATCACGCAGGGAGGGAACATGCCCACACATAAGATAGGTGACATCTTCCCTGACTGGACAGTGATCTGTTAAAAGAGACCTCAGCCTTTTCCCATAAATTACAATGCCTTTGTGCTAGCGTTAATTTGAAGTTCTAGCTAGCTATAAGTTTTAATATGTGAAAGGACTGTGGAAAAAAAAGGAAAGAAAAGAATGATTTAGAGAGCTGCTTGTCTCCATTTGCAAAAAAAGAAAAGTGTGTATGTATTTTTATATATATATATATAAACACACACATATATATAGCCTTCAGCAGCAGAGATCCTGATTTATTATTGCAGAATCCCTTAGAAACAACGGTTGACAAGGGAGAAAGTAATTTACAAGTCTTGAGATACACTGATTAATTGTGGCTGTCTTGCACAATGATACTGGGGTCTTTTACTAGGTGGTTACCCAAGGGTACAGGACTGATGTGAATAGATTATTACCAGCAGGCTGCTGGTTAACAGTGACCATGGAGCTGTTTATGAGCAGGGGGCTCACTGGTATGAGCAGGATATTCATGAACAGTGCACTACAAAATGGTTCGTTGTTGTGGTCATGTGCCCTGGGCTGCTCATATTCGTGGGTGCACTTGTGTGGGCACGTTCAGTATATTTAGAAAATAAGGGCATTGAAGCACTTGCTTTCTGAAGGGGAAAAAAAAAACAAAAAAAAAACACAGAGTAAGAATAACTCCAACTGTGCAAATATTGGAAAGAAAGGAGAACATCTCATTCCCTTTTTAACAAGTTTTTAAATGACAAAGCAAAAGATGTGAAATGCTGGGCAGAGCCATTGCCCGGGGTCCCCAGCAGAAGGCTGCTAAACTAATAATCTTGCTTTCCTGACCTTGCAGCCTTCTAACAAATCCTTTCTACTTTAGCAGGATTTGTTTCAGAGAACTCAGCTCTGTAATCTGGTACTCTGGTAATGTCCTCATTTAACAGATTCAAGGCCAAATCCTGCTCATAGCTGCACTGGCACAGTCCTGCTGCTTTTGGTGTGGCTGCTCTGGCTGAGAGCAGAGTGTGACGATTTTCCCATTAATCTAATTCTCCCTTCCTATTGTGTTTCATTTTATGGTGCCCTGGAAACCAGGAAACCTGTATGTCTTCAGCCATTTGATGTACAGGAAATGTATTCCCTTAACTAATCTTTTCCCTCAGAGTTGAATTTTTGCTGTGTTTTGTGGGTTTTTGTTTTTTTTTTTTCTCCTGAGCTGGTCTCACGGCACCTATGGAAACTGGTTACAGCAGAGAGGAAAAAGAATAAGGTTGGTAACTCAGCAGCCACATGCATTACACTCGGTTAGAACTGTTTCTAGGAAGCTCCAGGAACAGAAGTCCTGAGTCCAAACTCTGCCTAAGGCCACTCTCCAGCTTCTCTTTCAGCTACAACAGCAGCCCTTCTGGCTTGCCTATCAGCTGGAACGGATGCAGGCAGAAACAAGCTGAAGCCATCCCGTGCAGGACACATTCATACCCTGGTGATCACAGCCATCCATTCCTGCGCAGTCCTGGAATGAAGAGTGCTCCCAAGGCTGCTGGAAAAGCAGTGGAGTCCAAGGCACAGAAGCAGACTGTTGAGTGACCCTGGAAAGGACAGCACTTCTCAATATCTACCAAATTTTCTCTAGACTGGAGGCACCTCAGGTCCCCTACATCTACCTTCAACCATGAAAAAGCTCAATGGGCACCAACCAGACAGCCATCTTTATAGGTATGCATAGAGAGGTAGGATGGAGTCTCCAAGCATAAGTTATCAGGCTATATGGTCTACTACAGATTTGGAAGAGTGTGAGCAAAGACGATGATGAGATGGTGAAAGGTTTCATCCTACAGGACTCTCAGAGAGACCCCTCCAACTGCTGCACTTGAAATACATTCAGATTTAAGAAAGTTCCAGAGGACTGCCAGATGTACAGTACAGTGCTGGAAAAGCTTGCCCACTCTTTGAAAACCTGAAGCTTGAAGAGGTGGACAAAGAAGGCATAAAGGAAGAGATAGGAAATCAAGCAACATCTGCTGGTCATGGACTTTGAGACCTCAGATAAACATTGAGGATTTGGCAGCAAGTAGTAGATACAGGCAGAGCTAGAGCAGAGAGAATAGCTACGGGAGCCAGTCACCTGGGAAAGCTGCTGCAGCAAAGTTTATATTGGATCAGGCAGTCCTGAGGGATTTCTGCAGGAAGATTGAGGCTGCTGCTGAAAACTCTGGAAAAAGAGTGCAAATGGGCCATAAAAATGAAGGCAAGCGGGAGGCATGACTTTTTTTTCCCCTTTGGCTGAAATTTGTGCATGGGCTTTTGTTCACAGATGAAGTTCTTGTCCTGAGGAGAAATACTTCACTCTGGTACATGAATGACTGCAGAGCCAGTGCCGCTGCCAGGATGCTCAGTTTCTGTGCAGCTTCCTAACTGACATTTAAGCACCATGAGAGAGCTCTCCTGCTGCAGGCAACAAAAACCCCTGCTCCTCCTCTTAACTCTTGCAAACCACCTGCTCTTAATGGCGCTATGTTCTCTAAGTCCATCCTGTCAAGATAGTGCACATTTCCCAAGCCCACATCCCCATAACCAGCACATGCCTGTCTTGCACATGCTGGTTCATCCCCAGGCTCTTGTTTGAAATGCAGAAGTTAGCTGTCCTAGAGGAAGCACAACGTCTGAGGGTATCATTTACACCAGACTTTCTCCAGACAGAGGGATGGTGACCAAAGGGCCGAGCATCCAAGCGGATCATGAGACCCACTGCTCTGGAGAAGATCTCCTGGAATTTCCTTTTGTAGGAGGGCTTGGTTTCCGTGCCCTGTTTCTGTTACCGTCCTCTCGCCAAGCCGTACACAGTCGGCTGGCATCCTCCCGAAACCATTGCGACCAGTGCCTTCAAAGACGCGACGTCACATGTGCCAAAGCGTGACTCTGGTCTGAGTGAGTTCCCGTCAGTCTGACGCATGGGGGGGAATGCTCAATTGATTCCTGATGCAGCTACACGCATCACAACACAAAGATGTCACCCACCAGAATGTGTGTGTTGAGTCACTTTGTTTCCCCAGGCTGCAGAAGTGCAGGAATCATAACCATTTCCCAGCACAGACCTATGAGGGTGCTGGCTCTGGCACTTGTATGCTCCACTCTCCCTCTGGATAGCTTTTCCAAGCAGTCAGTATCAGCACAAGCATGCCTGCCTTTCCCTCTGTCTCTCTCAACCTATCATGACACAGTTGTAAAAGGAAAATATATGTATGTACATACTTTCTCACCCTATATATAAGCCCTTTTTAATATAGTACATATATATATATCAACTTTTTAAATGTAAATATGTATATATTCATTTTAATATGACATTTCTAGTATTTCTAAATACCGATTGAAATGATGATTTATGGGTTTCCAAACAGGGATTTGTGGGCTACCCTCAATACACTGGGCTAGTACATCCAATGGCCATCTGTCAGAGAGCACGATGAGGTTGGGAAGGCAGCAAGGATTCTTGCCAGGTCATCCATGAGCGACACTCATGGACATGTGGGAGAACCAGTAGGACATTTAAAAAAAAAAAAAAAAAAAAAAAAAAAAAAAAAAAAAAAAGCCTGGATGTATCCTAGGAAAACAAAGTGCAAGACAAAGGCAATCTTGTTCACAAGGTGAAGAAGTCTCCTCTCACCAACGAGGCAAGGGAGTCAGGGTAGCAGCCTGCTAGCAGATCCCATGGCTCTTGACCTACGTGCTTTTGCTACTATAGTAGAAGAGGGGCAACAGTTCGGGAGCACTGCTGTAAGTCGTTTGTCAGGAGCGTGAGAGAAATCTGTCCTTGGCTTACAAACACCACACACGGCTCTCTGCTTTGATGACTGCAGCTGTCTGCGTTAAGGGAGCCGGCAACTGGAGAGTGGAGGAGGATGCTGGAAAAGGGGGAGCAGGAAGGCTTTTGGTCCTGGGTGGACAGACAGACAGACAACTATTGCCTTCAGAATCCTCAGGGATAGGTAAATCGTAATGGAAGCTGTAATATGCCATAAAACAAATATCTCTTGTTGAGGCAGTGATTTGTCACAGTCAGGAGAGTTATGAATTTTAGCTCAAGAGTCAGTATTATTTTAGCTTACCCTTGAGGGTCAGGATTCACAGGCTGGAGATGAAGTACATGTTGTATAAAAACATTTCCCTACTGGCAAGTGGGCGTTAGTGCTCTTCACTGAGTGGTCTGTGTGATACACACCAAATTGCCTTCCCAGAAACTGTAATGGATGAAATACCACGTTTCAGGTGAGAACAGGTGGAATCCAAAGCTCATAGTGGATCTGAAGTGGTACTACTCTAAAAATGCTGATAAAACAACACATTTTTCACAGTGACCCAATTAACATCTTTGAGATTTTGTTTCTGATGAGTATGAACATTCTCACACCTCTGTCTTGGGAAAAGAATGGTGAGTTCCAGATAGGAAATAACTTAAGTTGCAGTGTAAGGGATCCAAGCACCGGGGAAGACAGCAACCTCAGAAAGAAGCATCAGGAGAAAGGGGATAACTGAACAGTCTTGTGCCTTTGGACAAGTCAGCTCTTCCTCCCAATTGCCATTCCCTTCTGGATAAACCAGTAATTCATGACGTAACCCACAAGGTCTGCTTAGAGTCACTGAGTTTATGACTTAGATCCATTAAGGCAAATACGCATTTCCTGGGAGAGCTGAATGTGGCAACCTCATCTCATTGATCATGAGATGGTGTCCCTTAGTTTTATGTTGCCCTGAGTTACATTTCAGGCAGTCCTACATCCAGTCTCCATCATACTCTGAACTATCAGGAAAACAGGCTAACACTACATGGCACTGAAATTTAGCCTCAAAAGATGGAAAAAATGACAAGTTAAGCAAGAACACCTTCACAAGAATTAATTTTGCCATCCACACTCCCTGCACACACATTGTCCCCTAGATCAGCTGCAAGCTTTGCTCTAGAGGCAAAGGCAAGATGCACACACATGTTCCTCCACAAGAACTGATCCTCCTGCTTGTCAGCAGTGTAACCATCCGGAACAGTGCAGTTATTGTAAATGTAATTAATAGTGATCTGGGAAGATTATAACTTTCTTTCTCTCCCACTTCTTTTTTTCCTCCTTTTTCCCCCCAAACTTTCTGGTTGTGCTTTTTTTGGCAGCTCCAAAATAGTAATTTGATGCAAACTCTGGCCACAAATCCAATGGAGCTTGATAGGCTTTAAATGAGGGGAGGGGGACAGGCGGGGGCGACTGCTTTAATAACTGTTCTTGGAAAAAGGCCATTGATGTATTTTCATTACTCAGAAGAAAGCCAGAAAGAAAACAAGTGGCAGGACAGCCATTAGAAAATAACTTGAATAATTATAGAGTGGGGGCAAGGGGAAGTCCAGGGAATTACTTCAGGGATATAATCACAAGCCCACATCCAGGCCAGTTACTGGCGGCTAAGAAGAGGATCTATCCAAACTGTGTTTTTTGGGCCCCTTCAGTTTGGGCCTGTCTCCATTCAATCTTGCACAAGCCTACATCCCCATCACAGAAGCTGATGCCCCCACAGTCTCAGCAGGTCCCTGAAGCACTACACATGGTCCTGACCTCACAGCACTTTGCAGACTATCATGGATGAACCTCCATGTGCATGCCTGACACAGAATGTAGGCAGGATATTTCCCTTCCACAAGGGAAAAGCCAAGGGGCTAAGCCACAACCTGGATAAAGTTGGTGAGGGTCTTAACTCTCCTTTGAGTGATGCAATTCTAACAAAGGAGGCTATACACAGACACTATCCACCACACAGCAGAAGGCTCTGCAAGAAATCAAGGCACAATTATTAAAAGGCAGAAGAAAGAAAGATTTCCTTAGTCAAAAAAAGATATAAAAAGGCCTGGGGAGTTCTTCCCATCCCCAAATCCTAGAGTATTTTGGATGTCCCCAGAGAATACCCACAATACCTCAGCAGAAAAGATAGGCCAGTTTCTGAGCTCCCTATCAAGTTAGGCCATAAGCGTCACACACCCTCATCTTTAGAAAGTCTCTAAACCACCTACAGCCACCCCTGTCAGCAACACAGTCAGGCATCCACCTGTGTGTCTGTAACACAATGGAAAGCACAGCAATGACAGCAGAGCAGCAAGGTCCCACACCGCATCAAGTAAGAACACACTCAAATGCAACAGCTATGGGCGCACATATGCACACACACATACAAAAAAAGAAAAAAAAAAACAAACAGCTGCTTACCTTTGGAAGGCCTCAGGTATACAGAATCTTCAGCAAGATATGCTTGCCTTCACTGCCAACCCTCAAATGAGGTCTGGGAAAGAGTGGAGCTCGGATCCACCCCTTCCTGTCATTCAGGTACATTGCCTGCACCTGAGCTCCCCTGGACTGGCCCTGCCTTCCCACCAGGTGCTCAATCACTGGTTCAAGCTGTGACTCAGCATTTCCACTACAAAATATCTCCACAAATATCAACACCTCTACATAGAAGAGGGGCATGGTGTGCTCCTGATGGTAATATCTGTTCAGAAAGGAACACTCCCAGAAAAGTGACAATGCTAAAGGAAGGGATAAACCCCAAATCCATCTCAGTTCATGCACACCTTTCTTCGGGAAAGAATCTGGAATGATTGAAAGATTAAAAAATTAAAAAAAAAATCAGTGGCACGGGAGGTTATTTTCCCACCAATTATGCAAAGGTTCTGGAGTGACCAAACACAGCAGGCCTAGAGGGAGCTGATGGTTATGTCAGGAGTTACATCCTCCAGGTAAACCATTGCTTATCAATGCTTTAGAGATTAAGGCAGCAGGTACATGATCACAGAAGCAAAGTGCATCCCCACATCACACCCAGCATACCTTATAAAAGACCTCTGCTTGTTCAGTTAACTCCAAGCATGTTTTCTTCCCCAAAGCATTATTCCTAACACTCAGCAAAAGCAGCAATGCCTTACAGCAGACAAAAGGAAACTTCTTCCGAGAACACCTGCTTCTTCTACAAGATGCCCTCCTCCCACCACAGCAATGATCTAATTTATTTATGGCCACCCATCACCATGGCACCCATCTGCACAACAGGGTTTCTAAAGCGCCTTACTCTATGCCAAGGAGACAAGGCAACCCCCTGTATTTCATTGCACCACAAGGTAAATAATTAGACAATACCTCCAGAAAACAGCAGGCTGGGGTATTTGTTCAAGTTTCCCAGAGACCATCTGAATTTGTACTTCTTTTATTTATGCCATTTTTTCTTCTGGTTATTGATGATGTTTCTCGTTTGTTTTTATTAGATGCAGGTGTTTTCTGCCCTTCAGCTGGGAGCACTTTTCCTCGTCAGCCAACTCCAGTCCTACTTTGTGCCTCAGTCACCTTTTGACTGTGATGCTGGAGAAAAAAAAAAAAAAAAAAAAAGGAGAGGGTGAGAGATACTGATTTTTGCTGCCTCAGCAGATGTGTGTTAAAGTGTTTTCGTGATTCAGCCAGTGCGCCTGCCTGGGGCCAAAGGAGAGGCATTGTCTGAATCTAAAACAATTAATAACAAAAAAAGAATGTGGGCAGTGTGGAGCGGGGGAAGGTGGAGGTAAAAAAAAAACTAGCAAATCATGGGGATATTTTGAGCTCACTGAGCAGCTCAGTGAGATCTCCAACCATCTCCAGCGGCAGCAGTGTGGATGCAGCTAAGCCCCTCTGCAACACAGGAGCCTCACCAGCCCTGTGAGGGGTAACTAAAGCTGCTTTTGCAATTCCTCCTGGGCCCTCCAGAGCCTCTGGATGAAGGCCATGCTCCTCCCCAGAGCTGAGCTGTGCTTCCCTGATATCCCAAGCATACTGGGAGGAGGGGAGATGCTCGGCCATGCTAAGGGACCCGCTCAGGCCTTGCAGGCCTCTGCTTGCTGCACCAGCCATGAAGGCTGCAATGACACAAAAGGGAACCTCTACTCATGATGAAACATTTGTCTTTCCCCCCCTAGCAAAAGAAACTTTGCTCAGGCAAGAGGAATCTGCCCCCTGAGCAACATCCACTACAGACTCTGAGCTCTAGTCCTTACAAAAAGGCCCCAAAGCTGATGTCCCTCACACCTCACAGGGTGGTACATGTGGGCAATGGGGAGACAGAGGCACCCCAGCCACCATCATCTCTGGAAACGTTGGCAGCCAAGTCCTGGTAATGTGAAACAGAGCCAACCCAGCCCCGCAGAACACCCAGGCACTGATCTGGTGAGGGAGACTCTCAATTCCTACATGCGGTTTAAAATTGATACCCCCATGAGGCATGTTAAAAAGCAAAACATTGATGCTGTCTTCACTGGAAGCATCGGTTGCTTTGTTTTTTTAATGACACAGAAAGCTGCCTGCAAAGAGATAATTTCCTTCAGCCTAGCCCTTGCTGGATATGGAAGGAAGTCCTTGGAGGTGACTCTCCAATGTATCCAGTATGCCACCTAGCCCTCGCTAGCTCTACTACAGCACTGCTCAGCGCAGGCTGCTGGAAAAGGCTCCCAGTGGGAAGCTGCCAGCACCTCTTGGGGAGGAAGGCACCATTCAAGGGAAGGACAAATTTCGTGGGGAGGAATCGGATTTTACTCCTGACTCTCAACCCAGCCTCCATGCAAAGTGAAGCAGCGCTTTGGTATCTGCACCGCCTGCTGTTGCCTGTCTTATCTTTCTGTGCTTCTTGCTTAGGCTTGCCCCATCAGTTCCAATTTTGTCACTTGTCATTGTGCCCTCTGGGATTACTCCAAAGATGAAATATTGGCTCTTTTCATAATGATGCTTGAGGCATTCAATTTCGCAACCTGTTGGTATTTTTTAATACTTGTGCATGAGAAACAAACAAACAAACAAACCCCCCAAAACCCCATTCTCCTATTTTCCTGACACAACCTACACAAACTGGACAATGATTCTGGAGGGAGAAGAAAAAATATCTCAGCCATGTATCCGTGATTCAGGTCTTAATCTTCCTCAACTTGTTTGATGTTCTAAGTGCCCCCAAAACACAAAGATTAGCCCAAACTCATTAAAACATATGTTTCATCCTCTTTATCATGCCAAGGAACACCAATGCTTTTGAGCATTACCAAGAATGTCATAATGAATTGTGATGTATCTGTGATACAAAGAATAGTAACTGCTTTCCAAAGAACTCTTTTTTTTTTTTTTTTTTTTTTTGGAGCTAAGAGCCATAGGTAACACATGAAGCCTATAGCAGTGTAAAAGCTGCTAATAGAAACCTTAGGCTTTCTTCATCTTCATTCCCCCAAAATGGGAAAGCATGTCTGATAAAACATTATTGTGACAACCCTTGGAAGGGGACTAGCCAGGAGCAATGAGAACTTTGCTAGTTGCAGGCTCTCCTATGGCTCCTTAACAACTGTCTGTTGCCTCCTTACTGCCTTTTTTTCAGGGTAGTAGGGTGGTTTTTCTTGTCGGTTTTGTTGTTAGCTTTTTTTTTTTTTTAGCATCAGCAAAAATGCCAAAAAGCAAAAAAAAAAAAAAAAAAAGCAAAAAAGGGAGGAGTGAAGACAGCATGTACCAAGCGTTCATCTGCAGCTTCATCCTGACTGCTGGGCTCAGTGGTAGGATCCTTGTGGTTGAGGCCACTTTCATAATCTGGCAGAAAACCTGTCATCAGGGCACATCTCATGACTAAAACTTTGCCATATTTTGGTTTGAGAATCTGACACCGCTTCCAGGTGTGCTTTCATGGATGAAAGTCCCAGCGCAGTCTTGCAGCTCAGTGTAGGAGGGAAGCTAAGATGCCCTCAAGACAACCTCACACCACCTGGAAAGCCCAGGAGTATGCTCCCGGACAGACTAAAATTAGGGCAGCTTCCCTAGGGCTGCCTTGCAGGATCCCTGCCCTGCAGCCATCCAGCCGTGCCCAAGCCTCCTGTGCCAGGGCTTGCAGCTGGGCTGGATGGAAGCAGTTCCCTACATGCCTCACCACTCTGCGTCCCACAGGTTGCAGTGCAAGTGAAATCTCCCCACCACCCCTCCCAATACTCAGTGCTGTCTCCATACTAGATATTATTTGGGATGCACTCTTTCTTACAGAGTGGAGGAGAGAAGAAGGAAAGACAGTTCTCCCCCATCCTAAGCCCTGTTGCAAAGTGCTTTCAGATTTCCAGGTGAAGAGTGCTCTCTCTGCCCAGTGCCATGTCCTGCGAGGCTTGTCTGGCTGACCAGTAAGAGATCCCCATAAAACTCAGCAGCAGGATGCAATTAATAAATAGCAAAATGCTGTAAAATCATAAGTATCAACTGGAAAAAGCATTTAAAAATGCTCCTAGATGAAATCCCAGGGGGTTGCTTTTCATACCTTAGGGGCACCTATGTTGCAGCAGTTAGATACAATCTGAGCAGAGATTTGAGTATTATCAAATAAAAGCTCTGGAAAACCTGCTGATTCAAAGAAAAGGGGAACAGCTCAGAAATGTGCCTTTCCTTTTCAAAAAGAGGAGTTGAAAAAAAGGACAGGAGGGAGCTGCTCTTTACTACGGAGCCCACATGGGGTAAGAAGGCGGTCAAACAAGGAACACCTGAAATGTGCAAAAAAGTCTTCAGCACGGAAATTCTGGTGAAGAAAGAGTTAACGCTTTTAAGCAGCTCTCCATCCTCTTACCATAGATAAGGGTGCATTCTAGTGGCAAAATCTGTGCAATGCAGCTGCATAGCTGACTGATCTAAAAAGAAACCTGCGGAATATGAGGCTTTGGAGGAGTGAATGCATGAGCAGAAGTGGGGGGAGAAAGATGGGGGCGGTTGGGGTCGATTTAAAATGCACAGAAATCTCACCCAGTATCGCCTGATCCCTTTTTATTTCCCTCACTCCCTGGTAGGCAGCCCTGTGCCTGCACTGGTGAGCAATCTCCCAGCACTCACCCAGCCTTCCTGCTGCAGCTCCAGGTGTAACATCCCTGTGCACATCTGCCTGGGCCGACCACGGGGCTGCACAATACAATTTTGGAGATTCCCTTCACTGTGCTTCCAGCTTCCCTGCTCTTAGCAATGAAGGAGCACTGAGGGAGGCAAGTGCGAAGGACCAGGGCCCGGAGAGCTGTAACTCTGAGGAATGCAGCGGTGGAACAAAAGGCAGCAAACCCCAAGCTGCCCAGTACAGAGGATGAGCACTGCAAAGTGCTTTCTTTCTTCTATTTCCTTCTCCCCCTACACTTGGTGCAGGGCAAAAGGCAGAAGAAGAATGAGCTAAAACGTGCAAATTGGACTTTGAATGGCAAAATTCCCCTTGTTTTCTGGCATGCCCTAAGCAACAGCTAACTTTTCCAAAGAGTAATCTAGCACAGCTCTTACAAGCAGCCTAGCCCTCCCTCCTGCTTGCTGTCCAGCCACGTTAACCCTTCTTGCCTAGGGGCATGGGGGGGGCACAGCCTGTACAACCTCTCTGAGTTTTTACCCCTCACAAAGGATTACAGAGGCAGAAGGGGAGACCTGGGTATGCTGTACTCACAGAGCAGGAGCAGGGTGGGTGAGAGCAAGTCCCTGGCACGCATCCAGCCATCTCCCTGCCACGCTCACCTTCAGAGCAGAGGGGTGTGTAGGGTTCCCCCACCTCCCCCCCCCTTTCTGAGGGTCCTGGGCAGGGCACAAGGGTCCCTGTCTCACCAGCAAGCCCTGCAGATGCAACGTCCCCCTTACCTCCCTGAACTCGCAGCTCTCCCACCCAGATGCCCTGCAGCTCAATTGCAACCATTTTTTTTCTCCTTTTATATATCTATATATTTAAATATACACACATATATATATTTAAAACCGTGCAGATCCCAACTATTTTTTCCCCCTGCCTCTCCTCTCCCCATCCTCGCCTTCCCCTTCCCCCTCCTCCTCCCCTTGTCTCTCCTCATAATATTATCCTTGATCACTGCCCGGGGTTTGAAGCCCAGAAGTCAGAAGCTGCGCACCCCACCCCCACCGGCTCGAGTGTGCACTGATAGGGCCCTGGCTGCTGGCACCCAGTCAAGCTGAGGTGTCATTGGGATCTCAAATTGCAGCTAGGGGCTGGCAGGCAGCCAGGGGCAGTCTATTTAAAAGACAGCCTGTTCTGCAGTATTCAGTCTCTTTAGAAACTTCTCCAGGGGAAAAGTGTTGGGAGATCTACAAAGTGGATTTTTTTTTCCTTTTTTTTTTTCTTCCCTCTTTCTCCCCGTTTTTTACCGCTCCTCTGCAGACTTTCCAACCAAACACTCCAATTTTGCAGAAAACTTCTTCTTTTCCTTTTTTTTTTTTTTTTTTTTTTTTTCGTTTTGGGGGGCTTTTTCTTTCTCCACTTTTTTTTTTTTCTTTTTTTTCTTTTTCAAACCTTGGAAAAGGAAAGCGAGAGGGTTGAACAGAGCCGATCGAAACACCACTTTGCTTCATACCACGCTTCCCAGCAGCTCACTGCGTCGGGAGAGACTTCTCCTCCTCCTGCAGAAGAAGGGGGAGGGAAGGGGAGCTTTGCATCCCCTCTTCCTTCTCCTGCGCCTTTTTCTTTTTCTTATTTGTTTTTTTTTTTACCCCCTCTTCACTGCTTTGATGCCATAAGAGCAGGACGCTGGGTTTCAAGGAACTTTGCTCCCTTCCCAACCTGCCTCCTCCCATCCCTTTGGGTGCGTGTGTGCGTGTGTGTGTGCGGTCCCATCCCACTCCCCAACCCCTGCAACCTGTAGGCTGCAGCTCCCCGTGCAACCTTCTCTCCCTTTCCCTCCTCCTCCCCTCCCTTTCTCTTTCTGCGCTCCCGCGGATCGCCGTGCAGTTCCCCATTTCCAGGCGAAAAAAGAAAGAAAAAGACCCAAAGCAAACCTAGACCCTCTCCCACAGCCAAAAGAAAAGCGGGAGGCTCTCGCACCCCGAGAATAACCCTCAGCCTGGGGTGCCCCGTAAGCAGGGGCCGCGCTTTCCGCCTCCCCCCCACCCCCCCTTTTTAAATTCTCCAGTTTTCTTTTTTATTATTATTATTTTTTTCCTCCCCCCTCCCGGAGGGGCCAAGCGGGAAGCAAACGTCCCCCGCCCCCGCCGGCGGCAGCCCCGCGCCCCGTCCCGCAGCATCCATTCCCCCCGCCGCGATGCTGCTGCGGCTCCTGGTGCTGCTGGGCGCCTGCCCGGGGCTCTCGCGGTGCCTGGGTTCCTTCGTTCAGTGCGAACCGTGCGACGCCAAAGCTCTGTCGCTGTGCCCTCCGCCGCCGCTGGGCTGCGAGCTGGTGAAGGAGCCGGGCTGCGGCTGCTGCCTCACCTGCGCCCTGCCCGCCGGGCAGCCCTGCGGCGTCTACACCGAGCGCTGCGCCCGAGGGCTCCGCTGCCTGCCCCGCCAGGGCGAGGAGAAGCCGCTGCACGCCCTGCTCCACGGCACCGCCGTCTGCCTCAGCGAGAAGAGCTACCGCGAGCAAGCCAAGGCCGGTGAGTGCCCCGCGGCCGAACCGCCGCTCCCCTCCGCGCCCATCCTCCCGCTGCCCCCCCTCCTCTCCATCCCCGCCTGCTTTTCCCTCTTCCGGGAGCGCTTCCGCACCCTCCCGCTTTGCTTTTCCGCCCTCCCGGCTGCTCCCTTTCCAGCTTTCCGCTCGCTTTTCCACTCCCTCCCTTCGTTTGCTCTTCCCTGCCCCCGCCGGCTGCTTTCCCATCCTTCCGGCTGCATATTCCAGCGTTCCAGGTGCTCTCACATGCCCCCCCGCGCTCGCTTTTCCACCTTTCCAGCTATTTGCTGTCCTGCCCTCTTTCCATCCCCAACTGCTTTGCTTTCCCCCCCCCCCACCGTGTTCTTCCTGTCTGCTCTTCCATCCCCCTCCACCACCACCAGCTGCTTTGCCATCCTTCCAGCCGCTTTGCCATCTTTCCGCCCCACTTCTCCCTCTCTTTCTCACATCCCCTGGCAGCTCTTCCATCCTTCCAGCTATTTCCCCATCCTTCCTTTTCCCACTCCTCCATCAGCTGCTTTCACAAGCCTCCAGTCGCTTTTCCAGCTTTCCAGCTGGAAAACTACCACTACCACTTCCCCTGGCTGTTTTGCCATCCCCCTATTGCTTTACCACTTTCCCTGCTACTTTCCCATCATTCCGACTGCTCTTCCGCCCCCCTCCCCCTCCCCCAGCTCTTTTTCCATTCCTTCAGCTGCCCTTCCATGCCTTTGTGCCACTTTTCCCATCCTTCCCATCCATGCCCTGACTGAATCTCCTGTTGCATCATCCCACATCCCCCCCTTCCATCGCCTCCGGGTTGACCCATCCGTAGGAGAGCTTTCTTCCCCTACTCCCCAGCTGCATCCTTTCCGCATCTCCTTCATCTCCATCCTTGCCTTCTTCCCGACCCCCTTTTTCTCCACCTTCCTCTGGAGCTCTGCAGCCTGAGCTCCCGGGGATCCTTCTGGGCAAGGCACTCCTTGCATCCCCCAAATCCTCCCGCTTTGGCACTCAGCTTCCCTCTTTCCCCTGCTGCAGCTTTCTCCTGGCTGCCTGCTGCTGGACGTCTTTGTTGGGCAAAGGGCTTTAGCACTGGGAGGTGAAAAGAGCAGGTGCATTATGAACGGGGAATCCAAGTGCAAAAAAGAATGACGGTGTAGCTAACAGCCAGAAAGAACACATTAAAAGCAAGTATGAAGGCTGGCGTGGTAGAGCCAGCGCAAAGCCAAGCTGAAATGCTTGCACCTTGCACGTGACAAAAGCACGAATGCAAGTGCTGCTTCACTCGGATGCACTCCCATTGCTGGATTTGTGGCTGCTTCAGGGTTGATTCCCGCTACGCAACACTTCTGTGTTTCTGCCATGGCATTTGGGGGGGGGGGGGGGTGATGCAAAAGGGACCCAGGAAGACACTTTGCAAAAAAAAAAAGAAAAGAAAACAGAACCAAGCCCCCCACTTCTTTTTGGTCCAGGAAAGCTTCCTATTTGCTTGTTAGCAAGCTCCCTCGTGCCAGCACGATGAGAGTCCTCTTCTCCTTTCCAGCACCTAATAAATCTCGATGCTTTTAGCATCCTTTCCTTACTGCTACTTGTGCTGTTATGCGCCATCCTTCAGACCAAACACAATTTCTGTGTGTATATACACTGACATCTGACATATCACTTTCCCCACTCCAAAGGACGAAAAGTGTCCATCCTCCCCTAAAACTGACCTAAAGCTGAGCTCGGCCTTCTGCAGGGGACCTGGATGGAGCAAGAGCCACGGGGTATATGGGGAACAGAGCGGGAAGCCAGGAGCCCCTTTCCTATCCAGGAGCACAGGAGGCAGTGCAGAACCCAGTCCCGGATGAGCTATGCAGAGCATCCCGCAGCGTGTCACCCGCCGTGTTTATTTACCTCGGCTGTGTGTCTGGGAGGCAGCGTGCTTGGGACAGTGAGCCCTGCAGTGAGAGCAGAGCTGAGCTTTGCGCCCGTAGCCGGGGTGCCCTGTGCAGTCTGAAGCACCCAACAAAGCTTTGTCTCTTGGTTTCTTGCATGAACCTCCCTTTGTTCCACCTGCCCGAGGAATCTGGTCCTTTAGCAGGTGTTCTGCATGCAGAGCATGCCTGGTCCCCTGGTAATATTGCTGCTTTGGGTTACCTTGTGGTGGGAGCACCCTTGGAAAGAACAAGGAAGGCAATAGAGAGTATGTCTGTTGCAAAACCACTGCTGGATCACCTGAGTTTTCAGTTTGTACTCCCTGAGTGCCACAAGGGGCTCATTTCAAGGGGTTTTGGTTGAGCCCCGGTAGGGGAGGCTTTGCAGGAGGCAGAGCAGCAGGTTTCTCCCCAGCTTTGCCAAAAATAAAAATAAATAAATGAAAAATAAGTCAGAAATTCCTGAGGATGGGAGAAGGAAAAAACTCTCTTGGCATTCAGCTGGTAGTGTGTGAGAACAAAGTATATTTTCATAGGGGTGTTCCTAAGCAACGGGGCAAGGAAAGAAATGAAGTTTGACTTGAACTTTCTGGCCTCTGCCAGTTTGGCCAGCAGCGCAGGGACTGTGTGCTGGGGGAGCTGGCCAGGCGCTCCCATCTATCAGTGACCAAAATTGGCCCTGAGCTGTGAACTGCTGAGAAAGAATGAATGCTCTGCAAAATGAACTACAGGACAGTGGTGAGGACAAGATCTGACTGCCTTTCTATCTATTTCTGCGCTCACGTTGCCTGAGCTGAAAATCACAGATGCTTTCCTCCTCATAGCCGAGGTGGAGGCGCAAGGAGAACAGTGAAGGAGCACAGAGCTGGAGGCCGGGCTTGGCTCTGCTGCTGAGCAGATGTTTTGCGTGGGGACAGGATGCTCCCGGGCACTGTGCCTCAGTTTCCTCTTCTGTGAGCTGGGCACAGCGGTGCTGAGAAACGCTATGCAGGATGTGTTGCTGGCTGGCGAATGGGTCGGAAATGAAAGCAAATGGAGGATTAAAGGACTTCGGTAATGCTTGTTTTAAGTAGGCTGATGTGTAGGTAGTGACAGGACAGTCCCTGTAGTCCTGGCTGGCACAGCAGCCAGACACTGTCCTTTACCGAAAGCCAAACACCACTGCTGCGCTGTAATTGACATTCCTGGTAAAAAAAAAAAAAAAAAAGAAAGAAAGAAAGAAAAACCATGAATGAGCTTCATTTATGGCACAGGCTTCAGGATTCTGGGTTTGCTCTGTTTGGTTTAGGTTTTGTTTGAAACTCACCGCGTCTTTCCATTCCGCTGCCCTGTGCTCCCGCCAGACTTCCTCCTGCTGACACAGCAAGGTCAGGCAGAGCGCCGGGAGCACGGGGCACCGAGCACAGCCTGCCGCCCCGAACGGGCTGGTGGAAAAACAAAGGTTGTCAAATATTTCCTTCTCCTCCGCCGTTCCTTCTCTTTCTAGAAAGCAAGCAAGACTTGGCAAGTTTCCCCACGAAACCGTGAGCCAATGATAACCAGGAGGGGAAGGGAGGGGGAAGGGGGGGGGCACAGATTAAGCGCTAAGAAAATTGTCTTTGCTGCGTCAGCTGGAAGCAGGAGGAGGGCTGCAGAGCCCAGGTTTCCTGCAGCTCACATTGGGTGCAGTCCCTCACCCAGCCCCACATGTTCCCCACCCTGTTTCTCTTCCCCCTCCCTTGGCTTGGCAATGCAGGATGTGGACACGGGGTTTGGGGGCAGGCAGCAGCTATGGGATTGGGGTACAGTGCCAAGCACAGGGTCCTTTGTGCAAAGCAGCTTCTGAGCTGTCAAGGCAAAAGCTACACAACAGGCCTGCAAATCCTCCTGTCCAAAACAGGAAGAACCCCATTTTTCTTCTCATCAGAAGTTTCAACAACAATAGCAATATGTTTAAAAACAAAACGAAAAGGTGAAATCCATCAGGTGCCAGCAAGAAAGCTGGGTTTCTGCGGTGTGTACGTATGGGGGTGGGAGCGGTGGGGTGGTTCAAACAGGAAAGGAGGGGCCTTGGCTGGAGAGACTTTTCGGCAGCCTGGTTTCTAAGGAAGGAGCAAGGATATTAAGTAGCTGATCCAAACGAAATTCCTGCCTGGTGCCAGCAAAGTTCACCGGAGCAGAGACGTGGCTCTGTGCGTGCGTGCGTGCGCGAGTGATGGAGCGGCTCCAAGCTCCCGCGCACGGCTGTCAGCCTGGACCGGCTCCCAGGGAGCCCGCCCGGAGCTGTACCACTGCCTGCAGTGCTGGGGCTGGCCTTACATGGGAGCCTCCGCAGCTAGGAGGGATGCTGGAGGCAGGCAGTGTGCCGCCTGCCGTCAGTGCTCGCGTACCAGCATCCCGTGCCCGGCACACGTTTGGCACACGCATGTCGGTACAGGGGGAGGAGGAGGAGAGGCAGTGAGTCGGCTGCGCTTGCATTGCAGAGCACGGTGCTCTGCTTCCTCCTAACGTCCACTGTGAGCTCTGCTCGCTGCACTGAGCGGCTCCGCTCCAAGTCGTTATGGCAGTGGTGGTTCCCAGTGCTCCTCACCCAAACTGGGAAAGCCGGGAGCAGAGGACAAGTTGCAGAGAAATGCTGTAACTTGTTTTTCACCTGCACTAACTCAGAGCAGATAAAATGGCTCGTGGCATGGCAAATCTTGCCTGTATTTTTTTTTTTTCCCAAGCAGTTAGTAGTGCTAATTCAAGGTCAGACATAAATGAAAGGGGAATTCAGTTTGAGCACACCTGCCCCTCAACGTGGGCTGCTAAGCAGCAGAGTTATTATGCACAAGGAAGATATGCATGTGAACATACACACACATGTACCCATGTTCACACACCCACACACGCCTGCACAAACATTTAATGTGTACAAACACACACGCAGCATTTTTGTCTCTGGGGGCAGAATGGCTTTCTGGAAGCACGCATAGATCTCTCTTACGTGGTTCTGCATAATGACTAGAACATGGGTGTTTAGCCAGAAGGATCAGATATTGACACACAGAGCAGCCTACTCCATCCTCCCACCGAGCACTGAGAGATGAGATGCAGCAGGTGAGCATATCAATGGGAGGTAAGGGGAGATAGAGGCAAGATAGTTCTCCATGCCAGCTGCATGGATCTGAGCTCACATGCCGTGTTTGGTTGTGGGCTGTATTTTCTGGAGGGACTAAGTCTGTCTTAAGTACTCCGACAGCCTGAGTAACTGGAGATAGCCCAGTGAAGGTCTGGGACAGGCTGTGGCTTGCTGACTTCTGTCTGACTGTCCATCTATCTCCTGCCCCATGCCAGGGGCTGCAGAATATGTGCAGGTGACTGGTGATGAGACTCTGCAAGCTTCTCTTTGCCAGGGTAGCAACCTGTGGCCTTTGGGAAACTGGGAAATGAAACCTGAACTGAGAAAAGATGACAAGTTTGGTGAGATGTGGCAAGCTGAGGGAAGGAGAAATAGCCTCCAGTGTTGAGGAGAAGGAAGCAGCAGGAAGGTAGGGTGCATGCAGAGATCAAATATGGTACAGAGAATTTGGTTCCCTAGCAGCCTGCATAATCACTGCATAGCAAGGAGGCTTTTTACAGGTTAAAAAAAAAAAAAAAAGTTGGTATACTCTGTTTATCCTCAGGACAGTTGTAGCAAAAAGCACAAGGGTGCTCTGCTGCAAGCAGGAGAAGGCAGCCTCCAGGCTGGGTGTCCCTAGGGCTATGTACTGGAGGCTGGGAGGATGCAAAGCAGCTGTGTTCATGCTCCCAGACCCCAGGGATGCCCCTGGAGATTGCCAGGCGCAGGTCACACTCTGTCAGCCTGTCTGGGAAGGGTCACACCACATCTGATGAGAAAGGAGTGAAATTCCCTGTCCTCTTCCCACTGCTCCCCCACCAAATGCTCTCTTTCTATTCCTTCAGCTGTGTAGCCAAGGCAACTCTCAGCAAGATGTTGTTTTTGAAGTGGCTCTTTGATGGTAGTGATCTAAGGGGACCCCTTAGTGTTTATGTCAATCCACCTGCTTGTAGTTAATCCTAGCAGGAGCCAGCATAATGTGTTTGCAGAAATTTAGGACTCTCAGTGGTTTGATGTAGGCAAGTTTGCTCTCAAGGAAGCCATTTCTCAGCACATTCTGGTGGATCTGCTGTCTGCTTACGATGTTTCCAGGATGAGTGTGCAAACCTCCCATCAGTCCATGTCACACAGGCACCAGCTTCTGGTTGGAGGGCCACACCTGCCTCAAGCTACATCTGCAGCAAGACCCAAGTTCCACTGGCTGCACATCACTCCCAAGCAAGGTTTGACCCCGAAAGATGTTGTGTACCTTTTTCCCATGTCTGAGAACCAAAGCAACATAGGCACTGCGGGAGCCAGCTAAGTCAGTCCTCGAAAGACTGAAGAGAAAAACCTAGAGATGCTGTTGTAGGATTGGAAAGCATTTAAAAGCTGCCTGCCTTGAGGGCTGTTTGGTTTGTTTGCTTGTTGGGTGGACACAGCTGGTTCACTGCTCGAGATAATTGTTATGTGGATGGAGATATCTGGTTGCTATTTAAGGGGGAGAAGGTAATCCTGACAGATATTTAAGGAAACGATCCTCCAGCTAAACAAGAGAAGGAATGTATCTTAAATGTAACAGTGGGGGCAAAGCTGACCAATAGTCACATACTGGTTTTTTTTTAGAAAACTGTATTAATATTTTCTTTTTCCAAATTCGGATGAAAGTTGCCCTCCGAAGATAATTGAATCTACAGACCTTTTCATTATTCTTGCTTAAGAAATTAGGTGTTATGCATCGACTAATGATGAAACCATAGTAATTAAGCCAATGAATGGTGATGGAACCTGACTTTCACTTTTTAATTTAAAAGAGATGCAGGAAAAGTTGGGAAAAGAAAAAAAGTTTTATTAGGAAATCTCATAACCATGTAGCAATCACAATAGACTTACATGTGGCTGTAACATTCCCTTTTATTTGTGGCTCCTGCTTTCCCAAATAAATAGCAGAAGAAGGGGGAATTTTTACTGCATCATTTCATAGCCATTTTGGTATTTCGGTTCTTTTATTTTATAACAGCCAGGGAGGCTTGAAGTCGTGGGAAAAATAAAGAAACAAACAGCAAAGTGCAACAGGGAATTAGTTCTGGAAAGACTCAAGACCTGTTAGTGATCTGAGTTTCAGACCCCAAAATGGAGGCCTGTGTACTTTGCTGCATTGAGGAAATCTTAATGTTTTTTAACATGGAAAAGCATCTTTGCATACTGTTGGACCAAAAGAAATCGGACAGTTTACACCACAATTCAGTGCAGAGAGATGGCAAGGAGGGGTAGGAGCAGCAATTCAGATCAGGCTTGAGCACGCTTCTCCTTAGCAATATTTTCAGAGTGTGAACATCAAACTTCTGGCACTGTTTTGTGGTACTGCTTAGGTGGATGGAGAGATGAAATAATGTCGAGGCCTTCCCAGCCCGGCTTTCTGACAGAAGGAGCCACCGAGGAAGCAGAAGGGAGGCCTGAGGGCAGAGGTGGAAATCTCATCACTCAAGCTCATAAAAGTCATGTCGGACAGTACATGTGACGATGTGTCATCTGGTGCTGACACAGAGATGAGCAATGGATGATCTCACAGATCTTTTCCATCTGGTTTAAGGCTGAGCAGTGAATGTCAGGCTGAAGTCCTAGAAATTCATCCAGGCTCAGCAGGAGGTTGCAGTCATAGCTGCGTGTATGAAATATTTGTGGTGTTTGAGCAGTTCTCATGCAGCACCTGGAACAGGTGCATCTCCAGATTCTGCCTAACACACCTTCACCTCCTTCTAGGGGGAGGCAACAGGTTTGGCTTTCTCTTCCTTATGAAGGAAGGAAGTGTAATGGGTTGTAAGAAAACCCCAACAGCAGTTGCTTTTCAGGTCGTCTCAGCTGGTAGCCAGATGAGCAGTTCAGTCCCTTTTGTTTTCATTCAGAAGATGTGAAAGCACTTTTGTTTTCCACGAAGGGATTTCCTTTCTTTTTTGCCACAGCTAAGCCCCTTGGAGAAACTGTCAGTAAACAATTGATTGATGTTTGTCAGAGCTCCTCCAGATTTTCCTCATTTTTACCATCAGTTACACAGAGACAGTCATGCAATCTTCTTTCCAGAGTTTTCCTTCTTCACTCTTTTCTGCTCTTAGCTCCTTGGCAGCGTGGTATCTTTTTCGTTGCCCTTATTTCAACCAATGGAATCTGCCACTAGGGTGGATTTGTTGGAAAGCATACAAGACTAAGAAAGACTCAATGATTTCATCCTTTCCAGGAAGAAAAAGTATATCTTGGTCACTATGGTATTGCAAGATGATTTATTTAGATTTCTCCGGATCATTCTTCAGTTCATCTTTCAGCTTCTTCTGCAGCTTCAGCATATGGAATGGGAAACATCTGCAGACTCCAGATGATGTGAAGGAAATATGTTTTATCTTCCTATCATCAGTGCATCATCTACAGGAGCTTTTTGATGTAAATCTGATTCTGAAATACTTCCTTCCTCTCCACCTGCCAGTTCAGCTCCCTGGCAGATAACTTTGTTCAGGAAATGTCAGGCTGATACAAGCAGCTATCTAGAAGCAGAGTGCCTGCAATTTTCAAGATGGTGCACATCATCATCATTTAACTGAGACGGATGGACATTTGTTCATTTTTTTAAAGAAAGAGACTGGAAAGTTTCCTAACCTGTTTACTTGCTGGATATTTTAGGTTCCACCTTACCAGAAATGACTGGATTGCCACTGTGAATGGCAAATTTGGTCACGCTGTCTGTTGACCACAAGCCCTCACCCCAAACTTGGCCTGCCTTGTATGCATATTGCAAGCTCTCAAGCCTGTGTTGAGAACTGACCTCAGTCAGATTTGAGAGCTCTCTGGAGAGAAAGAGCCAAATCAAAGACACCGCCTCTTGGTGAGCCCCAGTCATTGCTTCTGCATCCCAGGATCAGAAACTGTGCAGCTGACCAGCTGATACCTAAGCCCGGCTCTTTCAGCTCAGTGTGGATGCTTGGAGCCTGCTAAACTAACAGCTAGCACACGTAGGAAAGGAAATGTTGTCATGGAGCTACCCATATCTAAACCTGCTTTTCTGCTTGTTCTGGAGAGTTGCTCCCAGGGAGTTTTACTTTGTGGCTGCAGCAAGGAAAGGCAGCTCAGGGAAGTATCATTTGGCACACAACTGCACCCATCCTCCTTTATGCTTCTAGCTGCCACAGCTTTACCTCTCCCACCTCCTTGGCATTTGCTGGCAGTGCAGAGAACTAGTGCTGACCCGGAGATTCATTCCTACAGATAGGCCCTGTGCTTCCACAGCAGACCTAAACATGAGTTGGTTCCCTTGAGAGCTCCTTCCCACATGCTGAGCTGCATTTCTCCTCCATCCAGCTTTGTGTGAGGACACCAAGGTCATCAGGACAATGATCTCCCTTTCCCATGAATCCTGTGTGAACCTGGGGGCAGCCAAGCACCTGATATTCACGCTCTGCAGGTGAGCCCTGGCTGATGCAGCAGAATCTGCATCCACAGGTTTCTGCTGAGACATTAATCTCCTGAGAAAAGAGCTGGTCTTCCAGGCTATTTCAGCAAAGTCTAAGCAATACCTTGAGAGAAAAAAGCCCCAGCGTAGTACATCCCTTTGCCATCTGTCTCCAAGGCTCTTCGGGTATTCCTGAGCATCCTGCTGGGTCTCAGCTTAATAAAACGAGATAAGTCTTGACCTAGGCTTGAGTATTTCTAGCCGTCTGGCTACTTTTGCAACCCTTCCCTGAGCTTGGTCCCACAAAGCCATAAATTTCTCTTAAACATTGTCTCTGTGGCACAAGAAGGAGAGGTCTTGGAGACATTCTCCACACTGTCTTAAGGACTTGAGGCACCAAGGTACCCCAGAGCTCTTTTCCAAAAGCATCTGTAGTTGTTGGGCTGTGGTCTGTGAACTATTTGGACTCTGGTCTTTTATCCTTAGTAATGGACTGGGCATGGTGAGCCAGAATGGATTTTTTTGAGGGTGCTTCACAGTGTTTTGACTACTAAAGACTTCCTTGGATCAGTCAGCAAGTCACAAAGAGAATTTGCTTATTTTGGCAGTTCTTTGGCTAATTCCCAGTGAAGGAAAAAGAGTCTGGGTTTTCTTAACAGTGCACCTGTGTTTGTAAGACAGTTTGGCACCGCCTCCCATGGGAGCTGCCCCACAAGCTGCAAATAGACCCATACTGAAGCGGTGATGGGATTTACCTTTCTTAACTTCAGCTGAAGTGAGACCACTGGAGTCACAGGAGGAGAGACCGGAGCCTCTAGAAATGTGGCGTTCCACCCTAAAATCAGTACCTTAGCCAAATGATGGAGCTGGTTGCAGTTTGGAGGATGCAGCATCCCCACAGTGACCAAGACGTGGCATTTAGCCATCCAGAAACCTCTGTGCCGGGTCTGTTGTAAATGCCTGTTGCACATTTTGTGGACTCAGAGGAGGTGGGATGGCCATCAGCAGAGTTTGTCCTTTCCAAGCCAGGCTGCTGTTTTCCAGCCCTTCTCGGTGTGTGGTGCCTCCTCCCAGTCTCTCATCGCCTTCAAGCATCACCAGCGTACTCCCACGCCGACCCAAAACTGAATCCCCACAAAAGCACAAAAGTTCGTCAAAAGTCCAAGGCGCGTTGCAGCTGGCTCTCCTGCAGCCAACGCCCCAGGCTAGTGGAGGGACTGGCTGCAGCCTGCATCCCTGGCCCTGCCTGCTCCTCCTCCTCCTCGGCTGGACGGCTGCCGCGGCCACCTGACATCACTGCCTGACTTCACCGGGCGGTGGTCCGTGACAGTGACCCCAGTCCTGGGCATGGTGCCGGAGCCGGCTCTGTGCTCATCTAGGCAGGGCTGGGGGTCATTCATCACCACGCTGTGAGTTGTGCCTGCTATGGGAATGTAAATGAGCTTTTCTTCGTTAGGGTGGTGAATGAGCTGGTCCCTATGGCCTCAGAGGAACTCAGGAATGCTTCTCTCAGTTGTGCTTTCTGCCAGAGGGCAGACTGTCCTGCTCTGCGTCCCATCCCTGCCTGCCCATTGGGATTACAAACACTGTCCCCGTATGCTGAAGGAGGGACTTTTACTTTCCTCTCATGGTCACAGACGCAAGTGCAGGCTGGGGAGAAACTTGCCTGCCCATCCCAGTTTCTAGTGTGGGTCAGGAGTAGGGACAAATAGGAGAAATGCACAAAGTGAATTATTACCAGCCAGAGACCTAAACCCATAATTCCTGGGGAAAAAAAAACAAAAAAAAAAAAAAAAAACACAAAACAAAACAAAAAAAAAAAAAAACAAAAAAAAACCCCACTCATCTAAAGAAAAATTGGTGCATCTTCTACATGATCTGCAAGTGCTGATGGTTCTTTCAAGGGCAGCACTAGTGTTACCCTCCTCCCAGCCACAAGCAGCCAAGGGAAACTGCTTTATGCTACCCAGACAGAAGCAGCAGCAAAAAAGGATGGAGAGGATGGAGAAATGTTGTTCTCATGCTGAAGTTTAACTAAGATCCCCGTTATGTCTTCCTGTAACACCTTCCTACTTAAATGGCGTGCTCATGCTGTAAATAGTAATAATCGTGATAGTAATCAAGTAGGCTGTTGAGCAAGACTGGAGGCAATGGTTGTGCCTGTACTTCTGAGGCACACATGGCTTTTTCTCCAGTTTTTGAACAGAACAGCAAGTTCCCTAGCAGCGGCCTGTGGATGTAATGAGCACAGATCATTAGCAGCAGCAGTCAATAGGTACTTTTCCTACCTTCCTGCCAGAAACCAATGGAAATTTGTTATGAAAATTCAAGCCTCCCAGTCATTCGGAAAACACTTCCTGCTCAGCTCTGCAATGTGAAGGGGCAGAGAGACAGCATTCTTACACACCCACGTGCACACGCACACACTGTGTGGGCTTCACGTGTGTCCAAACCTCTGGAGCATGAGAGTAGCAGGGCTGGTTTGGGGCCAGATGTGAGGAGGTGCACAGGCTGTACTGGGGTGGCTGTCAAGGACAGAAGAAAGAATTTGTGGCTTCCCTGTGACCAGTATTTTGCTGCTCTTTGCCCCTTTTACACTGGAAGGGTAGAAATAGTTCCTGGAAGGAAGGTCTGCTAGAGAAATTATTCTGCTTGGCCCTGATTCAACACTTTCAGCCCCTAGGGTAGGGGACAGCCCATGCTCAGTTAAGGGTACCTTCCCACTCCCACGGCTGCTGGGAACCTGCACAAATTAGGACATCAGCAACACAGCCCTTTGCTGACCTGACCCATGCTGGAACTGTGCAGGCTCCAGCTGCTCTCCATTCTTTCCTCAGTTCCTCCATGTCCACCGTAGCACCAGGACCAGAAACAAAATCATGAGATGGCTCTGAGTTGAGTTCTGCCATGGCCTTGGCCATAGGGTCACCATCCCCTTGAGATGGCTGCAGCTGGAGTCCTACCTGCAGGCCAGTATCCTCAGCCAAGTCACTGCTTCAGGGTGGCCATCGAGCCTGGGACATCTGCTGAGAAGTGACCTCCTCCTGAGGAGTGTGGAGAAAAGATGTCAGTGGTGAGACCCACCCATCTCCCCACTGAGCTGAAACTCTGTGCCTCTGACCCAACAACCAGGTTGGCAAGGTGGATGGGAGTTGGCCCCAACTGTAGGCAGGAAAGGCCACACATCAGGTGACAGCAAGGGAGGAGAAACTCCTGCCTCCTTCCTGAGTATCAGACAGATGCAATTAGGGCTCCTTCAGAGAAACTGGGTGTTCCTCCTACCAGCATCTCCTTGGGAGCAAACACACAGCAGTGTTGTAGGGCAAATAACCCCCAAGAATAGCACCCAAAAGAAATAGTGCCAAAGATGGTATATTTTAGATGGGCTTAAGTAGATGGTATACAGATAGTTAATAAGGAAAGAGTGGCTCACCTTTGAAGATGGTCAAGGCTTGCCAATAACTCCACTATGGAGGGATCTCCAACCAGAGATCCTTCCCTGGTGGTGGTCAGCCCTTAAATGGGGTCTTGGGAGAGGTGGAGTCAAACTCCACCCCTTCCAATCACACTCACTTGTGCCCCTGCGGCTGACTCAGTGCTTGCCTCAGGTGATCAATCAGTGGTTCAGGCCGTGATTCAACAGTTCCCATTCAGGTATCAATGCTGCCTGCCGTGCACCTGCCCTGGGTGGCAGGTGGTGGCTGAGGAACCAACCAGTGGGTGAGGATAGGCTGGCAGATGATTCTTTGGAGATGCTGACATGCTTCCAGTGGCATGGGGTGGCTGCAAGTTGATGCAGATCAGATGGCTGAAGAGCAAGGGAGGGACTGGGGGTACCCAGTGCTGCCCCGTCTCTGCTGATCCCCTCATGTTAACACCTTCAAGGTCTCTCACCATCTGCCCAGAGCTTGCCAGGAGTTTGTATGTCAGGGACCTCTGCCCTTCAGCTTGTCAAAATTGGCTTGTTAGTATCCAATTAGGGAACAGATGGACAGATGCATGAGCTTCAGCCTTGTTGCTGGAGCAAATTAAGTTAAAAATCACTGGAGGGGAGAGAAAAGGGATCTGTGGAGCTCTCACTGGGGGATAAAGACCTAAACCAGGTACTGTTGTTTCCTCCATGGCTGTCTGTGGTTGCCAAGGGAGTCTAAAGGTCCAGGTTCTGCTTCTGCTCTGCAGGAAGAGCTGGTCTCAGGTGGGAGCTGGGCAGCTTTCAGTGCACACCAGCCGTCAGCTCCCTCTGCAGAGCGCAGAGCTTCTCTGCTTCCCATCTGCCCTTGCCAAAAGAGCTCCACACTAGCCCCTGGCTCCCAGCCTGCTCTGGCTTGCTGGCAGCTTGCAGGAAGCAGAGGAACAAGGTGTTTGCAGAAGCTCAAGTTGCTGACCATATGAGCATACGCAAGCTGCTGCAAACATCCATTGCACCATGAAGCCAGGGGACTGGACACTCTGTGCTGTTCTCTGAATCCTCACTGCCGTGTCCTGTTTGTTTGTTATTTCAGGGCTGTCCAGGTAACCGTGCCTCTCTTATTTGTTACTGCACAGGTAATTAGCTGCAGCCTGTCGTGTTATTGTAGGGTTGCCTGCTACCAAAGGGCAGCCCAGGGAGATGCCCTAGCAGACAGTGCCGGGGGGGCTCTAGGGACAGAGGTGGCAGTGTGTGTCATTGATGTGGGAGGGCTTATTCCCTGAGGATGTCTCATGGCTCCTTTCAGACTTTGGATTGCAGCAGCATCTTGTGGCAAAGCGTGCATTTCAGCTGCACTCTGTACATTCCCAGTGTAATCAATCTCTTCCATATCCCCTGTCCATCATCCCTTTATAATAGACTTTGAAATCCTGCAACAAGGCAAAAATACGGGCACATGAATGTCATGGGGCAAATTGGCAAGAGGATGTCCAGGAGATATGCGTGAGTCCCAAGGACAATAGATGGGGTCATTTGTGTTGCTTTGGGTAGTTAGGAGGGTGCTGAGTCTGGTTATGCTGATCAACCTCCTTTCTCGTGGAACAAATAAAAAGGAGGTTACTTCAGTAAATAAGCATCCACAGAAAACTTCCCAGTTCAGAAAAGTGGGAGCCCAGTGACAGGCCTGTCTCCTTGGCCACCTCCAGGGCCACCCACAGGTTGCATGCACTCCTGTGCAGCCTGGTGGGGCAGCCATGTGCAGGGACACTGCTGTCTGCCTTGTTATTTCATCCCCTCTGGTGCCTACTGCAGTGGCTTCCCCCATGCCTGCTTGCTGGCCCCAGCACAAACCTGGTTGCATCAGCACTGGTCCCCTGAGAACCAAGGGCTGGGAGACCAGCAGCCTCAGGAGATTTAAACCATATTCAGATTTAGTCCAGATATAGCCCTTTTTCACTCTGGTGGCTGTACTAAAGGTCACAAGTCAGCTAAGTTTAGACTGTCATCAGCTCTCTCCTATATATATCCGTGTAGGGCTCCTGACTGCATCCATCCGGCACAGGTCATGCTGAGGCGATGTGAGGGGGTGCATGGGGCCATGGGCAGAGCCTAAATGTGTGCTTCCCTTGCCCTTGGTGTCATCAGTGAAAGCTGTGGTCAGGCAGCATTACTACGCAACGTTGCCTCTGGCTTTGCCTGCATCACTGCAGGCTGAGGACTCTGCTCAGTGTCTTCAGCATCACTGATGATGTGTCCATTCAACAGTGTGGCAACTATGCTAATTGATAGTCCTTGACTTTGAAGTCATCTCATCTTTAGGTGTCCTTGGCTTTTGTTCTTGCATCTGCAAGGCTGAGATGTGAGTCTACGACTTAATCCTCCTCCCACTGCTACTACACATTTTGTGTCCCGTCTGGTCCTTTCTGGGTGAGGGATAACCATCCAGCTAATCAGTTGCTCTCTACTGAAACAGTGCAAACAATGGTGGCCTTGCATTTAGGATCCCATTCTAGACCTCCAGCTCTTCCATGCCCAGAAGATCCCTTCCTGCCCTGAGCTTGCGATCACACGAAATGCATACCAAGTCACAAATATTAGGGTAAAGTCAGGACTGTAGGAAGGAGCTGGAAAAAGGCATTCTTCGGCACAGGATTGGGCAAGCAAACCCTTGTCAGCTGCTGAAGACCTGACAGTTCTGTATCCCTTTCTTTCCAGAACGGGAATCCCGTGAGCATGAGGAGCCAACCACATCAGAGATGACGGAGGAGACCTACCCACCCAAGGCTTACCGGCCCAAGCACGGCCGCCTCTCTGACCTCAAAGCTGAGGCCCTGAAGAAGGACCGCCGGAAGAAGCTGACCTTGGCCAAGTTTGTGGGCATGGCGGAGAACACAGCACATCCCCGCGTTGTCATCCCCGAGCTCCGGCAAGAGTTTGAGCTGGTGGGTGCCACACACTTTGCCCCATGGAAGGGGGGGCTGCGGGAGGGCTTTGTGCCCCTGGCAGGGAGTACTGGTAGGAGGGACCAGGGGACATTCGCTGCTCCCTGCCTAACATACCCTGTTCCTCCCTCACAGGGCCCTTGCCGCAGGCACATGGAGGACTCCCTGCAGGAGCTGAAGAGCAGCCAGCGGATGGTCCCCCGCGCTGTGCACCTCCCCAACTGCGACCGAAAGGGATTCTACAAGAGGAAGCAGGTGAGAGTCCCGCAGAGGCAGGGATGCTCCCCACATCAGAGAGGCTTTATTCTGCCACCACCCCAGATGGAGAGAATTGAGGTTTTTCGTCCACTGGGTTAATGGGGAGATTGCTGTAAGCTTCTCCAGGCATGGCTGGTGTAGAGGTGGCCTTATTGATGGCTCAGAGCATGGTCCAGCCTGAGTCTAGCATCCTGCAGCAGCTGGTGGGGTAGAAGGAAATGGAGAGCTCCAGGCTGGGAGATGGAGGTGATGAAATAGAAGTTGCAAAGGGCAAGGCTGAGCCTCAGTCCTAGCACAAAGGAGGCAGTGGAGGCTGGTAGCAAGCTCCTCATCTCTGCACTTGTGTGTCTCTCCCCAGTGCAAGCCCTCCCGGGGCCGGAAGCGTGGGCTGTGTTGGTGTGTGGACAAATATGGAATGAAACTGCCGGGGACTGACTACCTGAGCGGAGACCTGCAGTGTCACGCATTCGACAGCAGCAACGTGGAGTGAAGTCGCATCCCCTCCCTCCACCCCATCACCACCCACCCAGGCTCCCTCCCACCCTCCCCTCCGCACCTCCCTGCGTCCCAGGACTCCGATTCCTTTCATCTCATGTAAGAAGAATAAAAGAGAGGAAAAGAGAAAAGAGAAAGAGAGGAACAGAAAAAAAAAAATACATAAAGGACAAGGAAAAGGAGAAAGGAAAAGAAAAAAAAAAAGAGAAGTAAAGAAAGTAAAAAAAAAAACCCACAAGGAAAAGAGAAAAGAAAAGAAAAGAAAAGAAAAGAAAAGAAAAGAAAAGAAAAGAAAAGAAAAGAAAAGAAAAGAAAAGAAAAGAAAAGAAAAGAAAAGAAAAGAAAAGAAAAGAAAAGGAGAAAGGGAAAATAAAAAAGGAAAGGAAAGAAGAAAAGAGAAATACAAACCCTGAAGAGACTGAGGACTCGGAATCTACAGCAGTGTCTTGACAACAAGGACTCAGCAAGGAAAGGACAGAGCCAGAGACAAGCCAGCTTCGGGTGCTCCGCCATCCCGCATCTCTCCCTGCACTGCCTGCGCACCTCTGCTGCCGAGCAAAGCCCATGCCAATGTAGAAAGCTCCCTGAGTTGGTGATTTTCTAGTAGGGGTTGCGGGCAGGGTTAATTTTTCTTTTTATTATTTTTGATTTTTCATTAGCTAGTCATTTTCCAAAGGGTCTGGAGAGAAAATCTTGCAGCCATCACCATCTCCCCTCCTTGCTCCGTTCCTCTGGATTTTCTTCCCTATATTGCTGGGATGCATTCGAGTCAATGTTACGTCCATCCCAAATGACCACCCCAATCCAGGCAGATTTGGACCATGCTGGGAGGAAGATGAGGAAGAGGAGGAGCAGGATTCACTGCGCACCTGGAGATGAGCTGGGGACACAAAGCTTCTGCAACGGCATGAATACTCCCCACAGTATTCGTGAACATCAAAAAGAAACAATCCAGAAGGGAGACATACCCTTCTCAGTGCAGCTCCTCTTGACCTGGGAGGTCAGAAATCTGAGTTTTGGACAAGTGAGACTCTGAACGTCACCCGTGTGGGTATGGAAGCATTTGTGGTGTGCATGTGTGTGCACAGATGTGACTTCTCCTAGCCTGGAAACCTGCGATCTGAGGGCTTCACTGTAAGCAGGGGGAGAGCTGCCAGAGCGAGCAGGGAGGAGAATTATAGAGGTGCTCCGTCTGAGTCAGCTTCGTAGATGCTCCATTGCTCCCCAGAGTGAAGCAGGCATATACTGGGACAGGGGGACTGGGGACACAACCCTTCACCACCCTTACTGACATGGCAAAGACCAACTATGGAGAATTGTTTTTTTGTTTTGTATTTTGTTTTGGGTTTTTTTTTGACAGCCAAAAAAAAAAAAAAAAAAAGAGTAGTTTGCTCCAGAGGGAAAAAAAGACTTTGTTTTGTCTTGGGTTTTTGTTAAGTCTGGATTACAGCCTTTCCCAGGGGTAGGAAAACACCAGTCTCCATCTTTTGCATTGAGGACACCACTGACATCTGCCACGGCTGACTCCCTCCACCAGCTCCCCAGCCGGCAGTGAGCTCTGCGACAGGTCCTCAGGATGCTTAACCCAGGACCCAAATCCTTGCTCAGCAGCAGCAGCCACCGCAGTGCGGAGACCCACTGCCTCAGGCATGCTTGGACAGCTGACAGCTGCGTTCCTGACTATTTCATTGGGTTTTTTATTTTCCATGTTGGATTTTGGGACTTAATTCCCCATGACAAGGGTCTCTGTGATGGCTGTGCTGGGAGGATATCCTGCAGTAAGAGGAGGAGTCACAGGGCCTGGGCATAATGGCCCTGGCACATGAACATGTACCTGGAGCCATCTGAAGGATGCATCTGATCCTGGGGGCAGGATGCAGCTGATGTGTCCCCCAATGCTGGTCTGAGCCTCCTGGGGCTGGACACGGAAGAAGAGGAGGTTCCCAGCACCAGTGGGGCCAGGATGTGGGAGACTGGCCGCTGAGGAACTCCACTGGAGGTTTCTCCCCATCACTGGTTCAGTGCCCTCATTGTAGTGTCCCACAGGATGGGATCAACCCCCCTGTGGCACCCACCAGGGATACTTGTCTCAGCGGAGGGCAGGACTGGATGGCCCCCAGATTTTGCCAAGACTTCCATGGAAACCCAGTGGGGCACATATGGAGTTGGGAATGAGGTGCCTTCCTGTGCTGAAAAGAAGAGGGGACTGCCACCATATGTGGATCTTGTTCCCCCTACTGAAAAAAAGAACGCAGGAATGGGGTGATGGGGTAACCCCTGTGCCACATTGCTGGAGGGGAGCTGGGGCTGGAGCAAAAGGAGTAAGGTTGGATTGAGCTGGGTGGAGGGTGAAGGTGGGCTGAAGATGGTGGGAGGTGGAGGAGCCACGCCAACCCCCAGGGTCACAGATCTCCATCAACGCCATCTCCTCTGTCCTCAGATTGCCGGTCCCAGTACAAAACCCAGTGTTATAGGCCAGTACCACCTTCCCCAGTGCCCTACCTCCTTTCTTCTTCCCTCTCTTTCTTGCTTTAGTTTTGTTTTTTTTGTTGTTGTTGTTGTTTGACTTCCCAAAACTTGAAGCCTTTGGCTGCAGAGAAAGGAGCCGTGCTGCCTAGGGGTGGGCGGAATGGGAGCGGGTAGAGGGTCAGCAGGTCCACAAGGAATGTGTATTTTGAAGTAAACTCACCTCCCAGGGGGTGCAGAACAGTCCGGTGCTGGTGCTGGTGGTCTCATGGCACGGTCACCATGGTGACACTGGGAGGGGGGACACAGGACGACTCTCCAGCCTCTCAGTGCAAAGTGAGTCCCAGCTGTGGACTCCTGGGCACCAAAATCCAGTGGATGGTGACAAAGCATCACCATTTTCAGCAGAGAGGAGGACGAAGGACCTGCTTTGCCTTTCATAGTGGGATAACCAGAACAGACACATCTGGGAGCTGGGGGGACAGAGGCGCATGGGGAGGTGCTGGCCATTTTGCATGCCAGCGGCCGCAGGGTGAGGAAAAGGCTGGAGCAGGTGTGAGGACAGTCCTTGGACCACATCTCTCATGGGAGATGTTCAGCAGCTGGGTTACCCCTTGTCTGTACTGCAGTGGCCTTTGAAAACCACTAGTACAAGAGCATTTTGCACTATTTCTCCGCTCTCTTTCTCTTCCCCCTTCTCTTTTTCTCTGCCTTCTCCATGAAAAAATTCTTTTTTTTATTGTTGGTTCATTTTGTTTTGTTTTGTTCTTTTTTTCCTTGTTGGCGTTGTGTGTTTTTTTTTGTTGTTGTTGTTTTCTTTTGTGTTTTTTTTTTTTTTCCCAAACGGAGCATTGTATATGTAACAACTGACAGCTCACCTCGCTTCCAGATCACTGTCCTGGCCCTGGTGAGGAGCCCTGCTCACCGTGCCCCTCTCCCACCCCGCCACTGCCACCGGGACAGACATCACCGCCGCACACATCACCCACCGTGGTACCACACTCGTTCACACACCAGATTCCGAGTTTCCTGCCTGTTTTGTTTTTGTTTTTGTTTTTTTTTTTTTACTCTTTAAGCAATACTCACTACACATTTTACGGTAGCTTTTTATAGCTTTACATACATACGGTAGCTCTGTTGTTTTTTTTTTTTCTTTTTGTTTTTTTTTTTGTTCACCTTTTTTTTTTCCCCCGTTTCGTTTTTGTTGTGTTTGTTGTCTTTTTTTTTTTTTTTTTTTTTTTTTTTTTCCAGTACACAAGAAATACTCATACTCTTACTGGTGGGAAAAAAAGAAAAAAAAAAAAAAAAAAAAGCAGTTTGTGAAAAACTGACAATGGAAGAAGAGCTTAATGCTCTGTTTAGCATTTTGTACTTAAAGAAAAAAAAAATCTCACATTTTATTAAAAAGTGAAGATTGCTGTATACTATTTATTCAACTTATAATTTATGTTACTCTTTGATCTTTGTCTTTTCTCATGACAAAGCATTTATTTAATAAAGTTATGCATTCAGTTAGCCTGTGCCTGACCCTCATAGAGCGTCTGTGTGTCAGCCCTGCCATAGGCACAGCATGCCTGGGGGCTCAGCCAGCCCCATGGGTCTGACAGGGCAGGGGGACCTGGTGGCAATTGCTTAGGAAAGCTTTGGAGCCCAGAGAAATCTGCTAAAACAGTGGAAAATTTGAAAGGCTGAGCTTAGGGCATCCTTATGTTTTTTAGCTGTTTATTTGCAGCACCCATGTTCTGCTGGGTCATGAAAGGAGAGAGAACTGTACAGTCATAGAATCATTAAGATTGGAAAAGCCGCTAAGATCATCTGGTGCAACCACCACACCTGTGACCACTCTAGACCATTCCTCTCAGTGCCCCACCTACCATTTTCTTGAACGCCTCCAGCATCATGGGCACCAGATCCTAGAGCACCCAGCTGCTACCCCAAAGGGAGCTCATCACTTTGGGATGTGATCTCTGAGCCTCAAAGCTCTCCAGGCAGCAGGAAGTCCTGCCCCAACATCTCAGTGAGTAGGAATGTCCCAACTCCATCCCTGCGAGGCACACAAGCCCAACCAGACTGTAGTCCTTAGCAACCTCATGACAGCCCTCAGTGACCCTTCCCACCACCTACATCCTCCCCTCTGCCCACACAACCTTTCATCTTCCCACACACACCTTTTGTCCCATGCCCCCATCCCCACCATCTGCCTCAGCTGCCAACATCATTCCATGTGTCCAGAACAGTACCGGGGGAAAAAAATGTCCCCTTTACTGTTATTCATGCCAGCAATGAAAAGGTGGCTTTCTACACAGAAAAGTGCAGGGTTGTGCTACCAGTTCCTTGTCACCTTTACCCCATGCCCATCAGGCTCATCCAAAGTACATCCCATGCCACGCTGCTGGTTAGCCCCAGCCACACAGAACCTCTTCTCTCAGCACTGCGATTTTAAGAACGGCTTGCAATTATCATCGTTATTCTTTGCTTTACCGAGGCATCCCAAGCTCCTTTTGGCCATAAGGTTTTCCCCCTGTAGTACAAGAACTCTGCGCAGGCAGCAGAGACAAAACCACCGAGGCCAGGATGATCCCTGGAGAACAGGTCCATCTGCTGGCTGACAAACAGCATGGCCGGGTGCAAGCACCAACGAGAAGCACTCAAAACCCCGAGGGCTGGGAAGCTGGGAGGAGCTGACCTTCACCCAAATATCTGCTGAAGTTCCAGGGGTGCCAGTGCTGGGCAGAGGGACTTCCTGTGCCCTTGCAAAGCTCTCATGCATCCTCCTGGCAGCTCACGTTGCTCCCAGGTTGAACAGGGTACTCCTGCTGCCCCCATCCCAGCAAGCAAAGTGTGCCAAAAACCATCCTTTACCACCAATCCTGGCTGCCATCAGGCAGCAAAACAGCCTCTGCACACGTGTGGGCCAGATGCTGTCTTGAGAGGACTCAAAGGCATGGCTGCAATGTGGAGAACTACAGAAAGACCCACACAGCAGAGAGAGCTGTCACCCACCCCCCCCCCCCCCCCAGAGAGGGGATGGGGTGACAGCAGTGCTCACACAACTGGGACCAGTAAGGGTAAAAACTCCCAGTGGCGCTCACTGGGCTCAGCATTCACAGCACCCGCAGGGCAAAAGCCCAGATCTGTGTGCGATGCAACAGGCAAGAAAACATGCTCTATTTAATAGAGGAGGTTGGGGAGGAGGAAGATGACAGTTTTCTGGCATCCCATTTAATTTATTCCAACTTTATGCAGCTCAGCTTCTCCCAAAGAGGAAAGAAAAACACAAAAAGAAAACTTCCTGGTTCCTAAACAAAACAAGAAGTACAAACTGCAGCTGACAGCCAGAGCATGTATGGTTTACATGGAAAAGCTGAACACCCTGGGCTGTTAACAGAAGACAGGTAGCATCATTTTTACAGTTACTGAGTTCTGCATTCAGGTGCGTTCTCTGTCCCTGATACATTCTCACTCCCTCCCTCTCACACACACACACCTCTATCACTTTCCCACCACATCCTCAAAGTGTTTTCCTTTCCTCCACCAACACTTCCAAACTCCTGCAAGGACATGAGGGGTTCTATCTACACAGACTGTCCACACTCTCTGTGCTTAGGAAACTTGGGGCCAGGAAAGGGGGGTTAAAAAAAAACAACTCAGCAACAACCCCCAGCACTCCCATTCCTGCAGAGTTTTAGGCTTTCTGCTTTTCCTTACCCAGCTACAAGCCCCCAGGAGGTGAGGGATATAAGTAGGAGGCACCTGTTGTGGTGTTTGTCCCGCAGCCCCAAGAAAGCATGCTGGCAGCACCCCTCAACCCCTCTGGGTCCAGCCCTGCCCTGCCCAAGGTCCCACAAAAAGCTCCACATTTCCAAGGACGTTTGCAATTGTTTTGCAAATGGTATACATATTAAAAATGGGGGGAAGGAAGAAAAAGTCTCCTCGCTTCGGCGACAGGGAAGTTATTTATTCTCAGCATCGGTGTGTTCTGTACAGAAAGAAATCAACAGGTGAAGTAATGGCAGAGACACATCGGTCCTCAGAGTGGCATGTCCAGTGCAAAACATCTCAGAGTGCCTGCAATTGCTTGGATTTAACCTATACAAACATGCACGTGGGCAGAGGGGTGCGTGTGTATCTGGGCCTTTACAAAGCATGATATATACTGTACTTACAATAAAAAAGTGTGTGCTGAAAAGCAGATGCTCACTCCTGTCCCAAGCGAAAATGGAGGGAACAAGAGCAGCTGCTGGGAGTGCAGGTTTTAGATGGGTTTTTCCTATCTAAAAAGAAAGAAAGAAAGAAAGGAGAGACACTCCCTGGCTTATTATCCTAAATCTACACAGGCATCCTTCCACCCAGCCCCGGCAAGTTCACTTTAGCTCCCTTAGCTTAAGCCAATCCTAAGAAATACTGGGCAGCAGCCCTCCAATTCCCTCAGAAAACCAAGCATTCAGCTCCACAGTCACCCAAAGGCCCCATCCTCCCAGAGCAGCAGGGCTGGCTGCACCCCAGGGGTGCTTCAGGGGGCTGCCTTGTCCCAATCCCCTGGCGATACCCACCCCTCAAGGGACACAGCTCCATCGTGCTGCCATGCTCCAACTGGGAAGCGGGGACTTTGCTCCTTCCCTCCCTCCCACACCGCATCCCACGCCAGGACCAACGCACAGGGGACAGGCAGGACACAAGAGGCAGTATTTACAGTCTTTGGTCTCGGGGAAGGGAGGGAGGAAGGAGGAAACTGAACTTTGTTGTTTGATTATTTTTTTTTCCCCCTCCCACCGTGGTAAGGTGTTTTGCCTGCAGGAAGATGCCACAAAGCAGCAGGGAGGGGAGGGCCACGGGGCGAGGAGCAAAACAGACTGGTTCTCTGGCTGACATTGGGCAAAAGACTATAGGAAAGCAGTCCCTTCTCCTTGCAACCTCCCCCCCACCCCGCCCTTCCCCTCCTGTTATCTCTTCCCTCCCCAGGAACTGAGGCAGCAGGAGGGCAGCACACAGGACCCAACCCCGGTTCTCTTCCAGAGCCTAAAAGAGACATGCTGAAACCCATGTAAAAATCCAGCACCGGGGCCACAGCAAGCAGGATCACATCCATCTACTGGCTCCGCAGGGCATGTGCTCCCCGGTCCTCCTGCTCATGGGCTGTGTAGAAAAGGTGGCACTCGGGGTCCCCGCGGATGGTGGGCGCACCCTGGATCACCTTCCCATGGATGGGGTCCACACACCAGCACTCGCCACGCTGCCCATTCACCGACATCTTGCACTGCAGGGAGAGGGACAGAGGAGATCAGCTGAGGAGATACAGGGAGAAGACCACCATCACCCCCCCCCAGTTTCTCTGAAGATTCAGCACAGATGGCTTGGCTTTATGGATGCTGCACTGTAGCAGCATCACAGCTCTGGTACTCCAGCTGAGGGCTGGGGTTCCTCCCCCAAACCATGAATGGTTGGGCTAGATGATCTTAGTGGTCATTTCCAACCTTAATGATTCTATGCATGGGACCATTGAACAGATTTCAATAACCCATGAGTACAATCACCCCCCAAATTACATTTCTCTTTCAACTGTGGATAAAGGCACCCATGGAGTCCACAGTCCCTGGCTGAACAGGGAAGAAATATGCTTACAGAGCAGCTGCACAAGCTTCATTCTACCTGCAAATTGGGTTAAACAAACTAAATGTGACAGCATGGCCCCACAGACCAACTCAACTATGTTTGGGAATGGAGTCTCAATCTCAGCACAGAAGCAGTGACCACAGTGAGCCTGGACATGGACTCTACACTCCAAAGCCTGCTCTGGTTAGAGATAAGTGTCCTGCTGTCATCCACCTCTTGCTGCAGGCACCTCATACCTGGTGCTCATGCCTCCATACCCAAATGAATACATCCCTGAACAGGGCACAGCAGGATCCAGCCCCCACAGCAGACTCTGCGTGTACTCTGCAAAGCTGAATTCATGCCATTGTCTGCAGCTGGACTGAGGTCAGAATGCAGCCTTGTTCAGGGGGATAAAAAGCAGGAGAAAAGGTTTAAAAAAAAAGACAAAAACAACACCATTAAAAAAAAAATCCTTCTCTGGCATGAGAGCGCACTAAGGCACCCTCCACCTTGTGCTGACCCACAGGAGGTGGGAGCAGCCAGGAATGCTTTTATTGGCATCTGGTTTCCAACCAAGGACAAGGAGCTGACACTCAACTCTGGAAACCCAGATGGAAGGAAAACTGGGAACAGCCTCACATTTGTCCTCAGCCAGGGCAGGCAGAAGAGGCAGTATTTTCATTCTCTTTTTCTACAGCAATGGCCAACATGCAACTTCTGAGTATTGCAGAGACAGACAAAGCAAGATAACTTCAGAGCAATCTGCTCTTTTCTAACATTTTTTTTTTCTTTTAAATAAATACTCCCTAACAAGGGGTGGAAGTAGCCATGAAAACATGCTTTGCCATGAAAACAGCATGATGTCTGGGTCTTCTCCAAGAGATCATTCTGTACAGCCATAAGAGGTGCTCATATCCAGGTACTGTCAATGCAAGCCAGCCCCCAGATGGTGCTTTGCTGCTTAAGAGAGCTTCCTCCTTGCTGCAGATTCTACTGCAGCATCTGATGATATCCCAGAGCCTGTAGCCATTCCTCTCACTTCAGATATCATACATCCAGCTCTGAACCAGGCCCCCATCAGAAAAGGTAAGAAGAGTTTATTTTGTCCAGCTACAAAGCTTTGCTGGACAGAACTGTCCAGGGAAGGTATGAAGATGAAATGGAGAGGGAAGGAAGCAGTCAGGGCACAGGTACAAGCCTTTCCTGGGAGACATCCATGCCAGGAAAGCTTCAGCACACCCCTGTTTCCAAACTGAGCAGAAGAACCATCTCTCACCACTCTGTGCACACTCTCTTTGCTCAACCCCAAGTTCATCCTGCTGCACACCTCCTGCAGAGCTGCAGGCATTCAGCCTAGGTAGAGGCAACAGAAAGGAACAGACGGTGCAGCAATGCTTGTAATCCTTGTTAGGAAACCACTATGATGTAATCATTTAATTTGTGGTGGAACCACCGAAGGTGTACTACACTGCAGAGGTACTGGGGATAAGTGGAAGCTCAGCTCTCATCCTTTTCGTAATGATACCTCAATGAGAAATGCAACTGCCCCATGTTTTGGGTCTGGACAGCAAACAAGCAGTCCCCAAACCCTGGGACCTGCTTTGTGCCACCTAAGGAGTAAGGCACAATTTCTGTGCAGTGCTGAGCACAGGGACGCTGCCACGAGTGCAGCTGTCCCCAGCTCTCTGTACTTGCCTGCTTGAGATTGTACAAGCCATGCTTGTCACAGTTGGGGATGTGGAGGGAGTAGAGGTGCTCCAGGGGACCTCGCTCATCTGGCAGCCGCATGGTGGAGATACGCTCCAGGACCTGATCCAGCTCCTGCTGACAAGGGGTCTGAAAAAGACAAGAATAAATAAATTAATAAATAAACAAATGTACATCCTGGTAATGGGATCGTTCTCCATGTCATAACCTCAAATCTTCACATGGCGAAGAGCAACCTAACACCTGACCCCAAGCCCAGGACCTAGCCAAAGCAGTCCAGTTAAATTCCACCTGGTGTTAGCCAGAGCAACTCTGCACCTCCCTGTCTCCTGCATCTGCTGTTTTTCTCCTAGACGAGCAGCAGCAGCATTATGGGGACTCTCTAAGCCAACAGTAGCAGCATCATGCTATGGAGTCACATCTGTCCCACAGACATCAGCCTGTGATGCTAAATTTAACCTAAAGGACTTCAGTAGCCAGGTTTATCTGGGACAGCACATGAAGCATACATTAAGAAGATGGGGCCACAAACAGCTGATCTGCCTGTTCATTGGAGGTGAGGTTCTCAAAGCTCCTCTCTGTCCTTCTGCTCCCCAAATACAAATGACCTATGTTTATTACAAAGTTTCTGGGGGGTGGGTTTCCACCCCTATGACATCTGGTTGCCTTGACCAAGCTGCCCACTAGAGGGAAACCATGGCCAAGGACCGGAGGGCAGCAGGCCAGGGAGGACACTGAGCACTGTCCTGCTTTTTGAGAAACCCACAGCCCACTCTCAGTCTCACCCTCAGTCTGCACTGTGGCTGTCCAGCAGCAGGCAGAGTCCCACACCATAAATCCCTCAGGCCATCCCTGGGAAGCTGCTTAGGGAAAAGAGTGTATGCAAAAGCTGGGTTGCAGGCCAGGAGCATGCTCACAGCCCTGCAGGGGCTGGTGCCGAGCCAGCAGGACCCCCTCCCCCCCCCCCCCCCCCCCCTTCTCCAGTTCTGCTGTCAGAATGTGAAGCTGCAATGAAAATAACGCCTCCTCACCAGCACATCAAAGTTCATCAGATGGTGTGTTCAACCCCAGCTTCAGGCCAAAATAAACGTTTGCTTTTCTTTTTCCTTTTTTTTTTTCCCTCCCCTCTTTTTTTTCTTTTAAAGGCAGTTTGTTGCAAATGTCACTTTTGCACTCTGCATCTCCTTGTGCTCTGCCTCCCCCACTCCCCCTCTCACCCTGCCCGTTGGCATCCGCGACTTCTTTGAGTCTTCGTGGTTGTGATGGGCCTTGCCCACTTTGCCCATCTGCCGCTGCTGCTCGTTCACCTTCTCCCTCATCACCGCCAGCTCCTTCATGCCTGTTTTTATGGGCTTCCTGCTGCTGGCTCCGCTCAACATCCCCCCAGTGCTGTCCACGTGGTTCTCAGCAAGGATGCTCTCGGTCCGGTCATCACCGTTGTCTGTAGGAAAGAGAGGAGACAAGGAAAGGGTCAAGCTCAGCCAGGCCTCTCATGTGTTCATCCCATTCTGGATCTCTTTCAAGCGTGGCCAGTTACCAAGCCATAAAATCTTTGCACGCAAAAATTTTAAATTGCATTAGCTCTTTCATCTGGAAGGTGAGAATAGATTCTTTCATTCTGGAGTTATTATTACCGCACTAAAAGACAGTTTAGAGAGCAGGGGAAATTGCTGCTGGAGAAGTTCTTTCTGTTTTTTCTTTGACCTTCTAAATTGCTTCCCGAAGAATGTAATTTTCCCATCAGAAGTCCAGTTGGGTTAGTGATGCCAAGTGCGTTTCTGCTCCAAAACTGAAAACCACAGTGATTAGTAACAATACCTTGAGTCCATCTATCATCCCCTAGAGTATCTCCAGGAATACTTACTCAATATCAACGTGCTAAAATAAATTCTCAGGACAGCTTTCCAAAATACCTTGCCTCTCTTTTATGGCCACCCTAATTTCCCGCAGAGATCCTGCCATTTCAGTAATCATCCTCGCCATATCATCTTTCACATCATTTGTCATGTGGTACATTACTCATTCAGCTGCTAACACGCAGCCTACCTACTTCTGGATTTGACCACTTCTTCTGACTGCAGAACCACCCTATGTGGCACACCAGCTCTGACACAAGACCACTACCTAATTCAGACACTTCAAAATCAGCTGGCAAAAAAGCTGGGATGACACTGGGCTTTTCCCATCCCCTCCACTCTCTGCTTCGTCCTTCTGGTCCTACACAGGTGACAAACACAAAGCATCTTTGCATACCAAGGGGAAGCCAGAGCAGTCAGGCTCTCATCATCAGCAAACACAGCCCAGAACATCTCTGACATCTCTGATTTCAGCTTTGTCATAGAATTATAACAGTTGGAAAAAACCACAAAGGTCACCTAGTTCAACCACCACCTTAGATCCTCATATTAAGAAACCATATTAAACCATGAACAAAAGAGGGCTTGCAATGCTTTAGTTCACATATCAACCATTTATGAGTCTGTCCTACTTTCTGGAAGTATAAGCATGCTGAGCATTTAGATTTTAACATCTAGAAACATAAGACTCATTAAGATTGGAGAAGACCTCTAAGATCATCTACTCCAACTGTCTGCCTATCTGCCCACTAACCCACATCCCTCAGTGCCACAGCTCCACATTTTTTGAGCACCTCCAGAGACGGTGACTCCACCACCTCCCTGGGCAGCCTGTGCCAGTGCCCAACCACTCTTACAGAGAAGGTTTCCTCCTAATATCCAAGCTACCTTTTAGAAGCTGCATTGCGATGTCTTATTAGGATGTAACTATACTGTCTTGATACAGAGCTAAGAAAAATCATAGTAACAAATGTTTTATTTATATCACAACTTCCTGAGCTTTTTTCCACAGAGCACCACAATGTGTTACTACCCTAGGATCCCAGAGGGGAAAATGCAAGAGTTTTGTCCACTATTACTCATAAAACACACAGTCTGCAGCTGCCTGCAGACTGATGGCAGAACAGCCCAAGAGGGCTGAATTAGACCCATCCCAGCATCCCATCCCCAGTAGACCATCAGTATGTGCTTGGGGACGTGCCTCAGAAGGACAATTCCCAACCTGTGGCTAGTAGCAACAGCACATCCATGCTGGAAATTGCATCTGACTGACAGGACTTAAAAGCCACCAATGGACCCCATCCTTCGTGGATGTGTCCAATACCTTTTTGAACTCTCTCCTGATTTTGGTCCCAGATCTCCCTGTACTGGGATCATCCCACTTCCCAGAAATACTAAATGAGTTTTGTTTGCAAGTTTTTAAGCTGCTTAAGTAGCAACTGAAAAGCAAACATGGGGCAAAACCAATCTGGCAAAATGTGTGACTTTCCTCAATACAGGTTCCAGACAAGAATTTGGATGAGGCTTGATAGCCAGATGGGCGAGCTCAATGTCTGGGCTGCTGCCTGGCAATCGCTCCCTTGGCTATCATCCGAGGAGCTGGGCAAGGAATACTTTTGAGCAGGAATCTCCTGTTTATCCACAAGTCTCCCCGTTAATTAGAAACACATAGTGAGAAGAGAGAAGGCCACGAGGCCGCCCTTCAGACAGGATCAAATGAAAAAGTCCCATGCAGAAGATGGGCAAGGCTTGCCAGGGGCTGATTCCCAATGAGCCACTTCAGGAGGGTTTAAGTCTTTTGAAATCTTTTGTCATCTTCACATTGACATCAGGAGAGCAAGTGCAGTAGCAAGGCTGCATTTTGGATACCATGCAGTGCCCGGCTTCATTCAGAAGACCAGTGGTACAGAGCAACAGAGAAGCAGCGTGACGAATGCAGTGACTTTCCCAATCAATTCTTGCTCCTTCCTGCCTCCAACTAAAATACATAGACATCTGCCCAAATAATCACCGTCCTAGTAAATCAAGGCAAGCTGGTAAGCCTCTTGTCGGCTGATTCATTCACAAAACCTGCTTCTGATAATATTTTCACTCATTTTTCTCACTTTCCAACGCTAACAAATATCAGCCCAAAGAAAACCCCATGTGGGAGCAGAGCGTGCAAGCCTATGTGCACAAACACGCCCAGGGACAGGAGAGGTTGGTCTTGGCTCCTTGGGCACCCATCACAGGAACAAACCCAGAGTGGAGGCCAAAAAGGTCCAGCTGCTATTGACTGCAAGATTTCTTCCCTGCCGCCAAGCTGGGCTGGATCCACTTTGGGCTGAGTCCAGAGCCCCAGCACATCTTTTCCCTCTCCCAAAGCCCATGCTGCTCCTTAGGAGTTCTACTGACCTGGGGCTTCCAGAGATGGCTTCAGGTCAAGAAGAACCTGGTTTTCCCATCCTCTTGTTCACATTCATTCAAGCCATCAATCATGGTTCCCCCCCCACTCCAGCAACTAGTAAAGGGGACAGGATGGAGAAGATCCATTCCACCTTTCCTTCATGGAAGAGTCTCAGGTTTGGTGGGTCTCATTTTGAAGAGCTAAAAGGGACCAGGCAGCAATGGCAGAAGCAGAAACACTGGAATCTTCACATTGGAAGAAAAGAGAGCCAGACAGTGACATTTACAGCCAAATAATACTCTTCATGCTGCTCAAGAGAAGAGAGATATGCATGCCTGCTTATGACTATAGACCAATTCAGCCACCTACCAACCCCACCATCATGGGATGGGCAGGTATGCAACTGAGTCAGATATACAACCATAATCCGTTTGTCATCCCAGCAAACGCCCTTTCGCTGACCAATTTCAATTCACACTAAATATATCTGTGAACAGAACAGTGCCAAACTCCAAAACAATTATGTTTTATAGTTCTTCCATTTTCCTATGGCATGTGGAAAACATCTTCTGTGCTATTTTGGATCAAAAGGTAGAGCGCTTTGTGCAGGGCGGGACAAGTGTGGCAAGAATCAAAGCAGATAGCCGAAGTTCTTCTGAACACATGAAACACCTCCTCCATGGCAAGAAAATGCAATTTTATTACAGCTTTTTTCAAGGAAAATTCCCATTAGCTTCAATGGGGCGAGGACTTGGCTGATGTGGAAGCGTATCCAAACGGCCATCAGCTAATGTCTGGATCAAGCCACGCAGTCTCGCCAACATTTTCAAAACCGCTACCAATTTCCAGCACTGAAAGTTTTCAGGATCTGATTTGAGACCTTAGGCACCTCCACCAAAAGACAGCAGAGAAACAGATGAGCTTACAATGGACCTGCTGCTCCCTGAGCTGCAAGGAGAAAAGCGTCATGCAAAGAAAGGCAGCTGTCTGACATTAAAAACATACCTCCATCCCTTTGGAGAGCCTCAGAGCATATGTGGGCTACAGGACAGGACCCAGCCAGCCTCAAGCACCACAGCATCACAGGGAGCTTGCGTGGTGCCAAGGACTGCATCGCCCTCGTCAATGCCACTCTCCCTCCACACTCGCTTCCCTCCAACAACAGCTCACTGAGAGGTTTTACATGTACGTGCTTATCTGTCTAGAGTGTTTATACAGCATACAAGCGTTGACTGAGGTATCAAACCCACAGAGTTTCACCCAAGTAACCTTCAACACCCTGCCCATAGCCCACTCTGCACCGTGCCCAGGTGGCACCCCAAGCTCACATCTCCCCACCAAAGCCACCACAATCCATCTCCAAAGCACATTATGGTCCACTAATGACCCTGGGGATGGAGGTGCTCTTCCAGGAATACACGCAGCTATTTTAACAAGCTCTGCTCCCCAGTACCAGATGCCCAGCCCTTGTCCTTTGCAACCTGAGAGCAAACAGAGACTTTAAACCTGACCGTGAACATGCACCACAGCTGTGGCCAGGAAAGAATCTGCAGGAGGAGGAAGGAAAAGGAGCAGACTGACCCCAACTGCAGCCCTAGTGACCTCTGCCTCATCCTTCTGCAAAGTAGTTCAAGAAGAGCTCTGGGCAAAGGATCCTTTTCAATAGCTATCGTGTGGGTGTTGCTGACCTGGATCTCAGATACCTCAGGAAACATTTGCCAACAGGGATTATACCAGCGTTGCAATTTCCTTGTGGCAGGAGCTGCCAAGTACAAAGTGCCCCCCAGGCCCTCGGGCCCACCATACCCCAGAAATAACTCAGGTTTGCTGCCTACCACTGCCAGACTGGACAACACTGGACTAGAGCAGTGTCCATCAGGTCTCAGTTAACACTGCAGGGAGGGAGACACAGGGGCATTGGTGTGTGGCCCAAGCCCACACAACTGAGCCAGGTTGGATGCAGCTCTTCAGAGGCAGAATAAACAAACACATCCAATCAGATTTCATTCCCTGCTTCACACACACACGCAAAAACCCTCAAGACAGTGGGAAAATTGCACAGAAGGAGTGCAAGCAATATGCAGAGTAGAAGAGAAAGGGTGGAGAAGGGATGTATGGAAAAGCCACTCCTCAGGACACTGCTCATAGAGACCAGCTCGGACACTCAGAGAAGAAACAGAAGAAATGGCAGAGTTACACAGCAACTCATTCCCAGATACCATCCTAAGTCCCAGCAACTGGGAAGCTCCTGAGTTACAGGTTACATCTAGACCAGGTCTCACAGCTATCATAGAATGTCCTGGGTTGGAAGGGACCTTAAAGATAATATAGTTCTAAGCCATGAGCAGGTTTGTCAACCACTAGATCGAGCTGCCTGGGTATGAATTATGTAAGAATCCCACCTAGATACTTCCTCCCCATCTTTCCCCAGCCTATTCCACTCAGTCTCATCCAGCTCTGCAAAGCCAACATGTGCCCTTCAGATGCTTGCTGACACTTAAGCACATCAGCTGGCTGCAGAGGACACAGCAGTCAGGGGTACCCGTGCCAGACAGCAAGGTGGCTGCATACCACAGCCAGGAAATTCCCACTCTGGTCTCCAAGAGATGGTCTGACCTCCACAATACACTGTCCACAAAGAACCCACAGCTCCCCCATGGCTCTCAAACACCCTTTATTTGTTGCCATCCAATCTTTTCAGCCCACCTCCAACAGCAGGAGGGAACGCTATGTCCTGGCCAGGGCTTGCTTCACAAGCTCCTCTCCCTGCCCTGAGCCGTCGGGGTGATCCAAGGGGCACCCAGTGCCTTCCTTTGGCTCGGCTGTCTAGCAGGAAATGCTTTATGCTCCTGCAAAATGCTGAGACATTGACTCAGGGCAGCGCAGCCTCCAGCAGCCACTTAACTCTTTTCTCTGTCCCTTCCTGGTGGCTGCAAGGAGCAGCTCTCTCTCCTCCATCCACCTGGGAACAGAGCCAGAGATAGACCCACACAGTGCCCTACACTGTGCCTGCATCCATCACACCCAAACTCCTCCAGCACTCTAGGGCAAGTACTGAAGTGAAAAAAAAAACCACAAACAGAGATGATGGCAGGTGAGGGTAAAAGAGGTATTGAAATGTCCCTTCCCCTGGGCTTTACTTCAAACTTTCTCTTTCTTAAATCATGTTTGCAGGCTGGTTTCCCAAAGATACAGGACTTGTGCAATAACAGTCTACTTCTTATGTGTTTCTGCATGTGCATGTGTTTGCATGACTGCCTGTCTCTCTATTAGGTCCTCCTCCACCTCCCAGTATATCTACAAACACGTCAGCAAATGCCAACTAAACCTCAAACAGGAACAGAATTCTCTAAAACAGTTTCCAACATTTCATGAAAATACGCAGCCAGGCTGAAGAGAGATAAAATAGCAAGGTTTGTTTTGTTAACTTTCTCTCCAACCGATTCAGCTGAGGGGCTGTACAGCATATCACCAGCCCACTCCCTTTGGGCCCAACAGAGCACAAAGCACCTCTGGGGAAGGTCTGCTCCAGCCCTTCTACTGCCAACAGCCAGCCCAAAAATGCTGTTTATGACATCCTGCTCCCTCCTGAGCCAGCCATTTGCTTTGAGCCCATAATGATAGGGAAAACACTGCTTAGGTCCCTCAAAGATGCTAAGATTGCTTCTGCAATACACTCATTCATTCAACATCCACTCACCATTTCATTTTCCTTTCTTCCACTTCTTCCTCTGAACTGCAGAGTTGCAATCACCATCCTTAAATATACCTACAGCAGAGATGTTCCAAACACCTAAAAGCCACAGCAGAACCAGGTCCTGGCTCATGGCTGTGCACAGTGGTTTGGTCCCACCTCAGCCACAGTGCCCAAGCTGACTTGCCCACCTCCACCTCCCTCCACTTGCTTATTTCCCAGAGTGGCGATAAGAATCTGATCCCAAAACTGGCATACAATAGCCACACTGGTCCTTTTCAAGCCAGTCCACCCATCCTCCCCCCCCAACTCAGCACCACACACAACTTCAACACGTGTGAAGGCAGCCTGCTAGGGGGAACATATTAACATGTTTGAAAGGTTTTGCTGAGTGAGGCTCTCTGAGCTCCCTGCCACCATAAAAGCATTCTCCCTTGCTAGCGAGCCGTATCTCAGTCCTTTCAACACAACACTCTGATTAAGCCTCCACATAGCTGCAATCTGCCCAGTAGAACCAAATGAATTAACTCAAAAACACTTCGAAGCTTAAATTAATTGCACTGCAGCTTCCCTGTTTGACCTTGACCCTGCTAGTAAAATCCCCAGGGTAGCTACTTCATAGTTATTAGGGGCTTCCGCATGAATGAACTGAGCTGTTAACATCACCAGGTCACCTCTCTGCCCTTTTTCTCCTGTCACTTGCATGCATTCCTGTGGTCTTCTCCTGAGCCCCAGTCACCCCAAAAAGTCTGCACCATGTTCCAGTATAAACTCAGCCCCAAAATCCTCATTTCCTATGAGGTCCCAGAACAAAATCAGATGGCAAAAACACTTCATTCATTTCCTTCAGGCTTCACTGAAGTGCTCAAATATCCTTTATTATCCTGATTTATCAAGAAACATAGGATCATCTCTGAGACCAGGCCCACTGAGGCTACTGCATCTCATAGTTTGGACTACACAGAACTGTAGTCTTGCTGCAGCCTCAGTAATAATTAATTTGGGGCATTATCATGTTAGTGATGTCATTTCAGTGCTGGGATGCTGCACCTCTCTACTACAGAGGATGGGAGTCTTAACAAGGATGATTCCCAGGTACAAAGCTCTGCTGACCCACCAAAGGAAGAACAGCCCCTTCCAAGGCTCAAGAGCTCAATGAACAACTCAAACTCCCTCATCTCCTTCACAGTTTTAGACAAAATGTAACATACAGGACACATTCAGAATCTTCCAGTGGTCACTTCTGGCCATAAAAGCTTTCCCTCCATGGGCAAAGCAATGGTCTCCTGTTCCAGCTCCTGAAGGATGGCTTGGTTCAGCAGCAAGGTGTATGCTGGACTCTACAGATCCAACTGCACCTTTTAGTGCCCAGTCACAGCTCCCACTGAGACCCATGGCTGAAGCAGGCAGCAGCTCCAGGCAGGGTACGGAACTTACAACAGCATTCCCGTTTGCCATCTGGGAAGGCTGCATGCCAAGTTGCAAAAAGTTCAACCTCCTGCTCTGCAGAAAGGTAAAAAAGCTTGAAAATTAGGAAGAAAAAAACCACAGTGAAAAAATACAAAGCCCAAAAGGCCAGAGCAGTGCCCCACCCTGCCTTTCAGAGCCGTCTCTCATCTATCTCCGGTGTTGCTCCACTCCCTCCTCAGCCACATTGGCTTCTCTGCTTATTATGACTATTGCATGCAAATGGAATGAACTTCAGCCATTTGTATTACTAGTTTTTAAATAACATCACTTTTCCACAGTCAATTTTCCAGACAGCAGCTCAGTCCAGGGCTCCCCTCACCACCCACCCAAATCTCATTGCGCATTTCCTCCAAGTCTGCCTTTTTGAAACACACTATTATTATGGCAATTCCTTTCTACCTTCTCCTCAGAAGCCACCCCAGACCCTCAGCTGCAATTACCACCAGCATCACCTCAAGGTCTACTGGACCTACAGTCCCCATGCAGCCTCCTGACCAAGCACCAGCTCTCAAAGCCAACTCTATGTCAATTTTTTCCCCAGAAACCTGTATTCCCCAGAGACAAAGCACAACTGCCTCCAAATAGAATCAGAACACTCAACCGTAGGTGGAAAGACAGTATCTGCTCTATTTTAGCTGAGCCTCTTCTGCCCACCAGCAGCTCCCAGCTGTCTACAGCACTCACAGACATCATCCTTTCCTCCTTATGGAAGCCATCACAGATTCACCATATCCCACATATAAATTACAGGTTGAGGTGTTCACAGATTGTGCTTTTGATGACCAAACTAAACAACTCTGCAACCGTTTCAGGTTACGTCAAAACATTTTGTTCATCTCCGAAGGAGCTCTTGGAGCAATATTTCACCATTTGGCAGCCCTTCTGCTGGATTTCCTTAACTCTTGTTCTCCCATATAGGGACAGAGTTGAACTTTAACTCTCATTATAAATAACACCACAAGAAGGGCCTGACCCCAGTCTTGATTGTGCATTTATCATTTACTGAAATCAGACAACTGCCAATCTTTAGGCAAGAAGGCCTCACTGATAAGAAACCACTGTTCAAATAAACAGGATATCTGCCAAAATAAAGACTTGCAGATTTGTCCCACTGCTGAATGACATGTACAGGCGCACAGTAATTTCATGAAGGTCTCAGACTCAGAGATGCTGCCAGAAGGCAGCAACGTACAGCAGATCAGCTGAACTGTAATGACAGCATATGGCATACAACAGCCACGCACACGCCAGTAACTCTTGTTACCTTTACAGTCCTTCACTGACTTCCAACAACGGGGCAGATCAATGGCGTTTGGCCTTCAGAAGGGGAAATTTCCTCCCACACAGGTGGGAGGAGTAAGCTCAAGGCAGCCCACTGTGTCGCTCTGCTGTGTCACCACTTTGGACTCCTGCCTTTGTGGGGAAAGGGGCTGGATCTTGTTTTATTTCCAAACGATGCTGTATTTTGGGCCACCCATGAAGTTGCCCAAGCTTCAACCTCAGGAGGATGCAGCCTCCTGCTAAGCAAGAGGCAGGAAGTGAGAGTCATAAAACTGCGGTCAAGTAAGGAAGAAAGGAAAGGGGAAGATCAGTCGGCTGCGTTCCCAAGGAGGAGGGAGGCACTGCAACGCCTAGAAAACAGACCACCACAAGCCAGTGATCTGATAAAGCAGCTGAATGGCCAGAAGGGCAGCTCCAACATTCTCACAGAGCTGCAGGCATACATCCAGCCAAAACTGTCAGCACCAAGTGCCCAAGTGTGTTTGCTGTGCACCTGATCCACACAGCACTCCTTGTCCCGTCCTGCTCAGTTCCACACAGGACTTCCCATCAGCTCCAGAGTTGACGCTGGGAAGATCTGGCTATCACCTAGGGAAGGCTTGAAAGATACCCAGGCTTGTGGCAAAGAGCCCTTAATGGTACAGGGAGATTCTCAACTGAAAGCAAACTATCCATGTCTGTGCTATTACCCCAAATATATAAAATACTGAGCTTCCACAAGAAAATGCTGGGGGATCTCCTAGCTTCCAGATGTATAGACGTTCCCAAAGAGTTTACCCCAAAATACTGTGCAGCTTTGGCTAGATTATGCCATACCAATGTTTAAGCCCTTCTCCAAACCAAACTTGCATATGGTCTGAGTGCCAAACAGGCAAGCCCCCCCCCCACCAGCCAAAACCCAGCCAGCTGCTGCTTAGCCGGCCACTCACTATCTTGCACTGAAGGTTAAGGCTTGGTTAAGTTGTTGTGTGAACAACAAGCCTTAACCAATCCTTCATCCATCTCCTTTCAGCCTAACAAACTCTGCTAGTTTCTGCTGCGCTTCTGCATCTCCAAATTTACAGATCATTCAAAGGCACTCAACTCCACAGGCACAGGGCTTTGCGTAAGAGCACATCTAGGGAGCCAGAGCATGAAGGTAAGAGGCTGTCATTAGCTGAATTGCCTCAGAGTGCTGTCATCAACCCCCCCAGCTCCTACCAAGGGCTTTTGGCAGCACCACCAACAAAATCATTGCACCTCTCCATCACAAAGCACAGGCGCATGCGCCCACCCCCACAGCACTCAGTCCATAAAGCTGCACTTCATTGGAGCCACATCTGTTAGCGCTTTAGAGCACGTACATCTGGCTTAATTGAGCACTTGACTTTATTGCTGCTTTATCTCCATTTTCTGAACAGGCCTTGAAGAGCGTTCTGTGTGTTTGTGGGCTTTTTCCTTCATTTTAAGTTTTTTTTTTCTCCCCATAGAAATCCTACCTGAAACAGAAAAGCCTTAGCTGCAGTCACTTGCTTGCTGGGATATTTTTTTGCTGTATCTCCCCTCTACACAATGAACCCTAACCTGAACACCCTGGTGTGTGTTCTTGGATACCACAGAGCTTTGATGCACCATCTCCCCACACTATGACCCTCCTGGAAAAAAACAAAACAAAAAAAACAACGTTATTGGCGGAAGGTAGCGCAGTGTGTGCCAGGGAGAAAAGAAAGAGAAGAGAAAAAGGTCTCACTGCCCCTGCTGCCTCCAGAACTTTGTCTTTGCCAAGATACAACAAACAGGAAAGGCAGAATCAAAACACAGCCCCCACGTAGCCCTCCATCCACCCAGCTCAGGCTGCACAGATGCCAGCTACCACTCACAATTACACTGCAAGCCTTCTCGGGCACATCCTCCCAGGTGGCCTGAGAAGCAGAAAAGCCCAGCTCAGGAAGCCTGGATGTGATGCATGGGGTGCTTGAAATCCCTTTCAGGAAGCGCTAAGGTCCTTTGTGCCCCTCTGCCAGCTCCTGTGCTGGAAGATTCTGGTTCCTGCCCATGAGGAGAGAAGGACTGGCTGCAGAGCTGGCAATCTCCCCACCAAGCCAACCCAAATGCTTCCCAGCAGTATAGCACGGCTGCTCCCTCCCCCAGGAAGTAGTTGGGGCAGCACTGTTGGGCTGAGGCATCCTCCCAGGAATCTGTGCCCAACATCCTTTCCACGGTTCTCAGACCACAATGCGTCTGGCATGGGCTGGTGGTGGCAGCATCTCAGTCCTGGCTCCAGAGCTGCCCCAGCCACCTCCCCTCCAACCAGCAGCCTGCCCTCCACCCATACACAGAGCCCTGCTCCGCCAGCACTGCTCTGATCCCTTCTTGTAAACTCTGCCTTTCAAATCTCCCAATGGAAGCAGGCATCCGTGTCCTCCTGCCTGCTCCCAATTCCTACCAGAGTAAGATATTAAAAGCACTGTCAGCCCTCCCAATGCTGCGTTCCAGTTTGATTTCATGCTGCAGTGCTGAGTTCAGCCATCTTTTATTCCTGCTGCATGGTATCTTTTCTCAGACGTCTGAGCACAAAAGCCACCCCTGAAGCAGGCAAAAAGCAAGGCACATTAGCAGTAGCTGAACGAGCTCCCCAGTCCTTCCTGCTCAAGTCCAACAAGACTTCAGGCCCAAAAGAAGAAAAAAAAAAATGAATAGGAGAACTAAAAGAGGAGGGTCAACATGCAATTAAGCTCTGCATTTCCTATCCCAAACTTGCTGTGTTGCTGTGAGCTTGAGAGTTCACCAAAGAAAGCAGACCCACCTTCAGCAAGACAAACTCTTCTGGTCTCCCTAAGGAAGAACATGCAAGAAAATTACAACTTCTAAACCACTCCTATCCTCTCCCCTTTCTCTGGGGAAGCTTGTACAGACACCACAGGGACATCCTTCACATCAAAAATTCCCTCCTTAGCTCTCAAAGTGATTTCTGCTGAGTTCTACCCATGGGGAAAAAAACAAACAAAAAAAAACAAAAAACAAGTCATCTGTACAAAGATACCATGCCTTCTGAAGACAGAGTTTCGATACTATGGTACACAAAAAGCAAAACCTGCAACAAGACCCTCTGACTGCTTGCCCTCAGGGTCACATGTGCCACGAGCTATGGTTTTCATGCAACCCACATTAACCAGCATTGAGCACAATGGAAAAGGGACAGAAGAGGGAGCCTGCAGCAACGCTTATTGCACAGAGACCAAGGAGCTCCCAAGCCCCAAGCACAACTAATCATGGCAGATGTTTGCCCATGTAGAGAGAGGCAGAGGGATGGGCAGGTCTGCCCAGCTGCACACAGCTTGTTGCAAGTCCCAGCATATGACTCTTTGTGTCTCCCTGACAAGGAATATTTTCTTCCAGCACAGGACCACCACCACCAGCAGGTACAGCCACAGTCAGCAGCAGATTTTAAAGGACGCACAAGGACTGATCTCTTCCACTTCTGAAAAAACAATGGTCTGGGGACTTCCCGAGCCAGAGGCTGCACAGAGATCTCCGTAGTCATCTACTCTCTATGAATTTCTCTACTACTACTTTTGGACTAGATGATCCTTACAGGTCTCTTCCAACTCAAATGATTCTATGGCTCTTAGGAACCATTTATACCAAGAATGCTTGCCCCTCGGGACATGCTATCTGATCTTTTTATGGGATGCTGAATGAAACAAAAACTTCAACCTCCTCCTTCACCCTATTCACAGCTTTATATACCATGAGAACAAGTCAGCAGAAAGACTGACCTTAACAGAGGGTAGGTCTTCAATGCTGTTGAGAAAGATCCTGAAGACCCTTTCATCAAGGCATGACCTTCAGAAAACAGCACACACCTGCTGCCTGTCACACAGGTCTCCATTACACCTCCGAAATCAACTGCAGCCCTCACAAGAGGCTGCGAGCCAGGACACCTCTGCTTTAAAGAGAAAGAAAAATGCCCGACCTTTTCATAAATACAGAAGGCCTTGGCACAAGCCAGGGGCACAGGAACAAAGCCAAAACACATGGAAAACAGCAGCAGTTCTTACTGCTGTCCAATTTGAGAGCTGGGACATCGCTCCAGAGTGAGCTCACCAGGGATTCATCACCAGGTTGTGAAAGGCTGTGCAGGACTCCAACATGACTGGAGACCTTTGCAGTGCTACCCCATCAACACCACGGCAGCTCCAGCCCATCAGCACACTCTTGCCATGGGCTGCTCTTTCTCAAAAGCCTGCAGAGCACCTTGGCTGGGTCCCAATGAAAGCACCTTCTAATGGGATTTTACAGGTTTCAAGGATATCGGTGTCTGGCACAGGTTGTCCAACAGATGATCTGGCACTGATTAACTGGCTATTTACCATTGTGAACGTGACAAAAGCCACTCAAACTCTGCACCAAAACACTTGATATTTCCTAATCGCTTTCTCCCTCACCTTATCCTTGTCTTTCACAAAGCACAGCCACAACCTCTCTGCCACTTTTCCTCTGCCGGGGCCATGCTTTGCCTCCTCAAGTAAACACAAATGATATCAGCCAGGCTGAAGCTGGAAGACTTGCCAAGAGTTAAGGGGAAAATGTGTTTGGCTTTTGGTAAAAAGATAAACCCAGCTTTCACTGAGCAGACCTTAAGATGGACAGTCTCAGTCATACATGCTTGCATGTATGTTGCATTTTGGACTCTTCTTACTGAATACAGGGTAAGAAAACTATCAGGCTAATCTTACTCCTACCAGCTTTACTGAGTTGTTCCCTGTGCTGGTCTGTTGAGCATCAAGTTCTTCCAGACCAGGGGCATCCCTAAGGCAGCATCAGCCAAGGTGGAGGCTAGTTTCTCTACATCAACTCATGCATCAGCTAGAAAACATGCCTGGAGGAGAAGCAGGCAGGCAGCCCTGCAGGGTAGGGTTTAGAGTCAGCAGTGACAGGTGGCATTTAACACCTGCAATAACATTAAGACAAATTCTGAGCCTAGGATTTGTTGCAACAAACAACAGTGAAGCTGTCAGGTTCAGTTTTACTGGGAACAAACTGGGTCCTCCACCCTGGGTCTCATCTCCTAGCATGCAAAGAACAGGAGTTGGATGGGTTTCCAGCTGTGTTTGCTGCTTCTGTGTATGCGCAATGCACAGATCAAGCTGAAGGATGCACCTCAACAGGGTAAACACAGGAGAAGATGATAAAAAGAAAAAGCCATCAAGGAAAATATTTTTCACCTATAGTTGAGCATCCAAAGACTAAAAAGGAATTAATGACTCTTCCAAATGCAAAACTGTTACTGAGATGAAAACTATTTACTGGATGAGACTTACATGGATAATCTAATTAATTAGCCACTGGCACAGTTTACAAGAGGGCTGTGATAGCTTCTCCTGTTGTGATATTCAAGTCAAAATGGAAATTCATACGGTAAAAATCTGGGACCTGAGCCAGACCAGGAGTCAGGCTTGAGAATGACACACCTTCCTTCTGGCCATAAAACTAAAAAAGCCAAGAGCATCAGAGCTGGATGTACCTAGAAGACTGGACACCGCATGGGCTGGCCCCTGAACCAAGTACCTCCACCAAAGAATGGGCAGTGCTCACATGAGACCTGCTACCACAGAGCTGAGTGTGGAATGGAGGTCTCCGGATGCTGATTGCTCTCAAAAGCTTGTCTTGATCCACTGCCATGACTGATGAGGTTAGCATAAACCCCTGAATCAGACAGGAAACAACACAGCACTGATACAACAAAACAGCCCCAGAGACATACAAAGGAACAAACTCTTAATAGAGCATCAGGTGGTGGAAAGTGTGAGGAATCATCGGAGAAGCCATCCAGGCAAATTAACTGGAAAATGGCAGGGCGCTGATGCATATTTGGTGCTGAGAGAACCATCAGCTTCCCCAGGATGCTCCCAGAATGAAGTCGGCAAGTGAGCCATAAATAGCCTGAAGTGCACACCTTGTTCCTTTGCCCCAAATGCAGCACAGCTGCACCAGGAAGCTCAGAGGTGTGGAGAAGCAAATGTCTAAAACCTAACCCTTATTAAGTCACAGGAATAAGTTACCCCACAGCAATCTACAAAGGACTGCTCTACGCTGGGGAAAAACCTCCTGGAGGCCTTCAAGGCATGAGACCTCAGTTTCTTCCTTGACAGCTTCTGTTCCATTTGCAACTGAAGTATCAGAGATGCCAGCTATCCTTTCTCTGTTTCTGTTGGGAGCTGTAAGCCTTCTAGGATGTACCCGATGTTTCCTCTCAAGCAACTATTTAACTATTAAGGGGCTCCCTAACTTGTTCACGTTAGCTGTTATCAGTGTTGTATAAGAGTGTTGTTTAAAACTGTTTTCCCCCTGGTTTCCCCATGGCAAATATTCACTTTATGGACATTTGCCATTTCTCTGCCCCCTCCCCAGATACCCTTTTGTTGGGAGTTTAAGGTCACAAAGCACAAATTCCTTCACTTCTATTTTCACTAAAGCAGGACTAATTCAGCTTTGCTCCAGGACAAACTCTAGAGCCTACAGAAAACAAACACAGGATACTTATGCTATCCTGAAATGCTGAGCAATAAAATTTCAGTAAATAAATACATGAAAATTTGCTTTAAGATAGAGTATGTCATGCTGCTTGGTTTGTTACAATTAAAAAAAAAAAAAATGGAAAAGAAAACAGACAGCAGACTGAGGTCCTGCACCTAGACAGCAGTATTGACAAAGACAGCAAAAACCTCCACAGCCCCAATTCCTTTGAAAATTCAGCACTTCTTGCAAAACTGGAACATTACTTTAGCATAGTTCCAACTGCACTTTGAACTAGACCCCAAGTTCTCTGGGAGCAAGATTTTATTTTGCACTTGGTGGATAAATATTGATCTTTAACAACTATTCTCCTGTGACTTTGCCAAGCTGGAGGAATACTGGCACAGCAAGGTCAGCACTACATTACCCTGGGCAATGACAACAGTAACAAGAACATGGAAGAGTACTATAAGATCATTATAGTTTTTGCATAAGGGATAATAACACATCCCTGGTGGTGGTGCAAAGGTGTCCCAAGGCACTGAATCAGCCCATGCCATCAGCTGCATGGTATCACCCAACAGAAACAGGAAAGCTGCTGCCCTGCCCTCCAGGTGCCATATGGGGATGTCCTGGAAGGAGAGCACTCCAGCCAGCAGGAGATGCCATGTTTTCACATGGGATATTATTAGGGCTGAGTTATGGCATGCTGTCCTCATGCCAGGACTCCTCTCTAGCTCACAGTGCTCTTTCCTCTCCCCATCTTTGTTTCCCTCCCGTATCATATGGGAGCAGCCAAGTCTTCCCCTGCCAAGCTGTCCTCACCACACAGGCTCCTGCTCCCCTGGAGCTCTTCCCTGCACCTGCACCGGCCCACAGCCACTTTTTTCTTTTTTTTTTTTTTTTTTTTTTTTTCAAGCTCATGACTGAATCCCAGGGCTTGCCAGCTGCTTTTGGGGGGGGGGGAGGGGGGGGGGGAGGGTTGGTTAACACTTCTTCCCCCCCGGAGGCCTCTCCACTCATTTGGTGGAGACTGGGTTTTGCAGAGTCCTGTTCAAAGTCTCTAGCCCAGTCTTCGGTAGCAAGCCCCAGAACTGTACTACAGCATTTGTATCCTGTTTCTGACACTGTCACCCCTTTAGATCACTTCCCCAAAAGTTTTCCTGAACTTGCTCTCCACAGCAATAATCCCAACTTGGTGCAATCAAGTGCTGAAGCCCTTCATGCCTGCCACAGCCATCGCTGCAGTCCGCTGGTTTGGGTTGTTTCATTTCTAAATGAAAAATCATTTATCAGATGAAGTAGTGCCTCAGCCTGGCATACTCTGCCTCTGCTTAATTCCCAGTGCATTCCACCTGTTCAACATTTACCTACAAATCCTCAATCACTCTTTCCCACAGATCTGTTACAAGATCCACTACTGAGGTCATGTTGAGGGGATCTGTGCTTGAATCTCCTTTGGAGAGACCAAATACTAGGGGTCCCTATGTGCTATTTACCACTATGACCTAGGAATCCACATTCATGACACAGCGAATTTCTGTCCTGTTCGCTTCAGAAAGTTCCCAGCCTCTGCTCTCCAACGAATTTTGGTTAATTTAGTTGTTTGTCTCCTGTTTTTCCCATTAATTTTTAAAGTTTCCATGTCCTCATCCCTTCCAACTGCACTGAGAATTGAAATGAAGCTTGGTTCATGCTGGAGCCATACCTAGATCATCTTTAACCTCCACTTAGTCCTTACTGCACAGCAGCTTCAATATTTATATAGCTGAGAAACCTGTTGCTATTTGTTTTAATTTCCTTTGCCAGGCCTAACGCAGCTTGACTTTTGGCAATTCTCATTCTCTCCCTACCCCTCCCGACCTCTAAGACAATGCTTTTTTTTTTTTTTGCTGATTAGTCTACTTTTCCATCCCTTACAGATGCTTTGCTTAATCCCAGCTATCCTCTTTAAAGTGACCATCCACCAGCTTCAGCCTAGAGCCCCTTCCCACTGCTCCCCTTTTGCTTGGGTTCCCCAGCTCAGTGAATTCCCACACCTCTGAACTGGAGGAAGGCTCCACATCTTCCATACTCACATTCCCATGCTTCTTTGCCCAGATGACTTCACCAGCCAGGTTTGTTTTTTGTTTTTGTTTTCAGTTTTCAAAGCTTGCCCTTTCAAAGACAAGTATCCTAGTTCCAGACCGACATTTGTTTAGGCTTCCATTTAATTTAAAAGGAATCCATTTTATGAGCACTAAGTCCAAGATTCCTCTGTACAACCAGGCCCTTCTGTAACATCAACACTAGTTACCAAAACAAAACCTAAAATAGCACCTCCATTTGCTAGTGTTGTTACTATTTAATGAAAAAAAATCTGTGCTATTACATCCAGGAATATCTGGCAAACACATTGTATTAATAAGGTAAAACAATGTCTATTCCTAGATATAAAGATACATTCCTAAGCTCCCACAGCAATATTATTTTGGAAACATTTATCTTTCTAATAACATTACATAGAGATCCATCAAACCTCTGCCACCTCTCATTTCACAGCCTGCAGCTCTTTTACCTATCCCCTCATGGCTATTTCTCTAGGCTCTTGGATGAACTGCCATCTCCTTAGTTATCCTGCAAATACCTTCAGTTGGTCCTATCACCAGCATTTATCTCTGAAAACAATCAGTCCATCACAGGAACAACTCTCAGTTCACAGGCCCACTCAGCCAAAAGTGGATGACAGAGGACAAAGAGCAGGACAGCTTATGACACTTCCACCCAGCACAACTACTGTCAGCTCACAGGCTTCCATAGCTAGAGCTGGTTTCTGTCGCATCTAATAATCCCTAACCTCCCCCCCTCAACTTCCCCAGTTTCCCCACAAGCACAGAAATTTTGATGTCACAGCAATCACTGGAAAGGAGTCCCACAGCTCAGCCACCACGCAAAGAAAAATCTCCAAATTTGGGCAGCCTCTGACCTCAGTACCAGTCCTCAATATGGAAATAAGAACTTGTAAATTCTGCTTGATAGTAGAAATCCTGGTTTCACCAGGGGCATTAGCTTTATTGCTAGTCATTCTATCCCTCCTCCTCATAGCTAAGCTCTGTACTTAACAGAAGGTACAGTCTTTCATTTCCCAAAGGAGGTGAATACCTTAATTTCACTTTTTTTGATACAAGCCCAATCATACGTTGATCAGATAGTAAATTCATACCTCTGTATCTCATTAAGGTCAAACTATCTTCTCTCAAACTGAAGACAGATTTGTGCATTGCTGTCTCTGTTTCAGGCTTCAACCTGCACACCTGAAAGCTCTTCCAGCATCCTAATAAGTGATTTCCCTTTCCTATAGACCTTGCCTTACATGTCTTCAGATTGCTGTGAATTACAGTGCCACCAGACTACACATAATTGGCATTGGTGTCACCATCTCCAGGGCCCTTGTCTCCTTATCACAGGACTCAGATCCCACCCCTCTGATTTAGTATTAAATCAAAAAGAAACCCCACCATACAAAAATACCACCACAAAGGCCCTTCACTGAAAATCATCTATGTCTTAATACTCATGTTCTCATCTTGGTCTGCCTGAACAAGAGTGAGGCAAGTTGTCCCAATGAATGCATTCGTTATAGAAGTCACAGGCTCTGGCATGTTTCTTCATCAAAATCAATGTTATCCAAAAAATTGAAAACACAAATGAAAGAGAATGAATTAGACTAAGACAAAAATGAATGCTGGTAGACAGACGAGTCCCAGTGTCCTTTTTGTTACTGACTGTGAAGCCAAAGAGCTTTGCTTTCAGTAATGCCTTTGTTTCTGCTCCCATTCCAATTATTGTGTGCTGTGTTTCACAGTAAAGTCCTTGAAAACAGCTCATGTGGCCCTGGTTGTAATCTGCTTAAGGTAGTTCACACTGAAGCAACATAGCTGAATTCAGGGCAGTTATTCCTGACATCAGGAAGGCCTCATAAAGAGTCTCAGGGCCAAGTTCATGAGCTGGGATTCAAAAGAACTGGATTCAAGCTCTTCTACACTGCTCACCCCTCTTTAAGACAACTTGAGGAAGTCAGTTTATCGCAGTGTAGAAAAAAGGATCATAAAATTCCCATCCTTGAGACAATGACAGATAGATCAATCCAGCAGATAAAAGGAAGCCCTTGTAACCACACCAAGGACAGCCACACCAAAACGATATTTAGGTTTGAGTCCCTTGCTCTGACACTGTGCTTTTAGTACCATATAAATAACCACTTTTTTTTTTTTTTGTCATTCTGTTCTCTCTGCGCATAAAGGCTAAACGAAAAGAAGGGGTGAAACCTGAGAGGAAGAAGATTGTGGCAATTACCTCACCTGCCTCACTCCAAGGATTGCCTCTTCACAAGAAGCCTCAACTGTACTGCAGCTGCCCAAACCAAGACAACCTCAGGCATTAACCCTGAGCTGTGTGGCTGACTTGCTTTTTATCTCAGGCACTGCAGATAAAGCAAAGCTGACCCCATGCAAAACCCCAGGAGAGACAGCTGCCTCTGCCTGCCTGCAGCAAACACACCTCACCATATCACCTTGTTACCTGCTTCAAAACAGCCCTTGCTTGGCACCAGGCATGGTGATTATGGAGTGTGGCTGAGATTAGGCACTCCTCAAACTCAGGACTTTCAGGAAAAATGTGGGTGCATCTCTTCTTCCTCCCCTAAAATAAGAATCAGCAACTCTGCAGAAGCCATTTGCATTTTCTCAACCCAGTCATTTATCATATCAAAGAGGTGTACGTGCCAAAACGTATGTGAGCCTAGGCACATAAGAGACAACAGTAGTATCCAAAGTCAGGCTGTAATGAGCACTCTACTCACAGGGAGAGTATTGCTCCCTGTTAGCGAGGAGCTTCAGAGATCGAGATTCAGGCCTGCAAGAACCTCGGGATCCCAGAAGCAAAGATCATATGGTCTCCTAGAAGTCATAAATCTGATTCCATACCAAAGACGGTCAGGTGTTGTTGTTGCCACTGAAGATGACCACTTCGAGGTCCTCTGAGGACAACAGAGTCCCAGCATACAGTTTGCTGAACAAACCCATTTAGAGATAATCTTGTCTCCCAAATCCTTCAAAGCAAAAACAGCCAGGCCTCTGGGGATACATAGCTCTCCTCTTATCTCATTGCCTCAAGGGTGGATTAGCTAATAAGGATCTTCAGGTTCAGGTCCTGAAACGGGGCTCCTAAAGTCCACCTGCTACTGCTCGTCCTCCTGGCCTGCTCAACTCGAGGTTGCACTGCAGACAAGGCTTTGGTTTGGAGGCCTTCGTCATCCTCCTCAAATGCATCAAGATCTCAAAGCACTCCGAAACCAACACTGCACCATCTCAATGCTTACAATAAAGCAGAGAGGTAAGCTAGAGTAACTGAGGGTCATCTGCTCAAGATCATGCAGACATCAGTGGCAAAGCCAGGAATAGAGTCTCGGACTCCAGCTCTTGTTTTTCCACAATGGATAGTGTAATTCCAGGATGAGGCAACTAGACTTGCACAAGTCCAGACTGGCTGCTCCACTCACCATAAGGAATGTTCTTGCCTGCTCTCCACTGTATGGCCATAATGGCTCTGGGTTTGGAAGGAGAACAATGCAAAGACAAAGCACCAACACAGTGGTATAGGAAGGCAGCCCACTCTCTTGTGCTGCCCCATCTCCTCAGCTGGTTATAATCTCTTCCACAAAATGAAATAACAAGAAGATGACTAATGACTGGAAGATGAGAGTGCTTTGCTGAAGCAATGCAGCAGGGCAAAGGACTCTTGCCAAGGGCAATGGAGAATCTTATTTCACTGCTTCCATAAAGATAACAGCCATCTGCCTACCTCACTAGATCCATCATGCCTTCATTGCAGTGGCCTATTGGAAAACAACCCTTATCTCCCACTGAAGGCAGTGATTAATGCTCTGAAATCACCTTAGTTGCTCTGAACTCATTTTCCTTTAATGAGCTAGGCTAGATCTATGCTCTCCCACCACAGCTGTTCACAAGCATCTATCAGAGATCTGAAGTGTCCAGGGAAGGAGCATGAACAGGATCAGCTAGGAAATCCCCAGATGGCCTACAGGGAGGGAGAAAAGAAAAAAAGAAGTTGCAACCACATGATGCAATCTCTTCCACTTCAGTAAACCTGCCCTAACCAGTTCCCAACCAGGGTAATTTCTTCCTAGGACAGCTGTTCGTTCATGTACAGATGTCCAGAGGCAGCTATCCCCATGTTCTCTTGCCTTCTCTCCACCACTTTTTCCACTGTTTCAATTATACCTAATACTATCTCACTCCCAGCTCCAAGCAAAAGCACTCTCATTTCAGCTAAAGACACTCTTTCCTTTGTTCTCCTCTCTCCTTCCCCCCATGCCTTCACTGTCTCTTGCACTTGAACAACATTAGCTTTTCACCCTGCCCTTTTTTCTGCTCTCATGCCAAACAGGCACTGATCCAAACCCCATTTCACACAAGGATTCCCACCTGGAAGACCCACTGGGAACAGCAGCTCTTGCAGCAACTTACCCTGGACTTGAGAGTTGTTCTGAGCTGCATGATCAAGAAAGGCTTGGAGAAAAGGAACTGGACTCCAGCAAACAGAAGCAGCATTCGAAGAAGAAGATAGAAAAAGTTTGAGAAGGCAGAAAGAAACAACAGGATGCCCAGAGAGGTGGTGGATGCCCCATCCTTGGACACAGCCAAGGTCAGGCTAGAGAGGGGCTCTGAACATCTGATCAAGCTGTAGGTGTCCCTGTTCATTGCAGGGAGTTGGACCAGATGGCCTTCACGGGTCCCTTCCACGTCAACCTATTCTATGAATTGCATTAACACATACAGATCTCTCACAGGATATTCTCAAGCATTTGAAAAACATAAATTGATGAGGTCAGTTTCAGCAGCTCCTTTGCCCAAAGCGACAATGCACTACCATGTCTTTTAGAGAGCAGAACCAAGGAGGCCAGTAGTCCAGGGGGCTGGCATGGAGGAATGCTTCCCATGCAGTTCTCTGACGTCAAATTTAAAGTATTAGAAGGGTCTCTCTGCCAATTTTCACAAAATGAAAAACAAATAGTTCAAATGGCTTCAAAGATTATTACACTGGGCATGCAATGGAATGACTGAAACATGGGAAATGTCACCACTTGCTTGTTTAAAAAATACACTGAAAAATCTTGATTATTTTTGTTTGTGGAAGACTGGACCCCCACAGTCTAGAAAGATTGACAAGAGACTATACATTCACTTAGCACCACATCTTTCCTTCCTGAGTGGGATCCATCCCCAAAGCCCAACACAGTGCAGAGGAATCCAACAGGGCAAGAACTCCTGGTGCCAGACAGAAGCATTGTCTTATTGTGATAGGACAGGGCAGAGAAAGGCAAAAGGACTTCTGAAGCCCAGCTGATGCTGTGAGACAAGCCAGAGAATGTCCAAAGAAGGCCTCTTCGATAGGACACCTAACACCTACAGGAAATGAGATAACACAAGGTGGTCCATACTACTCCCCCACTTTAGCTCCTCACTCTCCCTACAGAATGAGTGTCCTACAGGAGGGAAGCAGAGATGGTGCTTGCTAGGAAATAAACTCCAGAGAGGCCACAAAGACAGACATCTCAGCCAGAGGAGTCTGAGCAAGTGATCTCCCACAGACAAAAACACTGACTAATTAGATACATCTTTAAGATCCCAACTGGGGATGCGCCTGAAAAAGCCAGAACTTACAATAATGATATTTGTAACTGCTGTTATTTGTTATCTTCTCAAGATGTTGACAGCAGCACTTAGCAAGTACATAGCAGTGAATAGTTCAAACGCAACAATCCTCTTCTAAAAAAATAAAAATAATAACACATTTAACCCTCAGAGAGCACTTTTCCATCCTACATGGGATCTGAGGGATCACCAAAATGATTCAAAACCTCAGCAAACAAGAGGTCTTGGAGGTGATAATGAACCCCTCTTGCCCACATGGGACTCAAGAGGTCCACATTTCTCACGCTCTACAGTTTCCAGCTGGCAAGCCATCAATAACCCCTACGAACAGATGAACATGTAATTAGTAAAGATAATTAATATCAATACTGGAGCAACAGATCGAGCAAAGCTTAGGGTTTTGTATTTATTTTTTTTTTAATGTAGCTTTTTCCTGAGACAGTACTCGGGACTGTTGGCTCTCTGACCTCTGATAGCAGCTGAGTTTCTACTGTAGCCCATCAGTACACAAACAAGGTGAAGTCCTACCACCCAGTAACTGTTTCACAAAAGCTGTAGGAAAAAAAAACAGTATCTGAGAGCTCAGTCCTTCCAGTGAATGTTCTGGTTCAGAAGTTTTCAGGGTAGCCATAGAGACAAAGATAATCCACACGTGCCCACACACACAGCTCGTCTGGAAGGAAGCCAGGCTCAAAATGGGACAGTATACTGCTTTAAAACAAGAAATAGAAGTCATTACTGAGCGCAAGAGCCGAACAATGACCACATTTGCACTTAATTGCTCAGCTGTCCTCCTTATAGAGTTAAAATAGCATGACAGATTTTAATACGGAAAGATCTGCTCTTGCTAGTTTTCTGTTCTCCTCTGGTTGGGACAAACATTGTCAAAGCTGATGTACCTAAACCACCACCACCACATCCCACCTCTAGCCTTTCAAAAATGATCGAGAAGGAAAGAAGCTGCATCAGGCTGGAGGATGCAGCGGGAGGATGCAGGTACTGGCACGTCCAGGGCCCCAGGGAGGGGCAGGGGTGAAGCACAGCCCGGGGCTGCTCTCAGCAGCTGGGGCTGCGGCACTTGTTGCAGCAGGAGGAATTAGTAACAAGCATAGGGAAAAGTGGAGGTGTCAGATTCAAGGTCTGTGCCGCTACAGGAGAGCAGCAAAAGGGTCTTTAGGAAGAGCTCCAGTTGTCTCTTTTCTACTTGAATTTATTTTTTTAAAACATTCTTCAGCCTGTTAAACATCCATACACCACTACCTTGGTGCATCTCCAAAGCAGACACCCTGGAAACAAGAAGGGCACACCAATTATTTTTTATTAAGCTTTCAGGGAAACAAAAGAAAATGTGAGTGGCAACAGCTATCTTTGCAATCTTCATTTCCCTCCACTGATCCTTGCGAAGCACTGCATGGGAGGAGCAGAATGAAGAGCCCACATTACCCCATCCCCTGGCAGTTCAGCTGTTTGCATCACCGCAGTGAATCAGCCAGCATGCATGTGGGTGCTGCCCACGCTGGCGGGTAAGGGCATCGCCTGCAGGTCAGCCCTCTTGGGAGGCTGGCAAAGGCCATCAGGAGCTCCTGCAGCAGCACAGCACGGCCAGGAGAAATCTTTTTGCCACAATAATACTAAAACATTTGCAACAGCTCCATCCTACGTATACAATTGAGCAAAATGAAACACCAAGTTCAGCCATTGCCTTTCAAGAGCCACTATTACTGCAGCAAAGGCCCTTTTCACACTACCTTTACTCTGGGACCACATTCAGGTTATGACTCCAAAGGACCACAAACCTCTGCTTCTGAGGTTTCCTCCCGCAAGGAATGAGAATGGCTGAGAAATGCGAGTGGCTTTCCCACACGGATCCACAGAGGGAAGCCGAGACACCAGGCAACCACAGCCTTTCAGGAAAGAATTCAGGCTAAAAAATGATGGCTCTCCCTCCTGGCGGGGTAACCCTACACTGGGAGGAACTCTCAACCTGCATCTGCACCACAGCCACTCGTGCCAAGCAGAGCTCCCAGCGCACGAGGGCTGCCGAATCAGGACTGTACGTACACATTAAGACTCTTTCTAAAGCACATTAGTCAATGAACGGACCCAGCAGGAGTCTGGTTGGGCTGGTGGACAAGAAGGGGGGAAGGGGAAAACTGTGACAAATTGAAAATTCAACATGGATTGCGTAACAGCATGAATAATTCCTTTCAAGCCAAAAGGGATTCCTGCAAAAGAGGTGGTTTGCTGCAGTCTCTCAGTTCTGTTTAATGAAAGGACCCCCAGACAGGTTTTTTTCCACCCCCCAAGAAAATAAAACAAACTACTCCTTACAGTCCTGTTGCAATCTGTAAGATGCAACTGAACTTCCATGGTTTGGTTCCCACAGCTCTTCTCTGCCAAACGGGTGACACTGGAGACAGATTTCTTCACTTTGTCTGGGCAAGGAATTTGTTCAAAATGGCAAAAATGCTCATTCCTTCTTGCTGGAGACAAATTAATAAAAACAATGCAAGAGATACTCATTGGAGAGAAGAGAAAATCTGCTGACAAATATTTTCTCTAAAACACGAAGTGAGATTTAATAAATTGTGGGATCATCTCCCAGCAGGAAAAAGGAATTGGCAAAACCAAGGAAACACTGGAAAAGCAGAGGAAAGAAACCCAGCAGTAAGGCCTATTGAACTTGCTTTTGGAAATGTCACTCAGTATCAGCCCTGCGGCTGATGGCATCCTCCCAGCAACAGCCAAAAGCAGCAATGGTGCAGCAAGAGCACTGATTCCCAGAGGGAGAGCCAGCCATCACAGGAACAGAGTACAACACACCTTGGGCCCAAGCACCCCAGTGGATGCTCTTATGTCTAATAGGGAAGCTGATCTTGCACTGCAGCCTGTCTCTCCACGCAGACACTAACAATGCCTTGCTCCCCTACCTGACCAAGAATTTCCACCAAACTTCCATAAAGAACACTCAAACCTCTACACCACCTCACTAGCAGGGAGCTACTCAACAGATCCAAAAGCTTGGCAGAAATCAAGAACGCATTCTGTTCAGTGGAATCCTTCAGGGCCAAGGTCACAGGCTTTGGAGCTTCTCCTCCTCTCCTCAGAGCTCCATCCCCACAGCTGTTTATTCACCATTTTCCATCCCTGCCCCAGTTCCCCTTCCTCCCTCTCTGCTTCCCTCATGAATACTGTAAGGAATAACTCTCCTCCCAGCCAACTGCTGACCCCATTTCAGTAAGGAGAGCCCAGCTATCTACCATGAGCTCCAGGGTTGGACATGACAACCAGAAGACAGGAGAGCAGGTTGGGTGTTTTGGAAACCACTGTCACAGATCTCATTTTCCCTGCTTGTGTGTCCCTATTTAGGGGTAGAAACACCTGAAAGCAGTTCAGAACCCCTCCTTCTCTGACTCCAGCTGTACTGCACAAGTGCTGACTCAGGCGTGAGCAACACCCATGCGACGGCATTGCCTGCCCTGAGCACCCAGACAGCCTGCACCATCAGCCAAGAACGTGTTCTGCCCCAGTGAATCACACATCAACCCCAGCAAGTCCTTTCATGACCCATCAGTCACCAGAGGGGAAAAAAAATTACATACACACAAAGTAATTAGAGGTGTAACCCTCTCCCCTCCCTCTTTGCAGGCTTAATGCTCCCTTTGTCTGAGCATGTTTGCCTGGCTAAGTCATGCCTCGGGACAGCTTTCTTGACAGAAAACAAAGGTTAATTAAAAAAAAAAAAAAAAAAAAAAAAAGCACATAGAAATCCCTCATTAAAATGGCCACCCCTCTCAACATGGCTCTGTACCCTGCCTGGTCCCTTCCTGGAAACAGAGTACTGACCCACAGCTGTCAACCCTGCAAGGAAGTTAAATTGCACACAGCCAGTCTGGGGCTGTGAAAGGTTGGAAACCGGGCAGAGGGATGACCCGAGAGGCAGCAAGATGCAAACCCAATGGTTATCTGCCTCGTGCACTGAGATCCCAACCTCACTGGCCATTCATCTTCAATTCAAAGAAAACCTTCCTTCCTCTAGCTTGGCAGCACATGCCCTGTGACCTAATACAATTCTGCAACCAGCAGCTCTCATACCAAAGACACTCTGTTCGCATCTCTCCACACCTAAGGATCTGAAGACACAAACCTTGCTTCCAACCTGACCGCCCACACTACCAAATGCTTCACCTCCACGATGGAGGTCTCCCACTACAAGACAGGTAAAGTCTCCTTCAGACATGCAATCTGCAACCGCGCAAACATCTCCCCCACGTACTCATCCAATTTACCTGCATGAGCAATTCTGATCCTGTTAGCTGGAGAGAAGTGGTAAAAGCAGGCACACGTGCATGCACATCAGCCAGCTCATTAAAACTAATTAAATAGTCTTCCACAGAGAGTTTTGAAATGCATGTACAGCAATTTTTTTTTTTTTTTGCATTGCTCTTTCCTCAACCCTCTGGATGTGTGAGCATGATTACTCACCACATGAAAAATAAAACTAATATGAAATTTAAGGGAGCTGCCACGCTTGTACATTAATGGAGGTGCACTATGATTTTATCTTCCCTCCTGCTTAGAGACAAATATGGTGGCAGCAATAGAGAGGAAAAAAAAGAACACCAATTCTCAATCAATCCAAGCCTCTGTAAGAAAGCAATCATCTAGAACAACATTTTTTCCTGACCAACTTTTGGTAAAATCTACCCAAATGCCATTTGGTGTGGGAGGCAAACACATTGCCATGAGCTTTCAGGACAGGGAAACTGTGGCCTCAAGCTTGACACATGACACAAAGGATACATGAGGGCCCTGAAGAGGAGGATCTCAAGTATTCTTCAGAGTGATCTCAGAGCAATCGGTCCACTTAGACATGCTCTACTGAAATGGCTCCCACTGAATCTCCTGGCCCTTGTATTTAAAAAACAAACAAACAAACAAAAAAAAAAAAAAAAAAACCTTTCCACTTTGCATTGCAGGGGTCAGCCTCCATGGCCAACTCTCATCAGCCAAACTCAGCAGCAGTGGCAGCTAGTTCCATCTCCATACTTCCCTCCGCTCAGAGGAGCTTCACAAATGCTCTCAGAGTCACAAAATTTAGGCAGACACATTCCTCTGCAAGTTTGCATTCAAACTCCATCATACAACACGGAGGCCTCCACTTGGCCACACCACATCACTCCTGCTAACTGAGACTCAACTTCTCAGGACTGTTTTGCATCAGTACAAGGCCCCAGTCCAGACACAGCAGACTGCAGGGACAGGTTGAAGGTCTTCCCCTTTGCTGGCTGTCTCCAGCAATCTGCTGCCCACTGACTTCAGATATAGACCATGCATATACCAGACACCTGCCTTGGGATCTCAGAGCCAGCATGGCAGTCCTGCCAGCCAACAGGATTGCCCCAAACCCAGCCATGTCCATGCAGCAGCATGTGTGTACACATGGCTATGCATCTGCCTGTGCACGTGATCTTGGTAACTTCATGATAGACAATCCCAAAACAGGAGCATAGACACAAAAGCCACATACCATGACTGTTATCACAAGAAAACTTCCCTAATCCTTTGCAGATGCGCTTTGGGTCAAACTCGGCTACAGACAAGGATGAAGCAAAGGTTCCCACTGACCTCCTGAGAGTTGGTCCTGGTGCAGATGCATTCAGGGCACACAGCTAGTTAAGTGCAGGGCTGTACACTCAGTGAATTTGTGAGCTCGGTTAGCAAAGCCAAAGGGCTTGCAGTTTCCATAAATCAAGTTGCTCCCGATTTTTTCACCCTTGCTTTTTGAGGTCTTAAAGACAAAAAGAACCTATAAATACAAGAAGTTCCTACACTGCAGTAGAACTTATCGTGAAATATGATGGACTTATTGAAACAGTCACTCATTTGTATGGGTAACGTAACTGCAGCATTTGGGTTATTTTGCTGGTTAAATGTCGAACTTACATTTCTTGCTGCGAACAGTAGGAATACAAGTCATTAAATACACAGGATGACAAGTCTCCAGGCAAAGTTAGTGCACATGGCTGCACTGACCGAGCAGTTCAAGTTCCATGATTACTCCAGTGATACAGCTTTGACCGTCGCTACAATTTCAATTTAAAAAGCACCAGAAATTAACTGAACAGCAGCACATAAAGTTAGAAAAAAGCCTGGATGTCAAAACAAGACAGAAAAAAACGTTTTATCAATAAAATCTTTCAAGAGAAGATTTCAAAGCGATACACAGTAAGCGTATTTAAAGGAAATTGTACTTTAAAGAAAAAACAGTTAAAACTGACAACTTCCCATCGTTTTTCTGTGAGCCTGTGGTAGATGACTTCACTGCATGGCTCATTACCAGAGCCAACAGTGATACATTTTCATCTTTTTTCCCCTATTTTGCTCTGAAAGCTTTGAGTTGTTAGCAAAAATTTTAAGAAATAAAACTGTAAAAAAAACAAAAACAAAAAAAAAGAGACAGCACAACCAAAGGCTGAGCTGTGCTACAGAGCTGGCTTCACTGAAGTGTTTCATCCAGAAAACTTTAAAAAAAAAAAAGAAAAAAAAATCCTGACTAGTGAAAAGTGCAGGTGTTAGTCCCAGATTATATCCTGTCAGGAACAAAAGCTACAGGAGGGGAAAACTTGAAAAGTATTGGAGTCACAACAGCTTTTTCACAGAGACAGAGAGAAGCAACTTGCATATAAATAAGTGTCCAAAATAGGTCAGCGCTCTTTTCTTGGCCACTGAAGTTTGATACTTTTCAGGGAGTTAGCCTGGACGGTGGTGGCACGCACGATGCCAGTAAGATCTGCAGGCATGGAGAGAGCCCACCAGCACCCCCACAGCAGAAGGTCAGGATTGCCCATACATGAAGCTGGGAAGTGCAGAGGGAAAAGAGAACCAGTGATTCCCACAGCACTGAGGAGCAAGGCTGCTGGTCAAGCCCCAGCAGCATCCTTGACTCACTTAGCTTGTTTACCACTAATAAAAAGCCCATTAATTGCACAATGTGCCTGTTAAGAATAGCGCTAAAAGTCATCAATGGTAAATTAGTAAGGCATCAGGAGATGCAGACACTTCAATATGGTATTATGGAAATTATAGAAGAGACAGGCTTTCCTCAGGAGCTTTCCCCACGGAAAACTTGCAAGGAGATCCTCTCCCTTTGATAGGGTCCAGCTAACCAGGTCTCCTTTTCATGCAACCACCCTGCCCCTTCCATTAGGGCAGCTTTCTATCTCCTCTGCCCCCTAAGCTCCTCTAAGACCATGCCAAGCAGGACACTATGCTAAGGACATTGCATCCACACCTGAAATAATCCACAGAACAAAGCACAACAAACTCCATGGACTAACACATTAAGAGAAAAGAAAAAGAACTCATCTGTAGCCTCCACATCACAAAGAAGAAATGAATTAATCTCCCTCCCCCTTTCAATGTTTGAGTTCAGGTGGACTTGATGGGGGATAATTAGCAGCTGCTCGTGCCTGTATGATGATGCTCAGCTGTGTCAACTGAGACTGCCTCTAGCTGGAAAGCAGGGACAGCAGCTTCCCTGTGGGGGTCTTTATTTTGGGAACTGCCATTTCTGTTTTAGAGCCATCCTTGGGGACAGCTGTCCTGCTGCATGTGAGCCCCTTCTACAGTGAGTCACCTGCAACACCACTGAGAAAGAGGTTGATCTGTTGAGTCCCTACTGGATTTGTGCTTTAACAAACAGCTTTGGGGCTTCCTACCAGCAAGATACTGAAAGGCAGCAAGCTTCGTACCTGAGGCTACAGCGCAGCAAGCTGTAGCAGGGCAACACAGGGAATGGCCACTTGAGGTGGCAGAGGTGGCTCACACTGGAGGACCATCATCTTCAGCCCCACTGCAGTTACATAACTTCATCTAGTGGTTGGCAACCCTGCCCGTGGCAGAGGGGTGGAACTACATGGTCACTGAATGGTTTGGGTTGAAAGAGACTTTAAAGACTGTCTCATTCAACCCTCTGCTGTGGGCCGGTTGCCACCCACCACATCAGGCTGCCCAGAGCCCCATCCAACACAGCCTTGAACACCTCCAAGGATGGGGCACCCACAACTTCTTCTAGTTTAAAGCCATTCCCCTTTGTCCTATCTCTCTCAGATCACATAGAAAGATAAGGTCCCTTCCAATCCAACCCATTCTACGATCAGTGTGACTCAATAGCTTACACCGGGTTTCTCAGATACGCTAACTCCAGCTTGAGGATGCTTAAAGCCTGACCCAAAGACAAAGGGATGATGACCCCCTCTGCTCTCACCCCTGCTACATCTACCGTGTCCAAAATGCTTTGGGGGCAGCAGGGACGCCTCCGCTCCAGTGGATTCCAGGCTGGATCAAGTATCGCTCTGCCCGCACTGCTGTAATGCGACGCCGGCGCGGGGCAGCGCGCCAGCACAAACACCGTATCGGGTGCTCCGGCTGCGCCGACAGCAATGCAGCAGTGTCCCGGGGCCGGATCCAGCCCCTCCACACACGTGCACCTCCGGTGCCGACGGATGGCCGTGCAGACACAGCCTGGGTCTGCACACAGCAGCGGGCGGCAGCAAGCCCCACACAGGAGATCTGCGTGCCTGGCGAGTGCGAGGGCTCCTGGGAGCAGCCCTTTTACTGGGCTCCAGATGCTGTGGAGTGATTGCTTATATGAAGGCGGGGGAGGCCCCTTTACTGTTTCTCATTTCCTCCTTTTTTTTTTTTTCCTCCTTTTTTTTTTTGTCTTTTTTTTCTCTCCCCCCCCCCTCCCCCCCCCCCTCCGCCCCCCAATTTCCTGGTTTTGTTCAGAAGCACAAGAGAGTCATTCATCATTTTTCTTTGAGCACAAGGAGAGCTCTCACCTCCCCCTCACCCCGAAATCCCTGCCCACCAGAACAGGCCAAAAAGGCTCGCAGCGGGAAAGACAGAGCTCCCCGGCTCCTCCAAGCAGCCTGGGCACAAAGGGCCACTTTCTCAGCCGGGATCAGTGGGTGCCAGCCCCGAAAGGGTGAAGGCCAAAACTCAATGCTAGGTCAGAAAACGGATATCAGCAGCAGAGAAAAGCAATTTGCACTGGTTTGAATTACAGGAGATGCAAAGCAGAGGGTAATTTGCATGCTGAGGAGACAGACAGTGCCTCAGGTAACAGGAAAAAAGAGCTGGGAGATGCAGGGCCACTTCCTCCGCAGCCCTCCCACTAACCCAAACCCAGGGTGGTTCCATCACTGGGCTGATCCCCTGCCCCTCAGAAGGGGATGGCAGTGGTTCAGGGGCAGCCTGGATGCAGGATTTGTGTGTGGTGACAGCCACCAGCCCCAGCTTTGGGATGGGCTGCCAGGAAAGCCCTACTCAGAACATAGGGTGTAAAACGAGGCCACTACAGAGGCACACACTCAGAGGGTCGAAGGAAAACCTTTGCACAGTTTTGTTGCATCATCTCCAAGTCCCAGCTGGGTTCACCATCATCTCCCATAGCCTTCTGATGGCTTTCTCCTTTTCTTGGAGGGAAAGCCAGGACTAGGATACTTTAGCGCAGCTGCAACAAAAGGAGACACTCCAAATGCCCTTAAGAAAGAGTAGGAAAAACCCAAGTTACTTAGAACACCTGCACACATTTTTATAAGCAACTGTGCCTCCGCACAAAAAATAGGGCGGTGCAAATACATGGCATCTACATGGGGCCTCCTGGCTTGGTTAATGACCTGTTAGAAAGGAAAGAGTAAATTAAACTGGACATGAATAAATTGTTCTGGATTATCATTTCGTTTGACAAATCAAAATGGTCTGCTCATGGTCAAACAAAAGGCCTCACTGCGGTGCTTTTAGAAGGAAGAGGGATTGAAGACTGTGGTCAATAACAGGGCTGGTGGGACAGAAGGAGCCTGACACCAGCAGATCTATTGAGGAGAGACATATATATGGTACAATTCCAGCAAGAACTAACAATAAAAATAAAAAGCACCAAGTGGTGGCTTTCAGGTGTGTGGATTTGTTGGGTTTCTGTGACCCAAAGTGCCACGATTTGGAAAGACCCCAGTTTTTCAGTGTGGGAGCTCAGACAGATGGTGTTCATACCCTGTGCAAAGGAAGAGTTCAGGTTGGATATTACATTTCTTCTCAAATAGGGTGGAAATGCACTGGAACAGGCTGCCTGGGGAGGTGGTGGAGTCATCGTCCATGGCGGTGCTCAAGCAAAGGGCAGATGTGACACTGAGGGACACAGTTAGCAGACATGGTGGTGAGGGGTTGCTGGACTAGGTGATCTGAGTGTTTTTTCCAACACTAATAGTTCTCTGATGTTTCTCGTTTCTCTTTGTGGGTTAATTTTTTGCCTTTTACCACGAGCAACCAAAACGATCAGTTCCAGCCACCGGCCCCAGGCAGGACCTGACATGTGGACTCCACTGTACCGCAGACCCGGAGCCTGTCACCTCTCTGGCTCCAACCCTCCCACCCCGCCGGGATAGACCCTGCCAGCTGCTCTCTCCGCAGCAGTGCAGGTCTGAGCAGGCCTCCGCTGAGCCAGACAGGTCAAAATGAGCCCGCCAGCACCTCTGCAAAAATAACGCCAGGTGAATCCAAGAGTGGGCATGGGGAGAGAAGGGGAGGCTGAAGTGCAGCAAGAGAAACAAGAGGAAGAGAAAACAGCACTTTGTAACAGACAGAAAGTAAGCCTGATGGCCCAAAAAGTATGTGATGGGACAAAACAGCAGCTAAGGAAGAAGGCAAGAGGGGCTGAGATCAATACATTGGTCAGCATGGGTATAATAGTGTGAATTTCCCTAACGGCATCAGCAAGTGCTCCATCAGGGACCCATCAGGCTCTCATACAGCAGAATACCAGGTTACTGCCATTGTTGAGAGGAGTATCAGAACAACCCCCAAAAATCCCAGGGGATTTTGCACTGGAGGTTTTCAGAGATTTCCTCACCATGGCATGTTCAAACTAGGCTGCACATGCCATGTGGCAGCACAGTGGTTTTTGCAGCACTATCTCCACAGTACCTCCCAGGCTGTTCTGTCTAAGAAACGGGGATGTGGAAGGGATAAGAGCAGCCCAAAACTGAGACCAGATCCAAAATGAGGCCAGCTGGACAGTGTTCCAGCTACAGCCCTGCACTTTGGCCAGGAAAAGCCCTGCACGTTTTCTTCAGAAAGGAGCTGGTAGTGAAAAGCCCGCAGCAGGAGCGCTTCCTCCCAGCCTGACCCGAGCCGTCCCGCATACCCACAGCGAGGGCATGGCCACAGGCAGCCAGCTCGCCCACCACACAAGGGGAAAGGGGAAGTTCATTTTCTCAGCCAAAAGAAAATAGGGAGCTCAGTTCCAATGGCACAAACGTTGCCGTGATGTTTAGTCACTTGCTATTTCTGCTTCTCCCGTACAGCTCTGCAAAATACGTTTGCCCAAACTTTGGTATCCAAACTCTGATGCCCAAGATTTGGTGCTCCAATATCCCAGTGTGAGGACAGGGTTTGGGGAAGAGTCGGACTCCCTCAGCCCCAGCAAAGCAGCCTGCCTGCAAACAGATACATGGAAAAAGGGCGAACCTGCAGCCCTGGGCTAGGGCTGCCCAGGGTCTGACTCACCGGCCGAAAACAGCAAAGCCAGCCATGCTGCAAGCCAGGGCATGACAGCTTCAGTGCCCAGGGGACCAACTGTATCTCCTGCTCTGCAGCACGGCTGCTGTGGGAAAATCCACATTTGCTCCATTTTCAGCTGTGACTCGACACAATCACAGAACTTTAGAATGGTTTAGTTTGGAAAGGACCTTAAAGTTCCAACTGCTCTGCTATAGGGAGTGCTGCCACCCACCGGATTAGGTTGCCCAAGGCCTCATCCAACCTGGCTTCGAATGCCTCCAGAGATAGGGAATCCACAGCTTCTCTGGACAAGCTGTTCCATTGCCCATGTCCATGCCCATGTTCCCTACCTCACATGTGGTATTGCTCTTGCAACAAAGCTAGCACCCTCAGCCCAAATTCCAGCTCCAGGACAGTACCTGATCCCCAGCATCACAGTCCCTCTTGTTCTACCTGGAGGCATGGGCTGGGACTGTTTGCCCTCCAGGCACCATGCACGCCTGCAAGGTTGGAGAGAAAAAGGTGCAACCAGCTCGGGGTAACTCCCGGGCAGAGCAAACAGCAGGCTCCAAGTGTTGCACAACAAGCCTAGGTCCCAGAGCCAGGCAGGCAGCCCTGCCCCACTCCTGCTGCTGACACCACTCAGCCCACAGCTGCAGGGATTTCAAAGGCACGGTGCCTTCCTCGCCAAGCCACCATGCTAATTGCAGCACTGCACTGCAGACACTTCACTTTCTGCCATGCAGACCTGAAGTTTCAGCCATTAATAATCTTTCAAGGAACCCTTGGAAGAGAAGATTATGTGAATTGTCTCATCCCCAAAATCTGACGGAGCCCATGGTGGGCTGCTTCAAGAGAAGAGCTGCAAGAGTGCTTGAAGCTCCTCTGATGGAAAGCAGCAAGGCAGCTCAAAGAAAGGCGCACCCCATAGTCAAGGCAAGGCTCACCCTGTACTCACCCTTTTCTTTAATTCCCAATTTATGCACTGCTGGTCACCACCTAAGGCAGGATTATGGGCCTGATGGACCTTTGGCCTGATTGGGCTGCTGCCAGGTAGTATCTGCGCTGCACTTTCAGCAGGGTCTGAATTTTCAAAGGGCTGTTTCAGGACATGCAGGACCAGCCCAATGGCCAGGGGTTAAGGTAACAAATCCTTGAAATGAGACTGATAAAAAGACAGAATAAACAGAAAAACAGAGGTAAGCAATGACTGAAATCAATAACAATCATTACTAGAAAGTCGGAAGCTGTCCAACCAGCTGAGATTAGAAGAAAGCCATCTGTATGATCATTTTTTATTCTTTTGTAGCAGTCAAATTTTGCTAATGCTGAAAATCTGCAATTCATCTGTCAGCACAGCTGGCCACAGTCTTTGTAGGATGAGGGTCATGGTTCATTCCCCATAGGGCTGAGCACAAAACAAGTCATGTTCCATGAAGTCAGACCTGCAATAACCTGATCACCTCCCTGGTCACTCTGCCATGTTCAGCTTCAGAATAGGAGGAAAAATAGCAAGAAAGTCAAGCCCTGATCCACAAAGGTGGGGCTGAGCAGAAAGAAGGGCTTTGACTCATGCTGGTGATGGTTGGACTAATTGATCTTAGTGGCCTTTCTAATCTTAATGATGCTATGATTCTGTAGAGTCACAGAACCCTGCCCAAACAGAAGTACCTGAAGCATATAGCTGACAAAGCAAACACTGCAATGACCTGCAAGCAGTACCCATGCACCTGCACGCACATCTCAGGACAGCATTGCTGCTTATAGAAGGGGTTGTAAATAAAATTGAGCTCCCCAAGTTCATGCAGTACCTTTGTTTAAAAAGCTATGTGAGAAGTGATAAGATTTTATGGACAGACTTTGCACAAAGCAAGGGAAAGCTACCAGCTCTGGGCTTCCAAAATATTTACCCAACCTGCAGTTGCTTTAGCAGCTCTTACGAAATCACATGCTGTCATTTTCATGCATTCCTTTGACCAAAACTTAAATGCAGAGGACCCTTTGCCACAGGCATTCCCAAGCACTTTCCTACCCCATACACAAACAGGATCCTTGCAAGGTAGGAACAGCACTACGGAAACCCATCACACGTGGTGGGTGTCCCATCCCTGGAGAATTCAAGGCCAAGCTGGATGGGGCCCTGGGCAGCTCACGGCACAGGGTTCCTACTAGAGGATCTTTAAGGTATCCTCCAACTCAAGCCATTCTATGATTCTATGTAACAATATCCGAGGGTCAAACAAACCGGAGGAGTAATTAACAAGCCTGTATGAATGGCTCAAGTTGAACAGAGTCCAAGAGGCTGAGAGAAGACACTCTCATGAAGCAGGCTGGGATATTTTAGAGGCTGTGCTTGATCTAAAACATGGGTTTAGATCTCATCTGGCCAAAAGCCACAACTTCAGAAGCACATCTGGTGGAGGATGTCGGTATACTCTGCGTGTTTCCTGACAAAGGCTTGGGATACCAGTTTTTATTTTTAGTACTATTAGTACTATTTTCATTTCTTCATACAACTCGTTACAATGAGTTCAGTGTTTCAGGCAGCCCTGGAGGAGCAGGAAGGACATGTCCTGTAATAAAACTAATTAATTCATGTGGAATTTCTAGCCATTATTGTGAAAGTGGCCAAATTCCTCACTCCTGAAAAGCTGCCAAAATAGCCATTAATCTGGCTGTGGTCATAAGCGGGATTCCTGTGGCCTCCTGCAACACTCGACCGGCCCCCAGGACAGGGAACGCAGAAACCGAAGTGGATGTTGTGATTTCCTCACCCCAAATCCTGCAGCCCCAGCTTTACTAAATGGGACCGTTGCCTTACAGGGCTCCGTGCCAAATTTTTCCCAGTACCCCCAGACCGGACATGCCTCAGTCATGTGCACAGAGGTCAAGACCTCAGACCTCCAAAATCAAGCAATTCAACATCACTCAAAGCTCTGCAGACCAAGCTTTTCCACCTGCCCAGCCTTGGTCACGGTCTCAATGACAGGTATCCTGAAGGAAACAGGGTGCCGAATCTGTTCTGGACACATTGAAAACTGTATTCCTGCCACTCCACTGGGTCTGTTAGGAGGGTGAACTTTTCAAATCCCATCTGCAATCAGTGGGAAGCCAGGCTCCTCCACAGAGAAATTCCAGGCAAGAATCCCATCAACCAAAATCACCCAATAACACTCAAGAATTAATGGAATCTGTCTCACTCCCTGTGAGCTGGAGGGTGACAGGGTCTGTGGGGTCTGGCATGGAAAATAAGCATGGAATAAACTTGTTTCAGTCTCTACAGTCAACAACAACAACGAAATGACTCAGAATATCTACAAGGTGCCAATCTGTTGTGTAAGAAGGCCATAGTTGCCATAGCCTCCTTTTCCTCCAAAAAAATTCTGGACTGCACTTTAAATTCAATGTCAAGTTACAGAGTCAGCCTCGAAATAGTACCTCTGGTGCTGCCCCACCATCCAGTCCAAGGAGCAGCCACTCTCCTTGAACACCACAAGGAATCCAGATGTTCTGCCACAAATGTCCTGTGTAACAGACCATCTGAATTTCCAGCAGTCTCTTCCTCAAACTACCTATGCACAAGACACAGAGAGATCACTGTTCACTATGGATAATGGAAAAGGTCCCTTACCATGGTTATCCATTCCTTTACTCCTCCTCATCCCAGTTACCATCATGGCAAGTGATTTACCTGCCCATTCACACCACTGGTGAATCAAGGTGGGCATCTGTGATTTCCCTGCCATTGCACAACTCTGGTTTGTATGATGTTAAGATGAAGGGTAACTGTTTCACATCAGAGATTGTATCAAACTCACAGTCCTTGGCTAGTGGTAAACGCTGTGCAAGAAAGAAAAGGCTCTTGGAGCTCAATAATGCAGATAGAGAAGAAGGTTCTACCACAGAACTGTTGTCCTCAGCAAGTCTGACTGAGAGTTACAGTGTCAGAGCCTAGCTTGGACCCTGGAGCAGTGGTGAAACTCACTGCAGCTCTATCACTCAGCATTTTCTTCTCACTAGTTCAGCTGCAAATCCAGAAGAGTAGAGATGCTGTCATGTGAAGGGCGAAATGCAGCACCATTAACAAGCAATCCCAAAAGCAAGACATGAGCCAGCCAGGTAACTGGAATTTGCCTTTAGAGAAAGCACTGCAGGGTGAGTGAGGAGGACCAGGAAGAAGAGAAAATCATCACTGAAAAACCCAGGGTTTTTGGGTTACCCTCACTGCAAAGAGAAATGTCACTCTGGCCAGCCACCCTGACCCTACAACCCACACAGCAACTGTTCTGTTGGCCAAGATCCAGAGGACAGAAACCAGTCACCTTGGGGAGCACCCAGCCAATTTGGTTCACCTCCCAGCTGGCAACCTGGACTGTCCACAACCTCATAAGCTCCACATAGTAGGAGCCTATGGGGCACAGCCCCACCACCAGCCTTGGGCTCCAATAGCACAGGAGGTCAAAAGCCCTGGTACCCTTTCTGCTCCTCATCTTTGCTAAACCTATGTTTCCTTCCCTGTTTCTGCTTGCTTTTGAAGTGACAGATGAAATGACAGCAGAATGGAGCAGAATGCAAGGAGAGACAAGTGTTTCCACACGGGCCATGTGGGAGGGCCATCACTGCTCTGGGTGCAAACCCTGTGCCTCACTCCCACTCAGCTCACTGCTGAGCCATAACCCCCATACCGTAGGCAAACCCTCCCAAATTCAAACAGAAAACCAGATCCAGACAAAAAAAATAAAAAAGTTCGAAATCCAGCCAGGATTTGCCCTGCTCCACTCAGAGTAAAATTTGGGACTTCAGAAGTGCAGGATACCAGAAGGCAGGCTACACTGGAAGGCACACACTTGCTCTTTGAAGGTGCCTAAAAGGACTTGGGAGGACACCCAAAAACACCAGAATGCCTTCAACAACTCTCTTGATCCACCAGGCTCCCCAAAGACTGAACAAGGAACATTCCTGGGATATGGACATCAGGTGCCCACTCTTTCCTAGACAGCAAGGGCAAAACATGGGAAGGTTACCAGAAAACCTCCTCTGTGAGAAGACAATTAGGATGGACTGGGTCTTTCAGTACTAAGAGCTGGGAACATGCTGCCTCAGCTGAAATCTAAAAACCAAATGGAGAAATCTTGCTGTGGTCTTGAGCAGAAATACTAGGCATTGCTTAATGAATTTTTCCTGCACTGTAGGACTATGGGTCTCTCCAACAGAAGATGTCATGCATGTAATTGCAACAGCATTTCCCTGTTGTAGGTATACTGCATCAGCTGGCTACAAAGACAAGGTGCAAGGAGGCACAGAAACTCTTCTCAAAAATTGCCTTCAGCCAGTAAGGCAATGGAGACCATACTAATTCCAATGCATTAAAAATCCCTCCATCCCACCTGAGCTGTTCTATCTGTAGAAAATTGTAAGGAAAAGCACGGATTTCAACACGGTCCAATTCCCAGCAGCGCTTTGTGTCACTCTCAATTACAGCCCAGAATGAAATACCAAGAAATCGTTCCTCGCGGCTGGCAGAATTAATGGGATCTTTGACTACAGAGAGCACCAGGCAGTGAACTTGTTCCCTTACCAGCCAAGAGGCACAGTGCAGCTTTCTTTGGAATAAAAGCTGCAATGTCAAAAGATAGATTAAGGCTTATAAAATGACCTGATGTTTTTCCGTACTCCGGTCCACAAGAAAGGCATGTGATTACTGACCCTTTCCTTTCTAAAACAATTTATTTCTATCATAAGATGAGACAGTGGGAGATTTTTATATTCCTGCTCATATCTAGCCAAATTACATGTGGAGCAAAACACTAAATACACCACCATTCTGCAGTTACAGCAACAAAGCCCAGGCTGTCATACGCTGAGCTGCCATAAAGCTCCAGGAACTGTGCTCTAACCCCTGTTCCTCCAGCCCTCACTCAGGACAACCACATCACAGAACCACAGAATGGCTTGCGTTGGAAGGGACCTCAAAGATCACCCAGTTCCAACACCCAACCATGGGCAGGGTTGCCAACCACTGGATCAGGCTGCCCAGAGCCCCATCCAACCTGGCCTTGAGCACCTCCTGTCACATTTGCTTGTAATGAGATGCCCACCTGCACTTTTAATGAGCTCATACTTGGCCAATTCATGACAGCATTCTAGCCACCAACCATGGGCAGAGATGCTTCAGCCACAGATTTGGTCTGCTGAAGATAGTTCATGGTAGAATAATCATCACAGGATCATTTCAGTTGGAAGAGACCCTTAAAGGTTATCTAGTCCAACTCCCCTGCAACAAACAGGGACACCTACAGCTCCATCGGGTGCTCAGAGCTCCTCCAGCCTGACCTTGACTGTCTTCAAAGATGAGGCATCCATCACATCTCTGGGCAACCTGTTCTGGTGTCTCACCACCCCTATTGCAAAGAGACTTTTTCCTTATACCCAGACAATATCTCCCCTAACTGGATACACTGGTAAAACTCATAGAACCAGATGTGAAATCTGCTTTCTTGGCTGGTGAAAAACATGTGGGGCTACACTCACAAAACAGCACCTGAAGTTGACATTCTGTCCTCCAGCCCCGTAATTCCTCAGTTCAGGATGGTTATGGGACAGCTCTAGGAGGAGGGACACAGACTTCAAACACACTGCAGCCAGCCCCAGGCGTGTGCTGAGGACAAACACACCTCACTGGCAGATGCAAACAGCCAGCCACAGCATGATGGAAAGCAGAGCCTGATGATTTCAATATGTGCTGCTACACACACACTGATCCGGGCAGCACCTTCCCATGGGGAGGAACACCTGGAAACTCGGCATACCACGGAGCTCAGCCCTTGTGGAACAGAAATGCTTTAAAAGCATCTTCACATTTTACCTTGCCCCTCATCTTACTCCGCCAGCCTCAAGCAAAAGAGCTACCCCAAAGGAATCCATCAAGCCCCGTTCTCCCAAACTCAACCACGTCCATGGGGACAACAGCAGAAGCCCGTTGGTGGGATGCATCAGCCCTCGGGAACGCTGCAGCCAGGACAAGCCCAGGGCCAAATACAAACACACCTCTTGCATTCCAGTTTTCACTGCTTTGCCTCTTGAATTGTTTATCTCGGCTCAATTCCTGGATGTGGATAAAACAAACGACATGGACTTTCTCACAGACAGGGCTTCTCGTTGTTCCCCTGACAAATACCACACTCAGTGAGCATGAGCCTGAAACCCAGAGGAAAGGAAACAACTGCAGAGGGCAAGAAGGAAACAGATCATTTGCCAAGGGACAGCATGAAAACACATTTCTCCTTTGGGCCAGAGCCTTGAAATCTTCCCAGACTCCCCATTCCCTCCAGCCCATGTTCACAACACCATAAGCCCCATCACAGCACACTCTGGGGGACTGGGACTGGAGGGAGGGTTATTTTCAAAAAGCTGCTCCACAAGTTGTTATTTATTACCTTCATAGCCAAAGATGACAACCAGCCCAGGACCCGGTTGGGTTTGTCCTTGACCAGACACAGCTGATGCAGAAGACCTTGGAAACCTGGTCCATCAACTGTCAGAGCCCCAGAGGCAACAAGGATGGATGAGCTGTATGCTTTCTCGTTCACGTACCAGCCTTGGAACTGCATTTCACTTGCAATATCTTTTCCCACAACCAAGAGCTCTGCAGCCCTTCAGTTCAGCCAGAGCAGCAGTAGTAACACAGTCCCATGGACTGGCTCCTTGCAGCTGGCTTCTCTGATGTCTCGTAATACCCAAGCTGGCATAAGCCAGGCTGGATACCCAGCTGCAGCACCGGCAATGAGCTTCTCCCATGCCCATGCACTTCTGACTCAAAAGCTGAGCAGTGCAGAGCACAAGGGATGATCACAGGCTGTTCCCTGTCCACTGCCTACACTTTTCTGGCCTTTAAGGCTGTGTCAGAGCATGTGGCAGGGTCAGGAGCTTTGGAGGCAGAAGGACAGATACACACGTGCACGTGCAAAGCATGACAAATGCTTTGTTTCCGTAGAAAAGCTGGGAGAAAGCAGAAGTCTTTCTGGCAATTCAGTGGATGTGAAAAATGCAGTCATAGCATTACTGGCATGGTTTTCGAGTTGCTGTTAAAATTCCACTTACATTATGCTACCTCCAACATCAGAGTCTTCTGTGTTTTGGAGCAATACATTAAACTGTCTTTTAGCAGCTGCCTGCCGAGGGGGAAATGGAGGTTTTGACATTTGACCCATGAGGAAGGATGTGTGGCATTTGGGGCCAAATCCCAAATAAGGATTTTAGCTGGATGTTAAAGCGACCTGCTTTGCTAATGGTTAACTATTTTGGTGCTGTTTTTGTTCAATGGGAGTCCCTGGCCTGGTGAATGGGACTGCCCCAGCCCGGCAAGCTCAAGTTTGCCTGCAACCTTAATCCTTTAATCTGAGGACATGGTCTCCATGAGGAGCAAAGAGCGGAGATACACTGGCACAGGCTGCCCAGGGAGGTGGTGGACTCACCATCCCTGGAAGTGTTCAAGGACCACGGAGATGTGGCACTGAGCAATGTGGCTAGTGGGCACAGTAGAGGTGGGATGACGTTGGACTAGATAACCTTAGAAGTCTTTTCCAACCTTAATGATCCTACAGCGCTAAGATGGCCACTGGGGACACAGCATGCCAGCAAGTGGGCTGCTAGCACACTGTACAGGCAGCCCTCACTCTGCTTCAAGTGCCCGACCCGTTAATCCACCTTAAAATGGTGCACAGAGCTCTGTGCTGTGCAGAAGGAATGAATACACTCAGGGCTGACATCAGAGCTCCTCACACAGTAACAGCCCCCCGCCCCGCATGCGGGTGCCTTCACTCAGCACTGTGTCAAGTTGGTGATGCGATGACCTGAAATAAACCATAAAACCGTGCGGTCCAGTGGCATCAGAACTATTTTGGAGGGCACGATCTCCAGAGGTGCTGAGCCTTCCTCTCACTGCCTCCATCTGCACGAGTTCATGCCCTCAGATCCCCGAGGGGGTGGAGGTTCTCAGCCCGATTTCCACAGACTGACGCTGTTTTGTTCCAGCATTCCCAACATCTTCAAAATACCCAAAGCTTCTTGTGCAATGAGCAACATCCCCTGCTTCCTAGCTACATGGTGGTTTATGTTACTTTCCGCCTACAACCATTTCAGGATTGGCTTTACAGACCTAAGTGGAAGACTAAACAATGCCGGAGCCACAGTGGGAGGATTTGCAAAGTTTTAGTCCTTATTTCATTTGGGCAATCCTTCTGCATCTCATCAGGGACAAAAAAACTTGCCAACCTCTTAATTTAGGAATTGCACGAGCTCTGCATTCCAGCCCTGAATCAGCCAAAGGAGCCTTTTCAAGCTGGAAAGGGGAAAAAGGGCAAATACCTTTAAGCGCTTTTCAAAAAAAAAAAAAAAAAAAAGCAGACACCTGCCTTTTGCAGGCAAAAACCTGCTCTGGGGCACTGAGACAAGCTTGACATCAGCATTTGAAAGGGAATTCCAATCCCTGTGCTTTGGGTGCCAGACTGCTCTCCCTGTCACCGCTTTGAAGCAGAAGCAAACTCTCCCCGTGTACATTTTGCAGATGGGAACCGCGCTGTGAGCCTGAGCAGGACAGCACCGAGCAGAGCTGGCAGATGGGGGCTTTGTTTTTGTTGTGGGTTTTATTTAAGGACTACAACAACCTGTTAAAAGTTTTGTAATCCGAAGAGAGCAAACCCTTTTCTGGATGTCCAGGCTCCGCTGCCAAGACGTGCTCGGCGGCGAATATTCCAGCTGCGTGCTTCACATCACGCTGCTTCAAGATGTGCCAGTGTTTTTATTATTCATCCCCTATGGACACTGCAGAACGCCACATACATTAAAGCACTCTTAAGCTGCGCTATTTATATGTGAGTGAGCGCGCGGTGCAGATACGAAGAGATATGGGCAAATCAGTCACACACGTTGTAAGGGCACAGGGAGAGTAAAATGAAGCAAAACAGCAATTCGAGTGGGGGGGGGGGGGGGGAGGAAAGTCCATAAAAGCAAAAAAAAAAAAAGTGGCATTAACTCCAAAAATCATCTCTTAATACACCTCTGCAGTATTCTCCATTTCAACCCAAGTAATTCTAGAAGCATAAAGCCAGACTCGGCACCAGATTCCATCAACCTGAATGCCCTCAGCTTCTTCTGCAGAGTTCTGCAAAATTCACTCCACAGACGCTCACATGCTGCAGCTGAGCAGTGCTGCACAGCCCCATTAGGCAAAGGAGGGACAGGAGCGGGGATGGTTGCGGCTTGGCCACACAGAAGCAGCACCGAGCAAAGTTTTCTATGCCGCCGTTTTTCCTTTCTCCCTCTCTCTGCCTCTCCCTCTCTCTCAGAGAGAGCCGAGGTGATCGCTAAGCGACGGCATCCCCATGAGAGCAGCCAGCGCAGCAACAGGTCGGCAGCCTGTGGCGTCCCCTCGGGCGGTGAGCTCGAGGATGCTGCAGTCCTCCTCGGCGCCCACTGCCCGCACGGGGACAGAGGGGTCCCCCAGCCTCAGCGTGGGCTCTGCCGGCAGTTGGCCACGGCTCCCATATCGTGGCCCCACCGCCGCCCACTTCCCACCAGGCAGCACATGGCGCTCGTATTCCGCCTCCTCCCGTATCTTCGGGGCATCCGTCACCCTACAGACTGCTTTCAGTCCCCCAGCAAACCCAAAGTACCCCTCAGCTCCCCCGGCTCCTCTCAGCCCGCACCCCCAGCCGCATCTCCCCTCTTCCGGAGCACCCCAACCTCCACCCCGCCCCCCCGCAGCACAGGTCCCATCACCTTCGGACCGGGAGCTGCCCCCACAAATCCCCTTTACATCCCACCTCTGCGGTTCCCGTACAAAAGGAGAACTCCCCCGGGGAAAGCTAGGACCCCAAGCGCTCCTTTCGCCCGACCGCGGACACCCACCGGCTCCTCACACCCACCCTATCGTCACCCCTTTGTCCCGTGCTCCCGCAGACACCCCCGTTCGCTGCCCTCCCGAGGGGTCCCCTCGCTGCCCGGCTCCCGGCCGCCGCTCACCTGCGGGGCGCTCGGCGCTGGCTCCGTACTCGGCCGTGTCGCGGCGGCGGGCGCAGGTGCCCTGTCCCTGCACCAGGGCTTGCAGGGGCAGCTCGGCTCCGGGGTCGGGGTAGCAGCGCAAACCGGCGGCGCAGCGCGGGGTGTACACGCCGCACGCTTCGGCCTCCAGGCGGGCGCACACCGGACAGCAGCCGCAACCCGGCTCCCGCACCAGCTCGGGGCAGGGCGGCCGGGCGGCCGGGGAGCAAGCGGCCAGGCGCTCCGCCGTGCAGGGCGGGCAGCGGAACAGCACCTCGGGCAGCGCCGGCCCCGCCAGCGCCAGCGCCGCCGCCAACGCCGCCAGCAGCAACCGCGGCCAAGCGGCCCGCGCCGCGCCGCCGCGACCGACCCCGCCGAGCGCCATGGCGGGACTGACGGGCGGCGGGGCCGGCAGGTGGACACGCCGCTCGGCCCCCCGGCGGCGCGGCGCGGCGCGGCGCGGCACGGCACGGCACGGCGCGGCACGGCGCGGCTCGGTGCGGAGCGGGGCCGGGCGCGCCGCCGCGGCGCCGCAGGGTCCTAGAGCCGCCCACCCGCGGTGGGGGTCGTGCGAGAGGCTGGGCGAACGGGGTCTGACCCGGGGCGGGTGGAGGGTGCCGGGGGACGCCGAGGGAGGATGCTGCAAAGAGAGCTGGGAATGGGGCTGGGGGCGACCCAGGGGTCGGGTCTCGCTGTGGGCCCTCGCAGAGCTTTCCCAAGGAAGAGGGGATGCTCCCCAGGCTCAGTGCTCCGGGGTGAAATCCCCATTTTAAGCCCCTGCTCACTCCTCTCCCCCTGCTCCGCTGTCACAGTTCACCCAGGGGTTTCAAAGCGCGGGGGCCATCACTTTGATTCATTACTTAAAAAGTTGAATAGGAAAGCCAAGGGGTCGCAACCTGACTGATGGAGCTGGGAATGTCTGATCACGTCTCCCTGCGATGACATGGTTAAAGCCACGCACTGAGTTTGAGCTTCCTCAGCCAGGGGAATGTCAGCATCATGGCACCTAACAGTTGCCATCCTCTGCTGCGGGTTTTCCACTCCTTTTCAAATTAAGGAAGAGGTGAAGTGCCCCTCTCACAACTCAATTCCCAGCATGGGGCCGTGGAGCTTCACGATGTGTTTGTGGGATCAAGCAGCACCGAAACAGAAGGGAAACCCCCATGACACATCCCAGCACTAAGCACACGTTCCCACCCCGCTCCCCAGATTTCCACAAAGAATAACTCCATTTTTTCCAAGGGCTTCACCAAACGGAGTCCCTTTCCTTTTAAAGGCTAAAAAAAGAGGAAGAAACAGAAGCCCAGTGCACGCTCTGCGTTTGTTCCTTGGGGTGGGAACGGGAACACGGCAGCCCCTGCGAGCAGATGTTCCGTGCACAACATGCTCAGTTCTTCTTGCCGCATGCTCACGATTTCTCGAGGCTCTCGGTACCTTTTTATGATCTGCCGTTGACTTCGCTAATGACTCACATTTGGTTCCAATGAGATATTTTCGTATGACTAATGAATCTATATTTGGAGGCGTAAGAGGGTTTGGCTAATTATCTGTTGCAGGCGGTTAAATATTCCAAGCATCCAACGTTGGTTTTCTCCCAGTGGCGAGTGCCGTGCCCTCGCACTCTCTGTACACGGGCTGACATCTGCCTTTCTGCCTTTGTAAGCACGAGGGACAGCCCGAACCTCACTGTAAAGCATTTTTCAGGTGGCTGATGGGGGTCGTTGCCCTAGGGGAGGATTTCAGACCGGTTCTTTGCCAGGCACTCAGAGCAACACCACTGTGCCATGCCATTAATAACTCCTGGCAAGGGGCAGGTTCCTGATAAGCGCCCAGTGTCACCACTCATTCCCCCAGCAGAGAACTCTCTGCTCGGCTGCAGCAGAACAACAAAGAGGGTTTTACAGCTGTTGTGCTGAGGGGAGGCGAGGAGAAAGCAGCTCGAGTGCCCATGCCCGGCTATAATTTCTGCCGCGGGTCTCTGCTGACAGTTTTAGGATTAACAAGCGAGCTCTGTTCTCAGGCATTTACCCCTCTGAAGAAGCTGGCCTGTTTGTTCTCAAGGGTTTATTTTACCCTACAAAATATGGCATTGCCAAACAGATGTAGGCTTGTTCCTAGAAAGGCGACTTATAACTGCAGCCGCATTTCACAGAGGCTTTCGCCCTCGGGATTGTTTGTAAATGCGGCAGTATTCCTCCGACCCTTTTCAGGGCCGTTTTTTCCCACAGACGTGCTGGTCGGGTCTTTTATGGCTCTGTCCTTTGTCAAGGATGAATTAAGAAAAATAAACTCGCAAACACAAAGTGGAGGCCCAGCCCGGAGATCCTCTCGCTCCCAACCATTAAGGGGTATTTTACAGCGCTGGGTGGGGGGAAAAGAAAACAATGCGTCCTCCCACATTTTTCTTTCCCTCATTTTTAGCTCTAGGGGCAAGGAAGACAAATAAATAAATAAAAAGAGGAATAAAAGTGCCTTGGTATTTCTGCAGCCTCCTGTTCAAGAGGCTGACACAAAGCACTTCCCCTGCAATGAGCCTCCCGCATCCCTGAGCTGCCTAGCGGTGATCAGGGAGGGAAGACAGTGAGGAGGAAGGCTGTGAGGATGGGCCCTTGGGCCTCTTGCTTTATCCCAGAGATTTGGCCAACTCTGGCCAAGAGCAATGGGGAAGTGGCCTGCAGAGCAGCCGTGCCCTAGGGATGACCACCGACCCTCCTCCACTATGTGCCCCAGGGCCTGCTCCTTCCCCACACTGCTCTCCCCAGGTGCAGAGCACAGATGTCAGCAGAAAGGTCAATTATAGGCCACTCTCTTTAACACGGATCCTATCTGACATGTCTTTAGAGCAGCCATAAACTCATTATCTGTGGTCCTGACCCAGTCATTACAAATGCTTTGGAGCGGTCTGGGCTGGTTTGTCCAGATTTCTGCAGCACTGACTAGAGGTCAGCAAAGCTAAGGCTGCCCATCAGCGTGGGGTATGGAGCCATGGTGGTAGCTGTGTGCCATGGTTGCGTTCCCCAGCAGCCAAACCCCTTTGCTCATCCCTAAATATCCCTCCAAGATGCCTTCATTAATCTCCAGGGTAAGAAGCAGCCTAAGGCCCAGCAGCTGCCAGGAAGAGGTGATGCAGGAATTCAGTACTGACCTGGGGCAGTCAGGCACCATGACTCAAGCTATAAGGACAGCGATACAAGAGCAGAAGGGATTTGTGTGGACAGTGTCTTTGACTTCAGCGTGTACTGGGTTCACTGTTGATGGAAAAGGACCTGAATCCATGAGGACCTGGTGGTGGTGTGTAGGAGCCATCACATGGCCTACATCTACCAGCTGAAAAGCTTCCCAACCTGCTCCTCAACATGCATGGCCAAATCTGGCAAACAGGGGGACCCATAGGTCCCTCTGACATTGGTGCTGCCAGGCTTCCCCAGCATCTGATACCTCTTGGGCAGGGTAGTGGTGTGAAAGCGTTTCAAAACATGTGCTGGTGCTCAAGAATTTTACGATTAGGATCAGCCAGTGTTTCCATTTGCTTTGTGTTTGCTGTTGGAAAAGCAATAACAACTCTGGAGAATCTGCTCAGGAGAGAAAACAGCCCTTTCCAAGGCACCGTGCTGAGATGCTGCTTTGTATAACAACATCGCAGGAAGGAGGAGCAGGGATGGATGACATGAGCCCAAGGAAAGGGCTCTGATGGGCAGGGTGAAGGCAAAGGGAAGAGTGGTATAAGTATGTAGCGAGAAAGAGCTCCAGCTGCTGGTCCCCAGCTGCTAAAGTCAAAGCCGCCTGGGGGATGTAACTACATTTGCCTCATGGGACCTATAAAGCAAGCATTGGAAAAATACAAGGAACAGCCTTGTACTGGCAAGGCACCATTCAGATCTTAACCCAAAGCACTGAGGCAAGGGAAATACACAAAAAAGGTATTCCTAACTCCATCTCTCCTGAATTCTCCCTTTAGAGTCAAACACAACAACCAGCTTTGGCTTTGACTTTAGGTTGCCCAAACCCAGCCCGCAGCCTCTCCTCATCACTTGCTATCACATGTTAGTTATTATCCAGAACTGCTTGTATCCTTTTATTTAAGATTCTGATGCCTCACTCCACAGTAGAGCACAATTTTAGGTTTATAGCTCCATGTTTATTTCCAAGGAAAATTTAATGGCCTAATGTACAAAGCTACTTAGGCCTTAAAATTAAGTCATCTCTGCTGCAGAATACAGCTTGCTAATTAACTCTGCACAAAAACACTGCAGCTGAGGTCTTAAAGGATGAGTGCCAACACAGTACCACAGAAGGGTAAAGGGCCTTTGGGGAGGTACAAGGAGGGACCCAGCATGTGGGTTTGCATAGACACAGGATCTGCCTGAGCCAAAATTCATCATGTTGCCTTGAAAGTGAGTGGACATTAAAATTGAGGCCGCTCCCACTCAAATAAACTAAATTTGGATTTTAAGTTCAGCCCCACTCTGCAAAGCAGCTTCATAAAAATGTCATTGCGGGACTTCCTGTTTATTGTCTCTCACAGACTCCAAATGAAACCTGTTCCACTAAAATGAGCCATCTGTAAGCACAGGTTCTCCTCCTTCACCCACAGCTCTGAAATGAAGGCTCCAAGTTAACCTCCCCAAAGAATATGGACTCAATATTCCTTAGGGGTCTCTTCCAACTTGGGATACTCTACGATTCGGTGAAACCCCACACAAGACGCTGACTTTTGGGATACACGTCTGGCCAGAAGATGTTAACCAGTGCTTGCTCTGTGCTTGATCCCTCCTTCTCCTTCTTCAGTGCGGGTCTCTCCCGTATGGGTCAGCCTGTCCCTGTGGGCACTCTGCTGTGGCCACACTGGGCTGTGGGAGCAGTCAAGAGCAAATGCAGCCATTTTAGCCCTCAGAACCCGATCCAGCCTAACCTTGAATGTCTCTAGTGATGGGGCATCCACCACTCCTTTGTGCAATCTGTTCCCATTCTTCACCACCCCAAGTATAAAATACTTGTTCCTCACATCCAGCTATCTTGTATTATCTTAGGCAGAAGATGAGTTACTCACTTTTTACATACCAGAACAGCTGTGAACTGGAGTAAGATTTCTTTACCTTCATTGCAGGCACTGGGATTTTTCAGAAAAGCCTGAGAGCCAGGATTTGCAACAAGCATTTCATTGCAGAGTATGATTTCCTTCAGCACTGACAACTCTCCCAGCCTGCAGCACGTACAGCCCAACTCTGACCCTTTAAAGTAAGCAAATGGATAACAACTGCTGCTCCTCTGCTGCAGTCTTTTGAGAGTTGAACACTTTAAATTACTTTGATGATGCATACACTAATTTGTTCTGATAAAAGACACCCCCCACAAATAAAAAGAAAAAAAAAAGTGAAGAGGGAGAAAATGACTTCGGATAAATGAATCTCATCTGCTGGGAGCCCAGAATGATCCCAGACGACCTTTCCTGTCAATTTTCTGGGTTTGCCAGCACGGGCCTAATGCGAGCAGAGGAGAGACTGTAGGAGCAGGGATGCTCTCTTAGCTCGCTTGCCCTCTGCCGGATGCCAGAAGCTCGGCGAGCCCAGCCCGATAAGCAGTGCTGCATTTCTGCAAAGCTTCGTGCATCGGTAGCTGCAAGGTGAGGGCAAAGGGAAAAACTGAGTATGTAAGATACAGAAGAACTAGAAATTGCAATGGATATAGAAAGTGATGGAGGGTATGCTGGAAAAAGAAGCCGCTTCCTCTTGCTGCTTGTACTTGTTGGAATTGCTCAGTTTCTCAATGAAGCTCTAGCTGAACTTCTAAAGAGCTGGGAGTCAGTCCTGCATGCTGCTTTCTAGCACCACAAGAACTCAGCAGTGCAAGTGGAGAAGGGTTCTGTGCAAGAGGCACGAAGGTGCAAAACCCATCATGGTTCCCAACAGCATAAAGCTGTGGGTGGATACAGCATGACAGAGAGAGATGGGAGGCATCTCTCCGCAGGCTCTCCCCACAATCGGTGCATTTGACTTTGCCCAGGTGCTTGTGTCATGCTGCACCATGCTCTGAGGATGCACATCTTCTGAGAGAGACAAACGAAGAAGCAGTGGCACAATAGGAAGATAATGCAGCTTTCAAACTCTTCCAGCCATTTAGCTACTGAAGAAACAACCCCATCTCAATAGCTTTTGTGGGCCAGTTGGACCCAGCAGATCTCCTAGAAAACAGTTTCTGTTTCTTTTAATTTCATGGGACAGGTCAGGACACAGAGCTGTGTGGGAGCCAGCAAGGATTTCTGCGTGCACACAAGGTTTGAATGATGGCCTGCAGGAAAACATAGCTTCTCCTGACACAGCAAAACCAATGGTGGTGAGAAGCACTTTGAAAGGCTTGACAGTGAGCTCAGCGTGATCCAGGTGGATCCACTCTTGAACCAGCAACGTGAATGTCCCAGCTAACTTGGGGCTGCCAGTGTCAGCCCAGGAAGCCTAACAGGATTGCACTGCACACTGAAACAGTCAAGTCACCATCCCTGCAATAAGCTGACTTCAGAAAAATACAGCTCTGCTGGTGTAGCTGCACAGGGTACTTCAATGAGCACGACTAAAGCTGCTCAGAAATCACATCACCCCCCACCCCTGACCCACATAGCTCTGCGGGTAAAAGTCTGTAGCACTACCCTGGCCAGAGATATTAGACATAACAAATGTATTTTTAAAACAAGGGGGAGGAACATTTTTCAGGCCTAGGGGATAGAGGATGTTGGCTTGAACTGCAGGAGAAAGTTCAAGGTCAAGTCTTCCTGCATGCAAACTAGCCCCTGCGGCAATGCTTTGCGGTAGTGCCAAGTATCAGTCCCTATTCTAACATCTTCCACACAAGTATCGCTCTGCTTTGGGCACGCAAATACTTCCAAAGAAATCAGGCTGTAAATAATCTCTGCTTTTAGCTGATAAAATCCTCAAGGCAAGGACAGTCTCTAAATAATACCTGAAAACCATGTGACAGAATGGCAGGAGGTGCTGCCGTGTGTGTGCGTTGCCCCGTGCTTCTCATTCAGGATTCCAACAGGAGGACTGGGCTCTGTAATTCCTGATACCACCTCCCTTCCAAGACTAGGACAGATGGATGGACAGGTGGACAAGCAGATCGTATATCAGTAAAATGGATCACATTTAGTGTATCTCTGACTTCACCTTGGTCTTCCCACTGGGAAAGACAACCAAAAAGAACCTAGACCTCATTCAAGTTCTACCCAAAATTCCTTTCCTCAGCAGCAATTGCCCAAAGCCTTATTATTTTTAGCAATTGTCACAGACAACTAATGGGATGCTTTGTAAACTTGAGCTCCAGTCTGTTGACAAAAGCAAGAGCTAAATACAGACTCTAGTCCTATCTGGGGCCTCACTCCCAGCGGCTGTAGTTTTACAAGCTGGTTTTCTTAGGTTTTAAGCATTTTGCTCTCATCCTTGTTGTGAGAGAGGCATGTGGTTGACTGCAGAGAAGGGAGTAATGAAACCCACCAAGTTCACAGTGTTTGCTTGATCTCACCCATCTCCATCTATACAGCTGATTAATGACATTTGGTACAGAAGATTTATCATTGTTCTCCCAGGCCAGGTGTTCCTTGTTTATTTCAGTAAAATGTTTTCAGAAGAAATGTTGCATCAGGAAATTAACTATGCTACAGATGCTAAAAAACATTTTTTTGCATTGTTTATAAGTGTGGTCATTTTTCTCCCCTATTCCTTCTCAGTCCCTTGTCACCCTCAAAAGAGATTTAGGAAGGACTCTCCAGCTTTGACCTGAGGTCTGTACTTCAGCCAAATCCTCAACATTTGTCACATCCCTGCCATCCTGTCACATCCACAAGTCACTCAAGAGTTCACCCAACTACATGTGACTGCAAGCGGTCTTCTTAACCACAGTCCTTAAGGTGCTCTCTGCATGGAGGTTCCACATGCTTTCCAAAGGCCTGGGCAGCACCACAGCCCTGTGACAGGGCTAAGCCATGAGCAGGCTCTGCAGGCCCAGCTGGAAGCCGCCCTCAGCTCCACAGCTTGCCAGAGTCAACACTTGTCCTGACCTTCAAATGCAAGCAAGAAAATCTCATAATGCAGAGCTTGCCACGAACATCTGTTCTCCTGCTGTGGCCAGGTGAAATCACTGCAACAGGCTGCTAATTGGTCTCTTGCTGAATTCAGGCCAGAGGCAGCAGTGCCAGGAGAACCACCAGTTGTCCCCAGTGGCATGCTCCCTATTTGAGCAGCCCTGTCTTCTGTAGACCACCTGGAAACCAGCTGGGATTGCAAAGGAACGCTTCTAAGCTCCACCAGGGCACCCCATCTCCAATGAGTCCTTCACCCCAAGTCTCTCCTTGGAGGAGAAATGACAGCCTGAGCCACCATATCCCTCACATAGAGCCACTTCTTGGCACTGGGCTGCCCGCAGAGACCCTCCTGGCTGGCTTCAGGGAAAGGATACATCCCCCCATGCCTTACCATGCCCCACAGATACAGACGTCCTTTTGTGGGTGTCCAGTGGTTAGAGAACTTCACCCAGTGCCAGGTTCTCCTCTGCTGCCTGGCTGTACTCTGGGACATGTTGGCTTTGTGTCCAGATTTTTTAAATATTTTGCTTTGTGGTTTTTCATGCAGTGCTCAAGATATTTTGCAAAAGGCACCTTATAAATTGACTCAACAAACACACATAAAACGCCAAGTTTAATCCTTCCTTTCATATTCTTTCTCTTATTACTAAAATGTCCCCGGCATACCAGCCTGTTCTCCACCTTGTGTCTTGGCTAGTCCAGACCAATTTAAAATACTTTTGGCTTCTACAGGAAGAGTGGAGAAAGATTATTTTATTTCAAGGAAGCTTGTTTTGGACTAAAATCAGGGCTTGTAAATGACTAAAGTGAAGAGCGGCTGTAAGGACTATCACATCAGGTGCACTAAATAACAAAAATACAGGTTTTCATGCCTCTAGTACTGCGCTACAAAGCCTCCTCTCACCAGTTCTCTCTCACTGGGGCAACCTGAGTGGGAAAAAAGACATTAAAAAAATAAAACAAGAATAGAAGAACAATAGAAAGGCTAAAGGAGAGCCAGACATGGGCTGAGCAGCATGGGTGCAGTCCCAGAAACAGACAATAGTGGGACGATCTCCCTTCTACAAGTCAAAAAACTGCAAGGCTGCATTGAATTAATCCTAAAAGCTAGGTTCAGCTCCTCAAAAACCACGGCCAAGTAGCATTAGTTTTCAATTAACTTCAGAGGAAGATCCATCAAACTTGCACTGGTTTTCTCTCTGCCGTGGCATTTGTATTTTATCCAGCACCAGAGGTGCTCAGCTCTCTCTCAATGCTTAGTCTTTGCTCCTCAGCCCCTAGCTCCCATTTCCTTGCAGCCCAGCTCTGCACAGCACTGATGGGCCATCTTCAGGTGCTCAGAGCCCTAAAGAAATACCTGGACAAACCAACAAAGAAAAGTGGCGTGAGTCAAATTTTGATGGTGGAAGTTCAGCCTTTGCTGGCCAATGCTTTGCACCCCGTGTTTTTCCTCCAGCAGCTGAGAGATGAGGAGATACAGGGAAGTCCTGGAAGAGATTTTACACATCACAGGGTAATACCTGAGCATTCAGGATCCTCCCTGACACCAGATGACAGTGTCTTATCTGAAAAGAGAGGCTTATGCTTTAGTATGTCCATCACAGTCATACTGCACAGTGAGAGATCCCTGCCATCCAGAAGGCAAGGGAGCACCTACATCTGACAGGGCTCAGAGCAGCTGCTTGGTGATAGGTCCCAGAGAACCATATCTGTGCTCTTTAAACAGCACAGATCTCATAACAGGGTCTCATCAGCCAAGAGGTCTGAGCAGCTGAGCAAGCACACTAGCCCAGATTTTGTTCCTGAAGTGCTAGTCCTGCAGTTTAGCTTTTTTAAAAGGATTCCTTTAGGGTCACAATGTTCTGGGCAAGAGGCCTTTGGGACCTCTTGGGTAAATGTGGGCATTTCTTGTATTCATTACCACTCTCTGGTGCATTAATACCTTAGCTATTTCATCACAGGCCTCTCATGCTTGTTAATATGTCTTTTGGATTCATTTCAGCCCACAATCCTCCCAGCTCCACAGTTTTGCTGAGCAGCTTTGTCCTTTTTCAGAAGGAGCTGAGCTCTGTGGACTGGAGGTTAAAGCCCTGGAGAACCCAGCATGGCACATCTGGCCTCTGTCCCTGGTTTTGCAGCAGCCCAGGCACCCCTTTCACCCTTTCTATCCCTCTTAAGCCTGATGGAGAAAACCTGTCTGCAGAAAAGTGACCTGACCCACGGAATTTGTGGAACATGTGCATGGATGGTTTTGTGTGCATCTCACTTCAGTTCCTCATTGGCAGCCCAAAACATTGCAGCAGTGAGACCAAGCACAATGCTGGCTCAACTAGCCCTGCTGAAGGCTTGTGAAGCTTCAGTGCAAGACCCTAAAGGAAGAGAGATGGGGTTGCTTTGTCCTTTAGAAAACAAGGGATAAATCCTGGTTTAAAAACGACCATATTTTCAAATGGAGCTTTGTTATGAAGGCCCAAACTCCAAGACTTGATCACAGGAGTCTGGCCATCTTCACTGTGGCACCATCACCAGGCTGTTCAAATGGGACTTTACAAGGCAACTAGCTTCGGTGCTACTGAGGCATAGGGTTATCATTCTCTTCTATGGCTTTTTTCAATGGCTGAGTGAAAAATCAGCCAAGCTGGCTGGGAAGAAAGATTATTAAAATACTGTTGCTCTTCCTTGCTTTAAAAAAAAAAAAAAAAGTCATTTTTATTGACCTTCTCAGGTTTAGGATGGAGAAACAAAACTTCCACAGCTTTCAAAAGCCCATAAATTTCTGTTAAAAAAAAAAAAAAAAAAAGATAAAATGAATAACCTTGGGCGTTTATTTTGTCATTTTCCCATGAAAAATCTAGGAAAAAATTCATCAGAGAGACGTGTCCTATTGAAATGCTTAGTCTCACAAAAAGTACTGGTTTTCATCTTAGATAAACAATTCCTGTGAGAAATTTAGAAACGCATCAGATGAGATAGTTCATATGGGTTTGGTTCCACAGGAGCTAGTAAGTTTAAAATTCTTACCCTGTCACAGTCTTTCTGAAACTCTCAGTAAATGAATCTGCATCCTTTAACCAGGTAACAGTACTGGCACAACTGGGCACTTTTCATCATAGTCAGGGATTTGCTGTTGCTCTTAAAGGCCTCAATTTGCAGTATTCAACAGTTCAACAATTTCCCAATGCCTTCAGCTCACTAATTGCATCAGTGAAAGGAATGTGTTTTATTTACATCCACATCAAATGAATGACATTCTTTAATAGGAATAGTATATTCAACAAGAAGAGAAATGTCACAATGCTTTCCAGAATGATGATAAACCTTTAGAATTTTTGAAGCAGAAATAGGTAAATTAATTCAGACTGCTCCTCCTGGTACCTAGTCTGAAGGTGAAGCTTTACAAAATCTACTTTTGAAATGCAATTTGGTGAGGAAATAAAAGACGTGAACTCATTACTTATTTTCCTGTTGCTCCAGACTGGATCTCAGTGCACCTTCTCCAGCACAGCTGTCTCCTTTGCATACCCAAACTGCCCAAAGATAAATCCTCAAAGCAAATAATCCCCCATGGTCATTCTTTCCTCAGCTCCCTTCACTGGACTGAGTACAGGTCTCTCAGAGCTGTAGATTAACTCAAGTAACTTTGGGAAAGAAGGCAACAAAGGAAGAACTGGAAAGGGAAATGCCACTTCTGTGGGCTATATACTATCTGCCCATAATTTTACCTGTCAGCAAACTCATAAGATGCCCAGATCTTGCCTTTCTTTCTATAGTCGTCATTGTGCTGGTCTGGTCACTGCAAGTATTTCCACACTGGTGGCTCTAGAAGCTTAATGCATTTGTGCTCAGAGGCAAAGCCAACTAGCCGAGTCAGCACTGTGCTTTCACTAAGCCAGGAACAGGGAAAGAAGAACCTGTCAGGAGACTTTTGTCTGTTCAGTAGACAAAAAAGCCAGTGTTCCCTTCACCTTAGTGAGCCACTGCTTAGCTAGTGGCTGTGGGCAACCTGAGGTTACCAAGATCTCAGCCACGGAATCAACCGATGGCCCGGCTTCTGCCCAGTGCAGCCTGCTGGTCAGATATTTCTCTCCCTGTGCTTAACCCCTCAGCTCAGAAACCAGCCAGAAGAGACCAAAATGATCACTAAGTCTGAACTCTTGCACTGAACAGACCACAGAACCCGCCCCAGCGATTCTTGCATGGATACACCACAGTCCTCCAGAGCCACTGGGAATACAGAGCTGGAAACAATAGCTATGAAAGAGCAAATCAAACTTGGAAAATAAAAAAAAGGAGGGAAGAGCGCAATAAAAGTCACAAGGAGTCAAAGAGATAATTATGTTGATGGTTGGTCTTCTTTGGCTGGGGACCAGCTAGAGATGCTGCCCAGATCCAACCCCCTGAGACAAGCATTACAGAGCATTTTGTGCTGCAAAGAATTAGAGATCTCCCAACAGGAGAAAGGTGAGGGAGAAGACAGCAATCTGAGATGGAGCTGGACTTAACTCAGACACACACAACTCATTAAACTAATGTTTCTTGGCTAATTACGTACACAGAGTCATATCCTGCAAGGAAAACAGCGCGAGAAGCAGCTTCATGGAATGGGCACTGAACAAATGCGTTAGGCAGGGGAACAGTGAGATGTTTTATATGCCAGCAGGGTGTGAGGCATTTCTCATCCCCGGGACTGCTGCCATTCAGTCATGCTCAGCCCACGGGAATCCCACAGAAGCAAGAAGATGCAAGAAGCTACAGGCCCCTCCATCACTGCCTCACACATAAAGACACAGGGCAAAGAGGAAGAGATCTGGATGATGATACATGCATGCTGTTAAACATACCTCCCTAAGAACTGTGAGCCACAGGTTTAGATGTAGTAATAAAACCCTGAAATGAGAGCAGAGGAAGGAGGCCAATACTTCTGGGTATTGTTCGCAGCTCTGCCCATGTTTGCACAGTGATTCAACCCAGCGTTGTTGGGTCCTTTAGAAAGAGGCCATGAGTCACCCACAGAATTGGTTCCTTTCCTCTCTGGACAACCCACAAACCAGGAGGGTGAACACATGGAAAGGCATTTTTCTTGATGAAACCCTTCAGCATCACAGGTTCCCTATGTTATCTGAGGCCACGTGTCCATAAGTCTCGGGCTTCTGTCCTCCAAGCAAGAATGGAGTATGCACAGCCTGTTGCCCTCAGAGCTTTGTGTTGCTCTTCAAAGGCAAAGCCAGATGGGATTTAAGGAGGACAGTCTGCTTTTAGGCCTCACACTAGCATCAGCTCAGCCAGATCCACTTATGACACGTGCTTGCCTAACCTCCAGCTTAAGAACTTTCAGACAATCCCAGCACCAGATTTCTCTACCATGTGGCCATTCTCACTGCTGGTAAGTTGCTTCTAACAGAACTATAGAATACAGAGGCTGGAAAGGACCTCTGCAAGTCTCTGCTCCAATCCCATCTCAAAGTAAGGCCAACCAGCCCCTAAATTGTATCTCTCTTGCTGCAGTTTGGAAAATCATTGCTTGGCCATGGATACAGGAAACTGATGAGATTCTATCTCCTTAGAGCAATTTTTAGTGCATGAAAGAAAAAAAGAAGTCAAAAAGCATTTACGTCTCTGGATCCTTTAGACTTTTTCTCATAGGTCGTTTTTGAGACTGATGATCTTTCATGCCTTTGTGTTATAGACACAGCTAGTCTCCAGACACACAGATCCCAGAGCTGCCAACCTCAGGAAGACTTCTGGGAAAAGTTATAAGCATATGCCTCCACAGGATTCCTCCATGGAGAGAAGACAACAGAGGAAAGGCAAGCAAAGCTGAAACAGCTCATGATCCACTCTTAACACCAACCTTCCCTTGGGCCCCTTCCCCTCACATCTCCCATAACCTCGAGCACGAAGACACATAAAAAAACAATTCCTCAATTCAGCTGTTGATAGCTGTGGTACTTCTGGCTGTGCCAACAGTGTTGCACGCCTCAGCTCTTCCCCAGGGCCAGCAGCATAAAAGAGTGGAAAACCTAACTCACGAGACATTATTGTTATTGTTTTCTAACAGCACTGTGCCAAAACCCCTCAGCCCAGAGGAAAGCCTTCCGTGCCATGAACCAGGCAAGCACAGCCCTTGCCTCCAGCTGCTGACAGGCAAATGAGGAGGACAAGCTCATGGACAAATGCTTTCCTCAATTCCCAGAAAAATTAGGACCAGGTTTCTCTTGGCTGTTAGCCTGCACATGGATGCCCTCTGCTCTGCAAATCTCTTAGCTGTGTCACTCCATACTTTTCCTGGCCCTATCCTCAGAGCAACGCTCTGCCATCCTTCCCTGCTTGCCTCATCCCACAGAGCATCTGCAACCTCCTTAAGCATGATGAAAGCCCTCCTTGGACTTCTCTTCAAATCCTGTCCCACATTTTTCCCACATCCTCCCCCTTCCCAAATACATGTGCATTTTAGGGCTGAGAAATTCCAGTCAAACGAGGTGCTTTAGGAGAGCAGGGCTTTGAATAGAAAGGGCCTTGCTGTTTTGATCAGCATCGCCTGCCAGCAAACAGCACAGACCCTGAATGCGCAAGGAATTTTGACCTCATATAGAGAAATTTCCTAGAACTTTAAACCTTTGTTGTTGTTGTTGTCACCACTGTTTTTTTGGCTCTTTCTTGGTGTTAATTTTTCCACTTGACAACCGTGTTGAAATGATGCAAAGTAGTAGCCATGCTTAACTGCAAGTTATTAATTAGATGCCAGGATGTCTGCGCATGCAGTGCAAGGGGGGTCTATCCTCTGCTTCACAAAATCAGAAAACCAGCTTGGTGTCACTTTTCTGCCCAAAAGTATAACTTAGTGGCATGTCTCCATTTGCTCCAGAACCAAATTCTATAGAGTATATGGAATGGGGAGAGGAAAAAAGAAAGCTCTTGGTTACCAAAGGCTGATCTTTCAGCTGTTGAAACTCTTTCCTAAGAGTCTCAATCTCTGTTAAAACAAATACTAATTGTTCTTCACTAGAAACAGTCTGACTGAAGACATTCTGCTGTAAAATACCAGTCTGGTGAAATTGAGAAAGACTCCAGGCGCTCAGGGCTGCCCAGCTCTCCAGGTTTTCCCAAGACTTGCTGCCACTCTGGCGGGAGCTGACACCCCTCTAAGACAGCGTGTCTGGCCACACGCGTCCTCCCAGACTGCTGCCGTGCAATTGAAAGTAGGTTTGCACAAGCCGTGGCTGAAGGCACTGTGGTTTTCGGTGTTGTACGTACACTTTGCCCTAGACATGTCTCTGCTCCCAGCATCTCATAGTTTAAATACTAAAGACCAGCAAACATCCCAGAGGGAATCTGTTCCAGTGGGTAATTACCCTCATTGTTAAAAATTAACAAGAAAACAATAATCATAGACAGCTGGGCCTTTCATGCCTTTTATAGCAACATTCCCACAGCTCTGTAAGAGACATTGTTTGGGATTCACAAATAATTTTTCACCCCAATTCAGGATAAACCCTTAAGTTTACTATTTCAGATGTTTTCCCAAGAGGGAATGGCCCCTTCTCATGTGGCTGTAGCTATGGCATGTCTTCCTGGTACACAAGTCCAAAGTGGCAGAGCTGCTCCAGACCACGCTTGTACACCTAGAGTTGCTGCAGAACTCACTATCTGCAAGGTTTAACTCATGGCATTGACCAGCTTTGACACCACCAGAAGCTTGGGAGCCTATTCTTGCGCCCTTCCCTCCAGGCTCACTGGTGACAGGCAAATCATTCAGCTTGGAAAGACCACTAAGATCATCTAGTCCAATCATCAGTCCATCACCACTGTGCTCACTAAACCATATCCCTCTGAGCCACATTTGCATGTTTCTTGAACACCTCAGGGACAGTGACTCCACCATTCCCCTGGGCAGCCTGTTCCAATACCTCAACACCTCTAAGAAGAAATTTTTCCTAATGTCCAAACCAAGCCTCTAGTGGTAGAACTTAAAACCACTGCTTCTTTTCTTATCCTTGTAAATAGGCTTGCGAGTGTATATGTGAGAAAACTTGAAGCTAGTTCATCTTCAAGGGGGTAGGAAATGGTGGCAGGACATGGTGGCCACGAGGTACACTTCAGTTGAGCAGAAAAAACACTCCAGATCCTGCTAGCCAACTTGATAACCTGGGAGAACAATGAAAAATGACTTACAAAAAGTGTGGAAGAAGGTTGGCCAGCTGTGATGATGAGTAGCCTACAAAACCAGAAGATCATGCTTGGTTTGAACTACACCCCAAATGGTCTTGGGACTGTTGTTTGGAGACAGACCTATACCATTGGCTGCTAAAGCTATAACAGTATGTAGTGAGCTAAGAGCACATTTGGAAAGCCTGGTTAACACCTGGTGAAATGAGTCACCAGCAAGCCAACCTGTGCTATCTCTCTTTCCTCCACTTGCTTCTACATAATCAACCTTCTCTTGTAGTGGTTAGGTCAGAGGGGAGTCAAGCCATCTTTTTTTTGGCCTCATGTCAGCCCGGGGATGTCACCTCTACAAATCACATGCTCCACACCATAAGAGCCCTTTCCTTGCTCGAGAAACATGGTTTGGGGCAACAGCAAGGAGCAGTTCACCCTGCTCTCTTCATGCAAAGCTCCTCACGCAGCTTTCTGGAAACCAAAGCTCCAGCCTCAGCCCCCTCCACCTCTTTACCATCCATAAAAACCCCATAGTTCTGTGTGCCTGAAAGTGCTACCCAAAAGCAAGGGAAAGCTGCTGTGGGTCCTGTAGACATTGCAACTGATCACCACCACTGTACAGCCTAACGAAAAAACAGAGCTGACCCTGTCCTGACGAACAGAAACAGCCAGTGTTCTGTACTTGCCCTGAGAATCAGAAATTCTCGGTAGTCCAGACTGAAAAACATCCCTAGGGAATCTGTCCCACTGGTTAATAAGCATCACTCTTAAAAATTAATAACAAAACAATAATAGTAGACAGCTGTGCTTTTCATGCCTTTTATAGCAAAGTTCCCAGAGCAGGACATTGCTTTGGGTTCACAAACATTTTTTTGGGCCACACTTGCGCCTTCATCTTTTTTTTCCATGGCCTACCTTTCACCTGCTGGACACTGCCCTCCAGAAGGCAGCCAGCACACCACTTCCACAGCAATAAAATCCACCAGCCAGCAGAAAAGCACACGTACACACAGCAAGATTGGTCCTAGCCTGGGTGAAGCTTAGCATTCCTTCACATTCTGGGTTGTGGAAAGAGTTGTTCAAACCAGGCTCATAGCAACCTATTAGACGCCGCACTTGGAGTTATGTAAAATATTTTCCCTGCTTTGGTAGTTGGCAAACTTTGTTTTATAAGACAAATGGAATTTATTAATGCAAAATATTTATCAAGTCTTTGTATTTTTTTTTTTTCCAAGGGAGCGGAGAGGTTGACCAGGAGTCTTTCATCTTTGTTAGCTTCTGAATGTTAAAAATGCAGCTGATTTAGAGCAAGACCACAAGCCAGAGTCTCTTTCACTTCCACATAACCCCTTTCTCTGCAAGTGATGGCAAGTTCTCCCTCTGACATGGGAGGGAGCATTCAGGAAACATATTCTCAAAGGCTTAGGTGATCTCTTTCCTGCAGGTGAACAACAGAGGTAAAAAGAAGCAGGTAGTTCTGCTGTGCTCAGCTCTCCACAGAACCAAACAAGATGTTTCATGCCTCAAGGACCTCACATCCTCCAAAACAGTGCACATGAGGTGGGAACACATGAAAGAAAGGGGAGTGGGGAAGATGGTAATATTGACCAGATGAAGTTGCCTGATCCCCATTTACAAACTCTGACCACTTTGTTCAACCCTTTGGAAATAAAATGACAAGTAACACAACTGGCAGCTCTACTACCATGTCTAATGCCTTAGAATCTCTAAATGAGCAACGTGTATCGGCTTACCATCGCCTAAGATCCACGCTGTAAAAGCCTCCATCATCTTAAGCTGCTAAGCATTGCTTCCACGATAATCCAAGCCAGGATGCTTGACAACAGTCACGTAGCTGATGGGCTCAGGTCACAAATCACTTTCTTTATGGTTTCATAGCTTCCTGATGGCCTAGCTCCTTCCTCTATTTAATTTTCTTCTTCATTTTTAATAGGTACAGGCACCATTTTCACCTGAGGCTCAAAAGGACTACCAAGGCACATGCTACATTTTTGTCAGGGTGGACCCACGTTGAAATGAACACCTCTGCCTACAGGAAGTTGCATTTATTTCCTTCTTATTCTCCATGCAAAAAGAACATTACAGCTTCAGCAAGCTAAGGTTAAAATCAGCTTTTTAATGCCTGGCTTATTTATTTGTTTCCCTTCTTCCCTCTTACGACTTGGATCTGCTCTGCATTTAAGGTTTTAAATGTTACTTTTTATCCCAAATTCAATCCGTTACAGTAAAAACAGTTACACATCCAACAGCTTGAATGGAAACACGTATGGAGACCATGATCCTATCTTTAGGCAATTAGATTGGCCTCCCAAAACCAGAGAATGCTGATGCTTAGACAGAACATCTTGCACTTCAGTTTGTGCCCATTGCCTCTGGTAGATATCAGGACATCAGAGACAATCTCTCTCTGTGTCTAATCTTCTCCCTTCAAAGGTGAGGCCCAGTAGTAAGTGGCGACTCAGAGTAACTTTATTCAGTCATAGAGCCAACAGCCCTCTTTGTCTACCACTCAGCATCTCCTGTGAAATAATATTTATTTGGAGGAGTCCGGTCCTCTCTTCACACTTTCAAAGCACTGGAGCAGTTCCAGAATTGCCTGAAGGAGAGAACAAAGCAGCAACTTGAAGGACATTTGTCTCAGGGTGGCCAAGGGCTGCAGAATAGAACGTTCCTCTTCTACTGTTAGACTTAATCAAAGAAAGGGAGAAGGGTCACAGAGCAAATTCCTGCAAACAAATTCATGAGTCATAAGTAAGCAGTCCCTTAGGTGCAGACAGAGGTCCTTAAGAAAAGTCCAGTAACTCAAGGCTGAAAATATTCCATTTTGTTGAAGAAAAAAAAAAAAAAAAGTCATCATTATCAAGGGAGCCACATGATCTGTGAAGGACATGACCCATGAGTCCCCCGCTCTCCAGACTGACAGAGCCATGATGCAGAAATGAACCGAAGTCACAAAGCTCTGAGCAGCACACGAGTGGAAAAGGGCAAAATCTTCACCTGGCCGGGATCACTCTTCCATCATCTCAAATGTGTCTTTTTCTGCATCAGGGTCTGCTCCTGGTTTTTCACTCTCTTTAGAACCCAGGCCATAGTGGGACAAACAAGCTCAGAGGCCCCACAACTCAGTCTGCTCTGCTGCAGCTTCTGTGCATTGCCCTTTGCTGTGAACTGCAGGTAGGACTGTGAACATGAGGGTATCTGACATCTCCAACCTGAACAGAAACATACTTGCAAAGTACATCTGTAAGATGTCTGAAGGCCAGAAGAGGATGTTGGATGCTGAGCAAAGCAAAGGAAATCTTGTACAGAATTCACATTTCAAATGCACAACTTAAAGCCTCAGCTGGTGTAACCTAGCAATAACTTGCCTGCAATTGCACAAAAATAAGAAACTCAGGCCAGCTCTCACTCTGCTGCCACAGGGAGAACGGACAGCTGTGACAGCATACACCGTACCAGACCTCTGGAGGGGTGCAGTTCCAATCATTTCTTTTGGGGAGACATTGAGGTTTTGGTGATGCTATGCTGGTGGCTTCTCCCTTCCTTTGCTTTTGTAGTTTGAGATGCTAGAGTGGCATTCCCCCTGCTCTTTGCCTCTCTTGGGCAGAGAGAGATGCTCAGCCCAGGCCTGATGCCCTGTGCATTTATACAGGCACTGGCTCAAACGCTGCTTCTGCACCAATATAGCACTGGAAGAAACAAAAAGGGAGCATACAAGCTCATTCATTTGCTAATGTTATTGAAAGACATTAAATCTACTATTACCATGCAAGGATATAGTCCAGATTGCTAAAAACAGGGAGCAGAGAAAGACAGGGAAAGGGATATGAGGAAATGCACTCAGTTTTTCAGATGCATCCCAGATCCAAACCTACAACTCACAGGAGTCCCAGGAGGCTGAGCAGAGCAGTGACACCAGGCTGATGAGCACCAAACAAGTGTTTTAGAGAAACCCTTTCCTGCAGTTCACATGCTTGGAGCAGCACTGCATAGAAAGGATAAGGGTTGTGCTGTGTTTTTTCTTTGGGGGGGGGGATATGTTTAAAAAAAAAAAAAAAAAAAAGAGAAAGAAAGAAAGAAAGGGCACAAACTCTGCACTGGGAAAGCCACACCGATGAGCTTGTTAACATTTGAAGAGAGTGCCTGGCGTGATTCCGTACACAGTTTCCTGCCAAGAATTTGCAAGAGGAAAGTATATTTAGCAATCCAAGGCATGCCAGAGCCTTGTCAAAAGAAAAAAAAAACAACACTTTGAATATGTGGAATAGCAATTAGACATTTTCTAAGCAGCCATTTTCAAAATGCATCCAGGCATCTAATAAGGGCACCTGAGGCATATCCACAACTCCGCCACACTCCATGCCTCAAAAGACATCCGCTAAGGATCAAATAAGCAGAGCAAGAATATGTTACTGATGGCAGCTGCCTACTTGCAAAGCACTGGGGCCGGTTTCAAGCCCGTGGTTCCCTGCCACCCTGAGAAGCTGGAAACACACAGTTTCTTACTGTTATCACTTTGCAGAATCCTCTGAGGAATAATTTTCCCAAAAGCTGCGACCCATGCTGCATAGCTGGGAATCATAGAATCATTCAAGTTGGAAAAGGCCACCAAAGTCATCTAGCCCAACCTCAATCCATCCCCACCATGCCTACTACCCATGTCCCACAGAGCCACATTTCCCCATTTCTTGAACACCTCCATGGGTGGTGACTGCAGCACTTCCCTGGGCACCCTGTGCCAACGCATTACTGCTGTTTCTGAGAATAAGTTTTTCTTAATATCCAACCTGAACCACCCCTGGTGCAACTTAAAGCCATTACCTCTTGTCCTGTCAAGAGGTGCTGCCCATCCTCTTTGCGTCCACGTTGTGGAGAGGCTCACGTGCCACAAGCTCTTGGTGACGCTTTGTGTCCCCAGAGAGAGTTGTGAGCATCCAGGTGAGATGAGCTGGAAGCTGAAGCAGTACGTGAAATCAGACAGCCTTTTCTTGTGGGGTGTAACTGCCCCAGGAGAATCACTCAGCGCATCGGTCCCTCTTGTTCCTGAAGCATCATGGGGAAAGAGACCTGAAGGAGCCCAGGAGCAACAGGCAGCCTCAGCCTCACACACATGAAAGCATCTGACCCTGCAGCGAGGGCAACCAGGGAAACCAGAACCCACACCGGGATACGCCCTTTAAAACACAGCGCCCATCGCTTTTGACGGTCAGGTCCTTAAGCGAGGCACAGAGCTGAAAGGGAATAGCACTGACTTCACGGCTGACGTGACAAGATCTCACCGGATCTATATCGTTCTGACGGAGCAGTGAGAGGCTCACAGCTCACCACAGCCCCTCAGCCCCGTCCCTTCCTTCTCGAGCAACGCGGGCCGCAGAGCAGCGGCCCGGGCGCCCTCAGAGGCAGCGCGGCAGCGCCCCCCGGCGGCAGCACAGCAGCAGAACCCCGAGCGCCCGCTCCCGCCCAGCGCGGCTCCCGCCCAGCGCGGCTCCCCGCGTGTCCGCGCAACCCCCTGCGGATGGAGGCAGCATAGACGCATCCTCCCCGCTTCTTAACGAACCGCTGCTCCGTGTGGGCTGGACAGACTTTAATCAGAAGCCTGGGGTTTAACTGCAGCGAGCTGTGTTTTCTGACCCGCGCTGCAAGGTGCTTGCAGCGACCACAGGTAACCATGAACAAACCTGTGATCCCAATCCCAATCAAAACTTACCAGACAAATAGACTGTAAAAAACATCCCAGTGTCTTAAACCTGACAGCGTATTGTTCAGAGGCAGTTAACTCAAACAGCAGCTTTTACTCCAAGACTGTCACAGGAGTCGGCTCAAACTGAAGATAATGTTGCAATTTAGGATGTATGTCCAGGTTCCCTAGTCCATACTTGAGAGCCAGATCTCAGAACCAGAAAGAACAAACTTGTGGCAGCATTTGCACAGGTTAATCTTGAGATCCACACACAACAGAAAACACTGTGTAGCTCCTTCAGGAAAATTAACAGCACCAGACAGCAGAGGATGAAGGCTGCACTTTTATCATTTCAATGCCTCCAAGCCAGTCTCTCAATCTTGCAGCATGGGCAGCAGGAACAGGACAAGGCTCTTACTCCTTACATCTGCGCACTTCTGCACTAGTATGTTTGCTCTGATATTCCTCAAGGCACACGCGTAAAGGACGCATCGAGTTGTGGTGGGCTTCTTTAAACTATTTAAGTTTTCCTCACATTTACCTCAGCGCATTCAAGCAACAGAAACAGAGCATATAATCAAACAGAATAGAAAATAATGCTTAATGTCTTAAACAGTAATATCAACTACTGAATAGAAACACTAATGTCTCCGTGGATATATCCATAAATACAGTACAAGAAAAACAAGATTAACCTGACTCCACTCCACATCACCTTTTATTGTTAAAGGTACAGATCTTAACAGTGGAGAAAAGAAAAAAAGCACGTTTCACAAGAACAGGATGCAGCATCTACTGATCTTTCAGCTCTTTCAGTCTTCTGATCGCAGATTTGACCGTCACCGCAGAGGTGGTACTGAAAGAAGAAGCAGAGTCATTGGCACACTGCAGCAGCAGAACAACCCACACCAAAAAGCACTAATAATTTCAAATAGCTGTGGCTTGATTGCACTGCCAACAGGAGGCTAACCTCTGATTTTCATTATAACAACGCCCTCGTCTACAGAAGCACACAACTTCACATCAACATCTCACCCAAATTAGCCAGTCATGCAGGAGCATGGGCCAACTGCCAGCAACACCTGTGCAGGTAATGGTGGCTTCTACCGTAATGGGAGGGGTGAGGGAGAATTTAAACGAAGGGGGACATGCAAAAGTACCATCACAATAAGGATTATAACATTTCAATGGCTTTAAAAGGAAAACAAAACACAAACTGTTTCAAGTCAACCTGTTTTTAACTACTGCATCTGTTTCTCTCAACTGAAAAGGCTACTGCAGTAACCACAAAAGTGCTGCTTAAACTTCAAAGAGGACAGAGTGTCTTCCCACAGCTAAGATCTTTCTACAGTCAAGAATCAAGGAAGAAAAAATACTCCCCTGATCAGAGGCATAATTTATTACAAGCTATGTCAACCAAGCAGCTGATTCCACTCTGACAGTGGCTGGATGCACCAGCCATCATTCTCTGCTCCTCTCCTTCCAACACAGCCAACAAAACAGATCCTGGTGCAAATAAGAGCTCTAGTTTCCATCTCCAGTAAGAAATCCTACTAAATCAGAGGCACAAGAAGGACTACTTAAAAATAAATACTTGTTTCTGCATGTGCAGCTGCTTGAATTTATTTCATGTTCAGGAAAAGATGCAGAGCTTGTATTTTTTTTTTAGTAATGAAGTAACCACTTGGACAAATCCTGAAGAGAAAGAAAACTTCAGAGACCCACCAAAAACAGAAGTAATGTAAGAGATGAAATGCAGTAGCAAGTACTTTACACTCTTGAGACAGATCACCTTAATGCTTATCATATAATTAAAAGTTTTACTACATTTCAACTGTGTGAAAATGAACACCAACAGGAACTTCATAGCCTTACTTGTAAGTCCAGGCACCACCAGCAACTGTCTTCATGCAGGATCCACAGTGCCAGATACCAACAGCCTTCCTCTTCATTTTGGTCTGTAATAAAACAAGAAAATGGAAAGCACTCTCAATCAGTTGGAAAACAAGACAATACAAATAATGAATTGCATCAGTACTAACATCTGATACTCTCATCCAGCGTGATGAATGACACAACACTGCTATTCCTTGCTGGTTCTGAACATCCTAAGATCACTCTAAACAGGACAGCATCTAAATCCTTTCACCTGAGGAAGCCTTCACTGTCTTGCAAAGACAACAACAGGTAGGCCTATGCTGGACTTAGATAATTGCTTAAGTGGTGTTGCCAACATTCTTACTTCACTTGCAAAAGATGTTAAATAAATAAATAAACAAACCTTTTTACATTTCCAGTCAATTAAAGATACCTACTTTGCAGGCATTGATAGTCTGCACAAAGAACAAGCTGCTAGGCCTCTTGGATTATTAAAAAACAGACTCGAGTAAATTGCAAACACACACATTATCAGACAAAACTATTACTGATAAATGTGTCAGCAATTCAGTCTCGTCCAGGATAACAGGGCACACAGACAGACATAAATAACAAATCAAAAGTTCTATGGGGGAAAAAAAGGTCCCTTCCTCCCCCGAGTATGCTGTAAAGAAGAAAAGCAATGATCCAATCATGTCGTAACTACCAGAATAACACACACATGCTGTATAAATTGTTAGGTCTTCTTACTAGACACCTACAACATCAGAGTCTGGCAACAGCATATCTGTTTTGAGTAATGAAAAATAATTTGTTTCCATTCAACCAACACACTGTATTCACCTGAAAGGTGTACCAAGCCCTTTATCCTGCAAAGGATTCTGTGGTAATTGAGAGTTCACAACAAACTCTCTTCCCAAAAATAGCTGTCTTCTCAGTGTAAAAATTCCTGAAGCAACACTGATTGCACCTGTACCACTACTGACAAGGCGATTTTTAAGGCCTGTTTCAGGGAACACGATGCCTCACCTTGCCGCAGAAGGAGCAGGTATACTTGGCGTGTTGGCTGATTTCAATCTTCTTCACCATCTTCCTCAGGGACGCGCCATAACGGGTTCCGTACTTACCCACAATCCCCACCTTCTTGGTGCGCTTGGCCTGTTGGGAGGCAAAACAGAGCCGGCTGCAGCTTCATCGCCATCACACCCCCCTCGGCAGCTCCTGCCACGGGCGCTCAGCACTCAGAAGCAGCACCTTAAGCGGTGTTCTTCACTTAACTACAAGGGGCGCGTTCTGCCATAGCCAAAACCGAGACGCCTCCTTCCCCAGGGCCGCTCCGGGCCCGGCCTCTCGTTCCCCTCACAGACCGCAGAGGACGCCGTAGTGATGGGGCCCGCCCGGAGAATCCCGCACAGGGCCCCCGCCCAGGCCTCCCGTGGAGCCCGTAGGCTGCCCCGTTCCCTCCCCTCCCCGCCGCCCCGCCGCCGTGCCCCTCAGCCTCCGCGCAGCGGCTCCGCGGCGGATGGAGGCGGATAGGCCGCGGCGCGGTGCCGCGCTCACCATCTTCCCGCCCGGCGCCGCTACGGAGAGAGGAAGTGGCAGCGCGCAGGCGCACTGTGAGCTGTCGCGCAGGAAACTGTCGAGCGGGAACCGGGCGTGGCGTCGCGTCACGTGACGCGGGCTGGGCTGCCCCTTGTGTGTGCGGGGCTCTGTGGCGGGCGGGGGCTGTTCCCGCGCTGACGGGATGGGACGCGGCCCGCGGCACGTCACGGGGAACTTCTACACAGCCACATGAACGGCTCTTCCATCCAAGGGCGGCACAAAAGGAGAATCGAGGGAGCGAGCCGTGCGGGTGGTGGTGGCGGCACAGAGACGGCTCAGTGGGGCTTCGGGCAGCGGTATTTATATCGCTCTCTGTTGAGTCAAGCTCTCGTTCCACATATCCTAGGAATATATTTGCCCTTTGCAGATCTTCATCACAACGGTGACTCATGTGACACGTCTTCAGTACTAGCGTATTAAAAAATAACAACAAGAAGCTCCTCTTGCTGCTTTGTGGGCATTTTGGTGAACTGTCAGCCAGCACAGCCAGGACAGAGGATCTGCTGCTGTCCTCCAGGCTGCATCTCCAGTTAACATTTGCTGTAACAACACTATAATATACAGTCGGATCCTTCACCTACCATTACTGCAGGCAGCCCTGCCAGCAGCCACTCCCAGCACTGCCAAAACAAATATGTTTCCAGGTGGCTGAGAAGATGGTGAGGGCACAGAAGCCCGCACAGCTCCCAGAGCCTTGTCCTGGCTGTTACAGGTAGCACAGAACTTGCCCCGTTCCATTTACTTTAATGGACGTTCAGTTCACTTCACTGAGGTCTGAATAATGAAAGAAAAAAAAGAAAGCCCATCTTTGATGGGCAGATATGAGTCCCCAAAGCACTGCATGCTCCTGAGCCTGCCTGCAGCAAGCTGCACACTATCTTGCACAAATTCTCATCAGCAAGCCTTGGAGACCCCATCTAAAACTGCTGGCAGCATCCCAACCACCTTCGTTGTATTAATGACAGACTAATGGTATAATTGGGCTAAGGCATGGACAGTCTTTCTAACCCCTTGAAGTAATGACTAAAAGCACTTCAAGATTCTTCTCCCCTTTTTCATCAAGTATGGATAAACCAAATCTCAAGTGTACTTGAAGAGTCTTTGTAATCCTGCAGCAATCCAGCTGAGATTTTATGGCTCCTAACAAAGAAAGAGTACACCTGGCATTCCTCTAACAGAGCTGGGACTGTTCAGTATATGGGTTAGATAAATTGAGTTTATGAGAAACAGAATTCTCCAAGGGCACTTTCAGCAGATTTCAGAAAAAAAAAATATTGTTTTGAAGTAACTGAACCTTTACAAAGAAGAAGAGAATTACTTCTATAGGAGATGACAATACGGTTACACAAATAATGTCTCCCATTTAGTAGGTAGATGGCAACATTTCTCACCCCTTACTCAAAACAACCTTCTCTTCAAGTGGAAAGATTGTGTCCTAGAAACAGATTAAATACTCCCCATGTTCAAGAAGGAAGCCATTTAAAAGCATGCATTTGTCTCCTCTCCAGAACACAAGAAATGAGGTTCAGCATTCACTCTCAAATCCAGAGACAAAACATTTCCCACAGTTGGCCATTACACGATCTTTGACCCTACACTTCTTCACTTGCATACACACCAAAGCACCATTTTTAGTCATGAATGAAAAGCAAATCTCTTCCCAGCACAACTGCAAACACAGCCTGCAGGGCATTTCCATGACGACACTTGCTGAAAATGGAATAATCAAACCCTCTGAAACAGGAAAAAAATATCACAATTATTACTGGTCTGATCCTGTAGCACAAACCTCCTCCTCCTTTGTGCCTACAATGGAAGAGAGGGCTTTTTGCCACTGCCTGCTATCTGCACACAGCTAAGTGCTGTCCCTGATATCTGCACACAGCCAAGTGCTGTCCCTGCACAGCACATTAGCTCCTGCCCTCCAGAAGCAAAATGTAAGCCTTTTGGTTTTCTATTTCCCCATCCTTCACCAAAGAGAATGGCTGCAAACTGTTGTTAGCTGGTACCTCTGGAATTTTATCTTCTCATGCACACCCTGGTCCACTTCTGCATAACACTAGTCCACTTCCAAGTGTCTTCCAGTGTAAGACCAGAAGTGGGGAAGACATGAATTTAGAATTACATTACACTGCACTGGAAATAACACACACCATGAAAAGACAACAATGCAGAAATGCCTGACAAGACTTGAGTAATTTTCCTTTACATCAAGCTCACAGCAAAAATGGCCTCTAGAATTTTTGCTGAGCCATCACTGCAGCATAGTGGACTCAGATCACTCACAAGGAATAATGATTGTGTCACAAATCCCTGAAAGGGACAGAAGAGGTTTGCTTACATGGCACTGATGCTAAGATTCTGGGTCTGAGCAGCCCAGAACATGAACAGTAGGATAGAGACTACTGCAAATGCAAAACATGCAGTTTATTCATTGTGTCAAACAGCAGCACTGCTTATGATATTCTCAGCGTAAACTGCACAGAGGTGTAAGAGAATAACAAGTCTTAACCAGCCTGAATGCCTTTTGGAAGTGGCTGCTGATGCACCTCTGGGCAAAATATCATGGGCGATTCCCTTCTGAAAGCTCACATGTTTTAGAAAGCACAAAAAGAAGCATTAATAGTCAGACCAAACCTCTGCCCACTGTAAGTATATATAAATATATATATTTAAATCAATAAACAAAACAACCTCACAAATATTCCCACTGCATCATGTCTTCTCAAGCTTAAGGTTCAAATGCAAGATGAAATTCTAAAACAGAAAAAGCTTGGGAATCATGAGTTAAAACAATTTTTTTAAGTTACTCAGTCCAGAATCAGCGTCCTACAAAAACAGAACAATTTGATCACGTTCCCCTCTCTGCACTCATCCATGGAAATAAGTCTTGAGCCTAATAGAAAACACACATTCCCCTGAGTAGCCAGCGTAATCTCTGTCAGTAAATACAGGCTCCACCCTCCCCTGAGACGAGCACGTTCTGTGGAGCAGGTCCTAAGATTTAGGGAACAAGGCCAAAGACAAGCATGCTCAGGCAAACGTGAGCCTAACAGCCACCACGTGCTTACCTGTGGGCCATTACAGCACTTGGTTTCAAGGTACTTAACAAAATTCCTGGGGTTCTTCCTCTTGCTCACCTCCAGAAAATATCAAGTCCTGTCTGTATCCCTATTTCTTTTCTGCTCACTGCCAAACTGAATATGAGAGCTAGTTTGTATGTGACTTACAGAAGGACCAAATTTTGCCTGTGAATCAACTCCTCATAATACATACTGAGCTTTTAGGAGATGACTGTTGAAGGCACTCTGCAGTTGCTGGTACACCAGTTCTCAGAAGAGCTCTTCTATGTGGACAGATAACAGTTATCTGCTTGATAAATAAAACAACTGTGGAAGCTGAGTTGCCAAAACAAAGCAGCATACTACCTTCCTGTGTCCACTCAGACATCAGCAAAGGCAAGACTGCAAGACCAGCAGGCTGCCAGGTGTGCACTGCTCATCAGTCATGCTGTCATTCTTTGAGGTGAAACGCACAAGAGATACAGAAAATTGGAAGTATTTTATTTCTGAAAACTTAAAAACAATACCTGATTTTTTTAAATTAAAATAATGTTAGCCACTTTTTGCTTTTTCTGTGTTACTCTTTAATAAATTCCTCAACACGCCGCTTTTTGGGGGAACTCACTGAACACCTCTCTTCTGTGTCCTGAAAGGCACTGTCAGAGTCAAACTCACGACAAGCATCAGCTGCTTCCAAAAATGCAACATCAGTGTCATCTTTGCAATCAGAGAAGGTCCTCTGGAAAAGTTCATAAATGGTCTTCTGCTTTGGATCTGGCTGAGAAATTAGAAAAGACAGAAGCTGTATATGCATTGACATATAAAATCCAAGTGAGAAACAACTAAAATGTAATCTCCCATTTCCTGTTCCTTCCCAGCTTTACTAGCCGATACAGAATTCAAGATTAGAGGGGATTGGCTTCACTTGTTCAGATTCAGCCAGGTCTTGAACTGCCCTCTATACAAGTTCATGTGCCGTTACTTTCTGTCAGCATAAGGTAAATATCCAGAGTACTGTGATGTCTTTAATGAGAAGGAAAGAAGGGTTGGGAACTCTGTGGAGAGTAAATAAAGACATCGATTCTGATAAGAGTTGGACATTCTGGTCTGTGATATTAAAGGCAGAACAGGTATAAAGTCACCCTACCCATTCCTGGGGAGCAGTGACATTCTTTCAGGTCACTTACCTTAGGATAGTAATTAGTAGATTCAGCTGTATTGGAGAGATCAGTTTCTGAAAGCCCCGCTTCTCCCAGCACTTTGATCTTCTCTTGAATCATTGGCCTAGAAGAGATAAACAGTTATTACTGGAAGGAAGAAAATAACATGCAAGATTCCATGGTCCAATGAGAAGGATACTTTGTCATTTACTATGTGAGATGGAAAGAAAAAGAAAACAATAAAAGACATAGCAGGAATGCAAAGATGGCTTTTCTACCAAAGCTTGTTAGCTTCTTAATCTGTGCTGCTCTTGCTTAGGAAGGCTGTGCGCTGCTTTGGGATATCAATTAATCCGTGAAAGTATCAAACCAATTTAAATAAGTAACATATAAGAGGATGTGATTTCAGGCTATAAGTACTTGGAGGAGTTGCATACTCAGGAGGGAAAGTAGTTGACTGTGGTAAAACGGATGGTTTGAAGCCAGAATAAGAAAATGCAGTTAAAGGGAACCCTAATAGCCTGTGCTGAGTCTCCAAGGCAAGCAGTAGTAATGTCCGTCAACAGTCACACGAGCATTGCTGGGGTATCACCCGCTGTACTGCAGGAGGAAGAACCCATCACCACCCCAAAACGTCCAGTGAAGTCCCAACAGCATCTCCACAATGAACACCAAATATCCTTGTCTTTTTGTTCTTTTTCTTGCCTTTAAATACAATGTCACTATCCTTTGAAGAACCACGTTTCCTTCCAGCTAAGCATTAATGACTGCATAGACAGCATTTCACAAATAAAGGCAGAATTACTGTCATTGTATTTCTGTGAAACGCAGGCGATGCATCAGTTTCCAGATCCCTGCATTGTAGGGTTATAATTATTTGCCATCGTTATATTCTAAAAACTGGACAAGTTCATTTACCCCATTTGTTCCTTTAAATGAGGAGGCAATAAAGAAGTAATTTTGGACTTGAAATGAACCAGCTGGTGGATAATTTATTTTGATCATTTGCAGGTCGGTTCCTTTGCAGCACAAAGGATTCCCCAGATTCTCCACTTCCCCTGGGTGTCAGATTCCCTAGCCCCAAGGACTGCAGTGAGAGCTCAGACCCCATTTTACTGAGAGATGGATCAGTAGCATTTCTTTAATTGCTATCAAAGGGCTTAGTGAAGAACAAGAGGAAAGCAGCAGTGCAATCCTCTTTTACATCTCCCTGTCCAAGCGCTCCAACAGCTAGACTGCTCCTCAGACTTGATCCAAAATACTCACATCTGACTCACAGCCATCTCCAGTCCCTGGTGGGTACACTGGAATGTACTCAACATTTTACAGTACCCCAGCATCAGAACTCTCTGTACTACATCTAAGAAAGTTTCTTGTCTTTACTTGGAAGCCGTGAAGGTTTTAGATGCATCATCCCTCCTCAACAGCCCCTTCTTTGCCAGATAACTACTTTTATTCCTCCTGTTTATCACCCACTTAGTTGTAATAACTGTGATACTGTGCTGACTGCCACCAGCTCACTGCAGCCCTGGCTAGCAATTGCTGCTTATTCCCTTACAGACTACGAAAACCAGCATTAATATTAACCTACTTCTTTGTCACATGTGACACACTGAAATTAGGTAACAGGACAACCAAAGAGACTCTCTCTGCCTCTTACCATAAGAAGTCATCTGCTGTCCCTCTAGCCACCAGGTAGTGAACATTAACGGAGCTGGTCTGTCCAATTCGATGTGCCCGGTCTTCTGCCTGGATCAAAACCTGTATGTAAAAACATTACAAAGATAATCAATTGATAGCTCCAACATCCAAGGAATAACAAACACTAGAGAACAGGAAGATCTCCTTCCTCGTGCACTGTGATTACTTCTTGTCTGAATCCTGCTAATGTCTATGTCCCTCAACAAAGACTAAGACAAAAAGTCACCTACTGCATCAGGTTGACCGAAAGGCATCAAGCATTTTTCAAAAGATGCCCTAAACCCTCTCCTCCTACTGAATTTCAGTAATCTGGGGATGAGGGACGTAGGACTCGCTCCCAGAAGACTGAGGAGTAGCATACAATCATGGAAAGAGATGCTTGTAGTGCATTTGGTATGGGGTACAACTTGTGTTGTCCACAGCCTAAAATCATTCTCTGCCAAATACACTGGTAATATACTGAGACAGTACTTGAAATACACAGCCCTCATTCCTAGGTGTTTGCTGCACAATTAATAGTTGTACAAATGTGGCTCAGATTAAGGGAACTGGGTAAACAAACCAGGAAAACCTACACTCCCTCTGCTTCCAAAGAAAAGCAGGGGGTCAGCATTGATGATGGAATCATTCAGATCTTGGCTGAGCTGAGAGAGCTGTTGAGGGCTCTCAAGAAATAGCATGTTATCCTTTCATGCTATGCTCTCCAGCCAGCAAACAGTGTAACCAGCCACAATGGGTCAAGCCCAAGGTGCGTAAACAAACAGCCACCAGAGAAATAACAGAAAAACACTACAGAAAGTTCCCTGCCCTCACATCTCCTCCCAAGAGCAAACATTTCTGCTGTCCAGGCAGCATCCAGCACCCGTCCCCTCCAGGCTTTGTACCCCTGGATTCCAGAAGAGCTCTGCAAACACCACCAGGTCCGCAGCAGAAAATGTCAGGCCCATGTTTGCAGCAGTGAGGGACAGAACAGCCACAGCCTGTTTCTCTGAGAACTGGAACTTCTGGCACAAAGACTGACGTTCAGCTGACGGTGTGGAGCCATCAATGCGGATGTAGTTGAAACGCTGAGAAAAGACAGAGAAAGATCCTACTTAGAATCCATTACACTGTGGAAAAAGAAGGCAGGAAAGGCTGCTATTTCCCCTCCCCATGCCAGAACCAGGAAAGAAAAAATTGCAACTACAGTCTTTTTAAAAATACTCACAACTTTTAGGCACATATTACATACTTCTCTGCTAACACCATCTGGCTTGCCTCTGTGCCCACTGGTCCCCTATCAGCCCTGAGCAACAGGAAGAACATCACCCAACAAGCAACTCAAGTACAGCAGAAAGGGAAATGGCTTAACAAAAAGATGAATGCTGTATGTGTGTATATGCTACAACAGCTACAACCTTGCCAACCTCCTTAAGTCTTCCTCTGCTTACAACAGGAGGAGATGAGCTCTTAGAAGCATGAGGAAAAGCATCCAAGTTCATACTTGGATGATATAGGGCTGTAGCTTCAGGTTTCAGCCTCCTTGCTCTGCTGGAGAATGCTGCCACAAAGCCAAAGTCACCACTGCCATTGTATTCTAAAACAAGGAATATTAACTTAAACCACCACTGACACTGCCTCAGTGTGACCAAGAACTCTTTAGGGACATCCATAGAAACCTCTCACAACATTTTTGAAGTAAGAGAAATTACTGCTCAGGTATATCAGGTCCCCTTACAGTATAGGGGGTTCAAAACTCTTAAGAGTACTACAGTTCAAAGGAAGGCAGCCACAGCTGGGTTTGGGGTGTCACCTTTTCCCTCTCTGAGGAAAGCTTGGAGGAAAAAGCAGAGATGGCCACACAGGTTAACTCTACTTCAAGAATTCCCTCACTCCAGGGCAGATGATGGAGGTCAGCAAACAACACTGAACACAACAAAAGCCATTCAGCTAATTCAGCATGCACCCCCACGATGCTCTGCTTAGCTCCCTTGGAGAAGGGCATGCTCAGAAACACAGCAAGTACAAATGATCTTTGTCCCTAACTTCCATAAAACAGCTGACCAGCCCTAACTCTGGGGAGCTCTTAAACAGCTTTGAAGCTGTAATAGTGATAAAGTTGAGAAAATTCAGTTATAACTTACTTTCTTTTCCAGCTCTTCAACTATTGCATCTAGTACTACTTTGTGATGAGCGAATACCAGGAATTTATCTTTCCCACTTTCTAGTAACTCCAAGATGTATTCTCTATATTAAAGAGGAAAAAGAAAAAAAAAAAAAAAAGAACAGGGAAGTGCTGAGAGAATACAGTCTTTGCTCAAAACAAATTTAAATCAACTTTTTACCCGACTTAAACTAGAAAATAAGTCAGCATAAAACAATGCCGCAAACTGCAAGTATCAAGACAAGTCTCCTACGTATTGGAAAAGAAATCCACTCATTCTCTTCACATCAGTTGGACAGCTGCCCACATTTATACTTGTTTATCACTAAGAATAAATTTATTATATCCTACTTGACTCACGGCATCCCAGACCAATGGGTATAGGTAAGTACCTATGTTTTCTGACAATCCATTTGTCTTTGTGTATTTCTGACTTTTGCACAATCACAGACGATAAAAATTCCTTATCTTCTCCAGAATAGTGAATAGTTGTTCCAAGACCAAGAACATCAAGTTCTCTGCTAAGCACAACATAGCTTAGGTCAGCAGCAATTGGCAGAAAACACCAAAGAAGATTTCCAGCAATGTATTAAGATATCTTCCAGCCAGCTCTCTTGAGATCTGTGATGCTCAGATCCCAGTTATATATCCTCTAAGAAAGAAATTATTTTATACCTCATTCCCATATATTCAGTTACAAAAAGGCTGTTTTATTTTCAATGACTCTGCAGAGCAGCCATGGAGGATATTGTCATTAGGGGTAAAACACAGGAGGTGCTAGTGGTCATAGGACAGTACCATTAGCTAGAAGGAACTGCACATTAGCACCTTATACAAAGTGGTACTTTAAATGCTACTAAACACCAGAAAAAGAAGTGGACAAGCTGCTATACCTCTCAGTGTTTGCAGAGTCAGGTAAACTGCGCAAAATGTTTTTTTATTCAGTTCACATTTGCAAATGAATATAAAAGGAAGAAACTCTACTAACTGTTCACTAACACAAAAAAAGGAAACTCCTCTACAGAAACAAGACCTGGGACTCTGAAATGCACTTCTGTGCCAAACAGGCAGATTTTGCAGCAAGGTCTGAGACTGTGGAATCACACAGTGCACTTCATCTGGTCCTTACATTCAAAGGGTTGCGGAAAAGTAAACTGTTTTCATGTTTTCAGCACTCTTATTAAAGAGTCTAAATGAACTACAGCAATTCCTTTCAGTCCCAGCAGAAAGACTAAGGATGAAAAGGCTTCAGAAGGCATAGAAGGACATTTAGAAGCACATCTTTGAGAGAAAACATTTGATACTGAGGTCCAACATGAGCTCTGTGGAAGCGCAGAGAACTTCAGTAGGGGCTGTGACACCCCTGGAGAATGGTCCAACTAAAGCTCAGTCCATCTCATAAGCTTTCTGATTCAGGGTTCCTGCTGCAGTACTACTGCAGTATTTTATTTCTCAAATTCTGTTGATACTTTGAGTTTCATTACTCCACCTCCCCTTAAACTGAAATGAGGTCTGGAGCAGGGAGCTTGGTCCAAGTCCCTAACATCAAATAAATTTCAGTGGTTCAAGTGACACTGTTTAGATCCATATCTGGAATGAAATCAGAAAACTTGTTAATTCTAGGAATGCCAAGAGAAGAAAACCTTTAGTGCACTGTAATTAAAATCAATTTTTTTTTTAAGCTGGCTTGAGGCTATTCTTCATGTCCCTGCACTGTTATCTCTAAGGCATTGTTTTACTGTTCTCAGCAGAAAAGAAAATTTTACTAGGCAAGAATGAAGCAGTGACACACAGCTTACATGACTGAGTGAATTTTAGCTTCTGCTGTTCTGTTGTAGAAGAGAAGAAGAGCTTCCTTCTCCTGTTGTTTCTGCAGAGAGAAGGAAAAACAAACAGTAAGTCCCACAAGTGCCTTCTCTCTCTTCTTGCTTACAGATCTAGGTTGGCTGCTGCTGCTGCTCATATACACTTTGCTAGGAAAAAATGAACCTAAAAATATAAAACAAAAGGAGATTGGATGGGGAAGTCTACTCACCACCGGGCATGGCAAATAGTCAAACTCATATTTCTGACACCTCCCTACCTACCTCCTACTCAACTCCTACAAGCTGGTTGACAAGTATATCACAAATGCAGTTTTAGCTGATAAAGCACTTTCCAAATGAAATGACAAGGAACAACTCCCAGTTTATTACAGAACAAAAACTTATTTGCTATCCAAAGAATAAAAAAAAAATGGCCAAAATACAGCCTTCAATTTTTTTACTACTTTTGTGTTCCTCTACTCATCTTCAGTAAGGCTGCATTTAAAGTCTGAATGGGATTACAAGGCAAAATGGAAGAGAAGAGAGTGGCAAAAGAGGCACAAACAATAACCAGAAAGGACTAACAAGAACAAAGAGAAAGGAAATAGTACTGGACACAAAAGGGACAAAGTACACCACTTCAAGGGAAAACAAAAAAAAAATAATCTGTTCTGTGTTGTACATTACTTTCAAACTGTGACTTCAGCAGCCTTCCACTGTGCCCTCACATGGGATGCAGCTCTAACTTTCATTGGAAGAACATAAGACAGATTTTTCACTGTTTTTTAATTCAGTTTAACAAAAAAAGAGTTCTATTGCCCTCCTCCCCCCCCCACAAAAATAAAAAAAAGTCACCTGAAATACCAATGGCTCATCAGAAAAATCATTTCTGACTTACACTTTCATATCCTTTGGCCATTTTCTTTGCTTCAGCTGCCAACATAGCTTTGGTCTTTGCATTAATGCCTTCAGGAGCCACCACAACCATTTTGCGTTGCTTTGCTGGAAGCTGGGATAGCACATCTGATTTGAGACGTCGGATCATGATGGACTCTTCCAGCAAAATTTTCAGTTCAGCTAAGTTGGATGATCCAGAGTAGTCCCAACCCCACGGCATCTGGGAAAGATCAAAGCAGTTATCAGTGTCACACTTAGAAGAGACTGATGCTTCTCGTCTGCAGGTGATCCAGCAGTGGAATAAGCTTTATCCAGTTTCCCTGGAGCTAAGAACTTAATGATTAATTGGAAAAGAGATGTGGTGAAAATGGTGGTAAGATAGGATACAAACTAATCCAACAAGAGGTTACTCATCAAGTTCCCTTTCTCCTATCTACAAGTATTCAGGAAGGTACAGGAAAGATCATGGAAAAAGGGAGGGATCCCTCTCATAGCACTGTGCCTTGGTATTCATCCTCACTTCACTGGGTGTTTCTGCCCTTCACTTGTAGCTTTGGGCAGGCCTTCAGAACTCACTGCAGTTCTAAGTACGTTAATTTACCTCAGCTCTAAGCAGAGAAAAGACAAACATCTCCAGCAGCATGATCATAAGCATCCTTAACCCAAATGCCTTCACAGAGATGTTAAACTTGTCTGTCATACCTAGTAAATATTAAGTAAAAACTGCCTGCTTTCCACAATAACCAGTTTCTTGACTCTGCCATTAGCAGTCTGGGCTCAGAACTGAGCAAACCATAAATTCTGGCCCAAAATACATCACTCAAAGTATCATCTTTCCAAAGCATTAGCACTTCAAAGCTCCTCTAAGTAAATCCATCATTTAATCCACCTTTAAGTACTAGCCTCTGAACCTGCCCTATCCTCCAGCACCCTACACACAGACATCATGTATCTGTTCAATTAATCTCAGCTCTTAATTTCTCCTACCAGTAGCCCCACAACCACTCATTTGTCCCCTTGGGAAGCTAAAATGACAACCATTACACTTTTCCAAATGATGCATCTTTCAACAACTTGTATTCAGACAGGAGACCAATAAGGTTTTAATAATTATGTAAAGGACAGAGGTCTTTTTTTTTTTTTTTTTCCCCCTGAAGTTTCACAAATATAAAGCTACAGTAATACGAAAACCAAATGGTAGTGAAGAGGATCTTCCTCAAAGCTCTGACTTCAACATCACCAAAATCCACCAAAAATATAAGCTCTGATCCTCCAGCAACCCAAAGCAACCGTAATGCACGTATATATCCTGAACTGCCTGTAAAAGAGACGTGAGGTACATCAGCACCAACCCCTTTAATCTGCTGCTCTTCTCTCATTGTATCACCTTAACTGTTAAAATAGATTCAACCTGAAAAAAATCCATATTTCCTTTATTTGCCTGCCCCGAGAGAAATCTGCTGCAAAGTGGTATTTGAAATAAAATAGGAAAAAGCTCTGCAGCATTCACTGCACCCTCTATCTTCCTGTAGAATGGAGGAGACAAAAAGGTAATAATATTAGACATGAGGTTAACCACATCACTTACTGTATTAATGGATGATGCTTTGATGGAATGGGGACAAGAACAGGTCATGAGATAGAAAGGGGAGGAATCAAACAGGTCACAAGCAATTAAGACCTCTCTCAGATATTAAAACAAGTATTCTTATTTCAGGTTGGGACATAACAGGACAGTCTGCAATTCTACTGCCATACTGTGGTGATGAGAACCATTAACTAACTACAGATTCTGGCACCTGTGGTTACCATTAAAACTCATTTGATTTAATGTATTCCTTACATAATGATGGTACTTTCTGATTATCTGTAGTAGGTTCATTTAAAGCTAGAAACAATTCAGACCCTACATACAGAACCAGACTAGGTCCTGTAGAGCATAGGATTTTATCTCTGAAAACAACCCAATGGTATATAGCTAAAGGTAATAAACCCACCTGGTTCTAAGCTAAGGCTCCAAAAGCCACCATGGATATTACTGCTCTGTTTCCCTGAAACCAGGGGTGCAACGCAAGTCCCTCAGGACCACAGAAAGCTGGCTCAAGTTCAGCTGGGTTCATTAGCTTTGGACATGCTGCATGACAGCTAACAGTGCTCTGCCCCAAGTCTCTGTGCCGTCCTCCTGCACTGATTCAGAATTCTGACATAGGGGAATAGATGTGCAGAACCAAGAAGGAGCTGGTGCTGCACCCAGCTTGGTCACACTGCTCAGTGCTCTGGCAGTGAATGAGCAGGGATCAGTGCTGTGTGTGCAGCTGGGCAAGACCTTCTATGCAGCCTGGACACTATACACAGGCTGTCACGTTCTATTCACACAGCCCACAGTCTTCTAGTTTTCACTGCAATCATGGACAAGTGATGTATGTATTTTAGATCCACATAACACAATTCATTTCAGAAGAGTAACATCATCTTGTCTGGAAGAACAAGGCAGAAACGGAGCAAATACAATATCTACTGTCATACTAAGAAGTATACGGAGGCAGATTACTGGCTTTCTTTTATGATGACTGGGTTGCTGGAACAACCTGCAAACAAGAAAACATATCAGCTCTGCGCTGTACCTAGTTAACAATAGGTAATTATTCTTGGAATTATTAAAGCATGTTTTATTGTGTACTACTATGAAAAAAGAGAGGGATATTTATTTTGCCAAAATTCACATCTGGCTTTGATCCATAACACTGCAGAACAAATTCATCTGTGATTTTCTTACCAAAGTGTTACAGCATTTTACATGAGTCACTAAACTTAATACACTCTTAGCAGAAGCTGCCAAACTCTTAAAAATTCAGAGCACGTGCTCAGATAGAAATTATTTAATATCTACCAACATCACCGAGTTTGCAAAGTGAATTTGCAGCACATATTTTGGGAAACAGACCTGTGCTATTTTGTAAATAAACAGGTGACAGTTCACTTGCTACATTTCAAGTGTATAGATGCTGGGAGGTTGGATTACAAAATGACAAACTTTTATATCTTTTCTAATCACACTTGCCAGGTACCTGCCATTTGCTGTTAAGTAATCTCTTCAAATGGAAAGTTGTCAGGTTTTAGTTTAAAATTGAATGGTACACAGATTTGTCAGTTTTTCCTTAATCAGATTTATTACTAATACCAAAACATTTTTACACAGCATCTTTCATTCTGACAGATCTCCAACAGCTTTGCAAAACCTCTCTGATTCTATGCAATTCCACCTCCTTTATAGCACAGACACTTCCAGGACAAAAAGAAGAACCTATTTGAATAATGACTGCAAAAGTATCACAACAGTTCTTCAAAAAGGTTGCAACTCAACATAGTCTCAGCTTAGAGCTGCAAAAATAAACATGAGGGACACACTACAATCACCAAAGCACCTTTTAGTTTACTCACAGCTGAAAGATCCAAGGCAAGTGAATATGCAGTAGTACCATTTTTAACTTGGCTACTATCCACATCTCTTCATTTCCAGCAGTCCCACTTCTGCTCTAAATAAGCAAATTCTTCTTAGGTTCACTCTATCATTTATTGACATTGACTGCAGCAAGACATCCCAGGAGGGCACTGAGAAGACCAGTAATGTTCAACTGTCTAGCAGAGATGGGTCAAACAGAAATGAAATTGTACTAAAAACCCTACAGAGGCTTTGAAGAGAAACTGATACAGACTGAGACCCCCACACTGAATTTTACTGTAGGCTGAAAACTCATTTATACAGAATACACTGCTACAACCTGGACTGTGCAGAGCAATTTTATTTCTTTCATCCAATTACACATCTTACCTGAGGTCCATATGCCTTGTAATTGAAGTAACAGTAAGTCATGCCGAACTTTACCCTCAAAGGGTTTATGAAACTCCACACTTACTTAGACTCACAATCCAACCTTCCTTTTTACTGCAGAAAGCCAGTAAGATTAAACTGCATCTCTTTGTTTCCCTCTAGGAAGCATGCTGGACACTGTTCAGACAGGAATCTCTCAGCAAAGATAATTGAACTCAGCAGAAGAGCTGCCCCCTCCCTCCCCTGAGCTCTTCATCCATACGACTCCTACAATGGATGAAGAAATAAGAAGTTTCTGTCTTCCCCCAGGAAAGCAGTGCTTTGCTAACACGAACATAACATATTTCATGTTTTATCTTCACCAAAGTGAAGAAAAAATCTGCAAGCACATCAGTGCCCTACAAATAGATATTAATATTTTTATGGCAGACACTGAAGATTTTCATTCTGCAAATATTTTTGAGCGTACACACGGTCATTTGGCATTTCCAACCACTCTGCTGAGATGAAGTTATTGCCCAGTCTTAAACAAGATGAGACACAAGAATGGCTTACTTGAGAATATAGCAGAGAGAGCAATTTCATGCAGTAAATGCCCTTTCTCACACTGCCAAGCCATTGTAACTGGTACATGCTTGTCCCGGAGGAGCTGGAGAGCTAGCCAGAGAGCAAGCCAGATAAGAAGGATCCTGACCCAAATCAGAAATCAGCTGTAACTTTGATTCTCCTCTTTCTATCTATGTGACCAACACAAAAGACTCCAGAACCTTGCTGTTTACCAGGCAGAAGCAACAGCTCTGCTTAGCAGTGTCTGTTCCAACACACACAGTAGCCTAAGAGATCACAGAGTCAAGGGCAGTTGAGTCTCCTGCATGTCAAAGATCAAGTCAGAATCCCACCATCGTGACTGTAAGAACTAACTTGATGCAAAGCCAAATTCTTGCAGGGGTTGCATTTAGTGACTCGGCCAAAACCACTGAGAGCAGCTGACAGCAATAAGGGAAGTTACTTTTTTCACAGCAATAAGAGAAGTTTTAAAGGCATGTTGGGGAACACATCCATTTCATGAATTAGCAGAGGATGGAATAAAAAGATGGACTAGAAGTCTTTATTTCCCTTTTAAAAAAACAAAAAAAAAAACAAAAAAAAAAAAACAAAAAACTTCCTCCTACCAGGAGGCATTACATCATTAAAATGTATGCTAAATGTAATATGTAAAATATTAGAAATAAGCTTTGCATTGTTAAAACAGTCACTAAACAAGACAGTAAACCGCTTTTTAATCAATTAGTCCAATCCTGTAGCTGTTTAAAATGACTACAGCCACTCTACCCACTTAGAACTCTTAGCAAGTTCTTGTCAGAACAGTCTCCTTCCTACAAGCTACAGCATCTCCGGCTTTTAGCTTTTTATTTCCATGCCCTCTCAGGGCAGAATTTGTCAAGAAGCTTTACAGCCTCTTTCTCTTAGGCCCATTTTTTATTTGCAGTACTTACAGATTCTAAGGTTGAGAGTTTTCAAAAATACCAACGTGGAGCAAGAGCTTCTCAAAAAGTAATATCAGAAACGGAAGGGAAGGCAAGAAATAAACACTCCAATTAAACAAACAAAAAACAATAAAATAAAATGATGTTTGTAGAGTCCCACCATCATTTCCCCACAGTCCCTCTGGAGTACCTTTTTTGCATCACAATAGCGGAGTGCAAAGGTGTGGAACTGAGGAAAGAAGCCTGGCTGGACAGCTGCAATCTGTGTGTAGAGCTCTGCAGGCCGAGACATGGCAGGTGTTCCTGAAAGTAAGATCACTCTCTTCGCAGCCTGGAAAAGCAAAATGGAGCACCCCTTATCATACAGCTCACAACATAGGTGACTCCTGCAATGAGGTCGTCCATGGCCCCAGAAGAAAGCCCCAGAGCCACTGTCCTAGCATCATAAACAGGAAAATGTTTCACTTTCTGAAGATACTTTCAGCCTTCACTTCCGGAAGGCTCTCAAGGACAGCTCTTAAAACTTCTAGGAAGCAGGACAAACTGCATCATTTCTTATTCACCACGCACATCCTGGAAGGGGATATCAATTTTTATGACAGTTCTTTCCGAATTGGCATTTACGCACGAGACATGTTAATACTTTATATGTCTGGCTCAACATTTCATCTGGCATTAGGATGTCACGGGAGCACGACACACACTTCTCTCAGGTACATCTCACCTCCAAAATAAATTCTCTTGTAATAAACCTGCCACAACAAGCCATAAACAAACTGTCTTGCTCACAAAAGCAGAAGGGATCTAGAGAAGTAGATTTTTTCATGTTTTTAGGGCATTTTCTTTTTTTTTTTTTTTTTTTCCTTTCCCTCTTAATTTAACAAGGAAAGAGATAAAGATGATGCTGCCTGAAGAAGGCTGCCCACCTTACAGTCATTCTAAGTTTAAACACAGCTTCCTGGATCCTAAACATGAGGTAATCAATAAGAAATCACTTAGGAATGCTGTAAACAAAACAAACAAACAAACCGTGCTTCGTATGGGATACAGAAGGGAGGGGTAGACAAATTAAAAAAAAAAACAAAACCCACACGGTAATCTAAAGTAGGTGCTCACCAAAAGTGAGGAAAAAATAACTACACCATAGGCATAAAAATGCATTTCTACCCTCTGATATTCAGTGTTATCTAATTCTATTATTAGGTGAGAGCGATGAATTTCTGCTGCTGTAAATTCACATATAGTAGTTAAATTACAAATGCCTTGTAATTTCCTGCATAGTTTAAAGCAGGTTCATTAAAATAACAAAGAGATTCTTGAGTGACATCTGTACCAGCAGCTCATTCATATTTAAATGAAAAAGAAAATGAAATTCTTTTATCATTTCACTGAGATCTACCAGTCACCCAAATCTATTCAAGCTGATTCATCCACTCTCCAACCAAATGTGGTGGGGAAAAAAAATAGAGTTCACAGATCAGCTACCGGAAATTAATTTCAGGACTTTATCAGATATTCCTATACAGGTTGCAATCAAGGTGGGACTTGCCTTCCCCCTCTATTAAACAGATTAGAAGGAAACGTGATGACCAAAAGGATCACACAGTTCTCACAAATCTTAAAAAAAAGCAGGATATTGATCGCACTGAGTAAGAAGAGGTATCTAACTTTCTGACATACCAGAAAGTGTAAGTTCAAACAAGGCAGAGGTCCCAACACTACTCAAAAGAGGAAAGGGTGACAGTCAATGCTGGGAAAAAGACAACAGGGCAGTCACGCAATTACACACTTGCAGAAGTCAGCATATCAAGGTCAAGATGAATGAGAGGGAACAGCACAGCTGGGACATTTCCAAGCGATGTGTATACATAACAGACCAGGAACATGGTAAATGCAAAATAAAACCACCTGTGTTGAAAGGTCTTACACTCCCAAGGCTCTTCCTCCATGAACAGTGCTCCTCAGGAGCTACACAAGGCAAGGCTGGAATACTAATTCCCTGGTAGTTACAACACTTGGTTGGTCTCCTTGCTCCTCTCTTAATCACAAAATAAGTATCAAAAGGGGAAATTCAGAAGTTACAGGTTATGTGAATTCTAAACATGTCCAGCTGTTGCTTCTGTCTTTGCATCTTATTTTTGAAAAGAAATGGTATCTAATCACCACAAGCACTTGCTTAGGGTTGTGATACGTCTACAATTAACCTTTTTAAAATATCAGGAGAACTGAAAAACAAATAACTTAAAAAGAAAACAAACCTATATTACTTAAGCAACAGCTGTGAAGAACTTGAAGAAGTTAATTCCAGAAAACAGTGCAGAACACAGGTGGTCTGACTCATTATCCAAGAATCCCTTTCAGTATTAAAAACCATAATAGAAGGAGCCCAAGGGAGAGAGGAAAAAAAAATCCCAGGCAGACAAGGTTTCAAGTGTTGAAGACTTACTTATATTCTGGGTGAAAGAAGTGTCTTTGATTCACAGTTCTTTTACTATGTGGCAATTCATTTTGAATACATGCCAATAAAGACTTGCTCCTGCAAATCCTGCAGAGAAGTCTCTGCTGATCACTGCTTACTCTCGTCTCCTGATGAACCTTCTGTAGTGTCAAAAAGTGAGAGTTTACCCTTTTTCTTCCAAGGTCTACGAGAACAGCATGGAATAACAACACGGAAGATACGATCACAGTGACAAACAAGGACTTTTCAGCAAAGAACAGAATTGTCATCAATCTCTAGGCATCTCCACATAGAATAAATAACTCCAGCTACTACTTCTCATGCAGGCAAGAAGACTAATCTTGACCAGAAGTACTCCCTCCTCTCTCTGGTTCTCATCAATTCTAAGACAATTCTTGCAGCTACTTTCCTGTGAAATTGCTTAAATCAAACCTGACCATGATTTGACTAGTCAAGTCATTAACACTTACTCTGTAGACCTGAGTAACATAAAACTGTTGTGGCATTGCAGCACACACAAGGCACCAGCAAGAATGATTGCCATAGCTGTGACAACATTTACAAAAATTACTTTTGAAAGTTGAATAATTGATTAAGCCTGATGGCACTTTTGAGTTCAAAACTCAGCATCCAACTGACTGGAAGGGGGAATGGTTAATGGGTGGTGTGGAGTGTTATGCCACATAACTGAACATGCAAAGAGCCTCATTAACATACAATGACTGCCTCTATTGTAAACGAATTTCACAGCGTGAGCTCTGCCACATGCTAAGAGACTTACGCTTTAAAAGAAAAAAAAGTTTGGCTGATTCTGGCTCTATAATTACTTGCATCCCCAATTTTTGCTTACTTTGTCATTTCGAACTGCTTAGCTAAGAACGCGTTACCCTGTGAAATTAGAAATCTGATAGTGGCCATAATGTAACAGGGATAATAAATGTAGTAGAAGATTTGATAACAGGAAAATGTTGCAGCTGTTATGGGGAGTCTATTTCTGTACTTGGGTCAGTGTTCTGCACTTCGTAAAATGATGTGTTCATTTCAAAAAATATAAATGCCTTTCTGTATTCTTAAATGACTCCCAGACAGAGAACTTCTCCCAAATGGTGACAAACAGCTCTGACTGAACCAAATTACCTCCTCGCTTTGAGAATCAGCTTCTCTGATTTCAACATGGCATTCTTCCTCACAGCGGGTGACAACAAGTAAAGGTTTCTTTATCCAATCCATTTCAATTTGTAATGCCTAAAGATAGCAGCTATTTATTTCCTACAGGGAGATTTTCCTGTTCCCTCCTTACCTTGTATCTTCAACATTGACCTAATTCCCTTTATTAAGTATCTCTTTATTTAAAGAAGCACACAGAGTATCAGATTCCAGCTACCCAGTGTATTTGGACTTATGTAATAGAAACAAAGAACTTTAACCTTGCACATACGAAGAAGTGTACTACGTTATTGACCTGCATGGCAGCTCAGTAAGAACAATTTCATGAGTTACATTACCCAAATATTGTGGAAAGAAGCCCACAGAGAAAGCAACAAAAATAAGGCAATTTTATGTCACTGGAATCTGATTAAATACTACTATGCATTTCTCAGTTTCTGACTGAGTTCTTCACTGAAAACTTAAGTTTCCTCAGTTCCCAGTGCTTCACAATTACAGAACAAAGACAATACAAAATTTTGGCTAGCCAAAGGACATAGAATCCTTTCCACCCAAGTCCCAAAGAGATCCTTCTACAGATCAGTGAAAAACTTCTATTTCATTGTTTCATCCTCCTCTCCCTCCCTTGGAGCGCTGTTGTTTTATGGCTATTGGTAGCATTCATCATCTCTCCTCAATACTCATGATCCTGGGCCAGTCTAATCTTGGAAGGAGAAAACTAAGATGCGTTCAGAAGAGGTAACATCACGGGAGGCAGATGTAGGACAGAGGTAATGGGAACAAGGAGTATCGACAATACATTCAGGAACAACCCAGACCCAACCATGAAACAAAGAGAACAGCAAGGTGACAAGTTCTATCACTGATTGCCACAGCCCTGAATTAGGGGCAGGGACAAATGAAGCTTCAAAACAGTGACTCAACCAAAGCCCCATGGTAAGAGGCTATTGTCACTTCGATGTACATGGAAACAAGACAAAAAGGCCACTCTGAACACAGAAACTTCCAGCCACTCTTGGGCACAACAACAGATGCTGAAAGAGGGGACAGATCTCACATGGTTACTGGCACAGACTGACCAGCATGAAAGCTGCCTAAGCTTGAAAGCAGCACTTTTGCCATGTGCCAAAACATCAAAGTACAGTTTTCTACTAAGGCTTTCAACCCATTTGCCTCCATAATTGTGTGGGGTTACACACTGTGTACAGACTTGGCCACCCAAGTCCATGTGGGGAAGTGAAGTATTCTCCCCTACACACGAGTCTGCACATCCAAAAGTAAGCAAGCACATCCACCAGAAGCATGAAGGGGGTAAGAAATCTGGCCTGAACACTTTACTGCCACTATTTCATCTCATTCTCTTGTATTGTTTATGTAACAGCAAATTCCTCTCTCAAAGTTTTGCACAATAAAAATAAAGTGGGCACACCATGTCTTTATCCTCATTCTTATGTACCTGTTAAGGTACTCTAGAAGGAAGCAAGCACAGTTATTGCATGCATCTAGCCACTATAAAAGCACACTAAGAAGTCCTAGCCACTCTTCCCATTATCCTCAAGCAAAACATTACCTCTGTCAGGGTAAGCAACTAAGTATGTCATAAGAGATACTGAGTATTACACACTAAAGAAAAAAAAATGTTGGTGGTTTGTTTTGAAAATATTTTTAAACTGTCAAGAAGTCCCCAAGCAATATATTTAAGCCACATGTTTATTACATGGCTTCATTTGACATGCTAGAGGTTCAAGAGATCCTAGAGATTCAGCCTGGATGCCTAATAAGGCAGAATAAAAATTAACACCCAAGCTAAGTCATTTTTACTATGAATGTACTGACGTTTAATCTGGTTATCGTGCAGTTCTGTCTGAATATCCACAGCAAATTTTGTATTTCACTTATTATTCAAATGGAGAAGTCACAGAAGCAGATTCTACAGAGATTAAAAAGAATCCATTAAGCATCAACAGAAGGGACAGAAACATTTCAGGCTCAGAAATATTTTAATTTGCATCAGTCTGGTGTCATCATGGACTCATAATTCTTTTTAGAAAGTAAGGACCAAGAATCACATCTCCTTTATTTTTTTCCCTTTTTCTTTTCTGTCCCAAAGTTCAGTCTGAGGCTAAGCCTTCATGCTTATAGGTACTGGGAACCTAACGGGAAATATAACCAACTACAGCAATTTACGGAAGTTGAAAGCAGTATAATGCCAACAACTAGAACTGCCTAAAAGGTACTCTAGGTGTGACTTGGCTCCACAGGCTCTGGCTACAGTGCTGGCAGGGCTTTGTACTGTGACCTTAAGGTAGGGAGTGATGTGCCAGAAGCACTGCACCTATCAAGGGTTTGCCTATGGAAAGAGCTTTTTTTGGTCTCTTTCAAGAGACTCACTGCTGCTCTAATCCTTTCAGATGTAAGGAAAGCGAGAACAAGAACATTATCTTCAGCTCTCAAATCTCTAGCATAAACATCAATTTTATCCATTCCTTTTATTCAATAATCCTGAAGTATCATGTAAAATACTAAAAATACTTCCATTTTTACCCATTGCCCGTTTACTATAAAGACGACAATGCAATTTTTAAATACAGTGTTCAGGTGATTAAATCTTCCTGATTGGTCTTTCAAATAAAAAAACTGCTGCAAAGTCCTATGCCAGTTGTGAGCACAAGATCATTCACTAGCAGCTGAGGACAAAGCTGTGAAAGGGACTAGGTTTAGAGCAAAATACACGCTGGAAAGCCAGAAGGGCAAATGAGTGGCTATTACAGCAAACAGTCACTGCAAAAGTCACAGTCAGGAAAATACAGTTTACATGTAGAAGGAAATATTCTCTAAAAGTTCTGGTCCTTTCTTACTGCATGCTGCCTACACAGGAGAAAACGCACGATGCAAATATGAAACTCTTAACACTTTTAGAAGACTGAAATTCAGTTTCAAAAGCATAAGCTCTCAGTGCTTTAAAGACCAGTAATGTGACAGTATAAAACTAAAAATTCTGAATAAGTTCATACAGCCAATTAACCTCTGTATAACAGGTACCATCTTTCACATCTTTCAGCCTGCAAATAATTTTGACAAGCTGATCATTACAAAGCTACAAGTAGGAAAGAAGGAGACCAATTTTTGAGCATTCTGCAAAGAGGTAAGAATTGTTATTTTCTGCCATTTGTGGCTGCGCACTCCTTTGGGTGTACTTCAACATGCTCACAAAATCACGCCTCCCACTTAGTTTCCAAACACTAAAGGACTGTCACTAAAAATCACTAAAAATGACTGGGAAAGCCAAGAGAAGTCAAGAGAGTATTTAAGCAGAATGATGAAGTTACTAAGAACAACCACCTTTGCCCAGCCATTAAAAATCTTGCATATAATAGCTGGTTGCTATAAAGCCATCATGGATCAAAACTCCTCTTTACATACACTGACAACAGCTAAATGTTTCCTCCCTCCTGTGGGCCACTTGCCTTGCTTACCTCACACTTCACCATTTCCTACTAGTTCTTTATATTTAACCAGCAGAAATGCTCTTGTTCCCCAATTGCACAAGTACATTGGAGGCTTGCAGCAACAGAGCAAAGGTCAAAACTAAAGCCAAGGAAGGGACCTATGTAAGGTCATTTTGATATGCCACAGTGATTTGAGAGCCAAGAAATAACTGATTACAATAACTTGCATTAAGTAAGCTGTATCGATGCTACTATATTCTTTCCACTCTCTATGAATACATCCAGTAAGTTCTGAAGTTCCCTCTTTCCCATCACCATAAAACATCGCTGGCTGTACCGCAGCTAGATCGAAGGAGTTTCTAAAGTTCTTTTGTTGTATGGAAACTAGTGGTTAAGTCAGAGACAAATTTTGCTCTTGAAGCAACAGTTACTTGGACTTCAACAGGCATAACAGAAGAATTCAGTTGCTGCCTCAGACCAGCACTGCTTTAGGAGTCTGGCCTTAGCTGCGGGAGATTTGGCATGCAGCATACGTACCTTAAGTAGAGGCATGGCAGCTCGGCATCGTGCAGTTTTTATGTTCTTTAGGTAATGAGATTCATCCTGAAACAAAACAGGCATGAAAATGAAGACAGCTCTGATCCACACTCCAACTGCAGGCTAAAGAACAAATTCAGAGTATCCTCAGCTACCTAATATTACAAGCCTGTCATCCCAGAGGATATTTCAAGCACTGGGACAGTCACATCAAAATCAGAACTTGAAGACAGCACAGGGAGTAGCAGGCTACCTACAATCAAACCCACAGTTGTAAATGAATGGAAAACAAACCTTAAGGCTGTGAATCTCAAATGATCACAGGCAAGTGAAAAGAGGTGGACAGAGACAGGTGGAAGAAGAGGAATGTTAATTCTACCACCAACGATTGTTTGCCCCATATTTCTACCTTGATGCCCCTTTAAATGTAGCAAACCCAGGAAACCTATTCAGTTCTATTTTGCTAAATGAAGAGGTTAATGAAAACAATACAGAAAAAAAGAAATCTAATTAGGATCCAACTGCTTTGCTGATAGGGTTCACCAGGTGGAAAATAGCCTCCTGCTTGAGACTTCACCCCCAAGCAGCTTTCATTTCTTTTGCTGTATCCAGGCAGACTTGGACCCAAAAAGTACTCAGCACCCTCCAAGCATACATGCTCATCTTTCTGCACGTGGATGAACAAGCAACAACGTATGCTTCAAACATGCTTAGTACAACTGCTTAGTCTCCCAGGCACAGCCTTCTCCTTCCCAGCTCACAGCCTACATGAATAGCCCCAGTCAGTGAAAGAATATTTGAAGTAAAAGCAGGGAAGCTCATCACTCAGTAGGACAACTTGCATCTGTAAAAACAAACAGGGTCCAAACCTGAACATAAGAACACACACAAGGAATATTTGCACCTCAGGGAATTCCAATGCTTCAGTCCCAGAAAGAAAACAGCAGCACAGACCAAGCAAGAATCTGTACTTCCATTCTGAATAGCTTGTACAGAGGGGGTAAAGGGAAATAAATCAATCCACTCATGAACATTTTGGTCTCCAGAGCCCTCATCTATTCTCATATTCCCACGTGATGTTGAGAAACAAAAGGGCTATTATGTTCCAAGTTCATGGGGACAGGTGGATCTGCTTGCTGAAAACTAGGCAGAGAACGTGAGATGTGCAAGAAGGTAGACAGGCACTTTCAGTTGTTAAAGTCTTTAAAGCTAGATTTTAAACATAAGGTATTTTGAATTTTTAACAAGTGAAATCTAGAAAAATGTCTTTTACCACAGCTCCTAAAAAGGTGAAAAAATAAGAAAATATGTTTCAAAATAATTTACAACAGTAATGATATCAGTGATCAAAGCAAGTTCAATGCACACGGTTAGTGGCACCCAAACTCAGGAAGATTCCTTGCTGGTTCACCCACACACCTGGTGTTCAGAAGTTATCTGGTTTGTTGGATGAACATTAAAATCAACATCAAGTCCAGTTACCTTAAAATTATATAATTCCAAAGCTATTTTATAGACATACCACATACAACACCTCAGTCTCCTCCAAGGGACATACACAACTACAGTGAAATCAGGGAGGCACCCAGTAAAACAGAAAACACAGCCTCAGGAAAGAACCCTACTGTTTCTGCTCACAGAGCTGTAATCACAGCCACAACTCTAAGAGGATTTCAGTACTAAAAATGACCTGCCTTACACTTCTCTGCTGTACAACCCTAAGGATACCCCATTTGCAGTACATAACTGACTTCAAAACTCTAGTATACTACTTACAATAATAACTACTTGGAAAGTGCTCTTGAGTTGCTTGTCCATCTTGCTGAGAAGGTCAAAGCTGACGATGTTAATCAAGCTTGCTGTTAGGTTGTCTTTGCGAGTCACTATAACATTGGTGCTTCCTGGTCTCAAGGATGGAAGCCACCTGTGAAATGCCTGGAAGAAAAGAGAGTGATAAATTGCATTACTGTGCTCACATCCACTGTCAAGATCCCCAAACCCACCACAGGTTATAAAAGGGCATCCTTACGGATGCTTAGAACAAGGAGCAATTCCACTCACTGTTAGACACCAGGTGAGGGCATAGAAAGGGTGAGCAGCCTTCACAAGTCAGCACTGCTAGTAATAAGATCAAAAACAGCACTCAGGATGTAAGGCCAAATCCACCTTCCGCAGATAGGAAGGCTCAAAAATGATTTATTCTTGGTTCTTACTGAAAAAAAAAAAAATCTGATCTGCAGTAGAAGTGTGCGTAACCTCCTGACAATGTTACTTGCTGTGTTTGTGGCCAGAGAATGCAATGAACACTGCTGACAGGGAAATTCGTCATTTTCCCACTCCAAAGGAAACTTCAGGCTGTGAAATACAGCATTCTGAGCAGTAAACATCTCTTACTACAGCAGTGTTTACTCCACAGTGGCGAAGTACAACACATCCATACCAACAAAAACTTCCATTATTCCTCATTCTTGCAAAGTCTACAAAAATTAAAAAAACACCACCACTTTAAAAATCACAAAAAAGATCAAATTGACACCACACCAGCTGCAGTATGACAGCAGATGAACTACACGTGGGAAGTAATTCAAATCAGCTTCTTGAAATGCTCCACACACCACAGGAAGGAATCCTCCTCCAAATGCACCCGTTAGGTACTAAGCACTCTTTGTTTCCATTGTGAATCTATCCCCAACACCACCAACCTCTCTGCAACATCTGAGACCTTCTGACACTGCTCTGTGGAGGACCGGCTGGTGCTGCAGCAATCAGGACATGGTCTCTACAGGAACGTACTCAAGGAGTGGTGATGGGATATGGTATCTCTGGTTCTAGCACCTTCAGTTGTGGCAATCCCCCAAGCCCTATTCTTCTCTGTTTATCCAGGGAAGTCGTGGAGCCACCGGCCCTGGAGTTTTCCAATAAAAGAGTGACTGTTGCATTTAGGGGCATGGTTTAGTGAACATGGTGGATGGACTAGATGATCTTAGTGGTCTTTTCCAACCTTAATGTTTCTTGGTACTACATGCAGCAGTCCAATGATTCACATGCTGACAACATATGAGAAATTGACAACTGCCTATACTTCACCACTTACAAGCACCACAATCAAAACAGGCCACCATGTGGGCAAGGTTAGATCACAACCAAAAAACATGGGGCGGATGCTATGCAAAACTGACAGAGACAGCAGCAGTAAAAAGGATCTAGAAGCTCCCAGCTGTACTGCTCTCCCCTTTTGGAAAGGTCACGTGCATACTTCATGGAATAGAGAATCTGAGCCTCTATGTTTCAACGCAGAACTCCAAATGCACATCTGCAGCACCTCTCACCCCTTCTCAGTGGCTTCCTATCACAGTCAAAACATATAAGCACTCAATGGCACAGGCCCAGAAAACCAAACACTAAACCCTGCACTTCTGAGGTGAACACATTTTCTGGCAATTCAGCTTCAGAGATGTAACAAGAACTTTACATTTAACGGATCTGTGCAGAACGAATTGAGAAGGTTAGAGACCATAACAAACTTCACCTTCTTCTACACCTTCTGCCAAACATTTTCCTTAGACTCACATTCTTCACGTACTACTAGCAACACAGACAATTTCAAAGCAAATCTCCTCACAAATACCTCCCACAATGGCCTCCCAGGGAACCTGGAGGGTGTAGACAGAAGAAATGAAGCACTCAAGGCAAAAACTCTCATACTGCTTACATCTCCTAGAGCAGGATATAGGAGTTTGGCCTTAGGTACCCAGGACTTCAGTAATTCAGGCTCCAAATTCCTCCCAGCAGGTCTCCAACAGGAGGCACGGATACAGAATAGATACTGAACCAGAGGTCCACAGACCTCTGAAACAAGCCCTTCTCCTTCACATCTCAATCACAATGAATATTGCACCCTTTTTCAGAAAACTTTTTTCTCTTGTCACTCAGTGTTTTGTTGCACTACTGAATATGGAAACAAAAGCCAAGATGTTCTCACAACCAGGTTACAGTACAAAACAAGCACATTTCCACCAATACATTTCTTTCTCTCATCAATGTAGCATCACAGAGAAAGTAATGGAAAGAAACCTTGCCTACTCAGACACGAAAATTACTGACCTGAAACACATGGCTCACATTTTTTTCCTACAGTGATCATCTTACTAGCCTATGGCAACTAAAAAGCCTCAGTGTACAAGTTATGGCAGTGATTTCTTTCAACAAATTACATCTCCTAACCATGCAAACTTTCTCAGGCTTCTGATTAACAGCAATAAAGGACCCAGAGGAGTCATATCCTTGACAGACTGAAAGGGACGTATGACAAACATTTAATGACAATGACAATGGAACCTCTTGAAAAGAGGAGAAAATCCCAGCATCTGAGCTTCTATTCCAGCAGGTCCAGCTAAAAGAGACTGAATACAACCAACAATTGCTTCAGTGCAACTATTGTCTTCGGCATTAATGAGCAAAACATCTCTTTGGAGCAGCTGACTTGCAGGAACAAAGTCAACAAAGGCTCAGAGGACATATTTTCTCTAGATCTTCCTTTCCAACAGCTGGACCACAAAAAGAAAAACAGCCAATAAAAGAAAGCAGGTATATCACATATGGTCAGTGCCAATGTCAAGCAATTTCCCTGCTTTTAAGTTTCTAAATAAGTACAGATTTTACTTTCTTCACCTCAAAATACATCTGTTTAAAAAAAAAATCACTTGAACAGATCAAAACACAGAATAACCATCACACATGCCCTCTACTGGTCATCCCCATAATCATAAACTCACAGTACCTCTGCCCACGTAAACCTCACAGAAGAAGGAGTCACCACCAGCAGGGGCCATTCCTTTTGGTAATACGCAGCGATGCAGATTGCCTGAATAGTCTTGCCCAAACCCATGTCATCCGCAAGAAGTAAACGTCCACTCTTTAAAATTGCAAAACTGAGGAAAATAGAGAGGGGAAATATGAGAGTCAACAAATAGGTTACCGTCTCTTTCGTGGCAGCCACGATGAATACAACTCATCTCTCTAAATCAGATGAGGAGCGTTTGGTAGAACTGAGAAAAAGTGAAAAAATTAAATCCTTCTGCAGACCATGTATGGCAGTATACTGTGAGTATCAACTGCAGTAATATCTTCAGCTGCATGGTATCTGATGAACTATAGATGCCTTTGCAGATTAAGCCTGCAAGGTGGATCTCATAGAAGTGATCTGAGCTTTATTTCAGTATCCTGTAACTTCTCCATTAGCCTTAACTCAAGTGAGCAGTGCACAACAATCTTCTCCCAAAGCTTACATAGTTGATCCAAGCGACCCTGGGTGGTTACTTGGAGACACTGATTTACCAAATGGAGTAGACTCGAGATCTTACAGTTATTTAAACAGCACATTCCATGCTACTGTTCATGCTCTGTCTTAAGAGTTCACTGCTATCAGGCTAATATTATTTATAACATGGCCACCTTAGCAGCAGTAAGTATGGACTTTGCTGGATTGCATCTCCAATTCAATAACTAATTGCCAATATGGCAGAAATAGGGCCATACCAAAATTCCTCTCTGCATACAATTAGCCATTTTAAGCCTTTCATCATCAGGCTTCCATTTCCTGGCACTTTCCATGAGCATTAATATTTTAATACAAACAAACAACAGAGATGAACTGGGTTAGGAAAAGATGACCTTACAAAAGCATCATATGACAATTAGGCACATACTGAATCATGTGAGAGATGAGAAATGTATTACTTGAACAATTCTGTAAGACTAACAAAATGCTATTTTTTCTCCTGACTAATGATGAATTCTGGCTGGAAACAAATAAATGTGTCATTCAAAATGCACACACATGTGCACATAAAGTCAAACAAAACAAACCAGACAAAACACCCAAGAGTCCACAATGCCACAACCCAAGACTACGGGGAAACATGAAACCCTCCACGAAAAAGAGTGCGGCCTGAACACTGATCTATTGAATTCCAGGCAAGGATTAGATCTTAACAGCATGCAAAAAGGACCTACTTCACACCTTCCCTCTGAAAGGGCATGAGGCTTGTTACAATTTTAGAGTCCACTAATGAAAGGTCAGCATCGGGAAAATCCATCTTCTGTGATGTAGAGCTCTGTATTTGAGCAGCAAAGGCTTGTATGACCGTCCCAGGAAGTGGCTCCACTTCTACAGACACAAGGCTCTGGAACACTTTCACTGCAAAGAACAGAGCAGTTGATTATTAGAAGGGGAAACACACACACCACTTACATTAAGGACATCAGGGTACATCCCCTGACCTCAACAACATTATTTCCTATCTTTAAACAGTTCAAGAAAGCACTGCATCATCCACTTGTGTCAGCCTGGCCTCTTCCCCGAAATCTATTTCAGCACCACATGATGAATCACATTCCCTCCCCTTGTATTTAGACTTGATTATAAAAAACTGAAACTCTGATGCCATCATTCAGAGATGATTGCTACTAATACAGCTGGAGCTGGATTATTCACATTGAGGGCAGCTTAGGGCACACTTTACTCAGAAATAAAAGTATGGATGGGAACAAAAGAGCTCTTGAAGCCTAGAAGGCAGGGACATCTTGGGATTCTGCATTAAATATCTCTGAGGTCTCCACTACCCCTGAGTACATCGACCAGGAGTTAGATGAGACAATTACCCAAAGGTCACATACCCTCAGCTTTGAAAACTTTCTCCTCCTCCTGTTACCTAAATTCACACCAGTTCAGTTCTGTCTGAAACACAGATCATCTCCCATTCACCACACTTGGAGAAGAAAATTCACAGACTCAGAACTTCCTCTTGTACCACAGTCAGTGGCACTCAGACAGCCATCCCTCAGGGACACGATACCAACAGCAACTCCTTGCTGAGCTGGTGTACTCTGCCTTTCACCATGACAGAACCAACCCACAGGCTGCCACCTGAATCCCTTAGCACTAGCAATGTTTTACTTGAGGCCTCTCCTGCAGCTTCCCTTATCCTACCCCCAGAAAGAAAAAAAGAAAAAAAAAAAAGGGTATTTTTAATCCAACAGTAAGTTTATATGAAAATAGCAGTTTAAAACAATAGTGAGCAGAGACCTTGCTCACTACGTTCAGTAATCCATCTGACCACTGCGAAAAACATTAGGCACCTCCTGAATTCTGAACACAAACACTCAAGCACAGAACCTTTACATCAAGGAGACACCTTTATTTAGTAGTTGGTTTGTTTATGAAGTCCGAAAGTTATAAAACAACTCTGTTTGCTAAAATGACCAGAGCTATGCACACTGAAATAAGAACTCATGACACCAGCAGTAAATGCACCTCCAGAACTCAGCTGAAATTAGAATACCTGTCTCCAAGAGGAAAGCAGCAGAATGGATCTCTGTCATATGAAGGGGGAAAGCAATTTGAAGAAATATACATATGAAAAGATTTCCATTTGTGGTTGGGCGTTGGCCAAACTTTTTAAACTCTCCAGTTCAATTTGTACTTCAATAGCAAGAACTCTCTCCATTCGAAATACAGCACAAGCTTGTTATTACACTCACAGACTGAGCTATGTGTTAGCATAATTGCTACAATTTGCTCACTGATAATTCTGTTGCTATTGTTCTGTACATGAGCTGGGAGAGTGATTAAGATATATCTGCCACCAGCATGATTCATCCCACAGACACATTTTACTGAAGTGACCTTTATATAAAGATGACTGAACAACTAGGCAAAGAGACATTAACCTCTACAAACAGTTCCAAACTAACAGATAGCATTGCTGGAAATGGCAACCAGCCTTTTTTTTATTCCCTGACGTAGGTAAATTAACAGGCAGAAAGCTAATGCTGCTCCTGAAAGGCACGTGCTACAAGAAGCCTCAAATGCCCTCACAAATTATTCCTTGCAAGAACATCTAAATAATTTTTTGTGGGTTTTTTTTTTTTTCAGTTGGATTTTGCTTTCCTTTGAATCTGTGGGATTCTCAATTCACGTAATGTGTAGAACTGCCAGCAAACGTAGTGACAGACTGGGAGATGATGCATTTGCTCAGACTGACTAGCTCTTACTACAGGATGGGGCCCTTTGCAGGTATAAAAGACCCTTCTAAAAAGCTCCCACTAAACCTAGAGCCTGTGAGCATCACAATCATGGAGTTTCATAACAGTCTCCACCAAGACACGCTCGCTTTTTTAATGATTTGCCCTACCACAGTTTTCAGTCCTTAACTACTATTAACATTCTTAGGCATGCATCACAGGCATACACACATGCTCAGTTATTAAGCATGCTTGAGTATCCCATGGAAACATCAGGCTACACTGGCAAAAAACTATTTGGAGCAATGGCATCCACAGAAAAGTTGTGCATTTTAGTTCAGTCAGTCAGTTTCAACAGCATGCATGGATGAGCTAATGCAAGGGTCTACTGGTCATCTACCAGGAGAAGGACATTGCAACAACACTGCTTTGATTCCATCCATAAGGGAATCATGGATGCTCTTGAAGAATTTCATTTTTTGTCAAGTTTATTTTTTAAAGCACCTATCAACTAGCACTGAAACATTCTAGCAGGATATAAAATTCTTCTTCAAGACTGCTTCGACTTTAAGCAAACCTGCACAGTTTGTAAGAGTAACAAACAATTCTTGTTTAGGAAAAAGTAAACTCAGCTATGGGAGAAATCTAAGTTCTAACCTACTTCATACATCAACTGAAAATGTAGTATTATTAGCAGCTCTGATATACAGAGGCTGAACAAAATCAGCTAGACAGTCAGCACCCAGATTGTATCTGTGGACAAGCTGGCTGTTATAAAAATCATCAGTTGACTTGAAAACTTTGTGCTGCAACCTGAAAAGTCAAAATTTGCTGGGTATGAAATGATATAGCATGATACTGTGCACACTTCTTCAATCCTGTAGTAAACTAAGAGGAAAAACTGGAAGTAGAAAGCCTATTAAGTTTTGCTCTGCATTCTTTTCTGAGCCAGGGGTGGCTGTGCAAGTTTATGAACTGATGCACACACAAAAGGGAGCAAAACATTATGGGTAGGCTGGCACCGAAGATTATAGAAATACACCTAAAGATAGTGTGTAAGACAGAATTTCTGTAAGGACACTAAGGCTTGGTAGCCACCATGCCTACCTGCTCAAAGCCTGCAAGACAGAAGATAGGAATTCATTTTCCTGCAGCTCCTTGGTTCAAGTACGGCTGCTGTACCTTCTAAGCAGTAGCATTTTTGTAATAGTAAATATGGGTCCTCTAAGGAGCTGCACAGAAATTCAGCACAGAACCTTACAAAAACAGGCCAGTATGAGTAATACATATTTATACAGTTCTGAGTCTGGGTAAACAGTATAAGTGCCTGACAAAGCAGGAAGATGCTTGCTTCATGGTTCATTAGCCACTCATTTCACCAGAGTGAAAAGGCTTAATCCAAGAAATGAAGCTACAGTTCACTTGCCTCCCCAGAAAATAGCCCTAGACAGAATGAAAAATAATAAAGGTCAGCTACTCACTCAGTTTGGGATAATCCTCCAGTAAGAAATTCCACTTTCTGGTCTTTACATCTACAACAGGTGGAAAAACAAATAAATAAAAAAGGTAAGATGAAATTCTCTACCTGTAAGAACGTGGCAATCCACCCATACATCCTCATTCCAATGTAGCTTTACCAAAATTCCTATCTTGTCCAGCCATCAATTTTCCTCCCTTTGTTTTCATGTTAAACAAATAGAATAAAGTCATAAACACAAACACTCGGAAAAGTAACATGAAGTCCTGGCTTGTCTAGCGATTCTACATCCAATTAGCACGTGCCTACAACCTCCAGGGAACACAGAATCCAGAATGAGCAGGACAGATTAAGCCAGGTAGAGCTCTGCCCAAAGAACAAGAGCTTCAGGATTTGCTCTCCGTGCTGTCATTGACCTCTTATGACACTACACAAGTCACCTTATCACACTGCGCCTCATTCCCACATAGCTGGTGGGAAATCTACTGTGTACCTTTGAAAACTGAGTGCCAACATTAGAAGCATTCTACAATTCCACTCACCTCAAAAAATATCAGTAAAGCTGCTAGTAAACACAGTCTGCTCAGACAGCTGCAGCCAGCTGACAATAAAAACAAGAACTCAAGCGTAGCCTCTGTACTGGCAAAACGCCATCACACCCCACCTTGAGAGTAAACGTAATACCAAGTGCTGAAATATCATCTTGACTAATAAGCTCTGGAGAAGAGATTCTCTGGCACTGTGCAGGACCACCTGGATGTATACCTGTGCAACCTGGGCTAGGGAGCTGCTTTGGCAGGGAGGTTGGACTAGATGATCTCTGCAGGTCCCTTCCAATCCCAACAATTCTGTGATTCTGAGACACAGATACATTATACCAGAACTAAGACAGCTCTCAAAATCTTCACCACAGCACGTCCTCTCATGCTATTTCAAAGTCTGATGCCCTCACACACTCTACCTCCTCCATATCATTCACAGCCCTTCAAAAGCAGCCCTGGCAATATTAAAATAATGAGAGACTCACCATAATTTCTGGAATTCATCTGTTTGAACACTCCAACCACTTCTGCAGAATACCCAATATCAACCTCAAACCGAGACCGAGAGATCAGCACACACTTTCCTTTGACAAGGGCCGAGTGCTTCTTCCAGTTCTTGCACATGTTCAAGAGGGATATCATATCAACCCCACTGCTGATGAAATGAGAGCCTGATGATGAGTCAACTGCATTTTCTCCTTCCAACGGTGCAAGAATCACTGAGGAAAGTTGACTTGTTGCTTCCACTAGAAAGAAAAACATGAGATACTGAGGAAAGAATGAAAAACATTGATAAACTACTTTGGGAAAGGAAGGGACAAGAGTTGACAAGCAAGCCTGGCATCTTCATATTTAAAGGGAATGAAGATTTCTTTATTTAACATAGAGGGACAAAGAATAGAGGTTGATTGTACACATTGAACGCACATTCAGCAGTAAATTGCACACAGTCATAGCACTTTCACACAGAAAGCTGCAGAGAGGTATCAACAGTATGTGCCTGGAAAGGTTGGAAGGTGTTTCTGTAGCAAAGGGGAAAGACCTAAAAATTTGTGCCTCTCACTTCATGTGGACATCTGATAAGTAATCTCATCAAGGAGGAATGCTCAAAACACGTAGGAAGGAATCACATCCAAAATCCTAGATCTACCCTTTGTTAGAAAACAATCACCCCTTATTCTAACACAGCTTGCTGTTAGACTTGTATTTCTGCACAGCCAGGTGGGCTATGTTACATTTTGAGGCAACCACCTGTGTCATGATGCTACGGCATGGTGAGAGAAGAGACATATTTTTGCCAGTTGAAGAGCACAACTAACAAGGCTGATACACATTACATTTTTCCCCTTTGTCTCTTTGTCAATCCATATCCACATGCTGTCTTTATCATTATAGGTGAAGTTACAGTTTCAGGAAAAAAAAAACAAACACCTGACATGACACAATTTCCAAAAATCGTTCTCTTTATTTGCAGGTTCCTTGGTGCAGAGACTCCACTCTCATCTGTACTCAATACACTTCAAGAAAACCAGCAGCACTTAAATAATGAATGTGTGTGGCAACCCACATGGGAAGCTACAATACCAGCACTCAACTGAGGGTTTTTCAAAGTGCTCAACACAGGCCTAATTCTGTTCCCACTGAAATCAATAGCGATTTATCACTGGCTTCAATACAGCGTACTTCTGAAAAAGCTTACCTGACTCGTTTGCCTGTCATCTATCAATCTTTGCAGAACAAAATGAGAGTAGAGAAAAAGATAAAAACATCCTTGCTATGTAAAAAAAAAAAAAAGAAAAAGAAAAAAAAGAAAAAGAAAAAGAAAAGGAAAAAGAAAAAGAAAAAAAAATTCATTTTCAGCCTCACTTGGAGCTTTTGAAAATTTCCTTTCCTGATACCCAAAATTAAAAGGAAAAACAGTTAAAAAAAAAGTATAAAAATAAAATACTTCAACAGATCCATAAATAAAGCATTAGCCAACGGAACACAGTCAGTTCTCAATGCAGACTCCCCTATAATCAGGCTTTTTGACTCCTAGGCAATTCAGCAACTGCAGAAAAAGATACACCCATGATAGGCATTTAGATTACATCAAAAATCATGTTACTGCTCACATACTACAACGTGTCAAAACACAAAATGAGGTAGAAGCCTAAAAGGTTGGGAATTATGTTTGAATAGCACCATCTTTTTTTATTGCTCCAGACAATAACGAAGTAAAATAACAATCAGAGAAAGGATGCAATAGTTATCTTAAGACTTAAGATCTTTTCTTATTATTCAACGACCCATTTACTTACTCAGACTGCTGTAATCTTCCAGGCTGAAATTCCATTTCCTCGTAGTAGGATCTAAAATAGGGCAGAATATGAGTTAGGAAGGGTAGAAAAATGTGGTGCTGTAAAATGTTAATGCTGGGCAATACAGAATTCATGCTACTCGTGCAGACTTCTTGACAGACATCTGAAAAACAGCATGCCCAGGCTTTCACCTACACAACATCAAAAAAAGCCATAGGGCACATTAACACTAAGACGACGAGAATGCCGCAGTTGTTCACAGGGAGCAGCAATCTATGTATGGAAACAGAAAGAGAATATAACAAAGGCACAAAGAAAAGATCAGCAAGTTGAAAAGGTGGAGACTCCACTACTCCAATAACCGGGTTAACACTCAGCCCATCGGCTCCGAAGTGGCCTATTTTTCCATACTAATTCATTAATAACTTCTTTCATTCCCAAAACAATGACCAGATGCCAATGTTAAACTTCTCTGAGCACTTTTCATAAAACTTCGGATTTCTTGGCTAAATCCAAACTCGAGATATTTATGCTCAGAATTTCTTCTTTTTCAGCTGCTTAGACTTCTCCAATACCCTGTTAGTACCACACCATATATTTGACCCCAACATTAGCTGCCCTACTAAGAGCATAATGCTACTACAGTTCCAGCATATGCTGAAACAGCAATCCAACACAGAACAGAGATTATCAGCAAACAAGTATTTCTTACCATAGATTCTGGTTGGTATCTTCTTAAACAAAGCAATGAGCTCAGCATTATACCCTATTTCAACCTGGAAACGGTCTTCCCCATATTTCACACATTTTCCTTTTGTAACAATATTTGTTTTCTTGCAAGAGGCAACTTTGACAGAGTCTGCACCAGCAGGGCTAGTCAGCTTCTGCATATTACTGCTGGCCAGGAAGGCACCACTTCCACCCTGTCTTTCTGCTGGTCTGTTTCTATTTGTCACCATTTCTGAAGCACTCAGAGTGGCACCGCCTAGTGATGAAATGTGTTTGATGGCAGATTTGCTCTGACTTTGTAAATCTTTAATACCGTCAGGGTGCCCATTACCAGTTAAATCAGGGTGAGATGTTTCTGTAGGGTTTTTGAAAGCTGGGTAGCACTTGGGCTGCTGGAATGTACCAAGATTAATTAAAGCTTGTTGTCCATGTTGTCCATCTGAGTAATGTTGATGGGAAGAACTCAGAGAATTTGCAATCGATGCAGGGAACTGCTTAATGCCACTTGCTTGCTTTGAGTCCTCAGAACAATTCTTTCGTTGCTCTCCCTGTGAACCAGCCATCTGTTGGCTTGTAGTGTAATGATTATAATCTTTCTGAAGATAGCTCTTGTGCTCCGCAGGATTGCCTGGGTTCTGCTGGGGCTGGCTAATGAACCTGACATGATTGTTTTCTTGCTTCAAGCTTCCTCGACTGTCTGGACTCTGTTCTCTTACCCGAGGCCCAGCGATCCCCAGCTGCCCACCTTGCTGGGCTGCTAGCCTCTCTGCTCTCCTAGCCAAAGCTTTTTGGCGGTTCTCTTCAATTCTTCTCTTTTGTTCCTCTGTAAGGCCAGATGACATCTTCACCAATTCAAACAAACCTGAATCGGTACATCAGTACTTCATCACATAGGCACCCACTTCCTGGTAGGAACGGAGGCCAGCCTAAAACAGAAAGCAGCCAAGTGGAAGTTTCAACTTTTACCCCAACAACAAGCTTAACACACTGTCAATTCATTACTATCAGTGATTAGTACCTAACAACCCTTTGGTTCTCAGGCATCTCACAGCACACACATACACGCTCAGCTGCAGAGGGGAGTGTCAGCTCCTGCCTTGAGAAAGGTCCTCGCACTGCTGTGCTCGTGAAGAGCTTACTGAAAGCGAGCAGCAGGCCCCCACCGCATCTCCTCGCTCCATCTGCTCCTTGGCCTCACCTGCAGGAGGCTGCCCACGTTCTCCAGTGCTCAGACACGGACTTAACTAACAGTACAAAGCGAGGCTCGCTCCTCTTCTCCCCACCCCCTTCTCGGGGCGATGTTCCATCCCTGCCCCCACCCCGCAGCCTAGGGTACCCCCCCACAGACCTCTTCAAGGCCCGGGAGCCCCCCCCCCGTCCCACACCCAGCACACTTCCCGTCCGCAAGGCTCCCCGCTGCCCACGGAGGCCCCGCCGACCAGGCCCCCCTAGCACAGGCCACGGTCCCCCTCCATCCGCTGCAACCCGCAAAGCAGCTCAGCCCCGGCCCGGCCCTCCCCAAAGCGCCCGCACACCCACCGGCGGGCAGAGGCCGGCGCCGCCGCCAAAGGGCGCGCAGCCGCGCATACTACAACTCCCATCAGCCCCCGCTCTGCCGTCCGACGGCGCCAAACCGCCCGGGGCGCGCGGCGCGCTGGGAAATTGAGTCTTAACCGCACGGCGCCATCTTAGGGTCGCTGAGGGAATTGGGGCGAGCACCCCCGTTGCAAGCCATGGGTTGGTGCAGAGTTAAAAACAGAGCGAATGCACGTGTCGCAGCGATGCTGCCTTCATAATGATGTTCAATTCACGTTTTTATTAAAGTTCTGAATAAAAGTGCCTCACATCAAGACACTCCTTGACAGCTGTGATTCCCCTCTACGTTGCCAGGGCAGTACTGGGGGTGAAAGGCAAGGAAACAGTCCTGGGAAGCATCACTCCCCCATTCCGATCTCATGCTGGTACAATCCCATCCAGTAGCATGTCTGGAGCCATCACCCCAAATGCCATTTTCTCTCACAGACCCCTCAGCTGGGGATGCTGCAGCCAGCTGGCTGCTTTGCAGTTTATTTATTTATTCTCCCTGCTAGTTAATTAAAAAGGTTATCCTTAAATTGCTTCCTGATTAAGCAGCGGTGACTGCCATTAGCCAAGAGCTAGTCAGCCTGAGAAAAACAAGGCAGGCAGTGAGAGCAAGGTGTGACCTGACGCACAGCCCTGAGTGTGCTGTTACTCACTGTGTGTATGCACAGACCCTCCCAAACACACAATTTAAAAAATAAAACAACAGCAAACTTGAGGCTGAGGAGATCTGGGTCCACAGTTTGGTCTCAGATTCTCTTAGGAAGTAAAAAATGAATAAATAGTATCTCCAGACTGCAGAGCAGGGTGTGCAAGGAAAGGATGCTCACCCTGTGTTTTCTCACATCCTTTCTGTTTGCCCCTTTTTATCCCCCTGCAATCCAGCGGACTCACACTGAGGGAGAAATGGATGAGAGATCTTTATTTTTTCCTTCTTGTTACACTTTTAACTGACCAAAACTAAACCAAATCCTGGTTCCTAAGATTGGCAAGAGGACATGCAGAGCATGATCTTGAAAGTATTCCCAGCCAACTTCCTCCCAAGCAGCTTGGGGTCTCTGTTGGGTCATTATGCTGTGGGAGATCTGGGAAACAAAAAATAAAAAATTTGGAAAAGTGAAGAAGAGTCCCAGGGACTGTCCCAAGCTCATGTGAGCAATTAGCATTGTTTTGCAGAGAGGAGAAGAGCTCTTGGGTCGCATGGTCAGGCAGACACACAGACAGACGTTGAATCATTTGCTCCATATGGCACAACTTCAGCAAGGCTCAAGGAACAGCCCTACCAAGCAGGGAACAGACCTACAAAGCAAGAGGCCATTTGTGAGCAGTTTGCTGGTAGCACTCCAGGTGTCTTTTCAGCCAGAACATGCTTCCAGCAGGGGCTTGGACTCACCCTCTGCACACTGGGTCAGAGCACAGAGATGCAGTGAAAAAATTCTGGGACGGCCAGTGGGTCAGCACACCCCAGTTGATATCTGACGATACCCACTTCACCTCTTTTCCATGCACTCTCATGGTTCTCTGCGTGGGTAGAGCTGTACAACTGCATCTTGCAGTCTCTATGGATCTTGGTGAACCACGTGCAGAGTCACCGTGTGCATCAAGACCATCCAGGAGATGATTGGAAACGCAAAGCTAAGCCCACACTGATGGCCCTCGGATGCTTCACCTTCTCAGAGGCATTTGGAAGCCCACACAAGTTCAGCAACACCATTTCCAGTGCTCGAACATGCTAGTCTTCAACCATATGGAGAGAACTTGTAGCTGCTGTCTTTAAAATAAATAAATTCCTCACGATCCTTTTCAGCTCCTTCCCCATTAAAGCCAGTCAAGTGACCGGACTGGGGGCATTTAGGCCAGCTCTTTAAGGAAGATCTTCGGAAGAAGAAGCAAAGAAAAGCCCTTGGATACGCTGAGTTTTGTCTGGTGTGGGAAAACAGTTTGTATGTGCTTTTAGTCTCTAACTTGAATGCTTTTTACAGTACCTGTCCTCTGAGGGCTGAGGGGACAATTTGGGGATCCTCAGTGAGATCTGAGCTCCCTAATGGCACATCAGAGCCCCAGGTTAAGAGTTCTAGAGAGTGTCTGGCCTGTTCTTGGGGCTGGGACTGGACCTGGGCATGGTAGTTGACACCACATCCCCCATTTCTAATTCTCCAAGGATTTCTGTTGGTGGACAGACATTGATTCCTGCTGCTTTCTCTGTGCCATTGCACATCAAGGACTGTGACTGACCCATGGGACAGCCCAGCTGCTACCACAAGTTGACCCTGAATAAGGCCCTTTCCCTGAGCATCTCTGTAGCATTAAAGTCCAAATTTGGAGTTTGCTAAATCCAGTTGCCATTAAAATCCTGATGAAAGAAGATCTCCACAGGCTTTTGTATGAGCTTTTCTAGAATTTGAGGGCTGCTCTCCGCTCTCACTGACAGCTTAGTGAAGCCCACTTCTTTTTCCCTGCTACTTGTCTGCTGGGTGCAAGGAAAATTAGTTGCCCTGACTCTTTTGAAGCAGCCTCTTTTATCTACACAGTTTGTTCTTCCCTGGCACACTGAAGCCTTCCTGCTCTTGCTTATAGTACAACCCCACCAACAGATTGCAGGGTCTCTTTTCCGCCTTCTGTCCTTCTTGGCTGGATTCCCTTCCACAGCTCCAGTACAGAGCAATGGTCTGCACAGCACATGGCCTCTGCTTTGCTGCCAAGCCACCACCACACTCACACGGCTGCTGCATGGCTGAGCTGGCTCTTCATCTTTTATGTGATACAACCCAGGTGTCAGGGACAGTTTATTGGCACCTGAAAAAAAAAAAAAAAGAAAAAAAAAAAGGAGGAAAATTCTGCATCAAGATGCAAACAGTGTTTGCAAAGCTGCTGTACTGACAGCACTTAACACAACAGGAGGTGTGATCCCGCTCCAGGAGGCACAGGCATTGTGGTCTCTTCGAAGTCCTGCAGTGTGCTTGAGCTCAGGCCAGAGCACGACCCTCTGCTCTATACAACTGCTTTTTTTTTTCTTTCTTTCATTGTTTATTTTCTTTGCTTCTCTACAGGTGCTGAACAGAGCTTTATCATGGCAAAATATGACTGAACTGGCAGAAGGGTACAAAAATAGAAGGGGACACCCATGTGCACATAGGGAATTTAATAACATGAGCTTTGCTTCCTCAGGAAACCAGGCTAAAGAAACAAAAGTTATATTTCCAGTTCTTTTCTGGAGCTTAAACTGCTGTCCCGGTTTTCAAACTCAGAATAAGCAGCTAATCCTAGTGCCATAGTATTGATACAAAGCCAGCTTTTGGGGTCCTGTTTGTTAAAGCTAGCTACAGTTATGTCCATTCTCTTTCTGGTGCACAAGAGACTCAGAGTTCCTAAGAAAGCCTTTAAGCAGGAGCATCAAAAGTGATTGATGGTAGATAATTAACCAGCAATCTAAAGTTAATAGTCTTCTGCCCTTGCGCAGGAGCATCATCCGTCCATGGAAGATCTTAAAACACACTTCAGATCAAGAGGTCGAGGCAAAAACGCAGCAGACTTCTCTGAGACACAAAGTCTGGTGTCAAGGGGGCTTCCAAGACACAGACGCAGGGTTGTGGCATGCCAGAGACTTTCCTAAGAGTCCCAAACTGGATTCTGGTACAGCTGGATTCTGGTTTCCTTATCTGCTATGACTTAGGCCACCACTTCTTTAATGAGGAATGCAGACTCAGGACTCTCCTCTGCCTCAGTCTTTACTTAACCGAGTATGTAGGAAGGTTGTTCTCATCTTAGAAATCTCCATGAATGCAGAGTATGGTAAGTGTGCCAGAATCTGGCCTTGGCAAGCAGCACGCTTAAGCACACACTCAACTTGAAGTGTGCGTGCTTAAGTTTATTATTAAGATTCTTCTTTCAGCAGAGATGATTTTCCCTTATGTTGGGAGCCTCATCTGCTACAAAAGGAAAAGGTCACAAAGTGATTTGTTTGCTACGTTTTGTGTAGCATCCTGATCTAAAGAGCACTTGCTGTCAGTTGCAGGATTTTGCTACTAGCATGTCTCAGTGACTTCTGCTGGGCTACTTGGGATAGCAGTTACCCCACTCGAAGTGCCAGGGCAGCATGCTCACAAGGCAGTGCTGCCTGGGTGGTGCTATGCAACTCTCATTATAAATAGCAAGGGTCGTGGGCAACGGGAATGCGTGTGCCTGTATTTATGGAGGTATTTCCCCATTTGGATCACAGTAAGAGTCGTGATAGATCCTGAGAAACAACTGCAGAGGTTCTGCTTAAAAGTGTGTGACTACAGAAAGCAGATGCTCATCAAGTTAAATAAGCAATTTAATTAGCCGGCATTTTGTCTTGTTTTCAGCAATATGATGACAAATCGCTTCTTAATAAAATAACATTAGGGAGCAGCACAATTCCAGTGCTTCAGGAAATGAGAAGCAGTATAAGTTATAGGCCTGTTCCCATCAAAGAAGGCATTCTCATTCAGAAATCTGACATGATGTTAAGACGGATAATGTTTTAGCAAAATGGTCCTTTGACATTTAGAAAGATCTACAGCCATTTCCAGCTTTAGAAGGCTGATAGTAGGGTGACAGGGGAGAAGAAAGTGGCATGAAGAACTCAGGGGACTGGTAGGGCAAATAATTATTTTTTTAATCCTCCAGTGTCAAAGGCACGCAGGGTTCTTTACAGGTGAATGAAGAGTTGTCCTTTCTCCTGTCAGACTATAACTAAACATAGACATAGCACACTGTGCAATAAGCTTCAGTTTTAATGTTTGTTGTGTTGTCAGATATGTCCACATTCAATTATAAACTCCCATTTGATCTAGGAAATTAGTTTTGTGTAACATTATGACCACAAGCCTCGCTCTCAGAAAGGTTCATGAAGGATTTTCAGAAAGTTCACTCAGGTCACAGCTTGAAGGCTGCAAAAGTTTGTCTCAACTCAGTTGTAACTTCTGGGACTCAAAGTAGCATGTTTTGGAATATTTCTGTCCAGTAAAAAAGAGTTATTAAAATACATGAAAAAAAGTCATTGCTGTAACAAGAGTTACAGCAATTAAAGACAGTGAGATTTCCTTTCATCATACAAAAATACAGAAGCCACATGTCCCATTCAGCAGCGTGTCCCTGTCTACCAGCAGGCAGATCCATGCTTTAAGTGATAGTTCATGGGATTAGTAGATAATTGTCCATCATAAAATGCACTGTTTGATCTTGAGTGATACCTTGAGACAGTGGGTTTCACTTGCAGACTGTATGTTGTAACAACACTTATTCTCAGTGGTCCATTTGACATTTCCCATCAGATTCACTGCTCCATAGCTGTGGTACCAGAAAGGAAGTGCAAGAGTTGTCTGATTATATCTTGTCATGCTCTTGCATACACAAACAGTACACGCATTAAGTTTATTCATATATACATATTGGTGCATATATAAATACATGTATGTATACATTTGCTGATAGGATTGTTTAACGGTTTCATAATTTAACCTGTTAACCTGAAATTATATTGCTCCTGCTGAGGTTGGAAACTGTCCAGAGATAAATAGAGATTCTTCTGATAGGAACTTGTCCTACATTTGGGTTAGGTAGGCGAGGGCTGGAAGCTCTTGGTCCTGGACAGCTGTTCATTGATGCATGTGAAATGAGTTTATGATTCTTTGTGCACTTCCTACAAAAAGAGATGTACATGCTGCAAAACTCACCTCTGCTGTTTCAGATCCTCACTAAATGGCTGGAGGGATGACGTTGGAGCTCTGTTCATTGCTGTGGGGCAGCCTTTAATCAAACAGTACAGAAGTATGGGTTGGGAGCACATCTCCTCCTCTAACAGGCACCAACTTCCTTTTAAAAGGATCTTGCAGGACACGGAATTGAGGCTGAAAGTAGAAGGCTGAGGTTTTCCCTTCTGTCCATCAATGGAAAAATTTTTGAAATATACTGACCTAGAAAATCCAAGCTCGGGAGCAGCAGCTGGGTTTTCAGCAAATCTTTTGCTTCTTTTCCTATTGTCCATCTGGATTGATTGTAACACAGAGAAATCAAGCGTTCCCTCTGAGGTCAAGTAAAGTTTGGAAATAGCCATCATTTCTATGCAGTTTTGCCAGGGGTGGATGGTGCTGCTCCGTGCTTTGATAATGGTACTTGCCAGACATGTAGGACTCAGGCCTGCAAGGGGTGGAGCAGCTGATTTTTTCATTTGCAGAATCAAATCCCAAGTCCTCCTGGAGCAAATTGTGAAGCTATGCATGAATCAAATCAAGATGCTGACTGTGACTGCATCGTGGCACAATATCATGCTGATAGAATTTGAGGCTAAAAGCAGTGACATTCATGTCTAGTGATGTCTAATACACTGTGTGGTTGTGAAGTGACAAGTGAGTCCTGGAGGACAAAGATTCACCACTGCCCCCTCCCCAAAATGCCCCACCAATATTTTCTAGTCCACAAGCAAATTAAAGATGAGGCTTTGAAAATCACTGAAGGGAGCCTGAACTTGAGCTCTTAACAGCAGCACAGGTAGTTCCTGTTCTGCTGTTAAGCAGATGCTGTCAGGTTTTATTTACAGTCATGGCACCACGAGGTATTAATGATCCCCATGGATGCAGCCATCTTTTTTTCATAGATTTTTCAAACTTTCGCTTGTTCCTTAATTGGTGCACAGTAATACAAAAAAATTTAGTGTATTCCTACAGGGCAGTCATACTTCAGAGAAGAACTGGACTATTTGTGAATAGAATTAAGAACAAGCAGGAGAAACATTTTCTGTTGTCCCTGCTTCATCTCCAGTTTCAGCAACAAAGCTGACACATTGCTGTGTACTGATACCACTACCTGGGATTTGTCCAGACTGAAAACTTATTAGTGCTCATTTGAGGGAAGGGAGAGAGAGAGAACACAGCCTGTATAAATCAGATTAAAGTATTGACAACTCCTAGGCAGCGCTCATTCCAGGAACAAGCTCAATATCTGTTAATGCCACTGCTATGAAAGAAGTCTATCTGGAATGCATGCCACTTTGCAAATACCTGATGGGTCATGAGTTCCTGGGGCTTAGTTCCTAGAAGAGAAAACAGCTTTTCTGGAAAAGCCAAATACTCCATATGGAGATTATCTGAATGACTGAGAGACTGAGGTGAGACTTAACCTCACTTTGCCCGTAGTTGATAGTTCAGATCCATCTTGGGTTGGGGAACTGTAGAAATTGTTACAAAAGCAACCAACTACATGAAAAAAATCAGGGTCTTACCCCAGGCAAGGTACACAAAGAACTCCACTGCATGCTAGGATTAGCCTCAGCTGGCACATTCAGCAGGAAGGGTATGGTTAAATGCAAGCCCATAAGAACAAACTTCTCAGTGTGGTTGCTAGACATCAGAACCATAAAATATTAATAGTCAGTGTATGTTAAGTGTCCCCCTCTCTGTTTGATCCACAGATGACTTGCATCTGTCTCTGCTTTCACCCATGGAGCTCAGCTCAAGCTGTTGCCACTGCTGCTTTTTGCTTGGGCACCCTCAATGCACCGAGCAGCACAGCAGCTTTGCCTCTGGTATTTAGTCTGGACTTGGCAGATGGCATCAGCCTTGTGACTACCACCCTGGCATCTTGTATCAGCACCAAAGCCCTCTTCCCCCCCCCACCCCCCCCCTCCTTTTTTTCTTCGTTTGATACATCAGCTTATTTTTCCACAAAGCAGAAGCACTGGAAGCAAAGTAACATAACCAGAGCAGCCACAGATTGTAGAGTGGTAAAAGGGGAAGGGAAAGCTACAACCAAAGTGGAGAGATCTTCAATGGCTCTACCAGGATCACATCCCCTTTCCCCATTCCTTCTTCCGTCCTTCACAAACGCACACACAGACAAAGGCACACACAGGGAGTTAAGCAGTGGTGGATGGGGAAAGGAAATAAGTGTCAGGAAGATGGACTGGCTTGCGCTTGGTCTCTTCTCATCTCTTTGCATGTTTGCTGGTGTGTAAAGATAACTAGACCAAGGGACTTAGTGCTGACTGAGAAAATGTATACCTCTTAAAATAAAGATGAATCAAAAAAAATAAAAGCATAGGTAAAGGGTGATTCTGGAAGAGGAAAAAAAAAAAAGAAGGGGAGTGGGGGGAGGATATTGTTTTTTTGTTTCTGTACACATAAGAACTTGAGATTTCACTGGGACAGCAATTTTGTGAGCAAATTTGACAGCCTGAAAAAAGACAACAGGTGGGAAGTTTCTGCTGCTGAGATCACTCATGGTTTTGATCCTTGTCTGCCTAAATGATGGCACCTCAAAGGCCATCAGAGCTGGACAGGGTGAACTCAGCAGCAGAATCCCAACACACGGTGGACCCAGACAGAAAATACCATATTTCCCACTGTGAGCTCCCTCAATCACCCAAATCAGGACAGAGGCAGATGGATGTATTTGAGCAGCACTCTGGGCTGGTGCTGCTGTAGTTTTCCAGTTTTTGAATAAACTCTGTGCCCAAAAGAAACTTCTGTGGAGGGAACCCAAGCAAAGGTAGGGCAGCAGCTGGGAGAAAGGGAAACAATAGCCACCAGCTCCTCCATTGAGGCCACAGCATACTCAGATACTGGTCACTTCTCTTCCAGGGTAGGTAGAGAGATGCCAGGGTGTAGGGCAAATAACCCAAAAGAGTGGTACTCAGAGAAAATAGTGAGGAAGACTTTTATTTTGCTAGGCTTATCTGGATGGTAAACAGACAACCAGTGAATAAAGAGAGGCTCACCTTTTCCAGATGGTTGAGGTTCTCTGATAACTCCACAGGGGAGGGACCTCCAGCAAGGGAACCTTCCTCAGTGCTGGTCAGCCCTTAAATGGGGTCTGGGAGAGGTGGAGCCAGAAACCATCCCTTCCAGTCACACAGGTACATTGCCTTCACCTGTGCTCCTGCGGCTGACTCAGTGCTCACCTCGTGTGATCAATCAGTGGTTCAGGCCGTGACTCAACAGTTTCCATACACAGGGTCACCCGTGGGCTGCTGGGCTCCTGGCCTCCATGCATGGCACGGAGCCTTGCACAAGACCATAGGCAGGTGCAAGCATGGAGTGACATTCAAATTTGGCTTTGTCTTCTGTGTTGAAAACTTTGCTTTTAGAACATGCTGGAAACGATTTTTCCTATGGCACTCTCTATCCTCCAGGGCATCCTTTCCTCCTTCTCATTGCTAGTTTCTACACAAATGCAGGATCTTTGGTGCTTAGTCACTCTACCATTCCTGCTGTTTATTTTCTCCAACGGGCGTAATCCTCCACTCGGGAGGCCTTTGCGAGTTGCTGCGAAAGAGCCCTGGGCCGTTGACATCCCATTTCCAGGGGGCAATTAACAGCAGCAGTCAAACTTCCATGTAACAAAGATTGCATGGTTATTCAGCCGTAAAGCGAAGGAAGAAAAACAGATATGCATTGTGTGTGTTTATTTGCACATCACGCAAAGATGTGCAAATTGCTGTCGTAGGCGAGCCTTCCCATAAGGTAAAATAGGTTGCTACGTAGCACTTTGCAGCTGACTCTGATGAGGGCTTTTTCATCTCTGTGCCTCAGTTTCTCCACAGAAATCAAAGGGCTGTAGGCCTTCCCACCTAGCTTAAGTGCTTGCCGGGCCAGATGGTTGCTCATGTCCTTATGCATGGTCAGGATGAAGGGATTGTGAGTCATAGGGTGACATAGGCAGGGAAGTGTTTCACAGGGTTATGGCTTGTGTTTTCCCCCTCTCTTGGATGAGATCAAATGTTTGTCTGGGAGGAAGACACAGAGAAACAACATTAGTGACAAGGGCTGGCACTGGAGTCAGCCCGTCACCACAATGACCTGAAGGATCAAAAAAAACCCATCAACAGACAGAGCTAAAGCTGGTTAGGAAGAAAAAGTCCCTTCAACAGCAGGGAACTGCTTCCTGAATGTCGACGCTGGCTCAGAGGCCACTTTTGAGAGATTATGAATTCCTCTGTCCTCTGAGGCCAATGCATTAGCAGCATGAAACCCAAGGACCAAAGAGGATTTCCAGCTCATCAGCATGGCAGCTTCAGCCCACTGGGAAACCCAGCGCTCAGCACCTACCTGGAGGTGTTCTGGTAGCATCCATCCCTAAAATGCTCCCCCTGCCATGAAGTGTAATTATAGAACTCCTTAACTACATAAACTTCATTCTAAATCAATTAATTATCTCAGCAAGAATATGCATATGATTTTGAAATCTCCCTTTAATTAACACTAAGTCCGTTAGGAAGTGGTAAATCTGGGCCATCACTAAGAGGTAACAGTCTCTCACCTGACATGCTTCTGCAGCCCTGGCAGCATCCCTGCCGTGCCCCAGCTCCTTTCTGAATTCTCTGCCTGGTTCATGTAGAAGGCCATAACCCTCCCTTCACAACAAGGTTTCCGTGCTGTTGTACTGTTGGGGAGTCTCTTGAGAAGTGCGAGAGTCAAAAATCAACTCCTGTTTTCACTAGTGTAAATCCATTAACTTTCCCCACACACTACTCTTGCATTTCTTCCTGCTTTCATCTCCAGCAGCACTCCATTTCCGACAGCCCTGCCTTCAAATCCACACGATCCTCTTATCCCTGTCTTATCGCTTCCTGATGGAGCCCTCAGTACTTTTATCGACAGGCACTGCACTTGTCCTTTGTGCAAAGGTGTGAGGAGAAATCGCTGGGGAGAGTGATACCCGCCAGTGGAACCATCGTGCACTTATTAGCGACAGTTCTGAGCTTCCCTGCCAGAATTTCTTGTGTGCATTGGAGCATATTGAGGGAAAGAGCATCTCAACAGTGTGTCGGTTTGCCCCGTACTTAGTATCTGGCATTTCCAAGCATATCAGGAAACCTACTGACCGCTCCTGCTGGGAAAACGATGTGAAACTGTGGTGTGTGGTGGGTACTTGTCAGTACAGGGAGAAACTAGGATGTGCTCCTATGAGATTCTCCACTGTGTTTCTTTCTCCAATCTCCTGAGTCCCCTCCCTTCTCAAGACCTCAGTATGCAATGGTCACTTAGGAGAGACCTAAAATGGTCCTCATGTCTGGACATTTTCTTCTCCCCTCCCAGAAGCTCATCTCCTATTGATGAAACTAATAAGATTTATCTGTCTTGTAAGTGACTTCACTGCCTGCCTTGTATTTATGCAGTGTGCATACATTTGCTTGCTGATCCAGAAACAAGCTGCTCTAGCTGAAGATGTTATCTGGGCAGACTAAGATGTTAAATCCTAAGATACAGATTTGTAAGACTCTGAGGAAACAGCATCTAATGTTCTGCCTTTTCAATGCTCTCAGGCAGAGCTGCAGCTCGGGAGGGGTCTCAGTCAGCACAAGATCCATGACATCCCAGCACACTGTCACCATGCAGAATTCCTTTGCAAAACAGTTCCCCATTTTTTGACAGGAAGCTAGGACATCACTAGAAGCATCCTGGATGAAGCCTCTCTGGTCAAGCAGCTCCTATGTTCTTAAGCTTATTATGGCAGTGTTGTGACACAGTAAAATCACAGAATATCCCAAGTTGGAAGGGACCCACAAGGACCATCAAGTCCAGTTTCTGACTCCATGTAGGACCACCCAAAAATCAAATCCTATGTCTGAGAGCATTGTCCATACGCTTCTTAAACTCCAGAAGGCTTCATGAAGATCCTATGGGACATATTCTTAGTGTTACTGTGTCCAGACGTGAATCCCAGTAGCTACGGAAACATCTGATGACATGCCAGATATTCTCAGCTCATCTTGACTGGGTGAGTGCAGTGTATTTCTCAGGATCAGCCTCTAATAGGCTTTTAAAACCCCATTATTTTCTCTCAGTCTCATGTTAGACAAGTGAGAACTGGTTCTATGACTGTTCCATGTCACCAAAATAACCAGTGCATCTGAGAACACAATTAGAAAATTGAAATAAATTTGACTTGACTCGGGAGAGAAGTGGAAATACCCAAATACCCAAGGGACCTGTGATTATACGCTTTCTCTTTGTTTTGTTTGTTTGTTTCTGTTAGTATCTACATTCCAGGTCCTTTTAGGTTTGGGATTTCATGGCAATTAGTGCATTCCTAGATAGTTAAAGCTGCTCAGCATCTGGCTAAATGCCTTCTGAATGATGCACCATCCATTGCATTTGCTCTGTTCAAGTCACAGCTCTGACCCAAAAAAAGGGGACAAGAAATTCCCTCTAGGAGCTAAGGACAGGAAAGCTCCATGCTTGGTGTTGCCTCATCCTGAAGAGCAGTGCTGTCTTTGCAGATTTCAAATTGAAATCCTAAAGGGGGAAGATGGGGTCTGTCCCCATCAACATTCAAGTTGTGTCCCTCACCTACTCATGCACAATGACTAGCCTCAAAACTGCTTGCAGAGGAATCTAGATAGAACAAAGACCTGGACTTCTTCCTAAATCGAAGGAAAAAGATGTGTACAGTTGTGCTTGTGCTCGTCTGCTTGGGCTGCTATTGCAGGACATGCCTGATTTTTTTAATAAAAACAACAACAGTTCCTTCTCTTCATAGAGTAGAGAGCAAGCTGCTGTGAAAGTAGAAAAAAAAAAGGCTGTTTATCTGCTCAGAGGCAGACCACGATCCTCACAGGAAGAGAAGAAATGGAAGTTCAGTCCCTGCTTGGGGATAAAGCAATAGCACAGAGACTCCCTGAGAGCAGAGTGCCATGCTTTTTCCTGCAGCCCAAGGCAGCAGAGATACCATGGCACAGCACTTCAGAAATTATTTCTGATCTCCTTTGAGAAGATCGTTCTAATCAATACATGGATTATTTCTGGATGCTCAGAGGATGCATAAACCCCCACCCACTGAGTCCTGCTTCCCAGCAGCAGCATCTTTTTTATTGGCACATTTGCAACTGCCCAGAAAGAAAGAAAAAAAAAAAAAAACCAAAGAAAATATGACGGAGCTCCCTCCAGTCCCCATCTGTGTCTGCCCACAAGCTTCGTCAACTGAGTTATGGTAATTACATCACTTGAGATTTATTTAATATCTCCATCTAGGAAAAAGAACCAGGAAGTCTGGCTGTGACAAGCAATCAGAGGGTACTCAGCTGATGAGCAGCTCCCCTTCACTGAGAGAGCAGTAGGAACCTTCAATGGATTGGATTTAAGTAATGGTGTGCCAAAGGGTTGGGGCCCACACCACGGCAATCAGAGCTCCTCTGCACCATTAAGGAGCTGTAAGTGGAGCAGGAAGCGCAGTGCAGCTATTGACCGAGTAGGTGGGCATGAAAATGGGTTTAGGTAACTGTTTGCTTTCTGAGAGCTGGAAAACACAGAGGAATGTTTCTCTGGCAGCTTTCAGGCTCTCTGATCCCGGCTGTCCCCATCAACATTTATGATGTTTATCCCTCACATACTCATGCACAATGACTGGTATGCTGTGTTCAAGCTGTTAGGCTGCAGTCCACACAGTTTTCCTGCTTGCATTTACCTCTTGCAGTCTCTGCCATTTTTTTTAATCTCTTACTTCACAACATTAAAAAAAACAATAAATTGTTATATGATTCAATGTCAAAATTCCACATAAGCAAATCAAATATCACTGCTTGCTCCAGCTACCTTCTTCCTTCCTTTCTGCACCCCACTGCACTGAGTTATAACTTGTACGGAGAAGTAAGCAGAAGCACATGGACAGAAATATTTCTTTCCTCTTTGTTGAGATGGCAGAAGACCAGAGTTGGGATATCTGCTGTGAGATCAGTCTGCAACCTGATGTTAGGAACCATCCTGACACAGGATCTGTTGCAAACCTGCATACAGGGCTGTACTGAGATCACCAGGTCTCTGTAGGGGCTACCGCTTAACAGCCCATGGTGTGAATAGCAGCAGACGTGGTGCTGAGGCCCAGTCTGGATGGGTGCTTTGTAGTGCATGTCTTCTTTATCAAGCTCTCAGCCCTCTGCAGCTTACAGGGTGAAAATACATTATGGATTATTAATGCTATTGCTGCTATTAAGAATAAATAAGGGTTATAGAGAGAGCATCATGCCAGAATCCCGGCCTTATTTGAAGTGAAGAGGAAAAGCATGGGAACGGTCCCACTGAAGGGAAGATCTGTCAATAGCACAGAGAGCTAAAGGTTTGCAAAAGCTGGGCTGGACCATGCTACTTCATGCTCTGTAATGCTCTGAACCAGAGGGCCACATTCACACCACTGGTCCCTACCCACTCACTCCTCTTCAGTAATTTACAGAGAACAATTTCTTATTCCCAGACCTTGCAGAGCTCAGGATATCCCTGTCAGTAGCTGATATGTGAACACAGAGGAGATGTTGCCCATTATTTACTCCACATTGCTTCCCATGAAAGGGGAGCTTCCCAAAGTTAGGCAGCCTGCACTGACTCCCTAACAACATCCTGCTTTCACTAGGATACCACCAACATGGCTTGGGCCAGCTTTTTCTGGGACCTCAATCCATATCAAGGGACCTGAATGCAGCATCCAAGTGTGAAAACATTGGCCGCTGTCCCATTTACTGAAAGAGGAATAATAGTACCATCTCACCTCTGGGAAGCATATGGAGCACTTCCGATTTATTATTTGTTTTATTTATTTTGTCACATTTATCAGCCATTCAACTCCCTGGGCACACAGCCCATACATTAAAACCCAGAGTATAATATAAAGATCTCCTCTATCGTGAGCACATCCTTTCTGAAAAACCAGGCATGGCCAGGAGGGAAGGATGAAGGATGCATTACACATGCAAAAGATGACAACAATATATTTTTCTCCAATTCTGTTATTGATGGAACCATTCTGAAAATGTTGGTGACATCAAAATAATAGGATGAGGACAATAAAAAGCAAGGGGGTGGAAAGCCATGCTGGAGGCTGGGCATCTAGACAGCCTCTAGTCAGGCTGTCTCATGCTCAGGAAGTCCCTAAAATGCTCTTTCCATTATTATTTCTCTAATGACCTCATTAGACGCATGAAATTCTGAGAAGCCTTAAATGTGTTGTAGAGATCCACAATGGCAAATCTGCCCAGCTTTTCTGAGAAACAGCAAGCTGCGATGATGAATGCTTTAACATTGCAGCATCTCGATGTGTAATGTATTTGCTGGAAATTAATTGCATGCGCTGGTTTCAATTTTCTGTAGCAAATAATCAGTTTTGCTCCCTTTTTAATTAGGTAGCAACATAGATTCCTCCTCTGCTGATCATGGCACGGCGGTTTACACATCACATCTTATTCTAAGAAAGACCATTTCAAATCATTGTCCTGGCACAACTTTTGGGTGGCATTAGATTCTCTGTCAGCTCTAACTCCTGACTACTGATGAAGACCCCATGCACCCACCAGCTAGAAACCCAACCTGGGTTTTAGTGGATGTTATACACATGTCACGTGGGAGCTCGAAGAAACTCTGCAGAGAAATGAAATTGAGGATCCTGAAATTTCAATGCTGTTGATATGACGTCAGGCCCAGGCCCCACTCTGTTTCACTAAAAAGTTTGTCCCATCTGGCAGATATTCACTGACCCTTGAGCTGAAACACTGCACTGACATTAGCAGAACTTCATAAACTAGAAGCCTCCACATCATCTGGGCCATTAATGGGTTCGGCCCACATCAAACCAGCACCTTTTCCAACTGGAACAGCTGCAGCAGCAGGACAAAGCTCCAGTGGAGAACTCATTTTCCCCCTGTGTTTAGCAGCTGAATTGGGACACAGGGCAGGACCAAGTGGGGAAAGCCACCTCTGCTGACATTTGCAGGGGAAAGCTTAATGGACTGCAGCATCTGCTACTTAAAATTTTCAAAAAGGCTGAAGAGAGTAAGAAACCATGAGCTTTGGCTGCTATTGGTTACTCTCAGCAATAATTTCTATCTTAATTAATTCTAATTAAGCGATAGTGTTCAGTCATATTTACCCTTTATTGGGCTACAAGGAACCCATATTTCTACTGAAATATGCACTACTGAAACCAAACAAATCTATCAGCGAGCGAACGCTGCTGGGGTGAGATGAAAAACATTGATTATCATCGCTATTAAACCATGAAATCCTCTGCAACTAATTAATCTGCCAGGGAAAAAGTTTGTTAGAGAGATTCCTGCTTCCTGCCGGCAACCTGACAAGCAGAAATCATCAAACACTCCACGGCTGCCACCTGCCCCTGAAAGTTTCCCCGTTCCGTAGCTCCCTGCAGCAGGCGGCGGGGAGGTGAAAAGCAGCCCGAAAACATGCCGGAGAGCTGAGGTTCGGCTCTCATCAGCTCTGCCCTGCCTCGCTGCCTTCCGGCTCCTCCGCGCCGCCGTGCCCGCCTCCCTGCACGCCCGCCCTTTCCGCAGGGCTCGCTGCGGGGTCCCGGGCGTGCCCGGCCTCGGGGGCGCGCAGCGCTGTGCCGCCGTGCCCGCGCCTCTCGTCGCGCCCGCGCTCGGCGGAGCTGTCCGCGGCTCGTGGTGCTGAAGCCGCAGCGGCCGCCCAGCCCCTTCCTCCGCCCCCCTCCCTTCTTCCCCGGCGTGGGCTCTTGCAGGCAGCCGGCAGCCTGGGGCATCAAAGGTTGGGGAGGGCCCCATTCCTCCCTTTGATTCTCCCCCCCCACCCCACCCCGCCTTTTTGCTTCTTCTGCCTTTTTTTTTTTTTTTTTTTTTTTTTAAAGCCGGGGGAGGGAGGAGAGCGCAGCCACGTTACACCCCTCCCTTCCTGCAAATCCCCGCTTGCACTGCAAACAATCTGCCATCCCCATTGCATCCAAGGGAGATAGCAACAGCAACATCATCACTGCAAGCCGGATGGGAGCACAGAGAGGAGGCTGCTGAGGGAGAAAGGCACACACGCACGCACCAGCTCGATGTTGCCAAAGCGGCAGGAGCCGCACGAAAAATAAGCCATGCTGCTCGGTGTGTCTGGCGCATTGTGCTCTATCAGAGCCTTTTAGGAGGAAGAAGAGAATTATCCACTCCGATTTTTTTTTTTTCCTGCCAGCGAGAGTGCGACAGACTTGCGATGGTTGAATGTCAATGCCTATGAGAGAGAACAACAGTGAGAGGAGGAGGACAGAAGGGGAGGAAAATGAAGGTGGGGATGGTGGTGAAGAGAAAGAAGCACCCTCATCCAATGCATCAAAAGGAGGTCCCTGCAATTGCTGATAGAGCCCTGGCCGCCTCACCATCCACAATGGTCTGTACAAGCTGCCAATGCGTTTGATGACGTTCCTGTTTTGTGAAAGGAGGAAAGGAAACGTGACCATGTAAGATCCACGTTTCTCCGGTCAATTACATGCGAAGAATAGGTCTGATTTCGACGGGTTTTTTTTTGGTCCAGGATGATAACTGCCTAGGGAATAATACAGCCGCCTTCCCTCATCAGTTTCGCTCCGATTTTCATTTTATTTTTTTGGTGTGGTCCAGACAGCTGCTGGAATAGAGAAGGTCAGAATATATAAATATATTTAAAATATATATATGATATATATGATATATATTATATATATATATTTATCTCAGTACATCTGGGATTAAACTCATTGAATGCTAATTATTTCTTTCAGGACTTTTAATATTTACAGTGAAATCTTTTAAAGGCAACAGTACATTCTGACGCCACCTGGGAGTACAGTGTTGGAGACGTAGGGTGTTTTCCCATAAACAGTGTGAAGGTCTTTTTGTTAAAGAGGCAATTTTGATAATAACAGCAGCTACTCATTTTGCATTTTGATAGCCAGACCGGCTGCTATTTTGTTCGGGTACACCCCAGGTCTCGTGCGACTGAGTTTTATTTTTTAATTGAAAAAAAAAAAAAAAAAAAAAAAAAAAGAAGAAGAAGAAAAAAAAAAAAGGAAAATTACTTGAGATGCCAAATACTGTCGAGAGAACCGTAATCTCCCTCTTCCCCGCACCCACTGGAGACGCGGACCCTTCTTTTTTACAGGCTTAGAGCTGCCGGAGCCGAGCTGGGCTCCCTCCGGAGCGCCGCACAGCGCCGTGCCCGCGCCCCCGGACCCCGCGGCGTGGCAGATTTCTTCCCTCCTCCCGCCGATTTGCAAACAAACTTGTGGAATCCGCCCCGTCCGAGGGGGAGGGGGAGAAAAATCCCCCCGAGGAGCAGAGTGGGTTTCTTGTTTTTTTATATTACCGCAAGATTTCAGCGGGCTGCCGGGGATCTCCCCCCTCTCGCCCTCTTTTGTCGTTTCCCGGCCGGCGAGCGCAGCCCCCCCGCAGCACTGAGGCCTCAGCAGATCCCCCCGACCGCGGGGCTCCCGGCTCCTGCCCTTTCTTTCCCACCCCATCCCCGCCTGTCAAGGAAAGGCACATGTTAATACCACCCGGCGCGGTCATTTTCTGCTACTGCTGCTGCGGGCTCCTCCGTCCGAGACAGATGTTGCGAAACCAAGGCCTCCTCAAGTGCCGCTGCCGCATGCTCTTCAATGACCTGAAGGTCTTCCTGCTGCGGAGACCCCCCGCGCCGCCGCCGCCCTCGCCGCCGCCGCCGCTCCCCATGCCCGGCGGCGCAGAGGCGGGGGCCGGCGGCGCCGCTCCGCTCGGGGGGCGCGGGCCCGGCTGGCGGGCGGCGGCGGCGGGCGGCGGAGCGGGCAGCCCGGGAGCCGAGGAGTGGGGCAGCCCCGCCGGGGAACCGCCCGCCTCCCTGCCCAGCAGCACCTCCTCGGATGACTTCGGCAAGGGCAAGGCCGAGGACCGCTACTCGCTGGGGAGCAGCGTCGACAGCGGCATCCGCACCCCGCTCTGCAGGATCTGCTTCCAGGGTCCCGAGCAGGTGAGGCCGTGCGCGGCGGTGGGCGGAGGGGTTGGATGTTGGCTCGTCCGGGGGGAGAGGAGGTGGGCATGCTCTCCTTCCTAACCAGAACGGCCCCAGGTGAAGAGGAGATGGGCATGCTCGCCCCTAACTAGAACAGCCCCAGCTCAGTGGATGCTCTCCTCTAACCAGAATGGCCCCAGCCCAGGTGCTGGGCAGGTGTCGGGTACAGATGTTGCTCAGCTGCAGCTGTGGTTCTTCATGAAAATGTTGGGGCCGTGCCCCTCTGCAGCCCAGGAGCCTTGCCTCTAGGTGCCCATCCCCGGGATCACAGCCACGCAGGTGTGGCACAGCAGGAACTCGCAGTCAGAGTGCATGTCAGCGTGGGGCTCTCTGTCCCCGAGTGGTTACTCGGTTGTGATGATGCCAAGAAAGATGCAAAGGATGGGGACTCGGTTGTGATGATTGCGGAAGGATGTGTTTAATGTGCTGTTGGCTTTTAAGAATACAACTCGGGTCTGTATGAACACGTGGTAGGAGGCAACCCCACCTCATCAGCTGTGCCCAAAGCAAGAGCTCTGCAGCTTTACCAGAGCTTCTGTGCTCCCATTGCTCTTGCTGGAGGGAAAAAAAAAAAACAACCAAAAACTGCTGGCTCCAATTGTACCTGCTAAAGCTGCAGCCTTGAAATGCTCCATGGTACAGACTGAGGTTGGGCCAATGAAGTTTCTTTCCATCAGATGAGAGAACGAAACAAATGCAACCCCACTATAACATAAGATGCCACCCTTGGGGCATTATTCTCCCTATTTAATGACCATTACAAGCAATTCACATGTTTTCAGGCTGGCAGCTTCCATGAAATAACACGCACAGAAACATTTGCACTTATGTGACACAAATGCGGGAGCAGGGAAGGCTGCAGATCTCTGCTTGTGTGATCAAATCCAGATACACAGGTAACCTTTATTCTCCGGGGTAGCTCTGTGACAGTAAGGGATCCTTGTTCAAGCATGAGTCAAGGTTCAACTTAGCTGATACCCGCTGCTATTTCAGGCACACCCTGTGACACACAGGGCCTGCATTAAAATCCTAAGCAAACCAGGTTTTCCTCCATGTCTTCCTTCCCCTTCATGGACCCGTGTGCTCTGTCAAGGGAAAGCCAGTGCTCATCTGAGTGGCCACATCAGGCACGCAACCTGGCAGTCCCAGGGGGTGACGCACGGTGCTGGGCAGTGACCGTGCCTAGCACTGTGTCAGTGCTGGTGGGTAACGAAGGGGGCAATGAGCTTGCATTCATCTTCAGGAGAAGCAGGGCCTGCCAACAAGTCATCTGAATGCCCCCAGGTCCTCCGCATCAGAGCTAGGTGCTCAGTAGACTGTAGCTTTCTCTAACGCTTCTGCAACTGATTGATAGCCATGAGATGCAGTTCTCACCATAGGATTTTAGGTGAAGGTTGGGGAAATCATTCTTTTTTGGAGATGCTTTATGTCTTCCTCACTTGACTGTCTCCTCCTTGTCTCTTCTAAAAGTTGGAAGCAGTGCAACTCCCTGCCTGGGAATTTGCATTATTCCACATTTCTAGTACTCTTCTCTGGCTTACAATTCTGCCTGTGTACACGAGGAGTAGCGCATGCATGATTGGCATTTGTGTGTGAGCAAATAGAGCCTAAGCAGAATTAAAACAGAGGTAACCTGCTTCCTTGGCAAACATCACTGTTAGAAAATAATTGGATGCTAATTTTCACGCTTAAAGCCTGTGTAGGTTGCATTGTAAAAGTGGGACTGTTTGCTGACCATCTGCCAGCCTACCTGAGTGAGAAGCCAAGTGGATGTGACTGGCATTTAATGGAGTTTCTCTTTTTCTCTTCTCACAGTTTCTGACCAATATAATAAGACACTTACAGCTGGATTCTGCCAGTTGCCCTTCAGTAGTACCTTATTCTGCAACCTTATTCTGCAAATAATTTCTTTTTCACCAGCATGTCTTGAAAGCCTTAGCCCAGCTAAGCCTTAGCAGCAGCTGGTGAGTACAAGTCAATATATAGGCCCAAGTCAGGAGTTTTAAGGCATGCTCATATCCTGACACAGCTTTCTACAAGTACGGTTCAGAATGACTGAGAACTGAATTAATGCACTGATGTCAAGACCTGCAGTTTGGTTTGTTTGGCCCTTACATCCATAAAACTCCAATGGTGCTAAATCACAGAGTGGCTTAGGTTGGAGGCAACCTTAAAGATCATCTAGTACCAGCCACCTGCCTTGGGCAGGGTTGCCAACTGCTAAATAGGCTGCCTGAATTTTACATTCTTACTCATTGAGGTGACTGTTACTGACTTAGCATTTATTTCCCATTTGTTTTCCAGCTGAACAGCTGAGCAAAGTCTCTTCTTCAGACCCTTGCAGCTATAGATGCCATAAATGCACGTTATTCTGTACCACCCTTGCCAAGTTCATCATGAAAATGTATCCGATTGGAAAGAAAATGCAATTGCAAGTTCTTTACTGTGCAGATTAATAACAATGGCAGAAATAAATTGTGTTTTATTTACCTGTCAGTAACATCTGAAACTGCTGCAGCTGTGGGCAAATTTGCAGGGCTGCATCATAGTACCAAGAACAAAAGCCTTCATTATAAATTGACTGTTAGGCGCTCTAAGCTCATTTACCCAGATAAAATGACACTGAGTCTCCAAAAGACGTTTTAATCCTGTTTTGATTTTTTTATATATATACCACAGCCAAAAAGGTTTCTTACTAATCTGGCTTCGCAAGTGGGTTTTATTTAATATCTAATGCAATGCAAAATCTGTAGGGATTTTCACTTTAAATTTACGACTGCCCACTAAGCATAATACTGCGGGCTACTGAATTGCTTCTATCTTAAGCTCCTCATGTTTTGTTTGTGGCTCTTAGGAGTAAACTGATTCTTTCATTTAGAAATGTGCTGAGCACTGTAGGAAGGAGTAAAGCTCATTATTGTAGGACTGCTCCAAACCTCGTATGTTACTCGGGGAAAAACAGTAATGCAGATGAGAACAAGGGGACCTGAGTGCCCAGGTGAGCACAGCACCTCCCAGTTTGAGGGCATGGAGAGAGCCCTGCTTGGGTCTGGCAGTGGGAAGAGGCAATTGTTTTTACTGAAGATGGACTTAACATCACGAAGGTCAGTGGGCTGGGCTCTGCATTTGGTGATGGTGTTGCCTTTCTGGGACTTACTTGTCATTTTCAAAGGTTTTTCTGAGTAAACGTCCTGCACCATCATGTCAGCTAGTTCTGGAACCATGGACTGAAAGGCAAAGTTCTAGGGAGAAAGTGAGAAAGAAAGATGCTGGAGTATTTTCTCCTGTTTTAGTTAATGCTCCATGTTTGCAGAATTTTGTCTGCTTTTCTGGATCTTTGACAATGTTCTACAAGAGAAGGAAGCTAAGACAAGCTCTGCTTTCACATATGTTTCATAGTGCTTGGTATGGATCCAAGTCGAAGGCAAGTCATGGAGAGTAGCAGGAAAATACATGGATGAGAAGTCCCTCTGCATCCACAGATACAGTGTTTGCTCATGTCACAAAGAGTTAGCAGTACGGTAGCATTTTGGATTTCTGAGCTGTGCTGAGAATAAATAGAAAAACATTCTTAGATGATACTGAGATCATTCGAAAATCAGTGTCTCAAGGACTGCTTGTAAGATTCTCAGTCAGAGTATGCATACTTCTTTTCTTACCTGTCAGTTTCTGTCTGTGTTTCTCTATTTCTCTGTTCTGAGGAAGAATACTGTAAAGGTGGAGATCTGACTAGTCAGTGTGGATAGGACTGGTTGGCTAAGGAGGATCAGAGGGAATAGACTGTGATTCTTTCACCACCAGGCTGCTTGTTTGGACATAGCTCAGCACTCAGGGGAAATGTTTGGAAACAGACTATTCTTCCCACCAAAGTCCCTTCCAGACTTTAAGAAGACCAGCTCATTAACATGTGAACATAGAGACCATTAAGGAAATTGGAAGGAAAGGCAACTTACAATGGATAGTAAGACATGCATTTCTATGCAATATGTCATTGGGCAGTAGAGCTCCTTGCTGCAGGACATTAGCAAGCTAAAGGGCTTAACTTAATTAAATAATGGTTGTAAAACCACATGGACACCAAATCGTGTCTGCAGTCATCAGAATTAATCAACAATAATGCATCTGAAAGTACTATTCTTTAGGTCTCTGATTTTGAGATCAGGAAAACTGAAGAGGAACAGACCAAGGGGCTGGTCTATAGCCTCAGGGCTCACTGCTACTTGCACACTGACAGCTAGATCTGCCTCTCTAATGCATGTCTAGATTTCATGCACCTGTATGTAATGTAATGCAGGCACCTGCCATGGTCAGGACTTGTCTAGAGCTAAGATGGCCCTAAATGTGTAGAGACTCCCTTACACCAGGACTGCCCCACCTGGCGATTTCTGTCTCATCCTTACTCCTCAGTCTGGATGAGCATACCATTCTTGATGGTCCCATATAGTACCAATGCACTCCGAGTACCATTGAATTGCTGGTTCTTAGCATGTGCCACTTGAAATAACAGGTGAGAATCTCAAACCTGCTCCTGTTACAAGTACAGTCATGCCCAAAAACTATCATTAGCCTACTGCTTGGAAACATCTTTAGAGAAGTCGCAAACTAAGTCAGGAAATACCACCACTCGGCAGACTGCTCTCCATAACATGGAGAAGTGCAGGAAATCACTGGGATGCTTGATTTCTGATTTACAGCATTGTAAGACAAAGCAGGATTAGGTACCTCCTTTCTAGAGTAAGATAAAGAGGAGAAGAGGTAGCTCATGGCTGAATTAGGGGCACAAGCGTGATAAGGAGCAACTATACAAGTAGCATTTTAAGCAAGTGGAAAGGTAGGGAAGCTCAGGAAAGGAGATGCAGGTGTTTGGTGAGATCTGTCTAAACTGGCTAGAACATCAGCACACTGTTTTCGAACATGTTGAATCACATAATGACAGTGCAGGCGTCCCATCCGAGTACTTTTCATAGGTGTGTTCCTGCATGATTCATTTACATGGTGTTAGAAGGAGAATTATTCATTGGAAAACAGCCAGTCCTGCTAAATCTGAAGTCTAAGAGATGCTGGGCTGCAGCTCATCAGATTTCAGTCTGTATACTGCAATTTATAACAGAAAGGAAAGGAAGAAGCTTCCTGTGACGTTCAATCCAACTCTCTGCTTTCCTCTCTTTGACTTTCAGCACTTCTATAGATAGCGTTTCTGTTTCACCTGTCCCTGGGTGAAGTCTGTACTGCGCAGGCAGAACTTTTTTTGCTTCTGCAAAGGCTTTGCTTGAGCTATCAACTGAATGGAGCCCAGGATGTCATCTATTTTAGATTTAGACTCTGTTGCCACAGAGCTGATTGGCAAAGCTCCCATTAACTTCAACAGCAAAAGGGTAGGCATCCAGTACCAGGGACTTGACCCTTGTATTTCAATAATGTTGTGCACACTGTGGGGTTTCTATAAATAATAGTGAAGGCCACTAATCCCATTGACTTTTAATTGCTCCAGGAGACAGGGCGTTCACCTTTTGTGCCTGCTGAAACTCTGATGCCTGACCCATTTATTTCAGTGCCACCAGCTAGCCCGAGGAGCAGTTTTTCTTTTCTTTTACTTTCCCCCATATAAAAGGCTTCCTAAAGGAACTTGTCTGTGTTTGTGTCACTGTTTCTTAAATATACATTTCAAGCCATGATTAACAGTGGCTGATGTCAGTTAGTGACAGAACAAGCAACGTAAAAGCATGTAGCTCCATTGTTTGCATCTGTAGAGTCACTGTTATTCCCACACAGGCAACACTTGCTCCTGGAAGGGCTCTGTTTGTACAAAACTGAACTGCTTTCAGGTTGTCTTTCAAGCAAATATTCATTCACAGCAAGGGCCTCCTCCTTGGTAACCTTTTTCCTGCACTGGTGTTTTTCCATTCAAGGATGGTCCAAAGATCAGAAATACGGTTGTGCCAGAATCTGCATGACTGATAGTGCCTGTGATGTTGCATTTCCTATTTGTCCATTGCACATGTGGATACAAGTCAGTGAAAGGTGACTGGTTGTGCAAAGCTTCCTACTTCATCTACATTCCCTGTGTCAGGGATTGGTCCAAGGCTTCTGGATGAAAGCTATCCTTGAATCCCCCCTGAGGAACTACAAGTGCTCAGTAGCCCCTCAGATGTTGCTTGCAAAAATCCACTACGAGGGGGAGGAATAAATCTGTTGTGGATTGTAGGGAAAGGCAACAGCAGATAACCAGTTTTAAGTTACCCCAAAACAGGATGGTAATCAAAAAACAATTAATGAAAGAGATTTGCTTTACCCATCCCATGGATCAGGGCTCACCAAATAATTCAAAAGGAGGGATTTCCGAGTAGAAATCCTTCCTTTGTGGCAGCCAGACTTTAAATGAGGTTTAGGGAGAATTGCTTTCACCTGTGTTACCAGGACTGTCTGAGTCCCTTCACCAGGTGCTCAATCATTGGTTCAGGCTGTGACTTAGCAATTCCCATGCAGGGAGCATGCTATTTTAGTATGTAGGGCTCATGACTTTAGAGTGAATTTTTATGCTAGAAACAGCAGCTGAAGTCCTACACCCAAAATCCTCCCTTAACTGGAGAGTGAGGACACAACAGCCTCCCACTAAAGAGATTCATAGATAGATTCATAGATACATTAGGTTGGAAAGGACCTACAAGATCATCTAGTCCAACCATCCTCACACCACCATCCCTACCAACCAAGCTACTAAATCAAATCCCTTAGCACCTCATCTAAACGCTTCTTGAACAGCACTAGGGACGGTGAAGAGGCATTTCAATATCCCCATCCAGTTACACCATAACTGCCAGGAGAGTATCAACTGTGGAGAGGGCTGATTTAATGATGTGGACTGGATTAAAATAATCTGACCTGAATAAAGGGTTATGTTTTTCTCACTCCTAGGTCTGGAGTAAAATAAAAAGATAGACTATAATCAGGATGGCCATCCAGTCCCTGTTATTAGTGGATTACTGCAGTAATGAAGCCATGTGAAGATGTTAGCTGCAAGATTGTATGATCATCATACAAAATAGCTTGTTAACTTTCTATCTTTCTCCTTTTGTTTTGTTAATAATGGTTACTCACCTAAAATGCATTGTTTGACGTTGAAAACTTTACTTATCTTCCCATGTCCTTTAACAACTGACCTTTATCCTTTTCTGCTTCATCAGTGGTTACAGTAGAACAGATTAGGTTTTTGGCAGTGAAGAGTGATGAGTGCTGCCTTCTCTCCAGTGAGGAAAAAAAGAGCAAGACCTGGCAGCTTATGTATGTAATAAATCTGGTGTCACCATGCCCCCTGTGAATAGTTGTAAAGCAGATGGTCTCCAATGACAAGATCCAGAAGATGAAGTTCTCACACATCATTTCTTCTGTCATAGTTTTAAACTCTTTGGTGGCTTTCTGTCATCTCCTTCTCTTCTTCTTTATCAGAGTCAACAAATACATCAAACTTTGGTCCTATCCATTCCATAGGACTCTAGTCTGCATAGGTTTTTCCTCTGGACCATGTTATCATCTTATCCAGACACCCTCTGTTTGTAGCTGAAACACTGGTAGTGCTTTGAAAGTTATCACCCACAACAGTCACATCTGTTTAACCTGCTTCTGTGGGTACGAATGAAGGAAAGTATGGTTTAGAATAGAAGAATAGTAACACAGAATGTGTCTCCCAGGTTGTTTTATTCTTCCCTGTGGAGGCCAAAGACTGACAAGGATGGATTGGTTGACGCTGTATTTACATTTGTCAGCTAAAGCACATATGTGTCACTGAGAAACACCTTTAAATAAGTTTGTAGTGCATTGAGCATTTGGGGGTGTCTGCCATCATCTGATGCAGGCACGCTGTAGCTACATCTCTGTGAAGCCTTTTCCTATGGCTACCATCATAACCTCTGCTACTATGTGTATTTACCTTCTGTTACTTAAACCATGCACTGATATGAACTGATCCTGTCCAAGCAGTAAGCAGCGCACAGGTCTCAAGAGATCAATTAGTCCACCCATCCAAAAAACCTAATGCAGGCTGATCTAACCAGTTCTTGAAGGTGAGCGTGGTTGAAGACTCCACTTGTCCCTAGACACCCTGTTACAGGACTTCATGATACTTCTTCCCTCTTGTTAGCAAGTTTTATTAATGTCTGACCTGAATCTTTCCTGCTGCAGCCCATTTCTTCTTGCCCTGCCCATTAGGAGTACAGCAAATTATTTTTGCCTTTTTCTTCTTCTTTTTCTTTTTTTTCCCAAGTAGTAAGTAATTGAGAGCCTTATCCAGTAACTGAATGTAAATATAGCAAAAATTGATCCTCTGAGGACTTTAAAGTTGAAGCGATACCTAAAGTCATGACACTTATTGCTATTTTGTAATCCAAACAATTCTTTTGACATAATTTCTAGAACTCTAATCATCCTTCAGTGTTCTCCTCTGGATTTTCACCAGATGGTCCATATTCTGCTTTAAAAGCAATGCCTAAAGTAGAAGCAATTATCCAGTTGAGTCTTTGTTAATGCTGAGCAGTGCAGAAAGATTTTGGGAACTCTTCAGGAGATAACAGATGCCAGCCATTTCAAAGTGATGTTTGCCCTCTCTTTTCATTTATTTATTTATTTATTTTTGGAGCAGCAAAAGGTTATTAATTTTCTTCAACTTACGGTCCCATATAATCTCTGTGACCTTCAGAACCGGTTTCTAGTTAGTCCTCCTCCATCCTAGATCTGTCCAGTTGAAATTATTGCCTTGGTGGGGAAGCTGTACTTGGCCCTATTTAGTTGCATCTTATTTATTTATTTTTTTTCTAACCAGTCTTCCTCTTTCAGACAACCCTGCAGATGTAGTAAGCATTCCCTCTGTTGAATCTTGATTTAAATCTTGATGATTTAAGTTATTCTGCTTTTTTACTTTGAGAGAGCTGAGAGAAAAGCTCTGGAAGTGTAGCTTTAAGGTTGTCTCAGATGAGACTTAGAGCTAGGACTGTCCCTTCTCACATATAACCACATACAGGAATGGAGAAGACATCCCCATCATTTCATTGCAGTTATCTGCACTCTGCTCCCAACTAAAGATACTCTTAACAAGGTTGAATGGAACCTTTCTTCACAGATGCAGGCCCCCAGGATCTACCTTACCCAAAACACTGCCCTAGCCTCCCCTTTTTCTCCTGCTTCTCTGATCTCTGACATTAATGTGGTAACTCATGTTTCCTCCACATTCCCCCCTGATGGAGTCCTTTCTCTTTGTCCTTCCCATCTTTCCCCAGCTTGGATACTTCCTCCAGTATGGCCCTTAAGGCCAGCTCTGCAGTATTCATTTGTTTCAGTCCAATCCCAGATCTCCTTGTGTTTCCCAGACTTAACTGAATGTTAAGTAAAAGTAGCTCAGACTTCTTGTATCCAGCATTTTCCTCCATGTTCATCTTCTTTCTGCCTTTCTCTTGTGCCAGCACTGCCACTCAGGGCATTAACCCCACCCTTAGCTTGAGCTTCTTTCTGCTCATATTCCAGCTACGTATTGAGGTCATGCCCAGATTGTTGCTTTCTTTCAAGTCACACAAACACTCGCTCAGATCCTTGTCTCTTGCTTTCATTTCCGTGATCTTTTTTTTTTCTCCAAACTTCCTGGCACAGACATTGCCTTACTTCAGTTGCATCAAAATGAAAATGTGAAGAACATTTGCTTTGATGAACACATTAAGAACAGGTTGCCCAGAGAACTTCCTTCCATGTGCATCTCCCCTCCCATCAGTGTTCCCTGTCATTACCCAGGTGGACCCTGTCTGCTTTAGTTCCCAGTCTTTGGGATGGCTAAGAAAGCCTTGTGGAAGGATCTGGTGAAGATACAGTATACAGCATTGGCACGCAGAGAGCCTGCTGACACTTCACCCACATCACATCAGCATCTACCCTGGTAATTTCATGTGGGCGGTGAACTAAAGCTCAGAGGATTATTTGTATTTTCCACAAGTACAGGGCCATGAGCTAAACCCACCCCTCCAAAGACCCCAGCACTTCTGGTTGTGTCAGGTCTTCTCAGTCTGTCTGGTATCTTGCGTGACCTTGCTCTGTCTGGGAAATTAAGCACTTTCCCTCTCCTTTTCTCCTTGTTAAGTGCACTAGGACTTGTCAGGATTAAAGGTACTGGGAAAGTACAAGCTGATTATTATCCCATTCCAAGTGATATTAAAAGAACATTAAGACGGATCAGATGAGCATTCAAGAAAAGTAGGTAATAATAAAGTATTATATCAGCAAAGAAATAGCAGTTAAGTAATTAGAGAGAGGGTTTGCACAAGAGGAAGAAGTAAAGTTATAGGTGCTCCTGGCCTCTAGACCATTCTTTATTTTAATATGGTGGTAACCTTTAGAGGATGTCAGTATGTCAAGCACAGCACCAAGAAGTAAAGCAGAGGCTTTTCCTGCCCATGAGAGTTCACATTTTAGGACATAAAAAAACAATATTTCCTTAACATTGAAGAGAGGTGAATTTTGACAAGATTTAGGGCTTGAGGGGGGTTATTGGGCAAGTGTAGTCTGAACCTTTTTATAATAGCAATGAAATAAGTTCAGTCAATGAAATTCCTGCTTGAAGGTTAACTGCTGTGCAAGGACTGGAGAAGAAATACCCCATCTTGATTTTAAATCTTTGACAATGGGAAATTGTGGCAGTGCCCAAGGAAAAAATCTGGGGAAAGAAAGAACTGAAACTGTCTTTGCATAGGAACTTATGTCTTTTCTGTCACTGGAAGGACCATGTACTTTGTGTACCTTTAGAAATGAGCTTCTGTAACCCTTAGGCTGCCTGGCAAAGATGATTTCCCTCAAGTAAAAAGTCCTGCATTTGAAGACAGGTTTATTCCTCATCAGATTAAAAGCAAGAAACTTTCAGACTGAGCAAACATGCATGAGATTCAGCAAGTTAGAAAAAAACAGTTCATAGCCTCCTCTGACATATGAGAGCAGAAGTGTTGTCACCTACATTTAACCCACATTTGGAAAATACTCTTCGTAGACAGGATGGCTTCATCATTTCTAAGAAAAACATTTCTAAAGCCCCCATAGCCTGCAGGGAGGACTCCTACATAAAACTGAGCACACTAAACTGCCATGACCTGACCCAGCTGCCATCAGCATTCTCTTTGCCAGTTCCCATGGGTTTATTTCTTGCCCTTCTTGCATATGTGAAAATTTGCAGGAGAGCCCTTGGCCTTCCCATCCTGCAGCTATTCATGAGAGTTCCTCTCTCCACTTCTTCTTGATGTTGCTTCATCTCTTTGGAGGTATGTGATGCAAATATGAGGGGAAGATGGTAATTCTGAGTGTTTAGACCAGATTAGATATTAGGAAAAATTTGTTCTCCAAAAGAGTGATGAAGCACTGGCACAGTCTGCCCGGGGAGGTGGTGGAGTCACCGTCCCTGGAGGTGTTCAAGAACTGCAGCCCTAAGGGACATGATTAGTGGGAACAGCGGGGATGGGTTGATGTTTGGACTAGGCAGTCTTAAAGGTCCTTTCCAACCTTGATGATACTATGATTCGATGACCTCAGCTCTAACAAATTCATACAACCATAGAATGATTTAGGAAACAGGGACTTCTGTTCCAAAATGCATCTGTTGTCTTGTCCTGCAACCAGGTACCTTCGAGAAGAGTCTAGCTCTGTCTTCGCTCTGCCTATCCACAGGATGGCTGAAGACAGCAGTAAGATCTCCCCTTAGCCTTTATGTTGATTTTAGCAGGAGGTGTACAAAACATAGGATTAAATGTCTGCTTTAGCTCCCCAGGGTGGATTGGAGCTGTGGTTGAGATTTTTGTAATGGTCGTCAGATAAATATCAAGGGAAAGTAGCTGCCCAACCACAGATTGAAGAATGAGAACAAATATCACTAATAATAGCAAAGGCTCAGATATTTCTGTTTGTCATAGCCAAGACATTTCTTGATCCAATAATCACTAAGCCTCCAAGAGGTGAAACTATTTTAAATCCAAGTCACAGAAAAACTGATTGTAGAAAAGCTTGAATGAGCAAGAACTATTTCTGTTTACATTAAACAGCAAAAAGGGATGTGTAAGTAAGGTTTTCAACTTGGCAAATGCAGATTTTTAAAAATTAGGAATCTGCAATAAATTATTATTCCATGACTAGTGGCTACCAAAATAGCCATTAATCTCTTTATAAGAAATAAAAGCACTCTGTTACAAGTGCTGGAACCTCACTATCATTCTACAGGCTATTTTTGCTTTCTGCTTTCACTTAATTTGGCTAGAAAGCTGGAAGGCTTCAAAAACTGTCCCAAGATATGTTTTAATAAAAATGAAAAAAAATAATCTTTCTAGCTTGCTTTCCTAAGTTACAGTGCTTATCTGTGTAAGTTCTGTTTAGAAGTCCATGAGATGCACTGAATAACACAAACTTTGCTAGTCAGTCACCTTGATAAAAGAAAGGATACAGAATTCTTAAGCTCTTATGAGTTGCACAAAAGCAAGCGAGCAAGCAGTAACATTGGAACTGTCAGAAGAAGTCCACTCTTACTAGATGTCAAAGAAGCCAGCTTAGCAAGTTTGAATACTTAGATTTTTTTAGAAAGCTGTGTGTTTAGAAAAACCAAGGAACCACATAGTAAAAGTTCAGGAGACATCTCTGCTGACCACAGCCCAACTATTTTTGTAGGCCCCTTCCAAATGGGCAGATGCACCCAGCCAAGACATTTTTCCCTCTGCACAAGCATGGAGAATATTAACAGGAAGCCCTGAAAGCCTGAACCAGCATCTTTGGAAGCTGGCTGGTGAAGAAAACCCAGTTGGTAGTAGAGACCATTGCAGATCAGTTAAATGAGCATGTACAGTGGGGATAAGATCAGAAATAATTCTGTGCTGTTAAAGGAGAGGAAGAACTTTAATAAGAGGTTGCCAAAGTGCCTCTGCTACTGAAAATAGGAACAAAGCAGCTGGAACCCTTGAGAAATTGATGCAGTCTTGGTAAACCAAGGGCAGTGCAGTGATGGCTGTCAGCCTATGTATTTACACAGAGCAGTCTGTGAGGCTCCACGTCAGAGATTATTTGCAAACGCAAGACGTACAAATGTGTGCGTGTAACTGAGCTGCTGTCTGTGTGTTTAGGAGGATCAGAAACTTATGGGGTGAATGTTGCAGTCTCCTCTGAAGCTGGCAGGAGTCTTACTACCATATCAGGGCTCTGTTTTCTGTTTGGGTTGGATCCAGTTATTCTTCCTTTTAATGGATGTGAAGAGGCCACTGAGATCAGGTTTCTCTGGTGACATAGTCCAGGCAGATGATCTTGGGAGAGTAGAGGTTGGAAGATGTGCTCTGCTTCACTAACCTGCATGAGGCTGTGTTCCTGCAGGTGATCCCACCACCACAGGAGAGCCCAGGAACATTCACTCTCCGTAATTCTTGCTTCTTTGCATCACTCCCAGTTCTGTCCTTCCATGAGTGTAACTTCTATGGGATTTACCACTTCCTCCCTCCACAGGCGACTTCTTGACACACCAAGGGAATGCAACTCCTTCTCATCAGCCCTCTGCCCCTAAGCACCACATTGTAGCAGCACTGCCAGCCCTCCCAGACTACAAAGGAGCCTTTCACCTTCTCTAACTACGTCCTGAATGTTCCCAGTTTTTCAGCAAGCTCTGCATTTCAGTCTGATTAGGCTATTTGTTCCGTTGTATTGTAGAGACAAGGAGTGGCACTTAGATGCAAGAGAACATGTTCTCTCTGTATGCAGGAAAATAAGAGAAAATGTGCTCAGCTGGAAATGAAACAGCCCAGAGTTCAAAACTCTCTTCCACGGACAGCTGTTCTGCATTTTCATACCCTCAGAAGACATCATCACTGGCTGAGCTCTCTTCCCCTGAGTAAATACCCCCACAGCACTTTACAATTTGTGCTGAAGATACTGATAGGCAATGAGTGACTGCACAAGCACATGGAGATTGGGAAAGCCACCCAAACCTCTGCTGTTCCACCTTTCTCAACCATCTGTTGCAAGCTCACACCCCTTGAATCTCTTTTCTCAGGCCACCCTATTGAATTCACTTCCCAGAGGTGGGATAAAATCCAGGAACCTCCTTGTCAACACTCTGTTGCTAGAGTTTGGAAACCCTGTGTGTCAGCACAGCCTCAGATGGTGAGCTGGGCCCCTCAGTAACGGGTGGGTGGCAGCATGAATAGCACTTCCCAAGATTTATATCCTGCAGAGAAGGAGAGGGAGGAATCTTTGCCAGATATATATATACCTATAAATGCATATGGCACAACTGCTAGGACCCAGCTTCACTCACACGAACGTCTTTAGTCTGTTTCTTTTTAAGTCACAGTGTCTACATTACCTTGAGCTCTTTTTTTATTTCCCTCCTGAAGTGCACACACAGCATTCAAGGTAGCTATCTCCAGTGCATTGTTCCAATCCTAGACTGCTCTGAGGGATGCTATAGGCCAGGGACATGGGTTCCCATGAACACACCCTCCAACCCTTCTGCATTTCAAGGAAGGGTGAGACTTCCAAGCAGCAGGCAGCCACCTTGCATCATCACAGCATGTGCTGGACCCAACACTCATTATTAGGCAGGGATTTGCTGTGCACAGATCTGTAGCAGTGCAGTGGAAGGCAGATGCCACATGGCTGAGCCAAATTGGATAGAGAAGGAGCTTAAATGGTCACTTGTGGGTCATCTTTTCCTGTTGAGAGTGGCTCGGGGCCATGGTGCACATCTGGGCAGTTCAGCAGAAGCAGCAGTTTCCTGGAGGCCTCTCCACAGTGTTGGAGGCGCAAAACACAGTCCAAGAGCTCCCTGTCAAGGGACATTCCTCTGCAGAAAGCAGTCATTATTGCCTGTACATTTGTACTCAGATCAATACTTCGCTTCTTTATCCCAGTTCACCAGGTCACAAAAGCAGGCTGACCTGGTCACACCTAAGTCATTATGATTTATAAGATGTTAGGCTTGTTTTTACTACTGATAAGGGGAGTTTGGGATCCTAGAACAGCCCTAGCAGTGGTAATTCCTACTTTATTTCCTTTAGGTCTACCTTCCCCATCTTGTCACATCCTTTTTCAGACACTTGCACAGAAGTATCTGTGACTGCAGAGTTGTATGAACTTGGAAAGCTAAATAGCCCTCACGAGCATCTGGAGAAGGGCATCTCCATCTTCTGAGAAAACAAGGCTTGCCATTCTGCAGGAGGAACAAAGGTACAACAAAGGATGGGAGAAGCTGAGCAGAAACACAGACTTCTGAGATGAGTGGTGTTAGCAAAGACCAGGTATTAGGATCAAGGTGGCAGCTTGGTAACTGGTTTCTAAAAAAGATCTCAATTGAGGTGCAGGGGACACAGAGTAAATTATCCACAGGGACAGCTTCACTGGAGGTTACCCTTCCAGTTCAAGTGGATGAAAATGGAAGAAGAGCAAGCAAAGGATCGCAATTTCTCCTGTGCTTTGTAAACAAGCCATGATCTTGGGCACATCACTGATGTGGGATGCAGCTCTGGATTACAGACTTCTCAGTATGAATGTTGCTGTGTAGGTGTTTGCATGTGGACTGGGTGTCTAGGCAGTGAAAAATCAAAAGCTTGATTCCTGCCCACACAATGATTACTTAGTGGAAAACTTCTCAAGGTAGGTAATAGCATCGTGCCCCCAGTCAATACAGTCAGTGGAGATGGAGAGCTAGACACCTACATTTGCCCAGCTGACTCACTCCTGGGGCTCTGTTGTCAGCAGTGAGTAGACCCTCCATCGATTATATAGGAAGACAGATACCCACTGTGCATATGGCTGCTACATCCAGATGTAGTCTGTCTGGACCCAGATTCTCCTATGGTGATACATACAGCCCTTTCATCCCACCATAAAGTAAGACTAGAAATCATAACTTCCTCCTAGGAATGCTGTAAGGGATAATTCCTGATCCGTACAACACTTCAAAGATAGGTACTCTATGAATGCTGAGCTGAGTATTCATGTTATTATAAACATACCATAACTGGGAAATGCATATAAGACATTAAAGAGTAGTAAACAGATGGGAGACGGTGCCAAGTAAGGCCACACTGAAGTAGCGAGCAAAAATAAGTGTTAGAGACAGCCTGACATCTTCATAGAGAGACAGATACAGACAGGATTTGAAGCATAACAATGACATAGGGTCAAGGAAGTGAACTGCCTTTTCTTGGCCAAGTTATTCTCTCATGGGACAGCCCCTTCTGCACTCAGACCAGAAAATTCTCTCTGCTTACCTGGCTTGGAGTCTTCAAGATGGTCACCACACAGCTTCAGTGGACAAGGCAAGAAAAATTGTAGTGTTTATGATGAGTTGCTGTGTGGGAGAGAAGAGGTTTTAAATGCATCCTTGAAGTCACTGGGTTACACCAGCTCTGGGCTGGCTGAACTGACAGGTACTAATTACTGAGAGAAAAGTGCCTTACTGAAAACCAATAATAGTCTTATATCTAATTAAAATGGATGATTTACAGTCAAATAGAAGACTACAGCCTAAGCATGAGGGACATACAGGATGTGATGGACAGCCAGTAGCCCCACATATCTCATACGGAAATAGAAGTTCAGAAGTTGGGCAAGTTGCACTCTATTTTAATTAGCTGCAGCCCAGAAAAGCTGTTCTGTAAATGAAGCAGAAACTGCACATGGCAGGACCTTTTCCCAGCAAAAACACTGAAAGTACAGTTGGTGGTGTTAACAGCAAAACTTCCCTGGCTTCTGAGGAGTCAGTATATTCCCTTTTTCAGTATCCTACCAACAACTGCTACTGGAAACAGTTCCATGGGGAAGGGAGAGCACCTTCATCTCATACAGAAGTGGTGAGAAGGGGACAGTACTCAGGGACAGATGTAGTAAGCATGTAACAGGCTCTTGAAAACTCATGCATTCTTTGAAGGCGTTAAAACTATTTCCTGCTGGTGCAATAAGAATGGATGAAATATTTGGAGATATTTACACACGCATGGATAATAAGGAAAGCTCTTGTATTTTAAGGGATTACATACTCTTTTTAGAGTATAGGCTACAGAAGTAGTACTGAGAACAGTTCTTACATATACAGTGCACCATGAAAGAACAGAAAACAAAAGACAAACAATTGACTGTCATCTTAGATGCAATTTGGATGAATAAACATAGCTTTCCTCTGTTTGGCACCTAGAATCTTCTTCCTGCCTTTGTAAAGTGACCAGCAGTCCATAAGAAAATCAAGCTGGCAGCAATAAGTTTCTCCTTTTTTGAGTTATAGCAGCACCCCTGTGCTTTGTGGGCATCAGATCTTGGGGGATATCTCTCTGGATCCCAAGTCACTATTTAACCTTGGTCAAGTAATCTCCAGTTACTGTTTTGGGAGGAGCAGCTCAGCAGATCTTGGCTCTGAACACCAAGCTGCTGGCCCCACTCAGCAGCCAGAGATGTTTTCTGGGGAGCATCTCTGGGATGCACTGTCAGTTCAATGTCATTTACTTCCAGAAAAAGTTGGCTCGGCCTTTCAGTCACCATTACTTTTTCATGGGTATGTTGATAATCCTTTTTTGGGGGGGTTATCTCTGATGGTGAAGCACTTAAAGTTCCCACATACAGTTCAAGACCAGCATAGGACACACTCTTTCCTAATGCAGAGGTGCCCTCCTGTTTGCCTCCCCCCTCTCATAATTTCCTGGAAGTTCCCTCAAGCCCTTAGCTTCCTGGTTTGCCTCAGACTCAGAATAGTAACAGTCTTAATCTAGGGGACTTCTGTGATCCTGGGGTCTGAGTGGGAGGCGTGAGTGATTGCTCTGAGCAGCAAACCCATTTTATGCAAAGTGTTTCACTCTCTGAGTGGTATTGCTGAGGAAGGATGAGATTAGAAGGATATCACTGGCAAAGTGACTAAGAGATTTATCCTATTCATAGGCTTGGCTTGTACTTAAGGAGTTTGCATTATTGGGATTTTTCAAAATCTGAGCTAGCTGAATCTGCCCTTCTTCCAGCAGCATCACAGATATTAAAGGCATAGCTTTTCTTTTCAAGCTTTTACCTTCCTGCATAGATGCATTGCTTCCACTGCATTCTCTTTTTTTACAAACTTGTTTTCAAGTACACAGAGTAGTACAGCCTCCTCCAAGTCATTAAGGTAATTTGGTGTCAATATATTCTCCCAGATGTTCAGCAGCATGCTTTTTTTTTTTTTTCCCTTTCACTCAGTTAATTCCTTCCTGATTTGTCTTAATAATGTTGGGAAGTATTAAGAGGGAGCATATCTCCTGAAACCATTAACTCCAGATATTTACAGACTTAAAAGCATTAGATTATCTTGGTACATCTAGATTGGAGAACTCAAAAAAAACACAAAAACTGGACTAGACCACATGTATAGCAAAAGAAGGCAATAACAGTACTTTCAAATGGGATACAGGCACTATAGAGCAACAGCAAGTAAAGAAGGAAAAATTAGCTCACCTCTTCCAGCAACCAGTGACATCCACAGAGAAGCACAAAGAGCCACTACTCCTCTGCTGCTAACCCTTAAATGAGGGTGAGGAGGAGTGGACTCAGGTTCTACCTCTTCTTGTCATTCAGGTTCATTGCATGCACCTGAGCTCACTTCGTTAGCCATTCCTTCTCACCTGTTGCTCAACCATTGGTTTAGGCTGTGACCTGGCAATTCCACTGCACCATAAGATGGATGAAGATGTTTCACTGCACCTGTTCTGAGGAAAAACCCTAAAGAGTACAGATCTCAGGGAGCCCTGTAATAGGGGATGCTAGCACGAGCCCCCAGCTCACAATACAAAGAGAAATCCTGCAGTGCCTTGTCTCTGCTAGGAGTCTGCATTCAGCCTGCCTACTTCAGATATTGTATCAGCCAAAAAACATACTTATCAGCTAATAGAGGCTGACACCTTGCTGGTGTCTTCAGAGAGGTGGATGAGGGGTGGGAATGTATGGCTTGGGCTGACACAAATGAGATGCTCTGGGTAAAGACTGCATGGAATGAGACGTGATGCTGGAAGGCAAAATGTCTGTGGTGAACAAAGTCAGATTAATGTCAGTTCAGAAACTGTGTGTCCTCCCAGCATGTTATCTCCCTGCTCAGTAACTGAGCCAGGAGCTGCAGGGACGTACCAAGGAAAACAAAAAGTGTCAGTGGAAGTTGGATGTTAGGAAAAAGTTTATCTCAGAAAGAGTGGTGAGGTACTCAAACAGGCTGTCCTGGGAGGTGGTGTGGTCACCATCCCTGGAGGCGTTCAAGGAATGTGTGGATGTGGCACTGAGGGACATGGTTAGCAGGCACAGTGGGAATGGGTAGGTAGTTGGACTAGGTGATCTTAAGGTCTTTTCTGACCTTGGTGATTCTGTTATTCTATGAAAGAAAACAAACCTCATCTGCAGCCCTTCCCTCAGTGTATCAGTGTCTTTTTGATCTCTTGGTGTGTGTTCATGAGCAAGCTGAGGACATCTAAGCCAACACTGCTACAGTGGGCAGCAACCTCAGCTTTACATTTCCACTATTTCCTTTAAATTGCTATTGGCTTCCTCTTTTTAAATTGTACCCCATTCTCCTGCACTGTCTGTTTGAGATCAAGTCCCACCACCATGGTGTGAGGTTGGCACCAGGTCCTTGGCTCATCCAGGAACCTGCTCCTGGGCACAGGGCTGGGCTTGTCCGCAAGCTGCCATGAAAGGAAAGGCATTAGTGAAGGGATGCGAGGTCTCCAGAGAGCTAGACCCAAGCAGAAGTGTGAAATGCCACTGTGCTGGTGGGGAAGAAGGAAGAAAGCGTGTTAATGCTTCCCTGAAGCACGGTCAAGCCACAGCTTTCATTTCTCAGCCATCCACCTCGCTGTGCTATTCGGCGAACCGCAAATAGTAACACCTCCCGCCCGCCCTCCGGAGAGCAGGGAAGCAAAATTAACTATTGCAAAGCCCGCCAGGCACCGGAAACAAAGAGCCCACAATGTAAATTCTAACCTGCGATGTATTTTAGGCTTTCATTTAAAAAATATTAAATCACAAAAGAGAGACGAGCCGCCTCCCTGCACTGGGAGCTGGGCGTGTGTAAAAGGCTCAAAGCAGGCTCTGCTCCTCAAGTGGAAGACAGGAGCCCAGCCTCACATTGTGCTTTAAGAGCCATAGCACAAAAAGACGAGTTCCGAGGCTGGGAAGCAGTGCTGCCTTTCTCTGCCACCATTGTTCCACGTTTGTTACGGCAGCTTGCTGCTGGCAGCAATTAGGCAGAATGAGTTTTGTTCTTGCTGAGAGAATGGGCGTTAGCGTGGCTCTCGTGGATAGGGTGCTTTGTGCTGCAAAAACGTGGCTTGGCTCAGGAAATTTGCTTTTTGAAGGAGTGCTGCCATGCAGGGTGGGACCGGCTGGTTTTGTTAGAGGAGCAATGGATGCAAAGCATGGAGAGGGTATGGCTATTTAGAATACGGTGTGGTGGGAAAGCGGGATGGAAATGGCTTAAATCCCTGATCCACCAGAGCCCTCCCACGTCTTCCTGTGCATCCCTGCCCATGTGCTGGCACCCAGGGATGTCATGCTCTCCCTTCTCCCTGGGGATCCCACAAAGGTAAAAGCATTGACCATTACGTGTCCCCCAGGCAGTCAGAAAAAAGGAGACACACACATGCCCGAGATAGCTGCTATTAACCTTGCCTTATTTTATATATTTTTACAGCTGCAGCAGATGTCTGCAAGCCTCCCTGGGGGGATGTTAGGTACTTACAGCCTTTTCAGAACTGCCTTAGAGGTGCTGATGGCTTCAGACCCGGCTCTGTGAGGCTCCCTGCTCGTGGGCAGGCTGGCTGAAGCTGCTTGAAGCATCCCTGCCTTGATAGGGAATCACCCACGAGAGCACGGCTGGATTGTAGCAGCCAGGTCAGCGCCACTTGCCCAGCTCTAATTGCAAGCTGGGAACATAAATAAGACAAAGGATAAATAAGAAGGGATGCACTGGGAAGCCCCACAAGAGGAAATAAGGATATTATTATTGATTAATAAAGATAATAACAATAGTTGTTATCGACTCGGTGTTGCAGTGTGGGGCACACCAGCCATGTTGTGCTAATGCAGGAGAAGCAGGAGGTGCTGCCACCCCTGCATGCCTATCACGCAGCTCATTTGCTCTCACTGAGCGGAGCTGGAGGGAGTACATTTGTAAGATGCAGCCTGAATATCACAAGATAAGTGACCCATAGGATTTTGCCACTACATTTGGTAGCAGTAATCCAGTCGTATTTTTCCAGGGCATCAGAGTAGGGGGCTCTGAGGACCAGCAAAACTGCCTCTGCCCGTGTATGCACCCCACACTGGCCTGACCTTGGCTGGACCCCCTTCTGCAGAGCGCAGGTGGTGTCCACACTTGAACATCGCTCCCCTGGGCACCCTGTGTGGGAGCTGGGACACAGAGCAGCCAGGAGTGGGACAGCCCTGATGGGGAGCTTTGCTACCTTTCAACCCTGCTTCCCACACCATGCATGGCCCCAGTATGGGCTGCTCCAGTCACCTCCACTCTGCCTCCCACTTTCCTCCAGTAGCTACATGAAAATCCCCCTGTCAAAATAAAGGGATTTCTCAGCCTCTGGAGTTGCTTTATAGGGCCGGTTTGGGTGTTGGAGAGCACATCCCATCCTGCAGTTCACAGCTGCTCCCTCTGCCCTGCTTGTGCATCATTTTGCATCATATGAGCAGTACAAATGAGAGCAGCAAGCTCTGAGAGGTGCTTGGATGTTTAATATATTAAAGATCACACAGCACTTGGGTAGCCTTGATTGAAGGCAAATGGGAAACGACTTCATGTCCCTGTTAACAGCTGCATTTCTCATCACTCATTTGTGTGCTGCCTCTAAGACTCTTGCAGATCCAGTGTAGATCTTGCACCAAGCAGCACAGGAATGCTGTGGGACAGACATAGTGCTTTGCTTTGGAATGGTGGGGCTCACCATGCCTCCTCCCTCCCTCCCGTACTTGGAACTGACACAGCTGCTCATGGAGATACTGTATTGCTCTTGTTTGTTTTGTTCTCTCACCCCTAAACCTGATAAAGGATGGCATTATCTAACAGAAAAAAAGTGCTAATTTCCCATTTCTTCCGTGTTTTGGAGCATCTCAATGTTCATCCTGCTGGCACGTGGATGAGAGTGCACAGGGGGTGGGATACCATTTGGAGCAAGAAATGTCATAGCCCTCCCTGTATGCAGTGAACCTGTGCTACGAAGAGAGTTGGAGTTAATTGGGCTTCAGGGTCAGGAACAATGCCGGCTGAAGTTGTTCTTACCAGCCATAGGTAGTACTGACTATACTCTGCCCTCTGACCCTCCAGCCCACTGCAGGAGGCTTTATCAAAGATCACCGTGACCCCCCCAGACTTTGTAAAATGTTCCACACTAGGGTCACTTCCTCAGTGTCTGTAGCCTGGAGTCTGACCCTCCACAGTGGTGCTGTGAAGAGATTTTGTTGCATACATTGGCACTGTGACCACCCAGGCTGATCACTCCAGGGCATACCATCATGACAAATCACCCCATGGCTCTGCCTTTTTTTTGCAGGGCTATCGCCACCTCGCCCATGACATAGGCATGAATCATTTTGCCCAGCGTTAGCAAACAGCCTCCTCCAGAATTGCTGCTGGTTACTCATGCACAGCAATGCTACGTGCTGGCTTAGTGCTCCAGGCCTGTCCTCTCCAGCTGTAGCTTCAGAATACAAGATGAGGGAACTTAGGCCTGCTCCATGCCATAGCTGACTGAGGCTGAGCCTCTCAATGGGCAAAAAGAAGGGTAGCAAATTGCCCCCATCTTTCTGAGGAGAGTGAAGCTGCAGCAGGACCCTCAGCCCAGCACTGAGCTCAGAACTGCTCCATTGCCTGACATGGGAACACAGACTTGTCATCACCAGAGACCTTCCCCCACACTAATCTGTCCTGGCAGGGGAGGCAGAACGAGGTGCCAGAATGCTATTTTCTTTTCCTTTTCATCCTCTTTTTAAATGGCAGTTCAGCTGATGGGCAAAACATGATCTAGAGCAGCGTTTCAGGCAGCAGAAAATTAGTTCAGCTTTTACCCTCATTAGCTGATTGCCAGTAATTAACATTTTGTCATTAACTACAGATGTTTATGGCCTGGAAGAGAAGTTTGGGTGCCTCCACATTAGCTCTCAGAAATGCACTGATTATCTCCATTTAATTGGCTGACTGTGCCTCAGTTTCCTTATCTGCTAAGGGGAAAAAAGATTACCATGACTCATCCCCATCCACTATTTCACATCCAAGTGTACTAGGGCTGTCAAAGGAGAACCTGCTGCCTTTGGATATGGGTCTTTTTAGGAGGTTCATCTTCAGGAAATGCAATTTTTCACCCTCTCTTGCTTGCCAGCCCTTGCCTTTAATGAGCCTCATTGTCCAATAGATCATAATCTCCTTGGCATTAAGTGACTTTCCATTGAGTCCTGGGGCTTTATTCTAACTATTATCTTCAAATGAGTGTAGATGCTTACAGATTCATTAATGCCTGTTATTTTTCATGGCACCTGGTTCCTTTGCTGCTGGTAATGCTGAGGTGTGTTAATGAACCATAGCTGTGGACCGTCCCACTCTAAAGACTGCTCTTCTGGACTGGAAATATGCATACAGCCCAGCACTTGGATCCCACCTGAGTAGGTTCTGGTTCAGAGGGGCTTGGGAAAATGGCATATTGTCTCAGCCTCACAAACCAGCCCTTTCACAAAGCTTGGGCTGTGCAGGCCTTGTTTACATTGAAGTGGAACCCAAATTGTGCTGTTAACAGCATGATCCCTAGGGTAAGCCTGTCTGATATGAGGGCATGAGCGGTGTCTGGGTTAAGGCTATTCAAAGCAGGATGGAACTACTGGGGTGGGAGACCAGGCACAAGCTGTTGTGTGCAGGCACAATTGCACATGCCTTGCACATGGAGAGTGAATTCCAGAAAAGTGTGGAAAATGTGCTCTTCTTACTAGTTAGATGTCTTCAAAATGGCTGGATCCTCCACCCAGGGCAAATGTGGTCTCTAGCACTGGTGCCCTGCTCCTAGCCCCACTGTATTAGGGCTGTGCAGATTGGTGCACGTAGTTCTGCACACACTACTGCACAAGCGCATTGTGCTCTGGGGAAGGGCTTTGGGGTTGGGCTGCCAAAGCATCTCACAGGGTTTGGATAGGAAGGTCTCTGGCAGCTGCTCAGTGTGCCAATGAGAATGGAAAATGCCCGTGGGACATCTCAGTGCATAACTATGAGAGAAATTCCTTCATTCTCTTGACAGCACTGCGGTGTCCCTTTGGTCACCAGATGGATACAAGCAAGGCCGTTTTGCTTGTGAGAAGTTTCAGTCATTCAGAGCATAACAGCTTATCCAGAAGAATCATTTCCAGGTGGGGCTGGAGAGGCATCTGGGACCCAACCATGGCCCTGTACAGCATGCAGAGACCGTCCCCATGCCCCAGCAAGCATGAGAAAAGGGAGAAACACCCTGGTAACTGGGAGCCAGATCTTCTGCCTGGCTCAAGACACTTTCACAGGCTCTGAGACAATCCAGGGGGGAGGTAGGAATGTAAGTACCAAAGAGGTTTGGGGAGAAAACAGTGCAAGAGTAGCGTGGGAACTGACTACAAGAGGAGGCAGGTTATTCCAGACATGTACAGGTGTGGAGCAGAGGTACAGCTACCATAGGGCCCTAGTAAACCAAAGCAGGAGTGGAGGAGTGTGTGCAGCTGATTAAGAGCCTGATTAACGTTCTCCTGTGGAGAATATGTGTAACCGCGCAATGCACAACTCGTGGCTGGAAGGCAAGAGCTGTTAAACAGAAATTCAGAAGCCTGTAGGAAGCAAAAGTAAATTTGTGGATTTTTAAGTGGGTCTTTTATAAACCAGCTATCCTGCTTTCTGTGTGAGGGGAAATGCTAGCAGGTACCTTAACTTCAGACTCACTGATACGTATCATTTCTAACATAACAAGGTTTTGTTTAAGACTTAAGGAGCTGGGAGACCTGATGCATCTCTTCATAGGTTCTTTTAATGGCTAATTGCTTTCACTGTTTTAAACAAAAATATACCTTATTTCTAGACTGCATCTGCCTGTCTTCAGCTTCCATCCACTGGATCTCATTCTGCTTGTCTAGCAAATTAAAAAGCCCTCCACTGTTAAAAGCCTTCTCCCAGTGGTAGTACTTAGCAGGCTGTAGTGGCGTCACGTCTTCACCTTCTCTTCATTAAGCTAAGCAGATTAAGCTTCTCTCTCTGCTCATCAGAGAGGCAGGCTTTCCCAAACACGGCTGTGCGGCTTGGCTTTCACTGCTGAAATTGCAGCAGAGTTTTAGGGAGTCAGGGAACTCTCCAGGTGGTCCAGATGGCCAGACTAACCTTAGGACTTGAGGATACATTGCTGGATGTCTTTGATAGGCTTTGAGATGCTGATTTTGTGGAACTGTAGAATGGTTTGGGTTGGAAGGGACTTTGAAGATCATCTAGCCCCATCTGCCATGGGCAGGGTTGCCAACTACTAGATCAGGCACCAGATCAGGCTGCCCAGAGACCCATCCAGCCTGGCCATGAACACCACCAGGGATGGGGGATCAGCAGCCCCTCTGGGCAGCCTGTGCCAGTGCCTCACTGCCCTTTCAAAGAAAAACCTCCTCCTGACAGTGCCACAGTGCTGTCCGTGGAGGTGAGCTACTGTGGCCATGGAGACCTCTGCACTGCATCTCCTTTCAGGATGTATTTACAGAAATTAGAAGTCCAGGAGCACTTCTTAACTTTCCTGACTTGTTGTGAGTCCTCTTCATATCTGGCGGTCTTTGGGTTAATCTTGCACTTGGAAGTTCAGTGATTTGCAAAAATATGTTTATTTCATATGTACACTTTGTTAAGGAAAGGTCCATATGTCCTGTCTGTTCCTCTAGTACAAAGTGGATTGACAGAAATGAATGATGCCATCCACAGCCTGATCATACTTGGCATCCTTGCATTTAGCAGAAGCTGTGGAGGTACTTTTAAAAAAGAAAGAAGAAGAAAAAATTGTAAGATGCTGTCAGCTCTGCTTTCCTAAAGGGCTTATTAGAAGCTATGTTGTAAAAATCTCCTCAGCATTTTTGTGATTTGATCAAGAGTACCCAGGAGGGATGAGCAAAGCAATCTGAAAGGAATAAGAATTGATCCGAAGCTCAGCCTTAACATTATTGGAAGTCTGTAAGTTTGAGCAGACTCCTTTCACTGCCACTAGTTTCATGAGATCCTACATTGCTTACACTGGGACCAGGGTCCTGAATATCAGGAGAACTGCTTTAAGACTCGAATGTGTCCTGCCTGACCAGACATGCCAAGTTTTGAGAAGGATTTCTGCCTCTGGGATTTCTGGTCAAGCCACACTCCTGGACCACGTGTTCCTCCATTTGTGTAAATGCAGTTTCTCATCCTGGGAATCTTGAGAACGTGCTGTCACCACTGCCACTCAGTTCTCTGAGTTTGGGTCTGAAAGATGTCCAGTATTATATATTTGCATGTTTTATATGATATTGCCTTTGAAATGTGAATCCATTACTATCTAATTTGGTTTAATGCATTCTAATCACTTTGTCTGAAGTCCCTAAAAGACTTTCTGGGCCTGTTCATTCCAAGAAAGGGATCATCAACAGACCAAACTTTACCAGGGACTGTAGAGTCCTCAAGGGGGATGATAAGACAGAAAGATGTAGTGTGGGAGAAGTCTAAGAAGCAAACAACTCCATACTTCCGGGGGTGAAAGGAGAGTTCTGGTTGGAAGTGACCACAGAAATGCCAAAATTTCATGATACCAGACCTCCATGATATGGAGACAGTTGGGCAGCAGCCCAGGGAATGCCTCATATATGTGTCACCATGTGATGGAGAGGAGTTGCAGGATTTCATGCTTTGTATGTGGAGCTGCTGAGATAGAAGGCTATGTGTTAATCATGAAGTTGTGCAAATACCACATGTGTAACAAGGGCCCAGTTCTCTTTCCTTTCTGTTAGCATGGCAGAATTGAAAGGTATTAGGTATGTTACCCACTGAGCTGGAGCATAGATACACTCAGTTACAGAGAATGTTCAGACTAAAAATAATTAATCTTTATGAATGCTAAGAAGGAGTTTAAGGTGCCGCCTGTCTGTTTGGTTATAAATTCCACCTAAATGCATTTACCGCAGTCAATCAACCATGTAACTTAATTCTTGCTAAATTTCTTCATAAGCAATGAGATAATTAGCTATCTGGGCACGAAGAGTGGATCAGTGTGTTGATTCTTAGAAGTCAGCACTCCTGTGGTGGTTAAAATGTGCCCTCCATGCCCTGCTGGGCTTCCACAAAGCACACAGGGCAGGAAGTTCAGCCACTCCTACTTTGAGTCATGGGTGAAAACTTCAAGCCTCAGGAGGCTCAGGGATACCAAACGCACCAAGGATTGGTTAGCATTTAGGAAATGTTCTGCCACTGTGTTTTCCATGGAGAGATTGTGGGTATTTAACATATATACCTGTATGGATTCACATTCATTTTTCTGCCTTAAAATCAAAGAATATGGCAAGGTTGGGAAAACACAAGGTGTAAAAATAAAAGATAAGAAAATAAAAAAGGAAGAGAAAATAAGTATGTATAACACAGAGGTATATAATCTCTTCAGCTTTCTCCACCTCTGGACATGTCCAGAGTAAGTACTCTGCACAGCCCCATCCACGGCTGCTTGTGTGATGAGTTTTGTTTAGCTGGGGAAGGAAAAGCCTGACTGAAGGGTAGAGGGGCTGCTACCGGAATTTCCTAATTAAATCTGCTGACGATAAGAGGTTCAGAGGCATTGGCCATGGATAGGAGAATGAGAGTATCAATTTTATATTACTTTGGGTATTAGAAATTACATGAAATGGAGTAAACCTACAGGGATCAACAGCCTGGGCTTCCAGACTAGTTCCAGAACCTGATTTATTTATTTGGATTGAGGGCTGCCTTGAAAGTTACATGATTTCATCTATCCAAATTCAGACTCCTTTATACAGGTCTGTTCAGAGGAGTCTCATGTGAATCAAGCTCTCACATTATATCCTAGACTATATAATCCTATTGTTCTTCACACACTCAGGACCCACTTGCCAAAATTTATACCTAAGGTGGTAGGAGGAATCTTAGAATTATTGGCGTTGGAAAAGACCTCTATGATCACATGGTCCAACTGTCAACTTAGCACCGGTATTGCCCACTAACTGATGTCCCTCAGTGCCATATCTCCACGGTTTTTGAGTACCTCCAGGAATGGTGACTTCACCGCCTCCCTGGGCAGCCTGTGCCAATTACTCACAACTCTTCCAGAGAAGTTGTTTTCCTACTATCCAACCAGAACCATGCAGCTTGAAGCCAACTTGGGGAAGGTGAGATGAGGTTTTACTTGAGAGAAGACAATTTGAAATTCCAGCATTAAGTAAGCTGATAAATTCCATCTGGGTTTGTTTTAGTCATTCAAGTCATCCACTAGCAAAAATAAAAATAACTTCGAACTTATGACTATTTCATCATCTCTGATCAAAATCTGGAGCTATAAATCAGTTCATCTTTGGAATCTATGATAAAGAAATGCTACCATAGATCTTAACCAGAATAAGGCTTCCTTTGAGCACAGAGTATTCAATATGGGTAAGGTCTGGATCTCCACACATGCTCTTCATCACATCAGTCACCCAGTCTGCTGTCAGAGAGAGGAGCTGAGAGTTGTTCTAGTACAACAAGCAGACACCAGTCTGTCAAAACACAGCTATCTAAGGACAACCCCAACTGATCACCAGAGAACTGGGTTTTGCATTAGCTGTACCTCTATTTAGTGCAGACTCTTCAGAGGTAGCCTCGAATGATGGTCATGTTGTCCCTCAGCCATCTGTCCAAACTTTCTGCCGTTCACAACAAGAAGTGGGGCTGGGAAAGAACCTTCAGTTCTTCCCAGCTGAACACCTAGTGGGTTTGAGTGTACCCTCCCCAAGAAGCCTGACCTGAGACTATACTGCAGCAAGATACAAATTACCCAGCTCCTGCCAGCTGTGCAGAGAGCATTAAATGACTCACTAGGCTTTTCTACCAATTTGGGTTATTTTTTTTTTTAAGTCTTTTTTATTATTATTTAGCCTGCAAAAGCATTTTCTGTATCCTTTCATCTGCTTTTAAAGGAATGCATTTAGATACCCTTTTTTAACTTAAGATTAAGGCAGAATTTTCTGTTTTTAGGCGTGGGATGGATGGTCATTATCTCTAAAGTTTTTGGTGTGTCAAGGGTTTACTGTGCCTGCCATGAAAGCAGTTTTGTATTGAAATGAAGATGCATCTTATTTCTGCAGTGGCAACTGACAGAGAAAAAGCTTTACACTTCCAGCATATGCAGTGTGGTTGTGGAGGTATGTGTAGGAAGGAGGAGCGTATTTCTGGAAGGACCCTTTACCCAGTGGAGATGCCCTTCCAGCACAAAATTCTTGCAGCTAGGCTGATGGACACCATGAGCAGTAGTTTGATCCTCAGGAAAACATGGGAAGAGCAGTTGAAATGAATGGCATGAGAATGTTGCATTTTTAGGAAGCATTTGCTTTCACTGCACTCTGGCTAAGACTGACGTGCCTTTCTGATAGAGCAGAGGGCCTCTCAGATACCTCGAAGAGGAGCAGCACAGCACTTACTGCCCACCTACACAATGGCACATCAAGGTCTCATTCCCAGCCTCTCCTGAAGTCTTCGCCAGCCGTGGAGATGGAGGCGTGTGTTGATGAGATAGTGCCTCTCAGAGCAGCTCTCAAAATTACGTCATTGGAACAAAACAAGGGATACAGGGGAGGCGGAGGGAGGCAAATCAGGATGAAGCCAGGAGCAGGCAAGGGAGAGGAGATCAGCAGGATGCTAGGAGAGAGGCTAAAATATTGCTTGATGCTATCAAAGCCTGTGTGCAGCCCAGAAGGATCAGACGCGGAGTATGGGGGTCCCGAGAACTGTGTGTGTGGCTGTGCTGGGACATGTGGGTGTACTTGTTATCTGCCAGAGATTGCACATCATCATCATCCCTATCTAAAATTTTGACTGTGATTAATGCTATTACATGGCGTATCCAATTAATTAACAATGGCTTCCCACTTGTGGCTGCTTGTAGCCCAGCAAGTACATCAGCTTTCTCCTGGCAGCTGCTGGCAGTGATGTTGCTGGTCCCAACGACAGAGATTCCCAATGTGGTATCACAGTGGCTGGGGCACCAACAAAAGGGCTGGAGGAGGTGTGCAAATAGCCCACACTGGTGGCAAACCAAGCTTTGTCACAGTACAACACAGGACCTTTGTGGCAGCAGAAATGGTAGCAAAGGGGCTGGTGTTCATCTGGCTACAAGAAGATGAATGCGTGTAGGATTGAGAGTTTCCCATTGGGATCAGGAGTGTGCATGCCTTCATCTTCCCTCTTCTACTCTTAAAAGGCACCTTGTTGCTCTGCCAATTGTCACTCACATAGGAACCAGGGGTGAGTGGTGGACCTCCTCCTGCTTACCCCCTCAGCCAGGAACAAAAATTCTTTAGCATCCCCATCCCTGCTGCCTCCCCATTACCACCACTTTCACGTGATGTCTTTTTTTATTATTTTGTAGTTAGTTTTTGATAGCTGATAACCTGTTGCCATGACAACCAGCCTCTGTTGTGACATTGGTCTTGAAACAAGCTCAGTTTTCAAAGTTCCCACATGTCTCAAGCAGTCAGAGGGCTGCCTTTGCCCTCACATACCCTGGCACGCCTCTGAGGCTGACAAGAGTCTAGAATTTCCTTTTAATGAGGGCAGTGGGTGCCTGGCTACATTTTTATATATTAGCGACTCAGAGAGATTAAAAGAAAGAGGCTCCACTGAAGGATTAGCAGATTTGGGTATTCAACTCTCTCTTTAAATTATTATCACCTAATTATGAGTATGATGAAAGTCCACTTGGTGAGGGATTAGAAAAGAGTCAGATGCATTACTCGGGGGTCTTGTGCTGGTGCCTGGCTCTGGGGAAGGACTCCATGTTGTGCTTTTGCATGCTTCACTCTGCTCTATTTGGAGAACAAACCTGTCACCTTACTGGTTCCCTGTGGCTTCCATTTATGTCACTGTCATTTGCAAAATCCTTTGGAGTCCTCATGTATTTGCCAGAATCAAAAATCATTAGTATTTTAAGCCCATTCTGTCTTTTCTGCTTGTAGAGCTTTTGCATCTGCTGCGTAATTCTCCACTTAAAGGGTTTGAAGGACAGGACTTTCCTGCAGTTGATGGTACTGGTGGTGGTAGGGAAGAAGGTGGCTGTCACACAACAGTTCACACAGGGCTGGGAGGATGTGCATTTTCTTCTAGGAAGAAAGTTGCAGTCTGCCTTAGGGCAGCAGATCAGAAGCCCCAAACCAGCTGCAGTGTGGGCTCTCATGTGCCATGCTGAATTTTTTATTTACTTAATCATTTCACCGTTTCTTTTTTTTGGCATTGGGTGTTTTGGGGGTGGGGAAGAGAAGGGTAAATAACTGGCAAGAAGTGGAAACATGGCAATTAATAGGATTAAAGTGTCATGTTTTACAGGGCTGTGTACATGATTTACTGTAATAGGAGCTGTAATTATAAGTGCTCCCAACTGACAGAGAAGGCACAGCTCTGCTAGTCCGAATACCTTATACAGCACGTGGCAGCATCTCTTTGGGATGGGAAACAAATGAGCAGCACTGCCTGAGAGCAGCATCATTCTGGGTGAGGAGTTGTTATATCAGCTTGTATGGAAAAGCAGAGTGGTCCCAGGCAGGGAAAGGAAACTACATTCAAACCAGCATGGGCAGGTGAACATCATCACTGTTCTTAGGGCTGCTGGCCATAACAGTATTGTCTCCAAGTAGACTTTCCTGAGACTTTTGCTGAGATGATCAGAGGAGGTGGGAAATCATATTTTGATCACTACTTCGGCTCAGTAGTTATAAGTGTTCTGCAGGTTTCTCTATGACCTTAGGCTTGGTGGAATAAGAGTGGCTGGCGTGCAAAGAGCACTGTGGGTACACGGGAGGTCAGTGGGGTGAGTTGAAAGAGCTCCTTAGGCAGGACTGAAGTGCCATATCTGCCCACTTGGGTCAGTGTTCTCAATAGGGCAAGGCAGCTCCACCTTCCTGGTCTCTAACAGGGAAGGTATTTGGCTTCAGCTAATCTTTTAGGTCTTTGGATAATTGATAACATGACAGTGAGGAGCCAAGAGGCACTGACAGTTGGATTCTACTACTTCATTTCAAGCATGTAAACTTGGGGTTTTCTGGCTAATGGATGTGGGTACCAAGCTGTATTCTGGAGTATTTCCATCTTTGGGAACTCTCAGAGGTTACCTGTGGCACAGAGTCTTCTTTTACAGCATGCAGCTGATAGCTGAAACTGGTTCTCCTGCCCACCAAGGGCCACATGCTCTCAGGAGGAAACTCAGGCTCTGAGTCATTACCTGGGTAAATGGTGCACATGGAGCAGTAGTGCATTGTCTGCAGCCTGGCTGGTAAGGGAAGGCCAGGCTGAGTAAATAAACCAAGAAGCCTGGGAGACGTGACCTGACTGCTATTTCTACAAGCTTCAACTTACACCATTAACGGCAAAAGCTGAACTTTACCTGATAGTTTGCAGTGCTGGGGCCGGTTTTGGGGTGCTGTTGCAGTGTGGCAGGTTTGAATTCAGATGAACTGATTGACCCAGCATCACAGTGATTTACACCTGCTCCTGTGTTGTGGGATGAAGCACACTGAGGCAGGATCTATCCTTCTCTTTATCTGCCCAAAAGCAAAGGAGCTTCCCACAAATGGTTCTCTCAGCACTACATGGGTGTAGCCCATAACAGCCTCCTATCTCTAGGAAGGAAGCCGGGATCAGGTTTCCCATAAAGATCAGCTTGGGCATCACCAAACAGGTGACAAGTTGGTCTGTATGTTAAGTACACCATAGTCCAGCACCAAGTAGAACAGTCCCAAACTCTCAGCCTCTTGATGTGGATGCTTTTCTGTTGTGTTTCAGTAGCAATGTTCAAAGTCACCCTCTACATGAATTTCAAGCCACCTTCTTGTTAAGTGTTTCACAGCATGCAGGGCCTTAAATGAGTTGTGTATTATGAACAACAAATTACATCACAGCATGTGCAGTCAGGCTAAGCTTAAACATGAAACACCGCTTTCCCATAGTCAGCAAGTTTTCCTGGATAACTTTTAAGAGCATTTGTGTTTAAATGTCATCTGCACTGAGGATTTCAGCCCTATTTCTTCAAATGCTGAGTCCAGTGACTAACTGCTGAATGCCAGCAAGAGTAAAAAGGATGTTAGTTATCCCTACTCCATTTACCCATGAGCTTATTGTTTTGTTCACAGAATTTCCACTTGATGGGGGAATACAATATTCTGTTCTGCTCTATTCCATTTCATTCTATTCTATACAGGGAAAACATGATGGGGAATTTCAGTGTTTGATGTCTGGACTGGGTTTTGAGTTTGACTCTGAAGTCCATATTTAGTCTCCCAAGCCCATCTCATGACTCAGTTTCCTCACTGGGGAAATTGGAGATGATGATACACCCTCCATGTAAACTGCTATGAAGCAGTTCTGCAAATCATCTCAAAAAAAAAAAAAAAAAAAGGGGGTTATATTCTTCAATACAGTGTTAATAAATACTGCAATACGAATCATTCAGTAGCCTTACATATAATTATATACCCTCCTTAATTATTGAACAGATGCTTTAATAAAACATGCAACAAATAAAATCTATTCAAGGAAAAAGATGTAAAAAAGTTCCTTCCCTTAAATATGTACAAAAAATAATTTGTGTATTATTTAAAAATCAGAGCAGTCCTTTGCTCTGTCTATAGAGAATTGAATAGAAAAATATTGAAGTTAGTAAAAAGCAACTTAATAATTCACATAGTATTTACAGTCACCCTACACAGTATTTTCTACCAAGTGCATGTTCCCTTTTCACTAATCAACCTATGAGATGCTGCAGTTAGAGGCATTGGTGGCTGGGCAGCTTTATGAGCTCTTTTGTGTCTGAGGAATGCAGCTGTGAGTGACATGACAAGTTGTCCAGCTGTCATTGTGGCCAGTGAAAGCTTGCCAAGATGGAAAACCAGCTTCTGTTTCAAGGTCTGCAGTGTTTCAGCTCCAGTATTTAGAGCATAGGATCATGAAGTCTGAAAACAACCACTAAGATCGTCTAGTCCAGCTCATCTTCATCACATCCACTGTGTCCACCAGTGCCACATCCACCTGTTTCTTGAACACCTCCAGGGATGGTAGCACCACCACCTGGGCAGCCTGTTCCAGTGCCTGACTACTCTTACAGAGAATAAGTTTTTCCTGATATCCAGCCTGAACCTCCCCCAGTGCAACTTGAAGCCGTTCTCTCTTGTCTTAAAGCATTATACAAGCCTTGCTTCGCGTGAGGACTACTGATCTCACTGGCACATTCTGCATCCTGGTTCTGCTGTCACAGGCTGAATCCAGTTAGTGGCACACAGAGAATACAATTTTAGATTTTATTTGCTTCTGCCTTTGCAATGGTCAATTGTGGGAACAACTTTTGTGTGTTAACATTTATGCTTTTCTCGAATTATCTGAAAAAACCTATTGTGTAGTCCACACCAAAACCTGTGTGTTGCTTAGGAAAAATAAGACAGTTTACAATGCTTATTTAAAGAGGAAATGAGGACAGAAACCAGACTCTCTCCTAGCCTTTCATGGAATCTTGTAGGACTCACAGAATAGAACCATAGAATGGGTTAGATTGGAAGGGATCATCCAGTTCCAACTCTCTCCCATGGGTACAATTGCCCCCTGCTAGATTAGGCTGCCCAGGACCCATCCACCCTGGCCTTGAACACCTCCAGGGATGAAGCATCCCCATCCCTTAGTGCTGAATCAGGACTGTACACATGGTAGTTTGAAATCCTTTTCAATAGAAGGAAACATGCAAGGAGCCACTGGAAGGCCTCAGATACAGTGTGGGTTCCAGTCTGCATTGTGTTGAATCAAACCCACGCAGGGAGGATTCTGTGGGTATGCATCACTTATGGCTCTGGAGCCTACAACAGGCTGACATCAAAGCCCCAGTCAGATAGATTTAATGTGGGCAGCCCTCTGAGGAGGGCTTCAGACTTGAATTCAGCAGCTTTTGGATCACTTCTGTTAGGATCAGCTCTGACTTTCCATTTTTTCTAATAACATTACCCAGGGCAGGTCTCTAGAGTTCAGTGTGTTTAAAAGCCATTTTTTTAGTGCTAAATCTTGGGGGAGAAAGCCTTTTTAGAGGCTCTTTGAACAGTTTATTCTAAGATCTAAGTCTCCATTGTGTCCCTTCAGATTTTGTCCCTTTCTTCAGATCTGAAAATTAAGAGTTACCTGACTTTTCCAGGAACTTATTCCCAGAGTGCTCAGATTTTGCTTCCTTGCTGAAAATCTGGACCACTCACAGCATCAGAGCAATGAAATTGGGAAAAAACGAGGCTTTCCACTTTTGGCTTACGGGTCTAAATCCTGGCCAGTCACAGCCCACACAAAGAGGTCCTGACAGAGGAGCTGAACCTCCAAGCAGGCATTAGAAGAGAAATTCAACCCAGAGGTTGAACAAGGAGAGGTAAACCCACAACTCCAGGACATGAGACCTCAGCAGTTGAGGATGAGAACCACCAGAAACCTGCCTCCAGGGCTGTTTCTTCAATCAGCCTGCTCTCTGCTTCCTCCCAAGAACCCCTGAGTGACAGCACTCCAGCAGGGATTCACGCAGTGCCGTCAGTCATTCATTACTGCCAGAGACACTACGTGCTGACAGCAGCCACCAGTGGCACCACATAGGAGCAGGGGGTGTCTGAGGGACAGGAGGTAAATTTTACTCCATCTATCATTTCCTCTCCTTGCTGGGGTTCGTGTGACTTTGTATCCGCCTTACAAAGACAGGGCTATTATCTTCAGCTCTGTGACCAGATTTTAATGAGGCAATTCTTTTATTTCTGCATTACACTCACTGAATGCAGAGAGGAGGCAAAGCACAAGGAATAAACCATTACCAGACCTGCCAGATATTTCAAGCCAGAGCTGCCATCTGGATCTCCCATCCCAAATTTCCTCGAGGAGCAGCAGTGGCTACCTTGCTTCAACCCATACTCCAGAATTTAAGCAGGGAATAGTCAGGTGGCTTGTTGACCGTAAAAAACAATTACTTGCACCTCAACGTTAAGGCTGTAGGATTACCGAGCATAATAAGCTGCCCTAGGTTTCACAAGTGAGAATACAGTGTAAGCATGCACTGGGGACACCCTAGTGAAGAGGAGCCCTCTGATTCGTCTTACCTTGAGCATTCTCTCGGACATGGAGAGCCACATTAAATAGAAGAAAGTTTGATCCAGGGAGGTGGTGGGCTCACTTTCCCTGGAGATATTCCAGAGAAGGGTAGAAGGCACTGAGGGACATGGTTAGTGGTCACAAAGGTGATAGGTTGATGGTTGGACTAGATGATCTTAGTGGTCTTCTCCAACCTTAATGACTGTATGAGCCACATGACAGCCTCTGCTATTTTCAATTCTTAGCACTCTTGCATTTTTGGTTCCTGTGGGATCTATGTCTCTCCCAGCACCCTTGCAGTTGTCTGTTCATGGGGACAGCTGTGACACTGTCCCATGCTTCTGTTCTCACATAGGCAGGAGTTGGCTGTTTGTGGCAACAGTAACTTCCATACCATCCATCCAGGTGGGACCTTCCCCCCCCCCCCCCCCCCCCCCCAAGAGGATGCTCTAATTCTCTAGAGTTTTATTAGTGCAGATAATCCCCATTGCTACTATGAGGGAGAACCCTTTTCTGGGCCTTTGGCATGCATTTAATGTACTTAGCATCCATTTCATGCTAATGCCACTGTTTTCTTTTGCTCATGTAAGAACACCAAAAGAACTGAAGTGAGATACAGAAGATTTTCTTCTTTGTTCTCCCAAAAATATAAAAGGCATTATTCACAGTAAAGATATATTTAAATCAACTGCAGCAGAAAGTCCATCTCTCCCTTTATATACACATATAATGTAATTTTAACTACAACTTAAGAATGAGGAAAGTTATCCCTATAAAAGCTAATTGTACTCAAAGACGATTAGTATAAACGAGATGTCAACTGATCAAAAATATTTTCACACTAAAACATTTAAATTCTGAGCCTGATTGTGCAGAAAAAAAAAAAGTCTAAAAATATCACATCGTGGATTTCCTGAGACAGAATTTCTGCCACTGAGATCAAAGAAGAGAAATTTCCAGGTGCACAAGGAAGGTGAGAACACTACACCCTGTAAATCACCAAAAAAGGCCAGAAAACATGCAGAGCTGGCCCAGGACACTGTCCTCATGGATTAGTAATGGATATGGCACAGTTAGGGAGTGCCATACTCAAGACCAACCCTCTGATCAGGGTTGCCTGACAGTTATTGCTATGGTTCTCAAGCTGAGAGTCTCGCTTACCATGGGTCTCATCACACCAAAAAGCAGGTGCCCAGATCTGCCTCAGCCTCAAAAACAGTGGACCAGTGGGCACAAACTGTCTCACCATAAAAATCAAATGAACCCCATCCTCATCTGTCTTGGCTAGTCCCTACCTGAGGAGAACAGAGAAACAACTTCAGACAGAGATGTCTGCACAGAAGCACTGCACATTACATGTGATAAATCCCACTCTGCCTCTCAACTGAAGCATTCCTCTTGCTGTCAGTGTTCCTCTCCATTTCAGATTTAAAAAAGCTGATGTTGCTGCTATCTATAGGTTATGCAAATGAACAGTTTCCCCAAAAATATGCCACCTTCTAGATTGGAATAGGCTAAATAACTAGATCACCTTGGTTTGCTGAAGGAATTATAATGGGGGAATTATAGGGTAAAAAAATAAAATGAAAGGTGGAGTGGAATAAAAGAACTGGGAGCATTTACTCAGTGCTCATCCCAAACCAGCCCTAAGGATGACCACGTACCAGATAAAAAGGTCTGAAGGCACCAAGAGGGAAGTATTGCCATATGGGCAACTCATTTCCTCAGGATGTTGCAGGAAGAAAAAGTAATAAAGTACTTGAAAGACAGATTAGGAGTTACTAAACTCAGTATTCCATCGGTGACCTCTCTCAGTGAACTTTTGGTCTGGGCTTGATCTTTGGACAATTGCCACTATGAAACATCAACACCAGCCACTGCTGTAACCCCAAGAGGAGCACTGATTAAAATGCAGTTGTCTATATAGTCCAGGACAGAAAGTGCCTGGTGGTAACGAGAGGCAACATTGTCCTCTGTAAAAAAGACAAGGAGATCGGCTGGGCTCCATGAAATGAGAGGTTGATCTACTGCATGCCCTCAGGCGAATCATTTCCTCAGTATCGCTCCTGACCCTGGTTTGTCTTATTAATATCATGGTTACCCTATAGGGCAGGAGCAATCTTTCACTATTTGCCTGTTCATTTCTTAGGAGAAATCAACCCATCTCTCAGGCAGAGCCTCTCACTGTGCTCACAATAGGGGATAACATTTGTAATGGTTGTGTATTATGAAGAAATCCATTCCACTGTGCATTTTACTCTGCATATCTGAAGCTGCTCCACTTACAGTTACCCTCCATGTGTCACTCCACTCACTGACTGATGCAGATGGTCCAATTATTTATTAATTTGGTTTTAAAATATCTTCAGTGTTTCAGCAGGAGACACTTTCTTCAAGGTCCCATTTCCAGCAGTCACTGAGAGTTCTGCTGTTGATTTTGATGGGAAGCAAGGTCAAGAATTCTTTCATCTTTTCTGACCTTCTCTTTCACACATAACCATCTTGGACCGGGAGGGGCAGTTACTCTTGTGATGCATTCATATCTTTAAGACTTCTGAAACAGGAGGTATTACATCTTAAATCTGTCTCCATCCCTAGAGCGTCTTCAGACTCTCACAAGTTATGGCAGCATGGATCAGAAAAGTATGGGATGTTAATTATGTGCTAAGAGCTGTTTCTTTCCACGTTGCATTGCGTAAGACTGAGGACATGTGGGGTGTCAGCCCCAGGCACTGGTTTTAGTGCCAGTTCCTTGGATTTTGCCCCACTCTTGGTTAGTGGGTGTAGCTGACCAGGCAATTCATCCAACTGCAGCTGAATAAGGCATGCCCATGACTCAGGGTTTCATGTCACAGCTAAAGAAAACACCTCACTGCAGAATGAGCGCAGCCAGTCTCCATTAGCTAGTCACTGATCTGTCCGCCTGCTGCATTAGTAAGCTGGGACTTGCAGAGAGCAATGAAAGCCAGAGGACAAATTCACCTAAACCATGAGGGAATTCAGACATCAGCTTGGGGATTGTGACCTCCCTCTGAAACAAATAAAGAAGTCCTTGGAAGCATTTCACTAGGCTGTTCACCAGCACCACCAGCTGAGCACCTTTGCTGATGTGTTCAGAGGATCGATTCACCAGAGGCGTCCAGAAGGCACTCAGGGATCTGTCCTGCAGCCACTGATTTCACATGGTGAAGTCTGAAAATAACCACAACCTTCAAAAGATCACAGATGATGACTTGTGCATCCCATGAGCCTGAGGCCATGATATGACACCAGTAGAGCCATAGTCAGCCTGAACTTAACCAGGAGAAGCATTGCCTTGTGCCAGTGGCACTGAGTATAACCTTGGTGTGATCTTCTGCCTCCAGCTCCGTGTTCTGCCTTATGTGTAAGGACAGCTGGAGAGGTACAGAGGACCAGGGAAATGACAAACTTTGGGTCCTTGTTTGGCCTTATGTCCTGACTCCCCCCCGCCCACCCCTTCCAAAGGGATAGGCATCCAGATTCAGTCACAGACAGGTTAAGCTCCCTTTGGTGCAGCAAGTCAATTCAGAAGCAGTTAGTTAATTGGTACATTTGTTTCATGCACATTGAATAGCAGTGCAGCAGAAAAGGTTTACCAGGAATAAAACAATTACAGTGGAGAATGAAAGGAGCTGTTTAATTCCATTTTGCAATTAATTGCTTGGACAGTGCAGCATTTGAACTGATGAGCAGGAAACAGAAATTCTGCCTTTCAGGAGCAGTGGATGTTCTCCCACTGCTGATCCCCAGCCTCCCAGCTAGGAGCAGCACCTCAGGAGGAGGCACAGTCAAGCAGCACCCCCAGGGCTTCAGCTTCTCTGAAAAAAAATCTTGAGCTCATCTGAGCTTTTGCTGCTGTGCCACTACATGCTTGTCCTCTTTTTTGCCTTTTTGTGACCAAGGCTTTCTTGTCACATAAGACACTTGGGACTTTAGGAATAGCTCAGATTCTTAGCCTGGGACTAAAGGCAGCATTTAGCAATAAGAGTTAATGTCCTTAAATTAAACCAGAGGAGGTTCAAATTGGATATTAGGAAAAATTTATTCTCTGAATGAACAGTGAGGCACGGGCACAGGCTGCCCAAGGGAGGTGGTACAGTCACTGTCACTGGAATGTTCAAGAAAAGGGTAGATACTGAAGGACGTGGTTAGTAAACAGTATTGGTGGTGATGGGCTGATGGTAGGACTAGATGGTCTTAATGGACTTTTCCAACCTTAATGATTCTACATGAGGCAGCAAGACAGTACCAGTTCAGACTTGGGCTGTTCTGGAGCCAACCTACTGCAGAGCAGTGCCAGAGGTAAGGTATCACCTCATAAAACCTCAGTCCCCAGTGCACACCTTAGAAATTTGATAATCATGTGAGATTTCCCCTGGGATAGCATCTCAAGTAGGCTAGTCTTGAGGCTCCAGTGTACATGGAATGGTACAAATAATATTTCTACACTTGTTGCCAGGAAGTCCTGCATGCATCAGAAGTGAAAAAAAGATGTTTGCTCCCATGTCTCATGTTTCTGTCTCCAGAAAATTAAGGACATAGGGAAGGCAATTGAGCTCTTTGAGGAAGTCTGGTATCAGTTTGCTTGTAGCAGAGAAAGACCTTGGCAGGATAGATGAACGCAATGTTAATTCTGAACAATGATTGTAGTAATGGACTGAAAAGTACAACTACTATCCTGCACCGTGATGGAAAACAGGGACCCCCACTGCACTCGTGCAGTATTAATGCCTCTAGCTGGCATCTTGGAGGTCTGGACAAGGAGCAGATCACCCAGGAACAGGTCATAAAGAACTACAGTGAGGTGAGCTTCCAATCATGGAGCTCAAGGGAAAGTAACAGCTGACAGGAGGTGTGATTTCTCTCTAGAAATACACAAAAAGGTACTCTGAGGAAAAACAGCTGCCAGAGCCTTCCCAAGTATTTTGGAAGTGGAATAAATTGGGTGTAACTATAGCTGTAATGAAGCTTAAGATGAAAACCATGAGCTAGTTCAAGTGACCAAGTTGAGAGGTTTTAGAGGAACTTCCCAGAAGGTGGGGCGTCTCTAGTACAAAAGCAGTCCAGAGAAGGCATCCACAAATAGTAAAAGCATTAAGGTTCACAACACGTGAAACATAGCCATAGCCAGTACAAGGGAAGGACATTTCCCTGCTTCTCCTTTAACTTTAAGAAATAATTGCTCTTATTCACTGTCCCTGCAGCTCTCAACAGGCTACACATACAGCAGGGATGCCTGTTCCTCTCCAGCCTTCTGGAGAACTTCTAGTACAGGTGCTCCCCTCTGTTAAGCCCTTTGTTTCGTAAATCTCAATCAGGGTAAACAATCCTCATATCAACCTCAATCCCTGAAAGCAACCAGCTCCAAACTTGCACACATTTGAGGGAGCAAGTAAACCTCAAATTGATAAACAGTTTATTACTGATTTAATTTGATCACTCAGCAAAGCTCCCTGTTCACTAACTCACCTAGGTGCTTTTGTTACAAGTACCATTGAATTGCAGAGAAACAGCCTCCCAGATATTTCCACATAGACAATATCTGTCTGACAGACAGGTCTAAGTATCCCCCACCTGAAGAGTTCTAATTTCACCTACATGGAATCTAACAAGTCATTCAGGGGAATAGGAGAAGACTCATTGCTTTGAGGAAAATCATCCCTAAGAACAAAACATCTCCAGCCTGCTATTAACAGTGCATTTCCTTTGCATAACATTAAAAAATTGTGTTATGGAAATAACTCCTCCCCTAGCCCCATCAGTTTGTACTCCATATGATTTACAGACACCCCATCAAAATGAGGGGACCCAATTCACTGCCATCTGAGTGCCAGAACCAGACAAGAAAACCAACTAAATCATCCCAGATTTGGAAGATGATGTCTCTTCAGAGCCTTCACTTCCAAACTCAAGAAGCCCACCTCCCTCAACCTTTCTTCATAGGAGAGGTGTTCCAGCTCTTTGATCACCTTCCTTCCCCTTCTCTGGACCTGCTCTAACAGTGAACTAATTGCATAGCTTCCTTAGAGCAGCCTCTCACATTTCTAAAGAATATCTTGAACAACATACCTGCTCTAGATTGGTCCCATCTCCAGCAGCTGAACAAGAGAGCTGTAGGACAGGAAGGAAAAAATGCTTCATCCAAAGGTTAAGGCACCATTCCTTTCTGCTCTTAAAGGGAAGCACATGAGATGCACAGGTGCATCTGATAATAAGGAAGAGGACTGTAGAGATTAGCTTAGTTCCTTACCACAAATGTCTTTAATCACTAAATTAAGGAGAGGGCTTGGACAGAAGTTCTGGGGTACATCTGGGGAGTCTGTGGTGTTGCTGAGCGGTCTGTGTTGAGGAGATCTGAGACTGAGAAGCCCTAGGTTCCCCTCAGACCATCTTTTAGGAGGTTAGGCTCCTGGAGATGTTTTCTAGTTTGGCCAGAATCTTTTAGTATTAAATCAATATTAATACTTTAAAAGGAAGGTTCTGATAGGACTATTTCATATGCCAGGGTTTTTTTAGGACTCTTCCTGTTTTCAGAAACAATGAGGGTTTCCTACCTGTGACTGTTTCTATGACTGTGTAGCAAAGTGTAAAACCTGTGTGGACACTGCAGCTTATAAGATACTAACAAACCTGCCTGGGCTGCTGTTGGTGCAGAGGTGACTCTGTTACAGGTTGTGTCCAGCACCTGCTATTACCTCTATTTCTTACACCACAGCTCCTGTCTTGTAGTTTCACACCTCACTCCCTTCTATGCCATTGCCCCAAGGTGACTGCTTCTCTCCCTTCTCTTTCTTACCCAAACACTGACATTGCCAGCACATGCCCACGTCACCTCCGGGCTCTGCAAATAAAATCATTCCTGCAGTGACAAGCGCACCCATATTTCTGGCTTGCCTTGGGGAAACTCTCACTCAGTTCATGTCCCAGCTTCCTTGCAATATGATTACTTAAGGGGGAGGAGCGCTCCTCCTGTAGCCATGGGCAGATCTGATAGTTGCAGACTTTTTTTCCTATTATCAGTGAATATAACCAGGCCAGTCAGGAGAAACCTTGACTGCTCACTCTGTATTCCAGGTGGCCCTAAAGCACATGGCAGTGCAGCAGGGTGTGTTTCAAGATCTAAACCCGGTGTATTCATGTTGTTTGGCACTGTTAGCAGGCAGACTTTGATCTCTGATATTTCCAGATAAAGAAATATTGGGAATTTCTCACCCTCCTCCTAGCAGCAGGGGAGCAAAACTGCTGGAGATCCTTCATGGTGACCACAGAGATAAACTGAAGGATGCAGAAGGAGCATTTCTATCTGAAGGCACTGAGGCTGTCAAAAGTCCCTCGGGTTCTCAAAATGAATCATAGAATCACAGAATCATTAAGACTGGAAAAGATCTCCAAGATCATTCAGTCCACGTACCACCAATAATTCCTCATCAAACCACATCCATTAGTACAACATCTAAACATTTCTTGAACACCTCCAGGGACGGTGACTCAACCCTCTCCCTGGGCCATTCCATCGCCTGACCACTCTTTGGAGAATAAATTTTTCCATTCTGAAATTCTCCTTGCTTGGAGATGCTACGATTTTCCCACTCTTTGAGGATCCCATGAAGGCAGGGTATATGTGGTAGAGACGGAGAAAGTTGCTCTTGTCCAAAGTGATAGCACAGGGTCAAGCTGCTGTACAGAGATGGAGATTTGTGAGGCTTACCATGCCTTCTCTGCCATTAAAGTTTAACTGGAGCTTTATAAGGATGGAGACTGGTGTGCTCAGCACACACTGGTGTGGGATGCGCTGTGTCCCAGGCCATTGATCAGGCTGAGAGTGCCCAAAAGCCAATGGCAAGGTGTGGATGGAGCAGCAGGACTGGCTGGGGCCCACTCTGCTCCTGCTGACCCAGGGGCAGCTCAGGCCATGAGGATTACTTGCGGCTTCCACAGCTCTTTCCCATTTTCAGAGCATCTCTGCAGAGGGTGATGGCTGTGTAATGAGTTTCTTTAGTCTTGCCTGAATGCTTTCAGTTCTGCAGACAAAACGTCTCAGTGTTCGGCACCGAGGAGCAGATGAGTAGCTGATTACACACTACCCTGCCCTGAACACAAATCTTCACAATTACTGGGATCTCTTCCAGGTAGTGCACATCTATGAATAGTGATAATTATTGAGTTCATCTCTTTGCCAACTGGGGAAAAAAAAAACAAACAAGAACTTGCTAAAACCTCTGAAAAACTTTCCAGCATAAAAAGCTCCAGGAATGCTGCAGTAAAAGATCTCAGAGCCCCATCAGGGCTCACATGGTGTGCTCAAGAGGTGGGCTTGTATGCATCTCATGAAGGGCATTAAATGTAGGAAGAAAGGAAAACTAGAGAAACCAGAGGCTTTCCTTCTTGAACTGGTCTCCAGTGCAATAGATACGTCTTCATTAAATGCTTAGGTGCTTGGCAGCAATTATCCATCCCAGAAAATGATAGCAAAGGAGCACCTGTCCCTGCTAGAAGATAGCAGGTTGTCATCAGGGAAGGGAGCTGGTTACGTGGAGCACTGCCATGGTGCTCTTAGTTTGATGCTCTGAGAAGCAGAGTAGAGTGGTTGGGTTGGTGTGAAGGGTAACACTGGACATTGACAAGGAAAAAGAAAAGCCCAGCTATGACCAGGACTTGGACATTCCCTATGTAGAGACACAACTTGCTAAGGGAGCTGCATGTTGTTACGGAGCAGATGTGTTAATTTGGATGAAAGGAGCCTATTCTAGAGCTAAGGAGGTGCGGGAAGGCCAGTCTGATTGAAATAAATTATCTAATCCAGGTGTGGTAAGGGAAACATCATGTGGCAGAAACAGGTTCTGTATATGATAGTGTAAATCCTGAGAAGGAAGCAGCAAAAACAATACCAACAATAGAGAGGCTAATAATTCATATTTCAATAGAGCATCTTTCATGCTGAAGGATACAAATGAGTTTTTCCTTTTGGCCACTTTGAAATTTGGCCACCTCGAGAGCGGAACACAGCCATGCATAACATCTGAGACAACTTCCATATTGATTTATTTATTAATATGCAAATTGCCAATCAGTGTATCTTCAAAAGGTTACTGCAGTCAGATAATAAATCAGCCCTATATGGTGACAGTGCCCAAATCTCAGAGCTCTGGTGTTGTTTTTGTATACATGCATCTGAGTGTGAAGTTCAGTGTACCCACTACTGTTTTTCTGCAATAGTAAGATCAAAAGAAAGAAGTAGAAAATGGCTTTTATGGTCCTCTTCACTGGTGTCACGGCTGTTCTACACTCATTTCTGACTTTTCTCCTCTCTGTTTTGAATTCTGCCTGGAAAAGGAAGGCTGCCTGCATTCCTCTGCTGGAGGAGGAAAACACAAGACTTTTCACCAGGAGGCATATGCAGGCAAAGACAGAAACACATGGATTCATGCAGCTTTGGATACAGGAGGTCTTTGGCCAGGGCAGCAGAAAATCAGAATTAATATTGTGCGGCTTCTCCTGGCACAGTGCAGCCAGTGCCTTTGCTCTGTCCTCTTGAGCTTCTCTCAGCTGGAGAGTTGTCAAGTGAGGCAAAGCAATTTGGGGATTAAGTCACCTGCTCTTCTTTCACGTGGTTTATTTTTGTTACCAGCTGTGCAGACGTGCTGTCCTTCCCCAGGTCCCACCAAGACCGCTGTGGGTTGGTTTGACCGGCTCAGGTCCTCCCAGAGCATCCACCACCACTACATGTGTGCATCCTGCAGGCAGCAGCCTCACTGCCACACCAACAACTGCATCGTTGGGTACCTGATAGGGAAACCCTTGGTGCTGCTGGCTGGTTTCTGCCAGGTGAGGCAGCTCAGCCTCAGCTCTTAGCTGCAAGATTTCCAAAAAGTTGCCTCTGCTTCTGGTGCACATTCATGCAAGCAAGGGTTTTTTTCCTCCAAACACTTAAGAGACCTTCTGGCAGGATTTGATGGCTGAGCTGTAGAGCTCCAGCACCTGTGGTCCCCAAGGACCAGGATTGAGCTCTGCTACCTCCCCAGAATACTTTTGCTCAGCATCTCTGCTTGCAGGGCTGTCTAAGACTTTAGAAGGAAATGGTCAGGCTAGAGCAGGTCCAGTTCTGACTGGATGGTGCTCTGAGCACCTGATGGAGTTGTAGTTGTCTCTGTTTGTTTCAGGGGAGTTGGTCCAGATGGCCTTTCAGGGTCCCTCCCAATTCAAATGATTCTGTGATTCTATGAAATGCCTTCCCCACTGAGATGTTTTGTAGTAATAAGGAACTTGATCTCACCCAATTGGGATGTTTTGAGAATCATTTTAATTTCTTCTAATCAGCAGATGAAAAATGAATTACTTCAGATGTCACATCCTGCCACATGGACCTCATAACATTTGGAAAAACTGCAATGGAGTTACACGGTAATTGAAGGGCTCTACATGAGTGAACTTTGTAATTGCATATTCTTCTCCTCGGGTCTGGGAGGCAGAAAGGAAAAGCAGATCAGGGCCATGTCTTAATGAAATGGTTGAGTCCTGCTGAGCTACTGAAGACAAAATTAACTGAACCACTCACGTTATTTGTTATTGCAGACCCTATACCAGGGCACCTCTGGGTGCAACCCAGGCCAGTTCCCAGATGGGAAGGTGCGTTGGTGCTCTGTCTTCATATAGTTGTTGGGATCCAATCAGTGTGCACACAGATCCATTGGTCCCCTGCTAATGCTGCCCTCTGTCTGCTTGAGAGCCGCTCAAGGTTGCTAATAGCAAATGGGCAAATATTGCAGAATAGAGATTCTCTCAGCCATCATGCCAGCGGCTTTTCAGCTTTCTCAGGAAAAAAAAAAAAAAATATATATATATATATAAAGGTCTACTGCTATTTGTTTCACTGTCTTTGAAAATGGGATCTATCATCTGGAGAATCTAACCAGCATCCATTTCCGTGGATTTTCCATGGCTGCTCCTTAGCAGTTGATGGCATAATGTTGTCTGAAATGGCCATTAGCTGGGTATCTTTATGAACAGCTTCCCAGGGAAAGTTCAATTTGCTGAATTATGAGCACATCTCTGAGAAGAATTGCATTATATGGTACTCGCATGCTGAAAGCATTAACTTTATACTTTGAACTTTTGAAATACGCATTGATGGATCTGATGAGGATTGAAGAATTAGAAAGGTGAAGGTCCCGATGGATTGGAGATAACATGCAATAATTGGTATCTTTTTCTTCTGAGAAAAAATAAATGGTAAATTTAGCAAAACTCTATTTAGCTGAGGCTTTTTCACTAGGAAAAAAAAGAAGGCAATTGTATAAAAAAATTAATGGAAAACCTCTTAAATTGGTTCGAGCCATAACTTTAAGGGCATTTGATTTGTGCTAAAGAGCTGTTTGGCTCTATGGAGTCACATCGAATTTACCCCATCATCCCTGGGAACAGAGCTTAGCTCACTCTTCTATCTCATGCAGAATAAATCTAAGTATTGTCTAAAATACTTCGGGTTGTTTTGTTTTTTTTTTTAATTTTAATTAAGAAGAAACAGAGTGAAACAACAGTGAATTTCTCTTTCAGGAGAGAGGCAAAATCATTCTGCCTCACAAAATGGACGTTGTCCACAGCAAATGTCCAAAAGTTTAAAGCCTCAGTATATGCATATGGGTGGAAGCCCACGAGCTATAGACTAAGACACCTCTTCTCCTTGATGCTGAGACAGCTCCCACTCTGTATTCAGCTCAAGTCTGGAGCTGAACTCGCTCTCACACCCAAGAGAGCTCAGAGGTATTCAGGTATCCTGATTTCACATGCGCAGCACTGTGATTTCTATGCACCAAAGGCACTTCACTTAATCGGTGCTATTATCACACCTGATGAGGCACAGCAGGTGATATTTGAGATGCTTGCCTTTTGATTCCTTGCAACTGAGCAACATTTAGTAAGAATTACTTAAATCAGCTAATCAAAAACAAGTTCAATGACATTAGGATGAAGTGGGCTCCAGAACACGTAGGCAAAGTTATTTATCTTGTGGAAGTCTTTCTTTAGAGGGAGAAGTGATCTATAGTATAAGTGATCCAGTGTGATCTATAAGCTCTCTACTTCTTGAGCTATGGATAAGTAGTTCCTGAAAGTCCTTTGTCATTCCCATTTTCAGGCAAGGTTTGAGTTTGTTCTTGTGGAACAGATTTCCATGACCCTCTGCTTGTCTCCTAGTGCTGGGGAAGTGGGATGGTGGGGCTGCTTGTGGGTGGGAACTGGATGGAGGTGTATGCATGGGGCTGCCCTGGGTGTAACAATGTCTTTCTCAAAAATTCACATCCAACTTCAATTCCCAGCAACGGAGATGGCCCAGGTTTTCCCTCCTTCAACAGGGATTGTCCCAAAGCAGAACAGCCCTCAACATCTCCACTGCCCCTCTTCCACAGCTGAGTGGGGCTTGCATCATTCTCTGCCTTACTGAACTGAGGGGCTAACATCCTTCAGAGCCCATGGCACAAAAAATACCCCTGAAATTTATATTTTCTGCTCCTTTAAACTACTTCTCGTTAAAGGAAATTGATAATAAGAGACACCTGGTCTGCCTTTAGGACAAGTCTCCCATAGCTTATGGAGCCAGTGGTGGGTCTGGGGACTGTTTGGGGGCGTGGGCAGATGCAACCCATCTGTGACTATGCCCAGGGATGTCCCAGCACAATGGGATACACAGTCTGCAAGGACTGCTTGGGTTCACGCTTAGCATCAGTGTCCCAGAGTGCTGGAGAATTTCATGCAGTGCATACAATGATGTCTGAGAGAAAAAGCACGATAGAAACACGTGGCTGCAGTTCTTCAGAGGTAGCTATTAAGTGTCCCCTGTTGTCTATTGCTGGCTGGCACAGCACTTGCACACAGGAGGGGATGCACCGAAAGCATTTGAGTTGCTGGTGGCAACACACATGTTTAGGTTTGAAAGGATGGAGGGGCAATTCCTAAATGTGAGTGTGAAGACAGAAAGATCGTTAGCACGTATTTATTGGAGTTTACCAGCTCTGTAACAATGAGCTTCTCTTTGCCATTGGAGTTAATTCCTCTGTAATTACATTCCTAATATAGAAATCATTTGGCATTTATTTGCCATAATAAAACTTCTCATTGCATTTAAATTCAATGGGAAGTTAAGTGTATTTACAAGACTCAGTTGAAGACCTGAAATTAAATATTCCTGGTTTCCTTTTCCAAACAAGACAAACTCAGACAAATGCTGGCAGTCAGGTCCGTGTGTGCAGCTGCTCCTGCAAGCAGTGGATACTACACGTGCTTATCCACAGGGATAAGCTCAGTCCTGGTGAAAGCAATGCCAGCAATTGGTCCTTCTTGTTACACCTGAGCAAGGAAAATGCTCTGCATTGCAGGAAGCATTGCAGGTGTTAAGATCACCACGAGCCATCCTGGTCAGTTGTTTTCAAAATAGGAAAATACACCAGCAGCTGGGGTGTATATATATACACCAGCAGGATGGTGTGCACGTGGCTCTTCCCATCTCTCAGGAGCAGCTTGGGCACAGCTGGGGCTGGGAGAGCCCAGAGACCTCATTCTGGCCAAATGATACAACTGTCCCCATCCCTGTGCCCTCCAGCTGATGTGTGAGCCACCACAGCTTTGGAAGCAGCCTGTGGATGTGGATGGGCTCCCAGCACTGGTAAATGATAAATAAAATAGCCAAGGCAACACATTGACATCAGTGTGCAGGAGGGCTGACGCTGATCCTGATGCCAGTATTTTCTCCCTGGATATGCCAAGCGTTGAAGCATGTGCTGGGAATAGTGTTTTTCCCATCAGAATTCTTCCCAGCAGGCTGAAAACAGGCAATCCTTAATCATGCTGATGTACTGCAATGGGAGCAGCTCCAGTCCGGTCTCCAGCAGCATGCTCCTCCTGCAGTAAAGCCAGGTCAGCCTGGCCTGGCCTTGCTGCTCCTGAAGACAAGCTCCTGTCTTAGATAACACAAAGCAGGTTGTTTCAGGGGGACAGTATAGAATAATAGAATCATTAAGGTTGGGAAAGATCACTAAGATCAATCCTGCCCATGGCAGCAGGATTGGAAATAGATGATCTTTGAGACCCCTTCCAACCCAAACCTTTCTGTGATTCTGTGATCTAGTCCAACCCTCAACCCATCCTGTTCCAGTGCCTCACCACTCTTTCTGAAGCATTTTCTCCCTCCAGAGTGTCTCTGTAGAGCAGTGCCTAAAGGGCATTGGTGCAAATGCCGTTGTTTGAAGCATTGGAGAGCACACTGTGCAGAGCTATCTTTTACAGAAGTGGATGTGGGGCTTAACTTCCATTTCTCAGGGCACAGCTGAGAGATTGTTCCTGAGCTCATTGCACAACCAAACTCTTCCTTTACCATACAAAGGATTTATGCCTTTAATATGCCCCCAGTGTTTATTTTTCTGTTGGTACGTGAGCACATGTGCACAAGTGTGCATGTGGCAGTGTTTTATGAATGCCTGCTGTGGACAGAATTGGGCTTCACAGTATGCAAAAATAGCTGTGCTCCACATGCGAGGATATAATACTTCACACGGCTGGAGGAAATGCGATAAATCAGGGTTTTGCTGGATTTACAAAAGCCCAAAAACTCGGTGTTTTGTCTCCGTATTTCAACCCTGAGCTCTAGCGGGGGACAGCAGGGCTGTCTGTGTTGGAGCATCATGATGTTAGATGACCAGGTCTCCACTGCTGTGTAGGATGTCTGTGGACATCTCTTGGCTTTGGGGAGCTTGGATTTCATAGACTCATTTACTAAGGAGACCAAGGAGACCCACTGAAGGTTGTCACTGTTGGCTTCTGCTCCATCCCACCCATCCCTGCTGCCAAATCCCAGTCACCCTGCAGAGCCCTGCAGAGATGCTGGTGTGTGGGACACCGTCCTGATGCTTGTCCTGGAAAAGTTTGAGGATCCTAAAGCCTTGCTTGCTCCCCTCTCATTGTGTCCCCTCCAGTGTGTAATGGAAATGGCTGACAGGTAGGGCTGAGCCTAAACATTGTAGCATAAACAGTTATTTACAGTTGTGCTGAAATTTCATGGAAGATGACATTTTTAGGTCACCTAGCTGAAGCAAATGAAATGATTAATGTGTTTGCATTAGATTTCATAAAAAAAAGTATCACTCTTGCCCAGCACGGCTCTCACTTCCTCGGGCTTTCAGATCTGATGTGGTGCTCTGAAACCTAAGGCAGTTTTCCTCCAGGTTTAGGAGGAGCAGGATCTGGCCTCCCAACCCAAGGCAGCTGGGATGCGGATGTCTTCTGCTGTGTCCAGTAGACTCAGGGAGGTAACACTATTATCTAAGCCAAACCAAGTGGAAAGGGGCGAAGAGCAAAGGGGTGGTGGAAGGAGCACTTTGGCCAGCACCAGGTCTGAGCGTGTCCTCCTTGCCATGCCCTGTGAGAGGAGGGAGACTCATGATGCCATCTCTGTTTTCCAGGGGGAGTTGCTGAGCCCGTGTCGATGCGACGGATCGGTGAAATGCACGCACCAGCCATGTCTGATCAAATGGATTAGCGAGAGAGGCTGCTGGAGCTGTGAGCTGTGTTACTACAAGTACCACGTCATTGCCATAAGCACAAAGAACCCTCTGCAGGTAAAGGTACAAGAGACATTTCAAAGTCTATTTATTCTCGGTCCTCGTTTTGTTTCTGGGAGGAAGTAGATTTTACTGGCTTGGGTTTTGCCTCCCTGTGCTGTGGTCCCTGGTGGTGCTGGGGGCATCCCTTAGAGGCGTGCTCCTTCTACCTCTCCTCTCTGACCTTGATACCTTTTTCACTTTACTGCTCCCCATGTCCCAGTATGCCCCAGCACAGCACTGGAGGCAGTGGCTCTGATGCTCTGGTCTCTCCAGGGTTAATTCTCAGCGTGCAGGTGTGCACACAATGAGTAAACCACATCCTAATGTAAGTACCTGTGGAAGGCAGCAGAGGACCCTCCTTTTTCCTCTTGTGAGTTCAAAAGCACTGCAGCTTATTAAACCCCACTGCAGGCTAGTAGTTCAAAATCAAGATTTAGAATGGGGAAAGCTGTGTGACTGTTAAAAATGGAATAATTTATCCTTAATAGCTATTGATTTATTGCTGGAGCAACACCTGAAGATGGACTAATTGCCGAGCACCATTAGAGCCTCAGACATAAGGAAGCACATTAGACCCAGGCACTACTGCTTAATTAGCATCATGTGGAGGGAGAGACATTACAGCAGCATGCTGTGCTCAGACACCAGGACAACGCCTGTGCGAATGTTGATCTGTCCAGTGCTGGTTGCATCGACTCTCTGTTCATCTCTCTGACTCTAACAGGAGGCAAACCCTTTGCCAGTGATGGTGCCCAATTGTACAGGTCTGGAGAGATGCAAATCCCTGTTCTCTCCTCCAAACTGCTGCCTGTGTTCAAGCCCAGGTTGGATGGGGCTGTGGGCAGCCTGATCTGGTGGGTGGTAACCTTGCCTGTAGCAGAAGATTGGAACTGGATGGTCTTTAAGGTCCCTTCCAACTTCAGCCATTCTGTGATTCTAAGATTCTGTGATGCTATGTGTGTCCTTCTGCAGGCCTGAGGTCACTAAAACCAGTGGAGAATGAGGCAGAACCCTTAAGACTACAGTATGAAATGAAGTAGCAAAATTAGTGGGGCATTATGAGGAAATTTTGCTGGGGGGAAGGAAAAAGCATCCCTGCTCTCTGCAAGTCCCTGCAGCTTCTAATTCAATTTTCCCTGTGCCATGGCCTGGAGAGAACAGTAGTTCCATCCCAAACCCCAGACTCAGAGCATTTGAGTTTCTTGGCTCCAGTAAATCAGTCCAGATTGTAACACAGCAGGGGAGATCTGGACAGAGCAGCATTTGTTTATTTCTGGAAAGCTGGTCCATGAGTGCCCGAATGCTTCACGAACCTCAGGTTGAAGGAACGATGCTGGGTAGTGTCAAAGGCTTGTGGGTGCAGATTTGTGACGTGTGTGCAGCCAGCCTTCAACGAACGACCTCCAAGTTCTCTACGTCCCCATACGGCTCAGGGCAGCTCAGGACATTCCTGTGGCTCCTCACTTGGCTAATATTTGTTGAAGCAATTCACAGACGAGCTCTCATCCCGCAAACACATTTCAAAAGCCTGCCCAAAGGATCACTTTTTTTGTCTCCCCTGTTAGAAAGTGACCTTTGCCACAAATATGAAAACTGACTGCCAGGAGCAGCCAAGCCAGAGAGCTAGATGGACATTTCTGCTCTGTGAGCATGATTCCTGGGGGACCGTGTTCTTAGGGCTTCCTGCTGCTGGCAGGGACTTCACAGCACCTCTTGCAGAAATGTGGGAGATTTGGCTCAGCAGAGGGTGGGAAGAAACAACTGGAGTGAAAAGCCACTTGGTCTGGAACAAATGTGGCACATGTGGAGTTGCAGCTGTGTGCCCTGCCTGGTGTCAGCACAAAGGCATGGCTGGGAAGCAGGTGTTACACCAGCACCAGCATGTGAAATCCTGAGGGACGTGGCTCACGTATGAAGCCCAGTGTTCTCTGGGGGATGTGGGACCCATAGCACATCACCTCGCACATCTCTGTGTTCCTCGGTGGTTCTTGCCATCTTCCAGTCTGGAAAAGGGAGACAGAGTCTGTGATGCTCTGATGCTGTGTGCCATAACAACGTGCTACAATGTGGCCACGTGGGAAATGTGTCTTTTCTGCTCAGTCTTCACCCCACATGTGGACAGCAGACACTTCTGGACATAGAGCTATGTCTCTTAGCAAAGCCATAGTCCCTGGCCTTTCTTCTCAGGGGCTGTTGGAATTTCTACCCAGCTTTTAGGAAGTTCTGAATGTCTCAAGCACAGATGTTGGAAGGCAGGGACATCCATTTATTCCAGACCAACCATCATGTGGGCAGAGACCACACAGAACTCACCTCCTTGTCAAATGAAGCACGTTCAGATGAAACTCGAAGCCTGGCTGCACTGCAGTTGGTCAGAGCAAGGCAGTACACCCAACACCCACACATTCCCCAGGATCTGCCTGTTTCTCTGCCCAATTGGACATGTGCTGCACATTTTCTAGAGAGCCTAGGAGTATAGCATGGGCCAGATGTGCATGGCGTGGGCAGAGAAGTTACAGTCAGGGGAACATGGTTCATACATAATTAACACAGATTCCTTCAAGCCTCCAGGCTGTTATGATGTCTCATAGCAGAGAGGGGCTTCCAGTCTGGCATTTTGATATAAAGAATTTCTATAAATTAACCCCTCAGCCGTGGATGGCTGGAATTTAGGAGCAAAAGACTTAAAGCAGCAACACTGCTGAGACTGGAAGATTAAAGTTGTTGGAGAACATGGCAAGTGTCCTGGCAAGCAGCAGCAAATGAGCAAAAATTTCCCACCTACTGTGAGCAATCAGGAGGTGCACAGCCTTTGTCCATCCATCCCCTGCTGTCCTTCTGCTGGTCCCTGAGGCAGAAGATACGGGTACAGAGAGTCTAAAAACTCCTCTCCACTGCAGTATGTTTGCAAAGCCCATGATTTTAATGAGCCCCTGAAAACACAGTGTTTTGGAAGCATGCAATAGCACTTGCTATGACAGGGCTCTGCAGTGGGTTTCATCTATACAGATTCGTAGCCACTCCCAGGCCACATTCATTCGGTTGCTCTGATTTCAGCAAACACACAATCAGTTTTGAACCAGCCTTCCCAGACCTACTGTGGTCTGCAGTCTCAGGGAGTTGTACTCTGTGTCACATTCTTATTCCTGCCTCTTCCTGTCCTATGGGTTAGTTCATATCCAAAGGTCCTCAGTTATGGAATGCTGGGGTTGGGATCTGGTCCCAGTTCTCCCCAGTGCTTTGGGAGTGGCACCTCCTTCTCCTTGCTCCGTTTCCTACATTTGAATAAACCAGAGCATCTGTAAATGTTCAGCAGGGAAGCTACCACAGCTTTAGGACAAATTTGCTTGGTGAGTGTACTCTCCTAAAGATAATCAAGGTGGATAGCCAGGGCCTCAGGACAGCACTGAGGAGAGAGCCAGACACAAGCAGTGATGGGAATGCTCCGCTCCACTCTTCTAGGATAAACCTCCACATGTTTGGGATGCTGGGTCTGAAACAAAATTGCTGAGTAGCACACTCAGGATGTTAATGATACGTACTAAGGGGACGTGTCAGATATAGCAATAAAAATAAACTGAACTGCCTGAGGCAGGCATGGGGGAGCTCTCAGAGGAGTGTAGGAAGGCTTTTCTAGCAAGCAAGGCTTCTTAGCAAGCTGCTGCACTAAGACAGAGATATCTTCTACAGGCAAATATGTACCTTGGATCTGCTTGCGCTCGTGCTTGTGAATCTTTGGAGACTACTGGTATTAAAGAAAGGGAAATATGGATCAAACCCTAAATACTACACTAATTACATTATTAATTTTTGTTACATTAGCAGCAGGGGCTTTGATTACAAGGCTCTCAGAGAAGCACTGAAGCAAACAGGAGTGGTCTCGCCCCAAGTTCAAACCATAGATCGCATCAAGTGGGATACAATGGGCAAGCATCAGTCCTAGAATTCATCTCTACCTATGATCATTGCAGACATCAGACCTGGGCTCCTAAGAACCCTTTTCTAAGGCATCTGGGGCACAGAACTTTGGGGAAATGGAGGAAATTTGGGGGGGAGTTCATCCAAGAGAATATGCTGTTTTGCACGTGAACATCTGGGTGTTGTGCCAAAGTGGTCAGCCACGGAGGATGGTAGCAGAGGACAGACAGACAGCTCCTGATTGAATTATGACATTTAAGGTGGAGAGGCACTGGCACAGAGAAGCTATGGATGCCCCATCTCTGCAGGTGCTCAAGGCCGTGTTGGATGGGGCCTGGACAGCAGGGGGTTGGAACTGTATGATCCTTGAGGTCCCTTCCAACCCAAGGCATCCTGTGATTCTATGAGTCTTCAGAGCAGTCTGCAGGAAAAGAGCCCTTTTTCCAGCGTGGTTGGCAAAACCATTTCAGGGAGCTGCTTCAGCACTCTTTGAAGCCACTGCGAGGCCAGCACCCACAGAACTGCTTCTGTTATTCCTCAGAAGCCTGCAATGCTTCCTGGTACCCTCAAGTTCCACCCTGCTCAGCAGTGGCACACCATCTATCTGCCCCAAGTCAGTCTCAGTTAACAGTGAGTGCACTGCTGGGCTGTTGTTAAAAGTACACTGCGGTACAGCCCAGCAGCTCACTGCACTCACCAGTTCAAGTGTGACAGTCAATTCACCCACTAAATCCTTGGTTTGCTGGCCTTACTGATGATGGGGGGAGATCAGGGAAGTATTAAATTCTCATGCGAGTTGGTTGTTTTCCCCGGCATTCAGCTCTGACCCATCAGCAATTGCACCCCCAGTGCCACCTCCTGAACAGTCAGGACTGCTTCATTACCACCAGCACCAGGCAGCAGCCCTGTCTGTGTTCCAGCATCTCTGCTCCCATCCAAAGGCAGGTCTAAAGCTGGTGCCCCAGGTGTAGCTTCTCTGCCCTGAGCCACATTCCCTTTGAAAGTATAATGCATTTAAAATCACACAGTTGCCTCCCTGTCTCTGTAAACCAGTTGTACGCAGCTGCTAGCTGTAGGAAACATCTTCTTCTCCTTTTTCTCTCTTTAATTGCTACCTTGGAAGGACCTGTTGCTGCCACAAGCCTTGCAGTGTGCCAGACAGATGGTGAGGAGCCAGCCCATTACCTCCTCAAGAGAGAGAAATGATGCAGAATGATTTTGCTGGCACAGGCAGGTCAACGTGAGGAACTTGCAGCAAAACCATAGCAGGCAGTGCTAGGAAAGGCTCCCTGCACCCCCATCCCTTCAGTGTTTGCCAGGCTTAGTGGAAGGGGAAAGGACTGCCTCAGCGGGGAACAGCCTCTGTCTCTTCTCAGGAGCTTTACAGCCATCTATCTACTCCATGGTCAGCTATAAATCAGGCTGGTACCAGCACCTCAGTGAAGCTGCACATCACTGACACACAATTTGAGGGCTGTCTTCCATTGCAAGGCATAAGCCAGAGATCAAGGCTGGCAGAGGCAGACACTTCAGCTCACCCCTGAGCCAAGCCATGCAATCACCTTCCAAAGCAGTGCTTTGCAAGGGACTGCATTCAGTCCAGGGGTCTGGTCACTGGACTTGTAGCAGTGCTGTGCATCCCTGTGCCAGCACAAGTCACCTTTACTGCCCTTTGAGCAAGGGTCAGAGTTCTCCCTGCATCCCAAAAGCACTGGTGACCTCTAGCTAGTCTGGGTGTTAAAAAGCAAACTGCCTTCTTGCCCTACAAAATGAGGTTATGAGGCTTGACAGATGACGCTGGTGTCCCAGGATGTGTTTGACAAAGGGGCAGGATGCTCGGGGCTCTCCAGAGCTGACACCTCATGGGGATGTTGAATTTGGTGTGACTCCCGGCTAAAATGTTCAGACCCTCTGAATCCTCTGCACTTGCAGGAGCTTGAAGTCCCCCTTTATTTATCCTTCTACCAGCCCTTCTGAGACTTCAAGGGCATGTATCTCACAGCTAGAGGTGGCCTATATATTTCCATCTCTCGCAGCCTGTTTACACATTTGATTTCTGATTTGCAGGAGGCACTGTGGGCCACGTCCCCCCAAGTCTTGTCAGAGAAAGCAATTTCTGCTCTTTGTTTCTACAGGACAGTTCTCTCAGCGGCATAAATCTGAGTAAGGAGGCTTTATTCTGGATGACAGAGAGGAGATCGGGCTTTGGATATTTATAATGTAGCTTATACAAAGCTATTTGACATAGCAAATGGATTTGGGGGAGTTAGTGCTATTTTTTTTCTTCTTCTGAGGAAGAAGCATTGCCATTTACCTTATGAAACAGCCTGAACATGTCATCACCTAAAGGCAGAGAATCCTGGCAGCAGCAACTTGCATTATTGGTAATATTTTGTGGGGTGTACATTGCTTCCATGAGATCTTACCTACTGTTGTGCTCCTGTCACATCTCACCAAGCAGCACGGAGCCTGCACATGGGAGACCTTCAAGGCAAAGCATGGCTGTCTGAGACCAATCTCATGGTAAAAGGATGCCTTCACCAAGGCTGCTGCCCAGCGTCCATTTGAGGCAGTGTGCTGCTTGTGATGGCTAGGATCTGGGGATGGCATTATCAGAGTCTTTATACCAGTCCTTCCTGCCTCTCTCAGGTCTTTGTGCTTTCCTGGTGAGATACAGGATTCCTCCCCTTTTCCTCTTCAGCAGTGCTGTCAGGAAACATGGAGCCACACACTCAGACAACTGCCTTGCTCCAGCCAAGAGGTGGACCAGGTAAAAGCATCTATGTGTAGAGTGCACATATATGGCACAGGTGATCTTTGGGATCTCCACGAACCACCACAGTGAAGCAATATAGCAATGTCCATCAAGTAATTACTTTCTCTCCTCTTTTTCTCTCCTCCCTTTCCTTGTCTCCCCTCCTCTCCCTCTTCCTGTCCCTTGCAGTGGCAGGCCATCTCCCTGACAGTCATTGAGAAGGTTCAGATAGCAGCGGCCATCCTGGGTTCCCTCTTCCTCATCGCCAGTATCTCGTGGCTCATCTGGTCGACCTTCAGTCCTTCAGCCAAATGGCAGCGCCAGGACCTGCTCTTCCAGATCTGCTATGGAATGTATGGCTTCATGGACATTGTCTGTATAGGTGGGTGAACGCATCTCACGGCACACGGCATTCCCTCACCTGCAGAGAGGAGCAGGAGATGGTGTGGAGAGCTTTGTTCCTGGATTGAACCCCTTCTGCTTTTCCCCTTCATTTTTTTTTGACACCTTTTCAACAGTGCTCTCTGCCAGTCTCTGCAGCCCTGGAGAATCTCCTTGGCTGGGATGGCAGAGGGACCTGCAGCAAGCCCAGAGAGAAACAAATCTCTCTTCAAAGAGAGAAGAGGGCAGGGAGGTCTGGGGGAGGCTGGCAAGTATTGATGAACACTGGGGAGAAAAATCCTACCTTTCTGGAATAGCTGATACAGGGACTGCCCTGTGTTTGACCATGGCAGGCTCTGGTTTGCACCTTGCAGCCAGCACCATGTTCTGCATGGCTGTGCAGGGAGCTGCAGGAAGGTGGTGTGTTCAGGGCAAGGTCTCCGCTCCCGCAGACAGCCTGGGCAGGGGAACAGGGCTGGCAATACCTGTGGGAGAGGCACTCACAAGGCAGGGCATGAAACAGTGGCAGTTACCAAAGCAGTCAAGTGAATGCCAACCATCTCCAAACATGCTCCTGATAAATTTCCATCCAAGCACAAGCCACCAGATAATGTGAATTCAACTGACCTTGCCACGAAGCAAAGAGCATTCCAGAGGGTTCCTCATACCTAGTTTCTTCCTTTACTGGCAAAAATACAGAACTCTTGGCTTGGTGGATTAGTGTTAGTGTGAGTGTGAGGAAAGGAGCACAGCCCCAAAGGAAGAGCAGCAGTACAGTCTCTACTGCAGTTGGTGAATCTGGGATAGAGAAGTAACACTACCCAGGCCTCAGGGAGAGAGGTATGGGCAGCACATCCTGGTCTGAGTTCATGTTGGCATCAGCATCCTTCCAGGACAGGACAGCCAAAACCCAGATCAGTTTTTCCCACTGCTGCCATCCCTGTGCTGACAAGACTTGGTCTCCTTCACCATGAGCTGCCACAGATCTACAGCAGCAAGGAGTGGACAAAGGAGGGTGAAAGAAAGACAGTCAGCTCCCACGTGCTGCCACAACAGCTCTGGTGATGTCCTCTTGTCGGTGTGACTGGGAGTGGAAAAAAGTGATCTCTCTGTGCATGTGGCATATGCATGTGTCACCTTGTTGTCGGAGGACAGGAGTGGAGAGCTCTGGCATGGGCAGACATCAGTAATATGATTAACTGGCTTTGATAAAGCTTCAAGAGCTGAGGGGAACTGATTAGCTCATCTGTCAATAGATGCTAAATCCTCCCACATGAAAAAGAACAAGCCATGCCAGATAGGAACTGAAACGGAGCTGGGCAGAGAGATTCAGATTTGAGGGGTTTTGCTGCTTCTTCTTTTTTTGTTTTGTTTCTTTTAAGGATGTGGCCTTTATTTCTCCCCTCCACCTTCTCTAGGGGGTAAAAATTTTCCCTTTGCATCTCTACTGATGTCACCACTAAGCATACTGCCCCAAGCTGTGAGCTTTGATTTTTCCAGCCAGAGAGCAAGGGGCCATCCCATTCCCAGGAATACTTCAGAGCTGTGGCTGAGAGCAGCCCCTTGCCTTGCAGCCCTCCCTGCACAGCTGGCAGCCCTGGTGGGCCAGACATGCTGTTTTTTTCCCACAAACTCAAAAGCAAGTGGGAAGCACTACAATGCAGTGCCTTGATGTGTATGTTTCCTCTTGCCCAGCACCTCAGAGCAGTGCCCACCCACGGCTGGCTCCAGTCATGTTGTGTGCAGCGTGTCTGCTGTGCTTGCAGGCAGCCCACCCATGATCAGCCAGGAGAGATGATGTTTTGTATCACGAGAGCCTTTTGTATACATTTCATACATTTCTCTAGAAAAGCTGATACGTGCATGCAATCAGCACCAGTGTTAAAACGTGATTGTTGTGTTTGCAATCCTAGCTGCTTAATTGATTTAGATTGGATATAAGGAAGAGTTTTTTTGTAATAATGGTAGTGAAGCACCGGCACGTGTTGTGCCCAGAGAGGCGGTGGATGCCCCATCCCTGGAGATATTCGAGGTCAGGCTGGAGGGGCTCTGAGCACCGATGGAGCTGTAGGTGTCCCTGCTCATTGCAGGGGGATTGTAGCAGATGGCCTTTAAGGGTCCATCCCAACTCAAACGATTCTATGATTCTGTGAACTCCTCATTCATTGCAGCTTTCTTTGTGAAGGATACAGCGATGGCAGCTTTCTGGAAGACTTGCAGTGAGCTAGGCAGAGTGGCTACTTCCCATCTTTTATCCTTCTCCCAAGCCTTACAGCTCCATACAATGTCTTTGATCACAGCTGGGCAAAACCGTCTCCAGAGACTCAAAGTTCTGCTCCTGACTGCCTGAAGCCTGGTGTTACTCCTCCCTGGGCTTTAGTTCCACTTCTGCAAGTTCAGGATAAAATCTCCTCTGGATAATTGTAGTGACAACAGTTCTAGAAATACTAGGGTGTAGTCTGTGCATTTTTTGTAACTCCTCCTCCACAGCCCATCCCTCTTCTTTTGTTTTCCAGCCTGTGGATGAGTATAAAAAAAAAAAAGGCACTAAGAAATGCTCAGTGAAAGAGCAGGACATTAGATGCACTCAGCCCTGGTAGATTTGTTTGGTTTTTTTTTTTTTCAGCTAACGTAACAGTCACATTGTGTATCGTTTGATAACAGGCTGCACAGCCTTAGCTGGCAGATGCTATTCTATAGGGCCTACACTAATTGTGAGTATTCCAATTGCTCCTTCCATTAGTTTGATCCTGAGTTTTGCTTCCACTGGCAGAGGAGCAGAGGTTTGAAAGACAAGGTAGGCTCTGAGCAACCTGATCCAGCTGTATGTGTCCCTGATCATTGCAGGGGAGTTGGGCTAGATGGCCTATAATGGTCCCTTCCAAATCAAACGAATCTGATTTCCAAACGAGCAGATGCACACCTCTGAAGTGGAGCCCCTTGGCACTTTCTGCCCGTTTCCACTTTGGTTATTCTTCCATCTCTTGAGCCCACTGAGTAGTCACTGAGTGACTTTTATCCAGGAGAACAATTAGCACAGTCAAGTTGGGATTCACACAGATCATTTGGTGATTATTGTCCTCACTTGAGCTGCAGGCACATGCTCCGAAACTGTCTGATCTGCTCCAAACTGAGCTTTCAAAAGAAAGCGTTAACCCGGAGAAGACTACTGAATCATGTATCCAAATTCAGAGGGTTTGGCTCAGCCACTCACATGCGGTAATACACAAGCTTTCCTTTGAACTCTGCTAGATCCTAGCATGCTCAGCAAAGGCAGCATAATGGACAGACAACATTTGCTGCCCCTGCACAGACCAATGGAAACAAAAACACAACCAAAATAAAATGAATCTGCTCCTCAAAACCAGCAAGACAGACGGCATGGCCACGCGTGCCAGAAGTTATATCCATCTGGGCAAGATGTGCAAGATGGTCTGTCAGCATTGTTCTCCTCTTTGAACTCACATATCTAACAGGAGGGCAGGACTCTCTGGAAAGGATTGCTTGGAAATTGCAGGAGTCTCCAGTCCTGGAAATTTTAAAGAACCTGTGAGAAAAACATATGTCAAGAACAGGTTGCAGAGAGATGATCCCAGTTTGTGAAGGAAGAACAGACTAAGTGCTTCTTGATATCCAGCCAGCCCTAATGTCTTTCACTCTGATCTCTCTCTCTCTCTTTCGTGTGAGCTACCTCTCGTCAAGTCTACAGGACAGACATGAGACCTGAATTAAACCAGAAACTGGCAATGGTGTCAGCATAGGTATTGCTCCGCTATGAAGCCATCTACAACATAAAGACTCAAGATCTGTGGCCAGGAGGTGAATGAGAAATGAGATGGGGACAGTTCGTTTGATTAACTGCTCTCCCCACAGGTCTCTGCGAAGTAAATCCAGAAATCTGGCCTAAAGAGGGATTAGCAGAAATGCAGGTATTGAAATGTAAAGATAAGTGGAGTGAGCCTGAGCTACCGAGTAGAGAGATTGGCAGCTTAGAGCTGGGCTGTAAATCCTGAGAGATACCTGCCTGTTAATTAAATGACAGTCCTTGGAGGGGGAAGGAGGGGTTTGTCTCTCTTTCTGTCAAGGTGCAATTAGAGAAAGTCAGTGTTTGTAGATTAAAGTGTCATTTGGGGTCAGAAGGACAGGAAACAATCTCCTGTTAAACAAGGAGTAACTCTGCCAGCTAATGAGAGCATGTCACAGCCTAGGCTTAGGAAATCATCAAGACTGCTCCAAGGGAGAAATGCAGCTCAGAAAGGACATAAGCAGGCTGTTGTGTGCAGCACAGTCACTGTCACTGTTTGTGTGTACAGTCCTGCTTGGGCTTGCACACATGGCATCCCTGTGATTGACATGTTGGGGCTTATCCCCGGCAATGCAGAAGCAACCTGATCTGCCTTTCCTTGGATTGCTGTCTGGTGGGGCTGATGCTTTGTCCATGCTCAACCACTCCTTGCACTCTGACTCACCCTGCCTTGCTGCTGACAGTCGCTCGCTTTTGTAGGCACTAAATCCTCATGTTCTTTGAAGCTTTTCCCTTGCTTTCCTTGGCAGCCAGTCCCTGAGGGTATTTGCCTTCACTACATAGCTGCACTGCAGCTCAATAGCACAAGAGACAGGCAGAGCAGGACCATTCATCCTGCCAACGATTTTTGTTGGCACACCATGGCAATCCATTACAGATCAGGAAGTGTGTGCCCGCTGTTTTTAATCCCAGCTGCCAGCAAGAATAATCAAAAGCATCCAAAACGTCTGACGGCATCTCAGCACAACCGTAGGTAATAACATAAGAAATCAATAGCCAATTAAAACTGATCCACAGCATTTGATCTTTCATAGAGCAATGGGAGCCATAATTAATGGAGCTTCCTTGAGATGGTCACAATTCAAGCTTCCTGCCAAGATTAATGTGGTTTTGTTTTAAATGAGCTTTGCTTCCTGAGGGAAATGCCAGGCTGAGGAAGGTTTGGGGTGTTTTCTAGCCAGGTTGCTTGGGCCCTGAGCATTCAAAGGATTTAGAAGCCTAAGTCCCAGCAAAATGAAAAGAAACTGAAAAGTTAAGTGCCTTCAGAGTCTTGGTCTTCATCTGAATACATGGTCTCATTCTCAGAAGTGGATGCTTTCATTCAGATCTGCAAAGTCACCCAGAGAACATATAAGGAATTGCAACAGCATCTGAGAAAGCAACAAGCCCACATGTTCTTCATGATACTCTTCGTGTGGAGCATGAAACAGAGAAGACAAGTTCAGCCTGAAGAAGAGAAGGCTCCAGGGAGACCTGAGAGTGGCCTTTCAGAATCCCAAAGAGGAGCTATAAGAAAGAAGGGGACAGACTCTTCAGCAGGGTCTGTTGTGATAGGACAGGGGGAAATGTTATCAACTAAAAGAAGGAAGATTTAGATTGGATATAAGGAAGACGTTTTTTACAATAAGGGTGGTGAGGGGGTGGAGGAAGTTTCCCAAAGAAGTGGTGGATGCCCCATCTCTGGAGACACTCAAAGTCAGGCTGGAGGGGCTCTGAGCACCTGATGGAGCTGTAATTGACCCTGTTCATTGCAGGGAGTTGGACTAGGTGACCTGTAAGGGTCCCTTCCAACTCTAATGATGCTATGATTCTATGAAATGTCTTTGGAGGATAAACCCGAGGCCAATCCAGAATGCAAACAGGTATGCCTTCAACACATCTGCAAGAATTCCATAAGAATAGGTGGAAGCCCTTCAACTTAATGCATGGCTTGTGATGATGTTCATGTGCTTTTTGACCAGTTTGCCTGGTCCCAGATCAGCCAGTCCCAAGAAGTCTCTTTAAAATCAGGTGTAACTAAGATGTCCCTGCAGTCTGCGAGGTCTCTCTCAGCTAAAATTCAAAATGGAGCCAACAAGCTAGGAGAAACAAGGACAGTCTTAAGAAGGAGAGGATGGCAGCCCAGCTTTGTGTGTTAATATGACTGAAGGGGGATGCTAGGCTGTTAGACACCGCCTTGCTCACTGTAGAGCAGTTTTCTTTGAGGTACATGGAGCTAAGGGGAGTGACCAGAGCCATGCCTTGTCAACAGAGAAAGCAATGTGGAAAAAGACAGGCTCATTTTCTTCATACTGTGAATCTTGGTTTGCATACATTTAGCCAAAATGTGTGTGCCCTAGAAGTCACTCAGCATATCATTGATTTATCAGCTGTGGAGACAGGAGCATTCCCCGTAGGATGTGTTGTGGGACTCTCAATCCAGATGGGCAGGGACTATCCCTTGCCACCACTCAGGGCCCTGTACCTGGGCCAGCATCAGGAGCAGCGAGGCTGCGCAGCTGAGCTGCCCACCAGCTTCTTGGCCACTATCCAGGAACAGCGGATGCTCAGCAAAGCCAAGCCATGCCACCCCTTCATTCCTGAACGATGGGACCTATTTTTATCTAATGCTGCATTGATTATTCAATAAGAGCAGAGCAGGCCAGCCAGTGTGCATATGTGTGTGCTGCTCTCACCAGTGGGCATTGCTGCAGAAGCTCTGTGTACATTTCAAATTCCAGCACAGCTCAGGCAGCTTTCTTCTCCCTTTTCTCCCTCTCTGTCCCTTTTCACAGGATGGGCTTTGGCTTCCAGCACCACCAGAGCAGCACCTGGGCCTTTCACGTATGTCCTTTCAGCCCCAAAATCCTTTGCCATATCCAGCTCCATACAGTTTCCCGCTATTTCAGCACAGCTCCAGAGATGTATTTTGTCATGAATAACCATATGGTGCTCTCTGCTCCAGTGGATCAGTGTGCGAGGGCAACATCATTAACATTTTCTAAGGAGGAAAAGAAATCCTTCTATCTTATGGACTGCTTCTCCTGATATGTTACAGTCAGAACGTTGATTCCCTGTCACTGGATTCTGTGTTGGCATGGAGGGCTTGATGTCACTGGGTTCAGCTCCCATCCACAGGCATAGGCAGGAGCACTCACCTGCCTCTCATAGCAGGAGAGTCCCTCGTAGGCAGCTGGCATGACCTGCACACCAGCTGCACGAATTGTGGCGTATAGTTAAAAGGGAGAAAGCCATGGGAAGAAGTAAGAAGAGTTCAACGTGAAGCCACATGAAGCCAGCCCTGTTCTTAAAGCAGTGACTGATGAGCTCTCCTAAGGATGGTCCATACACAACAGTTCAGTGAGCGAGAACTGAAACAGAAGCATGGGTGATTTCAGGTCGAGATCTGATCCTGGATAGTGATGGATCAGAAATGATAAACATGGCCCTTGGCCTCTTGGCTCTGATTTCCTTCCTTAGTTCTGCACAGATAGTTGAAGAGTGCTTTGGTGGCAGAAGCAATCTCAAGGGGTTAGGCTCAGACAGGACCTGCAGCCCTCAGAAAATGAAAAATTCTCTGAAGTTATCCCCATTTTCCCTTACAGAATTTCATTTCCTAATAAAAACAGAGAGGGAGACGTTAGCTCTACCTTCAATAAGCAAATGTCATATTTTGATCGTTACTGAACAAAGCATTTTGATTTAGCATTTAGAGATGACTTCTCACACTGAGTATTTTAAATTCAGCATCAGAATTGGAATACATTAAAAAAAAAAAAAAAACAAGTCCAAATGAAACATTCTCATCTGTCTGAAAACATATACATATACTTTCATCCTGGGGGACAGCATGACTTTTCAAGTCTTGGTCCAAGCAGATTTCAAAGCTCTACACAAAACAGTGCTGTTGCTCAGCTTTGCCTCTAAAGAAATGTCCCAGGAATATCCGAGGATATAGCACGACTGCAAAAGCATCACTTTGGTCAAAGTGGTATTAGTTATAGGATAGGAGGGTTTAGAACCCTTACCAGGAGGGCTCACTGCTGTGGCAACAAAAGTAATATCCACCTCCCTGGACTTCTGTCAGAGAATGTCCTGAAGATATAAAAGAGACCCATAAAGTCACCAGTGGGCCAGGCCGTGCACCAGGCCAATGCTCTGCTCAATCCAGTTTGAAGTGATCTTCTGTTTCCTTCTTTTAAAAATCCATCAGCATCTGCCATGCACACAGCTGGTGCCGTGCACCTCTTGTGCACAATGTCCTACCAAGGTGTGAGGTGCTACTGTTCTTTCCATTTTAAATGTGGGGAGAAAAAATACACCAAAAGGATTCATACAATCCTCGCTATGAAGCAAGAAAAAGAATCTGGAAGAGAGCAAGAGGGTATATGGGTAATGCCTCTAAGCCCTGTACCTGCACAGTTATGGGCAGACTCACAAGTGAGGAATAGTGGAGGCGTATGATTCAGAACCAAGCGCATTGTGCTGGTACAGTTCCACTCCTTATTTATTTATTTGCTTTTTCCAAGAAGAGTCTCCATTTTTTTTTTGCTGCCTGTATAGCTAGAGACTGCCCTTTAATCTTCTGCTTTATCGTGTGCTACGAATTAAATACCACAGGAGTACAAGGGCCCTTAAGGGCACAACATTCATTTTGCTGTAGCTGTCCACAGCCAGCTGAGCTTGCAGGAGTGCTTTTGTTTATGGCTTGACTGTTTCCTGAGTGAGGACTACTTAGAGGTTTATTTTACCCATTTTTGCTGTTATTGTTTTGTTTGTTTTGTCCAGGTTCTGAAGTGGGGAGTGAAATAGGGCAGGGCGGGAGAAAGTTGTGGTTGGTAGACTGTACATGTAGAGCTGAAAATACTGTGTCATCTCTAGAGTGATGGTACTGCTCTGTGTGGTACCCATGGCCATCCCAGCTCCCCTGTCACATGTGGCATCCTGCAGACAACTGATGCTGTTTTCCCATGCAAACAAACCACACAGGAGTGCTAAATGGAAAGGAATTTCCTGTCCCTTGGACATGATATCAGCTCCTTATATTTGCCAGCCCTTCCTCATGTAGGGAAATTTGGGGAAATCTGCCAGCTCAGCCCAACAGGGCCATGCCCGTGTGCTGTGGAGGAACACATGGCTGGGCAGAGGACGTGACTGGGGATGGAAGCAGCAGCTGTCAGAGAAGCTGGCATGTGCCTGGTAGCCATAAAAGCTCTACACTGCACCTACACCACACTGACCTCAGCTCCCAACAGCCCTGTGACAGAAAGTTTCTACCTGTCCTCTCCATTCATCCCAGTGGATAAAGTGGTCCACCTCCTACCAGTGTCACAGCAACTGTGGTGACCTTATGAGACACTGGCACACTGATCCCTCTTCCAGCCAGCAGGAATCTGCTGAGTCTGGGAGTGGGTGTTAGTGGCTGTGCAGAGCTTGGGACATAGCTCAGATGGGGCTGCTGCTCCTGTTGCTCTGCCAGATGGAGCAGGGGAGGGATGCAGAAGGGCTCCTGCTGCCATTCCAGGGGGCCCTGGCCCACCTGGGGCTGAGGAAGCATTAAGGCAGGGCTGTCCTTGAAGCCCAGCTTGCATGAGAAGAGCCAAGTTGTACGAAAATGAAGTTTGCTGGTTCATCAGCAGTAGAGGGCTTGGGGGCCTGCTTGTGCTGTTAGTGGTCTGAAAGGGAAGAGTCTACACCAACAGAGCTGGGAACAGCTTGTCTGTATACACCAGAGGGGCTCAGCTTCAGTTTTGCCAGTCGTGGCCCGTGTGACCAGAGGAGAGCCAAGCATGAGACACAGAACAGTGTGAAAGCTGCCTGTCAGTGCAATCCCATTACAGAAAATACACTTGAAGGGTGATGGGGAGAAGAATGAGTGTTTTGTCTTCCCCAGACCCATGGACTCTGTGATGGCACACATCACCCACTGATCTCAAGGTCATACTTGACCAGGCTCTGAGCACCCTGACCGAGCTGTAGGTGATCCTGTGCACTGCAGGAGTGTTGAACTAGATGGATTTTAAAGGTCCCTTCCAGCTCAAACCATTTTATGATCAACACCAGTGAACAGGGCCCAGCCACACACAGCCATACCAGCTCTGCTGGGTCAAAGCACAGCTCAGCCTTGAACATGTTTAATCAGTTCTTGAGGTATTAAAAAATGTGCATGGAGAATGATTGATAAGAAAATGCCTGATTATAATCAGCTAATTATTTTTTTCCATATGCTAAGCATTCACTCAAGCTCTAATCTTTTGGAATAAGTTTTCAGTGTATGCCATGTATCTTTCAGTGCTGGACATCTCCCAGCTTGCACAGCCTCCTTGTATCAGCATTCAGGGCAGAACTTTGATAGATATCCTGTGGACTGAAAGCATTCTGCTCACTGGTCTGGTGCCTCACGACAATTAGAAATGTCTTAAGGATGGTGCAGAGGTCCCAGGTCATTCATTACCCTCATGGATGCAGGGCAGACTATCCACTAAGTACTGGAAATGTGCTGTGGAAAAAATATACATATTTTGGAAAACAGAGATGAGAGTTAGGAAGGAGTCTATTCTTCATGTTTGATTTTTCCTGAGAGCAAAGAATCCCTGAAAATCTGAACGTAGCAGTAGTTTGTACGAAAAGTGACTGTGCGATGAAAGCATTCCTGAACTCAAGAAATGTATGATGTGAGGATAATGGGCTCCAGAAAAGCAGCAGCAGCAGCAGCCTCAGGGGAGCAGAGCAGGGAGTAACTCTTGGGAAGAGAATCAGAAGGATAAAAGAGCTGCGAACAGCTCGCGGTTGCCAAAAGGGATGATACTAAAGGCACAACAGCAAACTGTGCCTGTGCAGGGGAAAGCTCAGAAGCGTGGGAAGAGAGCACTGCAGCTGCATCGGGAGCTCTTTGAGGACCCAGAATCAGAAGCTGCAATCACAAGAAGGCAGAAAGAAGAGCCTGCAACTAATGACAGGTCTCCAGGAATCACAAATGTGTGGGGACCAGTCAGACCTGAGCCCCAGGATGACCATCCAGAGAGAGAGAAGGAAACAAGAAATGGGTTCGTAAGGTTATATTAAAGTCTAAGAGCTCAAATAATACTTGATGGGGGAGAAAAAAAAGGCCAAACATTAAATGCTGCCTTTGTTTCAGTCTTCAAAACTTAACTAAAATAATTTTAATGAGGAGAAAGGAGCCCAGGGCAGAATCAGAAAAGAACAGACTCGAAAATATTTAGACAAGTTGGCTGTGTCCTTGTCAGCACATTTTAATGAACTTCAGAGGAAGCCGCAGGAGCAGTCCCTGACCCGTGAGCATTTTATCATTGTGAACTCAGGGAGGACACAGGAGATGCCAGGCAGCTGGGGAAATGCAGGCAGAGTACCTAGCTTTGAATATAATCTCTGTCACTGCAGAGGGTTTGAACGGCAGATCAAGGAAATGAAGGGCAAAGCAGTTTGACTGATTCATGGAAAGATAGTAGAAGAAATCATTAACTGACCAATTGATGAGCACAAGAGTATAACCACCTCTAATTTGGGAGGGTCGCTGACCTGGTGGCTGAGGAGGAAGCAGTCGGTTTGATATCCCATGGCTTGAGCAATGCTTTTGATGCTTTGCCTTCAGGTTCCCCTAAAGAAAACAGTGAAATGTGGTTTAGATTATGTAACTAAAAAGCAGATGTACAACCAATTGGAAAACTGCTTTCGTAGTTGTTGTCGGTGGTGTACTGAAAACACATTTCAAGTAGGAATGTTTTGGACTCTGCTCTCTTCATTATTTCTATTAATGGCTTTGATAATGAAACAGGAAGTGCTGTTATAAAATCTGCAGATGACACCAAGCTTGGAAAGGACACAAACACTCTGGAGGATCAGATCAGACTTTGAAACAATCTTGCCAAACTGGAGAAATCAACAAGATGGAATTCAATAAGGAGAAGCGCAAAGTGCTATCCTTGGGAAGGAGAAAACAAAACCCCTAACACAAGCTGGGCCAGGCAGTCACAGTGCCAGAGACAGTAATGCTGTGACAACATATCAGCATGTTTCGTCAGGGTACTGCAAGGAAAGCAGTGTGATAGTTCTGACTCTGCTCCTCTGCTCTGTGGATTGCACTCTCTGGGACCTTGCTTGCAGAAAGAGGATGTCAAATTGAAGATATTCTGGGGATGATGAACAGGAGTGAGGAGAGGGAGAAAATTTCCTGATTCCCCACTTGATATTACTTCTCCCCTCCCAGATCAGCCCAAGGGCAGCATCCCACTGACGCCATGACATTACTTTCAGTTATTAATCTACCCACTCCCTGGTTCATCCACTTCACTAGTGCCTGTTGAACACAGCTCTGCAGCCGTGAGTCTTGGCCCTGGAGGATTTAAAGATGTTGTGTTGTTTAAGGAACTTGTCAGATTCAGCTAGAAGGGATCTTGAGGAGATGCCAGACACCAGATGCCCCTTTCCCAGCCCTTATTTCCAGGGAAAAGTCCCTCTGGCTTTTTTTATTTCTCCAGGTTTATCACCAAGGACTCTCTTGCATCACTGATGAGGACTAAAGCACAGGGGAATGCACTGAAAAGTACTATGGACTGAAGGGAATGCTGGGAGCTTGGTGACTCATCTCTCATGTATCATGAGATCTGAGGTTGACATAAGGCAGAGATTCATGGTTATTTCTAAATAGTCTCTTGGAAAGGAGCAATCTCAGAGAGAATATGAGAATTTGGAGTGCATAGGGCCAGCCTTACCTGAGAAAAACAGAGCTCAGAGCAGAAGTCAGTACACTTCAGTGTAGTACACTAGAAACCTACTGTCTGTTGTGACAGGACAAGGGCAAATGGCTTCAAACTAAAGGAGGGGAGATTTAGGCTGGATATAAGGAGGAAGTTTTTTACAGGAAGGTCAGTGAGGCACTGGCACAGGTTGCCAGAGAGGTGATGGATGCCCCAACCCTGGAGACATTCAGGGTCAGTCTGGAGGGGCTCTGAGCACCTGATGGAGCTGTAGGTGTCCCTGTTCATTGCAGGGGGTTGGACCAGATGGCCTTCAAGGGTCCCATCCCACTCAAACAATTCTACAATTCTAAGGAGACCATCTGTGGCTAGGCATGTCCCCACAGTGTGCAGAGCCCATCAAGTCTCTCTCCTTGCTACGTTGTACTGTCCTGGCTTCTTGTACAGTTGGCTACTGCTGGAGGTGGGATGCTGTGACAGGCAGACCCCTCCTCTGAACTAGCACAGCCACTTTTCCGCTATTAGGTTATGATAAAAAGAGGGCAAGGATGGAGCATACAGGATAAGATTAAGGCAAGGAAATAAGTGAAAAGGGGGAATTGGAAATTGCCACAAAAGATGAAAGAATTCACAGAAAGGAAAAGAAGGGTCTGTATATCCAGTGATGTCAATAGGGGGAAAGTCCAGCAATGAAAGTGCTATCTCTCAGGAGGATTGGCTGGCCTTGGCCTGAGCCATCACTGCTGTGGATGCAAATATTTAGCTTTGATCACAGCTGCCATAATCTTCCCCTGACGCTCAGCAAGGAAAGCATCAGGAACAGGCAAAAGCATGGCAGCTGTCTGGCTGAGGTGAAACTGCATTTGGAAAGGAAACTGAAGGGTGGAAGAGCTGCTGAAGGTGGAAACAAGAGATGACAGCTCAGATAGCAGGGTAGGGGCTTTATGAGAAGCAGGACAGAGTAGCTGGCTAGGACAGATTGTGATTTTTGTTCCTGGAGATAATGTGAGTGACAGCACAAGGGCAAAGTACCACTCACTGTCAGCAAAGGCCTTGTTTTCATGGTTCCTTTAGTGGCAAATGGAAGAAACAGTTTCTGCCCCAAGAATTTACCTGTCTGTTTCAAGAAAATGGACGGCAAGTGCTGGAATGAGAGGGAGATTAATGAGAGGCTGGAGGTTCTGGAGAAAAGATTGCTTGGTGGTAGAGCTGACAGTGTGTGCAAGGTGACTGCTTGTCATTTCTGGGAAGCTGCTGCTCCAAAGCTGCTGTAAGTTGAAGACTTGCAGCCGCTCGGGTTAATCTCACAGGGTTGTGGTACCTCTGCTGATCCCCTCTTGCCCATCTGGAGGCACAAATTTGGGTCCTTTTATATCTGTTTTTGTCCCATGCTCTGCCAACCACCATTCTGGCTACTGAGGGCCTCTCTGAAGTCTTCTCAGAGGCCAGCCAATGGCAATGCACCTCTGTCCCAGCTAAACCCAAAAGACCAAAGGCTCCTTGCATACAGCTTTTATGACCTCTCTGGCACTATTTTCCTTACTTCCCTTGTGGATCACAGCGTGGTGTGGGCAGGTATTGCAAGGCTCAGAGAAACCCTTCAGTGATACCAGCTTTTGCTCTGGGCCATGATACTTACCCTTGGTCATGCTCTTCTTCCCAATTCCTGCATATTAGGTGTGCAGAAGCTCAGGTACAGCTGTGGCTGTCAGTAGAATGTGGAACTTAAACTGCTTTCAGCAGTGCCAGCTCTGTTGCAGACTGCAGCTTGATCATCTGGAAAAGAAACAGTACAAAAATATTTGTTTTGGGAGGAGAACAAGAGTGAGGTTGATACTGATACTGGTCCAGTCTGGTCTCTGCATGAGTAAATGAAATAAGACGAACTCATCTTCAGTGCTTCACTTCAACAACACCGCAAAAAGGGATTTCATGGACCTGGCAAAGAATCTGGAGCAACATAGATTTGAGTGAAACTCACACACATTTTCTTTCTGAAGAGGGTGTCTTTCACATAGGATATGCTGAGAACAGATTTTGTGGAGCGGAAGAGGGAAAGATAAACTTCGGAGGAGTGGAAAAGGATTAGGCAACTACTGGAATCCATCTGAAATTCTCATAGAGATATTTCTGAGTTGAAAGAAGTTCACAAACAGAGGAGTTCACACCAACTTGCTATCTTCCCCACATATAGAGGATTTGGCTTACAGAATAATTGCTTCCAACTGGATGCTTCCAGTTGAACGCAGTTCTTCCTGACGGGTTTTCCACTTTTCTCTGGCCTTTAATTGCAAAGTTTCTGCTCTCTTAACTGGAATGAATCTCGAGGGAGGGGTGTTTCCGGAAGGGGGTGCACACAGCTGAACATAGGAATTCCAAACCTAATTTAACTCAGGCAGACCAAATTTGTTTCGAGTGTTAAGCATCCTGCACATTGATATGAAGTGATGGGCTCTTGCTTAATCTTGGCATTCACTGTTGCAAATGAATCACCGTTACTTCCGCCTCCCTGCCCACCCCTCTGCTTGGTTCCTTTTTAATTTTACAGTTTCCCGAGCTTGACACTGGGAAATCAATAAGTAATTTAGAGCCCTGCAAATACAGAGGAAAACAAGTTATTTTGTACTTTCATAAATATTTGGAAACCAAAATTATCTAAGAAAACAGGTGCTCCGTTGACTCAGCAACCCATCCATCAGCATCACACAGCTAATTGCATAAGATCATAAACATTTATAATTAGAAGGCAAACAAACAAGAATTTTATAAACAGCCCTCTTGAATCAGCCTGCGCATTAAATATTTGTGATAAGGTAATTAAGAATAGATTTACAGTCCTGGCTCAGTGTTTAATACTTTGGAGAATGGATTTGATTCTATGGAGGATGTTCTACAGCCAAGGAGAAAATATTTGATTTTGGTTCTTTTATCCAAGGCTTAAAATGGTCTCAGAGAAATATTGGCTCTGTCATTGATCAGAGTGGAATTTCATTCATTGCAGATCAGACGGCTCATTTAAATACGTGTCTAATGTCCCTTGTCATGGACCAATCCACTTTAGCCCTGCTTCAAAGCTGTCTCCTTGGCTGGATCTGCAGGCTTTCCCTAAGTCCTGCTTTTTATAGTTATGCTTTGATCAGAAGATGTCAGAATTCTCAACCATGTTCCAAACTAGAAAGGAAAAAACACTTTGTTGTTGTTGTTGTTATGACATCATATTATTTCATTATGAAAAACTCACACCATTACAGGATTACACCTGTGCTGTCTCAGTGGTTTGTGGGAACCAGAATAAGGATCTCTCTCATACTTTTAGCCCATTTAACTTCCCATCTATTTGTCATGTCCCAAAATAGCTAGATTTGAATACTTACATTAACTCGTGTAATCATTTCTACAGCCAGTAAACAAGCTCAGGACTACATTAAGATGAATTTGAGTCCCCCTGAAGCTAATTTGTGATCAAGTCAGTAGGGCCTCTGCTTGTGTTCAGAATCGGAAAGGCTAGAAACTCAGATGGTAGTAAACCTCGAATTTAAAGTTTGGAAAGTCAGATGCATACCCTGAGAAATCAGGTGACTGCACGCCATCAGAGGGTAAAAGGGAAGTCAGCTCCAAGGGCTGGATGATGTTCAGATATGTTGGGTTGTTTTTTTTATATAGAACTGGTTTACTTCAATAGTTGGCTGTCATCAGAAACAGTCTGGGAAGGCTGGATGGACAGTAAAGCCCTAACATTTGATTAATCAGGGATAACAGTAGACCACTTACTATATTCTGTTGTGACCATGTTTCTGATAATGTTGATGATAACCAAGAATGGTGAAGCCATCATGGTTGAGAAAAATGAAGTTATCCGTGTGTCAACTAGTATATGTCGTACCTGCTGATCTGGTTTCAGTTACACAAGGGCACTTTCCTATCAGACAGATGGCTGCAAATCAAGGACACCAAGACCCTCTCACACTGCATAAACCCCACTCTCCATTAAAGCTTATTAACTATATTACAGTGCGTCAGCTAAGCCAGTCTACATGAGAAGCTTCATTCTGGCTCCGTGGGTAAGAACACAGTGCTGCAGGCAGTGCTATTTGCACTGCATTCAAGGGGCATACCCAAAGCTTGGTAACTTGAATGCCATCAACACTTAATAGTCATGTAATGTCATCTTCTAAACAACTTCTAGCGTTATCTCATCCCTCCAGCCCTCTTGCTGTGGGGAGGATGGCAGAGCTCTGGGAGATGAACTAACTCCTGGTGGAAGGGCCTTAGTTGCTCGTTCTCTTTCAAATGCAGCGAAGTCAAGTGTCCTAAAGCCAACTTTCCATCCCCCAGATATCACTTCTGGAGCTTGGAGATGGGTAACAGGACATATGCATTCTCTGCATACTCACAGCAGACACTACGTAAGCTCTTTTTTTCCAAGTGCGTTGTTTTCTCCTCTCAGAAGCGATGAGGTCTGACAAGGTATTGCTTTTCCAATAAGCAAATATTTGCCGAGGATGACAAACCACTTACAGGTATAGCCAGCCCCTTCTTGTGTTTGACTGCTGTCCCTGGCCTCTGTGCGCGCGTCTGCTCTGCTACAGTGCATGTGGGGAGATGTGCTCTGAGCTCGCAGTGACGTTGGTACAGCAGACGTCACCAGCACGTCAGCTGCAGTTACATACCCTCCAAACACACGGTGAATCATGCCTATGCAGCATGCAAAACCAGCTCGGTGATAGATAAACCTCAGGCATTTATTGGTAAACAGACACTGTTCTGCTGTAAGAGCGGAGCTCACTCCGCTGCATTTAAGACCTGTTTATTGATTGCTGAGATTAAGCTGTAATCCTTTTAATTCAGGGGGAAAGGGATCCAGCAGAGCAGAAGCACAAGGGGAGACAGTTTCAAACCAAAAAAGAGGAGATTTAGACTGAATATAAGAGAAAAATTTTTTACAGTAAGGGTGGTGAGGCACTGGCACAGGTTGCCCAGAGAAGTGGTGGATGCCTCATCCCTGGAGACACTCAAGGTCAGGCTGGAGGGACTCTGAGCACCTGATGGAGTTGTAGGCATCTCTGCTGATTGCAGGGGGTTGGACCAGATGGTTTTTAAGGGTCCCTTCCAGCTCGACTCTGATTCCATGATTTATCACTGGTTAAGCTGAGGGAGAGCTGAGCGCACCAATCAGCTGGAGGGTGTGATGCCGGGGTAGCTTACAGTTCTTCTAAAGTTTTGTCTCTATTTTATGTTTAATTCTTTCCCCCTTCCCTCCAGGTCTAATAATACACGAAGGGCCCTCGGTTTACCGGATTTTTAAACGGTGGCAGGCGGTCAATCAGCAGTGGAAAGTGCTGAACTATGACAAAACAAAGGACATGGAGGAACAAAAGACAGGGACCAGGACAAATCAGCGTCCCTCCTCCCAAACCACCCACTCGTCCTCCACCGGTGGTACAGCCACTAACTCCGCTCCGGCCGACAGCGGGGCCCGGGCCGCCGGCCATGCCACAGGCACCCTCTCTGACCACCACTGTGCTTACACCATCCTGCATATACTCAGCCACCTGAGGCCTCACGAACAGAGGAGTCAGTCTAGTAGTAACAGAGAGCTCGTCATGAGGGTCACGACGGTCTGAGCCGAGGAATTCAGGAGGCCTTAATGCAGAGCGGAGGAGACACAGAACTCATAACGCAGAGGAGCATGGTGTGCCTTTTTCTTTCTCTTCCCTTTTATTCTTTTTTTCTTCTTCTGTTCCTTCTTTTGTTGTTTTGGTTTGTTTGGGTTTTTTTTTTTGGTAACTGCACAAGATATAAGAGGCGGCACCTGGCCAGCTGAGGATAAAGCAGGTGGAGGGAGAGCTGCACACTCATGCTAAAGAGGTTAATGTTTTCCAGCCAGTTAAAAAAAAAAAAAAAAAAAAGGAAAAAAAAAAAAAGAAAAACAAAAACAACCACACAAATCACAAAAAGAAAAAAAAAAAAAAACCAACAAAACAAGTGCAATACAGACTGAAAACTGAGTAGGCAGAGTTCTGGGGAAGCAGAGGAACAGACGGTTTAGCATGTCTTACAAATCCTATTACCTGGAATAGGTGATGCTCTGTACACACCCGCCCTACACACACACACACACACACACACACACACACACACACGTGTGAGATTTATATAGACAAGGAAGGGAATGAAATATTTGGAGTATTTTTTTTTTCCAGACTGTGATTAACCAGGGCTATGAGTCGTTCTGTTCATGAGTCATTCTGGATCCTTGTTCGATTTACCATAGGATATCTGAAGTGAAATGGCTGGGGATTTTTCAGTAGTGATTTATGGGAAAAAAACAACCGACCATTGAATCATCTCGCCAAGAAAATGCAACAAAGGCCAGGCGTACCCAAATTTCACCAAAACAAAAATGGTGGTATTTCATAATGTTCCTGACAAAGGGTTTGTGAGGGTGGAGTTGGGAGGGGGGAGGGAGGGCGTTCCATTGACCTTTTTTCGACGTATAGGCATTTTTGGCAAAGTTTGTACAAATGCTCCGCAGGTGTTTCAAGCACAAGTACTGGTGTGATTTTTGCCTTCATAACCCCAAATCCAGCATCCAGATCTTCCCCACTCACACACACCATTTTTCCATGCAGGCATCCCAGGTTAATTTCCTTCCATTTTACTCCAGTCACAAAAAGCTGACCCACCCCTGTGGGTTTCTGCTACCTTGCTGATTCACATACTCATACATTTGAGAAATATGTTTTGGGTTTTTTTTTCCTGTGTCTTTATCCCTGCTGCTCAATTTGTAACAGTCTCAGTCTTGTAGGCTGAACCTTTCACATCCAGTTTGTTTGTTACAGAGTCTATTCCATTCAATTGCTCAACAGAGAGTTAGTCTGAAGAGGGAGCACAGTTGCTGATCGAACATTTAACACTTCTAATAAGTCTCCTTCTCTGGGATATATCCATGAAGGTACTTGTTGCTCTTCAGGAACATTCTCTTTCAATGCACAATGGCTGAATCATTTGTGGATATTAAAGGGACACTGTCAAGTACTTTTTAAATAGTTTTTAGAGTTTGGGCTTTTTTTACTCTCCATTGTTTGTAATATTCTCTTACAATCTTGGAAATAAAATTTCTTTCCCTACTGATATTGTTTTTTTCCACTTGGCATGTAGCGTTCTCTCTGCTCACCCCATTCCTTTCATCATCCCTGTTCTTCTCCACCTTTCATCTGGAACAGGAAGAGATCCATGTTACCAATTTCCTGCTCACTGTATTCGCTCCATGGAGGTTATCTCCCAGGTCTGTGAGGTTGAGCTCTTTTGCCGATGCAACTGCCACAAAGCAAGTGTCAAAGTAGAAAGCCTAAAAACAGAGATCAGCTCATTGAGGAGCAGCAGCTCAGGAATCCCAAAACAATGAGCCTGCAGCAATCAAGCCTAAACCCAGACCTCCAAAAAATTACTATAAGGACTTCAGCCAAATCATGCCCATTCTGCAGAAGTGCTGAGCAGCACTTCTCAGTGGCTGTGTCCAACTGGCCATTGTCATTGCACCAACACCACTCTCAGCTTTTAATTGTGCCATGATAAATGCGAGCCACCAGTCCCCACAGCAGCAAGGCTGTCGTAGGTTGAATGTTTCTGCATTGGGAAAGGTGTCAAATTTAGCTGCCAGGTTTGAACTGCCAGCCATTCTGCAATGCTGGAGATGGAGGTTAGCATCTTATGGCAGGGTCATATTTTTCTTCCAGATTACTTGACAGTGTCCCTTTGAATATCGGAAGGCAACAGAGCAGGTACTGCTCTAGCAGAGAATTTGGGAGGTGAAACACCAGCCAAGAAAGCTGACTTGGTGAGGGCAGATGTGAACAGCATGGTTTCTGAGGTCACTGTACTTTTATCTGACCAATCTTACTACCCACCAAAGAGTGCTTGTGGCTGAGGTGAGGGAAAGGACATTGGTGGGAGGAGGGAGAGGAAGGAGCAATTCTGATCATCTCTAAAAGCAGCTACCCCCAAGTGACGGTGTTGCAGTGAACAGCCTCTGGAAGAAGTACTTCTGATCCACAGTAGAGAGGAACCCGGTCAAAGGAAGCAAACACAGCAGCCTCACCCCCATGCCTGTCCTAGAAACCGTGCTCATTCCAAGAGACGGGTAATGGTGGTGGTTTTGGGAAGGGGAAGGCACCAATGAACAGAAGGCTGTCAGACATAATGTTGTTTCCCTCCCTGTTCTCCCCTCATTTAATATGGAGAATTCCAATTCCTTTAATTTGGCAAAAGGCTAAAAGCTTATCAGGTCAGAAGCACAATTTGCCGTGCGAGAGTGGTGCGACCTAGCGATCCGAGCACACAGGACTCTGCGTACTCTCACTCCAGCTCTGCCACCGACTCTGTAGCCTTGGGCTGTCCGGCTCAGTCCCCCATCCACACAGAGGGGGAATAACAATACGTACCTACCTCACAGGGGTGTTGTGAGAATCCACGTTGGTAAAGCCTGCTGAAGTGCCACAGGGAGTCGCGAGGTGCGTGGTGGGGGTGAGCAGCGCTGGTTACAGTCCGAATTGCTCAGCAGGAGAACCACGGGCCCTCTCCTGCTTGGAGATCTGCCTCGATCCGAAGCAGAGGGTGTCGTCTGAGTGCCCTCTCCTCCATTGCATGACATTTTAAACAGCTGTGAGGTGCAGGGTAGTGACCGATATTAAGTCCTACTTGACCAGGGATTTGCTACAACCTTTTCTATATCTGTGGGGTTTGTTGGTTTGGTTTTTCCATATATTGTGCTTAGAAATAAACTTTCCACTTAGGGCTGGCGGTTCGGGGTCTCTTCTGTTGCATGGCAATGTATACAAGTCTTACTGTCTGTCTTACTGTGCAAATGATCCCGCAGCCCAATTTCAAAGATGGGTATGGTCTGAGCCTTTTCCAAGTGGCATAAGACTCAAAAGCCTGTCTAGATTGTTTAATATTTAAACACCACTATGAACTTGTCAATTGTATGTGTTCTGTGCAATACAAAGCATGTCATTACCTGGCTTGATGGGCAGAGGGGCTAAAGGAAGGTCTGAACTTGTTCAAAGAGCTTCATACATGTGCCAGCTTGAAGCCGAAGGGCTGCCACCAGCAAAGCAAACTCGGTGAAGCCATTGGAAATTATTTTCAGAACAGTTTATTCCAAAACAAGGTAATTCCGAGTTTACGAACTTCAAGGCTGCCAGCCTGAGAGAACAAGTGCATATTTACTGTGGGGTTTGGGATTTTCTCTTTTCTTTCCTCCCCAAAGTATTGATGGCAGAAATACTGATGAGGGTCCTCTTCCTTCCATAGCACAGATCTCTCGACTCCTACAACCTCCTCGTGCCATCCCATTCGTGCTACTATGCAGGACTTTAAAATGTGCAAATAGAGATAGTACACTCCTGAGACATGCAAAATGCATCGTGTATTGGAGCCAGACCTATGTTGCTGAAGGTCTCTTTTTTCCCCCCCATCTTTTCTCCAGTTTTCTGCTGGGTTCCTAAAGAAATGTTATCTGTATTTTCTTACAGAGCAGCCACATCAATTCCACCAACAAAGTTCACTGAATTTGGCAGCTGTTTCTCCCTCTGGAGAAAAATTCCAGGTCTTATCACTGTGGACACCCCTCACTTCTTGAGCTTTGTGGTCCTCCAATGCTGTTTGGTGATGGTCAGTGTGGGGGACGGTGTTCAGCCATTACCAAAAATTGTGTGTGTATGGTCCTGCTCATTCTTGTGATTTCTGCTAGTTCCCTGATCTTACATCAATTTTGACAGGTCTCTGGTAATGCTTTTCTGATATGGTTTTCAGAGGTGTTTTGCTCTGTGTCAGTTGTCACTGCTATTCTTGCCTGCTGGCCTCCAGCTTCCACAGCTCTTCCACTGTTGCCACTCGCTTTCTTGGTAAATATCCACTGCTAAATTCAGATGCTCATCATCTGTGCCTGCAGTGGCTCAAGCACACGGACCAAGGGTGATCAGAAAACCATTAAGACCCTATATCAATAGTCAGATTCTGTCAAAAGCCAGTTGGTCTTCTTCAATGTGTACTTTGCAAAATCTCAGAGCCTGCTGTTAATCAGTTGCCACAGAAGACTATAATACTATCCAAACTCTCATGTTCAGCTAACACTTGGTTTCTGATTTCAAATGTCAGAAGGAATTAGATGTTTTTTTTGAGTAAATCAGGTGTGCTCCCTGATGTGACTTCCCAAGCAAGGTGCTGAAGAAGTTCATGTCTTATCTCACCATGATGAGTGACCCAAGGAAAGAGCAAGTCAGCTGTGACGATTTGAGTCATAGGATGCTGGCATTTTCAGCTAGGGAGACAGGCAAATACTGCTCACAACTGCCAATTCTGTAACAGTGCTCAAAGCCCTTGCATCTGGCAGCAGTAAAATTTCAGAGCCAAGACCTGTAGATGGTGGGCAATTCTGAAGACTTTCCTGTTTGCAAGACCATCCTGTGCTCACATCTAGTGGTCAGTCATTCAAGCTGCTTCTCTTTGTTTTCCTCTAAAGAAAAATGTTTATTTTGACTAAGCAACACACTGCTACTCATCACTGCGGGAGCAACCATCTTCCAACCCGTAGCTTATCCACCAGGACTTCTGCACATTTCCTTGTGAAAACTCGAAGCAAGATGACCTACTCCTTTCCCTTGCCATCAGACAAGGACTTAGAGGCAAAATTGCTGCAGTAATTGATATGAGTCAGCAGTACAATTGCCTTAGGATATCCTAACCTCCTCCTCATTCTTGTGCTAACAGATTCCCTGTCCTCTTTGCCACCCCTAACCTCCAACACTGCAGATCTCCTGAGCAGACACTGGCACAGAATTCCTCACAGACCAGTTTCAGTCTTTCTACATCCTTCATGTATTCAGATAGGCAAATTCTTTACACTGACAGACAATGACATATTTGAATCCCAAGAGAAGAAACAAGTGAAGGAACTCACTGCATTGACCTTCACCTCCGTTTTCACATGGATGGGGGTATAGTGAAGATATCAATTGGCTTTCGTGTGACAGCAGTGAGCTGATAGCTCTAGGAACATTTCCCTCAATAACATAAGTCTGACACGCTGACGTTACTGAAGGCACTTTGATCTCACATCTATCATTTTGGATGTAAGGAGAACTGAATCTGACACTTCTGTGCTGTTGACACAAACATCAAAACAAGCTTAGTTCATTATTCAAATTACCTCCAGGTCAGTGGGTGAATTTCTCCTTTGATGAAAGAATGATGTTTTCTCTTCCAGATTTGGAATCACCAGATAAAATATATGTACATACATATGTATATATTCATAAATACTTTCCTGACCAAAAAAAAAAAAAAAGAGAGAGAGAAAGAAAAGAGAGGAAAACAAACAAACCTGGAAGAATACATAACTGCATTGAATAAGTCTTGACAGGAGCTAGGGAGTTACTGTGTGGAAAGTACTACATATGATTTGACTTCAGGCAAAGAGAAGACAGAAGAGTGCAATGCTTTTATGGGATCTCTGGCCTGCCTCTCTAGTTCATACTCATTACTGTATAGCATTTAATTAATACAGATGTGGAAAACAGCTTAGCTCCAGCAATGGGAAACAGACTGAAGTCTCCTCAAACCTATCTGAGCCATACTCAAACAAGCACAATGATGCAAAAGCACAAGGACCAACTATTAAAAAAGTTTTACAACAGATAGATATCCAAAACAGGTACAAGGACAGGCACAATTTTCCAAGCCAAATTCTTCCTTGCTTGTTTACTTCCTGTTATTACCCTCTTCTTTTTCCAAGCATCTTGGGTTTTTAAAAATATAAAATACCCAAGACTTAAAGAATTAAATAGTGGAAAAGAGCTTCTTTGTGTTGTGCATCAAGATGTGCTTTAATGCACACAATTAGTTGCAATTAATTCCTTGCTTGCTAAATGTGATTGGGTCCACTCATCATCTACAGGGAACCACAGGTTCCCTCTGTTTGTGACAGCCAGCCTCTTGCACCTCTCTAAGATGACATCCTGTTTGGTACCAGATCACACCCACACAATGTGAGCTGGCTCATATGCAACATGATGTTCAAGCATTTGTGTAGTTACCAGTGTGATCACTAGAGGTGGCCAAGAAGAAAACAAGGAGAAGGCTGCTGTTAGCAAGTCTCTGTGGGGCTCTCTATCAGTTTGTAACAGCTCTGACATCACAAGAATTGCAGCTGTCCAGTGTACCCCGCAAGTAACTCATCTCATCCTTTCATAGTTCAAGATGGTGACAGAGCTACTCTTCTCATCATTCACTCTTCATTACAACACAGCTTTCCTTTAACATCCATCCAGCCACATTCCTCTGGAAATTTTTGCACTGCACGTTACAGAAGTTCAGTTTAGTCCTCTTTCCAAAAACAAACAAACAAACAAAAACAACCAGACAGACTTCTAGCTAGCCCACCTTATCTTCTAACCCAACTGCAGATACAAAAATCAATGTTCTCTGAACAGTTCATCTCAATACCTATGTTCCCCTTCTCTTTCACGCAGTATTCCCTAATCTCTTTGCTTTCCCTTGAAAAAGTGCGATTCCTGGCTACAAAAGACACAGCATCTTTCTGAGGCGGGAGTGTGGGCAGCCCTTCTCCTCCTTCTAAGAGGCACACAAACCTTTCTCCATGTCCCTCTGGACTGGTGTGGCCAGCACAACCCTTATTCACAGAGCTTAGCTTCTTGATCCAGAAAAGCAAACCGTTTAAAGCGTTTTCTTCACTGCTAAAGAGCTGTGGAATAATGACACTGGGAATCTTTCATTTCTTAGCCTCAGGGTAACTAGAGTGGATGATGTACCTGAGCCAAACACACAGTGAAGACAAAGTACTTGTATTTTAGAAAGTGGTGAAACTGGGTGAGTTTTGCCTGGACTGAGGAGAGGAAAAATCTTTATCAGGTTTATAAGGCAGCAAAACAGAACAGCCTTTTCCCCAGTGTTTTTAGCTCATACGCATCAGCTCTCCATTTTAAACAAACCTTCTGTAGGCAAAGCAGGCCCAGCTTGGGAAGAAAATCTTCCTCACAGCAGAAGCACAACCAGCCCATAGCTATGCATCAGCCCCTTCAGGACTTCTGCCCCAGTGAGGCTGAGTGTAAGAAGAGATGCAGCCAGTGGGGATGGCAAGAACACTTCTCTTGATTGATGTCCCCATCAGGCATGGTCCCCAGCAGGCTGATTCCACATCTCCTCACATAAGGCCCCCTTTGAAATCACTCCCAAGGACTATGGAGTGACCCTTCATTACTACAGGGTCTGCCCAGGAGAGAGAACAGCTTCTGCATGGATCTCCAAGGTCCTGGAAGGGTCCTGAGGTGGGCCTGGAATCAATCTGTGCCCACTGAGGGATGAGTCAATGGCATGTCCATGCAGAAATGCACTCTCGAAGACTTTCTACAGAGATGTCTGTGGGGTTGGGGGTGGGGTGGGGGGTGGTTGGTTTTGTTCGGAGCAGGAAGCACAGGGGAAGGAAAAAGTTGCAATGTGAGAAAATCAGCCACAAGGGAGGGGTTGACTAAGAGGAATGACCATGTCAACTGTGTTACTGTCCCGTCATTCTCCTGAACCCAGAATGGAAACTTCCAAGTGCTCTTCATGAGCTTTCGTTTATTAGAAAACTATTCCTGGGTGTTTAAGGTTGTTTTCTAATGAAAATATCCATAATAAAAAAAGAAAAAAAAAAAAAAAGCAAATGAAAGACTCTTGTTAATCTTTTCCTTTCCTTCTCTGTTAATCTGTATTGCACTGTGAAATTTACCTCCTCCTCGTTTGTCTACTGCCATTCCTGGTCAATAAACTGCCTTTCTTTCTGGTCACAATCCACACGGGGCTGCACACAGTAAGCTTTAAACACCTGCCTGCACATCAATGGTCAAGGCTTCATGTAAAGACAGTGAAAAAAACCACCCTGTAGCTTAGCACCACAGCACAATGCCTTTGTGCTTTGACTCCACATTCATTTACGTCATTAAATAGCAAACATTATTTATCAAACATTGGTATTATGTTCATGCATAGTGCCTTCCCAATGTGCCAGGGAGAAGCTCAACCATGGTAAGTACGTGCAGCACTGAAAAACATGCTGCTATTTTCAGAGCACCAACTCTACTATCATAGTACATAGCTTTATCACCTACAAATTGCTGTGAGGGTTTCAAGACACAAGGACGGCTCAGAGCAGATATATGCTGAGAAAGCAAGGATGAAGGAAGTACTGGAACAGGCTGCCCAGAGAAGCTGTGGATGCCTCGAACCTGGAAGTATTCAAGGTCAGATTGGATGGGCCCTGGACAGCCTAATCTGGTGGGTGGCAAGCAGTCCACGCAGGGGACTGGAACTGGATGATCTTTAAGGTCCCTTCCAACTCAAGCCATTCTATGAAGCAACCATCAAAATCGTGGCAGGAAAGGATTGGTAAAGAGCAAGGCTAGAGCTGTAGCTCAACTGAATCCTGGATACACGACAGCTTCTCTTGTTCTGGATGTCTTTTCTTGTTTTGGCAGTACCTCCTAAATGCCTGAAACATCACTTCTACATGATGTACCCTGAATCCCATTGCCACCAGCTGCACACTTCACATGGCCAGAGGAAAAGCAGGGGCAGTGCTTTCTCAGTCAGACACAGGGCTCACAAAAGACACAGGCACAAGGAACACTGAAAACTCTTCTGCTGAAGGATCACTGAGCTTTCCCGTGGCTGAACATGCAGCTATCCTGCTGTGGAGGCTGACAGGCTTTGGATCCCTTCCCTGTCTGTTCCAAAGTCTATTCCAGTAAGTCTGTGATAATACATAAAGAGAGAAAGAAACAAAAAAAGAAATGGGAAATATAAGGATGTGATTGGAGAGAAACAGCTGTGCTAATCAGAAAATAGCAACATATGAAGGACGGAAAAGACAAGGAGAGGGGGCATGACAATGGGAGCAGGAACAGGGCTGGCAGAGAGGAGGGAGGAGTGTGGTGTGATGAGGCTGGTGGCATCTACTGATTACTAAGCAGTAACATTAATAGTTTGGTGAAAATAAGGCATGGCAGGCTCTAGAGGATCCTCAAGGAAAGGAGGAAGGAGCTGTGGAGCACCAGCAGACAGCTTCATCAAATCCTGTCAAGCGAACCTGTATGCAAGTCCAGAACCAAAATGGGGTATTTCACACATTGCACAGCCTGGTTTGTTTAATGCTGTGCACACAGCTACATTGCTACAAACCACAACATGGCCTGCATCTGCTCAGACCAAAATTTCCTACACCAGCCAGCCAGGAACATGCCAAATTGTAGCAGCTGTAACATACTGGTCTTTGCCAACTCAGAACTAGAATACTGAAATGCCAATTTGCTCTAAAGAGATAGAAGGTTGTCTGTAAAACAAGGAGGTTTGAGTGATGCTGCAGCCTGGATTCCCTCACACACAGACAGGAGTGTTGCCAAAACATTGAGATCTGAGCTCAAGCTGCAAAATTCACAGCAGAATTGGGAAAAAAAAAATAAAATATCACAGACTTGAGAGTAAAAAGAACTTCAGGTAAGGTGGTAGCAGGAAGAGGCTTTAATCACAGGGAATGTGAAACTGTGTTCAATCTGCATATGGGTGAATATTTCAAAACGTAACATACAGTGAACACAGGCATACCTGCAAGGGGTGGTGAGGGCAGTGAGGCACTGGCACAGGCTGCCCAGAGAAGCTGTGGGTGCCCCATCTCTGCAGGTGCTCAAGGGCAGGTTGGATAGGGCCTTGGGCAGCCTGAGCTGGTGGGTGGCAACCAGTCTGTGACATCAGATTGCAACTGGATGATGGTCTTTGAGGTCCCCTTCCCGTTCTATGAGGTTGTAACCCATTCCACAATATTTACTTAAATCTTAAAAGGGAAAATAATCTGGTTTGAGAATTTCAAGTAGTGAACAGTCTCCCATCCAGAAGTGATGCAACAGCCTACTGCTCAGCGTCCAGAAGACGACAGCCCCTGAAGAGGTGACAAACAACTGTCTGCAACTTCAGTGATGCATTTCCCACTGTAATATAGCGAAGTGGTTTATTAAATTCGAAAGAGATCACCTAAGAGCCTGAAACAAACATGGATGAAAACAGCATGATTCCTCCTCAGACTTCAGTGGGTGTGTGGAGTCAAGCATGCTCCCTCAGAGACATGTGCTCCCAGGCCCTCAGCAACCAAATCTTCTGGTCCTACAGTCCAGAAGCCCTTATGGTTGATTAGCTGAAACACTGAGTTCATTACCAAGATTGGTTACTTACAGTTATCTACAAGCAAGCACGAGTCTCCCCAGAAACAGCCCCATGCTTCTGCACAAGGCACAGTCACTGAGCCTTACAAACAATAATTAAAGTACTCCTCTCCCTCTCATTTTGAATTTGGCTGGGAGTGAGAAACACTGATTATTTGATGCAAATAATGCCCTGGTTATTCAATGCACTAAATACCAACATATACAAGGCATGTATAAACCTTCTTTTCCATTTCTTTCTTTTCTTCTACTTCTGTGGCCTTCTCTAGTTTGTGAGTGCTGTGAACTTCACCGTACCACTAAAGTCTTCACAGAATTGCAGGGGTTGGAATCAACTTCAAGAGATCATTTAGTCCAACCCCTCTGATAAGTCTCGTCACTCTTTAGAGCAGTCTCAGGTCCAAGCACAATGTCTCACTTTCAAGGCTACATGAAAAGCAGAGGGAGATGAAATCACTATATTAGATACCCACTTTCCTATAGAGTGGTGAAAGAAGTCTGATCTGGAGTTGTTTCAGCTCACAGCATTAAGAGTGACCCTGGAAGCTGCATCTGTCCTCAACCTCCAGTAAACACCCTCATGAAATGAGTGATACTTGGGTCAAATGCACAAGGATATATTTTAACCAACTTATAGAGGTATTTAACCTGAGCATCTAAGCTACATCTCAGCAAACTATATACATATAAAGGGCACTTGTCAAATTCTAAGCTGCCTTAGCAATCTTCAGAGAAAAATAGGTACCTCCAAGGAATTATTCATCCCAATTGTATTCAGCACCAAACTGCCTACACAGTTGTCTAGTATGATTTGAGATGCTTGACTGGCCTCCAGTGTTTCAATTTTAAACAGACACCCATCCCTAAAGTTGAGAAGAAAGCACCCACCTCTCTTCTGCAAGTACTGAGGAACCAGCAGTCAAACCAGGTGTCCTTCTCTTGACTTTATTAATCCTAGGAAATCAGTTCAGCTGTTAAACACAAAAAGTAACTCATGCTGAACTCAAGATGCAATCCTTAAAATACAGGTTTCTTCAATCACCTTACAGAAAAAAGAATCAAGGCTAAGGGATGTGAGAGATTCTCCTTCCATCTGAAGACTACAGCCACAGAACATTGCAGCCCTGCAATTAACAGTGCTTATGGCCTGCAGCTCATGAAGTGCTGCTTACAGCCAGCCTCCTACTCTCAGGTTTTGTTCTGGATTTCCAAAAAAGATGCTTGATTTTGGAGATTCTTTTTAAAGTGCAATGCCAAAAAAAATGCTGTTCAACTTGTCCTAAAAATAAAAAATAAATAAAATTCTCTTGGCAAAAGTGAGGGTCCTCAAATTACTGCTGCCTCCTAGAAATTTAGGCCTGAATTTCTAAACAAAAAGTGGAGAAGCAGCATTTTTTTAAACAGCAAACTCTGCAAGGCTGTGAATGAAATCTGGCAAGAAGCCGTTCTCTGAACAGTTCTGTGGCTGTCACAGTCTGTGACTCGTGATACTGCAGAGAGCTCTCATCATTACAGTGCATCTTCTGTCAAAAGCATATTTTGGAGCTTTGGGGAATTGTTTGTTTGCTTGTTTAAAGGCTGCAGTAGAAGAAGAAAAATCCTGACAAAAGAAAGGAGGGACAGCTGAGATCTCAGGCAGAATGGGGCAAGCACAGCCATGGCAGTCAGCTAACCAGGCTGGTAGAAAGCATGGCCTCATACCTTCCATGGAGCATTTTTCCAGGAGATCTCCTGGAATAGAAAGATCCCTGGAAATGTTTAACTAAAGCATTTGCCTGCTAGTCGAGGCAAGCAAGAAGCATATGGAGATGTACTGAAGCTTTAGAAGCACTTGGAAGGCTGAATGAGAGCAGAGGTTCAACAAGCCACAGCTACCCACGCCCACTTCATTTTCCAGAGCAATGGATGTGTGATAGGGAACTGCCCACACCCTCACACAACAAACACCGACCTGGTAACATGGGGCCTCTAAACAAGGAGAAAGGCCTTGAAGAGGGACAGTCCCACACCCAGATGATACTCACTAGCTCAGCACTCCCACCTCTCCCATCACTTGACCTGCAGCCTTAGCCTCTCATTCTAGAGAGCCAAAGATTTCCTGTCCTTCTACAGAGCAGGTGTCCTTACCATCCTATCAGCACCCCATCCTCACCTGCAAGTGGGCCATGGGGCCTGAGCTCATGAACACTGACACCTATACTGGCACCACCCTTATACTTCACATGGGTACATCTAAGGAAACCAGCAGTCCTGTTCCTTTTCCTAGGCTTGTCTTATGTTAGGCTCAAATTACAGCCCAATGGGCATTTTAAATGTTCACAGTACTTCTTTAAGTACAGCATTTATAAGCATGTGTAAAATAAAAATCCCACTGCTTTACCTCTCCAGAAAAAAAAAATACTGTTGCCTTCGGCATCTGTCTCCACACTTCTTCCACACTTTTCTCTGGGCTCATGGTGGAATTTGCTGCTGTTACTGAGATGCATAAGATTATGCAACTGTCTAGCATTTTGATTTAATCAGCTAGGGGAAAAAAACGTTCCAAATTCTATTAATAACTAGCAGCCAGCTCCCTCCCTCCCCACATTCCCACAGAAGGAGATCACAGTCAGATCCCTGCAAACACAAACTAGCAGCCTGACTGGATCAATAGCATCCATGGATCCAATTTTGCACTGAATTCTGGGTAATTAATCTGCCAGGGGAAGAGAATCTTAATTAAGAAAAGCCAAGCTGTTCTTTTCCCAAACCTTTCGACTAATAAAGCCACAGCATTGGTTTGGCTGAGGATTTTTGTCTAAATTTTCACAGCTTTTCAGTTCCCACTAAATGGTTTTGAAAACAAGAGAGTGGTAGAATCTTCAAGCAGCAGAAATGTAAATTCTTTGCTTTAGTTTCCTCACACCACATTAATGATGAATATTCCCACTACTCAGAATGGTATCAGTGCTGGGGAGAAGCAATGTATCCACAAGGAGGGGCTGCCACTGGGTTAAGATCGGGAACTTTCTTCCCTTTATTCTCAGGAAGGGCATCCAGGACAGAAGGCCAAAACTTTCAGATCTCATTCAGGAAATCCTGGAAATTCCTGGAAAAAAGTTCCTGAAGCAGCTGTCATTGGGAGGCCATCACAAGCCCTCCCAGAAACACATGAAGATTTAAGAGTACGGGATATATTTCAGAGACAATGAGGTTTGAGTTCTTTGTTCTTCTACTTCTTCCAATTCCACATTTCATGATGTATAGCAAGTATCCATAGCAACGCTTATCTCAGCATGCTGAGGACCTCCCTCTGATGCTAACGCTAACAGGTACAACCCCATGTGAGTACCAGCTCCTGTTCTGCAAGGCAACAGAAGCTGAAGGGCATAACAGAGAAACTAGCCTACTGATATTGCATATTGGTCTGTGTTAACTGTTGAACCATGCTGAGTACTCTGAGCCAAAAATATGTCAAAACCCTTGCTAACAACTTAACAAAACAGCTCCCAGTTCTGGGACTCTTCCCTGGTATGGGCAGAACCTGCATACCTTAGCCTGAAGGAAATCAAATGCCTTTATCTTACAGTGATATCAAGATATTTGTGAATCTTTACTATTTACCATGATTCATGGCAAAGAACGTATCTCAAACCACTTTGGCACAGCACATTCAGAAAGACACAAAAAACTCCACCCAAAGTAGGGTTATTCCCCAGCAAAGATCTGATTAGCCACAAGCAATTTGCACACCTAGTTCTGAGGGTCTAGGTAAGTGTCTCCTTTTTATTTCCCCAAGATAAGGAGACTAGTTTGTGAAAATATGTGATAATTGATCATGTTTCTATTCTGACACAGTGCAGAAAGCCAGGAGAGCAGACACCTCAATGAATTGGGTATTTCTGGAGTCCCTGGATGAGCTGGCTGAGTACCAAGCAAACTCAGCTTCTACCAGCCCCATTTATCTTTAAGGTCAAACTCCACTCACCTGTCTGAAGCCAAGGAAGGACTCACATATTTATTGCCAAAAATTAGCATCTTCCCTATTGGTATCCTAGATACAGGGTAATTATGGTAAAGACTGATGAAAATCATTTAACTCCTGCTAAGGGGAAAGCACTATGGCAGCTAGATTAAAGATGTCCTTTATAAACCGTCACAGAGCAAGAGAACACGATAATGAATGAGTTAATTACACTAGCATTTGAGGTTGATACTACCCATCTGCTGCTTTGATTAATTAAAAGTCTGACGGACGACAATGAGGCCTTCTCAGGTCTGAAAGTAATTAATTGCCAAAGTCCTCAATAAATCTAACGACATCTCTGACTGAACTGGCAGAAGGGACCACTTTGAGCAGCGCTCAAACAGAGGCAGCAAAGCTGATTATGGAGTTTGAAGTATCCCCCGAATGACGTGCCAATGTATTGATGTAATACTGAGAGCTGTGGCATAGCAACTTCTTGTTTAAACTCCTCCTCAACTGTCTCTCTCCCCTGCCAAGGCTGGTAAAGGAGTCTCATCAATAGATATGAACTTCTCAGAGGATTGGTAATAAGACACTGACATTCTCTGGTCTTTGCCCAGACTCTCTAAGCTGCGGTGAATGGGTTCAAGTTTTGCTCTTGCATGCCTGCTTCCTTAGACCCACTGAAATGAGTCCTGACAGAGGAGGATTTTGGACCTAAGGGTACTGATAGATGGGAAGCTGGACATGAGCCAGTATTGTGTCCTCACAGCCCAAAAAGCCAAATGTATCATGGGCTGCATACATGCAGCATGGCCAGCAGGTCAGGCAGGTGATACTGCTGCTCTGCGCTGTGACACCTCACCTGAAGTACTGCATCCAGATGTGGAGTCCTCAGCACAGGAGAGACACGGAGGGAGAGCGTCCAGAGGAGGGCCACAAAAATGATACAAATAACAGAACACCTTCCCTACATGGGCAGGCTGAGAGCTGGGGCTCTTCAGCCAGGAGAAGTGAAGACCCCAGGGAGACCTGAAAATGCACTTTTCAGTATCTAAAGGGGGTCTGTAAAAAAGGTGACAAACTCTAGTAGAGTCTGTTGCGATAGGACTTCATCTGATAAAGGGAGATTCAGACTGGATGTAACGAAGAAGTGTTTTTGCAATAGAGGTGGGTAAGGCACTGGCACAGGCTGCCCAGAGAAGTGGTATATGTCCCATCCAAGTCAAACGATTCTATGAAATGCAATGGAGAGCAGAACTCTTCCAATACTTTCTCTGTTCACCATCAAAAGAATCCAAAAAGCAACAGCAGTTACCCAGAAACCAGTGGCAAATCAAAACCCCCGTTTGAATAGGTCTAGGAAAGACTCAGCACTGAGCTGGAACCTGAGGAACCAGACACAGTTGTGGGGACCAGGAACAAACGTAGCTGACAAGGAACAGAAGCAGCAGCTAATCAAAGAGCAAAAAATGTTTTCAACCAACTGTAGAGAAAACTGGCACAACCAGCAGAGAGGAGAGGAAATAGTGCTTTTCACTCTTTGTCTGCACTGGACATCAATCTTGCAAAATAAGCTCAGCTGGAACACAATGATATTTAGAGGCAGCACCATGAAAGACCACTTTCTTTTGCAGCAAACAGTGCTAGAGGACAACAGACCACCTTCAGAGCCAGCAGAGTTCAAACATGTAGCTTGGAGCCCTTGAACTACAAGGTGCTGCTTTCTCAGAGAGATGCCAGAAGAGAAAAAAAAAAATCATATTTCCTTCCATTTTTATCCTACTTATGCATTGTTAAGCAGTTCTTGCATATCACCTCAGTCACAATTGAAGAACTAAAGCTCCTTCGTACCATAGATTCAAGACAATGAATAATAACAATTATCAGCAGTGGTTAGCTAATACGACCATAATACAACAATCCCACTGCCTGCCAGTCATTTGCAGGCATCAGCACACTGACGCATGACAGCTGTTCTCACTAAACACTGCCTCACTCCTGAGGACACAAGAAGAATCCTCTCTGCAGCAGCACCCTCAGCTGAATGCAAAGGAGGTTGCAACTTCCCATCCTGGAATGGGACAGGAAATTGTGAGTTTAGAGACGTTAAGCTCAGCAGACATAAGGTATGTCATGGCATACCTGCTTTATGTGTTACTGTTGGCTCTTTGGTTCAGCAATGGGGAAAAAAAAACAACAAACAAACCAACACAAATTCTCACGCAAAAGGGTAAATGGGTATCTATGAAGAGGACAACAGAAAGGGTTTACTTACAGTACGCATTTTTTAAATGGCAGAAGCTGGCTCTCAGATTACTGCAAAAATGTTTGATAAGGAAAGGAGCTTCTAACATGCAAGTTACTAAACAACAGACCAATGTTCCAGCTATGTGACAATACAAAACTAGTGCAGGAAAAAAAATGGACATGAAAGGGTGGCAATAGGAAGGCACTTCCCCCCAGATAAAATGGACTCTTTGTCTCCAAATAAACAAAGGTGACTGAGAGACAGATGCCACACACATAACCTAGATTTCCCAGGAGAAGAATGGAAGAGAAATTAGGACAGAGCAGATGTTCCAGGAATTAAAATTTTCAGGAGTAACCCAAAGAGAGAAGGAGCTGTGATTGCTCAGGTGAGCTCCAGCTGCCTCAAGGTATGACTACATCATGCAGTACGGAAGCATGCGGATGTGCCCTGTGCACCTCAAAAAAGCCCTATGAGGTTGCAGTCATGTAAGCACTGGGCTCCCAGAACCCAAAGGGCAAGAGCTCATGTTCTGCCAGTCCATTTTTAGGAAGCAGATAAGAAGGCATGTCTCTGCAGATCATTTAATGACAGATACATACAGACATGTGCATTCACTGCAGAGTGAATCCATCATTCAACCTACAATTTGGGTCAGGTTTTCTGACTCCACCTGAGACTCAACTGAAGACCACTCAAAAAGACAACCCAAACCAAGGATGGGGAGTAGAAAGGTGTGGCTGCTCTCACACACTTCTGCTGTCTAACCTTTCCAGTTACCACATATTCAACTCATGTTACTCTCCAGAAATCCCTTCCCTGTTGTCAACAGAAGAACACGTTTCAGGAAGGGACTTGAGAAGCTATTCTTCAAGGGCAGGATATCTTTGTTGAGTTTCAAGTTTATGCCCATTTCACACAGAGACTTTTAATGTTAAATACATAGTTCCATCCCTACAAAAAGAAAAAAAAAATTAGAAGTACAAATCAATAAAACAGCATTAAATGCTTACATGACACTGTAAGACAAACCATTGATCCAAGCCACCTGCCATTTTTGGTCATTACAAGGAAACAAGGGGATGTGGGTATAACTTATCTTTATCTGATAAGTTACAAGAATTTTTCTTATCACTATTAATTCAGGACCACAGAATCATATGATTGTTTGAGTTGGAAGGTCCAACTCCACTGAATCATAGAATCATTTGAAAATAAGCAACAATGTTATGTTTCTCTCCACTGCATAGACCATGTGCTACAGAAGTTCCTGGCATAATGTGACATACTGGAGAACAAGTGTCACATTGAATTAACAATTCTCTACTACACTTGTCCTGCACTTTCACAAACAGGCACGTAGTAGAAGTGTAACCAAAAACACATACTGCTTTCTAACTTTCTTATTTTATAGGTCACTGAACACCTTCGATAGTATTATTGTCATGGATTGTAAAGAAAATCACTAATTAGACTAGCACATTATACGCTCATTAATTACAATCTTAGTTCTCAATGTCAGGAGAGTCTCTCATTTGTATCTTTATAAGCTGTGAAAGGAGGAAGGACCTATCTTTGGGGGAAAAGAGAAAAACAGCTGTTCCCTGATGCTGTGCAGTTTGAGTTGGCTAAACAGCTACTGCAGTTGTCTTATTTTATCCAGCAGAATACACAAACTAAGCATCTCTTAGCTCAAATCAATGAAACTGTATTGATAGGTAAAGCAGCAAAAATAAAATCAGAACAACACATATCTCCTAATGTCTAAATCTTGGTTTGAGTTCTGTATTCACAGATGAAGCTTAGAAGTATTTATACTTGTCTCAAAATGAACACTCAGTTCAGTTCAGCTGATAAGAACTCAGGCAAAAACACTATCAGGTTTAAGGAAATCAGATCTTGCATTTTTTCAGTCAACTCTGACTTGAACAGACCTCTCCCCCTACCACTCCATACAGCGCACCTTTTAATACCTTCCTTTTGGAAAAGGAATTAATATTCCTTTCCCACACCTGTCCAACCTATGTAGGAAAGGCAACATACCACGCTTCCATAGCTCATTCAGAGGTGGCTTCTGAGCCACCATATCCCTTCTGAAATTCACCAAAGCACAGAATGGAGAGGTATAGCTGCCCAGGAAAGCATGTAAGGAATGCCAAAGGTACCAAAGGACTCCAATCAGCAGGCTGCACTCAAACAAGAAAGCACTGAAAAGAAGGAACATTAAGGATCAGAGTCAATGCTTTACAACTAATAAGTGAACCTACCTTGAACAAAAAATTAGATGCTTTCTCTTTCTCCACTGACTGCTAGGAGGAAAAGTTGCCCTTTCAAGAGCTTGCATTAGCTGCTACCAGTCCACACCATTGCTTTATCATAGCCAAGATACCTGAGGTACCTGCCAGCTGCCTTCTGTGTTCAAATACGGAAAGGAAAGCATGCGCAGAGCTGCAGATTGGTAGCATGAGAACTAACAGTTGGGTTGTATGTTCTGACTTCTCCCAGGCCCCTTAGCTCCTTTGGCTAATAATGCACTTCCCATAAAACAACCCATAGCACTGATGATCTGAAGGCTTCAGGATGTCTAAAACTCCATCCACCTCCTCAGTATTTTGAGCTGAACTGTCAGAGCCCAGAATCTACTTCCTCCAGTTCTGCTGTCTTTGATTCTTGAAATCATGCATCCTAGAGCAAAGCACTCAACTGCACATTACAAATCTCAAATTGAGAGCCCAAGGGTTCCTACCAGCCCACCAAAAAGCACAGCAAGACCACCAAAGAAATATTTCCATTTGAAAATAGGTTGTGTAGAAATCGAACACTGTCTGCAAAGGGGATCAAATATGAAAGGTGTTACTACAAACACGTGTGCCTGGAATCAACATTTCTCTAGCAACATCAACTGTCTCTCATGGTTGCACCCTTTATTTAACCAGAGAGGCAGCAAGACAACGCTTACTTTTGACATGCACTTTGTGAGAGAATTTGCTATGCCATCCCCACAAGAAGACAAGATGGTAGAAAAATGGGCTTATATTAGGCTCAATATCATTAGATAGGAGAGCTATTAAGGGTTGGAATGTGACAGATAACAGGAAAATGCTAGTCTCAATGCAGGCACATTTTGAACTCACAGACACACATTCTGCTACCAGGAACAGAAAGGGTATTTTTGGAGTCACTCAGGATCTGCCGTGTAGCGTGTCTTGTCACCCTTCTCTTCACCCTCCTACACTTTCTCTACCTTTCCTCCAAACTTGCAGTGCAAAGTTTGGGTTTTTGTATTGTTTGAATCTGTAACGGCACAAGACTTTCCAGCTGCCCCCTCCTGCAACTCCCTAGTGACAAACCAGTATTGAAAAGAATTTGCCAGTAGGGCAAAGCCTGCCACCAAGCACCATTACCATGAAGGAAGGGCTCCAGTTTCTCTCTAAAGCTTTTGGTCTCAAAAGCTGACTTGGGTGACACCCTTTCCTTCCTCCTGCTGATCTACAGATCAATATGAACCTCTTTATTGATCTAATTATGGCTGCAGGGGGCTTTTCACAACTCAAGTGCATTTGTCTCTGTGATGTTAATACAATCAGGCACAAAGATCACTTCATTACAAGATCATCTACGCCTGATCTTATTTGAGCTATAAAAAAAAACCCCACTCCTTTGTTGTACAAAACTGCACGGAGAAAGCAAAGAGCTGGATGATTGCAGTTAGCCTGAAGAGCAGAGCTCAGCTCCCAAGAGCAGCTGGAAGAGGAGCTGTCACTCAGTAAACACAGCACTCCTACCACTACTGGGATGGAGCCACAGACACTGCACTCCAAGCCCCTGTGAGCCTTCTTGCAAGGCCTCAGCTCACCACTGCACTGGCACTGTTCAAGCACTATCTGAAGACACCAGGAGATGTAGTGGTCATGGTGGTGACAGGATGGCACTTGGGCTAGGTGATCTTTGTTGTCTTTTTCAGCCTTAATACTTTCCAACACATATCCCTTCTGAAGTGACTGTGCGAAATGCACAGTCAGACACTGTCCTCAGAGCAAAAGGGGCTCTTTTCTATGTAGCTGGTGGCACAGAGAGGATGCTGTCTGCAAAGGAGGCTAAGAATGCTACAGGTCTGTACTTGAAGTCACCTGAGAAATGTGGCTCCCAACTTGTCACCCAGTGGTTGTTACGCTCACATAAAAGAGGACATCTTCAGCAGTAAGGACTAACAGTCCAGATTAACAGCCAAAAGGAATTAAGCAGAGGAAGGATTTAAACTTGAGACTCCAGCATAGTCAGAAAAGGCTTTAACCTCTTGGCTAGGGGAGGCATAATGGGGATAAAGGAGCAGCACAACCAGCCTGTCTTCATTAGTTTGTTTTCAGATCTACTATACTTTTGCAGACATCATCTGAGGACATCCACCCCTCAGGCCTGTGAGCTAAGAACACTTTCTTTGTGAATTCTGCAAAGAAAGCAATGCACCCTTGGGACGTGGATGGCAAAGTATGCACACAGGCACAGCACACAGCCTTTGCTACTGCGTCCCAGTCTGAAAGGGACATCTACAGAATACTCCAGAGAAACCATCTTGCCCTGTCAACACTATATTTTTAACAATACCAACCTATTTATGTGGCTCTTACCTCTCTGTGTTACAATTCATCCAGCTGAAACATAGGGAGAACAACTTAACCTTCTTTTGAAAACCTCAGGATGAAAGTAAGCTATTACAGTGCTTTCTGTACCATTAAGTTTATTAATAAATATGGAGAAAACTCTGAAATGTTTTAACCAATTCTTGCACCTGAGCATGCTAAAAAATGAAGCAGCACAGGAAAACACAGACCCTTGGTTCATTATTCATAGAAATTTCTGAAAATAAATTAGATGTGCACACTTGATACCAGAAGTACTTACGCAGCAAGTTATTCTCACTTGATCAGCCAGCACAGCATTCAGGAGCCAGTGATCTTGAGAAAATCCTGGGAGAGCTAACTGAAGTTCACTGGGCTGATATAAGGTTTACAAAGTAGAGAGTAGTTGCACAACAGGAACAAGATGGAAAGCTACAATGGAGCATCGTGGTAAAATAAAAATATCAAGATCTTGGCCATACAGCACTAGAAAGAAAAAGAGAGCAAAGCTTGATGGAGGGAGAGCAGCACATTGCTTCTTGTGAGGTCACTTCCCCTAAAACCACCATGCCTTTGCTTCCTGCTGGTAGCCAGACAGTGATGTTTAAAGCATGAGTATCCACACTCTCAGCCTATGGCAGTTCACAGACCACTCACTGCTTCTTACCCCAAATCACCTCAGCAAACCTCAGCCAGGTCCTATCCTACGTGAGGAAGAACAGTACAAATGCCAAACAAAATGATCGCTCTGACCATACAGGATTTGCCACTACTTTTATTTTTATGTGGGCATCTTCCACCAAGCACTTGGTCTGCCATTCATTCCACCTGATCTCTTTCATCATCTTTAATAGAGGGCTAATGCTACTTATCCCCAAAGAGTGAGGGTTGGAGGAGCCCTGCATTCTCAAACATATACATGCAGAAAAAGCACGATGGCTACTGGCCTCATGCACTGATTGTAACAGACACGTAGCAGGCACATGGCAATGGTAAGGAAAGAAAGAGAATACGTTAGAGACTCACAGTCCAGCTCTGACAGCATGGAGTGATGGTACTTTCCTGTCTTTTCACATTAAAGCCTGGAGCTGTCCAAACACCAACCAGCAAAGGCACTCACTCAACACATTGTCTTTCCCTTCAAATATCCTCCAGCTGAAGGGGTAGCTTTGTTCACTGTGTAAGAGGCTAAATCTGTGAGCACATTTTGTGCCCAAAGGTCTGCTGAACTTGAGACAAGTGAGACTGTCTCTCCTGAGCTCTGTGAGTAAATATAAAATACACATTTGCTGCCTGGGTACTAACAGTCAGCTGGTCAGCAGTGAGCCCATCAAGGGCCTGAGGGCACAAATGAAAAATAAAATCATACACTAACAGTATGGCACCTCAAAAATCACTCATTGTTTATTACCTTTAAATTATAGCAGCATGCAAAGAGAATGAAGGGGTATAACTCATCTGCTCAGCATTTTAGAAATCGATTTTTGAGATGCTAATGTTTTAGTTCTGTGCTGCTATGGAGCTGTGTACTTCAGTAGGAACACTTGACGTGTGCACCTGCCTCCACATGATCACCATCATCATAGAGGCAACCTTCCCAAAGGAAATTAAGAGGAATTTGACCCTGGGTTGTCAGTAAGTTTCCATCCTGATGAACTCAGAAAGAACATCAGCATTCTGATAAAGCATCTGTTGCATTTTTGTCTTGTAAAGGCTGCACAAGCAAGGACAACCACATGGGGGACATCATGACATCAGCATCATGACAAAACGCTTCAGGTTTCCTCAATAATGGCCCCCAACCCCAGATCCCCACACTTGCATACACACTGGCCAGCTACACCTCCCAAAGCTTCTACAATAATGCTGGCAGAAGTGATGAACTTGCCCTGAATTAGCCAAGTGAATAAATGCAAAAGAACCGATCTGTCTAGCCCAGCAAGCACAACTGCTCATGAAAAGGTGGATGTAGTACAGAAATTGCATAGCTCTGTGTTGTCGCTACTTTGCAAAATGCCCTCCATAAGCAATCCAAGCCGAGTAATCATTGTTAAAAGCATCCCATTAAGGGACTGCAGCTCTAGAACACACGGATGTAATCTACAAATGGCTAATGCACATTAATACAGATTGGTTTATACATTACAAGTATTGACATGCTCCATGCATAGTAGCTACAACTCTCTGTTATCAAGAAGTATTTTAAGTCGATGACACATAGCAAAATCCAGACAGCCATGCAAAGGCCAGGAAAGAACATATTTTTTTTCCCCTACAGTGCTATGCTCCTTAGGGCCTCCATTGGAGTGCATTCATTTAAATGAACCCTAAGGGAATATACTTGCTTGTACAATTTGCTCACATACTGTAGTAACTATTATGCCCTCATCTCTTCAAATTTTCAGCAGTTAAACTGAAGAGAAAGACAACTTCCTTTGAGAACAACATATGCTTCTTCACGTAGCTGTGACGTTGTCTTTACCACACAGAGGATCTCAGGAACTGGGTACTACTCTTCCATACAGAACTACATTCTCCAAAGTAACCTTCCCACAAAGAACTGACAGCTGTTCAGAGCATCAAGTTGGTCCTGCTTTCCAGCACACCCTCACTCTGTTACACATACACAATGATCGAGTTCTCTTAAATCCCAGTGGTCCCCTCGAAACATGGCAGAATCAATACATAACAAGTTACAGTGACCTACTGGAGGAAATCCTACGAGGTTTTCCTCTTTAAGGACTGGCTTTTTCTCATACCCTCCATCCCGCTGCAGTTCTGATATCTGAGTCATCATCAGCATTGTGCTAATGGGGATTACACACCATCTCACTTGTAAACCTTGAGGGGCAAGTCACTCAAATGCTAAAGCCCCTATTGCTCCCATCTCCAGAGGACTGCAGAGGAAGCTCTCCCAGACAAGCTACAACCCAATTACACAATATTGTCTTTCTGGGCTAACCCTATTCCTTCTACAATGATTTTGTCACTGCCTGAAGGGAACTTTGTAACAATTTGCATTTTTAAATAGGTCAGTGTGTGCATCCAGGAGAAGAGTAAGTGGATGTTCATTGTGTAAAACAGCTCATTCTTTCTGGATTGTGAAAGAGATATAGAAAGTATATTCTTTCAGATAATAAGCTTCAAAACCTCATTTGTTTCCCATCCTTGCTTTCCAAAGTCATTCAGTGAAATAACCGATTGTTATTTTTCAGTAATACCTCTGTCTTGTCTCTTTAATGCCTGCCTCTCATATATTCCTTCTGTTTGTGAGACACTTACTGGAATTCCCCCTGCTACACTTCTCTAGACTAATGATCACGTTCTCCTTCCATGCTCCCAGGAAGCATCACAGTATCTATTTGTTTTTTGGTCTTCATTTATTCTCCCCCCCCACACACACACCTCTTTCTCCATTAACCTTTTGCACTTAAATATTCTCTCAATATGAAGCTTCACTCAATCTCTCAAAACTCTTTGAACTACATTCTCTAGGAGAGAGCACTAACAAACAACCCTCCTCAGTTGCAAATGGAAGATAATCAAGAGGGTGAATAAGTGGCCCCAAATGGGTCTGGGGAGAGCTAGAATTAAAATCCTGATGCTGCTGTCCTCAACAAGTGAGCCAGAAGATTCTCTCTCTTACCTCCTTATGAAATCAAAGAAAATTTTTTACTGAAACTAACGGACAGAAAATGTGTTTCCCTCATTTTTCAAATATTCCACCTGTCACATACACTGTGTAGAGTAACCTCCTTTGTGTCCCAAACAGTCCAACCACCAGAACTCATTCTGTTTCAAGTCATCCCTTTTGATCTATAATTTAATAGATGCACAGACTCCTCAGAATCCAAGTTTAAAAAACCCAAGCAGCTCAGTGATACGTATGGTCCTTGCAAGAGCAAACCTCATCAAGTTTTCTTGTTTGCAAGAAAATACAAAAGACTGAAACCTTCCCAGCTCTGCTCATGCTTGTCTCTAAAGGTAATGTTACCATCAGACAAGAGCATGGAGTAACAATGGCTTAATTATCTATAGAACACTTATATTTCTGGTATTTCAAATGGTAGAACATAAGCCAGCAATTCATGAATCATGCAATTTCCACAATACCAAAAAAATAAATCTTTCCTTACCAAAAATCTTTGCCACCTTTATTCCTCCTCAGATAGAAGAATATGTCTGCTGGCTGTTACATTTGATAAAATTCCTAACAAGAAAATAAAGTGAAGAAGCAAACCTAGATTCCAGAGGATGACCTGAATGTTGAAGATTTACGTAGGATTCCCACATGGTGTTAAGGCATGACAGGGAAAAGCTTTTGGCCAGCTCCTGCATGTTGAGATCAGGACTTTCCATAATGACCTGCTTGATACCAAGTAAAAAACTTTCTTCACTACAGTATGTAAAATGCCCCTAAGCATCCTGATATAGCTGCTCTAATTCCTGGGAAAGGCCAACATGATGCAGAGGTCTATATGCTGCTTCTTCACGTTGTAGAAGTACCTCACACCATGGAGAGAAATTATTTGACTACTCGCACTAGTACACTTGAAAAGGGATTCTCACACATCCAAATCATATACAACTCAAACAAGCAAGTGCTTTCAGCTACTTTACTTTAAATTTACCTAGCATTATTTCTCATCCACACACTTCAGGCAAAAATACCTGCATCACAGTTCGTCTCCTCAGGGACTTGTGCAGAAAACTTTCCTAGCTATACTCCATCCTGGAGATATTTCTGCTTTCTGTTGCATCACAAAACCTGTAAAATTCATTTCCTTTTGAAGGAAAAGAAAATGACAGTTATTAGTTGTTACTGTCCATCAAATTAGGAAGAAAGTGTTAAGAGAGGAGGATTTAGTAAATAGAAACAAGAAAAGTCCTTTGGTTTGATAAATCGAAAGCAATGCTATATGTATTTCTACGGTCACTGTACCAATTCTACCACAGACTTCCACAACTGTCCACCACATGAGCCTATATAGCTGATGTGGTGTTCACAGATGGGTCATAAAAATTAGTACAACATTAAATGTACGCATGACCAAATTTAAGTGTTACTCAATAACTCATTTCACAACAGCAAAAAATCAGATTATTTTATCTGCTGTAGAGCAGATGTGCTTAGGTTACCAGGACTGGAGCTATTCCTTTCATTTTCTGAAGCTACCTGTTTGTCAGTGTGACTCTGAGCACAGAGCCCAGAGCCCAGTCCAACTCTTCTTTGAGCAACATAAGACAGGAAAGACTCTCTATTAAATACAGAGACCCTTTCTGACTGCTCTTCTGCGAGTACTTTAGGATACTGGTAGAGGAGAAGTTTTTGAGAGTCAATAGCAGAGAACTGTATAGTGAGGCACCAGCAGAAATATAATTTGTTTCACTGTCTTATTTATATTGGCTTCACAAAGTTATTGGGAAGCAGCAGCATATTAATTTTTGCCCAACTTAAATTACTGATTTAAAATAAATGCTGAAAAAAAAGTAGCAAGATGAATGAAGAAACTATTTTAAGGCATTCTTAGCTCAGAGATACACTAAATTTATGCATTTCTATAAAAACAAGAGGAAGGGACAGGTTTTCTAGCTCTTCTTTAGTGCTCTTATTTTCACAAATTTAGGTTCTTTTCCAAAGCTGTAAAACACAGGGATAAGGGCAGGGAGAATAACTATATTTTCAACTTATCAAAACTTGCTACTTAGAAAAGTATAGCTGAGCTTTAACATAAGACATACTACAAAGTTTCCCAAGTTTCTGGTGCCTGCATACACCAGCATAGAGCTTCTCCCGGAGCAGCTTGGCAGTATGTTTAGCTCACACAAGGGATAACTCTGTCTTCCAAATAGTGCACAGAAATGCTACACATGTAAACTCCACAGTTGAAAAGATAAGCAACCTCTTGAATGAAGACACCAGGGCAAAGGAATCAAAGCTGAAAGCTTGGTGGAAATAAGTTTTCCTCTCTCATAAAGAAACAAATAAAATTAACTGTCTACTACCTCTCATATTAAAAAAACCCAACAACAACACAAAACAAAGGAACAAAAACATTGTTTCTAGGCACAGCGTGAACATCCACTGGTATATTTGTCAACTTCTCCAGTCTTCCACGGACAACTGTGAATTTCCTTCCTAATAATCTAATTCCAAAAAACCTGTCCAACACCAAACAGATTCTGCCAAAACCAAAGCATCACAGAAGTTATCAAGAGGAAAATCTACCCTGGCACAGTAGAATGAGATCTCTTCACATCAGAAGTGCTTCTATAGCATGTGTCATACTTTCATGCCACACTGTAAGGACAGATAAAGCCTTACTTCTCTAACTCTCCAGGCAGGCTGCTACTATACTGTTGGCCTGACAATTCATTTCAAGCCAATACAGTCTTAGAGGAATAAGTCTCCAAACACAGAACAGTTTGGAAATTACCTTCCATTGCTCCTGTGACATTTTCACAACTGTCTTGAGTACAAAATGGATTTCTGAGCACTGACTGAAAGGAGTTAAGACTTGAAAACTGCATTACCAAATCTGCAGACCCAACATCTCAATTACAGAGTAAACTGCAACAAAAGTAATTTAGCCTCGTTGCTTACAGATTAACATCCCACTCCAGTGCACTGCTACTGGAAGAGCTTCACTCTTCCTCTGTCATTCCCCAAAACACTATTTTGGTTGTTTTGTAAAGCACTCACAAGTCCACACTGCACCCCCCAGTTCTATCCTGTAAGTGGTACATTCCCATGTATCACTTCCTGGTATACCTCTGGATGCTTTCTACCTCCCCAAGTCCACCCTGCAAAATATCTTTTCCAGTCCAAGTTCTTCATCAAACCAGAGAAAAGGACAACAGCAGCTGCCAGCTAGGCAACATATGATATTGCTGATGCAACATGATGATTAGCCTGCTGACTGATCATTTCAGCTGCGAGACCAGATAACAGGGAACAGGGCCTCTCCCTTTCACTTCTGCACAATAGTAACTTTCATAAAAACCTTTTAGTACGCAATGCTGAAATCACTGCTTCTCCATCAAAGATAAATGTCCAATGAGTCAAAACAATATTATGGAAGTAGATTAATAGAAAGACAGACAATACACAAGCAAGCTTTGACTGCCTGGCAAGAAAAGGTTAACCAAGGTTGTTGTCCCATGTTGCTGGCACCAGAAGAGCTTTCCACAAAAGTACCCTTTTGAGGAAAAAAATAGAAATCAGTGACATAAAATGAAATCACAGCCATCAGTCTTTCTTGTAGATGCTTTTTTGTTTAAAAACACCTTGATAATCCCTTCAACAGGGAAAGTTACAGCGTTTGCAAGAAAAGAAAATTGCATGATGTATTATGCGTGTTTTACTTTTGAAGTAGACAGCTAACTGCTTTATTGTCTTCAAAATCTGGTCAGTATTGCAATTCAAAGTGAACATCTTCAAGATAAATAGTAACTACGTCAGATTTCATAGCTGAAAAGGTGAGCACGAACTAAATGAAAGACCTTTTCCAGACTTTTGATAAGAATCTGAAAATTGATTCTTCAGCAAAGAAAAGATATAAAATGAGGGTGCTATCTAGTAAAATCTGAGATATATCTTAAGCTTCTGATGACTAATGGCCAGAAGGCTGGGCAGAAAGACAGACATTTTGCTTGCCTTCTGAGAATTCACTTTAAGATATCTATGAGTCATAAATTCCTATTGTTCTCTTTGGACCTATCAGCTCAGTTACTATACTGAGTGCAAGTGTGTTTTCATTGAGATATTGAGACATAGGAAATACTGTGTGCAATCCTAAATGTTTATTGCTTGACAGAAGCAATACACACTAAAACTGTGGCCAACTGGTTCAAAACAAATAGAAAGCACCAATTCTTATTTTGATTTGCAAAGTAATCCTATATCCTGTTTGATCTTGATTAAAACTTACCATCTCTGCAAAACCATAAATATTATTTTACTGGGAGCTCATGAAAGTTTGTGTTTGTAATGTACAGAGAAAGTAATTACACTCAGCTTCTGTAGAGGCCTATGTTCAGTGTTTGCATTGTATGCCCAGAGAAGGGCTTTTTGATAGTCCCTCCTAAGTACTATACAGGTTGTGAATCATCTAACTTTAGCAAGCATAGTTCCAAAGAAAACCAAAGCTACCCATTAAATCTTTTATTAATCAAAACAATTAAGAAAATGTTATAAAAAAAAGCCAATGTTACACTCAATAAATTGGTCAATTTACAATTCAAAGAATACCTTCATGTAACATAAATGCTCTAAAGGCCTACAAATTTTACCTATTCCCAGCCACCTGCACTCCGGAAACCTCTTCAAAGGCTGCATCAGTCAAGACAGGACAAAAGAGAGGAAAAAGCAGGTTTCTGCGTAGAGAGGTGTGGGAAAAAGCAATTGCTGCTTCCCACACTGGAGCTGTACAGCATAGATATTCCCCAGATATTCTTCAGCACAGCTGAAGATATTCTTTTAACTACAGCTCATGATTTTTTCTTTTTTATGATATTATTACCACTTTGCACAGTATGTTTAAACACAATAACAAAAGAACAGCTCTTGTTGAATGAATCCAGCTGTAACAAATAAGGATCAGTGAAGGAGTCATCAGTGCCTCATCAGATCTGTAAATGAAATTAAGCATCTTTCTGAGCAGTAGCTGACTACTTTAGACTGCTTTGCATAGACAGTAGTCCATTTCTGTTACCAATGTTAACGATCATCAGCTATCTATCATAGGTGTCAGTGTACAGTTCCCATGGATTCCTTTACTCTGCATTAGCAGTGTAATGGGGATATAAATGATTCATCCATTCAGCAGCAGCAGGAATAACATCAGTAACCACACTAGTTAGAAGTATTAAAACAAGCACAATAGAAGTCCCAGCACATGAAAGAGGACAACTTATAAGAGAGACAGAAATTTTGAGAAAATTAACTCAGCTGTTGAGGTGACAGAAAGGAGAACCTGCAGCACAGGAAGATGGCCGTCACTGCTGATTTGGGTACAGTGCAGCAAAATCAGCACACTTGGTTTTGCTGAGTGCTGCAGATTCTGTTGTTTATTTCAATCGATTGCTTTGTGACTCCCTGGCCTCTAATGATAGTTTTGGGGGGATTTTTCTATTTTTTTCCCCATCTAGGGAAAAGCATGAAAATACATCCTTCTTTCTGCTGTAACGTCCATAATGCTACGGACCTACATCTATTAAAAATTCTACATTAGCTGGTAACCTCATTGTGACATTTCTAACTTCTTTCTTAGGAAATCCAAGAAGAATTTCAGGTGTCAATAGAGGCTCTCACTAAATTTAGTGGTTTTTAGTTGAGAGTAGGATCAAGGACAAGGATTGAGGAAAAAAAAAAAAAAAAAAAAAGAGATCCCTTAAAGATATAATTACTTCACAAATACTTTCAAAAAAATACTTTCAATCTTCTGCTCTGGTTTTGAAAAGTCAAATTACATTTATACCAACTGGAAATATCTCTAGGACTTCTGCTCTCATTCAAGAAAATAAAGATGATATACTGTCTTCTCACTAGCACCCCCATTTGTATCTCATCTTACACAGGAAGATCTCCTCCAAAACTTGGTAGGCACAGTCACCACACAGGAATATCTCTTCCAAAACTTGGTAGGCACAGTCATCATACATCACTTGATCACATCATGTCCAGCTGAAACAGAAACAACAGATTTAGAAGAAGCACTGAATTAAAGTTATTTCTTATCTGTCTTCAGTGCTTAAAAAATAAAGCAAATTCAGAAATCCTTATATAATATAAGTGGACTTCAAACCTGAGTTCTAATGTATTATTAGAATTTAATACTAAGCTGTTGTAAAGTACAAAAACAAACATTAAATCCCATTTTTCAGACATGTGCAATTCATAGATTCAAAAAAATATTGTCCAAAAGTAAAAATCTGCCTGCTGTTAAAACCAGAACCATCTATATACAATCAGCTTAAGTCTTGGAGACAAATTTGCAATGATTCGACTGGTGTAAAAAAATAAATAAATAAATAAAATCCTAAAATACTTATTAAAAAATCTCTTGAAAATCCTTGAAGCAACCCTGTATAAGAGAAAGTTAACTGAGAAAATTAAAATGTCTTTTAAATGACTTCTAGTTTTCAACATAAGCACCTATTCTAGATCTACAAGCTTTGTTAAATGCTATTTTAGTGTATTTGTCACAAGAGTCTCCCACGGTGACTTTTTTGAAATACACAAGAGAATAAGACTAACCTATGTAAACACTCATGATAGTACACAACAGGCTATTTGCCTTCATGACATTTCACATCTGGTTGTGCTTTACAACAGAAGCTAAGTACTTTCACATGGCTCGTCCTAGACTCAGTTCCTCAGGTGTTTTCTAAGCCATGCACATATCTACTGCTTTAAGAAGCTCTCTCATTTCAGTTTTCAGTTAAAATTGAGTTCTAAAGCCACATCCTGTCTTTACAGTACTCACCAAATCATCAACATCACCACCTTCATCTGTGGCAGGCAGAGTTTCATTTTTCTTTTCTTCTGGAGTCAAGAACTGAAAATACAACAGTACAATACTTACACTACTGAGAAAACTCAGACCCTTAACGTTAAATGAACAGAATGTTAATACTAGCATATTAAAACTGATCCACTTGTAATTAAAAATCGTGAATCAAATTCATTCTGGTTTCCATCCTCTAATGGCAACCACTTTTCCCTTTTCATCTGTTTTTGGCCACTGTCATCCTGGGGATTCTGGGCTACGCTGAAATGCTGTCCATGTGAGTACAGCCAATTTTGTGGTTCTAAAAATGTAACTGTAAAAGTAATGCGATGGGTGGCTACAAACTGCCACAGGACCAAAAAAAACAAAAAAACTCTGTATCAATACATATGTACGTTGACCAACATCTCGTTTAGTAAAAATTTTCAGTATGACATTGTAGTTCTGCGTGGAACTTGGTAGAAGTTTCCCATTTAATTCCATGAACATTTAACAAATGAACAAAGACAGGAATTCGAAAAAACACACTCAAACATGCAAGATGGTTAGAAAGCTGGCCTTCAAAAATAGAACATTCATTATGTAAAATTCTACTGCAATAGCTGTTCATACCAACTTGCCATATGCCCTCCACATAAAGCATGGCATCCTTAAACAGAAGATAGTATCTGAATAAAGTCAGCTTTATAACTACTGAAATCAAACAAAGAGACAACGTCAGGAGTGCAACCAGCTACAAATTATTTTTTTCAACCTAATATACTGGGAAAAAGTATTTCATTGATAATACTAGAAAAAAAAGAAAACATATGAGTTTTAGTTCCAAATTCTAACAATATAGAAGTTAATATTTTCTATCCAGAAGTTTAGTATTTAACAGGCAATAAATACCTGTTAAGAGTTTAGGTAACCTTTTTTCTGCTTACAGTTGACTTCTAATAGCAAACTAATGCTTTTCTGAAGCTTGCAACTTACATTTTGGTCAAGTAACAGGCCACGCAATTGCTATCAGAGTGCTACCTACCTCCAGGATAATAACCTGCACTGAAGGAAGCCTAAACATTATTTTACTTAAGATGTTCTGATCCTTCTCTAGAACAACAGTGGCATCTTCAAACAATGGGTAAAACATCAAGAAGTTTCATGCTGTATTCTCCCATCATATCAAGAAGTGATCTTACTGATTAATGTCTGAGGTTACAACTTTAAATCACTGAAAATGGCACTCTCTCCAATTCACTCTATTAGGTAGAACCTCAATAAGCTGATTTTGTAGGAAAGTACCAAATATCTAATATCCAATATGATGAAAAGCAAATATACTGTGGTTAACATCACTGGCAAAGGATGTAGGCAGCCTCTGCCTAGCTGTCTCAACAGCCAAAGGTCAAACATTTTTTACATTCTGAAGAGCAACATTGAAGAGCAATGTAGAAAACCTAATCCACAGACAGCATTCGTGTTTTATCATGTTAACATCAACATGACTTTGAAATGTCATAGATGCAAAAACTAAGGTGACGGGCAGAACAAATTAGAATTTCAAGATGTTGTACGCTTGTCTATCTTTTTTTGCTGAAAAAGTTCTCAATCCAGTAGTAACACAAAACACATAATATAAAACTAAAAACTAATGACACTGTCAGTTCTGAAAGGCTTTTTTGTGCCAGATCAAATTTTCTTTCATGCAGTTCAGAGTTGAATGCTATTTTACAACAGTAGCACATTTTTTTAAGCTTTCAAAATTAGCTTTCCAGCACTAAATTAGGTAGAAAAAGCTGAAAAATAAAGAAATGTAGGATGGACTTTTGCAGTGAACTGCAACCTGAATTTTCCATCAAATTCCAAATACCCTGAATTATTTTTTCCTAAACCTGTTTGCATTTATGCAAAAGCAATTTACATATAATAGTTGTGCTGAAATCCATTATCTTCCCCAAAGCAAGTAGAAAAAGTAGTTGGCATTCCTGTTCTTTCAGACTACCATTCTTATACTCTAAAACAAGCATCTACAGGGAAAAAAAAAAGAAAAAAAAAATTGCACCAAAGCAAAAACACCTGCATGAAACCATTCTTTCCTCAGTGATAGGAAGAAAAAAGTATGCATGGATAACCTAGCTCAGCCAAAAAGAAAAAGAAGCTTGTACATATTACCTCTCTAACAAACTGCCACACAAATCTTCCTTTCCCCTTCACAGAGCAATTCTGTAAACTTGGAATCTTATAACCAAAACAGTCCTGAAAATGCAACCAATGAGTGATCTGCAGGTAAGAGAAAAGGCTTCTGTGTCACACAGGACCACAAGGCCAGCCCATCCTTTGACCTACTAACTTGCAATTATGACCATATGACCTATTTCAGAGGTGAAGAAAACTTGCATTGCACTGCTTGCTATTTTAAAAGATCCAGCATAACCCATCAGTGAAGGGCATCACTTTCACTATAGGAAACAAATTAACTTTTTTGCAATGTATCATAAATTGAGGAAAATGCTAGCTTAGCACACCAAAGAAAAGATGCAGCACAGCTCAACTGTACCAACAAAGACTAGATTTTGTATCAGCCCCATAAGCTCAGGACAAAATTTTAGCCTCTGCAGATCTTACCCCAACAATACAGTCATTCAGTTTCTTCTGTAAAAAGTCATGCAAACTTGACAGTGCCAACTCCACAAATCAGGGTTCTGGTTTTGAATCTGGAGAGTGGGGAGGTTATCTACTGCGCAACTCGGACTGCCAGCAGCATAGTTACCAGAGAGCTGCAACTCATTTATCCTGAAATGCAAGGTTAACTGTCACATGAGCGAACTCTTGCGCTCTCAGCAGCCCAGAGCTGATTCCACAGTCTTTGTTATTCCCCTAGTTACAGCTGTCATAAGACCTTCAATCAATCACAAAAGAACTTCTTCCTTTATTGCAAAACCTGGCTGACTGCAAGATGATGTTAAAAAGAAAAGTCACTCTTAAGTCAGTCTACAAACGTTTTGTAGCTCCATCTTATTCTATAAATCTCCTCCTTGCTACCCTTCATAATTTCTGCTTCATCCCTGCACAATGTTCCTTACTGCCACAAGCTTATAGTTAAGAGAACAGTGAACTTTAAGATCTTAATGGCTACTAGAGATTTCCTTAAGGAACAGAGACTCATTCATGCAGCTTTATCACATTTTGAATGTGAATGTGAGTTCTGGACTAATAAGTGAAGTTCTCAAGAAACACATTGTCCTATGAAGCTTTCAAATAAATTCATAGCATTCGGAATTTATAATAACATTTTATATTCATTAAAACCACAGTTAGGGAAAAAAAGATTGCTCCATACATTTATGGGTGATGAGAAACAACCAGTAGGTCCCTTCATGCTCACAAAACAGCACTTGTACTTTGTACATGGGCTTAGCTTTTTTGGGGCTCTTGGGAGCTTGCTTATATTTTCATTTTCGTAACACTTCTGTGCCTTCTTTACCTTGAGATAAACAGCTACAGATTAAAAAAGCAGTTTCCAAAATATAAACTTTTACCTACAAATTAATTAATCTACAGAGAACACACTTCAATCTCCTTCTGGTTATTGCTCATGTACGGTCTGGAAGTTTAAAAAAAAAAAAAAAAAATCGAAGTGGCATCTTGCAGAGAAGCAGCTTTGCTGAAAAGTACTTAGTGATTCTAGGTACAGGTTTACCTTGAGGGATCTGTAATACAAAGACCTTCTTTCTTCTAAACTATTTAAAGTTATGGTGCTCACCCTGACACAAGGCTACCCTTATCTTCTTTTTCTCTATGCACAAATACAATTTTTGACAGCAAATCTGAATTCTGCCTTCTTTCAAACAGAAGACATCATTCTGCCTTTTATAATTAACTCCTTTTGTAACTATATCATCCTTCATTCATCCCAGCAAACAGTTATTACAGTGCTTTATTTTTGTAGAAAGAATACCTGCAAATACTTCTATTTTTTTTTCCTGAAAATAGGTGATATAATCACTGATAATAACATCAGCATAATCTATGATGTCCATCACTTCACAAGAATGGCATGAAGTAGAAATTACTGATGTAGCTAATTTTCACTATATATGCAGTGATAACTTTATACTGCTAGTTAATAAAGCCTTCAGTGAAAGAAAAAAAGGCATGCTGATTTTTGAACTGGCGTGTTAACAATGAGATCACAGTTCTTTTTATAAGGTTCAAATAGCAATTTTGAATATACAATTTATTGCTAAACTGAGTTGCTGAAATTCCTGTTCTTTTTAGAGAATATCTTCAGATAATTATGTCAATATATGGTACCTTCTAAAGACTAATTAAGACATGCTAGTGTAGCACACACTAGGGCATTACTATTGCTGGGGACTTGGGCAATATTCACTCTAAGGCAAAAGATCACAATCATTCCTTCTACATATTATTTCATTTACATAAAGATTTACACACGTTATAAGTAATCTTCTGTTCCACAGCAAAGAATCTATACAAATAAATGCTCATTAAAACTATGATACCTTTTCAGCTTCTTCACTAGTCACAGAACTTCCCTCTGCTTCATCTTTAGTGATCAAAGAAATTCTGTCTAAAAAATAAAAAATAAATAAATAAAACATCACAAGAAGGCTTCCCAAAAACACACCAAATTCCAACTTTGGTATGTGTCATCATCATCACCAAAAATAAAAAAAATTGCTCAATGGAAAATATGACTTGAATAAATGAGTCAAATACAATTTAAAAATAAATTAATGAGAATATTCATAAGCTTTTGGAAGCATTCATTTAGGGAACTGTTAATATTATGACAATCAAACTAATGAGACACTGAAATCACAGATGAAATGCTGAAAATCTATCAGAAATTACCCTTTTAGTCATTCTCAGCACGCACTTCAGTCCTTAATGGCCTTAGAAATATTAACTCTTGCCATACAAATACGGATGCTGTAGTTCTACAGAATGATCATCAGTGTTGATTCTGCATTTACAGGATTCACTGTATCTTCGCATTTGCATAACCATTCTATGTAGTGACACTATTCCTCCCCATTCCTCGCCCCAAGAAGATTATAATAAAAATCCAACCACTACCTCTCAATTACTTTTCCCTGCCTGCTCATTGCTTGGCTATATGAAAGCTTGTGCCTAAATAATTTGTGGGTATGCAAGGAAAGGAGGTGCAGGCTCAGGAAGGTTCCAGCAGCAACACAATTTTAATGGTACCTTAATATGCCCTAAGAATCACTGATACATTAACTCGCATTCCTCCTCTTTTGATGACTGCTCATGACAAGGCCCAATGCTACATCTGGTAGAACAGTGGGCATAAGTCATGCCAAAAGCAGCAGGGAAAACAAGACTTCTGTGTTTGGTAGCAAGAAGTGAAAAGCTGCTCCAGCTGCCCAGTAGGTTGCTCTAGTCAGAATGTGCATAAGCACCATGTTTTATCATCTTCTCAGAAGATAAAGATGGTTATTTTAATACAAAATTTATTGTTTACATTTATAAATAATTCTTTTCAGAAACACAGTCCAGTCTGTTGAAAATCATGGTTTGAATCAGCTAAAAATATTAGAACAGCACTCTAGCATGGCTTCAGAAGATCCAAGTTTCCTAATTCCAAAGATTTATTAAAACAAACAAACAAACAAAAAAAAAACCTCTTCTGATAACCCCCCCTACATTACTACTATATAATAATCCTTGAGAGTTGCCTGTGTTGCTGCTTTGGATTACTAAACACGTTCCCATCCTTTATTTTTAAAAGTTTGGGTAAAGCAGGCATTACACTGTTTAGTTTGGAATCCTCCATTTTGAAAGGCACTATACAATAGCATATAATTGCAATCTATAGCAGCCACCCTACACAGCTGGGTATTTAACAGATTTCCCTACCTCTGGTTCCAATTAAAAAGAAGAGTATGATGTAAATTATGTTTTTTATAAACAACTATGTTTCAGACTTGTGAAAACGTTCCTCTATCACCTGTGTGAATCTGGAGCTCTTCTGGCATTACACTTCATCCACCTCCCTATTTAATCACAGGCAGATATCATAGAACCACATATTCTGTTCCTCAAGTTACTTAAATACAAAACCATCAGTGACATATTTCAGTGCTAGCCATGCCTTTCTGAGGCTTAATTTGGAAATATCTTTGTAAGCTGCATGAGTTTTTTCGTTTATTTCATAATTCATGTGAAATTGTACCTTCTTCTCCTTACCCTGTAACATTTAATTTGTCTCTTCTCTTACACAATTCATTTAGCTTTTCATCAAGACCTAACAAGACATTATTAAATATTACTGGTTTGAAACTATCAAGGCAAAAAAAGAAAGTTAGACAATGTGAAAGAAAAGGATTTTTTTGGTGGTAGTGTGCTTTTCTTCATGGTTTTTTGTTGGTTTTTTTTTTCCATAATCTTTTACATAGGTTGCAGGAATGATGTGCATCAAAATGCTGCTCAGTGTCCCATTGCTAACGCAAGGTTTTATCTTACATTATGGATAAAAAGTGAAATGGAATCATACCTTGTACTATAGTATCCCAGAAATCAGCTAAGGCTTTATCTTCCACCTTTGACTTCAAGGCCTGCAGAAAATCATTAAAGCACCGTACCTTGGATAGCTGAAAGAAATAAGAGCAATGATTATAGGGAAATATTAAAGTAGCTGCAAGCGTAATTCTTCATAAAGTCATGTAAAATGGTGAACATAAAAGTCATTACATATTTTGACAGTATTAAAATCAAGAGTTCTAAGAAAAGGTGAGCTACAAAAACAAAATTTAGAAAAAAAATTAGAGACCTTCTTGAAATTACCTTTAAGAAGAAATCTGATTAATAGCTTATTTTTCTCTTATAAATATCAAGTCACAGGCTTTGTTTTTATTCTTTTAAACATAAAAGCACAACAATAGTAACACCACAGAATCATAGAATAGATTGAGTTTGAAAAAATATTACAAGACCATCTAGTTCTAATCCTCAAAGAATCTACTTCTTTTTCAACTAAGAGTAACAAAACACAAAATGGAAATGTATTTCTAACCTTTCCAACTGTATGAGATTCAAATCTATTACATATACTTTTCCTATAGCAACAAACTGCTATGTTATCAATATAGTGAACAGGCCCATCGTGTCTTCAGTTTAGAAGTTTTCACAAATTACAATTACCTTCACAGCCTCCTCTCTGAATACTCTAATACAATTGATCCCTTTGATGTAGTACTGTGAACTTCTGTTTTCCAGAAACTGATCAATGCGGTTTATCAGCTGCTGACTCACTGAAAAACAAGGAGAAATAAATAAGCAAACCAAAAAATCCATATTTTTCAAGGGAAAAAAAATCCTTTAGATCTGTCCCTCTGTTCCACATTGACATGCATCAAAAGAGTTAATCATACATCAATGCTTTACTTTGCTTTGATAACTGAGTATTGATAACTAACACTCAATTTGATAACTGAGTATGAAATAACTGCTGGTAACTTACAATCTCTCTGAAAGAGCTAGGTATACTAGGAAGATACTCAAGTGTGGCTAAGGCAAAAGTCTGAACATGGAAGCAAAGAAAAAAGCACCGGAGTAACCTTTTTTTTTTGATAGAAAATATGCCTAGAATGTTTGGGATTTAAAGCTGAGGTATTCTACAACTCTAAAAAGAACACCCTACAAACATCCTTTGAAATTCATGCTTCTTTCAACGAAAGAGTTAAATTTATAGTGAAGATGTAATAATGTCAAAACAACAGCTGGAGGGTGATCGCAGTTGACAGACCACCTTGTTATTGACATGAGAGTGGATATTGCTTCAGCTTGATGATTTTTCTACAGGTCAGTGCTGCTTGTGATCATGGAGACAAATACTATGAACTGGTTATGCCTAAAAGAAAAAAGCAACAGGCAAAATGGGACTCTGCAAACACAAACTCTCTTGGATTTTAGACCTTCATTTTGTGTTTAATTACAGGTAAGGAACTGTTCAATTTTGCTTTCTGGCAGACACTTAAGCCTGGGAAAATATGTCCTTGCAGCTATTTCAGCTGATGAAACATCACTGAAAATCATCTGCTACGATGATGGGAAATGACGGGAAAAGACAAGGACAAGCACACACACTGAGAAGACATCATATAAGCACTGCTTCCATTCTGCTTACAATCAGCCTAATAAGTACTACTGTTATTTCTATAGTCTGTAACATGCTTAATCAAACTAAATCTGAAAGAAGAGTGAAACAGGAAGCGCTTGGTACTCCCCCACCAGCTTTTGGCTCCACTGAGTTTCAAGAAAAGAAGGTGGTCCCGTCCAACAGCAGCTAGCACACAAGAACGTATGCTAGTGCCACTGCTCCAGAGGTTATTCAGCTCACTATTTATATTACTGGTAGCTGACAAGCTAAATTGAAGTCTCACTACTTAAGCCTTCTCAAGTCAGTCCATTCTTTTCATGGTTAACAATTTTCTCATTAAATGTTCTAATTTCTTACCAATTGAATTAATAAAAGCAAGTCCTGCTGGTATTTTCAGTAGTGGTGGTGTTTTGGTTTTGTTGTTGTTTTTTTAAACACTGTCTTTTCATTGATGTGTTAAATTAAAACCCCAGGCAGTACAAGGGTGCAATAAAAGTCTTCATTGTCAGAATGATTCTAGCACACTGCTTGGAATTATCACATACTATATTTCTTTTACTTCTTTTTTCCCCACTTGATTGCCCCAGCAAGCATCAGAACAACATTTTCTCTTGCTAATGACTGTAAATTCACTCTCCTTGAAATCTGTTTCCAAATCTGAAACAAATAAAGCCCTTCCCTGTGTTAATAGGCAAGAAAATATCATAATTATGCAGAAAACAAGTTACATGCAACAATATATGAAGTCAAGATTCTTTTCATGTCTTGAAATATCTTGGCTAAAATTGGGTATGTCCACTGGGTCTCCATTAAATGACAGATCAATGAGTGATGAATTTAAAACAGATAAATTGTCTTCAGTCCCCTAAAGTAATTTGGCAGTCTAATCAGAACACAGACAATACCAGAAACAGCAAAAAAGGATTCTAACTGGAAGTATAATCCACAGAAAGTGGACTCCGTATACTTTGTAGGTCTGAGAATTTTCTTTCCTTTGCTATCCGTCATCTGCCTTGGTTCTGCTGCAAAAAGTAGACCTGTGTTTGCAAGAACATATGCTCTGCAAGAAGACCCAGCTCATTTATGTACAGTAGCTCCAGTCAAATCTAAAGTTCTGAAGAAAAGGTTCCAGTGAGGTGAACTGATAGTCTGTTCAGAACACTACTGTGTCACCTTTTTTCTCCTCCCACAGCCCTCTACACCCCCATCCCACATCTAAGGACATGAACTGATGAATTTCTGTATTCTGCCTATGCTGAGAATTCCAGCACTCCTAATCAACATCTCATTCTACAGATCATCCCAAGAAATGCTGATCTCCTGTTTCCTCCTTCTACCATATCTGATTGGCTATGCAACAAATAGAGCAATTACAGACTGGAGAACTACAAGTAAAAATGTTCCAATAGAAGATCCTATCCCCACTGGCATTGAGGTACATTTCCTACTCTAAAATACATTCATCAGTGCTGCTACTTCTTGTGAAATGTGTCATGAGCAATTATCTTCACTTGTTATCTCTGAATAGTTACAGTACAAAAGTGTAGTTATATTTTCCTGTTTGTTCAGTTCAGTCCTTGGTCTTGATTACTATGCCAAACAGATGACAGTTTAATAATAGTTGAGATTGTCTCACAGGCCAAGTTCAATTCCTCGTAGATAATTTTTTATCCCGAAAAAAAATAAAAGATTAAAAATACAGCATCTTCTATAAACAAATGACTCCTATTATTAGCAATCTTTTGACTTATCCAGTGGCAGTGATAATGAGTTGTATTAACGGACAGCACTTAAAGCAAGAGTCACAGCCAAATCAGTTCAACTACCGACAATGGATTTTAAACTGTTGTTCTGTGAGAATGATCTTTTTGTAACTGACAAGAAGGAACAGATTCTAAACTCAGCCCTATTTTTAAGGACTTCCTTTATCAAGTCAAGAAATAAGAATTTTATCAAGAATTACTAACTACACTGGTGTGCCATGAGGTGCTGCAGTTTTGAAATGTCTTCTCCAAATGGCCATTAACAGTGGGTATGGCTCAGAATGATCTAAGTCTGGAGGACATCTGGCTCTAATCCCATTCAAATCAAGATCATGGTGAAGCAGGCGGTTTAGTGCGCTAAGCACTTTACTTTCAAGAAGCTGCAAAGACACAGATTCTCCAAGTTCTCTGGGCCACTCTTTCTATGTTTGGCTACCATCACCGTAATTTCTTTCCCCCATAAGATCTAACTCAAATTCTGTTTGTTGTGTCTGACCCAATCGCTGTGCTCTTCAAAAGAATCTGGCTTCATCTCCTCTGTGAAGTAGAGACGCAGAAAACTTCAAAGTGATTTTTTTATATTCAAGTACTTGGTTTGCAAATATTATTCTAATGATTAAATCATTTTCACCAAACCTGTCATTGCATTTGGCCTACGAAGGAAGAGAAGCAGTACTCTCCAATATTCACAAAGATAACTAGTAAGATAAAAATACAGACAAGCAGCAAAGACATATGCCAATAAAAATTGAAAATAAATACTAGTTTTTAAGAATTACACACATCTCTTCCTAGATACCTACATACTTCTATAGAAAAACTGGCAATAAAATACCCATTTTGTTGCAACTAGTGTATTTTCATTGCAAATCTGTCATACGCAATTCTTCTATGCACATGAAGCAGTCAGTGCAAAACAGTCTTGTTATTTATACATTACACTTACGCAATCTACATGCCGTGGCAAAAGCGAGTCACAGAATCACAGAATCGTAGAGGTTGGAAGGGACCTCAAGAGATCGAGTCCAACCCCCTGCCAAAGCAGTTCCCTACACCAGGTCACACAGGTAGGTGTCCAGGTGGGTCTTGAATATCTCCAGAGAAGGAGACTCCACAACCCCCCTGGGCAGTGCGTCACACTTGTGTGGATTCAGTCCCCCCCTTTGCATCACACCTGGTTTGTTTTCCTCTCCCAGTGCAGGAAACACACTGCTCCACCCGATCTTGCTCTTGCAGTTCATAAGCACACATACACAGCCCCATAGCACCTGCACGCAGCTCGGATGCAGCGCGCCAATGGCTTACTCTTGAGTGACCTCAAGAGAGGCAGAAAATACACCAAAAATCTACATTTGCAATTACTGACTCACTTAACCTTATTACTCCAGAAATGCCTAGGAATAAAGATACTGACAAACTTACTATAAGTATAAAAACTGGGAGTTGAACGCAGCCTGTCTTTGAAATTTTTTTCTAATGCCCACAAACTGTTCAGTTATCACTGCAGACTTATCTCTTCAAAGCCAATCAGCAAAAGTTTACAAAAGCTTATTTCAACTGCAGGGCTTCAGACATCACGTTCTCAGACAAGAGTCCTGCAGGAAGCAATGAAATCTGGCATACAACTTCCACAGAAAACTTACAAACAAAACAATGCACATACGTACATTTTCTCCTTTCACACCCTCCCATTAAGCTGTCCTATCTTAGACGGAATCGCACGCAAGTACTATGACCTAAATTAGACACTATCAGCTCCCTAGAAATGTAGACATGAATGGAAATCCATAAACAGTTGCAAATGATGTAATGGTTGTCTTGTGGTTACTCCTCTGGCATATGAAAATGGCAAGCAGTCACTGTATTTGAGTCTTCTCTGCAGCCAGAGCACTGAAGAAGCTCATTGTATAGCCTTGGGAATAAAGATTAGATTTTACTTAGGGTAACTAATCTATTTTATTTGCATTCATTGACAAAAATGTCAGAAGCTGTTATGAGAAGGCAGCTCTTTGTGATGACTGTGCACTTGTAACCTGTTCAAAACGAGACCTGCATAAAGTGATGTCTCTGCAGCAATGAATGCAAACAAGAAAGTAAATGTTTCTGGAGAGGAAGCATATATTAGTTATAAGAACAATCAACATTAGTCTACAAGTTGGCACCTTCACACACTACTGATCATGTGAATCGTAAGTACATACCTACTGTAATAAACTACACTGATGTCAATAAAAAAAGTAAGTCAATTACTATTTCAGGACTTGAGCTGCCATCATCAGGAAACCTATCCCTAACACCCAAGACAATCTGAAACTCTTAGATATTTTTTTAAAAGAATTTATTTACATATTAGCAGGTCAGTTCTTCCTAGGAACAAATACAACATCTCTCTTGCTCTTGTCTACTGTGGAACTCAGCATGCAGACATGCACTGCAGGTGCTCAAGGCCAGTCTGGATGGGCACTGGGAAACCCTATCAGGTAGGTAGCAAACCTGCCTACGGCAGGGAGTTGGAACTGGCTGATTTTTGAGGTCTCTTCCCACCCAAGCTATTCTATGATTTTGTGATCCTAAGCTGCACATAAGGCTTCTGTGAACAGGAAAAATCCCAGTCACCAAATCCCAATAAGGCCACTGCTAGATGCATTAATACCCAACTTCATTGATTAATATACCACCACTTGTTATAGTTCATTACTATTATTTATTTTATCTCTCTGCCATACTTTCATTTTGATACCTTTTTTATTTTGCTAAGAGACTTGCTGTGGAACGGAAAGGATGAGTGTCAGTAACTGACAGCTTAATTATGAACTGTCATTTTTTAATAGCTCCTCCTATTGCTACAATCACCATAACCCACCTCAAGCAAACAGCTGAAGGAAGAAGGAATTGCTGCCTCTTTTCAAGTAACAATGTAGGTTCTATTCAGTCTGGAATTCTGTACTATATCTTTTTATATCAGAAAGGAGAAAAGATAGGGTGCAACCTAGTAGTTCTCTCATCTGTATTCTGACACACAAAACGCTACTAATTTTTTTCAATAAGCTACTGGAACACCATAGGTTATCCTTTCCTGCAAAGGCATTTTACATGTTCTAGGAGGGCAAAAAAACAACTTTGCTCATTAAATATGATATAAAGCTATTTTTAAGAAAAACCCTCCTGAATGGTTTTAATACAGAATTTACTACTTATACAATGAGAATGCAATACAGCAAGCCATTATAAATGTGCCTGCAATATTTTACACATTCAGCTAACTCAAAGGCTCTAGAGCAGAAAAATGACTACGCAAAAGAGAAAAATAATACGCAGAGCATGTTTTGATTTAGAGTGGCATCTCTCATTCCTTTACATGGGTGACCACACTACATTCTGTCTAGCTATACCTTATAATTACAGAGCAGATCACACATAAAAGCAGATTGTTCAAAGTTTCAGAAGTCATCCCCAAATGGTAGCTGTTCTGGAGATAACTGCAGTACAAGTGGACATATATTAGCAGTCTTCACTTAAGTGATCTTCAAGGGTAAACACTATACTTAGTTCTGCTTTAAAGCCCTCCTATACAATAAAACTAATTACCGTAACAAAGTAGTCACTGTTTCACAGTTTCAGCACACTTATATCTTGTACAATGCTTTTTACTGCACCTCAATAGATCGGAGATTTCAGAACATAACTCTCAACATTTTTTCCAATAAACAGAACTTTTGTATCTAATACAAAATCACATTAAGTAGTTGGATAGCTGTCCAATAGTTCTGGAAATTCTCAAGAGAAATAGACATGTAGACTTTAACAGACTATCAGAAATCAATATACTACTTAACACACTCCTCAAATCATGCCCAAAAGCTGGAGCCCACTTGAAATAGCCAGTATTTCTCTTCAAAACATGTGAAAATATTCCTTCAGGGAAAGAAGAAAAAAAAGACAAAAAAAGCCCTGGTACATTAGTGGTGACCAGGTAGGCAAACCTGATCTTGACACAACCTTCAAATCACCATTCAAGAGGATGAAGGACCCTGTTCATCTTGTGCAACCTTTTTAAGATCCTTTGCACTACATACTTGATAACTACCTGGCATTTTCAGACTTAGAGCATACTAGACCAATGAGACAGTAGCTGACCTGTGCTTTGTATTTTCTTCCTCTCCTCTGAATCACAACACTTTTTTTTGTGCGTGTGCTGTGATCAATTCAGTACACACAGAGCCTGCTCACAAGTTTTGAGGTGCTTGCTGGTTGTTATAATCCCACTTTACTAAATTTACCCATGCTTCCTTTTTATCACTACAAACAGTAAGAAATTATATTTGCTTATAAATATTAAGATTTCAGGCACTCAATTCGTATTTCTTCATAAAGCAAAGTAATTACATAACAAAAGACAGGTTTATCATGTAGTACCCATTCAACAAGCCTCCACTTCAAGCTAGAAAGATCATATATATCTGGATGAGAAGGTAATAAACAGCTTGAATAAGGTAGACAGTGCCAAGAGATCTGTTAGAAAACAGAATTTGTTACTTCGATGCCTCAGTGTCACTGTCCAGTGCCACCTTACACAAATAATGGTATCTAAAACAAGCCACATTCATCTTTATTTTAAGACATTGAAACTAGGCAGTATACTGCTACAAAGCATCTCACAACACACCAGAAAATAGATCACATTTACTGAGCCCTGAAGATGCTGGCAAAAATAATAAAGATGGATAAAAGTCACTTACCATCTTTGAAGTCAGCACTTTTCTGCCTAACCAGAATTCGGAAGTCTTCTGCTGGGTTAACACTGCCAACCTACAAAAGGTACAAAAATGACAGAATTGTCTGCCAACATCCATCTCTTTCCTCGTGGGAGGCAACATAAATCTTTATATTTCTATTTATTTTTATATGGAAACAGAACTTGTACACTTCTCCACATGCAAAAACCCGGAATTTTACAGCACTAATGTGCAATAGCCCTAGCAAAGGTAAGTCATGGCATGTGCAAGATGAATTTACACTTACTCTACACTGCATTCTTATAAGCCAACTATATTCCCTGGGGTTTAAAGGTCAGAAGCATAGTAGTTCAAGCTATCCGTTAGTTCAGCTTTGAGACCTTCTGCAGCACAGACCTCTCACGGATCTTGACAGACACTTAATGAGGAATGGGAGCTCCCAGGCATGGGGGTACAGAATCACTGACTTCCCAAGCCAATAGGAAGCTCAAAATTAAAAACTCATACTCAGTTCATCTACTCCTTCTGGACCAGCTTGACACCTTAAAGCTGAAGCTCTGCATTTGCATAAGTGCAGAAACCTTACAAAGGAACTAAAACCAGGTCAAGTATCAAAGGTTACTGAAAAGTGGATGCAGTAACTTTTGAATGAAAAATTACAGTATTTACTGTTTCCTTTCAGAAACCAAAACTCTTCTAATTTTATTTGAAATGTTTATGTTTAGCTGTCAACGTAATTCTTAGAAAGATCTTTCAGTAACCTTACTTGGTCTCCTAGTGTTTCTTTTAAATCAAACAGTGCCATTTTTCAGCTAATAGCTGAAACTCATTATTAAGAGGACAGAATATTGGGCACAGCTCTATACCTTTATTAAAACTCAATCATTTCTTACATAAGTGTACTTTAAAGGGCAACACATTTGAAAACAAGAGAAGCTATCTTCATTAATATTAAAATAACTTAACCTGTGAGATGAAAAAAATCTAATAAAGTTATGATACAGGCTTTACCTGTCCATTTACATGACACTTGACATTAAGGTAGATACCCAGCTTAACAGTAAGATGAAGATACATTTACTATTTTGGTATCCCAACCAATGCAGAGGGCAGTCTCGAAAAATCACAACAAGACCTCTGGTTAAATATACAGAAGTAACTTTTATGTGACAGAATATATGAAAGAAGAATAAAATTCAACTTCTAAACTCCAGCTCTGTGATTCTGCTTTCTTCAGATCCACAGGCTTGCCCTCTATAGTTCTAAGCTTTGGGGGAGAATTTTGCCCTTAAATGTCCAAGGTTGATGGAAATTCATTCTAACGCTGATCTAAAAGTAGAGAAAGTTTGCTTTACAATATTTAGCAGCATCAAATCTACAGGAAGAAGAATTTCAGTCATGGCTATTTCAGCTAGAATCCCATGCTTTATCGGGGATTCTCTATATCAGCTACAAAACATTTAGAAAAAACTGATCTTCCCTTTTGATAAGAAGAGTTTTAAAATTCTACTTACAGAGGTGACATTGCCTTCAGCAAGTTTCATGATGCTAAAGCTATCTTCCTCATCTTCAATTTTTTGTCTCTTAGCACTGGGTCCATCTTCACTGCAACAAATGAAGAGTACAAAAATGAAAAAAACTAAACCATAGTTAACCTCCCTGCCTGCTAGGCAGGGAGTTAGTAAATTCACAAAGATTACACTGCAGACTGGACAAAACCTTCATTATACAACCGTTCCCAAATTAACAGTAAACACTTCATTTTTCATCATTTTCACAAAGCAGACGGCAGAAACAGAAATCCAGAACATCACTGAGTAACCCATTTCCAGTGTCTCACCACACACTCATAGTAAAGAATTTCTTCCCAATCATAAACATAAATAAATAAAATCTACCCTTTTTGCAGTTTAAAACCATTTCCCCCTTGTCATGTTGCTACCTGCCCTTATAAAAAGTTCCTCCATTCTCCATCATTACACAAGGGCTTTACAAAATTGCACTTTGAACAGTTAAAACATGCTGGACAAACTCCAGCTAAGTAAGAATTCTCCTAGGACAACCTCAAGATATATCTAAAAATCCTTTCAAAAGATTATTTGCTATTTTTAAAGCATTATTTGTGATCTCAGGCTGTTAACTTTCTACCTTTGCCCTAGTAAGTAGCATACCAAGTTGTACATTCAAAGCAAGAACTAAAGTGCCAAACTCACAATAGTTTAGATTGTGTCTTGGCAACAGGCTAAAACCAGATAATCACAAAAGAGAAAAGAAAACAGACACCATGTATTGTGCTGTTTAACGTAACAGGCTACCAATACAGAAGAATCAATTTCAGTGTAAGGATGACTGAAAGCTACTCAATGATCTAAACAGCAGTATCTGCCTTCAAGGAATCTCAAAAATGAAACAAAGTTATTCTGAAAAATTCCAATGTGGCAATGAAAAAAAGGAACTGTTTAAAAATGTAGGACAAAACTAGAGATGAAGGACTGGGCCCCATTTTGCATTCTTCAAGGTTACAACTGATTTTAAAAGCTGCATTGCATGCTGCTGAAGTACCCAGTTATTAGACAGAACTCACTGACTTCATTCTTCCTTTCTGTAGCAGTCCTCCCTGCTCGGCAATCAGTGTCCATCCCACTTTGTTTCTTCTGTCTCCTCTGTTCTTTTACTTAATTTTGTCACTACTGAAATGAAAATCCATCTCCTCAGCAACTCCTGTCATCCATCATAACCTTACTTATCACTCCAGGTGAAGTGATGGCTTTGGATATGCCTCGGCACAAGGACAGTAGGACACCCTGTTTTGTTCCCAGCTCTGCTCCTTTTGGCTGACCTTGAACAAGTTGCTTTATCGTTTCGGACAGCCAATATCCCCTCCATAAAGTAGAGAAATTGCTCCTTATCTAACACTACAGAGTTCAAAACCTCCACATGAACACAAGCTCTTGCATGTATTGAGATGGTCTGACCTCAAAAACTGCTTTGCAATCCATTGCAGTGTCTTGAAATACTTCTTCCCCTGCAATATTTCTAATGATTCAAAATGCTTTGGGGTTGGGTATAGGAGGAGAACAGACACTTACATATTGTCATTTATAAGTCCTAATCTACAGCCATCATTAAGCAGAACAGTACAACAGAAACTAATGAATCCAAACCCATTTATACTAGCCAAGGATCTGCTATTTAAAACCTGTTACTGATAATGCACTGATTAGCAGTATTTTTTTTTTATATGAGGAACACAACAACTCCAAGAATAATTATTTAAAGTACATGATTAGTTTAAAATATCTGGTTCTACATTTAGATAGACACCTATCACATAATGCAAAACTGGGTCAGAAAAAGGTATCTCCAAAGTCAATCTATGAAGAAAAATACATTTTACTGGATTTAATTTTTTTTTTACTACACAGAATTTAAGAAGCAAAAGTAAAACAGACTGAAGCCGATTTACAACATTTATATTAAGATATCGTGGCTAAATTTATGCTGCTGTAGTTCCACTCACACCTTAAAAATTCAGCAGATTCACTGGGCCAATATCATGATAGGTGATATCAAATGCAAGAGTTTGATTAGCACAAATCTCTTTTAGAAAAGAAAGTAACTGTCAAGAGGGCTTCTATCCAACTTCTTCAAAACTCTTCAGTGCAAACTGTCTACATCTGATAGCTTTAGGAAGTTGAATGTTTCTGTTGTTTAACATTTTCCTTATCCACCGTTGTAGAGAACATTTTTCTCATTGAGTGATTGAACTGTGTCACTCAGCTTTTCCCAGACTCAAAAATGCAGTTACACAGTTGAGTCTCTATCCTTCTGCTTACCTTATAGATCCTTCCTTCTTTTTCCTAAATCATTTTAAATGGCCCATACCAATTTCTAATTCAATTCTTTTTATAGTTGCTTTCATCTCCCTTCTAAATCAAATCAGTTTTTAACCAAAACAGCTTTCCTTCCTGCTTGTCAAATTGAAGCCTTTGGGGCAATGCATTTTTCAGCAACTACCAGTAATGTCACAGCTTTTCCTTCAAATTTATTCCTAGCTTATTTGAGACTAAGTTTTATGGGCTTTTTCCTCATCTTAAAACTGTTTCTATACTTTTCTCTAGTTTTAAAAGACATAAATGTATGTATATTTAAAAATGCGAACAGAACATGGTAAGTGCACAGAGTAAAGATAAGGTAATGTAATCAGCACAAATTCACAGACAAGATGAGAAAGGCACACACAGCAGTGAACTAAAGCAAAAGCAATTCCTTTCCTAGTCTGTATACAGAAGTGTGGTCACTACCCCAGAGCAGCCTGAGAAGACCAATGTCATATCTTCCCAAAGGTAACAAGTTGAGGAGGCTCTACCCAACCAAAAGCAAAGGATACACATCAACTCAACTTAGCAGAGTCTTACAGTAGCTCAGAAACATTGTTTCTTGAGCTGAGAGAACTCAACTAAAAAAGGCAAAAGGATGGGAAAAAGCTGAGAACTCTCCAACATCGCAGAAGACCAGCCAGTAATATTATAGGCTTTCAATACATTTGATTTTGAGCAAAATAGACTTGGCTGGAAAAATAGAACCAATGCAGTACCAATTCAGCATTTATTTTTCATACTTACAGCATAAATAACATCAACACAGTATATGAACTAACAAGAGACAAGAATTTTAGCTTAAAAACTGCTGAGATGTTCCAGAAAGAGTCCACAACATTTTAAGACATCCACATTTTCTGCATCACAGATAATAATTAAGCTTTATTTCCTTTGATTTGATATTCAAAATGAAATCTGGAAGACAGCTGAACAGAGCATGCTGGTAAGGAATATTTATCCTTACAAGTAGTTTAAAGTTCTGAACCAAACCCTATGATACTCCTATTCCAACTATCTTATAAACGTCAACAGGACAAACTCCTTGATCACTATGCAATCAAGCACTGTAAAGGGCTGCCCCAAGAGCCTGTGCAGTCTCCATCCTTGGATTTTCAAGACAGGATTGGATGGCATCCTGTGTTACTTGTTCACATCCCAGAGAATACCCTGCCTTGAGCAGCAGGTAGAACCAGAGATCTCTTGAGAGCCCTTCCAACCTGATGGATTCTATGATTTTGTGACAAGTACAGATCTCCACACTGAATCCCAGTATGTCTTGTCCAACAGCAGTAAGAAGAGCACTACTCTCAGAACACCCTGGACATGCTGAGTTACCACAATGTTCTACATGCATCAGTATTTTTTCAGTTTAAAACTCCTCATGCAAAATGACTGAGCCTGCTACATTCAGCATGAGAAACTTAAAAGTGCAAAAAAGTTTTTAAGAAAATCTTCCAACTTACTCATCTTTAAAGATATCTTGAGCAGTCTTCTCTTCTTTTTTCTTGCCAGCATCCTTTAGAGGGAAAAGTGCCTTTACTTTTTCAAGTGGAGCCTTGCACCTTTCTTTCACCACACGGGGCACCTCCAGCATTTCCAAAAGGTGTTGTTCAATTGGTGGCAATGGCTCATTGGGGTGAAAAGCCTTATGCTGCAAACACTGCAAGAAACAATTTAAGGAAAAAAACCCTTCAGGCTATGTATTTTTAATGTAATATGCACATATAGCATATACCCAGCATCAAATGATAAATACACATTATCTTCCATATTAAAGAAAATACCTTCATACTGATGAGAAATATTCTAGGTCAAAAGTGGACCGAATGTCACGTGATCAGATAATAAAACTAACTAAACAATAATAATAATAAAATAATAAAATGAAATGAGAACACTGATGATGTTATAAAGTTCTATGAAAAATATTATGAAAATCCCAGGAATAAAACTGTCATCAGCTTGTATTCAACTTCCTAAATTCAATTTACCTTTAAAATGCTCTTTCTTTTTAAAGAAAGAAAAGTCGCATGAGAGAAGAGTCTAAACTAGACAACAAGGCATACAACTCAGTCTTGCATTCAAGTTATAGTCACAGTCCCTTGTCCCTCAAAGGAAATATTTCTTCCTGGTATAACAAGAAACTTTCACTTGTTTGAGAGCAAGTAGCAAGAGGAAAGTTGAAAACGCACAAGTGAGGCACTGAACACAAGTATCAGCTGTGAAAGAGTGATGGAATGAAGAGGCCTTACAGAAGAGCATAAAAGTTGAAACAGATGGCAGGAGCCACAGAGAGGGCTCCTGGGCATTCCTGAGTGTCTGGCTATATAAAATTAACACACATGCACAGATACCAATACATGCTAATGCATGCACAGAAATACATGGGAGAATCTTTTTCCCAAGTACACTGCACTGGGTGAATTAGATGCAAGTGCAGAGGTAAATAACCAGTAAACTAGGACAACAGGAGAGATTTGTTCCCTTCTTTACTGTCAGCCACGACCTTAATTTAAAAAACAAAACAAACTTCTATTTATGCCAAAAAGCTGCCATTAAAAAGCATCCAGACCATATGCTGCACATCAATACTGATGTGCTTTCATGCTGCCATTAAGATTCCAATCCATATTAGAGCATACTTTCAAAAAGAGGCAGTGGTACAAGGCTACTGATTTGGAAACGCTTGCAGTGATTTAAAGCATAATCATTTTGAAAGATACAAAATGTTGCTGGAAGCTGCAATAATGGCTCCTATGAGACAACAACAAAAACAACAAAATAGGAAAACCCACAGATGATCTGACAATATTAAAACAGTATCAGTCAACTGAAATACACTCACAAAACAAAAATAAAACCCAAAAACCAAAAAATTGTTAGCATTTTTCAGGCTTTTGCATCTGAAATCTCTATCATTGTAGCTGCAAGAACTAAGCAGCCTTTAGCCACAGCCATCACTTGTTCCTGTTCTTCAGAGAAGAATATGCCTTCTGAAACCTGAGATGGCAGAGACCCTCAGAACCAAGGTGTAAAACCAAGATGAAGTAGAATCAATTTAAGATGAAGCTTTTTTCTTTGAAAACTTGAATTCCAAGGCATAATTAAGTTTCTCATCCTCACAGTTACAAAGAAAATGTTCATGATATGAAAGGAATGCATATCAGAATGTAGACAGTTTGAAACAATAAGTTCAAGAAGTGCGAACTGTTCTCCTTGCCCATAAAATGTATTAACTCAGACACTCCAATGTAGTATTTTAAATATCAACCATGTTAGTCATTTACTACTGATCAAGTTTACCTCAGACTGATATGTTTTGGAATTCCTGCTAGATGAAACAACTCTGCTCAAGATTTGATTAGCTAATGGACAACTAAAGCCCTCTAGGTTTTCACTGCATTGTCCAAAGCTTAAGACTGAGTTTTTGTCTGCATGATCATCATCCTAATACAGTACTGAGACATTCAACCAAGTTTTCACTTGACTCAACTGGTAACTCTGAGTATCTGTGATGCTGCTGCAGACTTTTCAGCACAGGTGTAATTCCCCCTTTTTCCTAGACACCAGAAATTTTAGGAATAAAATTTATATCAATGACAATACAGAAATCACCAGCTACTCTATACTTCAATACAAAAGCATTTATATTGGACTCTTAACCATGCAGATCTTTCCAATTTGAATTAGACAGACAGAAAAACAAGAAGTTTTAAGAAAAGAATGTATTTTAAGATGGCATAGAATTTATGACCTCACCTGATATAACCTTTGAAAATGAGGGTTTGGGATTTTGTTGGGCTTAAACAGGTCCTCAAAAGTTTCTCCATCATCGTCTTCATAAACCAGATTCATAGAATCAATCAAGGAGTCAATGGCAGATAACTGATCCGCTAAGGAAGCAATTAAGTAACAAAGAAGGAATAAATGCACTTGCAGATGGATGCATTTCTTGAAACAATTTACAAATGAAAATTCTCTTCAGAATGTGAAACACTGATCAAGTCATTAAATGCTACAGAATACATTGCACACACAAGAAATGCTCAAAATGAATATGGGCAGTAGACAGTAATAAAAACTGCTTTGTTCAAGTACTACAATGCAAAGTCATAAAGCTTATAGGGTTTTGTTTGGTTGGTTTTTGTGCTCCTTCTCTCTTTGGAAAACCTCAATTACTGCTGCCTTTCTGCTTCCATTTTTCTTTTTCGAGTTCTTTTTATTTACAACAGAAGGTTAACAGGACACTCAGAAAATAAGAAGTTCCTCTGAAAAACTAAACTAAGTAATGAAAATTTTAAAAGCTAGGATTGCAAATTAACTCAGTTCACAATAATCAACCATTGCTTTGCTAAGACAGGTTTGAGATTTGTTCTCAAAACTGCTGGTTACAGGCAAGTAAATAGAAATTGCTCCAGGAACAACCCAGTCAAGCCATAAAACCCTGATGTGTAAATGCCCATTCAATGGATCACACAACAAACTGACGTCAGAGCAGATTTCAAGCTGCATCCCTTTTTACTCGTTGCTGTGAAATTCACAGAACACTGAGGCAAGCTTTGCATAGCTGCACATCGTATAGTTCTTCGAAGATGCTCCTTGCTCGAACCTGGACACAAGGGCATACTTAAAAAAAAAAATTAAAAAAAGCACTGGAGTGCTTCCTCTACTCTAATCCAAGCTAATTCATCACATATTGCAGATCCCACACAATTTGACCATTTAGTCTCACAAACAAAAGCTCAAACATCTAGGGTTATGGAGGACTAACTCTCAAATGTCTGCCACAGAAATCCTGTGAGAATCATCATCATAAAATCTGAGCCAGAATTCATTCAGCAAGACAGCTTTGAAGGACTGTCCACAAACCCCTCAGGTCTGCTCAGCCTGCAACTGAACTGCTGGAGTTTGGACACCCATTTCACGCTTCAGGGTGACAACACAAACTTATTTCAAAAGGGCTGTAGTAGAGAGAGAGAAAAGCATATACCTTCATCAGAAAGACAACTATTCCAGCTATTTCAGAATGTCTTAAAAGAAAAAAGAGCAACATAGTACATGTCCAGCTGCCCAAGAAAGGATTATCTTACCTGAAGGAGTGCACTTTTTATTGTTTTTCAAGGATGAAAACATGTACTGTCTTACATCTTCCATGTATGGTAGTTGCACATAGAAGAGACACTGAGAGAAAAAAAGAAAGAGGAAAAATCCAAAAAGAAACAGCTGAGCATAAAATCAGAAAAATGTAAAGTATCCCAAAGAGATCCATTAGGGCAATAAAAACACATCAGTAAAACAAAAAAAAAATCTATTATGTATGTAAAAATAAATCAGTCAAATACATATAGAGCAACATTATTTAAAGAGGTATAAAACACAGGATTATTTCAGGATGAAATGATGCCTACTCTTATCCTTCTACAGGCTGAATAAAGACCCCCAAGGTCATCCAATACCCTTTTCATGCAGAGCTCCACCCAGCCAAGCTTTAAATACTTCATACACTGGAGCTTTGGGAGGTTTTATCACAGCTCACTGTGTTTCAAAGTAAAAAGTTGTTTTTTTTCCCCTAACATTCTCATGCTAATTTTCCCTTTATTCAAATACCTCCTCCAGTGTATACTACCCTAAATAACTCCTTTCCATCCTTTATGTTTATAGTCTTCATAAGCCTGAAGACTTATGCCCGCCCCCACCTTAGTCATTGCTTAGCCATGCTATATATATTTAGCTCTCAGTCGTCTCTCAAGAAAGATCCGTGGAAACATATGTAGCAAAAATTCTAACAAACTATGTTGTTTTGGGTCTTTCAAAACTTAAAAAAAATAAATGTATGTACTTTTTTTAATTAAAGAAAATGACTAGAACTTCTATCTATTCATAGTCTTTTTAAGTAGATAAATTATTGTCTTCCCAACTCCACCTGAATTTAAGCAGCAGTTGAAGTGCTGTTAGCCCCTCCCCTCAATCCCATGACTTAGAATCCTAATGACACCTGAGTACTCAGAAATGCCAACTACATATCTAAACTTTGCATTACTAAGCAACTTGAAGATAAATGTGCAGTTAGAGGAAGGGATCTAATACAACTTTGAATGGTACTCTGAGAGGTACTTAAAAACACAGCAAGAAAACAGTGTTAAGTTGTCTAAACATCTGAATACATCTCTTTTAGGTATCAACAGACTGAGATTTCAAGAACAAAATGAAATTACTATGTTATTAAAATACAGATCAATTTTATTCAAAACTCTAATACAGAGATTACGAACAGAAACATGTAGTAGTATTTCTCTTTTTAACACTTTTCTAAGACATTTACTTAAAACTATTTGTTACCTCCATGTCTTAAGTCTTGGTATTATTTCATAAAAACACTACTGGTTTCCCTGGTATTATATAACACTGCAAATTCACCTGGTTCAATTATAATCATTTATTAATTGGTATTTTTAAAACATCTATGAATAATCTCTCAAAAAAAAGGTTAAGGTGAAAATTTACCTCATACGCATCCTTAATGTATGGAAAAGCTACACCAATTTGTGGGTTACATCTTCTATCATAAGCATAACGCACTATAGCTACTACGTTCAACTCATCCAATGCTTGAACAAGGGCAGAAAAAGCAACTGCTGCATTCTAGAAAGAAAATAAATAATACAAGTTCTCATTAGTCTGCTGAAATATACCTCCCGTGGAGAATTCAACAGCACTTCCAACTACAACTCCACGTTCACAAAACTTTCAAAATTTTCACATTAAAAAATAAAAAAAAGTTCAAATCCTGTCACGAGTGGGTTCATTCAAACCTGAGCATAAGCTTTAGATTCAGCATGTACCACCTTTTACAGTATGCATGAAAAGCTCTCAGAAACTTTATGAGACAAATGGAGAAAAGTCAGACCCTTTAAGGAATACATCAAAGTTCTATGCTGATGCTTCTACATCTCATGTTTAAAATAATCTGGAGGTCTGTTCTAAACAGCAGAATGGTCTGTGTGAAAACGAACTTAGTCACCAACTCCTAGCTCCCCATGCCCTTGCACAAACATAGTATTTGCCAGCTTCCCATTATTCATGAGACACAGCATTCACTTGAGGTCTAATCAAACTACTCTTCATTTCAATGGACAATGATATGAGACTAAAAGCTGCATTAAGAACGCTTCTGTTTTATCAACACAGAAAGAAAGAACAATTTCAAGCACCAGTGCTTTCTTTTCTACTCCATGGCAAATAGGCCAAGGCAGCCAATGGCATCCTGGCTTGTATCAGAAACAGTGCAGTCAGCAGGAACAGGGAGGTGGTGTGGTGAGGCTGCATCTTGAGTACTGCATCCAATTTTGGGCCCCTCACCATAGGAAAGACACCGAGATTCTGGAGTGCATTCAAAGAAGGGAGACAAAACTGGTGAGGGGACTGGAGCAAACGTCTTATGTGGAGCGGCTGGGGGAACTGGAACTGCTCAGAGAAAAGAAGGCCCAGTGGAGACCCTACTGCCCTATTCAACTACCTGAGTCTATTGTGAGACAAGGGTCAGTCTCTTCTCCCAGTTAACTAGTAATGGGACAGGAGGGACTGGATTCAAGTTGCACCAGGAGAAGTTCAAGTTGGATATTAGGAAAAACAGCTTCTCCAAAAGAGTGGTCAGGCACAGGAACAGGCTGCCCAGGGAGATGGGTGATTCACCACCCCAGAAGCATTCCCGAAACATGCAGACATGTTGCCCACTAAAGCATGTACCTCAGTATCACTAGCAGTAGGTAGATGGTTGGACATTAGCTTAAGAGGTTTTTTTCCAACACTAATCATTCTATGAAATCGCCTTCAATACTAAACTTGAGTTCACCTCACCTCGTCATCTTTTGCTGCAAAGACCTTGAGAACCTGGTTGCCCATGTAACAGTGCCTCTGGATCTATAGATCGAAACAGAAGTTAGCATGATGGAAAACAAACGTTGTTAACATACACAGACAAATTAAATTATTCAACAATCAAAACATTACTCAAATGAGAAGCCAAAGAACCTAATCACTGTGCATAAAAGTTAAGGCTTTGTGTAAGTATCTACACTGATTGACAAATGGAAATTCAGTTATACTCCAGAAGACACTCCCATATCCTTCCTATTGACGGGCAGGGATAAAAGGCCACGGTAATTGCAGTTATTATGAGTCTGGATAACATGCAATCATTCAATAGTCAGTGTGGAAAGCCACAGTAGTTAACACCTAAACTTAACAGGCACTATGCCACATCTATGCTATTAAAATTTGGCTAGCAAAAATAAATGAAAAAGAAACTGAAGGAGGTCACACCCTTTACTAATAAAGCTAGTTTAAGAGCTACTAAAATTTGGCTAGCAAAAATAAATGAAAAAGAAACTGAAGGAGGTCACACCCTTTACTAATAAAGCTAGTTTAAGAGCATTCTGTAGTATGAACAAAGCAGCAATTCCGTTAGCAGAGTTTATGCTGTTCATGAACATAGCTGGCTGAAAAAAAAAAGAAGTGTCATCACTGGGCACTGCTCCAATAACTGGAGCTGCAGAGGCTGAGACACACCCAGAGAAACACTGCAATAATGGAACAGTTGTCAAAGACTGCATATTACACTAGTGAAAACAACCTCTCCTTGTTAAAGAAAATCTCACCAAATTATTTTAATCTCCAACCTACACGGAGTCCCATTATTTAGCAAATTAGCATAATACTGTTGAAGTCGGTGACAACTTAGACCACAGCAGATCTGTTTAACGTATTACAGCACAATTCTTAAACTCAAATTACTCTGCCTTCAATTATTCTCTGCCCTTCTGTCTTAAAAGGCTCAGGAGCTTGTATGTTCCATATAAATATCTGAAGCGCGCATCACTGTACCTTTTTTGTTTGCTAAAGAAATGGGTCCTTTGTAATATTTTCAACTATTATTTCTTGATTTACACAGCATTGCTTATAAATTAAAAATCAAAGTTTAAGCGGCCTCTGATCTTTTTTTCCTGAGGGATGTGAATAACTAAGAAAATAATATGAGGTGGTTCTATTCCTTCTTTAATTATGAATTCAGAGCTGCTCCAGTTTCTTTAGTTACATTATGTTTTTTTCCAAAGTTTTGTTTTGTTTTAAATGAAACTAAAATAAAACATACATTTGAATAGCATTAGTAACACAACTCCAAACAAAAACGTTCAGAAGCCAAAACATAAGAAAATCAAATGTCTTGAAAATTCCACTTGTAATTGAAAACCTCCTGATATCATTATCTGTACAATATAATTTTAATTCTGTAACCCTCCTAAATAATTCCATTCTGCAGGGTTACATTCAACTTAGATACTGACAATTCTAGTTACAGGACCAGATGCAATTCCATTCCTGTTTGTTATGAAAAAAATTTCAAAAGCAATACATATTTTGTGCATTGAAAAATATAAAATCTTCTTAATTCCTTAGGACAAGTTTATGTGACCCAAAAAATTAATCCTGCAATAAATAAATTAAATGGATGCAGTATTACCACACTATCTGACCAACAGGAGAAAAAAAAACACAAACAAAAGGACCACTCACTTAAAGGAGCATGACACTTATCATCTGCTTCCAAGTCAGTTTCTCTTTTCAATAAAAGAGAGATCACAAGGTGAAATAGAAGGCCAGTTTCCATCTAAGAAAATGCCACACATGGTACAACACATCTTAAAATGAAGACAGTAAGACTCAGCTGTAAACTATTCAGATGCGAGGAAGATGCAAAAAATCTCTCTTGTGAAGCTTGCTGTCTAAACTCAGTGTTTCAATATCTGATGCAGTTTCTGGTACTGCATTTAGCAGCTCCCAGTATCTCACTGCCCCAGCCAATTCAGGGTGTTCAAGCACAAAGTTTTTCCTTAATGAATCGCATTCAGTGCATTAATTACCATGTTGGTTTTTTTAACACTATTTTAAATTCTAAACATCCTTAAGGAACAGCCAGGTTACAGGTCTCATTTAGAATGGATTCTCAATTTAATTTATCAATGTAACTTCCTGTGTTTCTCAGTCAATATGCTTCAGATCATCACATTGCAATAGTCTAACAATATCTCTTGTACTACACAGGGTTCTCTGTGTCAACTATACAGAAATACGTTTAGTTACATAAACTAAGGAGACAGCTTCTACAGATACTTCCTGTATTCCACTGGCACCTTTCCTTCTTGGTAAAGCTAATGATCGCTCAGCCTTTTATCAAGGTTTTATTTTGTACAGGCAGTGAGACTTTTCAAGAAGGAGCAAGGGGGCTAAAAACTTTCAGAACAGAAGGCAGAGCTACCCTACAGTTTCACTTCAGCACTGAGTGCAAAAAGGACTGTGTGCTGAGAACTCTGAGACAGAAAAGTTTCAGTCACCCTGTGTCCAGTATATTGGAAAAGAAAGCAAAGGCAGCTTATAACTTCTAGGAATTACTGGCACTCACACTCCTGTGCATTCTTGTCACGTACTGCGTTTCAAAAAGTGTTTGGTAAGCCTTTACCTAAGTTTTCCAGGTAAAATGGGTGTACCTGTAACATTAATTTTATCAAATAACTGCATATATTCACAAACATTCAGGATCTCATCAGGATATGGAAAGCTTTTGAATGATGCTGCCTTCATCTTAATTCTGTGAACTCTCTGCTACACCTAAATATTATTACAGAAACTGGAAGAAAGGCACAATTCATAAGATAATCCTCATGAAAATGAGAACACAGTTAGCTCTCAGACTTTCTTTAACATTCTTGTAACGTTAAGGGAAAGGCTTCTTGTGTTACAGAAACACACACCTGGCTAGACAAAGCTCAGGAAGGCTTCTGATTTATCTGAACAGAAGAGAAATTAACCTTCTCTTGTAGATTAGGCATCTCTATATAAATTAGTGAGATGAAACTAAAACTACAGATAACTCGTAATCACCTTGTGGAAACTTGAGATCAGCAGCTCTTGCTTTACTAGAAGAAAGAATGGCCGTATTTGCTGAAGTCTCTCCTTCACAAGACTACATACATATTGCTCACATCTACTAGAATCTACTCTAGAGTTGACTGCAGGCGCCCCATTCCCAGTTCTGGAACTGAGTACCACAACTTCAACAAATTCAAACTGAAAACAACTGTCTGTAACAAGCCAGTAGGCTGAATAAGTTGAGTGCTGTACCTGAGAGGATCTGCTGAATCCCAAAACAGAAAAACATTTTCCTTCAGTTTTGTATTTCATTTGCTCTTCATCTTCTTTGGAAAAAGGAACTATATCACTCCCATAGCGAAACCCTGGAAAACAAGAGAGAAGCATCTGGTAAGCATATGGGCCTACAATTCCATCACTGAAATTAGCTCTCTGAATATTTTAACAACGCATGCATACCCCACAGCTACACTCCACACGCTCATCAAATTACTTTCCCTGTTAACAAAAAAGCACACACCCTACAGAATCATTTTGTACTTCGTGAACAGCAGCTGCACTCCTTGTAGATCATTTTACATAACATTACTGCCCTTGTAGAGTGCAGAAAAGAAAATAAAGAAACTTAATGTCTTGCCTAACACAGTTATGTTCAGAGAATAGATTTAACAAGTAGACAACACTCCCTGCAAATGTAATGAAGAAAACTAAGCATACCATAAATCACAAGAAGGAAATGACATCACAAGGGATGCTACAATCCAAAGTGGTTAAATTTTTAAAAAAGCACAACGTGTCCACATTTTTAAGTTTATTTTATTAACAGAAAATTCCACACAGCTGAATAGCTGTGCCCTTTTTAGTTAATACACTTGTCCCACTTATGTGTCACTCAAACTACAATCTGGAAAGAAAGAATTATTCAGTAACTAAATCTAGAATCACAAAAATACCACATATTTGCTTAATTTCATTCTTTTAAAACGTAGATTATTTCATCCTGCTTCTGGGACCCTTAGTCCTCTCAGGGATTTAATGCACTTTGAAAGAAACATTCTATAAGCTACCACTCACTATATCACACCTCTTGTGGAATTTGAAGTTAAGCTAATAGAATTGTTTTATATTTCATTCTGCAGAATATGTAGAACAGTTTTTTATGTAGTAAATAAAAAAAGAGTGCTATGAAAATACGCATGTTATCAGTACCACTGGAGATTTGAAAAATGGCAAGCAAACACCACTACACACTATAGAACTGCATTGTTTAGCATTGTTTAGGAAGCTGTAGTCCCCTCCAAGTTCCACCTAGTGATATTATTACTATTCTTCCAACTACTAGGAAGAATTTTTAGAATATGCAAACACAGATGGCTTGCAGAGTTTGCATTTTAAAATCACGTTTAAACTTTCAACTAAATCAGCTAAGCAATTTTTAGTCGTATAAGAACACAAGCATTATCTCTGGTCTGGCTCTGGGATGTACACAAAGAAGTCATACCTTGAATAGTATCATCTTTCTGAACCTCTGTCTCATCATCATCATTCAAACAGTAAACGGTTTCTCTTTGCACATCTTCTTTTTTGAGGGTTTTAGCATCCACAACTGTCCAAATTTTTTTCACCCTCTCTTCTGTAAGCTTTATACCCAAATTTAAAGAAAAGGAGCACAATGTTTCAACTGGATTCAGAACATTTACCATAGTATGAACAGAATTCTTAGATCAAGTTCTAGGTTATTTCGCCAGTAGAAGAGAGCCAAAACATACATCCCTGACAGCTACCTCACTGCATTCAGCACACCACTTCATCCTCATGAGAGCTGTCATTCAACTTAATCACACAGACTGCATACTTGCTGTGGTAATTTGTTAAAATCATGGGCTAGGTTATTTGCGGAAGAGATGCAGCTTGCCATTCGTTTTACTTCCTCCACCTATTCATGCATGCTTGACAAAGCATTAAGGTATATGTTAAAGATAAAAGACAACACTCATTCAGCTTGCCTGCCCAAGTTAGACATCACATTACTACAGGGATTTTTATTTATTTATTTAATGTTGCTACATGTTACTGTAGCTTCCCAAGAAGCAGAAGAAGATACAAGCTGCACCACAGGACTGGGCAGAGAAAGAAGGAAAAAGTATATAAATGCAATCAACAAACATTTCCTGGCTACAGGGAAAGAAATATGCTTTCTTTTCTTCTCTACTTCTTTGAAACCGATGGTAAACCTACTAAATGAGAAGAAAAATGTATAACTGGGTAGAAAACAGAAAAAAAAAAATGTCAGCAGATAGAACACATCTCTTTCTAGCTCTGCTCCAGCGGCTACATGACCTCAGGCTAGCCACTTGGTTCATGCTGCACACTCACAAGGTTAATTTATTATGTATGTAAACACCTTTGGGAAGAGATTCTTACTGTGGATTCAGACAGGCTCTGGAAGAATATCCCCATCAAAAAATATTTATAAGTATACAAAAAAAAAAAAAAAAAAGAGGCAGTGAGGCAGTAGAGAGCTCTTTCAAGGCTACAGGCACCTTTTAAAAATCAGATACATTTCAACTTCTTAATATGCACTGACACCTTACAATATTGGTCAGTCCCTCAGTCTTGGGTTCTAATAACCAACCAACCAACATCCCTCTCACTAGATTCATCAATACCACCGTGCAATATAGTAATTTAATTCTACAGTTATTGAAATTTTGCACATTTTTTCTGTTTAAATATACTTCTTCCTGGCAAAAGAAAATATAAGGGACACAATCTGCATATAAGCTCTGTCCAACAGTATAAAGCAAACAAGTTGAAAACACATCTCTTTGAAATGTGAAACAATAACAGATGCAACTTAAATAACTGGTGTTCCACTGATAACCAAATGAAAAGCTTCACATAAATGCAGCATTCTTATTCAAGTTCATAAACTTCAATACCATTGTACCACAGCATAGATGCTAATTACTTTTATTTCTGTGTATCAAGAATTTTTGTTAACATGTATAACATGACTAAATTGTGAGCTGCTGTGGGAACCACACTTTCAGATGTATCGATTCTTATAAACAAAAATCTCTGCCATTATTATTTTGGATGTTCTTTCAGGTTTCTTAATTTTATTTTATTTTTTTTTTGTGGTATTCCTGTTCTTACTCGTTTTGGTAGTTTCTGTTTTTTGTTTTTTTTAACCTTTAAGGACAACAATTTGTAGCTGCAACCAACTGGCTGCCACCATACAATAAAACATACAATTTTATGGACTTACATATTTGTAGGCCACAATCCTTATAGACAAATTGGAACCAATAGTTAACTGGCATGGCCAAGCTACAGGTCTTCTTTCTATTTTCTTGAACATAGCAAGACGTTCCAGGCTTTCTCTGAACAAAGAAATGAAGAAGACAGTAATGAACTCTTTGGTGAACTGTAATAAAATATTACAGAGAACACACTTTCTTCAGGGAGATGCAAAAGCCCAATTGTTTCAGCTTAAATGGCATGAAGCATTAGAAAATAAACTCTATGAATAATCTTGTCATTAACCATTGTCAGAAAAGAGAAGGAACAAAAGAGGTGGCAAAGCAGATTATTCCCATCTTGAGTCTTCATTATAGTGTGACATTAGGGCATAAAGACAGTACTATAGGTCTTATGAGGAAACTACACAATTGCTTATTAAGCACTTTACATTTCTCCATGCTCAGTCAATTAGGGCATGTAGTTAGCTGAACAACCTAAATTGGAGAAGCCTTTTCTAAGTGGTGAAATGCTTTCTGCAGTGGAAGCAAAGAAATAAATAATCCAGCTTCAATTAACATGACTTTGTTTGCGTGGTAATTAACTTTTGACTTTTTTTTTTTTTAATACAGTGCTAATGAACTCATTCTTTTCAGAGCATTCAGTTAGAATGAAACAAGTTACTTCAAATATTTCTAGCCTAAACAGCATATGTGCAAGTTCATAAAATACAAGAAAGGGAATTTTAATGATCTTATCCCAAAAAGTGTTTATTCAACTGCACAAATTCAAGCAATGGAGTCCAAAATTTAAAAGCTGGAAATAAAGTGGTTCATAATACATTATCGTGAAATCAAAAAGGCTTAACTATTGCACTCTGGAATTGTTTCCAGCTAATGCAAACTCTATTAGCTATGTTGCTATAAAATTCCAGTGCCCAAGTGCTCAGAAAACGTTGCTTTTATTGCATGGTTACGCAAAATAGAGTCGACCTCCTCTTTTTCACATCGTAATGAAACTCAGAACATACCTCTGTTGATTAAAAGAGTTTGTCTAGCAGAAATTAACATCAACTCTTAAAAACGCTAATACAGGATTTCACTTGTTATTCTACTTCTCAACGTTCTTAGGAGCAGCAGCTTGTTTTTGTTTGTTCACTGTGTTTGTTTTGTTTGTGTTTTGTTGCAGCTGTTGTTTACTTTTTTAAAACTCTAACAGAAGTATGATAAAAGGACAAAATACACTGAACTTTCATAATGAGATAAAGATTAGATTCCCTTTTCCCTGGAGAAAAGAAGGGAGGGAGGCAAAATACCTTTTATAGCAAAAAAGACATAAATGTGAGATTTTTTTAAAAAGAATTTGACTACATCATTAAAACTACTCAACAAACGTTCAAAGAGGAATGTGAAAATCAAATACCTGGAAGAGCCAAATACCTAAACACGTAATTTAAACTCTATTTGAATTAATTATTTCAATTTCTCATATTTACAGAATATTATCCCTATTATCAAAGGCTATTCAGTCACTAAAACACTAGTAAATGTTCACTGTTTTAAAACTGTTTTGTCTCCTCTGCTCTTCAGTCCTTACTCCCAAAAGAACAGAAGCAGAAGGACCTCTTGCCTGATAACCTGAATATCAAACCCTATAACAGCAGAAGAAAATTATCTCACTTACTTTCCTTGCATTACTAGTTTATAAATAAGTAATTTTTTACCAGCAGAGATAATGAACATTGGAAAACAGAATGCGTCTGAACTGGTAAATTATCATAACAGAACTGCACAGCTGATTTCTTAAAGCTTGATAAGCAACTCAACTGCATCTAAAACCTCACATATTCTTAAACAACTAAAGCTTAAATCCATTAGCCAAGTGCCTATTTACTCAAAGATTTCAGATTACCCTTCAAAGCGTGGCACAAATACAGCTTACGAAGTAGCAGAAGCCTGTGATAAAGCACACATATAAAGAAGGGGCCAAGCCAGCACAGTAGCTTCATGCGTGTGGATTATTCTGGAAGATAAATGGCCCCCAAAAAGATACTGCTATTCTGTGCAGACTTTTAATGCAAAACAAACAAACAAACAAACAAAAAAAAAAACAGGGCCTGTCTGTTTTCTTTTTATTTTTTTCCAACCCTGTAGGCAGAGGTAGCTCTATAGAGTACCATGGATTACAGAGATGTGTATGAATACACATTTCAGCACTAGTTCATACTACCACACAAATCACAGTTTAACTGGCTGCTGTTACTCAAACCAGATCAGTGGGACAGAGTGAGGGAAGGAAACTTCGCAAGTAAAACAATAAATAAGAAAGATTCATCAAAAGGTTTGAGGGAGTTTGACAAACTAGTGAGTTACAAGAAGTTCCAAACCAAGCAACAAAGGTTATCATTAAAAGCGAAATGTGCTATCTGCAGCACATCACAGATTCCAGCTCTTCCAGAAACACCCTTTAAAGATCTCATTTAAAGAATATTCCCTCAAAAATGCTCCAACAAATAGAATGTTTTCCGACATTATAATGTTCTTTAAATTTAGATTTATTAGAAACAAACAAATGAACAAACATTTCTCCACCAAAATCCACAAGCTTTTCTAACTATATTAGAACTACTAAGGTTTGAAAGGGATGGAAGTTACAAAGTTATAAAAACTACTGACCTTGGTGAAACTAAAAGTTAAGTGACTAATTTATTTAATCTTTCGGGGGAAGAAATCAGAAAGCAAATTAAAAGCACTGAGGATTAATCGAGTTTACCTGAAAGTGTAAATTTCTTCCAGTCCTCCTTCCTCATCCAAAGTATGCATCAACTTCTTCACCACATCAACACCTTTCCTCTGCTGTGCAGTTAACCCCTTTCTTGGGAATGAGTTTTGGTGCAACTGCAAGTGTTTGCCAGCACCTGTATCTCCACGTCCATCAGCACCATCCACTGGAAATGGCAAACTAAGAACGCAAGCAAAAGATAGCTTTCTTCTAAATTACAATAATCAACTATAACAGAAACTGCATCAAGATTCACATTTTCTACGCACAAAAAGCTGCACGGACTGCAAAACGTGTGAATATACTTCAGGCCTAACTGGCATTGGTCATGGCTTGAATAGAGTGCTGCAGGTATTCTGGGCACCATATTTCAGACTGTCTGTAGCAAAGAATTAGGGAGTAAAGACAATGCAGATTTAAAACAAACAAACAACAAGATTTTCATTATTTTCCTTCAGTCTTTCCTATTTAGTTTTGATGTAATCTTTGCTTTGGATCCACAAATGGTTTCAATGAATTTATTAAGTTCACAATATTGCTCCTGAATGAATGTTCAATACAGGTGAAAATATTACAAATTCTTAGAAATAAACCTGTGATTTTGATTTCTTCCACAAAATTATCTGTTACCAGCAGCTGTTGTTAACATCCACACAAAGCTTTGCTTTTAAAAAAATCTCCCATCAGAAGGCCTATAGTGTGCTCTTTTACCACCACATGCAACAGCAAATACAGCACTACCAGTGACCCTCACACCAATGCCTACATCAGTATGAAAACAACCAAGGAATTCTTGTTTTCACACTGAAGACATAGGGTCATAGAATGGTTTGAGTTGGAAGGGACCTTTATGATCATCTAGTTACAGCCCCCGTGCTATAGGCAGGGATATCTCCCTCTAGACCAAGTTGCTCAGAGCCCCATCCAGCCTGGACCTTGAATGCTTCCAGGGAGGGGACAATGCTTCCATTTTCCAATCACACCACTGAGAACACTTCAATTCTCCAAGCCCACTCCCTCTCTTCAGTCTTGTTTTCCTATTAACATCACAACCAGGCTCACACACCTAAAACATTACCGCACTATTTTTCCCAGTACCTCCCTTACCTAAAAGGCTGTTGCTGTGACACAACAACCACTTCTAGTCTATTTCTGTCACACTGTTCTTCCCTCTTCACTGCTTACGAAGACCTTCTGTCTGCCATTTTAGACTTCTGCTCTAGCTAGAAAGTTTCTTCTGCAGGTAAATATCACTTTAGAATATATTTGCAAGTCATCTGATCAACAGGACTTTATTCACTGCAACTGAGGGCACAGGTATTTCATGTAACTACTTATCACATATTGCCACACCTCTACAGAAACAAGGTACCAAATGATCACCAGGACCTTCATGATCATTATTAAGAGAGAACAGCTATTCTTTCTAAAATGGCATAGTGTATAACAGTCACATCCATACTTACAAAAACTGAAGTGAAATTCCCGTTTTCTTCAGGTTAGCAATAATAATTTCCAGCTGATCCTCACTGACAGGACTACTAAGGTCAGTAAACAGTTCAATGTGCCTCTTTTCAAATTTCTTTCCTCTTAAAATATGAAAAAAATATGTGTACATATGTTAGAAATATTATCTATAAGGTACTTTCCTAATTCTGTACTTGTAACACATACACACCTAAAAAAAAAAAATGATAGGAACTGCTCTCTCTATCATTGCTCATATTTTGGGTAAATTTTCGCCTTTACCTGATTCCCCCAAAACACTTCAATTCCCCAAAGTTCAGGACTCTAGCCCTATGACTGCATAAATCACTAACTGCTTCTACACAAGTGGCACTGGTTTTCAACAATGGAGGTACAATATTAATTATGATAAGGTTGCACTCCTATTGGAAGGCCCAATAATAATAATACTGCTAGAAAGAGCCACAGTTCCAGTCAGCCTCAGGAAATTTGTCAACATCTTTTTAACACTTGGGATGCCACCTTTTTCCTACAGCTTTAGCAGTGCTTTTCCACAAGCACAAATTTATCTCCCACACTGTGTATTCACAGTCACCTTATCTCCAACACTTTATCTTGCTAGGCTGAAAAAACACCACCTTTCTAGTTTTCATTTCTTTTTGTTTTTTAATAAGTTACACCACTGGTCCTTTTTCATGTTTTTTAACATCAGAATCACTGTTTTTTGAAAACAGATTAGAAGCAAAGTAACTTAAGTAAAGCACTTGTGCCTTGTATGATGGCATTAGTAGCCTCATCAATCTTCTGTGCAGCTCCCAGTTGAATCAAAGCTTGTAGATCACCCAGAGAAGCTAGATGCCTCCTAGGGATTTTTCAGGGACAGAACTATGTATCGTGATGTTTGTTTGGTTACTTTAAAACAAAACACTTTCTATAATTACACAGTCAGAAATCAGGTCAGCTCCAGAGTGCAAGTTTAGAATTCTATCAGAAGCTTTAGGATACATACTTACAATGTTTCCTTCTGAAGCAAGTCCATACACACTATAATTGCATCCAGAACTAAACAAAATTAAGGAAAACCTCATTCGGAACATTAAACACATTCGCAGAAGTATTCTGCTTACTAAACTATCTTCTGCCTTCACTGCTCTCCACAGGCATTGTCAAAGATGCTTTAGGCAACAAATGTTCCGAGCTCAGTACACTTCAAGTGTCCACTGTGCAAGAGGCTTCTGGATAACCTGTGTAGTTTGCCATCTTGCCTCTTTCCCACTCATCTGGAAGAACAGTAGTACTGATTCAGAGCTCAATCTTAACCGTCAACAGGGAGGCTCAAGGGCAATGAAAGAGCAATCTAATCCATGCTATTTGGTATCCACAAAAAAAATTCACTTGTACTTTCAAAATACCTTATCATTTTCCTCAAGCTAGTTTACCTTCAAAGCACCTGCATCTAACAATCCCTCAATAGGTTTCACTTCACCATAATTTTCAGTGGGAACATATTTTTATTGCGGTGAGCAAATCTGCTCACCCACTGAATTTGGAACACAACTCTACCGCTAACATACACTCAACTGGCCAGACTGCAGCTAGCTGAAACAGATCCTGCAGTATGAAGAGAACTCATAACAATCTTTATGTGTCAGGAAAAGGAATGACAGTCAAAGAAGAATTTAAGTGAAACTTAATGGAACACTCTTCAAACTGCCTTCTTTTAAAATTCACCTTATGCAGCTAACAGAACAAACAACTCATAATACTAAGGCAATATTAGAAAAAACTTTATACAAAAACAAATCTGATAAATCCCTACTTTGTCTGCTTCTGGTATTTCTGATAATAGACAGAAGTCAGTAATATTACATTTGATGTAAAAGCATAAATCAGGTTCTGCAGTGCTGCATTTAAAAACGCATACCTTATTTAAAGCCTAAAACTACATTATTATCAACTTTGTTCTTTTTAATTAATAGAACACTTCATAAAACCAACGATTCCCTATGGCCAAAACTCCCTTTTTAAGGTTGAAAGAATGTAGAAAAGCAGTTAATCTGCTTCTGAACAAACTTATAATCACAAATTAGCTGAACTTCTAACAGCCCTTACAACTTCAGAAACAAACCTGAGCTCACTTCACAATGCTGACTTCACTGTTCTCCTTAGCTGAATCAGTTCAAGCATTCTACAACAAAAGGATACAGTCTGCTTGTTGAGTGCCTAGCTTAATCTTATTTTGAATGTCTTCTAACAGATCAAAATCTGGCAGCATTAGAGACCTATGTACAGTAATGTTTTGGTATTGATCCCCACTGGCAAGGTCATTCTTTGTACCATTTGTGCCAAACAGAACTACAGCAACTTCATCTTTACTCTCAGCAAAAACCTGGAAAGAGAAAATAGAAAGCACACTTAGCAATGTAGGTAGGTCCAAACACACCTGTGTTAGGCAGACAGCAAGCTGCGGTGATTTTGAAATAACATTAAGAATTTACTTTTCTTTGCTACCCTACAAAAAAAGCAATCCTACAGGGAGTTCACTGATTCAGATATAATTAAAATAGCAGAGTGACGTGAGGATATCTGGGATAAAACAGGTAAAACTGGCTGATTCATTTCTTGAGATGAGTCATCACTGTGGCCCGTTTTAGAAACATTTAGGGATTTTAAAGAAAGTGTAGTTTTCTCCCTCCCTGGACTAAAAAAAGAGAGTGAGCAATCCATAGCCATAAAAGCACAGTGGAAACACAGAGGACTGTTCTGTATAAAAGCTTACTAATTCCTGCGCACTTCTCATTTATTTCAACAATTAGTAAATGAAGAAATACTCCACAGCTCACAGATGTTACTGTTTCCCTTCTGAGCAGCTTTTTACCACGTTCAGAGTCACAAATACCTGTCGCTGCAGAAACTTGGTCGCAACCTTCTTGGCTTGGTCCAGTGAAGACTCCTCCCCGGGAGCAGAACTGCTCATGGTGACGCCTACATCCAGGCACAGCACTATAGCTGACTGGAAAAGAAGGACAGCAAAAATAAGTTAGCAAAAAGGTCAGTGTGAGCACAGTCAGAGGGGTTAGCTCAGATCCTCGAAGGTAGAAAACCTAAAGATAACCGAACTATTCCACCAGTGGATCCTGGTTACAACTGGTAACGCAGGACAGCCGCAGAACCGTTAAGGCTGGAGAAGCCCTCTGAGCTCAGCCAGTGCAGCCGCCCCGCGGTGCCAGCAGCTGCCGCGCCACAGCAAAGAACACAGCCCCCCCACGACACCTCATGCACAAGCCGCATTCGTGCTACGGCAAAATCACTCCGCTACCTGCACCGCGGCCCCGCCGGGAGAGTGACGGGGCGGTCATGACCGCGAAGGGACGGAGAAATAACGCGTGCCCCCATACTCTTCCCCCGCTCCCCTCACCTTGCTGCCGCGCGCCATCTTGCCTGCGCCGCGCTCAGCGCTCCGGCTGCGGCCTGGAGACGGCGCAGCGCCACCCCGCGGCGGGAAGAGCGCGAGCGGGGCTGAGGGGAGAGGCGGGGCTGAGGGAGCCATGATGGCTGCGGGCTGCCCTGAATTGGGCGTTCAGGCTCGTGATTGTGTCTGTGGTTTCGGCTCCATCAGCCAAGGAAATCACGTCTGACTTCTCCTTTTGCTGTTTGCGTGTATGGGAAGAATAGAGAGATAATAATTGATTAAGTTCATTAGCAAAGTCTTTTATTTTCAAGGCATTGCAGTCGGTGAAAATTTAGTTTTCATGCCAGAGTTGGGAAGTGAAGGCCCTGACTGATGACAACATATTGACAAAGCCCCATAGTCTTCTCTGCATCTTAGCTTTGACACAGAAGCTGAGAGCCAGGCTTTGGTGCAAGCACTCAGTGCAGTCACTGCAGACATTATCCAGATAAACGTTTTTTGTTTGTTTGTTTTGCAAATGCTTTGCAGGATGCTGAAGTGCCTGGCCCTCCTACAGCACCTCGTTCCCTTACAGCATCTCAGTGAAACAAAAGAAACTCAGCCTGTGATCATCAGTGCACCACCTCCCTACCTGTCATAAGTGGGATCTTATAACCCTCTCAGTTAGATAGAAAACAAGCAAAAAAAAAGGCCACCTTCCCCCTTTACACTGCCAGATTTCCTCAGAGATACCTCCAAATTTTTCTCCAGAGATATCTCAGACTAATCATTTCTGAAGCAAACTTTAATTCCCATTTCCTTTGGAGTTCCACAATGTCCCCTTATAGGTAATCATCGGATTTGATTAATGAACTCCATCTGGGGACACTGGGGCTTTGTTAGCCTGGATTAAGACTTGAAGATCGTTGCTGGTAAGCGCTTGCCAAGATATACTTGTGATTAATTGGCTATTTCCATTTTACAGAATGCCAGTCTCTGGGCATAAATAATAAATATGTGAAGTCCCCAAGGACTCTGCATGCAGGGTGGTCAGCTGTAATCTCATTTTTAACAAAGTGAGTCAGACCTCAGTTTCATCGACGTTCTTGCTCATTTCTCTGCTCATTCTTCTTTGGTTATTTTTCTTTCCACCAAACTAATGAAGTCTGGGTAAAAATGAATACTCTCAGGAAGCAGCAACAAGGGGGCTGTCTTGTTTCACTTCACTGGATGCCTTTACAAGACAGCAAGGAAAATGGCTTCCCTGTTTTCTTACAAGAGGCGCTGTATAACCCAGAGAGTTGCAGCTGGGCCCCAGCTGCTTTTGTGACAGCTCTGAGCAAATGTGAATGGGTTCAGTGTAAAAGTAAGATGACTGCCTTTCTCCCTTTTGGAGAAACACCTGCTCGCAAGCATAAGCCAAAACTGTGCTGCAGACCTACGCTACTTATGATGTCTGTTTGGTAATTACTGATGGTTGCCCCAAGAGATGTATGTGTAACATGCTCCGTTTGCTTAGTTGCTTCTGTGGGAAGCACCTGCAGAGAAAAAACCAAGCGCTGCTTTCATTCTCTTAATCAAAACTAGTCTTTCACAGTGAGGATCAGCTGTAACCCTGCTGCAGGTCCACAGGGTTTGTTCTCTCTGTCTGGCTATGACTCACAAGTACTTAGAACACTGCAAAATTATGTATCTAATCAATTAATTAATTAATTAATATTAATTCTGAGGATTAAACAGCTCCCATCTGTTGATCAACCTTCTCAGTCCATTTTCATTTTCAGTTCATGCTATGAAAGGGAACGAGGCTACTAGGAAACATCGCAAAATTATTGTGCTAGGAGAGTTAGAAAGCTAAATAGGAAGGATCATCCAGGATCATCAGATCATCCAATCTCACCTGAACAGACAGAAGAAAGCATAATAAGGAGAGGTAATAGGCAGTGAAAATGTGTTGATTTGATGTGTCCTGCCAAGCACTTCCAGCTCAGGGACTCTGAGACTGTGCCTGATGTATTTACAGTCTCCACTTTCTCTTTAGCCAGTTCCTTTCTCTTCTCTTGACTGTTCACTTAATGAACATTTCTCACGCAGACTAAAACTTCCACTGAACGTAATACACTGGAAGAAGAGGCTTTATTAGGTTTCCCAGAGAGGAAAAGTGTGAAATAACAAGCCTGCTCTGTTTACAACTCATTTGCCTCATGCAGTATTTCCTTCTCTCAATATGAGTCTATGTTAGTGTGAATTACAGTCTTCTGTAACACACATTTATCATTCTGCAAGGTTGCTACCCATCCAGTAGTTCTTCTACCCGACATTAGTTGTTCCCAATGGGCAGCACATTTGTCTAAAAAGTTGTCCCATTTTTCTTTCAGAGCATTTATTAAAACTGTGGAGACAGTTTTTTCGTCATAATCTCGGCCACTGTGCTTGCCATCCGTCTTCAATATCATTGTCAGATTTCATAAGTGTTTCTTGCAACTTCAACCTAATTCTTTGTGCTTGAATATCATGATACAGGTTTAACTATAGGAGCAGGTACTTCATTGTCCTACAGCGCTGTAGTTTCATTTAATGCATGACAAAGTCTGTGCTCTGGGGTTGAATCAGGGCTTCAGGGCTGTGCACTGAAGAAGTCTTAAGACTCTTGCCTCATTTGTTAGAGAAATTAGAAGACATTATTGGGGGGGGGAGGGAGGGGGGAGAAAATCTTAAGTCAGGACATTTAAAGAATGAAATTCTCCAGTGTTTTTCAGCAGATGGCATAATTCTGTTTTACAAATTGCTCAAACCTGTTTCTTGCCAGTAGGCACTGGTGATGTGAGTCAGTTTTCTTACAGCTCATTTTGAGGTACCATTAAGATCTGTGCTCATGCTGAGCACTCACAGGTGTTCACAAAAGGAGCTTTAGTTTCAATGCAGAAAATGCCTTACTGTGCTAAAATTCTGAAAAAAAAAAAAAAATCAGCTGCATGTCATCTCAAAGGGGTGCTGAGACTTCAAAGAAATGCATAGCTTTTAAAACCCTTGTGCCCTTGTTGCCACGTGAAACTTCATCAGGATTTATGTTGCATGCTATTGCCAAAAAAAAAAAAGAATCAATATTTATGTGAGATACTGGGATATTACAGAGGCATGTATTATTGAGAGATTGCTTTGCACAAATGAGTTTATGTAAGGTGTAAACAAAATGCTGGATTGGAGACTCACTGTATGCACATATCCATAACGAATGTGGAGGAAAAGAGGGATTAATTTTATGTGGTTCTCTTTACATTTTTCATGATGCAACTTCTTAGTATTCGTCACTGCACTTTCACAAAAAAAAAAAAGAAAAAACAAGCTACTTTTGGATGTGTTTATAAGGCAGAAAAAAATGATGCATTTTTTTTCTCCCGTTTTTCACATCAGCCACTGGAGGGCGGTATGACCCCACTCACACAGGCGAAGCAGAGCCTGGGAAATTGGGTAGCCACCCAGCAAGCACCAGCGAACTCAGCAAAGGAATTTCTGCGTAAAGGTATGGTAAAAATCAGACAACAGCAAAACAGAAGAAAACAAATTGTTTTGTTTTATTTTTTTTAATGTTGTGCTTCTTTTGGAAAGCTGATTTAATTTTTTTTTTTCCTGCGTCTGTAGCCATTAAGCTGAGTTTCTGTTGAGGATGATGTTTTTTTGGTTAATCCCTGGATTAACCAAAGTATTTCTAAAGGAGACTGTGTGAGGCCCACTCAGCCTGGTATCACAGGAGGTGAAATATTTCCCACTGCTAAGTAACCAAAAACCTGACACGTGTTTCTGCTCTTGAAATAACTCCAGCAGACTTTTCTGGATTAGTTGTTAAATCCATTACAACATACGATTGCTTTATTATATATTAGCAGACTATCAGCAGAGTGTAGTTATTAGAAATAGTTTGGCTAGATGGAACTACTTCAAAGCACCTGGATTCTCAAGAGAAGCTGAGAGCTCATGTCAAATACTCTTGAGCTGGGGAAAGCAAAAACCCTGCAAGAGAATATAAGATGGAATGTCTGAAAGAAAATAAAGGCAGTGTTTTATGAACAGGTACTAACCATGCAGTGAGTGTCAGTAAAATGAAATGGGAACTTAGAACACAGGGGAAAACATATGTTGTGATATAAAATATAGCAAAACAACATTTTGCCCATTTGCCCAGGAATCTTGTATTAGCTCCTACTGGGTTATCTCACAGACAAAATTTCATCTTGTTCTCCACATGCTCTTGGTTTCCCACTCTTTCACACCTCTTTTATGCTGTAGGTTTGTGTTTGTTGCTAGTAGCCGTCCAGCTGTGTTTTCTGCATTACTGGAAAGTGCTTTCATGCAGGGAGATTGTACTGGACAAAACAGCTGGATAACTCTGTGTGAAAGATTTGCTTTGTGGATGCAGAAGCATAAGCCTTTAGTATTCTCCTTTTTCACCTCCACTCCTCCTCCAGGAACACACATGTATGCACATACACACTCTCAGGCTAATTAATGGTCCAATTTAATCCTCATAGCACGGGGGTTTGTTCCTTATCCATTCAGCTGGCCCACGTGAGGGAACAAGGGTAGTGATCAGCTGATGAGCCTTCCAGGCTAGGAAGAGAGGATCCCATTTTAAATTGCCATTTGTTTGCATGCAGCTGGAGGCAGACTGAAATCAGACTGAAAGAAATTAGAAGCTTTGAAGAAATACGTTTTTGTTTATTTTTAAATAGACAGAGCAGATGTTAATTTTGTAATAATATCCCCTTGGAATAAATGACCAATTCAGCCATCAGAAGAGGCCTGAGTTTAAAGATCCTCAGAGCAGTCCTGCTTAATCACTAGGACAGGTACAGTCACAACTAACAAGTGAAGCTCTTGCCTTAGAAATCGTTATAATATCAAAGTTCACTGTTTAAGTGGTGTGTAATTGCGCTGCAGAGGAGTCAGCGTTACTATTTGTTTTCAGTCTCTAACAGTAGCTCTACTGGCACACAGTTAGTCAGAGCTGAAATGTCATTTAGCAATGGCTCTGCATGTACCCTGGGAGGATACCACTCACTATGTTTAATATTTCCCCCTTTTTTAACAATAAATGGAGATATTAATAATTATTTCTAAAGATTTCTTAAGTCACAGAGGGGAGCTCATGGAAAAGGAAATGAAGGTTAAAATTATTTGTGTTTATTAAAGGTGTGCAACTCTTGCATGACTAAAATATTAAGGAAAACCTCCATTACAACAGAAGGATATTGTAGTAATCGCAACGTTAAGGGCAGCTCACCACAAATACATTTAAATACATTCTGGAGAAAGACATTAGAAGCTGACACTTCCATAGACAGGCCTTGTATTTTAGAAAGACATGCTGAATAGATGCCATATTCTCCCCAGGACAGCTACTCCAGGAGCTGTTGGAGTCATGCCCAGCACAGATACTGTAAAAATCATTCAGTTTACTCACAGTATTTGGGTTTCTTGGAACCTCAACTGCATCTGATTCAGATAACAAGACTGGAACATATTAAACTCTGTGTTCTATCACAGTGAACTAACTGGGGAAGAGAAGGCTCCAAGGTGACCTGATAGCAGCCTTTCAATATCTAAAGGGGAGCTACAGGAAAGAAGGGTGTGTGGTGATAGAACAAGGGGAAATGGCTTCAAGCTCAGACAGGGTAGATTTAGGTTAGATATCAAGAAAAAATCTTTTACGGTGAGGGTGCTGAGGCACTGGAACAGGTTGCCTAGAGATGTGGTTGATGCCCCATCCCTGCAGACTTTCAAAGTGAGATTGGATCAGCCCCTGGGCAACCTGATCTGTTTGTGCACGTCCCTGTTCATTGCCAGGAGTTGGACTAGATGACCTTTATAGGTCCCTTCCAACTCTAAGAATTCTATAAATTTGCTGTTATTTTGTTGCAGAAATAACTGACTCACCTTATCACTGTAATAGCATTAAAGTTTTGACATGTGTATGAAGATGGTGAATATGAGCTTGAAGTATATCAATTTTAATATACAGTACTGACAGAGAAACTTGTAATAAACCAAGCCCTGAGGGAACGCATTGCAGAGGAGGGGGATTTTTCCTATTGCCAAAGAGAACATGATGAAATTTAGTACTTATCCTTTTTTCTCCTGTGAAGTTAAATTTCTGGCTGAAGGAAATGGTTGGAAGAACAATCCCTAAGAAACAGATCACATGTAGGCAGAAACATTTTATCTTAGAGGGCTCTAGGTCGAATTCACCCCTGGCATACTTACGCCAACGGATGCAAACCAGAACAGATTTTAGCTCCTGTTTTGAAGGGAAAGGTTTTGTCGTAGCTCACTAAAAGCAAGGGTGTTCTTTAGCACAGGGAGAAACAGTTTGTTGGTCTGACTTAGATGCTCTCTTAATTGTAATGCATTCTGACAGACTTCAGCTACCATTTAATGACAAGAAATTAAGAAGACTGAAAGTTAATGGAACTGAGTGACCAAGGGGGATTCATGAGAGACCTTCAAGTCTTTCTCTGGGCAGCCTGTTCAAGTGCACTCACACTTCACCCATTTATGTAAAAGGATGCTTTGGGGGCTTTTTGAACTCCATGGCAAATTACCCTGTTATCAAACACACAGCAAAAAGCCCTCCCTCATCATTAAATGACTCACTACTGAAAAAGAGCATCCTTTATTGCAAAAGACAAGCAAGCCTTCATCTATGTAATATCCCTTCTAATTCACCAAATTAACTGAAGGGTTGCTTTTCTGAGTGAGTTAGATCCCTTTTACTTGCATGTAGGCATTTATCAAAGGTCTGAATTTATTCCAGCCTCTCACACGTTTTTGTGAGTTTACATTTCCCATACAAAGAATAAATTTGGATGGACCAATCCACTTCAGAAATGGATCTGAATTAATTTAACCAACAACACATTTTTGGAAAGAAGCAGGAAGTGCTATGATTACTCCAAGCTAGTGATTTCATCTGGGTTTTCCAGAGATCCACTTCTGCTTTTTAGAAGAAAGACAACATCAACTACATTTTGCTCTATGCTAGCAGGTCGGTAGGACTGTAGTAATCCTGGGAGAACATTGTGGGTGTCATTAGATATTTATAGACACCTAAAAGAAAGAACTTTACTGGTGGATTCTCCTTTTGACTTACTGTTACAGACATATCTGGAGTAATGAGGGACTGTAAGACATCTTCTCAACAAAGCTGCAAATAGCAACTCCAAGTCACAGTCACACAGATCACATTCGTAGAGTTAAATCTACTTCCTTTTTTGGCATGGAAGCATGTCCTTTTCTACAGATCCTTGGGGCTAAAGCCAAACAGATATACAGTGAGTGAAAAATAAGAAACTGTTCATTTGTTTGCTCTGAATTAAAAAGAGAATCCAGAAGAATCCAGAGCCCAAAAGTCAGACAGTTTCGGGTAGGCACAGGTTACCAAGAGGTTAACAGAACCATTTAAAACACACGTTAAATTGGGTCTCCAAAGATAATGACTTCTAATCAATCAGCATAGAATGACAGTGTCCACCCCATAGCACTGCACTGAACACAAATCAAGAAAAGGCATAAAAGCAACATTCTTCTAAGCCATATACATTTTTATTCTCCACCCAGGCCAGCGAGGGTGGAAAGAGGGAATGCAATTAAAAATAACAGACAGCAAACACACACTATCTGTACTTAAAATTTCAGACTAGAGCAGCCAGAAACACACTCAACAATCAGCATCACTAGAATTCCCTGCAGTTTGGCAGTGGCACATAAGCAGAAATTATTTTTGAGTTTCTGAAAGCAAAGGTAGAACAAGACAAAAACTTGTGCTTTCTTCTATTACATCAAGTGATTATGATTATATATTTTGGAGCAGGCAAACAGCTCTGGGGATAACAAGCAAGAAAAAAAGCTATCCAGAGTTGTTTAGAGAAAAGTTTTATTCAAACTCTTAAAAATAGCACCAGAACTAACTCCAAGCTTAAACTAGCTTCCATTAAAATCAGTGGCAGAACAGCCTGATTTCAGCAGGAGCAGAGTCAAGCTTGATTAAATGTAATAAAGTAGAAAATACATGATTAATTATTCAAGAATATCTTCAAAAACATGGTGCCCAAATGGTTTCACTGTACCCAGAAGCACAGCTGCCATGGCAGAGGGGAGGCAGTAAAACTTCTGATGCTCATTTGTGTTTACATAGCAGTAAGAGGCAGATTCGGTTTTGTCTCCACTCTCTCAGGCTGTTTGCAAGCCTGAAAGCAAACCCTGCAGCTCAGCAGACATTTCACACAGTTCTATTCTCTAACTAGCTAGTACTTATCATTGGAGCCCTCTGTAAGCCGAAGGCTCTTTGTGCTACTGACCCCAGCCTTTCAACTAGCCTTGAACAGCTGCTATTTGGCAGTGACAGCTGAATTGGGTTTTCTCCCTCTGCAGTAATGCATGCTTGCCAGACATCCTTTCTCCACTTGTTTGCCACATGTTGGGGCCACGAACACAATCCACTTCTTTCACATCGGTGTCCCTCCAGTCAGAGAACAGGAACACTTGCCAATGGGCCTTTCTCCTCATTAATGCTTGCTAAGAATCACTTCTTCCCACTCCCCAGCTTTGTGGGAGCATGCTATTTCCATAGGGAAGACTATTAAGCAGAGCGATTGTGCTGGATGACTAGACACTGCTGGCACTGGCATTGCTTATTCTTAATTTCTCTTAATTCAGAGGCACATCAAACTCCCTAACTGAAACAGTCCTGTGAAAAGTACTTCACCGCTTGAGACTCAGCCAGTAAAAACTGAGAGTTGTGCATCAGAAAGTAGCAAACAGGCAAACAGCCTGGGTGTACTCCAGCGCAGGAATACCTCTGCTTTGTCAGAAGAGCATAGGTTCAAGCCCACTCTTGATATGACTTGTACACTGATCACGCTGGTAATTCTCAAACCAGTGCTAAAGAGGTTGCTTTGGCTGGACCTCCCAGACCAAGGATGCAGCAGCAACTTTACTTACTCCTCAATATCAGGCCTGGAGCATTAGAGGGACTTGTTTATCCATCATATTCCCTAATGTCCTAGATGGAACAGCCAGTCGGTGTTGCTGTGGGATCATCCTTTGAGTGCAACATAGAGCATTAACACCTGTGACATCTCATTTCTAAATGTTATCGCTTAGACACCTAACAACTAGAGCAGCTCTGCCTCTGGCAAGGAGACTGCAGCAGTGAAATTGATACAGACATGAGTGACTGTACAACCTACATGGATGCTAATAAATTACCTACCTACACACATGCAGATTGTGGGCCCTTCTGGGCTGGGGCTGAGCCAGACTTTCTAGCAGCACCAGATGAACTAGAGTACTCAGGAAGTTTGTGATGTTTCACATACGTAACTCAATTTCCATTATAGTCCACTAATCTTCTCCTTCACTTTCCTTGTGCACTCCTTAGGCCAAAATTTCAACAGTCAAGTGCAGTCCAAACAAAGAAGTTTTCTGCTTGTGATTTTTTTTTTTTTTAAACAGACTATTAAAATTTCTGCAGCCTATGGTGACCTCCGCAGCCTGGCATGGGAGACCACTGAGATGCTAAGCAAGGTTCCAAAGGGAGGGAAATCAATTGTGAAAGTGAGACACGAGGGGAGGAGGACGTACAATCTATTACTCTTCCATGTATTTAACAAGTAAGTGGGGTGTAGTTAAGCAGATTTCTGGAGCTGAGGCACTAATGAAATTTGCACTGGCACTAACAGGGACATTCTGCAGGTTCAGAGTCATTCTCTTTCTGAATTGAATGGTTCAGCATTTTCTCCATAAAGGCAACTTGAAAACAAGAATGACTTTTTCAGTGAGACTTTCCCTATCTCAAGCAACTTTGAACTTCACCTCCATAAACACAGGTGCCACCAGTCAACACATACACTGCAGTGACCACAATCCTCAGAGTGGGGATTTTTTCCTGTTTTTACAGCATATCCAGCTGTTCTTTGTAAGACTCTTGTAGCTTGCTCTGCTTCAGATGTACACCTAACAAAGTAAGGTGTGTCCTAAGGACACACATGCATACCAAAGTCACCCAAGGATGCTTGGTGACATGCTTCACCATCCCCTACACAATGTATTACTGAGAGAGCCCTCCACTGTACGTGGTTGCAAGTCAGCAAAGATCTCATGCCTTTGTCAAAGGCTATGCTATGCTCTCCTACTGAAAGATTGGGCACAGCTGTTGCAGTGCTGTTTCAAACTGATGCTATCTCAGAAGTTAGCCTACCTGAAAGGTTTGTTGTATTTTTTGGAAGGACTGAAAAAGGCCCATTTCTAGGAAATCTGCAGGAATATCACATATTTTACAATTTAGCCTTCACCTATGGAAGAGTTCCTATCCTGAAATTCATCCCCTGGGTAGAAACTTGACTGGGTCAGGAGGTCCCTGTTATGTTCTTTTCCCTAAAAGCAGCGTCTAACTTGAGCAGAATAGACTTTTCAGCTCATATCTGCCACCCCAGAACAGCCCAAGCCCCACTGACTTGAGCTTTCTCATTATTCCCCAGAGCTGTTATTAGCTAAAATAGATGACAAATCACTGGAGAACCATGCACCTCCCCACCCAGACCACATGAAGCTAGTACACTTGCATTCTGTGACATTTAAAGAGCACTCCCAGCCCAGTATTTTATTTAAGTTTGCTTTTAAATATATATATATATATATAAATCAGTGTCATTTTCTAGATGAAAACCACTCATATACGACAAAATAGTAAGCCAGGACAAAGGCTCAGACTGCTGAAGTATCAACCCCCTGTGCAGAGCTCTTGCCAGAGAGACTACCTGAGATATTATCAGAATCTAGCAGCTCAACAATGCTGTATGGAGAACAATCTTCCAAACCCAGCTTGCTGCAGAGCCAGCCACAGAAGCCTTTCTCCATATCCCTGACAGCACGCCACCAGTCCCCAAAGGACCATGAAACCTGGGTCACAGCTGAGTACAGGCCTAGGGAAAAAGACACAACCATGATTATAATTGGGTAGAAAATTATCAAAAAGGGGCAAAAGGTGATTTTGTGCCAGAAGGTCCTCTCTTCATTGTACACCAAGAAGATATTGTACCATGTAATGGTTCCATAGTAGAATGAAACCACGAAGGATACTACAAAAACGACAGGGAGGCAGACGATGGTCCAGAGTACAATGTGGGGTCCTCTGTCCAACCCAACATCACATCTTTTCTTCTCAGGTACGCTTTCTTTAGGAGGTTCCTTTGACTTAGCCAGTTCTTGCAGCTCTTTGTCTGTTAGCGTGACATGGATGTCCACCATTTGACCCTTCTTCTTTCCTCTGGTGATTGTTCCAGTCAAGGTGACATATCGGCTGTCTGAAGGCATGTTCCAGACACCTACAAACAGAGATAAGCTCATCCACATTTGATTTTTTTTTCCTGTGTGGCTTATTTTGTGTAACTTCCCAAAGATCCTGAACACAATTAGACAGCACAGATGGAGTTATAGTTAAATAAAAAGATGGGACACAAGAAGCAATGCATTATAACAAAGATTATTATAGAAAAATAAGAACAGACAATAAGTAAAGTGACAGGAATTCTAGATGACAGAAATCACAAGGGAAAAGACTTCAGCATATGCATCAGGAACAATATACAAAAGAAAAATGCTGTGGGTGCATATGGGGAAGAGATGAGACGGAGTAAATAAATAAAAAACGGTAAGCCTATTTTCTCTGCTACACTCAGATTTATTCCTCAACAGCAAGGACACTTGGGGTGAGCTAGCTAAATATGAACAAGACTTGGGAATAAACACATGCATGCATGGGATTATACTTGAATAGCTTTGAATAGCTATTATTCCATTTTACATTTGCACTAAATTAATTTTCAAAGTTTAGAAAATCACAAAGTCTCATAATTACATTTTCATTTTAAGGGATCAAGAAAGGCACCAAATTGGACAGTGCTGGGATGCGTGTTCAAGGAACAAACACTTTAGCTTCCAAGTGACATTGGTTTTGGATAGCCCCCGCAGCAGCACTGGGCATAAACTCTTCTGTAGGGCTAAAAATATGCTTCCTGCTGGACTTAATTCTAACTTGCTTGGAAAGAAGTAATCAGAGGTTCTTAAAGGGAGGCTGAGCAGTAGCACACAAAAACAGAAAAATAGCAGAGAAGCACGAAGGTTGGAATTAGGATCATGGGGAATCTGGTGGGGCCGAAGGAGACTGCATCAACATTTAAATCCTCCTCAGTCCACAGTGCTGACTCACAAGAGGATTAGCTGTGGGACCTGCCTCCCACAGCACTTCCCCACAAGGGTAGCTGTGACAGACATCAGAAGTGAAAGTGGCAGAGATGTCCTATGATGACCTTGCAAATTAATCAGTCTTAAAGAGAAAGCTGTGCTGAGACTACACAGACAAGGCAATGGCAAATCCAAGATAATGAATAAAACTTCTTATTGCAGGTAAAGCCACTAAATCTGTTTCCATCCTTTCAATTTACAGGCAGTTGTTTTAGGTACAGAGCATCATAAATATAAAGTACGCTCAGCAATTTTCTAGATCATCCTTAACTACTGCATACATTTAAAACTAAGCAGGACAACAACTAGCATCTGCAGAGAACTGCAGAAGATGCCCCAAATCAAACTGCAGTGATTTTTGTTTCATAGTGCTTTCATGTATGAACTCAAACTCCTTGCCTGTAGTCTCGGGGATGACTGGTCCCACAGTCACTTCCATACAAGGCTCAGTGCATGCTAGTGTCAAGGGTGGCTCTGCCATACTGCTCCTCTCCACGTGTGGCTGGTGTGACTGATCTTTATCTTTTAGGAGGACCTTGAGAATCGGCATATCTGTCAAGCTTGCTAAAAGGGAGATTAGCCCCACTGTTAATTAACCAAACATGAATGAGAAGAGGTGGGAAAGAGACCTCATGACCACTGCAGGTGTCTCCCCAAGCATCTAGGCATAGCATACCCAAACATAGGTAAGTGATGTGCCTTCACTCCGTTTGGGTGCACAATTAAGAGGAATGATTCCCTCCTACATCCGGTGCCACATTAAGGAATGCCTGCTTCTTAATAATACATTGGTCTTAAGGAGTTTTATTTGAGCCAGGATTTGTCTGGCAACACCTGGCTCTATATTCCTGCCCAAAGTCCATACTGCAAGGCACCCACAGAGTGAGGAAGAGGACCCTGTGTTTCTGTCCCTGTGACTCCCACCACCAGCCTCTGCATCAACTCCAGGAAATCTTGTGAATACAAGAAAATCCAAGAAAAGGCTTAAAAAGCATTAATTTCTCTAAATGCAGGTATTTCTAACCTTCGTTCTTTCTGATCTTAAAATGGCAACAAGAGCTCCAACCTCTTTTCATAAACCTAGCTGTCTTGCTGCCAGTGACACCATGGTTTACGGAATGTGACTGTTCCCAGGGATACGTACCATCAGCCATGGACTGACCCAGGAACTTGGAGCCTTCTTCAGAGCTCCTTTCCCCTCCTTCTTCATCTGCTTGCTCCTCTTCCACTTTATTCTCGTTCTCTGACCTATACACTATTACTGACTCAGGACGGGACTCCTTCTTCTTCTTTTTCCTGCGATCCATAGTGGCTTCTCCATCGAAGTTGACAGCAGTTGTCATAGCCCTCCTCACAGATCCATGGCGAGGGCTGTGGCTTCCAGATTTGCCCTCTTTTTGCACTGTGTCCTCCAGCCCACTGCTGCTCTCAAGCACCTCACTTGGCATCTTGTAGCACTTCCAGCCTAACAGCTCCTGCACTTAGAAGTCATTCACCAGACAACAGTCCCACAGATGCTTTGCTTTAGTAAGATGTCTTACTGTTGCTATCCAAATTATGCACTCCATTCTCAGCCTAGAATGAGAGACAAGGAAGAAAAAGTGCCAAATTTCACACCATGCTGAAAACTTTGACAGAACTTTAGTATAAAGGGTTACTTCCAATGGGTTTAGATGTCACCTGCTGATCTGATCTTCATTATTACCTTGGATACATGTTACATAAAATCATCTAACCTTGATTCTTAGATTCCATTTTAAGTATTAGGCATAAAAAAGAGAAATTGGAAGGGGAAAGAGTTTATAACATTTATAAGATTAAACAAGCATAGCTTATTACATTTTTTTTAATATTCCTCTGCAATACTGGAAGCAATCAAAAGACAATGTTATTGGCCCAAATGCATGAGAATGAAATATTGAAACACAGACAAAAATCAAGCTGACTGATTTAAAGGACTGGCCCAGCTTAGAGACAACAGCAGAAGACACATCCACTTAATGGTAGCTGTATTGGTGCCAGCTTTTCTAATTTTGCTCATCTTCTGATTTACTGCCCATTGTCAGGATATTATAAATAGTAATCAAATGATGTCAAAATGAATGACATTTCAAACTTCATTAATTTAGCATCATGCAGTGCTGTCCAACCTTAAAATATAGCATATACAAGAGATTTAGAGTAAATTACTACTAAGGTGACTTCACTAGGAAGGGAATTCAGAATGACAGCAAAGTCTTCTGACTATTCAGGGAAAAAAACAACTAAGTTCCATAAATATTTATAACAAATATAAATTATTTCTCACTCAAGCAAAACAAGCAGTAATACAAAGTGACATTTATCTATGGGAATGCTGCATAAGTAGAACTCACACGATTAAACATGTACCAAGGCAGTCAAGTCCTGCTCCATGAACCCACCAGACACAGGATTAATGCTTCTCAGATTTCTTTACATTTAGAAAGATAACTGTGCCAAATATTCATGAAGTATTTAGGTACAAATCTGAGAACAAGGAATAACATTTTAACAACTCTGAAGAACTGTGTTGAACAATTACATATGTAAAAGAATGTGTTGTCCAAATGCTTCTTGAACTCAGCAGCTTGGTCCTGTAGCCACTGCCCTGAAGAGCTGCTGAACAGCCTATTCATGTCTTGCACACCCCCACTCACACAGATACAACTTTTAATTGTATCATGTTAATGCTTAAGACTATGATCAACTGACTCTGTATGGCTCTCCATGGCTTTAAGAAACTCAGAAGTTCAGATTATTTTTTGCATTGCAGAACATAAATCTCCCGTAGTGATCAGAAGACACATAAAATGGAATCCAAAAGTCTGTCTGCATATCCCAGAAGCCATACTGCTTCTAAATCACTGGGCACAGGAATATCTTGGCCAGCTCTGCAATATGACTGGCAACAGACTGTTTAGATTGCCATCACACCTGCCACACAAAAATGATATGCCTGAATTTGCAGAAAACATCCCCAACTCCAACCCCAACAGAGAATGGAGCAAAATCTGTGAGGGAATTTTGCCCCTTTTGAATGTCTGCGAGAAATAACGTCTCACCAGAAGAAATAGCCCTAAAACCACAAAGAAACTAGGAAGCAGCAATTCTTCACTACAGTCACATACCTCATCTTCCTGAGGAACGGGGCCTTTACATCTGTTTTGAAGCAGTATTAAGATAACAGTTTTTCACACACCATTATACGGAAGAGCAATGGCATATACAAGAAACTTCACAGTGAAATTTAACATTTTGCTTCCAATTTCTCCTCTTTTAGCTCCAAAGCAAACGAGCCATTGACTTCAGAGATAGCAAGCTCTGACTCTTAAATCATCAACATCAGCAGGACTCCACATTTCCACACATGCATTGGAATTCATGTAAGTCTTTATTTAATGTATTTTAAAAATACCTTTATAGGAAAAATTGAATTATTTTATTCTGTGGAATAAATTAATTCTTTATAGCAAATTTGTCCAAGAGGTACAAATAGGTTCTAATGTTTTTCCCTGGGGATCAGCAATAGAACATTAGTTTGTCTCTATGAAACTGTAAAGTCATCTGATTGAGCCTAATGAGCCAGAAAACACAGCGATATTCCCCTCCAGAAACTGAGAAACGAAAGCAGGCCCAGAGTCATCGTGAAACAGAAAACAATGCTGCTTGACTGACCTATTAAAATTCTGGACATATGAAAGTTAATTTGGGATTAGATAACCAAATTTCCTGACTGCAGCTTCCATACTCAGACCCTACTGCCTTGAACAGGGGACAACTTGTCAGTAATATCTAAAATAACCCAAAGCTAAAGGCAAAGATCCACTGTTAGGTTTTTCTTTCAAAAAAAAAAAAAAAAAAAAAAAAAAAAAAAGTTTATTCAGCTGTGACCTTCATGAACTCACAGAGACAATAAGCTAACTTCATTTCTCAGCATAATGCCAAAGCCTACCGCAGAACAAGAACATGGTGAAAAAGATCCCTCTAACCCAGCAAAAGAGATGCAGCAAGACAAAAAGCTGACAGATAAAAATACAGAGCAGATGTTAGGTAGGTGTTTTAACAAATATATCCCTGAGAGCTCTGAAAAACTGAACCATCAGTGGACGCTTCCAAACCTAGACTGGCAATCTCAGCAGCAATTTGGTCACTGATACTTGACCAGAAGAGATATTAGTGTAGGGAAGCTCTTTGACTTGTATTAGGGAATTATCAGATTAAAAGAATACAAGGATCCTTCTTGATCTTAAGCTTGTTTCCACAGTAGATGTTCTTTCTTTTCTCAACTGTTTCAACACAGCAGGAAGGATACCCTCTGCTGCCCAGTCCTGACCTCCTGAAGACAGCACCTCAAAACTTCACCACCAACCCCACATCCCTTAGAGCTGCTGCTAAATCAAACAGGTTTATATTTGAATACTTTCTCCAGTTATGAACAAGAAATGGGGTCCTGTGGTGTATCACAGTAGACATTAAATATAGTCTATAGTTCTTTACGTCCCCTGAGAATGAGGCAAGCCCTCAGCACTACACAGCCATCCATACCACCAAATCTTTCAGCAAAGCACACTGAGATCACCAGCTCTCAAAGCCTCGCTGTGGGGTTGAAGCATGGCAACTGCTTTGCAGCTAATACAAGTGATGACCATCTCCCACATGGAAGCACAGAGGGAAACAGGAACCTAATAAATGTGTGAGAGAAGAGGAAAAAAGGTGAAATTTTAGAGAGAGTTTATTAGCCAAACAATTTGTTATTAATCTCTGCATGAAAACAGATGGAAAACCCTGGGGAGGTGGCTCCACAAAACACTCTGTAGAAGAATTTTTAGAAACACAGTCTTCTGTTACTATGCAAGAAAGCTACTGCTGCTTATGATTCCCATGACAGTAGTAGCCTTTGACACACAGAACAGGAGCTTAAAAGCTTGGTCTTGCACCACTGAGGTCAAAGGAAGCTTTTCCATAGGCTTCCAGGGACTGATGCCACTGCTAACAGAAGAGAAATTGATTCAAATGCGGACAGGAAGGAAGCATCATCCTGCAAGCAAATAAAATCCTTTATTTTAAATCCCTGCCTCTGCACAAGAAACCTTTTTATGACTGCTCAGAGGAGACATAAAAGGAAAAAAAACAAAAAACAAAGGACTGTAAGTAGTGAAGTGCATCAATTTTTATTTTTATAATCACATAACATGCATAATACGTAAGAAGAACTGGCACTGTATCTTCACACACATCCCACAGGGGTTATCTGCAGGAACAAAAACAACAACCAGTGACTTAGGACTGAGGGTTATCTAGGATAGGGAAGAGAACAAGGAAATTTTACACTAAACATCTATCTTCAGAGAGTTCTCCAACCACAAGCTGTTCTTCACTCCATAACCTCCCCATCCCTAATCTCGCTTCTGATTTTATACATGCGTTTCCTAATTGTATGTTAGCCAAAAGATTAGTTTCAATTCCTACTATTTGTAAAAGGTTTACCTGCTGTCAAACTGTGCTCATGAAAAACAGGCGGTATCTGTTTGTGCCACATCTGTCACCAACCAATCACGGTATGACAAAAAGCACTGGTTCAGTGCAGGACACGCATCCTCAAACCCTACAAAATACATGGCAAAATCCATATGAGAAAGCACATTCAATTCAGACCTTACGTCAGGAGATAGACAAACAGTAGGGCACCCCTAAATTATCTGAAATGATCTTTCACATATGCATCCTCACTATACCCCTCTGAAACTGAGGATAATACTTATCTCCATTTCAAGGTGGAATAGCACAAACTACATCACAGTTACTTCAATCTAGCAAGCAGCAAGGCAGTGATGAATGATCTGCGGGAAGGCAAAGAGCTCCTCTCTACCAGTAGTCATATCTATGCAGCTTGCAGTGAACTCATCAGGGAGATTTACCTTACTGAAAAGAAGCCCTTTCAATTTTAAAGCAAAATAAAACATTATTTTCAGCTAAACAAATTTCCTCACCAGGTTTACCACACAGCCACCTCTAAAAGAAGAAAGCAAAGGAAAATTACAACTGTAGGGTGAATACCCTGAACAAATAGTATCCACACAATATAATGAAGATAGACAGTATATTTTTGTATGGCTTATCCAGATGGTATAAAGACAACCAGTAAATTAGAAAGGGCTCACCTGTCAACAAAGGTGAACTCCACACAAGAGGGATCTCCAACAAGAGACCCTTCCCCAGTTGTGGTCAGCCCTTAAATGGGGTCTGGGAGAGGTGGAGCCAGACTCCACCCCCTTCCGGTCACACAGGTGAGCTGTCTTCACCTGTGCTCCTGTGGCTGACCCAGTGCTCGCCTCAGGTGATCAATCAGTGGTTCAGGCTGTGATTCAACACCCATACAGCACTTTATGGCAATGGCCCATAGCTGCATTAAATGTCTGTATAGAATAGCAAGAGGTATGAAGAGAAACACCTGCCTATGGCTTCTCAGCAGGATAGGACAAAGCCAGCAGCAAAGCTCAGAGACCACACCTGTCCTTCCCTCCCTGTTTAATCCACAGGCTTCAAAGCATTTTTATTTCCTGTGGAAAGGGAGAGAGAAAGAAAAAAACCCATGCCTCTGAATATGCATCAAATCAGGAGCAGAATTCAAGCTGGACTGCCAAAACCACTCAGCATGAGAGGATAATGCAGTAAGATGACCTCTACCACCAAAAACTTTACAAGTGTTTGCTAATGGAGGGCCTTGCCAACCCCTCAGGATCTAGAAGTGCTAAAAGCAAAAGGAAGAGCAGGCAAGTGACATGGTCTCCACACAGGCATCCAGGCAAATAGCTCTGCCTGTCAACACGCACACTCCATCCCTTCCAGTCACTCAGATGCACTGCATGCACCTGAGCTCCCCTGGGTTGGCCCTGCCTTCCTGCCACGTGTTTATCACTAGTTCATCACTAGTTCAGGCTGTGACTTACCATTTTCGCTACACTAAATTATTACAAATCCTCTAACTATTAAGTGCAAAAGCCTGAAATGCTGTTTCTCCCTTGTCTCCTCATTCTTTGTCCAGATAGCTAAAAGAATGAGAAATGAAGCAGCCAAAGCTTCCCATTGCTTCCAGGGATGAGATCTGTTTCCTTACATTAATTATACTTTGTGAAAAAATTCAATGCATGGCAAATGCATATGAGCCTTTAAAGGGAACCAAGACTTTAAAAGGACCTTGACTTGGAAATGGAGGATGGTCTGAAATCCTCCAAGTGGTTTAGATCTACATCCTCAATAAATATAAAAGATGTGCCAAAATCTCTAGATAAAGCAAAGATGTGTTCACTCTCTCTTCCCCTGTGCTACCCCTCATGTCAGCATTTGCCCTAAGTCGGTCATCCTGCACCCTGAAACAGCAGATGCCTGTGCTCATCTACCTGGACCTTGTTGGAATACATGGTATCACAGGATTAGTAGAAACAAGTCAGTTACAGCAGCATCCTGCCTCCATAGCAATGCCCCACGCTGGGACTGTCTTAGCATCTGTTTCTGTGATATTTTCTCAATTGGAAGGCTTTATATTAAGCTGGATTAGAAGATGCTCTAAGAGCTTCCTCCACATACTAAACTGGGGTTGTGCCTCCTCTGAGCATCCAAGCAGATGCCAAGAAAAGAGTAATAGCACAGCAAGGATTATCTGAAAAATACGTGCACAAAACTACACCGCTGAGTTCTTACTTGGTCAAGATATTCAGAGGGCTTCAGATCAGTGCTTTATCTGAGCAACACCCAGCTGCATCCCAGGAGATGCTGAAGAGGCAGACTGAGATAGAGAGATCTGGAAGGTCCCCTGGGAATGCCTCAGGTTTGTTTAATGCACTGCACAGTAAATATAATCTAAGATACTTAGACAGTATCTCCAGCAGCAGGAATTAGTTGGCTCAGGGGACTTTCAATTGGATACAAGTGCAGATACAGATCCATGATGCGAGGGTATTAAAAACGCAGCACTTTCAATTGCAGACAAATGAATGCTTCAGTATTATACGGTGTCAGTGGGGCATGTCATTATTTAGAACGTGTAGCTACAAACCAATTTCAAGCTATTTGATACTGGTACTCTACATCTTGTGTGATTACAAACTCTACTTGAGTATGGTGTCTCCTTTTTTTTTTTAATCACTGGAGTGAAATTCCTATGGATGCTGATGAAAGAGGATGTGAAAAAAGACAGGGACATCCTTGAAAGAGTCCACAGAGGTGGTGCAGTCTCCTCCTCTGGAGATGTTCTAGACCCACCTGGACGCCTACCTGTGCAAGTTGGTCTAGGGAGCTGCTTTGGCAGGGGGTTGGACTAGATGATCTCTAGAGGTCTGTTCCAACCCCTACAGTTCTGCGATTCTGTAATCTGAAAAATCCTAATTATCTCCTAATTAGACTGCAATTCCCTGAGATATCCTGGAGAGCAAAGTACCTTCCCAGTGGGGAAGCCCCTGGAGTGATGGATTGGCCAGAGAAACCTGGCTGTCACATGGGACCGCCCAGGAAGCCAGAAGTCATGAAAGGCTCTGATGTGCCAGCAGCACATGATGAAAAGAAACAACAAGCACAGCAGAGAATGCACAGACAGGAGGTGAGAGCAGCAGGGACCTCTGAAGAGACCTTTTGTGTGATCCCCATAGAAGAATCCAGAGAGGTAAGGGAACAGAAAGTCATACTGTTTTTCATTCAGTTTTAGCTCAGCCCAGGTATTTCTTGTAATAAGCATAGCAGGGTAGAAATGCTTCCTGTTATACTTTGTGTAATTTGGTATCCCAAGAGACAAAAAGAATAAACCTGGAGCATCCATGGGAATAGGGTTTGCAAAAGCAGCAGCAGCCAGAGCTGAAGCCTGATATTTTTTTCTGCAGGCTAACTACCAGAAACTCTATATCAGAAATCATCTTTGACTGTAAGGTTTTATTTCTAGCACTAGGATGCTTTTTGTTAAATCTCCTCTGCTTTTACCTCTTTGTGGATCCCACCGTGGTTTCTGTCCAGTTTGGAGCCGTCTGTTGCTCACATCAGGTTGGTATTTAACAACTCTGAGACCTTCCTCCTTGCCAACACAGATTATGAACTATTGGAGGCCACAGAGTGACTGCACAAAATCGCATGAAGGACTGCAGGCCATAAGGAATATTAAAGCACTAAATGCTCTGCTGGGATTTTTATAGCGTGGCAGAGAGCTGGACTGGCAGATGTCATCAGCTGAATAGCTGAGCCATAGGCTGGCAAGGCACAAAATCGGCTTTTGACAAAAGCAGCCTTTTCTGAAAATGCAGTTTCCTATTCATCTCAACAAATTGAACTAGTTCACTCAAAGCTGAGACAATGTGGGAGCTGAAAAAATAGGAGAGCTAGTTTTCCTGTCAATCTATAAATACAAGAGTAGATACTGAAGAATGATGTGCTAATTGCACAACTCTGAAGAGCTGACAAATGCAAAAAAAAACCAACTGCAGATTAATTCTTTTTCCTAAGTGTGTCATTTTGATTTTTAAATGGTTAATGTTTAGGCGACAGACACTTCAAGGAAAAAAAAAAAAAGTAGGTTTTAGCATAGAAAGAGAAAAGAATGTTTTGAGCCTTCAAATGCAGATTTATTTTCTCCCAGATGTAACCTGACATACTTCAGGTTTAAAATACAAACAAAAGAAAAGTGTAATCAGACACTGTTTCCTAATAAACAAAAATTAAGAATCCAAACCCTAGAGTTATAGAATAATATAAAGGAACAGTTTTCTGCTTACTGGCTTTACTGCTATGGCTGCATAATGACACACCAACATGTTTTAATGCAACCAGCAAAAGGAAATGAACATTCCTTTGTGAATAAGAAAGCACGAGTGTAAGAGAAGATTACAATTGATTTCAGTTAATAAGATTTTCTTCTTTTCAGCTTAAATCATTCTGAATTTAAAACACAGGAGTACAACCGATCACACAAAGATACAACCTGAATCCTTGTTTCAAAGACAACCCACACAATGCTGCTAGAAACCACTGACTTGCAGAAAATATCTGTGAAAATTGGTTATCTCAGCTCAGTTGTTTGTAGGTGGATCTTCTATTGGTAGGGGCTAAATGCTAAGGAATGGATGTCTCCTTTTCTTGCCCCCTTACTCTCCTGTCTTTATTCCTTTCCACTTTATCCTCCTGCCCATCACTCACAGCACCTTACCAGCACGTACTGCAGACAGTACCCAGCTAGATTTTCCCCACTGGTCTGTGGCTCGGAGATCTAGATCACTAGCACAAGCAAGTGCTTCTCCCTGGGATTAATTAAAGATCTCTCAGCTACAGCCTGCCTTAAATATGTAGGGCATCTGAAGACAATTAATGGGGATCTCTGGAGCCTCCAGACCATAGATGATGATTGAAAGAAGGGGGGAAAAAAAATTGCAGTGTCACCCACTATGCTTTATGTCTTACCTCCGATAAATAACACCTTTAGAACATCAAAGTACTCTGAATACGTTAATGTGTCTGGAGGGCAGCTTTGGTGCCTCACCAGGCTAACCACACAGATTCTCCATGCCTCTCTTTCTACACGCTGAAAAGGAGGGAATTCGCCTTCCTTTGAAACTAAACTTCAGGATAAAGGCGTTATCTTGCAGTTTTCTTTGATTTAAAGTATGATCTAGAAACAACAAATGAGATAAATGAGAAAAGCAGAAGAGAGACAGTGAATCTCCCACTTCATTTATTCACGTTTGTATTCTTACTCTCTGCCTCTCCTAAGGGGAAAGAGTCAATTGAAAGATATACTTTGGATCACCTATTGAAAAGGGCAAGAGGAGATGCGTGGAAAGATACACATCACACCCTGGCCGCGGCAGTGCCGGTTAAGAGACCTGCAAAGCAAAAAGATGCTCTGTCACCTCATCGCAGGACAGGAGCGAGATTGATGCTGACTGCCCTCTGTGCCAGCTGAGCTCACTGAGGATTTTAAACAGGGAAACGCCACTGAGGCACCCCAGCACAAAATGGCTATGTTGGGAACGCTGCGGGCTGTGCTCTCCTGCTCCGGGGGACCTGAGACAACGCAGAAGAACACGCCGGGCTGGGGAAAGTACATCAGCAAATAAACAGAAATAAAGCGCGGTGCGACAGACTACAGCACAATAAAACGCACCCTTTAGAGACGGCGCGCAACGGATGGAGCCAGGTGGAGGGCTCCGCTGCAGGGCGGCACAGGGACGGGCCCAGGACTCACCGGGATGCTCCGCTCGGCTCGCCGACGCGCCAGCACCGCTTCCTCCCGCAGCGCGCAGTCCTACCGCCACACGCGAACGGGGGCCGCCCCGGGGGCGAGGAGGCGCCGCAGCCGCTTACCTGCCCGCTCCTCCCGCGGGGCCCCGGAGCCGCTCCACGGCACGCTCCCGCCCCAGCCGCCGGGGCCCCGCGCTTCGCCGCCGCCGTCTCCGGCGCGGGCGGGGCGGAGGGTCACGTGGCGGGGCGGCGGCGGCCCCGCTGCGTGAGGGGGGGGGGGGGGGGGGGAAGATGGCGGCGCGGCGCGGGCTGCTGGCGGCGGGGCTGTTCAACGGCCAGGTGGCCATCGTCACCGGCGGCGGCACCGGCATCGGCAAGGCCATCGCCGCCGACTTGCTGGCGTTAGGTGGGCGGGTGTGAAGCGAAGAGGGGGGGGGGCGTGCGGGGGTACGGGCCTCGAGGAACGCGGGGACTCGGGTCAGAGGGCGTAGAGCGCTCGGGGTGTAGGTTACTCCTGCTGGGGGCTGTGTACCTCGCACTTCAGGCTGGGAAGTTTTGGAAGAAAGGCCGGTCAGACGGCGAATGCCCGTGAGTAGCGGTAGATACCGCTGGTCACGGTTCGCATTGGTTTTAAGCCATTTTTTCTTCAAATGCATCTGTCCCTGCCCACCTCGGCCATCGCGGGAAATGGTCTGGTCATTCTTTGTGTTATTGCTGATGGCTTCGTCAACTCAGGTTGTGCAGGTGGCTGAGTCCCTCACCTGAAAGCCAGGGACCTCAGTCTGGCACCCTCGCGTGTGTTGTTTCAAGATGGCTGGTGATCAAAGGCCCCTTTTCCTACAGATACAGAGTTACAGCACATCCTTCTGTGAGAAGTTTAGCTCTTCTTTTTTTTTTTCTTAAACATAAGCTTTAGGTATAGTTTCAGGAGAGAGCCTGAGCCAAACGAACAGCTTGCTGTTCTTTACTCCCACAAGTTATTTTGAGTTAGTTCTGGTGTTTGTTTGATCACATGAGAGGCCAAATTCCACTCTACAAAATAGCAACAACAACAAAAAAAAAAAAGCACCTGGCAGAATGTTAATTTCTTTTTCTTTTTGGCTGATCTAGGATCTTGAATTCATTTATATTTAAACAGAAGAGCACCAGAGCTGCTGTGAGGAAAGGATAGTCTTAGTACCCCAACACAAGCTATGTCAGAAGGAGGTGGGAATGAGGCATCCCACCTTTCCAAACTGGCACATCTAATGGATCTGTACTTGAGATTAATTTGGTGGGGTCTGTTTTAGTATGTAGCAACAATCACCAAATATTTTAATTATCCATAGTCCTCTGTTGATGGAATAAACAAGTCTGTTTCTTATATGAATGCTTACTGGTAATTTTGCACCCAAACTACATTTATATGTAGCAATTGTCAGAGCACCCAAGTAAGCATTTTTTTCTCTCTCCTTTCTGGTCTGGGATTATGCAGCATGCAGAAGTGCCCTGGGGAAGCCTCTGTTCCTGCTATCTGTAGTCTGCAGATAAAAATTAATCTTGCAACTATAGGGTTATAAAGCAGAGCATTACATTCACCCACTGCTGGTGAAAATTGCAAGTAGAGTTGCAGTAAGATTATTCTTGTAGTTTCAGAAGCAAGTTTTTTTTGTAATCAAGACCAGCTGAAATGTCTTTAAATCACAATCAATTAGTGATAAATTTTTCAACCAGGCTTGAAAAATAGCTGCAGAAGTCATGCCTGAAAGCTCCTTAGCCTGTGAGTTGCAGTCAGTCTCTGCAAGCAGAGTGAACACTGCCATTTTTATCTTGGTTGTTCTTTGTATGGCACTCTGGGATCTTGTTGCTAAGAAGCATCTCACAGCAGTCATTCCTTACTCTCCTGCAAGAATTTCTTCATTGTATCTTCCAGTCAGTGACTAATAAATGCATATCCTACAAAATATCACCACAATGCTACTAGCGTAGGATAACTGCAATTTTGACTGTAAACTGAAAGATTTTTCATCCTCTCTCTCTACAGGTTGCAGTGTTGTTATTGCTTCTCGTAAATTTGACCGATTAAAAGCTGCTGCAGAAGAGCTGAATAATACATTTTCTTCAGTGAGCCCTGCCAAAGTGACTCCTATACAGTGCAATATCCGTAAAGAAGAGGAGGTAACAACTAATGATCTGGTTCTGGGGCTTAACATGTCAAAAGTACATTGTGTATATAAAGCCTCAGACCTCCAATGTTATTTTGTCCTTGTTCTTCGAGCTGACCTGAGGCCTACTTGATGGGGTTTTGTGTCACTGTTCTGTGACACCAATGAGAGGGCAGTTACTTGTGAAGCTGGAGATCTTTAGAGTTGTTTCTTCAAACACAAAGGCATCATATTTCAATTCCTGTGGCTTGATACAAGTCATAATGAGATGTACCCCATATTTTCACTTTTGCTCATATTAAAGGGGAAAAAAATACCACTTTCCTATTCATGTTTCACATTTTGGTTGCAATTTGAGGTGTGCAGAGCTTTTGCTCTCAGTACTTCATAAGCACTCTCCTACTGTCACAGCTGATTCTTGTTTTTTGTTCCTTGTACTTCAAAAATTGGAAGATTAAGAGCAGAAGTACTTAATGCAGGCTTTTCGGAAGTCTACATTCATCTTTCAATTTTTATCAGTGTAATTAAACATTTAGAAGTCCAATTTCATGCCAGTCTTTTATCTTAAAGCTGCCATAAAATGTTCCAGTAATCAATTGCTACTATTTTCTGAACTTCTTAAAGCCTCTATTTAAGCCCACAAAAACTTAAAGAAATATTAATAACCTTTAGAAGCTACGTGGACTCTGGAAATATACAACCAGAAAACAAAAATTCTTCTCTCATGGAAGAACTCAAGCCATAAAATATTTACAGTGATATTCTTAGGCTTTTTTTCCCTAAGGGAGAAGAACCCTCAGGCTGTGCAGTGTGTCACTTCACCTACCAGTGAATTTTAAATTTGTATTTACCAGCATTAGCAGTGTGATATAATAGGTTGTGACATATGTCAGAGGGTAACTTGCATGATTAGAGCAACATGAAAGAGGTTCTTTCCTGAAAGTGTTCTTGTAGAGAGTAGTCTGGCATGCTTAATAACCTGCAGGTGAATCATTTCTGCATTAACTTAAAAATGAGTTAATAGCAACTACAACATTACATAAAATAGAGGGTTTGGATGGTAAAGTGAGATATCTGTACCAAACAAATGTTGTTCTTTATTTATATTTAGAAAATATAAATTTGTTAAAACAGCTGCTGTAGCTTTAGAGAACCCCAAAGCCATTTTTTGAATACGTTCTTAAAACCTTTTATTGTCATGCTTTGTGAAACACTACAGGTAGCTATGCTCACACCTACATAAACTTGTTTCCTGTCATGTTACCCTGGAGTTTGATAAGAGCTTAAGTACAAATGGAAGATAACAGCTCTGCGTTCAATTATAGTTACACCAGAACTTACCTAGAGCTTTGTCACACTGTATTAAAGAACCTTTTATTCGATGTCTTACATTGGTGGGAATTCTTCTAAACTGCTGTCATGTCAGATGTATATATACTAAAGAGAGAAGTCAGATGAATAAGGTAGATTAGAATTCAGTCTTGAATCTTTCATTCATTGAGTCAATCTCTTAATTTGACTTACTGTAATTCTGTAACAACTCTTGCTTCTTTCTCTTGTAACTCTTTTTAGATTAAAAAAATTTGCCATAAAAGCTTAGTAAGCATTTTGTAGGAACTTCAAATAAGAAATGTAACTTCTGTCCTATTGAACTTAACATAAGAATGTAAGTATTTGACCATTTAACAAAGCTAACCATTCTAGATACCCATATTCAAGAGCAGAAGCTATTGATAAGAAAGTAATGAGTAATGGAAGACAACAGTAACACTTTCCACTAGAATAGGAACATGCTTATAAAAATAACTATTACAATGTAGTTTAGAAAGCAATATGGAATAAAGTAGTTTACCTTACTTTTCCAAAGACAAGCACCCTCTCAGAGCATAATATCTGAACGGAGCTGCTGCTAACCCTTAAATGAGGGTGAGGATCCACCAAGGGTCCACCCCCTTCCTTCACTCAGGTACATTGCTTGCACCTGAGCATCCTGGGTTAGCCACACCTCACCTGGTGCTCAACTTTATTTAAGGGTTGGCAATGGAGGTAGGGTTTGTTTGTTTGGTTGGTTTTTTTTCTGGAGGTTCCTGTGTACCTGAGACTCTCTGAAAAAGAACAGTTTCTTTCCTTTGTTTCTCTGTCTATTGCACTTGTTTTTGAGCAAGTTCTCACTTGCTACACTTTTGGGCTTTGTTGCTCTGCTATAATTGTGCTTTCCATCATATTGTGCCTGTCTATGAAACAGGATTTGTGCAGCCATGTAGGGTTGGTATGTTTCTTCAGCTTTAAAACTTGCTATCTGCGTTCAGCTTATTTTGATGTAGGTCTGTCACCTCAGAAATTCACTGAAGCACGTGGTTAGGTAGAGAAAACAGCCTCTCAAGTATTTTTGGTGAGTCATTGTATCTTTCTCAGCTCTTACACCAGAATGAAGGGAAAGGACCTTATACAGGTCTCAACAAAGGAAGAGGACTAGGAGTTTAAGCTTCCTTAGTTGTCAGAACTGGTCTATCACAAGATATAAAACAATTTTCAGCAGCGAAGAGCCTCTTCTTTCAGTGCTGCTATTCTATATAGTATCTGCTTTATGCCTGGAAGTTTTTCTAAGTAATTGTAGGTATAACCCAATCTTTTTCGCCTGACTAAACTTGTCCTACCAAGTTTCCTCCTTCTCTGAAAGTTAGTACTGATCCCTTATGTGTAGAAGTTGATTTTAGAGAAAATGTCTGAGAATGAAATTAGATACGTGGCTTAATCAGCACTTCGCCATACTTAAAAATTATTTTGTTTTAGGTGGAAGCTTTGGTGAAGGCCACACTGAGTCTGCATGGGAAGATTGACTTCCTGGTGAATAATGGAGGGGGGCAGTTCACGAGCCCTTCTGAAGCCATCCGTGCCAAAGGCTGGAATGCTGTGATAGACACAAATCTGACAGGCACTTTCTATTCCTGCAAAGCAGGTGGGGACTGAACAGTAGGCATAATGGGATTTTTGTTGTTTTTGGTTTTTTACAACAAGTGAAAGCAAAAAAAAAATGTAGTTTCACTATCTTCTTTTCACGTACTTATCTGACAGCAGACATTTGTTTTCATACAAATCTTTACATTAAGCTGTATATCATATTTGTTCATATAAACAAATATGTGGTTGGACATGTACATGCTTAGGGGGGGAATGATCCCTAGTTTAAAGGCCAGGTTTGGGGGAATCAGTTGGTTTAGATACGGTTCTGTGGAAAATAACACTTAGCTTCAGTGGTCAGTATTTCATGAGCAACACAGGAGGAGTTTTTGCTCCCATCACAGATATAAATCTCAAGTTAAGGACACCATTAGGAAAGAGGAAGTGAAAATAATTTACGTGGAAGGCACAAGGTCTTGATTTCAACAAGAAAGTTTCCTAACAGACACTGAGTCTTACCTAGGCTGTGCCTGCTGTCTCACCAGTCGGGTGGTGAGGCTGTGGTACAAAGAGCAGGTTGTTTATCTTAATCTGCACAGGAAGTCTGTGGCATAATGGTAGTTGGACTCCAGATTTGATGTCCAGTTGGAAAGCTCATTTGTGTGCACTTCTTCAGATATTTATAGGTTATCTTCCTCCTTCACACAGTGTACAATGCGTGGATGCAGGAGCACGGAGGAGTCATTGTCAACATTACTGCTGCTGTGAGAAATGGGTTTCCTGGAATGTCGTAATACACTTTTATTTTTATTTTTTTTAGATTTTTCTATATTTCCCCCTTAGAACTATTAAATTCTCCTGAATGCTGTATTTTGGAAAGGTGTATGATGGGCAGGAGCTGAGTAATAGAAATACTATAGCTAATGTCAAGAGAGAGCAATGCTTGTCTGTATGTGTGCTGTCTTTTTATTAATTCAGTACAGACTGCAGGAGTAAAGGACACCTCTGGTCCTTTCAGCTACATTGTAAGAAACTGTGAAGCAAGGCTTGTTAGCAAAGCTTTCACTGGAAATGAGATGCTGGTGGGACTGGTTGCCCTGAAATGAAACCTTTACTTGTTCAGATGGCTTTGCAAGAACTTAGCATCTGTTGTTTTTGTTTTTCTTCTGCTGTCAGTGTGCAGAGCTTGATAGCACAATCAGCTACAGGAGGTGGATGGAGAGTAGGAGGAAAGTACCTGGTATTTAACCATGTTTCCTCTTTGTTGCTTTCTTTCTTGGAGAAGGTTGCTGATGCAGGAAATCAGTTCTTTCCTCTGCTACTTCCTTGACTAGAAGAATGGTACAAAAAAGTCATGTTTATAGTTCGTCTGTGCTGACAAAAAAAAAAAATAATCTCAGTTACCTGCATGAAAATGAAGCATCCTTTCCATAGGCATATGTTGACTGTATTTGCTCACATTGTATTTTTTGTCTTCAAAATTGATGTGAGCCTTCTGGTTGAACCTTCCTCCAACAAAAGAGTTTTAACTTGTGTAAAACAAATATTTTTCAGCAAACGTTTTAAATGAAAATTCAAACTAGTCAGAATGCTATGCTTCAGCAATTTCCAGAGCAGAAGAATTATGAGTTCTGTGTTTCTTCTTTGAAACTACCATTTAAAATTTCACTCTGAGTTCTGTTTGTATTTTCTTCAATAGCATTTAAACAGGTGCTATTAACTTTGTTAGGCCTCATTGGGGTTAAAAGTTTTCAAAGTCTCTGTTTCTCAGTGGCTTATTCTTAGCAGTACAGAGTAAAAGCAGAGATCCACACGGTGGTGCTGAAGCTACAGCCGTTTGCCCTTCTCTGCTCAGGATACATCTGTTTGAATTGTCACTGTGAATAGAATATGGGAGAGCTGAACAAAGGGGATAAAAATAAAAAACAAATTGTAAATAGCTGGGGAAAATATTCACCAGATAACTTGTGTATGGATGTGGATGGATAGGTAAGACTACTTGCAAACTAAATTCTTATGTAATTGACAGTTGTTTAAGGAAATTATAGTGTAAGTATTGAGCACTGTTAGCTGAGGGAAAAGGTGCTGCTTTTGCTTTCTTTTCTCAATAGGCACTCGGGAGCTGCAAGAGCTGCAGTGGATAACCTAACCAAGACTTTAGCTGTAGAATGGGCCCACAGTGGGGTGCGAGTCAACAGCGTTGCTCCTGTAAGTAATGGCAAGTGATGTGATTAAACTCAGCTATGAATGTGTATGGTAGCTAACACTGTTACACTGAAAGGGATTTTAAAACTTAGAGCTTCCAAGTGTTTGTGGATTTCTAGTTATGAATTCCAGTTTCCTCATACAGTTTCCGTGTATGCTTTTCTTTCCATACATGCCCTTCTTTTCCAAGGGCCTTTGGGAGCATTCTATACCATCTGCATGATGTGACAGATGTGTGGAAAATGCCTTCTGCTTTGAGCTTTGCATTGGCACTTCTGTTTGCTTTTCTAGCACAATTAAGAGATACCTGAGAGGAGTTGGTGGACCTCTTCTACAAAATCCTGACATAAAATTACTGAATGCTTTTATGTTTCAGGAGTGATTAACTTCAGGTTACAAAATTTGAGTACATGGTTCATGCGTGCTTGTGACTTGTGTTCACAGTTATTCTGAGGAACTCAATGTGTCCTTTAACATTTATATCTTCTTGTCAAGTTAGGTTTGTTTTAGATGTGGAAAAACAACATTAGGAATGAATCTTCTCTCGAAGAAATCACATGTAAAAATTTGTTTTGTTATTTATTTATTTTCTTATGAATTACATACAGATAAGGCAGCACTATGTAGGCCAGCTAAAATGCCTGCCATGTTTTTGAGTAAGTAAATGGCACATTGCGGTTTTAAGTAACTTTGTGCTAAGACCAGTTGCATTTTTGTTGCATGTGATGCAGCATTTACAGAGGCTATATACAGGCCCTAGCTTTAAGTCTGATTAAAGTAATTTTCACTCTTAAATGACCATTTATTTTTCACATTTGCTCTCTTGAAAGCTAAAGGGAAAAGAACCTTTGTCCAGCTACTTCTCCTTTCAGAGTTTCTCATCTCACAGTTCAGTAAATCTCAATTTATTAGTATCTTTCTAGGACGATCTCTCTAGCCTCAGTGTAGGAGGTATAGCAGGCCATACAGACATCCTGTGCTAAAACACCTAATTTGCTTTCTTTAGAGCTACCACAAAATGCTGAATAGGAAGTGCACAATGCTGACTCAGGAACTAACTCTGTGTGGCTACTCTGGAGACTTGTTAAATATTAAGATCTACTAGCTTGTTTTCCTTGTTTGCTTTCTGATTTATCAACACTTTAGGAGATAAGTAATTAGGACAGCATTAGTATGTGTGCTTATTTTTAATGCTTGCTAATTACCTAATGAATCATACTAATTATACTTCATAGCATGTGTCCAATGAGGTTTTTGGCAGGCAAACACTTAAGTAGCTTTTTATGCTATTTTTTGTAGCTATGCTAGTGGCAAAAATCTGTGTTCTAGTTAGGGTGATGCTGGTTACCTTTGTGAACGTACTTTGTATTATCCACCCAAAACTACTGCCTCACATGAGCATAGAACCATGCAGGGGAAATGTACACAGAGAGGTTAATGTGCATTCTGAAAAAATAAAATAGTTTTACAAATTAGGTGCTTCCATAGCTGTTAAAACACACAAGTTGTTCACGTCTTAGAAGAGAAATATTGAAATGTTCTTAATGAGCAAATTAAAATTCTGTTGTCTTATTTAAGCTCGAGTTAAAAATATTCTGTCAGAACTCATCTGTGGAGCCCTATGTTTCTCGTACTACAGCCTTCATATTTCCTATTGAGTTTAAGCTGGATTTTATAATCAGGACAAGGACTTTTATAACAGCTCAGAAGGGAGTGTTTGAAACCTGGTTGCAAAATGTCTGCCTGTGTAAGTCATAATGAAATCAATCTAGTATTCTTGCAGACTATAAACAAACAAAAACACTAAGAACTTGTTCTTGGGGTTCTTGTAGTTTTCTGTTGCAAGTTAATTTGAAATGCTTGTTATTTTGAAACAGCTGTTGACTTTCTTCTTTACACCCCTCACTTAAGAGTTGTTGTGACAGTGAAGAATTAGAGCAATGTGAATTAGTGTATTTGAGAAAAGCTGTGACTGTCAGTCCAGTTACCTTCTTTTATAAATTAATCTATTTCATTCTATTTAAACCTTGCATTCAAGTCCTCTTTGGGTTGTTAGTCCCATAGAAAATCCCAATAAGTTTAAATTTTAACAATGATCACAACTTATATGAAATATATTTTTTGTTGTTGTTTTAATATAGGGAATAGTATTTTCAGAAACTGCAGTTGCCAACTATGGAGAGCAGGGTGTAATTATGTGGTTAAAGAGCATACCGAACATTCCTGCCAAGAGATCAGCAGTTCCTGAGGAGGTAATGTATTTCTGAACATTTGTGATGTTCCTACTTGTGTCTCTGTTTGAAAACCACTTTATTGTTTGGAGAACATTGAACTGGTGGAATATAAAGAGAGGAAAAAGCTGATAGCAATGTGTAGTAGTGTCAACTGGGAGACTTCGGTTTAGCTCTTACAGCTAAAATGCTTCATAGTTGGCCTGAATTTCTGGAGAAGCTGACTTCTAGCAGGGAGGTCTGAAAGAATGAAGAATAATGTGAAAAAAGCAGGTCTTAAAAGTACTTGGAAGCTTACTGTTGTTCAGCTTTTATCTTCTTGGTGTTCATAGCTGGGAATGTGGTTTTAAGATTCTTGTGGCTTTCGTTGTTGAGTAGAAAACGTAGCTGTGTCTTGCCTGTGTCCATTTTTGCGAACATCTTGGACAAAACCAATTGCCAGAAGTTTAAGGATTAAAATTGTCATTCTTTTGTTAGATTTCTCCTGCAGTGTGTTTCCTGCTATCTCCAGCTGCTTCTTACATAACCGGGATAACCATGGTTATAGATGGTGGCAAGAGTTTATATAGCAGTAACTTAGAAATACCAGGTAAGAAATGGACTAAAAATAATGCCCCTAATGTGACTGAAGTTGGGCAGTGGGAGCATGAAAAACAAAATGCCTCCTTTCTGAATCAGCTAAGTCCATTGTTTTGTTTTCCTCAGATCACAACAGATGGCCCTCACCACCAGAAGGAAGGAATACTGAATTGCTCAAAAAGCTTATTTCTGGTGAATTCAAGCCAAAACTGTAGTAGAATGAGACTTCATCTTATTCCTAATTTCATGGTTTCTGATAACCTCACTTTGTAACTTGGTATTTTAATTATCAGTAACTGATTTTTTTTTTTTTTTTCCTCTCATATTGCTACATAGAGTGCCTTGATTTTTCACTGTCTGGTTCTCATGTTTTAATTTGAGAAGCTGTATGTAGTACAACATCTTCTCTAACAAACGCTTGCTGCCCCTTGGGAAGGGACAGTGTAAAATTCTTCATTCACACTGCCACCAAGTAAGGAAGAATCTCAGTCAGGAGTGGTTAAAAAAAACCCTGCACTGAATCGAAGGGACAGAAAGAGAATGTAACAGAATCATTTTACTCTGAATGATTTTGGGGAGGAGACTTAAGTCTTTGTTACCTGCATCAGTCACCCTTGAAGTGGCAGGTAGCAGTGTATTGTTTCTGTTCAACCACAATCTGAATGCTCACAGTGATTTTAAAGATTCATTAAAGTACTTACCTGAGGTGAGAGGAATTAAAATAAAGCAGTGGTTGGTTAAATAGCAGCATTTTTCATCAGCATTCCTGAAGCAGCTGTGAGTTTGTGCTCAATGGACAGTTTCCATTTAAAAAACAAAAACACCAGAGCTCTTAGAATGTGTAACTTGAAACAGCTATGTTTGTTGTAATTGTTTAAGGCAAATGTTCTCATGTCTGATAACTTTAATCAAAATATTAAAAATAAATGACTGATGTAACAACTGCAATTTGTGGAATCAAGTTGCTGCTGCAGGAGTAACTGTGAACACTTCTCTTTGGATTGAATGTGGGAGTGTCCAGCAGCTGTCTGTTCTCTCCAAAGCTGCTTGACTTATTGTCTTTAATGAAAATATTCGAGTGTATGCAGGTACAAGTTGATTGTGAAGATTTGAGTGCTGGTTTTGTGGGGGGGAGATGGGGCTTGAGCACAAAACCATTATGAAATCAGCTTTTTTTTTAACCTTTATGTGATTTTTGCTTTGATGGTAAATGTTAGTTCAGAGCACACAGAGTTTCTGGAATAAAATGCACCTTTGGGATAGCTAACTGTATTAGCCTTGCCCATTACATTTAAGTCAAATTAGTTTGGGTGATTTTTTACATTCTTAATGTCTTAAACATAGTTAAACATGGTTAAAGCTTAAACTAAATTTCATATATGACCGTGAGCTTCTATGACACACAAAGTGTGGACATAATGTGAAATGGAAGTGATTTGATAAAGCAATTACTTCTGTTACATCCAGGAAATACTCTTTACTGGATTTGAGCACAAAGCTAGAAATGTTTATTTTTAATTTGTAAATATCTTCTTTAACTTTGGAGTGTGAATACTCTCGAAGAGGGAAGTTTATTGATGATGAAGCACATAAATTGTCTGTGAAATGCAGCATTAGAAAGTGTAGTGTTCTTTGGTGTGGGAGTCATGTTCACCTTGCAAGGAGTAAACTCCTTCACAGGTAAGAACTATAAGAAACAATTTGGGCTGCACTAAGTAAAAGGAACTCGTTTGACCTTGTTTTCTTCAACCTCCAGGCAGAGCAATAGATGTCTTTAGATCTAAGTCAGTTCTTTAGAAGAGCCTTATTCCTGCATGTGCTTTTCTTCCCTGACAAGAAGCTGAAACAGCCAGCGTGTGTGGAGCCATAATGCACTGCAGCTGAATGCAATAGGAGACATACTCAGAACACTCTAGGGGTGAGTACAGCACATGAATACAGAAAATACACCCTTAAAAGGTGAAGGGGAAACAGAGTGCTTCAGTGTTTTCTGCAAAATGGTTTTTCTATTTTTTAAGCTCCCTGTGTTGTTGAGGTTTGCTGTGAACAACATCAGAACATTATATTAGGTATCACAGCAGTGACTGCCTTACTGTAATAGTTTTGCAGTGGTCATAGCCTTCCCCTCACCCTCACCTCACCGCTTCTTACATCAGTAAGAAGATGAAATGCTTAATTCTCAGAATGGATATTTATTTTGGTCCTTGGCTCTTTGGTCTCTTTTTATGCAGATGAAAATTATTTTTTTAAGTTTTACAGTACCTGGTAGAAACCTGGTGTTTTTTCAGCTGGCAGCACAAATGCTTCAGATTTCTGTTGTACGTACTGCAGATAATATCAGCTGAAGCAAAGCTCTTCCTATGCTACTGTGTCAACAGTTCTTGATCAAAGGGGACTCAGAGTTGTGGGGTTTTTTTTTTTTCTTTAAGGGAAAAAAAGGGTGTGATCATAAAATCATCTCTGACCTGCATAAAATTTGTGTGTCTTAAGTTTGGAGAAGATTGTTCACTTTTTATTTTACAAGGGAGGTGAATGTGGGGTAAAAGACTGAGGGTCCTCGGGAGGAATTGAGGAGACTGCTGGATCAAACACTGGAATTTACTGCCCAGTTCAGATGGGCAAGGGGTAGAATGTTGCAGTCTGTTAAAAATCTCCTAAGTTGCTTTAACATTTACCTCTGGCTAAACCTTCTCTTACTTTGCCAACCTTTTATCATGTATTCATTTGACTGATAATGGGCGCTTATCAACTGCTACCTTCCTATGTGGTCTAGTGTTAATCCAAGTATGCATTGTAGGGCTTTACATTTATGAAAGCAGTGTCGTTCCTCAAAGGGAATTTTTTACAAGCCTTATGCCTTATAAGCAGAATATTAATTATTTAGATAGCCTGTGCAGTTTTACTCTTCATTCTCTGCCTTAAAGTAAATGAACAAATATGAGGCAACAGTTGCCTCTTGCAAGCTTTTGTATCTGTTTAGTCCTTAGAGCAGTTGTATAGAATATCCTCTACAATCTTTAAGAAAGCATGCTATGTGGTAATTTCATACACATCTAATTAGCATCTCCTGTGTTTCTTGTCATCTTGAAAAGATGACTTGTATTAAGTGGCTGAGTAACATAGACCAAAGGGGAACAATCTTATTGGTAGAGTGTTCTGGAGTACTCATGGCAAATGAGTTACTTCATGAGCTTCAGTGATGGGGTTGGAGCAGACAAATCTCTCAGAACTGCTGTCCAATCTCATTGTAGTGTTTGGTTTTTTTCAGAGAAGAAACTCTGTATCTCAATGACTGCTGTGTTTTTCTCATATTTTGTTCTGCTTCAAATATTATGAATAGCTGTCTGCTTTTTATTTATTGTTTTGGAGCAAAGCTTATGTGTTTTGGTTAGTGGGAATGGAACCTGAAATGAAAAATAAGTATGATGGGAGACCTCAGTATTGGTAAGAAATGCATCCGCTAGGTGGGAGGAGGAAATCTGTAACTAGAGAGTTGAGAGTGGTCAGAATTACAAATAGGAATGTTGATTTTTCTGTATCACTCCCTTTTGTTTCATCTTAAGTCTCTTAATGTAGTTGTGGATATTAGCATCACTAGGCGCCATCTCTTAAAATAAATCTGTTGTCTTTGCTATCCTCATGTTGAATAACTTCTCCTTTGTTTAGGTGATAAAGGAATTAGCTGCTGTAAGTGCTAACTGTAGCTTTATGCAGTCTGAAGAATGTGTTTTACTTCAGGTCTCTAAGTCTAGGCTTCGAGATGAAAAGGTGTGATAAATCATGCAATGGTGGTTTAAGACTGTCCTTCCCAAGCTATTTACAGTGTCTTTTAGCATCAACTTGACAATGGTGGTGCATTTCTATTGGGAGTAATTGGAATTACAGAGATCCTTCTCTTGTCTTGTAGAGGCAGGGCTGTGTAGTAACCAGGTGGGACCAACAAAGGTCTGAATTAATGTGGTTTGCTGAATCCCTGTGGGCTGGATGTAAATTTATAAACAGAATGTTAGCTCTTCTGGCTGTGAGGAGGGACTCTTCATTGTGCAAGACATTCTGGCATCATGAGCTTTACACTATTGCAATTCCTAGTGGGCAGTTAAGACAGCTTCTCCTGAGTTTCCTCTGCCAGTATGATATTACAGCTTCTGATTAAATAAGCAATTAATTTCATATATTGTAACTATATTATTTTCTGGTTGTAGTACGAAAGATGGTAGCAACATGGTAATGTAGTGCCAGCTATAGAAAGGAGAGGCAGGGAGGCAGACTGGGAAGGAGAGGGAATGAAGGGCAGCAGTGTAGCCACTAGAAGGAGCTCTTTTATGCCTATTTAAAGTGCTTAAAAGCTATGACTTCAGTGTTAACTAATACAGCCACTTGTTTCAAGCAGCATGTCTAGAAGGTGAGAACCTCTTACTGCAATGAGGTATTGATTCTGGAATCAAGATAGAGCCACGCTGCCAGACTGCAGTCAATTACTTGAGTAGGCTATCCTAAGATGTGCTTACCCTGTAATTTCCACCTGCACTCCTCCCGACATCTATTGCTTGTGTAGGGCTTGTACTGAATGCATAAATAACTAATGTGCTTTATTGCAACTTCTGTCATCTATTTTTATCCTCTTCTTTTCCGTATCAGCAATTATGCTGTTTTGATAAGCACTGTTTTGCTCCAGTGTTATTGCATATGAGCTCAGAACCGTGCCCCTGGCTTTGGACTGAGTTCAGTGTGACTCAGTATTGTAAATGTTGGTCCCCAGTGTTGATTTTCTTAATATTATATATAATATCAATATATATGTATACATTACATACATGTGTATATATTCAAGTATACATATTTATAATGTATATTATGTATGCATACACAAACATAAATGTACAAATATACATTATTGTAATATCCTCAAAGTCAGTATTTGGCTGTTTATCCCACTCCCTTTTTGCTGTGTTTTAGGTATTATGCCACAGTGATGTGGATGGCTGTGGGGATGAAGTAAGACACCCCTGGGTGGCACTGGTGATGCAGCAAGAGTGCTCTGTGCATGTACACAGAGGAAAAGGGCAAGGGTGACTTTTCTACAACCCTTGCTAGCTTCCTGTATAGAGAAGGAGCTCAGTCCTCAAAAACTACTTTTCGCTAGCCCTTCTGTCAATGAAATCCATTTGGAAGATGCTAAAACTGACAAATGGCCATGAACTGGAAGATTACAGCAAGGGAAACACTGGGTATGTTCTCAGTGCTGTGTAAGCCGCTGTGGATCATTGATCTTGCTTGGTGGGGCAAGCGCATCACATGCAGTCAGCATTTCTTGTCTCTTCCCCCACCGTGTAGCACTGAAGGTCACCTTTTTAACCTTCTAGTCATAAACGCTGCTGCCAGTTTGGCCAACTGTAGGACAAAGTGTTGTAAGTTTGAGGGATGACCGCATCTCCCTCGTGTTGGTGCTCAGTTCTTACTAATCAGTGTGAGTCAGAGCCTCATGCCTTCCTTGGATACGCTTCATCTACTGGTCTGACTTCAGCACGGCCATCTATATTTTTAAGATGATACTTGTTTTTATTGTTCTGCTTTGTATTTTGCTGTTTCCCACTGAGGTCCTGTCCCACTGAAGGCTTTTCTGCTTGGAGCTTTACCAGTGTAACCGTCCTTGGCACTGCTCTCTGGGCACAGCCGCAGGTTTGCTGCACCTGCACAGATCACACGTGGGTCTTGCACGCAGCGCAGCGGCTGTGAGCTCAGTTTGAGATCTCTTCAGCCGCAGTGCGTTTCCACAGTAATATCTGGAGACATGTGCTACGTGCGCTTTTGAGCACGGCAGCAGGGCCGAGCCGCAGCACCCCTCGCCTCACACCGCCGTGCGGGGCTGCGCGCCGCGGTGCGCATGCGCCCTCCTCTGCGGGCTTCCCCCCTTTGCACCTCTTGCGCACGCGCAGACTCCGCCGGCCGCCTTCCCGACGCGGCGCGGTGACGTCTCACGTTGCCCTCCTCCTTCCTCCTCTCCTTCCTCCTCCTCGCGAGTTTCGGCGGAGCAGGAGGCGGGGCTTTCGCTTGGCAGCGGCGGCCGACGCCGGCGCCTCGCGCTTGACGGGACCCCCGCCTCAGCCCGCCGGCGCCGCGTTCCCTCCCCGCGGGTCCGCCGCTCCGCGCCCGCCGTCCCCCTCCCCGCCGCACGGACCGGGGCGGGGTGGGCTCCTGTCCGGAAACCTGGCCGCTCCCTCCGCGCCGCCTGCTCCGCCGGGCCTGCGCCCGCCGCCGTGGGGCAGCGCGGGGGGGCCGTCGCCGCGTCCCGGCCTCCGCCGTCACACAGGTCGGGCCCGGGGGCGGGGGGGGCTGGGGCGCGCCGGGGTAGGCCGCGGTGAGGGGTGGGGGGGTGGTGGTGGTGGTGGTGGTGGGAGAGCGGCGGGGTCCGGGCTCTGAGCCGTGCGGTGTGACGGAGTGGCGGAGCTGTAGGTGCGGGTCGGAATCTGCGGAGTGTTTCCGTCGAGGGGTTGAGGGAAAAAAAAAAACAACAAAAGTGAATGCGTGGTGATGATTTTTTTCCCCCATCTTGTTTTTGAGGTGTGCTCTGAAACCCACGAGGGTTTTTTTTTGTTTTTTTTTTTTCCTTTGGTTTCCTCTCTGCTTCGTACGTACGGTTTTGGTTGGTGGCTGTGAAATTATTGAAGATGGAAGCGTTAAATAAGCGGGGTGCTTCGGAGCGGCTTTGTGTCACTGAGCCAGCTCTGAGGTGATGGTGGGAGGTGACAGGGACCGCTCTGAGAGAAGGGCCCTTTGGTCCGGGCAGCGAGCGTTTCTCAGTTCTCAGATGTTTTTCTCCCTTAAACAATGCAGCGCGGTGCAGGAGGCCTTCAGAAACGTGTTCCCGTGCATGTGGCAGAGGCTGCGTCTGCAGGATGAACGGCTGCATGCTCATCTTGTACAATGTCTCTGCCTCCCCCGTCGCGTAGCACTCATTAGCAGAAAACCTGAGGACGTGTTCTGTCCTATGGAATTCCTTTATGGATCGTTTTCTGGGGTTGAGCAGCGATGAGCTGGGATTTGTGTGGCACTGCAACACCTCAGAGGAATTTTCTTGAATTTTTTTTTTTCCTCACCCTTCGTCGTCATTTGGAAATAACAAAAATGCTGCATTACAAATTTTCCCTTCGACCTTACAGTGTTAATATCTGCTTTCCTCCAAATAATTTCAAACAGGAAAGCTTAACTATAATTCTGGTTTTCTTTACACGTTTTGTTCTGTCATGATTGCCACCAAAATGTATTGAATGTTGATATTGATTCACATAATGAGTCCATGTGTCATTGATTTGGATTTGGGTTTTTTTGTTTTTTTTGTATTTTCAAGGTTTCATTGCATTTTGATAAAGTAGAATGGCAAAGTAGTATCGGTCACATTGCCTCATTCCTGGAGAGGAATGTGTGTGCAGTCTGCCTTGTTGAGCAGCCAGTCAGTGAACAGTGCATCTCCGTGAGCTGTCAGTGGTTTACCTGATGCTGATGGAAGACTATGGGGAAGGAAACAGATGTTTCCAAGTTGCTTGCTTTGGCTCCTAAGCTGTCAGAGGAAACTTTCTCTAAGAGAGCTGTGGTGTTTGGGAACCCCAAGAGCTCACCTGAGACACGTAAATAAACAGGTGCCTGGGACAAGTAGATTTTCTTTTAGCATAATGTAAAGAGTTCTGTTCTACAAGGTTGAAAGCTACGGTAAGGAAGGTCCTGCCTGCTTTTTACTTATTTTTTTGCATTGACGAGGCTCTTAGATACTCTACAGCAGTAACCTTTCACATGTGGCCACAGACCCACAGTCACTCTGTGCTGTGGTTTGCAGGAAGGCTGCTCAGTGCACAAACCCACGGAACTGAAAGATGGCCACAGTTTGATGTGGAAGGCCTTCGGTTTATTGTAGGTACAGTTTTATCCTGGAGAAAGCAAGAAAAGTAGGCATGCTGTACCTTTAATACACGGTTGTAGTTTTGACTTGGTGTTTTTTTCTTACAGTTTTCTGAAGTACAGTGTTTATATTTAGATACAAATCTGTTTTGGTTTTTTAAGTCATTAATAATGAATGTTTATAGAGTACTTCTTGCAAAAAACGAAGCTTTGCATATTAGCAATATAGTTTTTTTCTTTCGCCTGAGTTATCTTCTATGCAGACTGGCTTCTCACATTGGTAAACTAAGTCAAAGGCAGTGAATTACATGCAGTTTATTTTTGCTACATTGCTGAGTGCCTCCTGAGCATTCTCTGATCTGAAAAGGATGCGTTCTTCTAAGCTGCTACAGGAGAATGATAGGAGTGATCTCCTCTGTTGATTTCCCCCTCTCCCTCCAAACGCAGTCAAAGGTGTTCTGCCCTACCAAGGTGTCTGCTTTTAGTGCAGAGTAAAGAACAGTTTGTTTGGAGAATTTATTTTTAGGTCTTTACTGTTGTAATTAACCTCTCTATAGACCAATGGATGTAGTAGACAATCAGTGTAATTAATTCACTTTGTTACTTTTGGGGAACTTAGTTTACTGTGTAAGACAAACCTAGGTGGGATCCCTAGTTAATGTATTTACATTAGCAAACATTAAGTTTGCTGTCCTGGAAGTTTAATTTCTGAACTGAAAGGTTTGGAAATTAAGCTATATAGCTGATGTGTTACTGCATTTAAAAAAAGATCTCTGTGAAATTTCACCAACCACGCCATCATTTCATTTTTTAAAACCATAAATATTGCATTTGCTGTTTTAGCATTCTGATACTTGTAGCGTTAAGAAATAGGTCACGCGTGCTCTAATTACGCACGTTGTAGAATAGCACTGTGAATGTATAACTGAGCACTAGGAGCATCAGGCAGAACAGCGTGCGAGTTGTGCTTCTCCCTTCTGCACGTCGGTGCGAGGCCTTGATTTAGTGCTGTATCAATTAATGCAGACACACAGAGCTTGTGGGTGCTCATCGGTGTGAGTGTTAGACTTAGCACATGCTTGCATTGTTTTCTCAGAGGTGTTTTACATACACTCACCTTAACGGTACTTCCTGAGAAGCTGCAGAGGGTTTGGTAGCAGTGAACGGAGGAAAGGTGGGATGTGTGCTGGGGTGCTGTATTTGGTTCTCTGCTCTGGAGATGCTTTCCCCACAGGTGCATGTGTGCAGCACAGCTCCCAGCCCAGCTTTGTGAGGCTGCTTGAAATTGGCCTTACATGAGCCAGGCCAAAGCAGCGGTGTCTTCAGCATGCTTTAAAGTGATACTGGCAAATGTGACTTAGTTTTCCATGTGTGGGCGAAACCATTTTCTTCAGTCTGATGTTTTTCCTTTGCTGTAGCTTTGTTCTCAGCCTCTGTTTCCTCATTTTTCTCACTTCCTGGCCTTTTCTCACTCACTTTCTGCATGCCCATTCAGTCATGTACGTGTCCACTTCTGTGAGTTGTCTATAGTAGTAAAATATGCTGCTTTAGTGCTCCTGAAATATTTTCTGCTAAGTACAGCAACAGTTACACACCAGTTGTGCTTTAGGTAATACAATTCCAGCGTTTCAGTTATTGAAGTTGCAAAGACTAATTCTGAAGCTCAGGAATGATAACACTGACAAATGAATTTCATTTTGATAAAAGTAGGAATGTCAGATGTGTAAGGAAGGATTTTTGTGAGGTCACTCTGAGACATAAACAAACATTCTGAAATTATATCTGACAAACATTAGTCTGATCCGGTCTTAAAAACCTCCAAAGCGGGGAATGCCACACCTCTTTACTGGTCTATTTATAGCTGGTACATAGCTGTCGTTATGGTTAGGAGGTTTTTCTTAATATTTAACTTATGTCTCTGTCTTGGTTCTAGTTAATCCAGTTAGTCCCAGCCTTCCTTCTATTACTCATGCAGGATAATGATTTCTGTACTGTTTGTACCATTTGTAGATGTGAGGACCGTTCCTGTGTCTCTTATTTCCAACTTCCTTCACCGAACCCTACAGATAGGCCTTTTCTTCACAGATCATATTTTCTCATGTTGTCATCAGCTCCTGCAGGACTCTGGTTTGTCTGCATCTCTCTGCAGAGTTCCCCAGTCCAAGGCTTAGTGAAGGAGAAAAAAATTACTTCTGATGTAACTTACAGAGTAAGTTAATGTGCCAGCCCTATTAAAATGTCACTTCGGGTGTGTGCTGCACGCATGTTGGTTTTGTTTAGTTTGATTTTCGTTTGTGTGGGTTTTTTATTGGATGTTTTGGTTTTGGTTTGGTTGGTTTTTAGCAACATCAGGTTCTTGACTCTGCGATTTGTTAACACAGGAGCTTGTATTAGCATCTGTTGAATCAGCTATCTCTTCTTTCATAAATGTATTTAACTTTCCAAATGATGGGTCTTTATTTGTTGAATTTGATCTTCAGATTAGCTTTCTTATATTAAGTATTTCTAGGCTCTACGGGGCCAGGGTTCGCTAAGTTAATTCTCAGGAGAGCAGGCCTTTTCTGCTCATCCACATCTGTTTCCCAGCACGTGCAGCCTGGTCTGGAGTGCATGTCTGCTGTGTGATGGGAGACCTGACCGAATACAAGTTCTTCTGGGGTTCAGTGCAGCTTCTGTTTGCAAAAATGTCTCAACCAGTCAACCTTACACGTTTTGCATCTTTGAAGTAAGCTGTTTTGGTAAGGTAATTTCTGTTGGTGTAACCATACCTGAACAGGTTGTCTGCTTCTTTGTCATTGCACCATCACAGCCCAGTGATAAAACATTCTCTTTAGAGAATATTTATTAAGTCTCTGTGCCTGTGGTATCAGTGCTATCATGAATACCAAGTGAGGCTTTCAAAGGAGAATTTACATGTTGCTGGTGTTTTGACTGACAGGTCTTAGGTAAAGCCTTAATCCATAATGAAATCAGAAAAAGCATACTCCAACATTCTTCTTCCAGTAATGAGCATGACAGATGCTTAGGGAAGGGTAAGAACAAGGGAAGCATGTGTATAAGAGCTAGCTTGAGTATTTGTTCATCTGTAGCTGTGTTCATTGAAGAGCTGTTCTAAATTTGAGAGATTTTTTTTGTTGTTTCTTTCATGCAGCCAGTCCCTTTTTTGCATGCAGCTAGCCAACTATTCTTTGGTAAGAAATTCTGTGGGTACACTACTACTTGTTATGTTAAAGTTTACCTTTTTGTTCAGAATTTGGCTTGTGCTGTTTTCCATTGATACCACATTTGTTGTGGAAGGGAGTGAGCAGTCCATGATGACCAGTCTCTGATTCTCCCATGATTTTGTAGACCTTGGTTATTTTCTTCTTCTGGATGTTTATGAAATTAAAGAGTCCTAACTTGCCTGTTTGTACCCAACTGTAGAACCCATTCTTATACCTTAGATCATACTTTCGGATCTTACGTGAAGCTGCTCTATTTTAATGTCTTTTTCTGAAGCTGAAGCCCCTGGAGCTGATAGCCGTAGTCAAGATGGGCAGACACCTGCCTGTTTTGTACTCATTTCATGTTATGTTAATGTTATTCCTAACATTAACTTTTCCTTCTGAGTGGAGGTGGACTTCAGTGCCAAGTCCATTAGCTGGTTTGTTCTGTGTAAATTTACGACTGGTTCTCCCCACACCACCACTTTCACTCATGTAGAGAGCCAAGAGATTAGGAAGTGAGGATTGCTTTGTGCTGCAGCCATGTCTGCTCTTTCTGACCCTACTGGAATTATGCGTGTGTCCATTTGTTTTAGTTCATTTGGTGCAGGTCAGACCAAAGTATTTGTAGTACCCCAGGATCTCAACATCACATGTACCATCTTTTAAAAAATCTTTTTAAGACTCAGAGCTGCACAGTGGGCAGTTCCAGCAGGGTTTCCTGCTCCTGTCTTTGTGTCGGTGGTGGTGGCTGTGTGAGATCAGGTGTTCTGGCACTTACAGCATGTAAAATCAATCACCTGCATCACCACTTTGCTTTGGATCTCTGCTTGGTACTGGGGCTCAGCTGGGAAGCAGCAGTTACAGTGGGCAGCAGGGCTGCTCCTTTGGTAGAAGTGCAGACTTAGTGGAAATGCAGCCTTAAACAATGATGAGATGAGCAAACCTTTTTCCTGGTACAATCTCCCAACTTTTGAGTCTGTAAGTTCCCTCACTGACTATCTTTAGGAGGATTTTTTTCCTTTGCTTTGTCTGTTGTGGGGAAAAAAATAGACATGTAGCATCTTAGATGTTGCTGTGGTGGTTTGGTACCTGCTGCCGAGCTGTGTGCTGTGGAAGAGCTAAGCTGGACATGTCATGCACACGCATTGTCTTCATGCCTTTGCTTTTGCTTCCTGGGTGGAAAGCTGGTTTATTTTTGTTTCATTTTGTTTTGAATGTTGAGAAAAATGGCAATGAATTCAGTTTTTCTGGCTCATGAGAAGCCAAGTATTGTTTCCAAAGCACAAAACAAGGAGAGGCCTCTGTACTCGGTAGCTTAGCTGTGTTTCATCTTATTGGCTTACGTGGGGCATGCAGTTTAAAACCAGTGCCTACTGAATATGGATGAAAGCTTCAAAGTTTGTCTGCTTAGACCTGCTCCTCGGTTAGACAAGGTGCTCACAGAAGTGATGCGAAAACTTGAGTGAGTGGTTACAATGAGCCTTTGGATTTTGTGTAGTGTGTGTAATGTGTACGTGCACACACTTCTGTCTGTTTCTGTTAGTGCTCACAATGCACCTGGCCAGCTTGTCAGTGGTATTATTGGGCCCTGTGTGCAGATCCAGGCAAGGAGGCTCTGAGGCTGCCTGTCCCTGTGGCTCCTTGTTGGCTGCACTGCGCTCTCTGTTCATTGTCTTTGGATGTTCTCAGCCTAGAAATGCAGGTTGGTTCTGCAGGGTTTTTTTATACTGTGTTGGAAACGTGAACGGCTCTGGAATGTTTTTCCCAAATTAAATATTCCGTGTTAGTGTTATGGGATTCTCTCGCTATTGTGTGTTTGTGCTGTTAGTGGTAGCAGTAAGGGAAGAAATGGCTGAGGGAGCGTGCAGAGCTGATTTGAGCTGTGATGGGAAAAGCACACGTGGGGTATTGGTCTGGGGAGACTGATGTTTTGGTTTTATTTTCCCTTGTAGTATTCCCTGCCTTGTGTAGTGCGTAGAAGAGCTGTGTTCCAAGGAACAGCTCACGTGGTATATAGCAGAGGCTGCTCACTGAGGATTCCTTCTTGATCTGTTGCAAAATTTAAATGAAAAATGAGGCAGGTATTTTCACATTAAAGATGCAAAAACGTCCCAGGAATTAAATGCTGCCCGTGCTGGTGGCACAGCGAGGAAGCAGGCAGGCCGTGTGAGGCTGGGTAGCTGGTACGTGGCACTGTGTTCAGTTCTCCTGGTACTTGATTTGAAATGGTAATGCTGTGATTGCAGCCGTGATTAAAACTCACAGCTGCAGCTGTGAAATCAGTGAGTGTTGTTTTGCTCGAAAGGTGCTGTCAAATGTGATGATTACAGTGAGGAAAAAAGAAAACTTCTCAGTTGAGTCACCTGAAGAGAGGCTCAAAAATTGCCTGTAGGAATTGGTTGTGACTTTATTTCTCTGGTTCATTCCCCCAAGCAGTTGTCGTTCAGCCCATCCTGGTCACACAACTGGAGGATGAACAGAGGAGGATGGAGTGAGTTATTGGCATTTAGGGATGTGCTTTTTTCTGTATGCTATCAGAAGTGAAATCCAACAGCTGTATATAACTGCTCTTGTGTTAGCTGGCACGCTCTGGTTGCAGGCAGTGCATGGTTTCTGCTGGAAGCCAGCTTTTTCTCTCAGCTTTATTTTTAAGGTTGTTCGTGGGTTATGTGTGGTTTGCAATAGGTTTACTCCTCCAGTTCATGTACACTCTTCACATTCATTCATTCATTTATTGGCTGTAGCAAAATCTTCTATTCTTAGAACTGTGAAGGTTGCAGGAATTGCTATTATCTATCAGTCGTGCTGGTAAATGTAGGCAGTAAGCAGACTTACACCGTGCACAGTGTTACTGTGAACTTTGGCTTAACTACTGATCTTAAACACAGTCATAAGGAAGTGAGAAGCACCAGGTTCTTTTAAGGTGTGTGCTGTGAATTCATGTGGTGCCAGGGGAGGAAGAAGTAAGGTTTTGTCTGATCTTGGTTAGAAGTCATTCAGTTACAATTGTGGTTGGTAATGTTTGTAATTGTAGCATCTTTTGCCCCTGTTTGTAAATATTTTGACTTCTCAGTTACAAATGGAAGTGAAAGTAACCTTGGTGCAGCAGAGGTGTCCCAGTGAGAGCAGCAGGTGCTGGGTGCACCCCTGAGACTTGTAAAAGAAACAAGTGTTTAAAGCCACTTGTAACAGTCTTCAGAATGCTCGCCAGGTGGGCTCTTTGAGAAGCCTCTTACAGGGGTGTGCGACTCCAAGCCATAAGCAATGAAAATGTTACAGACATCCCAGAAGTATTTCATTCTGTGTGTGTGTGTGGTCGTGTGTGTCTTACTCGGTAAACTTCTGCAGGATGTTAGCAGCATTAATCCATTTGTGTAACATCCATCTTTATTAATGGCGAGGAATTATTCTCCTTCAGGTTGTGATGCTGTGGGATTTTTTCCATCACTGTGGTGATAATGGATTTCGGACACACTAGAGTGATTTGGAGGCAGTGATGCAGAACTCTGGGGCTACAAATAACCACATCTAGTGCCTTTTTAGCATGTTTTGTGAGAAAATGTGCTCTGGGATAGAAGTGGAGCCTGGCAATGAATAGGACCAGCAGCACAGTCGATTCTGGCTTGTATGTTCTGTTGCAAAATTAGCAGTGCTAGAGTACATTGCAAGGCGTCACTGTGTCCAGCATGTGTCCAGCAGTTTCATCTCTTGTGACCCTTCTTTAAATTAAAATGTGTTTATTTCATTTTTGTAATGTTTTTTTCCTCTTGGAACTGTGAGCAGCTCTTGAGAAAGCATTGTGGCTTTCCAGGCAGAAGTCTTGTAGTCACTGCTTGAAGTGAAAGCAAAGTCCTTGTTCAGCTAGGTTGAGAAATTGGATGTCAGAGTACTTTGGCTGCTGCTGAAGCAATAACAACAGGTACAGGAAATGAAGTTCTGTGAAGTTGAATTAGGTGAAGAAAGAGATCTTGCTGAGGAAAGTCGATGTTTTCTGTTTGAGGCCAATTACTGCCTTTTTTGTGTACTTGAAGTGCAGTGGGTTTATGAAAGCTGCAGCCCACGGGGGCCCTTGGTGCTGTTCAGAAAGAAGGGTTCATTAAAGCAGGAGATATGTTTTTGAGTGCCTTGGAACTCTCAAAATATTATTTCCACCTATCAACTGTAAAGGAAGTGTGGAGAGGTTAGCGTTCCTAGACTGCAGTTACTCTGTAATACTGCTCCAAGTGCTGAGATGTTCATCTCAGAAGTATCCTTTTTCTCTAAACTCATCTAGATCTAAATTACCTATTGCTTTGCACTCTTAGGAGTGTCATTTAAAAGCTGCCCTTGCTTCTCCTGTCTTCCAGGACTTCTAAAACTCATTCGCATCGCTGTTGTTGTTCTTGAAGCTGATAGATGGTGTATGGAGGTGTCAGATCACACCAGGATCCAGCAGGTGGAAGTTTAACATGTGTTGCTGGCCGTGCTGGGTCTTCTACTCTTCTGAGAGATGAGCTTCATTTGTGGTGATAAAACAGACAGTATCACTTTTTATAAGCCACAGCTTGTGTATGGTTGTTGCCTGATCATTCCTGTCTGTGAGGAGCTGTACCAGGAGTCGTGTTTATTGGGATTTTCTGCTAAATAGGAGTTTTGATCTCAAAGTATTTTATTTTAATCTGTCAGCTGAGTTTTCTGTTACTTAGCTCAGATTTTTAAGCAAATAATTAAAATACCGTGTGAGATTTAGCCAGATATGTTGGGGAAGAACCAAGTGAGATAATTGCTGTAGTTAGCCCTGTTAACTCATCAGTAATATTTCAAGAAGCTGCATTTCACTTGGCAATAAGTGTTTTTGAAACCAATGCATTTCCTTGATTTTTGCTTTGAGTTCCATGGTAGGTGCCAAGCTAATCACTATGTTACTTTACTCTTGACTGATGTGGGGCTAAATATCAACATCTCCTGGCCTTTTACCCTTTTCAGTTCTTTATATAACATTTACAGTTCTCTAGGTATATCCAAATATTATAGGAATGGTCTAGATGCTGCTGCGCTCGTTTGGTGAGGAGTCTTTGCTGGACTCCTCTGAGTGTCTGGGTCTTTATAATGTTTCATCTGAGGTGTATAACTGGTAGTGCATTGTATCTCTTCAGTGTTGCAGGTGGTGACGTTTCCATTCCCTTATTGCTGTGCTTTGGATACATCCTCTTGTTTTTTGTTGTTGTTTTTTCATGACCAGAGCAAAAATGGGTGCTGACCATTCCTTCCTATTCAGGAGCCCCACTTGCAGTCTGAGCAGCTCAGTTCAGTAAAAACATGTATCTGAGTTTTTGTTGTCTAATAGGATTTTATTTTGGAAAAGGTATGTTTGTTTAGCATGAGTTGGAAGCTCCTGATTTGTGGAGCCAGTTGTGCTGATACCTGAAACTGGCTCAGGGCATTATATATGTTTAAAACTTCTTTGTATCTGTACAATAGGTTAAAATAGCTTAGGGTTCTGAATAAGCGTGTTTAACTATGAGGGAGTGAGAAATTGAGGGCAAAGTGTAGTGCTGACTAAGCTACAGAGGATCAGAACAAGGCATGAAATATTTGGAAAGGCAAAATCAAAGTAGTTTTGCAGGAAATAAATATCTTAAATTCTCTTTCTGCAGAAGAGCATGTGATGCATTTTGTTTCTTGTTCTGTCAAATATTCTGGTGGCAGGAAGGTTTAGGTGAGCTGCTCAGGATATGATGGTTGGATGATGATGTTTCTGGAAATACAGATAGTAAGAGGGGAGGAAAAAAACAAAGCAGAAGCAGGGAATCCAGTTTCTGTATTATGTTCTGAATGGAGGACAGCTTGTCAGTCCTGAATGGCTGCCCTGTTGGCTGTGGGACGTGCTGCTCCACATTGTCCCTCTTTTCCTTGCTCTGGGCATCCCCTGGCAGCTGGGCTGGGTTCTGCTGCGTGCCAGCCCTCCCTGGTGCAGCACAGTGTGGTACATCTCTCAGTGTCTCCTGACCAGTGCAGCTGATCTCTCAAATAGGGTAAGATAAAGGCGTGGGGTAAGTGCCTCAGAGTATAAGGGGACACACAGCAGAAGTCCTAGGGGGGTGATATTACTGTTTGAACAGCTCTTCAGTTTCAGCAAGTCTTTCATCTGTTCGTTTTCAGAACCTTCTCATTTTAAAAGATCTCAAAGTTGTGTGAGAGGAAATATTTTATTCCCAGTTTAAGCTTAGTTTCTTGTTTTCAAGATGGGAATTTTTCTAAAACTTGAGTTAACATCTGATGTGTAATAGTTGAGCTCCAGCTATTAACAGACCAGGCCTCTGTCACCAGCTCAGTATTTTTCTTGTCCCTTCTCTTTGCTTCTTTGTTTTTCCTGCCCTACATGATTCTGTGTTGCTGCTCCTTTGAAAGAATGCGGTGGCTTTTTTCTGATGTTCGTGTTCCCCTGTCCCTCCCTTTCTGTGGAGTTGTCTTTTTTGGGGTATCTTTAAGAATTCCAACAGTTCTGAGTTTTCATGTGTCCTTGCCACACTAAGTCCTGGTCAGTTATGCCAACAGATATTTAGAACTGTGAATCCTGCAGGTGGCTTTAGGTGATCTTGAACTGCTGGTTCCTTGTAACTGTGCAATTTCTTTGTTTACTGTGATTGTACTATGTGTATTTCTGTTGAATGCATGAGGACAGTTCACAGGGAGTCGCTTTGGAAGAGTCTGTCCCTCTGGCCCAGACAAGTTCTCCATGCCTTGTCCCTGGGTGAGCGATAGAATCAGCACGTGGCTATGCAGCTTCACAGAAGGGGCAGTAGACCCTCCCCATGTCCCTCGTGTGCATTTCTGTACAGGTAGATAAGGAAATAAAAATGGAGTGAAAAAATAAGAACGCAATAACGAGTGTAAAAAATGCACTCTATTTTTAAATGAAAACAAGAATCTGATAAGAAGTGCTGCACGTTGTTTTGGCTGAAGGTTGATTAAGCTTATTTGATGAGGTGAGCCCTTGAGGTGCTTCGTCAGCCGTGCTTTCTTTGGCTCACAGGAGTTGGTGTGAGACTGAACATGGGATTGTTTAAAAGCAATACTTGTGGGTAAAACCATTCTGTCGCCTCATTCCTCTTCCTACATACTGAATTGTGTCAGCCTTATCGCTCTGATTATCTGCAGTGCCATGCAGTTACCCATGGGCACTGTTCATGTTTACCTGGTTCTTCCCAGCGTGTATTTTTGTGTATGTGTCTCTGAGAAGCAGAGCCAACAAGGTTTGATTTCTTGTTCTGTTGGTTTAACTGGCTTATGCCTAACGTAGTATAATCTCCAATTTAATCTTAACCTGTGATTAGAGTAATTACAGTGCTTCTTTGGAGTTCATCATTTTACTTTGGTGCAACAGCAGGAACAGTGAATTTTTATCTTCTGACTAACTGAGATCAGCCTTGCTAATTCTAGTGAAAATGTGTAGGGCGTTGCTGTCCTTGAGTACCCTGACCAGAGGTTGGGATCAGGTAGTATCCTCCAGAGGTGTGAAACATCTTTCTGCACAGCTGAAGTGTTATTGTATCCATTGGTCGCTTCTCTTTGTTTCTAACACACAAGGCACTCTGAACGTTCTTAAGTTTTTGACAGCTTATATACTGCCATTGGTGTTCTGTCCTGAGGAGCCTGCAGCTCTTACAGTAGCTATAGCCAACATCTCTCTAAAAATTGAGCTTGTGCTGTGAGGTCAGGTGCTGTAGAAACCATTTCATGTCTGCGTGTTGGATGTCTGTATTGCACAGGGCTGAAACACCCCTGCTGGCTCGCGTTGTAAGCATTCACCTCTTAGGGCATCTGCTTTCTTTCTCCCACCATGGTGTGAGGTTAAAGCTTTTTTATTTTATCCTGGACTACAAGTTGTTTTAAGGTGAGCCATGAGAGGTCATGTGCTGTGTGTGCCGCTGTTTGCGTGCCTGTGTATAGCTTGACCCCGCTGCAGTGATTGTAGAAAAGCTATATGCACACGGGCGACTAACACGGGGCATTTCAACAGCTGCAGCAGCACCTGTGTGACCTGCTTGCCTGCAGGCTCCGTGTCCTTTACCATGAGAAAGCTGCAAACAGTCTCTGAGAATCACCTGGATGTGTTCTTCCAGCAGCAGTTTCCCAAATCCCGACAGACCTCCAGGCTCTGTGGAGGCGGCTGATGGGAGCGGAGTCAGCGCTGTGGACCGGCTTCCCTCCGCCCTCATATCCCAAATGCTGTTGCTTGGATATTCTTTGTTTGCCTTCCTTATCCCTTCATCACCTTTGTGAAATCCACTCTGTCATCCTTCCTTTAATAACATTCAAATTTGAGCTGGTTGTGTTTTTCTGCAAGACCTTGGTGTGATCTTATTTGCCTTCGTATCTGCTGTTGTATTTTGCTGCTTTTGCCGCTCTGGAATCCTTCTCCAAGTTCCAGTTTCCTCTACTTACGCTTCTTTTTGTTCTGGATTGTCACCGTGCTTTGTCTTGGAACAGGATTTCACTTGGAAGTGATAATAGGAGAATTTCATAAATGATTCAGAGAAAATTTTGTGTTCTGTTTATTTTCATACCTTCTAAGGGCTGAGAAGTCAGAAGGGGAAAGAAGTGGTTGCTTATTTAGTGGACTCTGTTTCTAATGAGCCAGGCCATGGAGTAGTACTGAGGAGTGAATTCTTGTAACTGGAAGAACTTGTGTGCTTTTCATAAAACGTTCCTTCGTTTTCAGTTTGCTTGCTCTGTATGAGCCCTATAACTCAAATATCTTGAGCCTCCAAGTTCAGTTATTTCAGCTACGTTGAGGAGGTATTTTTGTTTGGAGATGGAGCCTCTTCTTGTTCAAGATATAAAATGGCTCAGAACTTCTGTTTTTCTCTGAATTGCTTACAGGGAAGTATTAAAATGCTGCCTCCAAAATCATGAACCACAGTTTAATGTATCAGACAGCTAATAACATCAGGCATTTATGAAAACTAGTTCTCATTTTAAGATAGTTGGAACAAATACATAATTAAAAAATGCTTTATGAGCACTCCAATGACAAGTGAATAATTCTTTGGGAAATCCCTGAAGAGAGCTAACGGTACAAAAGCTGTGTTGTAGGAAATAATAGAATACATGTTTTCTTTTGCTTTTTTGACTCTTAGGGATGTGGAAGACATGAAGAATCAGACAGGGGGGGAAAACTAATCAGGTTGTTTCAGGCTATGTAGGTAGATCCAATGAAGCAGGCAAAGCTGATCATACAAACAGGAGTGTTGTTGCCTCGTGCTTTGTCCTCTGCTTCTGGAGTTTCATGTGCAGCTGACTTTGAACGGCAGATAGTGATTAATGAGGTTGGAGAAATGGGAAAAGCTGAAGTGTTCAATAAATGCTTTGCCTCACTGGACAGGCTGAAGAAATGGGTCCGTGTGAACCTAATGAGGTTCAGCAAGACCAAGAGCAAGGTGCTGTGCTTGGGCTGGGGCAATCCCACGTATTTATATAGGTGGGGAAAGAACTAGAGAGCAGCCCTGCAGATAAGGACTTGGGTCCTGGTGGATGAGAAGCTGGACATGAGTCAGCAGTGTGTGCTTACAGCCTGGAGGGCCAGCTATGTCCTGGGCTGCATTAAGAAAGGGGTGGCCAGCAGGGAGAGGGAGGTGATTGTCTGCCTTGTGAGGCTTCATATGGAGTAATGTGTCCGGGCCTGGGGCCCCAGCGCAAGGAAGATGCAGAACTCTTGGAACAGGTCCAGAGGAGGGCTGCTAAAATGATCAGAGGGCTGGAGCACCTCTCCTGTAAGGAAAGGTAAAGAGAAAAGGGCTTGTTTAGCTTGGAGAAGGCTCCAGGGAGACCTCACTGTGGCCTTCCAGTACTTCAAGGGAAGTGTAGAAACAGGAGGGAGTATGACTGTATACATGGTTAACAGTGATAGGACAAGGGGGTTTTAAACTAAGACGGGAGATTTAGGTTAGAGATTAGGAGGAAGTTTTTCACTGAGGGTGGTGATGCACTGGAGCAGGTTGCCCAGAGAGGTTGTGGGTGCCCCATCCCTGGAGGCATTCAAGGCAAGGCTGGATGTGGCTGTGGGCAGCCTGCTCTAGTGGTTGATATCGCTGCCCACAGCAAGGGGGGTGAAAATAGATGGTCTGGGAGGTCCTTTTCAATACAGGCCATTCTGTGATTCTATTGTAACATAATTGTGTGGAAGTAGTATCTCAGAATGGCTGAGGTTGGCAGAGGGAGCTCTGGGGCTGTTTGTTTTTGTTTTAGCAGGGCTGGGCAGGGCGCTCAGCACCAGCCAGACAACTCTGAAATTCTTCCAGGAAAGGAACCTCCTTTGATCCATTATAGTGCAGAGTAGGATAGCTTGTGTAGCAGAGTGATGTGACTAATCGAGCCACTAACTGTCATTTGGGGATGTAGATAGAGGCTCAGATCAGCCTGGGTTTGGGAGAGTATTTAGATCTTTGGATCTACTGAAGGTCTCTATGTCTTGCTCTTAGATCAGAGAAGCTGATACCTTTCTTTTCCATGTCACATCCACATATGTGATCTTATATGTAGATGATATGCATATTTGATATGTGGAATATTAGGGGAAAGCGAAGCCTGTGAAAGCTGGGAAGCTGACTGCAGTACATTGCTTTGCCACTTCGGTAATTGTGTGCTTTGGGTTTTCATTTTAGGAAATAAAATAATGCTAACGAGACACCCGCATCCCTGAAGTGCAGGTTGCCAGGCTCCCTGCCAGCATGGGTAAGTTCTGCGTGTGGCTTATATAAAAATTCAGTTAGTACTTCTCATTTCTCTTGAAGGGCAAGAGCGTTCACATAATGCCTTTTTTATATGTTCTCAGGAAGTGTTTGCATTAAATAATATAACATCTACGTGACGGGCGGTGCTCAGCTGCTTTACTACCATTCAAAATACTGCTGTTGGTTTTTTTTTTTTCCATTGGTGTCAGGCATTTTCTTCTCACTGTGCAATGGATTAAAAATCCAAGTAGGAGAAATAGAGATTTGTGCTATTAGAAAATGGGCAATACTTACTGTGCTCTGAATGGTGGTGGCTGGGAGAGACTGGGGCGTGGTAAAGCGTGCTATCGTACTGCCTTGTGGCACAGGAACAGAGCCAGGGCTCTGTGCTTTAACCGTGCTTTCCAAATCTGTAGAGCATTTGGGTCATCTTAAATTTGATGTCAGTTTCTCAAGTCATACTGGCTTTTTTAAGGAGTTGACTGTGTCAGTCTTGTCATCGCTTAGTTATGTTCGCTCTCAAAGGGGAAACAAAAAAAAAGTGGGGGAAAGCAGAAGCTTCTGTCTGCCTTCTATTGTTATGTGAGTGAAGCCCACCTAGTGCTGGGTAACGGAGCAGTAATTAGATTTGTGATGTTCTTCAGTGTTTTTTGTGAGATGGCCATCCAGTCACACTGAGTATGCAGTCAGCTTTCCTTCCCTTTGTATGAAGTATGCTACCTTGTGAACGTTAACAGTTACATCTGTGGTATCTAACAGCTAAAAACATTTTTTCTTTGCCACGCTGAGGGCTAGAATGGGCTCAAACGCCATCAAGTCATTGATCTGTGGCAAGTTATGAAGTGTGTATTAGTTTGAAGAAGGAACAAGTGTTAGCTACAAGAATGCTGCCAGTTCTGGCACTGAACTTGTCTACTAAAACCTGCTTTTATAATAAGATTTCTGTATCCTAGTAGAGTTATGAGTAATGGCAATGTGAGCAGTGCCCAAAGCTACTGAATTTCAGACCAACTTTCCAATCTGTTAGGAATTTATTAAATCACTGAAATCCCACAGTTTCCCCATTTAACAGATGTATTTACTGGTTTGGTAAGTATAGCCGGTGGTATTTGAATAGAGCATGAAGAAATGACCTCCTTGTTGCTGAACAGCTGGGGCACACATCTGCTAGCTCTTGTGCTGAGTTCTCCGGTCTGTTCTTGAGAAGAGCAGTTCTGCATGAATTGTTGCATGTAGCTGTTAATTCCTCAACAAACCGATGATGTTCAGGTAGCATGGTGGCATTTGTAGACAAATGATGTTATCCAGTTCTAGATGTACACTGAGTGTAGTACTGTTGTGGCAAGCAATGACAGAACACATCAGCACCAAATAAGTTCCTGTTAGGGATGGATGCAGGGGATTTTGAGCTCCAGAGTGCATTCCTGTGCAAAGAGCTGTCTCAGTTCTGATGCCAACCTTGTGTAGCATAGACCCTACTGTGTGGCCTCAGACCATCACATTGGCAGCAGAAGGTCCTCAGGTTTTTAGGATTGTGTGCAGACTTGCAGTCTGACCTGCACAGCATTCTTGCTCCTAAATTGTCCCTTGGTTCAGTGCTGCTGTTTCTCCTTGTGACTGTCTTGCTTTAGATTGGACCCACCCCACATGCGACAGGAGTACATGGGACTGGACGTTTGAAAAACAGTGTAAATTAACAGTTTGAGTAAGTTCACAGTTGGTAAATGAAGTTGGATGTCTTTTAATGGATGCTTTTTAGGTGGAACTAGAGTTTGTTCAGCCTTGATCAGTTTGTTCTTAGACTGAGGCAGTAGCAAGTCACTCATTCCTTCAGTGTGAAGTGGGGTGAGGTGCAGGATTGGGTTTTCCTGCTGAACAAAGCATCTTTCTCCTTTAAGAGAATATGTCCATATCCTTATGTTTGTTGGTTTTTTTTTCACCAGAATTAGGTTCTCTACCTAAATGAGGTAGGTGTGCAGCTTAGTAATACAATAAGCAAACAGTGATGTTTTGAGATTGTAGAGCCAGATCACCATTCCTCAGTACTGACGTTGCCTTAAAGCTGAAGTTCTGGTGAAATTGTTGTTCATAAGATGTACTGTCAAAGGTAATCTTTTCTTCCTCGAAGCTTTGCACACTTACACAGAACTGCTGCAGCCATTTGAGTATGTCCATTTGGTAAACTATGGTGGATCTGATGTAGGAGTGATGCTGCATCAAATGCCATCCGTTGCAGAGTGGCTCTGACACTGCTGTTACTGAGCAGTTGATGGGATCATTCAGAAGGAACAGCTAGAAATAATCTTACTCATGCCTTCCAAGTGTGAACTTCCAACAGCAGTGACACTGTAACATTTATACATCACAGGATTGAATTAATGTTGCCAGTGGTGGAAAAAATGCCCACAAAAATGGAGAAGTGGGGGGGGGGGGGGGAGGAGGAGAAAGTGAGATAGAGCTTGTGTACCCTGGAGCACTTCCCCACACTGCAGCATTACTCATCTGCTACCTATGCTTTAGAGTTTCTTAGGAAGGAGTGGAAAAAATCCAGAAGCTCTGTTGTGTCACTGTGTAGCTGGAGGTGAGAAGTGAAGGAGGATTGACCTGGAAAGGAAGGAACGACTGCTTCCTTAAGCACTGCTAACAATTGTCTGTATGTATTGCAGCATGGCAGTAGTGTTTAAAGTTTGTCAGTTACATATTGCAATGTAGGATGGGGTTTAGATCTTAAAACCATGCCTGCCTAAATGGGAAATAAGACAGTGCTGTACTCGAGATTTAAGTCATTTGCATTTCTCTTTTTCTTCTGAGCAGATGAGCAGCAAGCTTTGAATTCAATCATGCAGGACTTAGCTGTGCTTCACAAGGCCAGCCGTCCTGTACTGCCCCAGCAAGAAACAGGAAAACCAAAGTCATCTTCACCTAAAAAACAGGTAATCTTTAGTATGTTGACTAACCCAACGAAACCTCACTGGCCTGCTGTGACTTCTGTCGCTACTCTTGGTGCCACAATGAGCTATTGGTCTCTCCGCTGTCATTTCCTTTGTTCATGTTCTAAAATTAGCAACATGAAGCTGTAGGGTTTCAGAGCTGATTGCAGCGTATGATAAGTGACTTTGATCCTGGTAAACTGGATCTCAGTTTACAGAGGTGCTTTGGCAGTGCGTGGAGATCTAAACTAATTTTAGAGTGTTTTAATGTGAAGCTGTGGTAGCACCTTCTATTGAAAATACTTGTGTAGAATGGGCTTTGCAGGTATGTTAGGCTGTGCAGGTGTCAGCTGGGCCTTAGTAATGTACGTCAGCTCTGCAGCTGAAACATTCTTACACTTTACTCCATCTATGGTCTGAATATTTTGTTAGTTTGTTCTTGTGCTGGAGATGTGAGATCTCAGCTTTAGTGTTTTTCTGCATATACTCAACACAGCTAGAAAAACAAAATTATGGATAGGTTTGAGCTACTGTGTAGAGAAACTCAGGGAGGAGAAGGTGGGGCTGTGACAAGTGTGGGTGAACCAAATCTCTTGTTGCTGGAAAGCTTGTAAGCTGAGGGAAGCTGCTGTGTTGTCCTGGATTTATCAGTGTTCCTTATGGTGGTGCTGTGCATCAGGCTGTTGGGTGCACAGGCACGGGGTGCTGCTTGGGAAGGTGTCCTTCCTTGTAGCTCAGAATTGTCAAGCATCTTGGCAGTTTGTTTTGTAGAAGTGGGGATGGTGACTTCAAAAACAGAGGAGAAAGCTCCTTTGTACATAAGGAAAGCAGCTGTGTTGTTCAGCTTCAAACTAAAAAGGCAGGTAAATAGTTCAGGATGCATATTCACCAGCTGCACAACTGAAGCTTGAAAGAGCAGTTGTCTTCTGTCCCTTTGCAGCGAGATTATGTGCTTCTGCCCGCGTGTCACTGAGTGTAGAAGAATGGCAGTGATGGATCGTTTACCAACGTTAAATTTAAGTTCCTGTTGCTTCTCATTGAAGCCGTAGCACTGTGTGTTCACAGCAGATAATTCTTTGCTGCTCAGTTTCATGCTGAACTTAAATCTTTGCATCTGTTAATATTAAAAAATATTGATTTTAAAATAACACGTTAACTTACAGAGGCATCACTTGTACTTCACAGCTGTCTGCGTGTTTTTTACATGCTTTAAGCCTCTCTTGATATCTAAGCAGAGGAAGCTTGTTGCAGTGCTTGGTAAATCAGAAAGAACAGAAGGTGATACAGACTGCATCAAGGTTTTACTTACAACCTATTATTATTGAATGAAATGGATGGTGGTGTGAGGATGGTTGGACTAGATGATCTTGTAGGTCCTTTCCAACCTAATGATTCTATGAATCTATGAGATGTCATGGCTTTCCCTGCGGGACGTGGTAGCAAACTAACAGTGCTGTTTCTGTATCCTTTCTGTTTCAGAACGATGTTAGAGTCAAATTTGAACATCGGGGTGAGAAAAGGTAAGCTGGGAGCATAGGAAGCAATCCTGGTTTTTATCATGCTTTTTAGACTTCTGTTGAGTTCCTGTCACAAACTTGCAGATAAACTGTGTCAGGTGTTTCAAGTACCTGAATATATTTGGATTGATCTTAAATTCAGTTCAGATGTAAACACAGTTTCAGGAGAACTGCTCTGTTTAATATGTTGGGTTATAGGTAATATCCTCTCTAATTGTACCCTCCAGGTGGCTACTTGTAGCCTAGCATCTGAAATGTGAGTAGAACAGCAAATAATTAGTTCTGCTGCATCACGCAGCATGGTAATGTGTTGGTACTCTGATACCTGGAGTAAGGAGCCTCAATCTTTAATATCAGAGGTGAGTTGCTGCAGAGGGAGCAGTCTGAGAAGTGTAACAGGAAAACGTACTCAAATTTGTAATTAAAATGTAATTATTATAAAACTTTTTGACCAGTTAAAATCTGTTTTCTTGGTGTGTGTGAGAGGTGAATGATGTGTGCACTGAACTCCGCTCTGATGAGCGCTCAGATGTTTCCACAGAGGTCTGTCACCACTTCTGTGCAGGAGTGGTTTGCAGAAACTGCAGCTGTCCCTTTCTGAAAGGATTGCACCTGTGCAGAATTAGCTGTCAGATGAAGTCCTGGAAAATCCTTAATGAAAAAGGAAATAATGCCATGACTGTTTGGCAGTAGCAATGGCATTCTCCTTAAGCAAAGGTTGCTCTGCAGTGAACCCTCTGCTACTCCTTGGCACCTTAATGGTGTGCAATAGCAGAGTGTGTCCGTGCTGCTCGCAGCGTGCAGTCCCTCGTTAGGCAGGATAGGAAAAGAACAGTACCTTCCCTGGGTACTAATGTTCTTCAGTATCTTTCTGTCACTTCTTTGAGCATCACAGGTAACAGACTTGGTAATGGCTGAGTGTTATATGTACTTGGGAGGAAATAAGGCTCGAAGGTGCTTTTAAAACTGAGGACTTTTCTACCTGGGGGTCATTGTGAAATAAGCAGAAGTGTGAATGTAAAGCAGAACTGCCTACTCGCTGCCGGTCTGCACGGCCGCAGTATGCCACCTTAATTCACTTCAGCAGTGGTAAACAATTCCTTATGAATGGAAGTGTGAAGGGAGTACCTGGACAACCAGTGCTTTCCCCAAGCCTTTGTGGTGATGAATCTGGCTGCTTGGGGTTGTTCCAAGCAGCTCGAGCCTGCTTGTCCAAGAGTATTGGGCGGATGAGGCTCATTGCATGAGCTGCAGAGCTTTTGTTACTCGATTATGCAGATCTAAAGATAACTTATTTTCCTTGCATCATTTCATGATTTTATGCAATGGTTTTCTCACTAGTTCTTAAAACGGGAAGTAGGAAAGGGAAGTGATTCCGGAGTTGCTTTGTGTGGTGAACGTGGCACTCTGCACCAAAGAGCACACGCTGTGATGGGCTGAGTTGCAGACCTGCTAAGCAAAGAGTTCTCTGCGGTGGCAATTGGTGTGGGTTTTATATCATTATATTGTGTTTTTGTAATGATAATTTCTGATTGCAAATGGCCTGACTTGTAGGCTCATTTCAGTAAGGAGTGGTTAGCTAAGCAGCGTGCATGTTAAAACACTGACAGAAGAGGCACTTACATTTGCTACGTTTTCTGCCGAACAAAATGGAAGTGCTTTCTACTTTCCATGCGAGCGTCCCTCGCTAGCTTAGTCACTTGTTTGATAGTGCTCTGTTCCAAATTATACAGCAGTTCTCCATTGTGAAAGGTCAGGTGAAGGCATGCGGGGCTTTTTGGTTTGGAGGGACATCCGATTAAATGAAAATTGGAAATTTTGACAACGACTGAATCATTCTTCTGGGAGAACGTTGGCACAGGTACTGATGAACTCATCGTGTGAATGTGTAACTCGTTGTTGTAAAAATGGCAGCCTTTGGTTGTCTTCCTCACGTGAGAAATTCTTTTTAATCTTCAAAAAATAAGGACTGAGGCTTAGGCTTGTCAGCCTCTGTCAGAGCCTGCTGGTTTGCTTGGCTTCCTGAAGCAGGGAGTTGTAGAAGCTCCTAAGAACAAACCTTTGCAACGGAGGCAAAGCGTTAAGAAGGAAGCTGCGTGTAAGAAGTTAAGTACTTGGCATTCAGTGGGGCTCCATGATCATTTCTTCACCGTTTTTCATTTTTTTAGTGATATAAAATATCACTTTTGATCGTTTCAGCAATATAAGAGTGTTCTTAAATAATGAGACAGCAGATTTGTGTTAAGTAATGGATAAATTTGTCTGTGACTGAAATTGTGTTTCAGGATACTCCAGCTACCCAGGCCTGTCAAACTTGAAGATCTTGGAGCTAAAGCTAAAGTAGCGTTTGGGCAGACCATGGATTTACTTTACTGCAATAATGAGGTAGTAGCTTGTATTCTCTAAATCCTCTGTGAATTGGGCAGTGATTGTTTTAAAGCAGAAATCTGCCCTTGTTAACAGTGATAGCTGCTCCTGTGACAAAATGTCACATTTTTAATGTGTGTTCTCAAATCTGTTGTTGTGTATTACAGTAGAAGTGAGATGCGTGAGCTGTGTAACAGTGTGGGCCGTATCTCAATGAACTGTGTCACAAACAGATGCAGCTGTGATGTTGTGCCATAGAAGAACATACCTTATAGCCTGGAAATAGGACTTGTTCTTCTTACAGACTTGCCCTATTTCAGTTGAGTTGGAAAATGAAAGATGTGCATATGTGGAGTGGTTGTTCCTGCGCTGTGAAGACTTGTTCTGACGGGCTGTGTCTGCTCAGGGCCCTTAAAGAGGAGCTCAGGCTGAGCTTGAGGCTTCTGTTCTCTGTGCATCCTGATGGTATCTCAAGGGGTTGTTAGTGAACCCTACTGTCAGGTTGCTTGGAACGAAGTGTATCTGTTCTCCTATACCTGACTTGTGGATTTCTTCCTTTTGTCCTGTTTGACATCTGTGTGTTCATGATTTTTTTTTTCCTTTCTGTAGCTTGTAATTCCACTAACCACGCAGGATGACCTGGACAAAGCTGTTGAACTGCTTGACCGTAGTGTTCACATGAAGAGTCTCAAGATATTGCTTGTAATACATGGGAATACACAGGTATGAGTTGACATTCCAAATGTCTTTTTCTTCAGTTTCCAGATCAGGGTATAGTTCATCTTAAAGATGAGATTTTCCCAGTTGAAGATGTGAGGTGTTACTTCTCTAGTTCAATTAAGAAGCACGTATTGGTGTTTTGTACTGAGTCAGTCTGAACTTCTCCAGGTACTAATTCCTCCTCCTTTGTGTGCCTTCTTTACAGTGCCCGAAAAATACCCCTTAGGATGATGATATGATACGGAAATGAGAAGTGTGCAGTTTTAATGCTGTTGTGGTTATTTGAAACCATCCTTTAGTGGTGTGTTTTTCTGTGCCATGTAGCAGCAGACCTAAATACTGAGTTATTTTGTTACTGTCTAGCTGACCGCAGCCGTAACATCGATAGGATTCTGTGCAGTGGTATATACTGAAAGTTATTTCAAGGGTTAAGAAGGAGCTGTTAATGTAGATGACTTTTTGTGTAAGTTTATAAGCTTGATTTTGCCTTGTTGGAAAAAGAGTGCTTTGTGCAAAGACTTTAAAGGTTAGTGAAGTGTTTTGATCGTTAGGAGTATGAAGTAATTAATTGTTGCAGTCTGTAATATGTGCTCTTTTTCAGTCACCCAGTGTCACTAATGTGGAGCCCCTGCCCTCGCTGGAAGATTTAGATAACACAGTGTTCGGTGTGACAGAGAGAAAAAGGAGGCTTTCTGTATTAGGTGAGCTGCACGTTTTAATAGCTGAAGATATTGTTCTCAGCACAGTTTACATTTCTCTTACTCAGCAGTGGGTCTTTGTGCTATAGAGTCTTTACTCTGGGGAGTTTCTATGGCAGTACATTTTCTCACTCGAGTTAAGACTCTCGTATTTTTAAATCTTTATATATGAGCATTTGTCCAAGATGCTTTTCTTGGCATTGATAATAACACTTTTGCCTATCCGTGTCTTCAGTTGGTGTGATGATAGCTCCCTATGAAACTGGAGACCGTTTTTCCAGCCAATCTGTTTTGCATTTGTCAGGAATACAGGTATTTGTGTTGCTGAAGGAACAGTGTTCTACAGAGGGAAACTGAGATTCTCAAGGGGTAGAAAGGATTAGTTGACGTGGGAAAAGTAGTGGTGAAGAGGCTTGGATTGTTGCTTCCTACCAAAGAGGAAATGTACCTGTATAGCCATGTGGACAGATTATATTTCTGTTCCTGTATAATGGGAACAAAAAGAAGTTAAATGTAATTAAGGCAGCCATGCCCTGTGTGTTTCATAATTCCTGGTTTGCAGATTACACAACAGGCATGTGTGGAGCTTCCAAAGCAGCACGTTACCCAGGCAGGCTGGATCATTGACTCTGAACCTGGGGCCATTTGAATAAAGCCTCTGGGTTTTGTGTTAATGAGAGGACACTGACCAGCCCTTTTCTTTCCATAGGTTCTAATAATCATGACAGGAGTTCACCTCCCCCAGGGTACATTCCAGATGAGCTGCATCAGGTGGCCCGAAATGGGTCCTTCACCAGTATCAACAGCGAGGGAGAATTCATTCCAGAAAGCATGGATCAGGTACTGACTGAAATTAAATGTCTCTGGAGTGAGATTGGTTTATGAAGTTCTGCTATTCACGAAGGGTGTGGGATCGACAGCCCTAGAAAACACAATCAGTGTAGGAGTTTACAGTAGTTACAGTTATTTACACCAGTAGATACCTGTTTTTCTCTGTCAGTCTCTTAAATAATTTAAAGTTGTTGCTACAAAAAGATTGCATTCTTTATTGTCATGACAGGTGGGTCAGTTACTAAAATCAAAGTTACAGCAGGAGGCACCTTGTTGGTGTGGGTTTATTAGCACAATTAACATATGAAAATCCTGCTCTGAATACCAGAATTCCACTTAAAATCATCAGGAAAAGAAGAGGGAATGTAGTGTTTCTCAGAGTTGACAATAAAGTATTTTAAGGAGAGAAAATAATGCTTCATATCGAAATAATTTCAAGTTCTTGTTGACGTTGGCATGGTACTCACAGATGGCAGGAGGTGGTGGTTTATGTGAGCTGAGTAAATGAGAGACAGATGATAGAATAAAAATAGAGGCAGAGAGAGGTTGTGCAACTTGTTGCACAATCTTCATGGCAGAACTAGGAGCAGAGGCTGAATCTTCTTATTGGAGTCCAGGATGCTATTCATTATTATTACCACATGCTCACCTCCAGCCTGGGCTCTGGAGTTGTTTAATGAAGTGATTGCTTTTGGCCTGGGCAGATCATTGTTGGTCACTGAGCGGCCAAACAGATGAGCTGTGGGGGTCAGGGTCTCCTTTCACTCCTGAGCACTGAAGGAACATGGAAGTGTTTCTGTGTGAGCTGTCAGCAGGGTTTAAGTAAAGGAATTCCACTTTGATAGGAGGCCAGGATAATTCATGCTGGACAGCCTCCAGGGCTCGGTTTGCGTGTTGGATCCTCATCCTTTCTCTGTTCCCTTCTTCAGCCCTACACATCTCTCTTGGAAGTGCTGCTATGTAGCCTGCCCCACGGGCGGGAGGGGACTTTGGGAGAGCAGAACAGAACCCTCCCTTTGCTGTGTCCCAGCACGGCCATTTGCTGCTCTGACAGCAGGCCCTGCACTTTCCCTACAGAGATGATGGTGAGCCGATGGAAGCAGACCATGATCTGCCAGTTGGACTGTACAGCATTAAGTTATAGGGGTAATTAATCTGGCAGTGGAGAGGGTTTTATTTCCCTTTCTGGACCATTGCTGAGCCCAACAAATGAGAATACAGTCCCTGAACCTGTGGTGAATTTAATCGTTCCCAATAGAGAATTCATTTTTAGTGTCTGAATTTGTAAAGTACCAGCTCACTTTTGGAGCACTGTTTGTGAAGTCCTCTGTGGGTGCTTAGGTAACTTAGGTACCCACGGTCTTTACGTTGTGGCACAGACCATACAAATTGAAGGGACAACTGCTTAATTTTCAGCAGTGCTGTTGTCTAATTCATAGGAAACAGCAGGTGTTCTATGCAACAACAAAACAAACTGCTTTAGGAAGAAGCTCGTTTAAAACAACAGTTGAGCTGTTGTGAGAGGCAGGCAGTTAAAATGGGCGTCTGTGCCCTTTTCAAGATGTAGATACTGCTCCCACATCTCTTGGGAAGATGAATAGGTGACAATTTCAGATTGCTGTACTGCAGGAGAGAAGGAGGTAATGTTTGCCAGTATCTGACTGGGTTTTAAGGCTGATCTTGTGAGAAACAAAATAAATATCGTCTGGGGCAAAGAGCTGGTTGTGGGAGCGCTGTTTTTAGTTTGCTTTGGATTAGATTTGAGCAATGGGAAAGTGTTGATATTTTCATTATGTAGTGGATCTGGCTGAGGCACTCCATTTTAGGATTCGTTCCCATTGATGTGTGGAAGGTTTCACGTAACTTACGAGCGCTGCTTACTGGGAAATGGAAGCGTTCTGGGGCAGAAAAACACCGTGTTCTGTAAAGTCCTGCTTCAGATGGAAGTTTGTTTTATGTGGAACACGATTTTGATTTGGGTGAAAAGTGTTCATCAGTTTTGTGTTCTTATCTCCTGTTCTTTACTGTTCAGCTCTGTTTAAAACCACGCGTACCCGCATTCCTTGCGCTCACAACTAGAGAGAGATTATTGAAAGTTTTTTTGTGAGTTCTGGTTGGTCCAACTTAAAGGGATTATGTGAACTGCATTCATCATAATGTTTGCCATGTTTGAGGCTTTTTTCTTCGATGGCAACAAAATCCACATCTTTTTTCTTCCTTCAAGCAGTTTCAGCTTTCTGTCTCTTTGGAGGCCTCATGGTTCTGTTATGCCACTTTTGTGCAGATAGTGCAGTTATGATAGGAGACAATGGTGTCTGCAGGAAGAGTGTAGCAGTGCAGCTCAGTGTGAAATATGTCAGCTGAATTCTGCTCAGTGGGAGAATGGTGGGATCCTTTCAGGAGAAATACTTACTGTGGGTTTCACTATGGCAGTCGTCCTTTTCTCTACTAATTCTTGTTTGGTTGGTTTTGGTGATGGTTTTTTTTTTTTATTCAGAGTTGCAAAGTGTGAACCTTCAGGCCTTGAAAATAAAATAAAAGCCAAACAACTTGTGTTGATCTTTATGTGCATGTTTTGATTAGATGCTGGATCCACTGTCATTGAGCAGCCCTGAAAATTCTGGCTCAGGAAGCTGCCCCTCGCTTGACAGCCCTTTAGATGGGTAAGGACTGCTTGCATTCATTACTCGTCTTTATTAGGTTACTTAACATGTTAATCAGTGTAACACATAATAACCAAAACGTTCTACTTCATTCTTTAACTCTTTAAGATTACTATCTTAATCCTGTGGCTTTTTTTTGGAGAGAAGAAGAAATGTTTGGAGACATTACAGATTTCTGCCCTTGTTGGGTTGAATTTGGTGAGGGGTTTTTGTGGGCTGTGTAAGAGATTTTGTGCCTATAAAGCTTGTGTGTTCACTGTTAAACTTCAGTGTTCTTTTGCGGCTTTGCTGGTGCTGATGGCACAGTCTCTTGCTTTCTTACTGCACTGAAGCTGAAGAGCAAGGTTTTCCACTGTTACTGATCCTGAATGATTATTTGTACCTAAATAGATTGGATGTTGCTTGAGATGGAGTTCCACATTTGCAAGCAGCGGTGTGTATAGTGAAAAACTTTGTGAGCTGTAAGGCGTTGTAGCACAGTGGGATTGATTAGTTACTCTAGCTGCAGTTTTAAAGTACTTTGCTTTCACGTTTCTAGAGACAACTATCCCAAATCTCGGATGCCGAGAGCACAGAGCTATCCAGATAATCATCAGGAATTCTCAGGTAGGCAGAGCGGGCTGGCCGTGGTGGCTTTCCCACATACTTCCTCTTGCGAGTACTAGATCTTGAAAGGGGAGCTCATATTAAGAGGTGTTACCTTACACAAGTGTCTTATGGTAGCAGGAGACATAGCAACAAAATGCAGTTCAAATAGATGCGGTGAAAGATGCAGAGAAGTGCATTTTCTGAATGTTTTCTTCTCCTAACAGCAGTGCTGTTGTGTTCAGTAGAACATACCTCTGCCTCTGGGGAAGAAAATCAAATAATGCAGTGCCAGATGGCACGCAGGTTGGTTAAATTGGACTGCATCGACCATCTTTAAATCGGTGCATAATCCTTCATTAATTTACTTAATGTTTCAGCCTTTGTTTCATCCTATGTAAAAAGAGAATTATTTTTCCTTGCTCGTGACTGCTGTAGCTGAAAGTGTTCCAGAGCGCAGGCACGATGGAGAGCTGTGTGCCTTGTGTATGAATTAATGGCTCATCGCCACTGATGTTGCCTTCATACCTCAGTGTGGCTTGGACTCAAATTGTTGTGCACAGTTCAGGACACCGAGTGCAATGGGTAACAAGTTACTTATCCATGAAGGAGTTTCCTCTTAAATATGAATACTTAATAAATTACAGAGGAGGACTCACTGGCTGTGTTTCAGCAGTTCACGATGTGCTGACTCATTTACCAGCACTTTCTGTTCATTTTTTAGTTTTAACTGAGGTTCTGTCACATCTCCTGTTGAGCTGCTCTTTTCCAGAATGTCTCTAGGAACTGTTTAAAAACACGCAGTAAGTGGGCGTGTTGCAGTCCTCTGATACTGCTTTAAGCAAGAGATTGCAAACACCTTGACTTATATTCTTGAAATCCTTTGGAACTTTGTGCTGGATGTGTAGGTTTTGTGGATTTTGTTCTGTAGTATTCTTTTCCCCAAGGCTTCAGCTTGCAGTGCATGCCACGTTCTTCCCCACGGTGAAGTTTATCATGTGATGAATGTGGGTTCCTCGGTTGTGTTTTTAACTTGGAAATGTATCTTTATTTTCTAGTGGAGTATGATATCCCAATATTTGAGAAGTTTGGAAAGGGGGGAACTTATCCCCGAAGATACCATATTTCGTATCATCAACAAGATTACAATGATGGTAAGCATGAGTTCTGTATGAGTTCTGCAGAGTTAACTTGCTTTTCTTTCCTTAAAGACTAGAGAAGGAAACCTGTGTAGTGAAATCTTAATGGTGCATGCAAATCGAGTGGCTCCACTCTAACAGTGGAACAACAGTCACTGCCCATATGGAAATGAAGTCTCACAAATGTCTGCTTTGTTTCTCCTTCACTTTTTTCTGTCAAACCTTAGCACATTTCTTCAAAGATTTTCTCGAGCATTTGTGCGAGGCCTTTTTTATGCTCTTCTTCAGTCCTGTGGTGGCCAAAGCTTCCTGAGTTGGCTTGAGAAAGTGTCCTCATGAATAGGGTACAGCACGTTAGCTGCACGTGACAAATCAGTGCTGGCTGTTTTATCACGTTATCTTCTCAGGGGTTTAAAAACTGCTCAGTAGTTTGTCTTGTGTATTTATCACAGCGTTGGAGTTACCCTGACTGGTGGATGAATGTGAACCCACTTTTTCAAGGTGTCTCACTTGCCTCCATCAGTCCCTCCATCTCTGGTGTAACACATGACGAATCAGATATTCCTTCTGTAATTTGTGAGCTCCTTAGGATAAAAGTTTGTCAAGTCACGCTGACCTAAAAATTTTTATCTAAATATCCGAGTGTTAGGCTCAGCATCTGGATGTCATTTGCCTTTCCCAATGTCCGTGCCCTTTTTTATTCCAACGCAGGCTGCCTCGCTGAATCATGTGGTGTTATGATGTTTGTTTTGTGGTTTTCCTGTTGCTTCCAAGGGTAAATTGTTCTCTACTTTTGATTCTTATTTTCTTTGTAGAGTGCGTGTGGCAGCCTGGGCATCACTGAGGTTTAAGCATCTCTCTTTTTTTATCAGAAATATATTCCTCACACCTGGCTAGAGCGATACAAATGGAGGTGGGGCATTTCCCTTCCTGCCCTCACAGCCCCCTGTGTTTTGAAGCATGTCAGTTACCTTCAGAACAGATGCAGAAATGGCCCTCATTGTGCCACTTGTGGTTTAGGACACTGTAATGTGAACCGTTCAGACCGATCTTTATGGATTGTAGACCTGTGATGTTGGAAAATCTCCTAATCATTGCACCGTGTGATACGGTGCGGAGGATTTGAACCGTGTTATGTGGAGTTCATCAAGTATTTGCATCCAGAAATACACAGTAGGGTTTGTTTGTAGTGTAACGCTGGTATTCTCTGTGCAACACTGAAGGTCGTAAAACGTTCCCGAGAGCCAGGAGGACGCAGGGGAACAGCTTCCGGTCGCCGGTTAGCTTCAGTCCCACTGACCGCTCGCTGAGCACCAGCAGTGGGAGCAGTGTCTTCACACCAGAATATGAAGATAACAGAATGAGGAGAAGGGGAAGTGACATTGACAATCCTACCCTGACGGTCATGGACATCAGCCCACCCAGCCGCTGTAAGTTGAGGAGCTTCGTTGACCTGCACTGTAGAACTCTCTTACCATTCAAGTATGTCACGTCAAAACTAAGTGTGTCATCGAAGTAAATGTGACTGAATGTGTTGTTCTCTCCTTAATAGGAGCAGGTCAAGATTTTATGCTCTGTATTTTTTTCATTGCTTGCTGTGCAGACCTTCATTTAGGTTTTTTGTGTGGCATATACATCTGTGGTCACAAATCACTATAAAAATGTTTCTGATGTGTTGAACTTTGGCGGACACGAGAAGGTGTACGTTGGTTGGAATAGCTTGTTGGCCGTGGTTGGCATTGTTTATATCTGTGGTGGAACAAATATTATCTGTGATGACTGCAGTAGTTCTTGAGTGGGCCTCCATTTAAAAAAACGTTGCTAAGTTTGCTTAAGGTGCTTTGTCTGTTACTGACTGCTCAAGTGTATCTGTCTTTACCACTAATTGATTATTTTGTATTACATTTTCCATCGTCTGTTGAAAAATGTATCCCTTGAAATAGTTATTTTGTGTGTTTTTCTATCAGCCGAATGCCAATCTCACATTAAAACAGGAATCTTGTTTACTTTCAGCGCCACGAGCTCCTACTAACTGGAGACTTGGTAAGCTGCTGGGGCAGGGCGCGTTTGGCAGAGTGTATCTCTGTTACGATGCCGACACTGGAAGGGAACTGGCTGTTAAACAAGTGCAGTTTGATCCTGATAGTCCAGAAACTAGCAAGGTAAGAGGCACGGCACAGAGCTGCTGTTATCAACTGAAGTGTTCCTTTCATTTTAATACACGTTTTTATGTCTTCATTAGGAATCCTGTTTTGTTAATAACAGTAAAGAACTAACGTGACGACCTGCCTTGAGTGTCCCACCACCTTTTAAAATGTTTGGATAAATCCTCATTCCGTGAATGCACTTGATTGTGTTGTTTGTTTTTCTTCCAGGAAGTAAACGCTCTTGAGTGTGAGATTCAGCTGCTGAAGAACCTGCTGCACGAGCGGATCGTTCAGTACTACGGCTTCCTGCGGGACCCGCCTGAGAGAACGCTCTCCATATTCACGGAATACATGCCAGGGGTAAGTGACGGGACCTGTGCGCTTCAGCTGTCGTTTCTTCGTGCTGGGATGAGCACCCAAGTAGGCAGCAGGGCACGCAGATATCAAAGAAATGCCCGAGTTAAAATACATACACCGGTAGCTGGGTCCCAGTGGGTATTTGTAGCAGTCTGTCCATATCTTCTCCATTGGTGCGTTTTCAGAGCTGTTGTGGTTTGTGCACGATTCCTTTGCGCTTCATTTTGGTATAAGAAGCGCTGGTGGTCTTTGAGAAGACTGCATCGCTCAGAAGCTCTTGGCTGTCCTTGAATTTTAATTTCTTTGTAATGCTCTGCTTTGTGCTGCTGGCTGGTCGGCATCTCAACTGCTCAACTGTGCTAAGAGGACAGGCAGCTGGCGTAGGGAATAAGTGCATAGCAGAACTTCTCTTTTAATGTGTGGCATGTGGGTACGTGCAGAACTGCTGTACTCTGGTGTTCTGATAAGAAATATACCCAGCTCTGAAAACTGTAGATGTTCATTTTCTCACCGAGTGGGGTCAGCAGAGCTAAATAACATGTGCTCTGACAAAAACATGATCCGTATTTCTGAGTAGTTACAGCAGTGTACTCCGCAAAAGAAAAGTGCATTTTTAGGTGAGTTCTGGGAGGATTCTTGAATTCTTCCGAGACATGAAAGTTGACCCAGAATGCAGCTTAAAACGTCTGTGTTTTGGGCATGAGATCTCCACTGAGTTCAGCATTAGTAGGAGACCACCTGTGGCCCCAGGAAGGTTACACAGTGTTTTTCACTTCTTTGCCATAGGGTTCCATCAAAGACCAATTAAAATTGTACGGAGCACTCACAGAGAAGGTGACCCGCAAATACACCTGGCAGATTCTGGAGGGAGTTCTCTATTTGCACACGAATATGATTGTCCATCGAGATATTAAAGGTAAGGAGGAGGATAGTCGCACGTCACTGGGCACAGTTCCGTGCTGTCTGCTATGAGCTCTGTCCTACTCTTGTCAGCCAGGTGGGGATTGAAGTGTGAGATACCGAAATACTGACTTTAGGAAACAGTCAGTCCTTTTATTCTTGTCACTATTGCAGACTGAGTGTGTCCTAGCAGACTGCTGAAAGTTTCCCTACTGTCAGTCTGCAGAATATTCATGATGGAACTTGCTTCTGAATTCAAGTAGCTTTGAATGCACCAAAAGATGATCACAAACAGTTGGAATATTACAGGGGAAAGCATCATGACATGAAGCTGTTAGTTCCCTCACACGACACATGTCTTGTTTCATCAGCAGGGTTTTACAGAGTGACCGAGACTTCCTAGGAAAGGCCTAGGATGCAAAAGATGCACTGTCAGTTCATCTTACTGTACCTCCAAATAGAGCAATAGGAATCAGCAGAGAAACTCTCTGAAAGCCCCAGACCCGTCTTGAACTGTATTACTGAATCAGAGCTTTTTCATCACTGCTTTTCACACCAAAGCTGCGTTCTCTTCCCTCCAGGAGCAAATATTCTGCGAGATTCAGCAGGCAATGTGAAGCTGGGTGACTTCGGTGCCAGCAAACGACTGCAGACCATCTGTCTGTCTGGTACAGGAATGAAGTCTGTCACAGGAACTCCGTACTGGATGAGTCCAGAAGTTATCAGTGGAGAGGGGTACGGCAGAAAAGCAGATATCTGGTATGTTACACAACTTCTCTAATGAAACTCGTGATTTCAGGACAGGAGGTTTCTCAGCAGAACTCAGGCGTTTGTCATTGGAAGTTGGAGTGTTTTATTCTGGGGTCTAAGCTGAAGAAGATAACCCATGAGAGCACTGGCAGTCACATTTGGAGCGTGTGACATGAGATCTTGGAGTTGTTGCTCTGGCAGTGATTCAGTGATCACAAGAGAGTCCTTGGAGGCAGCACTGCAGGAAGGGCCGTGTCAGCCCGCAGGGCACTGAGGTGCCGCTCAGGGTGGCTGTGCTGTCACACAAGCAGTGGTGTCCAGGTGCATTCCTCACCAGCTCCTCACGGAGGTGCTGCTTTGGAGGTGCCCGGGCAGTGATGAACGCTGTGACAGTGATAGCTGTTTTCTGTCACAGCTGTGTTGTAGAGATAGGTGAATGCTGCTTCTTGTGGTACTGCAGAAGCTCTTTGATATTTCTTGTGTTCCTGGAAGAGCACAACTCTGTTGTAACCTGCTGTCTCGCTTTTGCCTCTGTTTCAGGAGCGTAGGTTGTACAGTGGTAGAAATGCTCACTGAGAAGCCCCCGTGGGCAGAATTTGAAGCAATGGCTGCCATCTTTAAGATTGCCACTCAGCCAACCAATCCCCAGTTACCACCTCATGTCTCAGACCATGCTCGGGATTTCCTGAAAAGGATTTTTATCGAGGCCAAGCTGCGACCGTTTGCAGATGAACTGCTAAGACACACGTTTGCACACTATCACTAACAGCCTGCCTCAACTCAGCTCGCATCTGCTGCATTTATTTTCTATTTGACTGCACTTTTATTTTTTATTTTGTACAAAAAGGAGAAAAAAGACAAGAGAGAGAACGCGTTCTCTTGAATCTTTGTTTCACTTAGATTGTAAACAATCTAAATTTTGTATCTAAAATGAGAATCTTCCCTTCCCTGCTCCCACCAGGACTAGAACTTCTTGTTTCTATAATGTACTGATGTGGTTCACGTAGATAAAGCACTTTAGTACATATTTGTTCCTTATTTAAAGAGGGAAAAATAATACAAATGATTGGACAGTCAGGAACTGTGTGACTTTTTCTGACACCGCTGTCTGACTCAGGGTGCAGGGAAAAACAGACATGCAGCCGGAGGGCAGCAAGGTGCTCCTCTGAGATTGTTCATTAAGTTACAGGTACTTGCAGCAGAGAGTTCTAAGTTCTTATATTTTAGCGATTTAATGAGTTTCTGCATTGTGTAATTTAAGCTGGATCATACGGTTCTGAGAGTTAATCATAAAGCTGGAGGAACTTGGAATTCTTTGTACAGAAGCGTGTCTTGGCTGGTGCTCCTGTGTGACCAAAGGAGAATAACAGCAACAAAAAAAAAAAGAATTCAGCACTGATGAAAGAGTTCTACACCAAAATCTCTATCGTATATTTTTAACAGGAAAAGGATTACAGGTAAACAGGTGATGGATCCTAGGAACTACTGTACTGCAAGGGGAATGTTTCCACAGTAGGAAAGAGTCAGCTGTTGGATGTAAATATTTAGCAGAGTGTCTCCTGCTGTATCTGCCAAAGAAAATCCTCTGTTACATACACTTGCAGGGAGACTATCATCACAGATAAGAAATATTAGAGTTGTCGAGAGAGGATTCTCCTCCACAATGCCATGAATGTTTGGGGGACAAGGAGTGGCTGATCCTTCAGCGGTGTGTGAGTTACGCGACTCAGAACGATGCGTAGGAAATACTGTCTTCAAAGCTGTTGAGGGGTGCTAAGATGGAATGTATGTCAACATCAAGTGCCTAAAGAATATCAGATCCTTCCCCTTATGCACTATAAGCGTTGCTTCAGTAACACAGTTCAGTCATCTAGCATGTGTTAAAAATTCCTCAAATAAAATTGAACTTTTAGCACTGGGAATAAGTCACTGAGAAAAGAAAGACTCTGCTTTATTTTCCTTAAGGTAACGGCGATCAAGGAGGCACAGCACAAAGCTGTGAGCAGGAGAGGCCCCGGGCACAGAGCCCCAGCGATCAGATACTTACCCCAGCCTCGTAACCCCGCTAGCAGTGTTCTTCAGGTTCCCCACTGTCATAAATTAGATGTTAGTTGACTTTTTTTTTCTCAAAGAAAAGAATAAAAAGACAAAGGAGAAACTCTGAATTGGAGCTTCTCAGTCGAGATGTCACGGTGCTGGTCAGAGGCAGTTAGTAACTGAATTTCCTGACAGAAAAATCAAACTCTCATATTTCTGTGGAACACATTAACTTAAAAGGGAATTTGGAAATAAACGATTGGACTACAGAACTGAGTTAATGTTATACTGCTTGGGTGAGTCATTGTTTGCTTTTGTTTTATAAGGACAGGCTGGTACTGTGAAGCTTGTCTGCTCCAACAGCACTGCGTTACTGTCCCCAGGCACTGCTCTGTTTGACACCTGTAGGGGTCAGAAGAATTATGAAGTTCGTGGAGGCAGAGCAGTAAATTCACCCTTTCTTGTGTAGTAAACTGGCAGTTCTGTGACTGTTCTGCTAACTTCCAAATTTGGTACCAGAGCGTAAACAGGAGTGTGGATCTATCCTAGATGCTTTACCTGAAGTCGGATGAGTTCTTGGCCATCTCTCCTGGGGCTGAGTGGTGCCCTCTTCCGTTGGTTTGTGCTTTCTCCAACTGAAACCTTTCTTAATCAGGGGACGCAACTGTGCCAGGTTTGCTGAGTGTGGAAAGGGCAATCCTGATCAAGGAAGATTTAGAGGGCTGAAAGGAAAGTCTGCTTACGCTGACTGACTTAGCATTTACCCAGTGACAGAGAAACCCTATGAGAGCAGAACGTGGGAAGACTTTGTGCATACTCTGCTGTAAAGGACCATTGCTTTATAAGCAGCATTTAGTGAAAGCGAGGGAGGGGAGTTTAGCATACAGCCTAGCTTGTGTTGCTAATTCAAAGATCAGATAATTGCTTGATTGCTTTCAAACCATCGAGAGTGTACCAGAACAGAGTTGAAAAGAGATAAATCAGTTGTGGGCAGTGATGTCTGCAAAGGCAAGGGAGCTTTGTGTTACTGAAAAAAGACATGAAAGGGAAAATGTAACCAGGTTTATCTGTAGCATTCTTAACTTTTAAAGGTACTCTTCTGAAAGGAAACTGCACTCTCCGAAGCTTGAATATTTTTCAGAATCCTGTTTTCTAACACTGAGTCCTTTTTGTGAGACAGTGCTGGCTCATGTATTGCAATATCAGTTTCTCAATGTGATTTTAATACTGAATAATCAAAGTTGCTGCTTTTGTGCCTTTTCTATAGATGGCATTCAGTCATGACAACGGTAAGCGTTTTGGAACCTGGAAAGAAAAGAATTTGCAGAATGCGTTCCCCTTCGTTTCTTTGAAATGTTGGAAAAGTGCTGACGTAGAGACAGCACTTCCTAACTGAAGATGATTTCTGGCCGTCCCAGTGATCCTAGCTAAATGTTAATAACTTCCCTAGGGCTAGGCCTGAACTGTTTTTATTTACCCTAAGGAGAACTTGTCTACCAACCTAAGTAACGTGCAATAAATTGAGGGGCTGATTACCATACATGTTCTGAGCTAAGATAACCAGACTCTGACCAGAAGGTTAGCTCATACTCATACCCTTACGTGTTGTACTTCAACGCTGTTGTGCTGGGGTAACGTAGTAAGCCAGTGTGCATTAAATAATGCAGTGTGTCTGTACACAGTGTCTGTAAAACACTGCATTGACCTCAGTTCTGCATTCCAGAGGACATGTGGCATGGTGTCCCCTTCCCACCACTTCTGGTGTCTTACTAGTGAAGATTGCAGCATTCTAGAATCTTCACTTGTTCTTAGTTATCAAATCCAATTACCAGAAAATGCCAATGAAAATAATGCCGCTGCAGGGTTACGTTTTGCTTTTCTGTAGTGCTGTGATGAAGCTGTGCTCCCCTGAAGTGAGGATCCGGGTTCACAGTGAGTACCCCTATGTACAAAGGACTTATCTGCTGAAGAGTTTTGTTATCATCTGTTCCATGTATTCAGGAGCAAAAGTTCAGCTGCTTCTCTAATAGGGCTTTAAAGGTGTAACCCTCAGTCCTGTTAAACTAGCGGTGCTGTTAGAGCAGGACTGAAAGCTTCAGCAAATAGTTCTGTTTGTAATTTGGGTGATGGGGATATCCGTGCAGGGACTCCCTCGATCTATGCCTTGTGAAGCAAATAGGTACATTTGCATCGACTTCTTTTCCAATTGCAGTTGGTGCATATGTAAGCTTGGTACTGTATCAATGACTGCCTACTTTCAGTGCATGGGGGCATTGTCTGTCTAAGCAGATTGAGATTTCTCAGCACGGCTGATGCTGTCCTATTAAATTGCTTCCACTTTCTTTTTGGATACTGCCAATCCTGCCGTTGTTGTGACTGAAAGCCGCCTCGCAGCACCGCCAGGTACGGCACAGGGGGGCAGGCAGATATTTCAGAGGGCACACAGCAGTGTGTGACTGCAGCCTCAGAGACCTGAGCAAGCTGGTCACACCTGCAGCCAGTTATCATTCAGTGCTTTTGTTTAATCTCTAAAATCTTTAGGAAAGCGTAATTGGTGTGCTTGAATGCGAGTCGGTACGGTGCTTCTGGAAAAGCAAGGTATCACTGCCAGTCCCATTGCTTCTGGCTGTGCTGTGTCAGTGCCAAGTCTGCAGTGCATACAACCACACGGAATTCCCGGAGCTTTTCTGTTCCCACATAGAGTCTCAAGTGACCGTTCATGGGTCGGTGCTGCTGCTCATAGGTACACGGCTGCATCCCCCAGGTGCTCGTACGCAGTGGCAGAGACGCTTCCTGTGTTAAGAGGTTTGAGCCTTAGATGGCCGCAGCTCGGGGCAGTGCCGCACAGGGCTGGCAACGCGTGGGTTTGGCCCAGCAGCATTTACATGGGTGTACTCCAAGGGAGATAGGATGGAGAAAGTCACATTTCTCACATTCCGAAGGAGCGGTGCTAGCAGTCTCGCTTTGGCTAGGCCGTAGGTTTTTGTGAACTTACTTTAAAGAGGGAGGAACTGGATTAGTGTACGTGAAAACTGTACCTCACAGTTCAGCCCTCGAGGTGAGGACTGAGGTCAGGGTCCGCTGCTGGAAGACACGAGGGCACTCCAAAGCGGGTACTCCCAGGAAACACTTGAGAGGTTTCCGTGTCTCTTACCCCGAGCACAGCCCACCCTCTGGGGAAAGGTGACCTGCGGTGCGTTCAGAAGCGAGGGCTGTGCAGCTGCACAGCAGGCAGCCTCTCATCTCAGCCCTCTGCAGTCAGACGATGGAGAATCGCTGTAAATACACGGAGGAGGAGGAGGAGGAGGAGGAGGAGGAGGAGGAGGAGGCATAGATCGGTCGGAACGCAGACTTTGTTTTCGTGAAGCTATGAATAAGGATTTGTAAATTTCTCTTGTACATTTTTACGTAGCCATTAAATTCTCTATTTAATCTATCAGTTTCTCACTGTAAATGTTTTTACCCTCAGTTGAATGCTGGGCACAGTTTGTAATGTATGTACACAAAGGTGTTTTTTTTTTTTTTCTATCGGCGTTGACTTTTTTGCACATTTTTGGAGCTATTTAATTTGTACACTGATTTACTACTCTGACCAATCGTGGGTGGGTGCGTGTGCAATGTACTACTGTCGGGGGCGTGGGGCTTTCTGACTTCGGAGACGTCGCTGTCAGCAGCTCTGAACGGAGAGGAGCGGCAGCCCCGCGCCCTGTAACCGTGCGTGCGTTGGACGTGTGTGTCTGTATCCCCGTGATCTTACTCCACGGTTTCGTTCCTGCATTTTTATGAACTTGTTTTTTAAGGGTACTACGTTTCGTTAGAACGATTAAATATATAAAAGCTTGGAGAGATGATTTACTAGATGAATATATTTTCAGCTGGCTGATGTTCAGAATATTTTTTTAATTTCTTCGGTTTTAACCATTCGAAATGTATTTGTATTTCCGAGATCAGACACGGGCTGTACTTAGAAAGATATTAAAACACGCCGTAGGGATAACGCTGCCGGTGCCGCTGTCCTTTGTGCCGAGGCCGCGCCCCCCGCCCCTCCTTCGCGCCGCGGCGGAAGCGCCGCGCGGCGGAAGTGACGCGACGTCCGTCGGCCGCCGCTCCGCCGGGAGCCATGGGCAAGAAGGAGCGCGGTGAGCGGCGCGGGGCGGCGGGGCCGCGGGGCGGGGCGGGGGGCGGCGGGCGGCGCTCTGACCGCCGTGTGCCGCAGACAAGAAGAAGGGCAGGAAGCGGCACTGCGAGGACGAGGACGAGGAGGAGGATGACGCCGCGCCCGGGAAGGAGGCGCAGGAGGCCGTGCCCTCGGCGGCGGGGAAGCAGGTGGAGGACAGCGGCACCAAGCTGGACGAGTACGGCGCCAAGGACTACCGGCTGCAGATGCCGCTGAAGGCCGACAGCGCGTCGCGGCCGCTCTGGGTGGTAGGCGCGGCACGGCCGGGCGCGGGGACGGCGCCGGATGCCGTTTGGGGGCGGCCGCGGTTTCCTTCGCCGACACCTTCCCCGCGTCTCCGTAGGCTCCCGACGGCCACATTTTCCTGGAAGCGTTCTCTCCGGTTTACAAATACGCGCAGGATTTTCTGGTCGCCATCGCGGAGCCCGTGTGCAGGCCGACCCACATCCACGAGTACAAGCTGACCGCTTACTCGCTGTACGCCGCCGTCAGCGTCGGCCTGCAGACCAGCGACATCACGGAGTACCTGCAGAAACTGAGCAAGACCGGCGTCCCGGAGGGGATCATCCAGTTCATCAAGGTCGGTGTGCTTTGTTGCCTTGTGGAGGCATCCCACGGCCTCCTGTGCTGCTTCACTGCTACGTTTCCATACTCGTTTTCTTTTACTCAGCGTTTTTACTGTTCTGTTACAAGAGAACAGATTTCACCTTCCTTTTCCCTGCTTCGGTGCTGCATAGCTCCATGAAGATCGTCGTGTTGTGAAGCTCTCTCTTCAGGGTGGTTCCACAGGTGTCACAGCACTGCAGATAAATGCAGATACAGCACATTGGTACAACAGACTGAACCGCGTCTGAACCCGCTCTCATTCCTTTGGGTATTTCTAATGCCTGCTGTTCTCTGTTTGCAGCTCTGCACCGTCAGCTATGGGAAGGTGAAGCTGGTGCTGAAGCGCAACAGGCAAGCTGCTTTTTCCATAGTGGGGGTGAAAGAAAGGACCTTCTGAAAACTCCTTGAGTGTAGCTGTGCTGAGAAGGAACCGGGGGGTCCTGGCAGATGGAGAACATAACATGAGCCAGCGGTGTGCGTTTGCTGCCTGGAGGGCCATTGGTATCCAGGGCTGCAGGAGAAAGGGCTGCTCAGAGCAGGGGTGCCCAGCAGGGTGAGGGGTGATGGTCCTTGTGAGGCCCCATCTGGGTATGATGTCTAGGACAGGGCCCCCAGCACAGGAAGGACGTGGAGCTTCTTGAGAGGGTCTGCAGGAGGAGCACAAAGATGGCCGGAGGGCTGGAGCACCTCTGCTATGGAGACAGGCTGAAGGAGCTGGGCTCTTCCAGTCTGGAGAAGAGAAGGCTGCAGGGAGACCTCGTTACAGCCCTCCAGTATTTAAAGGGTGATTATGAACAGGAGGGAAATCAACTTTTTACGTGGGTTGATAGTGGTAGGGCAAGGGGGAAAGGTTTTAAACCAAAGGAGGCAAGGAAAGGCTGTGAAAGCACGTGATGCTTTTGAAGTGAGGCACCTTTTAGAATTTTTGATGTTGTAATTTATTCATTTTTCACTTACCCCCAAGGCAGGATAGTTCTGAGTGCATCTGGGCTAGCTATACGTTTGAGCACGCACCGCTTCTGTAAGTTATTGCGTTAGTTATTCGCAGAGATGGTTTTTGTCCTTTTGCTTCAGGTATTTTGTGGAAAGCACCCATCCCGATGTCATCCAGCAGCTTCTGCAAGACCACGTTATCAAAGACTGTCGCCTGAGAAACGCTGAAGGTGAAGAAACAGAGCTGATAACGGAGACGTTCACGAGTAAATCAGCGGTACGGTTGGCGTGGGGTGAAAGCATGGCGCTGACATCACACAGCTGTGCGGTGGCTCGGAGGCGTTGCTTTCTGTTTGCTGTGCCAGCAGCTGTTCTCAGTTCTGCCTGCCGTGTGAATGAGCCCCGTTTCAGAGTGCTGGGACCCGCACCTCGACGGAACCTTTTGGTGAAAGTCCCTTTCTGTCTTTTTCAGATTTCCAAATCCAGTGAAAGCGGCATCGGTCCATCGACATCGCAAGAAGCAGATGTTCAGAACAAGCCGGATGTCCCAGCTGACTTATTTGAGTTCTACGAGCAGATGGACAAAGATGAGGAGGAGGAGGAGGAAACGCAGACAGTATCTTTTGAAGTCAAGCAGGCACGAGTGCTTTTATCACTTAGCATTTGTGGCTTTGGGGGATGTGCTCCGGACTCCAATAAGTGTGAGAGACAATATAAAGCACAGTGGTTCCTTGTTACCAGAAGTCAGTAATGTTTCTTTTCTTTTGCCTTCCAAAAGCTCAGGATATTCCTTCCCAGTACAGTGTGCGTAGTGCTCCTCTGCCCAGAGTGTAGCAGCTCACAGGCTGGAGAGGTTCCAGATGCTGAGGGAGGTTCTGTTTGTGCACAGCTTTGTGCTCTGTGTGAGATGAATGAGAGTTCAGTGGAGAATAAATCTGTTGGTTTGTGAACTTTTTTTTCCTCATGATTCATATTTATAGAAGAAACTCTTGGTGGCTTTGTTCCCTTAGCTTGGGAACCTGGAGGTTAGAGTGCAGTCCTGTCCTGTCCTTCAGAGAGCTTTTGTAGAGCTTGTCTTGTTGCTTCCTGGACTTGGCAATTCTAATGATGTATTTCTGGGGAAAACAGAAGTAAAAGAGAGCTTTTTAATAACGGAAGTACTTGGGAGTTGGAGCAGGGGGGTCGTCACAGGGTTATTGAAGTGAACTTTAACTCTTGCAGACTTCATTAGTGTGAAAGCTCAGTGTGACTTCAATTGGTACTGCGTCATCAGTAATTGTTAAAAAATGTAATCGTTCCATGAAGCTTTGTCTCCTCCCCAGGAGATGATTGAAGAACTTCAGAAGCGTTGTATCCATTTGGACTATCCCTTGCTGGCTGAATATGACTTCAGAAATGATTCTGTGAATCCTGATATTAATATAGATCTGAAACCTACTGCCGTCCTCAGACCCTATCAAGAGAAGAGCCTGAGGAAGATGTTTGGAAACGGGCGAGCCAGATCTGGTGTTATTGTCTTGCCATGTGGTAAATTACTGAGTTGATTATTTTTTTAAGGGTTTTGTTCCTTAGGGATTTTGTTTTTTGTTTATCTGCAGTAAAGTAACTTTGAAACTGACAGCTGCTTAAACTTCAAACTGTGATAGGGACTGGTCTGGGTACGAGTATGCTAAGTCTTGACATCTTTTAGCAAGTGGGTGATGAGTGGTGAGGGGAGCCCAGGTAGTAGAGCTGTCCGGTGTTCTGTTTCACTAGTGACCGAAGAGCTCATTTGTGGCTGTGATAGATCACCATTAACGTTTTCTCTGTGCCCTCTGAGTCAGCTCTGCTGATCTTCCAGTGAAACTGGAAGACTGCTGGCAATGGAATAGTTTCATCCTTGAGTGAGAACGGGGGGTGGGGGAACTGCGGGTGCAAGCAGGAAGGTTATGACGACCCTTGGGAAGCAATTAAAGAGGGAGAGAATGGGAGACTGCACGTGGCAGTGCAGGAGATGTGAGGAGGGCCTGAAGGAGTGCGTAAGGGGTGCTGGAGGAAACGTGAAGCAGGAATGGGAAGACGTAAAGACTTGTGATGTGCTGTAATGTACGCAGCTTGCGAGGCGGTATGGGAGGTGGCCCCTAGTCGAAGGTGTGGCCTCCTGGGATTTATCCTGCTTTTGAAATGAAGAAAGCAATATGATTGCTTCTAATTGGCAAAAGCAGCGTTTGCAATGATTTCCTTAGGGAAGCAGCATGTAGTAGGCAATCCGGCTGTTCTTGTAGAAGTAGACAGTCTGCTTCTTTAAGACTATGACAGTAAAGAAACAGCGAAGGCTTTGCCCTTGTGTGATTTCATGTCCTCTCACTCTTTTTCCATGTATTCCAGTGTTATCTGTGAGATAAATAATGAGTATCGCTCCTTCCACAGGTGCTGGCAAATCTCTGGTTGGAGTGACAGCTGCGTGCACTGTCCGCAAGAGGTGTTTGGTCCTTGGTAATTCTGCAGTGTCTGTGGAACAGTGGAAAGCGCAGTTCAAGATGTGGTCCACCATCGACGACAGTCAGATATGTCGGTTCACCTCTGATGCCAAAGACAAACCCATCGATTGCTCTATTGCTATCAGCACGTACTCCATGTTGGGACACACGACTAAAAGATCCTGGGAAGCAGAGAGAGTCATGGAGTGGCTTAAAAGCCGAGAGTGGGGCCTTATGATACTCGATGAAGTGCATACTATCCCTGGTAAGGAAACGGTGTGCAGAGCCTCGTGCTGCATGTGTTGGTAACGTTGCTTTGCTCTAGAAAAGCTTGTGGGGTTTTTAGCTGGATCATGTTTAATCCAGTTGGCAGACCCATGGCGTTGGGGGTTGAGACAAACAAGTAAACTGCCATTTTTTTTCCCCAATGTTACAGAGTTGAACTGACCTTAGATTTTTTTTTGTTGGTTTGTTTGTATTTTGAAACCCTTCTAAAGTTATGTTGCTCTCTACAGTGATAGTGCAAAATACGAGTGGCCTTCTCCTTTTGTGTGGGTTGGTTGATCAACTGCTCGAGGGTGCCCAAATTATATTTGTGTCGTTTTGCTGTAGACAAATTTCTTATGTGTTGGTGGTGCTCTCTTTGGGAACCAGACAGGAGTTCATCTGCCATCTTTGGTTTTGAGATGTAATTGCACTGCAGGTTTTGCTGTCTATTTTTATTCCGTAAAATTCGAGTAACTGCAGCAGTGGCTGTCCAGAAATGGCTGTTGTAGTGGAAGACACCATGTGACTGGAATCTGTACTGTTGGAAGCAGTCGTGTGGCATTAAAGTGTCTGTGGAGTTGTCCTGGAGAAATACACGGCCCAGGGTTCTGTGGGCTGTTCTGTGCTGCAGTCGTGTTTTAATTTGAGTACAGTTTGGGCTCTCCTGAAATGACAGATTTCAGAGGCAGACTTGGACTGCGTGCTGTTCTAACGAGCAGCATGTTGCTGACACAGTTCTCGCACTTTTCTTAGTCTGAAAAAATGAAGGTATCGATTCTGCCATGCCTGCAGACTGCAGTCACAGGACTTGTAGCGTGCTAAAGGTAAATTCTGCCCTATGTGAGTCCTGGACGTGGCAAAGTCAGCCAGGAGTGCTTGTGTTATTGATCTGCTTATGAAATACTACAGGGCTAAGATAAGTCATGTAACCTCTCTCTATTTTCTTTTTGGGAAACGGAAAGTGATACAAATGCAGAAGGTTTGTAGGGATTTTCAGACTACATTGGAGGTATAAACTAAAGCTGAAATCACTGTGGAGTTTTGCTGTGACACAGAATACTGTTAGAAGCGTACGTAAAATGGGGTGATAATTCCTAACACCGTGCTTGCTTTGTGTTTAGGAGTTGATGGTTCACTTGTTTTTTTTAATATGTAAAATAGCAGTACTTGTGTTCTAAATCCATTTGGGAAAGTAAACAGAAAGTTTGTCTTGTGTTTCTTAGCAAAGATGTTCAGACGTGTGCTCACTATTGTACAAGCTCACTGTAAACTGGGACTGACTGCTACCCTGGTCAGAGAAGATGATAAAATTGTTGATCTGAACTTCCTGATCGGACCAAAGCTGTATGAGGCCAACTGGATGGAGCTCCAGAACAGTGGCTACATTGCTAAAGTCCAGTGCGCTGAGGTGATGTTCTGCTTTTCAGTACTGCTGGCGTAGGGAAGGACTGTCACTAGTCAGTGTGAACGTGTTGCAGTTCAGTACTGAGACTTCTGCGTTGTTTCTCTTTCTGGGGATTTTTGGTGCCTGATCAGCTCTCTCTGATTCAGCATTTGGGAAAAACAAAACAAAAAACAAAAACTAGCAGCTGCTTTGATGCAGCTGATATTCACATTGATTTGATTTCAAATTTAAGCGTGGTTCTGAATGACAGTGTTGGTCAAATGGTATCCTGGAAGCTGCTTTTGAGAGATTTCAGCTGCTGAGCTGTAGTCTCTTCGAGGAAAATTCTTATAACTATTGAAGGAGGATAGTAGAAATTAAGGAAACACCTGCTTATTTCATGCCTTAAGGCCCCAGGATGAAAATGCAAAACATGGAACTAGATCTTGCTATTTCTTCCCAGTATAATAATGTGTGACCTCTCGTCTTGGCAGCAAATGAATGAGATGAAACTCAAATGTACATAGTGGGAGCATTTCACCCAGGCATGCCAGAACCTTGGAAATAGCCTTTCTGTGTCAGACTGAAGGTCCAGCCATTGTCTGTGATAGTTTTTAGAGCACAGAACAAATAGGGTTGTTAAGTAAACTCATACAAAGCGTCACAGATGTTAATAGATTTTTTGCTAACTCCCATAGCTGAACTGTAATTATGAAACAGAACTTTTCTATATTATTTGTTAAATTTGTGCTGTGTGATGAATGTGGTAGAAGACACGTACAGGAGAAAAAATGTCACTGAAGTTACATACGTTATGGGTGTCTTGATGTGCTGTAATGTCACTGCATCTGTGTAAACTTAAACTTCATCATTTCTTCTGTTTTCAATCTCTCCTGCAAAGAAAAGATATCGCAGTGACTCAATCTGTGCAGTACTGTGATGTAAATCAGTTCGTGCACAATGCTGTGCTGGTAGAGCCATTGAAAACTTCTAATAAATCCTGTTCTGAAAGATGTAAACTCAATATGCATTAATATAAAGTTGATTCCACTGTGGATATACGAGGAGAAGATTGGTAAATGTGTTCTGTAGGGAGGAATAAATCTATCTAGGTTTTCAGAACATGGAAGAAAATGAATTTTGAGGGCAAAGGGCCTCAACTGCAGTGGCAGAAATATTGCAGACCGTTAATTCCTTTCGTTCTTCTTTTGTAAAATACAGTAGCATTCAGTGAAACTATCTGATTTTAAACAGGCATTTTCCTGTCCCAGTCCCACTGCCTGTTTGTCACGGGTCTCACTGCCCCAGCGTTTTGGAAGATCACAGTAATAATGAGGTGAAAAGAGTTAGTGGTTCTACAGACTACACCTGTCAGTACTTCATTTTAGTACAGAAATTAACAGTGTTAGGATTTGTAGCCTCTGCTGTGTAGAGAGTTACGGTGCATTATTATCCCCTAATATCTCTTAAATTCCCACTGGAATGAAATAGATGGCTGGGATTTACTGTGTGTGTGTTCTCTGATTTTAGGTTTGGTGCCCAATGTCACCTGAATTTTACAGAGAATACGTAGCAATCAAAACCAAGAAACGGATACTGCTGTACACCATGAACCCAAATAAGTTCAGAGCTTGCCAGTTCCTGATTAAGTTTCATGAGCGACGGAATGATAAAATCATTGTTTTTGCTGACAACGTGTTTGCGCTGAAGGAGTACGCAATCAGACTTGGAAAGTGAGTGCTCAGAACTCGTGGTGATGCTGTTGCTTTCCTCCTTCCTGGAGGAACTTGTAGTCCTACAGATTTCAGTAACCTCCTCCTCTAGATATTTGTGTAATACCTTAAGTACGACTCATAAAAGGAACTCAGGAAACCACTCTTTGAATGGATTTTATAGGCACTGAAATGTTAATTCTGTTGTAGAACTGTTTGTAAAGAATCTCTGTTCAGCACTTGGCTCAGAGGAGTTTCTTCTGTCCAAGTTTTCTATGGATGACTTGGTATTTCTCTTTTTTATTTATTAAAATCCACTTGGCAAAATTAGGGAGCTTTTAAAAATCTTTCCAGAACCATTCTTATAATGGACTGTAGCTTCTCCTGTCTCTCTGGCAGGAACATTTTAAAGTGTGCACTCTGATTTTTTCAAGATTAACCAATCAAGATTTAGCTACCCTAAATGTCTGTAAAATTATTGCAAATAGAGTTTACTGAGGGGTTGACCTCAGCGTGTTTGAATGGCTGGGGAAGGGATGGCCAGGGAGGATGTTTGCAAGGATCAGGCATACAGCAGTTCCTTGGGGAAAATAAGCACAGGGGCTGGCCTCGTGCTCTGTGACCAGCTCAAACGATGTGTTGATTACTGGAAGCTGCGGGGCGTTTTGTCTCTATGATTTCATGTCTAGGAATTTCAGCAGTACTCAGCAAAACTGCAAACAAATCTTTTTACACTTTCCAAAATTAATGATCCCTTTTCTCTGTAGTTTAATGGCCATGTTGTTTTGGCTTGCTGTGCATCAAATAGCAGAGCTAGTAGTTCTGGATGAATTCCAGCACCCGTGGTCTCTTTCATCATTTTTTAAATCTGTCTGGACAGAGATTAGCTGTAATGATGCCTCTGGAATGTTGCTAGCAGTGTGCAGTGCACCGCAGAACAAGAGCCTTTAACAAAGACACATGCCTGGAGGGGGAGCTCGCCTAACGGGTTATAAGGATGGAAGATGCTGTAGAAGTGCAGCAGGAGAACTTTTTGAAGAGATATTAAGTGCTTGTTTTTCATGTTCTTTACTCATCCAGAGACTCATCCAGAGTCTTAACTCATGCTGTTTTTTCAATTGGTGCTGTCAATAAATTTAAATCACTGTGTAATGAGCTCCCTGCCATTATGTATTAGTACCTGTTAGTAAATAACTGAGAGATCTTGAATTGGTTTAATTTGCATGTGTTCTGTTCTTTCAGACCATATATTTATGGTCCTACTGCACAAGGAGAAAGAATGCAAATTCTTCAGAACTTCAAGCACAATCCAAAGATCAACACTATTTTCATTTCTAAGGTGAGGATGTAGCACATTATTGCACCCATCTTCAGAGCAAACCTCATATAAGAACAAGTTATATATGCACATTGGGCGTTTGACATCTTATTGCTGCAATTAATTAAGGTGCACTTTGTACAAAGTCATTGTTGTTGATAGCTGGAAATAAAGATGCTGCTCAGAGACTGCTTCTCTGTTGTAGGTGGGTGACACGTCCTTTGATCTACCTGAAGCCAATGTTCTGATTCAGATTTCATCCCATGGTGGGTCTCGAAGGCAGGAGGCACAAAGGCTGGGGCGAGTACTGCGAGCCAAAAAAGGTGAGGAGGTTCTTGGGCTCTGCTCTTTGGAATTACAGTATGGCATTAAATAATTACTCAGTTATTTAGAATACTGAAACGTAGTATTCCCTGGAAAGCAGTCATATTTCAGAGGAAATTATAGCTGTCAGGTGGAGAATAAAATTGCGGTGCTTCAGTTCTGTGTTTGGCTGTTGGGAAAATGGCTGTTGTAAGAAGAGTTTGGGGTTCACTTTTCTCCACCAGTTCCCTGGAAGTCTCTCTGTTGTCCTCGTATGGACTTGCTGCTGTTATCTGTAATTTTCTTCCTACCAAAGCACACCTTATGGTGCTGTCTTGGTGTAGTTCAGCAAAGGCCATTTTAAACAGCAAAGCTTATTTTCTGTGCTGTTTGTACTTGTTGTGGCTGAGGCTTTGTTTGAAAAGGCACACAAAACCTGTGTTAGAACATGAACAGTCCTAGTGAGACCTTGGGCTTTGCAAGAGAAGCCAGTGCTACTTGAGAGTAGATAAAATAATTCTTAAGTTTGGTGGGATTTGTTTTTGTGTTTGTTTGGTGTAGTTTTTGTTGTTTGATTGGTTTGGTTTGTGGATTATTGTTGTTGTTTGTTAAAAAATAAAAAATCAACACACAGACTGGTTTATCCTTTTATCCTCCTTTTAATGCAAACAAATTGCTCACTTTGGTTTACATTGATAAAAGTTTTCCATTGTAATTTCCGTTTAATTTCTTTGACATCTATTGCGATCTTTGTTCTTGACTTCTAATTTGCAAATTATTATGTAAGTAATTTTTTCTTCTGCTTTGTTTTGCATAGCGAAGCAGCAGGTTCTTTTTAGGGTACAGCACAGCTGCGTCAGTCTAGATTTCCTTTTTTGTTTCCCTTTAACCTGTGCTCAATTTATTTTGAACAAGAGTGGGAGTTTCAATGCAGTGTGCTTTGTCACTCCATTTGTGTAAGCCCTGGGTGCAGCTGGTGTTCAAGATAAACTTTACAAATCGATTTTGTCGAGAGAACTCTTATTTTAACACCTGATTTTATGATTTAGTCCTTTTTTCTTCTTGGTTGTAGTGGTCCGCATGGAACTAATCGTTTGGTGGCTTTGTCTCCTAGGCATGGTTGCAGAGGAATACAATGCCTTTTTTTATTCTCTTGTATCCCAAGACACTCAGGAAATGGCATATTCAACAAAGCGCCAACGCTTTCTCGTAGATCAAGGCTATAGCTTCAAGGTAACTCGTCCCTTCCAGTTATTAAACTGTGGCCCATGAACATAACTTCAGTTCTTTCACTTTATGGCTAGGTCAGATACTTGAGAATTATGGTTGTGAAATGTATTAACGAAGGTTTTTCTTGCAGGCAAAAATTGTTCCAGCTTTATTCTGTCAACTCTATTACTGTGAGGGTACTGCTCTATTATCAGTGGCCCCATGGAAGGGGTCCTTGCATCCAGGCAGGCACGTCGTAGGCTTTAGATGTGAAGGCCATGTTTTGCTTTGTCGCAAACGTATCTTGACAACATTTTAGATCAGTCAGCTGCAGGTAATTACAGCAGATGTATCTGTGTGGCTATAGCCAAGAAGATTAGAGAAACCTCTCTGCTTATAATTGAATATAAGTCTTGGATTATAGAACTAAGTTAGAGGTTAAACTAGAGGGGTTTTGTTTTGCAAGGAAGACCTAGTCCTAGGAGTTTAGACCTTACGGGAATACAAGTGGTGTAAATGGCAACCCAGTGTCTGGAGCAAAGTTTTAGCTGACCAGTACTGGAATGTTCTTTATTTGAAGATTAGTAACAAAATGTTAGAGTATCTGTTTTCTTCTGATTGCTGAACTGTAAGGTTTAGTCATAGCTGGCATTGAACAACAATAGGGTTGGAAGAAACTTGAATAAACCATCTATTGTTTCTTCATTACAAGCCAGAATCAACTGTGGATGTCATTCCTAGCAGATGTTTGCCTTCGTGACTCTTCTTCGCCTTCAGGCAATTATTTCAGCGCTGATATATTTTCCTTTCGAATTTTTATTCCTGATTACATTAGTAAAAATCTGGTACTCTCTTAAAAAGGTAACGGTTTAGATTTTTCTTCAAGGACTTTCCTCTTTTCATCTATCAATAGCTCCTTCCTCTGCCTTTCAGCTAAAAGAGAATTAGAGTAATTGTTTGCTGAATCACACATTTTATCTTTGCTTCTTTTACAGCTTTGTCATTACTATTTGCTGTCTTAATTATTTAGGAGTTGTTTGGTTAGCTAAGCAAAGTTTAGTTACCGTACTCTATTGGTTTTCTTGAGGTTGAGTGCACAATATATTGAATTTTTAATCAACTTCAGAGGAACTTATTGTATCAAATAATCTGATCACTTTAAACCTAGCATCTGTTCAACAGCTTAAAACAATTGTGATGCAGTGGAAATTCTTTCTGTTTTATGAAATATGCTAGCACTGCTTTGCAACGACTGTAAACGTGCTAATGCAGTTCTTGTGGCTCCATTTTGATTTTGAGGTCATCATAGCACACGTACTTCATAAACAAGAGGAATCATAGTGTTCATTAGTCTGTTTTATAGGACAGGTTTCTTCCCTGAACAGATTCTTAGAACTGCACATTTCTCAGGGAGATGTGCTTTTTTTCAATTCAGGAATTGCCACTGACAGCAGTGACACTGCTGATGCTTTGTTGCAGGTTGTTGTGCTGTCTCTCAACAACCACTTGTGAAAGTTCCTAAATGTTTGTGTTAAAATTCTCGGTGTCTGGAAAGCGAATTGATTATTTTTATGAAATACAAAGTACTTTAGTATAAAGTGTATTGATGCAGTAGAAGTTCTTAAACTGGGCAAAACCTGAAGCTACAATACGAAGTCAGCCTTCCAGTAAGGTTCCTGGACAAGCTGGCATGGAGTGTCAGTGTTTGGCATACGTTCTCTGTCTAGAGCTACTGCATTTCCAGTCAGAATGTAACGGGAGATAGTGGGGTGGAGGATACCCACTATAACTAATAACATTTCAAGAACCCCTGCCTTGTGTTGTGCTCTGTTTCTTAGGTAATAACAAAGCTTGCAGGCATGGAAGAAGAAGAACTTTCATTTTCATCCAAAGAAGAACAGCAGCAGCTTCTCCAGAAAGTCCTACAAGCATCTGACCTAGATGCTGAGGAGGAGGTGGTTGCTGGAGACTATGGCTCAAAGTCAGTTCAGGTAATGAAAAATACTTTTGAACAAAAGGATGACCACAAATGCAGTAGTGTAGGACCATGAAGTTTTCATTCTGAATGTGATGCAACCACTGATGCCTCAGAGTCTTTGTGAAACACTGGTGAACTTTTTTTTTTTTAAGCTGCATTAGCACTTGGCTAATTAAATCACTGATTTTCTCATGCCCAAAGGGCAGAAACTAAAGGGCCACTTTAGCTAAGAGTGAGTGGTAGGCAGTTACTTCCTTAGTAGAAATTCTCCCTTAAAAACAAACTTGGAGGTCTTTTTGGTGTGAAGTTCTGTGGATGAGAGCTGATGTGTCTGAGCACACACTAAGCATATGTTTTTCTCCCCGTGCTTACAGATGTCACGTCGTACGGGCACGATGAGCTCTATGTCAGGAGCAGACGATGCGGTTTATATGGAATATCACTCATCTCGGAGTAAGGCATCTTCAAACAAACACATCCATCCACTATTTAAGCGCTTCCGGAAATGACGCCCTTCGTGTGTGTGTCTTATAAAAACTGTGCATCCGTGTACCTCTTTCCATAACTGAAAATATGGATTTGAAATTTCTGGCAGGTCCTCTAAAAGACGTCTTTGTCTGCGTCTACGTAGCCACATATTTGCTTAGCAACATTTATGTTCTTGTGATTGAATGTGAAAGAAGATAAGGAACTAAATGTCATCACGGAGATGTATATTAGCCAGTGACTGGATCCTGGTTATGCCTGTCTGGTTTTCAGTGTGATGAACAGATTTTATTTTTATCAGCTGAAGACACTTTTTCAGATGAATTCTGAGAAGGTTTTGTATATGAAGTTTGTACTGACATTAGAAATATTATTTATCTGACTACTGTCTACTTAGCAAAATGTTGATGTGTAAATTGCTTAAATAAAAATTACGGAGTCCTGATAGGAGCACTTTATATAATGTTTCTAAAGTGGGACTTAGTTTGTAATCACAACTTGTTTCAAAATCCTAACGAATTGGTTGAAATATTTGGAAATTCTAAGATGAAGAGAAAGAAGAGCTCTGTCTCCAAGTAAGTAGTAAGTACAAATAAACTCTGTTTCCATTTTCCTCATTTTTCCTGCTACTGTTGAGAAATTTCTGAAATAAAAGATATTTCCCTTGTTATTTATGTTTTGTTTATTAGTTATGTAATAAAACCAGAACTGCTAAACAGTGCAGTGTCACTGTCGAAGTCATTGTTGGATCAGAGAATGCTTTGACTTGCCGGAAGGTGAGCTGGAAGCAGATGCGTGAAGGAGACATTCCTGGGTTTAAAGCTTTTTTTGTAAATACAGTAACTTTCTAGAAAGCCTGTGGAGAGGTAGGAGAAGCCTGTGGTAAGGAGCACTCTTAAAAGAAATATCTGTCTACCTGTCTTCTATCTATACTTCAATTTAATATTGTAACAGTATAAATTATACTCATTGTGTTGAGGATTGTTACTCTTTGCTTTGCTGAGAGTGTATAGGATTCTGGGAACAATCTGTGAAATAGCACTGATCTTCATCTGTTGCTTGGAAAAGGATTACTGTAAAAAATTGCTGGAAGGAGTATGTATGGTAAAGCTGCCCAAGTCACACGACAGACGTGTTTCAGAAACACGTTGGTTCTTTTTAGTATGAATTCAGAAATGGAGAATATTTCTTCCAATAGTAGAAGCTTAGCTCAGAACACCACACTTGTTTTTGGTTTCTATATCAGAGATAATTTTCAAAATGAAACCAGTCTGATTCAGTTGAAGCTTTTGTTCAGTCCTCTGAGGTGTACCACATTGTGTCTGGTTCTTTCTCTTTCTTGTTCCAGGTTTTTTGCTTCACAAGTTGGGACTGTTCACAACAGTACCCGAGCAGCTTATATGCAGAAGAGTACTGCGCAGTGTTCTACCCCTCTGTTTTAAAGCATTATTTCCTTCTAATAGTTCAGACAGGCTCTCATAGCAACAGTTAATGGAAAGGTGATTTAACGTAATGAGAGGAGTCTGCCAGTGGGACAGATGAGAAAGTACGTCAGTAGCCCTCTGCATAATGTTCTGTACCTCACTTTGTGAATAACTTTGGAACTGTTCTTTCATCATAAACTTCGGGTTGGGGGAAGGGGAGAAAAACTGCTACATTTGGAAATGGCTTAATAGCAATATTCCTGTTTGTAACTGAAGTATTGGTAGTACTTGAAGTTAGAACAGTGCTGTAGTTTTCGTGCTGCAAATCTTGGGTATGATGTTCAGTGATATTACTCTAAATAATGGGTCTATGTGGGATGCAGTGCTTCCAGCGTTAAGTAAATAAAGAAAAATAATTGTAAGAGGTAAGAGTCCATGCTCCAGTAATAGTGTGTTGGAGTTCACAGTTTAGATTCATTAATTTGACAGAATTACTGCAGTAGTTGCTCCATGCACTGATTGTGGCTGCGAGTGGCAGACAGATGTGCAGTTACTCAGTACAAAACAGTTGATGTCCTGCATCTATCCTGTCATACAGCCACTCAGTTCTGCCTTCCAGACAGGAATCTGTTGCTGAGAAAAACTACTTGTTCCTCATTACCTGCACAGGCCAGCAGTTCTCTGAGGCATGACTCCAAACAGCTTGGGCACAATATACTGCTCCAGAAATAGTCTGCAATCCCAGTTCTGCAGGAAATGAAGCTGTCTTGTTCAGCTACAAAACTCGGCACTGAATTTTGTCAAGCAGGTATCTATTTGAAGCAGTACAGCAGGCTGCAAGCACGATGCTTTGCAGTAACTGCACACTATGGGTGGTGGGCTCTCGCTGCCCTGTGGCCTGAATCCCAAGAATCTGGGTCCCAGCTCTCTAAAGTTGCAGTCAGGCACTCACATTCTTTATTAGATGCTTGCTGACCAGTGGTTTTATTGTGCAAATGGATTGCAGGGTTGCTTGCTGCAGAAACTGTAGTAACAACATGGCTGAGAGCTCTGCGCATGTCTTCGAAGTGGAAGCATGTGAAGGAACCCTTTCTTTCTACCATTACGCTGCTGCGTATGTACCTTTCTGAGATGCTGCCTCTATCCCTGTGTCAATGCACTGTTTAGCAGCAGCCAACAAAGTACAATGCAGACGGTATAGCTGAATGATACCCAGAATTCTCATTAAGCAGGGGGTCAAAATAACGTGAATTTGTATAGCAAAACTTTTCAGACTGGTGACAGAAGAAGGTGAACTTCGGGGTAAGTATGTTACTTGGAAGTCAGTGAATAGATGAGCAATTTCCTTGGACATAATTCAGGTTACTGTGCTCCCTGGGCACCTCCTTAGCTAAGCTGAATTCCTTGCTGAGGAAACCCACACTTTCTAGCTTCTTCACTGAATTGTCACTTCTTGTTTTTATAGTTCTTTGTGGTTTTGACAGTCTACAGTACTGAAACTAATGCTTGGGCTCTGTGTCTGTGAAAGGATTAATGCTTGAAGGGCGCTGCTATTCATCAGAATGACTTTCAAGACCCTCAAGAGCAGTGACATTGGTGTTATCCAACAGCATTCAGCTTTACAAAGCACTGAAATAGATGCAGTTCCCATATCTCTGTGGTTTGCTATGCCCTCCTGATGGTCACAGTTTTTAGTGGTACCTTTTTACAATGCGTTTAAAAACTTAAAAATGGGAATGGAAGGCAATTGCTTCTCAGGTACATCGTTAGACAGAGTAAGGATCTACACCTGCTACAAGAAATCCGCAAGTAGAGCAGAATCATTTATTGCAGATGATTTGTGTTTATTTGCTTAAGCATTAAATAGTAAATCATGCACAGTGCTGTCAGATGCTTGGATTTGTGTGTTCTATACAATATTTGATTAAGATTTTAAGTTACCGTATGGTAGATGAAACCAAAGACTGAGAAGTAGTTTTCATTTTTCTTTTAAACTACAGCTTCTTCATGAGTAAATTACCTATAAGCTCTGTTGTCACCTCGCAGTTTTTTTAAGTTCAGGTTAGTCCTTTTTTCAAAAAAAGAATGGGAATTTGGAAAGCACTTAGAATTCCAAAGAGGCATTTTCACAACTTGAAAAGATCTTTCAAATTATGTATTTAAGGGCAGTCAGAAAAAGCAGAAACCACGAGTAATGGTATGGCTTTTTCAATGAAAAGATATTTCAAAATACACTGAATTTTTTTTACTGAAATTTCTGACGTTTCAGTGCTTCAGCAGTTCTTCTTTTCAAAAGCTCTGAACAGCCTATCTCTGTAGTGATAGTTGAAGGTGTTACTTGAGCTGAGTTAAATGCCTCCCATCAGCTCTCTTCTGTTTCCATAAGTGCTTTTAGATGCGTTAGCTATTTGAGCACTGTGATCTTTTATATGCAGTACAATATTTATGATACCGTTGAAATGATTTCAAGGCAGATATAGCCAAGGCTATTGAAAAATGAAAATCTGAGAAAACAGAATTCCTGCTAAGATGATAATGTAACCACTGACTCTGAATAGCAAAGCTATTGGGACACAAAGAAAGCTTCAGCTGAACTTTGTCAGAGTTCATGCAAAGAGGAGGGCAAGTTTAAATTGGATTTAGAAATAACTTAGTGAAGGTAACAAAGCACAGTTAATGTGAGCCCACTAGGGGGTCTAGGCTGAGAGAACAGTGTGGCTGTGGATGTGGAGAAAAGCTATCCTCCAATAATAATATGCAATCTTAAATTGTCAATAGTCAAATTTAGTTTATACTGTGATCCTGTTACATTCCAAAAGTTAACTAAAATTGAAACACTTCTACTGTGAAAGAGGCACATGCTCCAACTTGTTGGAAATAACAAATGTCCAAACTGACTAGTTACATAAAGCGATTTTTCAAAACCAGCAGACTGACAGACTGCCACCAAAGTCTTCATTTAAATTTAAAGAACTGTGCATTCAAATTCCTGTTAAGTCTGATGAATGCATGTGCTGGAAGATTGTGGAAGTAGGAGAAATGTTGATCTTCCAAGTCATATAAATGTGTTTTGGTTGGCTAGAGCTGATGGCATAACTTCTCCTTTACGGTTCAGTGGGCTTACATGGATTGGAACGAACAAGTTTTATGTTACAGCTGCTACATTCACCATTTTTTGTGGGAATTCCTTGTCTCTCTGACACTACTGGACTTCCGTTACCTGAAACAAAACTATGATTGTACGTTGAAGGAAAAGGGCACCAGATGCTACTGATCCTTCTAGCAAGCCTCGCTTTTACCCTAAATCACGTGAAATCTGCTGCTGCTCTCTCAAATGTAAGTAAGTTTCATTCTTTCACTCTTTATCTTTTTCTTGTCTACTCTAGGAAACTGTTATTTCAGTTTTGTTTGTCCCTTGGAGTGTAAATCTGGGTTTTACTGATGATGTTGATTATTTTACGTGCTGCATCGGAACAGACTGAACTCCATCTTGGATTCTGCTGTAGTAAGGATGAAAGTGGTGGTGAAGCAGCAAATAGTGATGCATACATTAATAACTCTTATTTGAAAGTCAAACAAAACCACACAATTATTATCTGCCGCAGCAAAGAGGAGAAAATAGTTTGATTATATATTCAGAGCTGTGGTAGCCCACACAATCACTCACATTCAGAGTATTCCCTTCCTGGTTTTCTCTGTTTAACCGTGGAATAATTTGGCTGTTATATTTTGAAGTATTATTTTTCAATAGTTTAGCTTAAAAACCAAAACTCTATCTGCATTGATAGATTACTGTAGTATTATTGATCTGTCCCGATGACCAGGGGAGGTTCAGGTTGGATATCAGGAAAAGGTTCTTCACCGACAGCGTGGTCAGACAGGGCAGTGGTCACAGCTCCAAGCTCACTGGAGTTGAAGAAGCATCCTGACTGCTGTCAGACATATGGTCTTGTGGGTCCTTGCAGGTCCCTTCAAACTCAGGGTATTCTGTGATTACTGTACAGTGTTATTGGATAATGGCTTCGTTGTAGGAGTCTATCTGAACATGTATCTACTAGCAGCTCTTCATTTCTACTCCATCTAACAAACCTCCTAGAAATATCTATCATGTTCCAAACTTATTTATAAGATAATACTATGACTGGGCTTGGTTTTGTTTTTGTTTTTGTTTTTCTTTTTTGATGAATTACTTCGGGACCCTTCTGTTATCTGTTATTGCACACAGGCCTATTAGGCTTACTGGTACTAGGTGTTGCTGATGTAGGACCTTAGAGCTACTGGCTGCCTTGTGCACTGAGTAAAAGTTATGTTAGTGTGGATGTCAGCCAACTCATGCGTGTGAAAGGAGCCCATTTTACACGTGTGAAACTGCACTGTTAATTCTCCTTTAAATTCCTCTCTTGTTATATCCAAGAAAGTTGACAATTCTAGTCATCGTTGCTATTTTGTGCTTTCTTCATTTAGTATTATTATATCAACTGTGCCTCTAAGTAAATTCTTCAGTATTTATATCGGGGGAGAAAGGGGTTAAGACATTAATGACAGTTCCCAATCATTAAAAATACAAAACAGTAAGCAGGTGTGGAGGTGTCTCACAGGAATGTCTTAGGTCTCTTTTCTCAAATGCCACGTTTGTTCTGCCTTGTCTTTAAAAGCTGATAACATTATTCAAAAATAATTACGTTCATTGACTTTTTCCTGTATTTTTTGTTTTTTATTTACATTAATGTGTGCTCTGCGAATAATGGGAGAAACTTTCTTACACTTCCCAATGTTGAGCATGATCTTCAAATGAATGATTAAAAAGCTCACCCACGTAGCAGAGAAAATAAATATAGGTGTTTGTATTTTCATTTCCTAAAACTAGATTTATTATTATAAACTTGATAGCAGGCAGTCGCAGAATGTTTGAATAGTATTATTATATGTATAGTATAATAATATCATTTATTATTCTTACATGTTGTATGCAAGTTCTATGGTTTAGTCTCCCTTGAAGTGAATAGAATGTGATTAGTGTTCCCTTCAGCTCTGTTTTTACTGAAATTGCACTTTCTCCGTTCACCTATTTTAAGCAGAAGATAGGCTTTGGACTATTTTTGTGCAAACACAAATACAAAACAAATCAAACATGAACACGAACTAAACTGCTTAAATGTGTGAGTGAAAGTGTGGATTTGCAACATAGTTCCTATGCTGGGACTACTGCCACCTCTAGAAATTCCTCTGAGAAAAAAACAGGTACTGTTCTGGTGAAGTACTTAGAGGAGAAAACTTCTCTTTGACAAGTAGGCCGGTTACAAAAACTCTCTGACAATTAATTTTATGGAGAAGAGGTAATTCATTGTGAAGTAAAGAGCAGGGGGAGGGAACTGAATGCCCAAATATGGAATTAACTACAAAAATGTATAACCAGAGAAAGCTAGTGCCAGCTGGAAAACTGAAGCCCTACAGCATATCGTATATCTGAGTTTCTTACTAGCATACTAACAGAAGCAGAAACTTACATGGTATTAATGGGGTAAGACTGACATAAAACACTTACCATATTAATAGATGTGAGAAGCAGTTTTCAGGAAGAGTGTATATTCTCTCCAGCAATCTAGAAATTAGAACATGAAAATCAGTTTTTAAAGCTGGAGAGCGACTGCATAAACTTGAAAACAGAATTCACTTTCGCATTTCAAAATTCTTATATAACCCATAATATGTATAGCTTAGGAGTTGAATCAGTGTTCCTGGCAAAGTGGATTCATGCTGTTTTCATTTCTTTTGTTGGCTTACAATCTAGAGACATCAGCAGTTATTCAGTAGGTTTAAATATTTTGGATACTGTTCTTAGAGTATGGCAAATGTAATCTGGGAGATTTGGCTTGGACTGTCCTTTCCATCTTGTAGGACTACTGTCTATCTTCCTGTTCTTTTTAAATCCTCCTACAGATATCTCTTAGCACATCTACTATTTGCTCTAAGAGTTATGCCTTGATTTGTTTTTCTCCTCCACTGTCCCTAGGCAAGACATGGAATCAGCTTTCACTTGTGATGATAAACTTGTTCTGACTTTTTTATCTATAGGTAATCGTGTCTCCCAAACCATCTTTAGGCAAATGGTAAAGAAATAACACAGCTACACTAGACATAAATGAAGACGGTAAAGGGAAACTCCGAAGGTAATCTAGACTGTGCCCAACAGATTTTGGTTTATCGAATCTGCTCTTACAAAGTTAGTGGGAGCAATTACATAACCTCCTGAGGTAACTTGGCAGCATGAAATGTGTGAGAGAACCTAGAGATATCTGAAAATCTGTCCAAGACATTTGTAGCTGCAAAGTAAACCTACTTTTTTTTCCTTCTTCCTCTGATAGACATCTTAACAAAAGATGCACACATCTGTAGGTTGTTGTCATGCTTCTGGCAGTCACCTTTACTACACGAAGTAACTCTCTCAACCTTCTCTATTTATCATTTTTAAAAGCTTCTATTTTTTTACGTTGCTTTTCTCTGGAGCTTTTTAAATATAATGAAGCCTATTTTAAAGACACTGATTTAGTTTAAACCAGTGTGTGCTTTATAGACTCTACATATCCTGTGCATTTTGTTCCTGGAAGGTTTAATGCTGAGCTTACAAAGGCTGATGTCTAACTGGGGATAGACTTTATTCTCAGAGATAAAAAGCATATACACAAATCTTAATTGGTTTGTGCCCCCAGGTATAAGTGTACAAAAACATAGAGGATATAAGGAAAACAAGGACAAATAATTCTGAAGCTCACTAAACTTAGTCATGATGAAATTGCTGCTGAAGTTCTAGAAATGTGGATCTTGTGTTAAACATTCCTCTGGTTTTAGTGGTGCTTCTGATCCACTTGTAGGTGAGGTGGATCTCTTGCACGCCTTTTCTGAAGCTAATGAAGTTTTTAACGAATATCACTAATACTTCAGTGAGCGTATAGAAAGGGGTATGAAGGTAGAACAAAGGACTTCGTGCAAAACAAGCTGGTTTACAGCTTGGAACTCAAGTTCTTAGTGCGTGATTTTGGATGTGTGCGGTTGAGGAAAAGCTGAGGAGAGCGGCGCGTGTGGTTGAATGGTGCTGGGTATTTGCTACAAAAGTTGACATAAGGCACATCATTTCACAAATGTACCACCCTGGAACACAAATAACATCCCTGTAACTTACAGGAATGTAAGTTTGTAACATTACTGTGGAAAACCAGCGCTGTTTTCTGTAGATGTAGAAAAGTTTGTAACATTACTGTGGAAAACCAGCGCTGTTTTCTGTAGATGTAGAAACGTTTTCATATGTATGCTCTTGGACGATCAGAGAACTTCTCACAGAAACTAGTGTTTGCTAATGTATGGGGGTGGGGGGAAGAAAAAGAAGAAAAAAGGGCCCCACACTCACCTTTTTAATGGAGGAGAAAGTTGGGGAAAGAGACAAAAAAAGTAAACTTGGACTGCTTGCTTAATGGGCAAATTTATCTGATTTGAATTATACGAAATAATAGGTTCGTTCTATTCAAGTCTCATCCCAGACCCACCCCCCTTTTCCAGCCCTAGGGGAGGGAGCGTTAAATAATGGTCTGTGTAAACTGATGCTCATGCAGCGAGAGTTTGGAGTAGCGCTGCTTGTACAAGTCAAAGCAGGCAGCGGAGAAAGAGCAACCAAATAAAAAGCAGCTGCGGGGAGAAAAGGAAAAAAAAAAAAAAAAGTGGACCTTTCCGAAATTGAGACATGTCTTTCCTCACCAGAGTCCTGACAACGAAATGCAAGCAGACACTTGAGCCCGAGAGGACTTACTTCCAGCACGCGCGTTTTGTCAGCAGGCTGCAGCGGGCGGCCGTGCTGCCGGGCAGGCGGACCCTGGAGGTGCGGAGCGGCGCGGGGAACAAAGCGGCGCGGCCGGGGGAGCTGCTGGAGCCCGCCCCGCGGCTGGGCAGGGTGAAGAGCTTGCACGAAATGCCCGGACCCAACACCCTCTACAATCTCTACGAGTTCTTCTGGAAGGACGGCTTCGGCCGCATTCATGAGATCCAGGTAGGGCTCGGTTGGATTTTTAGGCTTTATTCACGCCGGGTTTCTCAACTTTGCCTTCTTCTCCCCTCGCAAAATCGCGTCGCCGCGTTCTGTTATGAAAGAGCCGCGGTGAGGAGGTGCCCATTCCGTGTCGTCCCTCAGCCCTCGGAGGTTTTTAGCACTTTTGTTTCGGGCCGCGCATCGCCTTCGGGATTTCCCCCCTCGTAAGCGTGGGGCGACCGCTCCGCCCGCACCGCCGGGCTCTCAGCTCTGCCCTGTCTCACGTTTACGCTTATGTTTTTGGGGGGGCTTTTAGGCGTGTGCCGTGGGCTCCTAGGGGAAAACGAAACACCTCTTGAGCTGGGCTGCCTGCAGGGCTCTCGTCTGGCACTCTGATTTTCGGCGGTGGAGCTGGGAAACGCGGCTTTTCCCCCAGCGCGGAGCTGAGGCCGTGCCGTGGCTGTGGTACCTCAGCCCACCGAGGCTTCCTTGCCCATCCGTCACCCCGCTGCGGCCAGAGACCATTTTCCCCCCCTCCACCCCTCGCTTCTACCCTGGCCTCTCCTTTACGTAAATACACTATACGGGTCCCCTGAGGGAGCGGTGGATGCGCCTGGCCCCCAGCAGCTGCGGCGGGCCCTCCCCTCAGCGGGAGGCGGGCGCTTTGAACCCCTCCCCCGGAGGGGCCGCGGACGGGGGAACAACGGTCGCGCTGCCCGCGCCCCCCCTCTCCTCCGGCGGCCCCAGCGGCGCGCGCGGGCGGAGAGGCGGGAAGCGGCGCGTGATGGCGGCGGGAGCCGCCTGAGGGAGAGAGGGAGGGGGAGACCCTCGGGTCCTCCTCTGAGAGCGGGGCCGCTGTCACCCGGCGTGGGGACGGGAGGGGTGACCGCTTGGGTTCGGCACCTCAGCGTCAGTCCCACCACTCGTGAGGGGGCAGAGTGGGCTGGACAGTGCAGTTCTGGAGACCAGAGCCTTAAGAACCTGGGAAGCAGAGTTTCCAAAGGAGCTGGAAATAAAGGAGGCTGGGAAACAAAAAGTCAAGCACGTTCCTTATCGCTTAGATCCCTAAAAAGATGCGCCGGTCTGTGCTGGGATCAGAGCTGGAATTCCGTTGATGAATTAATTGCTTAATGACAGCTGTGTGCGGATGAAACGCAGCTGTTAATTGCTGAAGGTTGCTTGTTTTGCTGCGTTTATTTTCACTGCTGCTGTGGTAGCGCCCGGTTTGTGTGGCACTCTTTGTATGCTTCAGTGCTAATAAAACGCCTTGTATGTTGAGTTCAGGATCTCGCTGTTAGAAGAGAGAAAGGCTGAAAAGCATCAAAGTATTAGCAAGGGTATAAAAATAGGTGAATGGTGAGCACTTTTTCACTATGTCCAGCTGGTACAGAAAATTTCTTCTTCAATGAACATTATTCACAGAGGGGAAAGCAGGAGGAAGGATGAGGAGCTGTAAAGCGATGCTGGCTTTTATTCTACAGTCTCAAAAGTCACTTTGGAAATCACAGACGTCCTGTTTGCACACATGCGGCACGCAAGCGGGCATTAGCCGGCTTAATAACAGTCTGTTAAATTTAACAATACAGTGAACATCAGGAATGAATTAATTTGAAACCCTTTGGTAACCAGCACAGCTACTTAAGCAGTGTCCTTTGGTGCACAGCAATGCTTGTAGGCTATATGCAGGAGGGGTGGGGAAAGCTGAGGTTTTCACAAAGGAGGTTCTGTTCTCTGTAACATGATTCCAGTTAGTCCTGGCCAAAGCAGCAACGCTTACAGCAATTATGATAAAGGGAATGTAGTCCTAATTTGACGGGAATTGTTAACTGTGTGTCATTAGTGTAATTTGAGTATAAAGGAAATAAAGGTGAGAGGAAAAGGTTTGGATGCTTACAGAATTTATGACGTGTGAAAGAATGTATGGTGTGAGAGTGGTATGTGAGACATTAAGCTGTTATATTTTTTAAGGTCTGGAATGAGGGAAAGAGAACCTGTGTTGTGATAGAAAATACGGAAGAGAAATTCCAGGCATTTCTTTAAACATCAGGTTGACACCGAGCACCATTCTGCTGAAAGCAAGAGAAGTCCAGACACCTTGTCCATTTCTTTTTGAGAGTTGATATTTCTTTTGTTTGACTGAATGGCTTGATGCATTTTCCATTCAAGTTTACCCCTGTACGTCACACTTACTATCAGCGGAAAAAACAGGTAGTTCCATATCAGGTAAAATTTGATGAGCCTGACATTCTGAGATCGGTGGCCTGTGTTTCCCTCACCCCACTGCCTTTTCCTTACACCATTTGTGCTACAACATACCTGCCTTAAAGACTCACGGTCTCAGTTCTCCTCATGCTCAGCTTCAATATACCTTGAAATTCCTCCAGGGCAAGAGCTACTTTGGATTTTGGGAGTGCTTGTTAGTTGTACACTGCGTGTATGATTGGTGAACAGGAGACCAAGCAGGAGTGGTAACGGCTGAGTTCCTCCTGCAGCACTTCCCTTGTCAGGGTGACAAATGTACGTGTCTAATTTGAACCCAGATGCTGATCTTTGAAAATGGGGAAGAGTATAGTTGTAGGTGACTAAACTGCCAGTTTAAACTTGACTGAAATTGGCCGATGTGTTTCAAAAGTAGTTAAGTGGAGACTGGCAGAGACCACAATTGCACAACTCTTGTTTTGTTTGGAAAGCAGGCAAAAAGAACTACATTTTTTATAGGCACTTGGTATCATATGTTAAGGAGTGATTCATGTGTCTTAAATTTACTTGTGGCAATTGAACATTTCATCTCTCTGAGCAACGCTGATTAAAACATCTCATAAATTCATCTTGGTCAACATTAGACTTTCACTAGTTTAATTGTACCGAACTTGTTTGATTTATAACCAAGATAACTCTGCAAGCAGATGTCTTTAGATTAGATGAAAGTAATGTGTCAACCTTTGGTCAGTTTAACTTATTTTGCTTCTTAAAAAATAAGTAATTTCTTTACAATCTTAAAGAGTCTTGAAGTCCTTATATGGTTTTCACTGTTCCTTTGCAGACTATTTTTTTCCCATAGGATGATGTTGAACCTCTGTTCCAAATGAGTTCCTGGGAGTTGAGTTTCATTTCACAACAACGTTGGGATTGAATTTGTTTAAAATAGTCAGAAAATTTCCTCAGTGATGCATCACTTACTCTTTAATGGCCTGTTGCTTGCCTCCAGCTTGAATCATACAACATGTGGAGCAACCACTAGACAAACCTCTCTGCTGGAATGATGCTTCAACTTTTTCATCTGGATTAATCCATGTCATGATTTTGCTGCTCATGAATGTGTCCCAAAATACAAACTTTTTTTCATTAGGTTGTTACATTGTCACTATCCTAGGTTAGATGTAAGGAACTGCAAGCATGTCTTTGTAAGGAGTAAACTGATACAGTGTGTACATTATAGACATTAAAAGTAAATTATGGTATCTCTATTATACTTTCAAATTCACATCCTGTCTTGCTTTGTTACTTTTTTCCCCCAGTAATTCTTTCTAATTTATTTGATCTGAAGATACGCTCGCTTTAAATACACTATGTCCTTCCATCTTCTCAGTAGTTTGTTTCACCAGTCATTGTGTGCCTCAGTGTTGTTCTCAGTCAGTGTGACCTGTGTATTTTCCTAAACGGTTTTTCCTGGTAATACTTTGATGCTTTATTGTGATGGTTCAAAACATTCTGTGACTAAAAGCTAGAAGTGAAATCCTAGATGCATTAGGTTGACTCACACTTGACAAATTGTCAGCTTCCTTCTCAGTTGTGTTCCTTAGTAATATTTTACTTCTGTTTCTCTTTGTTGGTGATATTGTAGCAGAAACACACTCAGGAATATGGAAAGATCTTCAAGTCTCACTTTGGTCCCCAGTTTGTTGTATCCATTGCAGATCGAGATATGGTTGCTCAAGTGCTCCGGTCAGAAGGTAGAGCACCACAGAGAGCTAACATGGAATCATGGCAGGAATACAGAGACTTACGAGGAAGAGCTACAGGACTTATTTCAGCGTAAGTGCCGCTAAGCCTTCATTTTCTAGGGTCTGTTGCAGAAGTTTAGCCATTTTCCTGAAGGACGGTGTGCAGGTCATCTGAGAACTCAGGCTTTTTGGTAGATATCCGTAGGTTTAGCAGGGGAAGGAGGGAGTTAACTTATAGTGAGTTGTCTGTTGTGCCATAGAATTACAAAGGTTGATTGTGATACATAATTTGACAGTGGAATGAGCTACATCACCTATTTGTAGGCACTGATCATCTGCATGCAGCCTATAGGAGCAGGCTATGCTAGCTTGGCACAACAGTGCACCAGCATGACTTTACTGCTTCAGATCCAAGTGACTGCATCCAGTTTGTAGTGTGTTATATGCACTTACCAGCTTGGTGGTCAATAAAGATAGAGTGAACCCCAAATTCTCTCTCACTGGATTGAAGTAGAGCAGTCACTGTATTGTAAGTTCGTACTGTGGAGCATCCCTATGCAGATGTACGTTTGTGTGCAGCTGCATCGTAGAAAAGGTATCCACCTTTAAAGTTTGTGTGAACTGACAGTGCTTGGGTGTGTGGTTAATTGCCCATGACAGCTACTCACAGTCAGCACTGTCATTGCTTTTTTATTTAGAGGGATACTGATTTTCTGAGCCATGGACAGTCTATTTCTTCCATGCGGCAAAAGGCATTGCATACTGCACAGCAGAGTCAAGCCAACAGCTTGATACTTTGTGTAAGAGCTTAAATTGAGAGATAAGCAGAAAGTATCTCCTAAAGAGATACAGTTTTGTTACTGGCCAGTGAGTTTCTGTACCTTAGGGCGGTGTTTCTTGAGGTGAGAGAATTTCTGGGGAATATACCTCTGTTCAAAACCGAAAGACAATTGCCTGTCTTCAGGAGGAAGTGAAACACATCCTTGCAAACACTATTTCCAATCACTCTGTATCAAGCAGGCAGATATTACAATTCAGAATTTAAAAAGATTTCAATACGTACCTCAGCTAAAAGAGAGTTTAGCTGTAACTAGTTTCTCAAAATTAAATCTGCTTTCCTATTACTTTGTTGATTTAGAATTACCTTAACTGAAAGTGATTTACCAATAGTGAAATTGATATTATTAGCTCAAGTTGATTCATCAGTTCCGGATGTGGTACATGCATTTGACAATTAGGCACCAATTCTAAAAGCAATTTGTAAACTATCAATTGAAACAATTATTTTAAGCAATTTTAATAAGGAAACTGTACAAATCTAAATTTCTTGTGTGAAATACTAATGTGGAGGCTCTTGTCAAGACGTTAGAACGCAGAGTGGACAAATTTTGTCACTTAAAATAGATTGATTTCAGATGTATATACTTGTTACAGATATGCAGTGAGTATAAAACAAAAGTAGAGGCACATAATACTGAATATGTTAGACCTCCATTGTTTTCATTTCACTACTTATTTTTTCATCTCAAAAACGTAAGTGATCATCTTGACAGTGTTTTTACTGAACTAGTGATTGTTAAGAATAATTTTGTATAGACATTATTAATGATTTTTTTTTTTTAGAGAGGGGGAACAGTGGCTAAAAATGAGAAGTGTACTGAGACAAAAAATTCTGAAACCCAAAGATGTGGCTGTTTACTCTGGAGGAGTCAATGAGGTTATCACAGATTTAATTAAAAGAATCTACACCCTCAGAAGTCAAGAGGAAGATGGGGAAACAGTGACCAATGTTAATAATCTTTTCTTCAAGTACTCAATGGAAGGTAAGTCTTGTCTGTGTAAGCTCATAAAGAAAAGTTAATATAATATGTATAATATATATTACATATATATAATTATTGTTGTCTCATGATTAATTTGAAATGGAGACTGATATTTTGAAGTCATATACTTCCCAATGTAAGGAAATGGATATCAGTAGAATTGCTTTGTAAAATCCAAAGATATTTTGTATTAAGCAACATGTATTGTGGGAATGCTGATATATGGGCAAAACATACCGCCAAGGCCCTGATTTCTTTCCAATATTTCTTGTTTCTATCTACATCTCCCAAGAATAAAAATGTAGAGCTTTTAACAGTTTGAATTCCGAAGCATTCTAATTTAACACTCCACTGGCTGAACTACAGATAGGCAATCACAGTGTGATCTATCTAAACTCTTTTCATAGTATACTGGGAGAAAAGGCACTCTCTTCTCCTGCCTGCAACACACTAAGTGTGAGATTGCTATGCTTGCCTTAAAATCACCTGGCATTGGCAACCATTAATGAGATAATGTTCTAGATTGAACTCCACTCCAGTATAGTATGGGATTTCATGTGTCCTCACAGAGATGTAATGGGGAGATGGGTTTCTCACATTCCTTTATCTGACTTCATATGATCTCATCTTGTTATATGTCATATCTTAAAAAAAAAAAAAAATGGGCATACATGCAGCTGAATTACTTGAGTTTTGCAAAAACTTTCCAATTACTCACCCATGAAGATGCTGCATCAAATAGCTGCCTGTTTGGCAGAATAATCTGAATCTGTTCTACATCAGTAATGTCTGAAAATGGCATTCAGCTAAGTTACAAATGGAATTTTAAGCTCTGAGCTTTAAAGATTCACTTTGACTTGTAGGTTAGTTGAAGTTCTTCATGCTCTTTTAGCTTTTCATTTATAATATGCCCAGCACTTGCTTATTTCTTATATCAGCTGCATTTTTAACTCAACTCACTGTCAGCTGGTCAGAGAACCCAATGTCTTTTTTTTTTTTTTAAAGGGCTATCTAAACAATAAAAGAATGCATATGAACTGACAGTTGCTGAAAGATGCCTGGGAGAAATAAAAGACATATGAAAATATCTCCAGAGGGAGGAAAGCTAGGGAAGGAAGAGTATGTTGAACATAGACAGTTTCCAGCAATTATTTTTGTCAGAAAAGAAGAAATATGAAGTAAAAAAAAAAAAAAAAACCATCAACAGCAACAACAAAACCCAGAAGTAAATGGGAATCACTTAAAACTTCTGTATTCTTGAGGATTTGTGGGGACCTTGATGGAGAACAGAATATGTTTAACATATTTAAGGTTAAACATATTTATTGTACCTATTTTTAAGAGGTTAAACATATTTATTGTACCTATTTTTAATAGGAAAGATGTGGGTGAGAAAGAGATTTCTAATGGCAATCACTGCAATACTGCAAAAAATTATGTGAGAAAATCATAGGAAGTTGTGAACAAGAGTCAATATTGTTATTTGCAATACTGTCTCACAGCTGGTGTTTTTCAGGGCCAAGTGGAATATTTTCATATTGTGTGCAGTGAAATCACTGTAGTGTAATGCATGTTCAGTATCCACTCATGCGTAGTAATTATCCATTTACCACTAGCTTATCAGGATAACAAAAGACATAGCCACTATTAGAAAGTCCTGCACTAACACCAGTTACCTATGTGTTCAGAGGCCAGCCTATCAGGATTAGAATTTGTGGAGGGCTCTGGAGGGCTGGTCTGCTTCTCTTGTAATTCCTGAATACATTCTCATGCTGAACATTACTGCAGAGTGACAGTGGCTATTGTGTCAATATTTAGCTGGGATTTTTTTTTTTTAATGTTTTATATTTTTTCTACTTATAGCTGCAGTGAGAGTACTAAAAGTTTTTTGAAGGTAGTTTCAATGTTTTAGATTCTAATTCCTCAACTTATTAATGATATGTGTATACACATGTGAATAGCAAATTCGTTGGTCTCATATACGCAGGTGTGGCTACCATTCTGTACGAATGCCGGCTGGGCTGCCTGGAGAACAACGTCCCACAACAGACCGTTGAATACATCGAAGCTCTGGAGTTGATGTTTAGTATGTTTAAGACCACTATGTATGCAGGTGCTATTCCCAGATGGCTTCGCCTGTTTATTCCAAAACCTTGGAGAGAGTTCTGCAGATCCTGGGATGGACTCTTCAAATTTAGTAAGATTTAGTAGTAGAAAAAGTTCCGCTGTATTTCTGCAGGTTCTTTGTGTGTTTGAACAGGACTTCACTACATTTCTCTTCTGCAGTTTCAAGGAGGCATTGTGGCAGAAGAAATGCTGTGGTAATGCGACAAAATTCCATCTGAAATTTTAAATAATTATTAGAGTAATACTGCTGGAGAAATTCAACAAAATGTTTAGGCTGCATATCAAGAAATTCCTGATATTATTTGGATCAGTCATAGAATATAATAGAAAGTTTTGTACTGAGCTGAACAGTGTTTCAAGAAGAGGTACTGTTTATAAGGAATGTTATCAGTTCACCTTAAATATACCTCTGTTAGGATGTTTTTTCTTGTATTCCTCTTCATCTGTTTCAGTACTCAGTCTTCATTCAAGGTATGAGTTCTCTGCCAGTGTTTTATCTTAAGCCACTCAAATTTTAATGAATATAATCAGTTCTGTTGACTTCAGCAAGATTTCAATCAGACACTCTGAATGATGCCCACTAAAACAAAAAGTAAAAAAAAAAAGCAAGACTATTTAATTAAACTCCTTGTAAAGTGTGTATATACATATATGTAAGGGTAGAAGTTGACAGAAATGCATTGCTGCACTGCAGTATGTTTTTTGTAAATAGAACTTTCTTTGCAACTTGATTCATGAAGGTGCAGTCATCTGAGTTAAGAAAAGAGGAGTTATCCTCATAGTATATTGTCTTATTCCGCAGCATTTAGAAAACCCGAACCCTCTTTCCGTCTCTAATGTCAGGGAGCTGCATGCATCTTTGTATTTATTTTATTAGCACTATTTGTCTTGGTAAATTCGTGTAAATCGCCTCAAGAGCAGATTCTTCAGTTTCTTCATTTTCAGTCTGCCTATGTGTACTGAGCAGTACCTCCGGTAAGCATTAGGGAATCTATCTAATGCACGGGTGTGTTTTTTGAAAAACACTTGCCCCCTTTTGTTGCTTAAAACCTATGTCAGACTTCAGCTTTATTCTGAAAGCAGATGTGAAACTGTTCTTGGGGAATTTGTTCCATCTGAAACTTGTTCTGTTACTTCTTTCTTTAATTCTTTAATGGAAGAGGAATTGAATGGTAAAAGTCACTGTGATGTGTGTACTTGTGTAGTTTCATGAAGGAGTGTATTGGTTCATGTCCTGTTGTAAGCTCATGCAGTGAGACATTAACTTTCAGGGGAGTTTTCACCTTTGAAGCACTCATTTCACTGAGGATGCTGTTTGTAGTCACTAGAATATATGTGGGACTATGGGTAAAATCGTTCACAAGTTACTGTTCACTGAAGTTTTTCAGTTTTTGCTATTACTTGATGCCCCCTATCTTTGTCTTCAGTGTGATTCAGTTCTGTGGTTTTGACCTCCTATTTGCTGCTAACAGCATGAAACACCCACTGTGTGCTGCCTTGCAGCATGCTCTGCACAGTTCACCACTTCTTTTGGTCCTCAGAAAACAAGTCACTGAAGTGGGCGTAGAACTCGACCTTGAGCTTCCTTTGCTCCCAGTCAGAATATGCATATGTGTGTCCTTTCCCAGTGCTCAGGGTTCTCGTGCTGTGAGATAAAAAGTTTCTGTCAGTTCAGGCTTTCCTCACTGTGAGTACTCAAGGAGACCTGCACCACTAGCTGCTCTTTTATCTTTTCACTTAGAAAATAGATACAAATGTTTTATCTGTTTGTGGCTATGTCATGTGTAGCATAAGAAAGAACAGTCTACTGAACTGAACCAAAAGAGATTTAAGAATAGAAGCTTACCAATTTTTTTGAATCCCAAAGGTCAAATCCATGTTGACAACAAACTGAAATCTATTCAGTCTCAACTGGACCAAGGAGAAGAAGTGAATGGTGGACTACTTACGTACCTCCTAGTGAGTAAGGAGCTTACTTTGGAGGAGATTTATGCCAATATGACTGAAATGCTCCTGGCAGGAGTGGACACAGTAAGCTTGTTATCACTTCTCTTGTGCACAGTGTTTTTATTAATCAGTACCTTTCATGTCTACCTTGGGGAGTGTGGGTGTGGAGTGGGATGGGGAGGTATATTCTTTTTAAGGACATAATTTCTGACACGTATATGTCATGACACCTTATATATGGTAGAAAACTAACAAAGTCAACGGTGTTCTTTTCTAGCTGTGATTTACAGGATCCCATCAGTTCCACAGTTTATTAAATGGACAAACTGGCATTTATTTGTGTGTACATTCAGTTCAAATTTCATACATTTTCTTTTTGTGCTTAGAATCTCAAACTGGTATTTGTGCATTTTTAGGTAGACCACAATACTAAAGACTGACATAAATTAGTATGAAAAATTGATTGGAAAGCTCATACGTAGAAATTGGTAAAGGATTTTTCACATATGGGTGACAGTTGACTGGTACATGCGTTTTGGATCAGATAATACACCTTGTTTATTCTGAAGTCCATAACGCCACCACTGAGGTAGGGAAGGTGTGAGTTCAGTTTTTCCCCATTCATGGTGGCAGGTTTCTGTCAGTCTGAGGAAAAGATCTGTGGTAATGGGACTCAGTGTTACTGAGGCTCGAGTACAAGGTATGTTACACTTACAGACGCAATGTGAGTGGGCCAAGTAGGCTAACTGATGCATTTGTCCTCTTGAGTATTTGAAGAAATTTTAATGTCATGAATACGTATTCCATTTCTCTCTGCCATGTCATGAGAAATCAATATATTAACTTCATGATGGTCAGAATATAAAGATAATTTTATTGTATTGTAAATACAGTGCATATGGTATTTTACAGATATCAATGAAAATGTTCCTATAAATTACTATAAACACATTAAAAAGAGCGAATTTAGTAGAATAAAATGTGGGTTTGTGTTTAATAGTCTTAAAGTAAAAAAGATTAAGTAGAAAAGTAATGTATCTTTAAAGCTTTTTTTTTTTTTAAGAAAAAGCTTTATAATTGAATGCAGATTTTTTTGGTTTAAGAAAGTTTATGAGGTTTCTAAGGAAAACAAAATAAAACAAAAAAAAAAAACCCCAATAGTAATACTTCTCAGTTCCAAAATAAGGAGCATATGTAAAGCTTATTTATATGTTGAAGGTTGTTCTGTTGGTTAAATATCCCAAGGGTTTAGGAGTTTAGAGAGATTTTTGATGTTTGGCTCTTAAGTAAAACACAGTTACTCATTAATTTTCTGATCTTTCTGACTCTTTATTTTCCATTTCTAGTGTGTGAGAGAGTTTTCATTACATTAAAAAGACAGTGTTCAAATACATGCCAATGAGAGTTTCTCTTTCCATTGAACTCAGTTTTCTCAGCTGGCAACAATCATTCTGTGTGAGGACAACACTTGTGATTTCCTCATTTCTAAGTACAAGGCAGAAATTGAGGGAACTTTTTTCCCAACATTCTGCTGTCATTTCAATTCTCCTTTTATCATAGAAACTGGAGGGTTCAAGGATTATTACAAAAGCTTTCAACAAAATTGTAAAGCAGCTTTTGGCTGCAAAACATTCTGGCTGTCCCTAGAACTTTTAAGAGCTTATGAAGGAGCTGGGAACCTGGGAAGAAACCGTTTACATTGCAGGAAGTTTTGTACACAGTTGGCAGAATTGCCAGGTCCTCAGAGCTCATAGAGGAATAGGGTACAGTCGTGTTTTAGCAAGGGACAATCAAATCACTCAATGTTACAAGGAGAAGAAACAAAAGTTTCTGAGAATTTCTTTTAGCATTATATCCCTGTTCATACTTAGGACAGTAAGGGTGCCCTTCGTGATGAATTTGCACTCTAAATTGCTCTTAAATGCAAGCCCAAAATAAAACATTTCCAGAAGTTCAGTCAGGTGAGAGTTTTCAAGATGTAGAAGGTACTTCTCGTAGTATAGCATTGTTCACTGTGGTAATAACAGTGGTATTTTGTGCTTGGCGTGAAAGGACTACTCTGTGCTTGAAATGAGTTGGTAGTGTTCTGAGCAGTTCTCTTACCCTGTTTCCTGTTAAGTGCTTTAGTTAGGCAGGAAGGTAAAACACTGAAAACAGTTATTTTGATCTCTTGCTGTTTAGAGTGTTCATGTTGCAGAACTGTTTGTGTAGTTTTGTTTGCATTTGTTTGTTTTTTTTCTGTTGATATTTAATACTTTACCAGGGAAATATCAGCATGGAGTGTTTTGATATGTGGAGAATTTTTAGGTGCAAAAGGGCTGAAGGAGGGGGTGGTGAAGTCTGACAACATCCCATGAAATCCAGATGTTAGTCACTGCCAGTCTGTTTCATAACTGTGAACACAAAAAACACACAGCTGAAAACTCATTTCTTCTCTTGACTTGAAGTTTTAATCTATTCCTATTGGATTTGATGGTAGTGATTTCTTTCTTAGACTTCTTTTACTTTGTCCTGGGCAACATACATGTTGGCAAAGCACCCTGAGGTACAACAACGTGTTTATGAGGAAATAATCAATAAGCTGGGAAAAGACCAAGCTCCTGTTGCTCACGATGTGCCTAAATTGCCTTTGATTAGAGCTGTGCTGAAGGAAACTCTGAGGTAAGGGTTTTTAGCAACTGTTAATCAAGAGAAATAATTTCATGTGGCTGTAAGGAATTCTGAGTCCATGTTAATGTTTCTTCTGCTTTGACTTGATGTGGCAGTACTGTGTCCAAGGATACCCAAGCAATGAGATAGGATAGTTTCTATAGTTGTTAAATACCTTTCTCATTGTAGAAAAAGTAGTATTGAATGTTTAAGATGTGTCTGTTAAGGTAATTGAAAGCTTGAGATTTCCACTTTATTATTCTGTATATAGGATTGTAATAACATCCTACTCCCCTCAACATCCTGCACCACAAACTAGTACTTTGCAGTGCCACTACAGTCATTTTTAAACTTCTTGACTTAAATTGAAGGCATGTGACACAATTCTTTGGTGTTTGTTTGTTTGTTTGTTTATTATTTTTTTACATGTTTAAACCAAATGGTCATAGTGAGGTAAGAGGATTTTAAATAATGCATCAATAAGCATTTTTCAGATCTCTGTATTGCTAAAAATATCTGCAGCTTGAACAACTGATAGTGTATTTGTACATTAATGTAACAAACATACAGGCCAAACATCTCGGCTTCCAGTTACTAGTAAATAACTTCTCTCTAGTATTAATGATATTCTCACAGATGCTTCAAGGTCTTTTTTATCTCCAAGGTTATCTGTACGTTTAAAGAACCTTTGTCCTCTGCATGCATATTGTATTGGAAACCAAGTGTTTAAAGTGGTATTAATTACTGCTCCTGAAATCCTTTCAAATATTTGTCTCTAGGTTATATCCAGTATTGCCAGGAAATGGAAGAGTGACCCAGAAAGACTTGATTGTTGGAGGATACTTGATACCTAAAGGGGTAGGTTCTGTTGCAGTCTTCTGGAGAGAACTCACTTCAATTTTTGTATGTGAGATGTGATCTGTGACCATTCCTTACACTTCATTAATTTAAAACCACCAACCCAGAGCATTAAGGATAAAATATTAGAATAATACTCGTATATCTGACAAAAAGATGATTTTATAGTTGACTTATCACTACTGCTTTTTCCAGACTTGTTTCCTGACCTACTTATCATGTTTTACCATTTAACTTGATGTTTTGAGGGTAGAGGGCTGATAATGTCTCTGTGAGATGCTAGGATTTGATTAAAAAGAAAAAAGCATTTCATTATTGTTGCCATTTTTCTAATTCTTTGCCTATGTATTTACATTGCTGAAAGATCTGAATTTCCTTAGTTACAGATGATTTCTGTTTTAATGTATATTGTAGTCGGATAAATACAAATAACGTTTACTTCTTTAGACACAGCTGGCACTCTGCCATTACACTACTTCATACAGCGAAGAAAATTTTCCAATGGCAAATGAGTTCCGACCCGAGCGCTGGCTACGGAAAGATAACTTGGACAGGGTAGACAATTTTGGTTCCATCCCCTTTGGTTATGGCATTCGAAGTTGTATTGGAAAAAGAGTCGCAGAACTGGAAATTCATCTTGCACTGATTCAGGTTAGAAACGTGTGGTGGCGTTACAGGAAGGAAAATATATTGCTGTGGTTCTTCTTTTTCTGTGTACCATTTCTCAGTATGTTGTCAAGCACAAAAACATTGTTTTGGAGTGTTGTCTAACACACTGAGCTTAAAAAGTTGTGAATAATGTTTAAAATGTAGCATACTAGTTAAACTACAGTGCAGGTGAATAACTGTAGTACATATGAAGTGAAACTAAATGGCAGATTATTAAGGAAATGTATGGATTTATCACAGAATTTTTTTTATTTTAAACAAAATGAAATTTTTCCTTCACGTGTATTAGGATGGTTACCTGCTCTGTTGCAGTATTTTGGTTACAAAGAACTCAATACTTAAGAGTTGAAATGTTTTTTGTATCTTTTTTCTGACCATTGCGTTATGACAGTGAATTTAATTTACTGAGTTTTCTATTTCCTGTGTTTTCTGTCCTTTCCTCTTCTAACTTTACTGACAATTTATATACAGGTTAATATATTGTATACTATGTATTAATAGATGTAGCTTTCCTAACAGTTGCTCCACTTTTTTTGTAATTTTCAAGGCTCCTGAGACAGATTGTGTGTCAAAACACAAGGATTTGGAAACTATCTGTAGTTACTTAGCTGCAATTGTAGTTAGAGATGATATCTATTCAGAACACCACTTGATTAAATTAGCCTTTAAAATGTCCTCAGGTAAACACCTAAAGCAGTCTCAATTAAAAATTAGCATCCACCTTTTGGAAATCAGAGTGAACTAAGCCTTAGGGGGCTGAATAAAACAAACACAATCACATCTTTTTTAACAGGAGGATCAAGGAAGTTACAGACGTCTTTATTCTGTTTTCTGGAAAGAAACTAGAACACAATGCCACACAATCAATCCATTTACAAGCACAGAGATATTTAAGTTGTTTAAAAATAGAAGTATATGAAGCACGAAGCTGACAAATGAGAATTTCTTAGATCTCAGTTCTTTTCTTGACTTGATTACTTATATAGTGTCATGGATATAGAAGAAATCATGTCTTCTAACTTCAGAAACTATTTTTCACATGTCCAATATATTGTTCTCATGAGTAAATTAATGAAATTCTTTCCAGATGGACATACCTTCAAAATGCATGCAGAGCTGGTTGAAAAAAAAAAATAGCTGGAGGCAGTAGCTGTTAAAAATATCCTGTTAAACTGAGCAAATGCTCTATTAAAATTCTGTAGGAGTTTGTCTTGCATTTGGTTTAGGTTGGTATTTTCAGTGACAGTGTAAAATATGAATTAAAAAGATGACACTGTGCATCGCATTTTAAAGACAATATGGTTAAGCTGGAAGAAATTAGGAAAGGGGGAGGACAGTAGAAATAAAAGGCCTGAAAAACAGCAGAAAAATTCAGCTTGTCATCTGCAGTTCAAAGGTAGTTTATATACATGAAAGTAATGTGTTGTTTCATATTCTTACTATGAGAGAGCTCAGAGAAGATAGCTTGATTTATAGGAAAAGAAACTGAGAATGCTAAAGTACTTCCTTAGTAAAAATTTAAATGTTGATATTAGAAGTATTGTGTGTTCAGCTTAGAAACAATGGTGGGCTAAATGTCTTGAAGTTTGTTTAAGCCCACCACTTCTACCAGCATTTCTGTGATTTTTGTTTCAGAATTTTTTTTTAATTTTTGTTTCTCTCATTAAGTGTATGAAAACAAACGTTCTAATATGAGAGACCTGCATGGCTGAATTGTAGTGGTTCTCTTCAGGAGAGGTTCATGTATCCTACACCTTGAGTTTCTGTGATTAGTTCATTTGGTGTCAGATTGTCCCTGTCTCAGGTTTTGGTTTTTATCCATTTGTTTAATACTTGCACATACTGACTTAAGGTAAAATCAGAAATTCATAGAGGAAGGCTCACAAGATTTGAAAGCTACCTTAGTTTCTTTGATTGATTCTTAGTTTCTTTCAGCTCAGATGATTTAACCTAGTCCTGTTGAAATTCTTCAGGAAGAACTGACCTCAGTTTTGTTTGTTTGTTTGTTTGTTTGTTTTAAGAAAGTCTTCTTCAATCAGAGAAGAAAGATTTTCATATATAATCCTCACTTCGCACCATTTTTTTTTCTGTGTGAGAATCGTAGCACTCAGACTCTGTAGAAGAAGAAACTGACACCTGAAATACTGCTTGTGACAGCATTCTCTTTTTTTCCTCCAGGTTTTCATCTATTCTTCGTCTGTAATCTTGCAAGTTTTCTAATAGTTGTCTTATTTGTCTTCACAGTTGCTTCAGAATTTTGAGATTAAAATTTCTCCCAAAACGGAATCAGTTCGTGCCAAAACCCATGGACTTTTGACTCCTGGAGGCTCCATCAATGTGAGATTTTCTGACAGAAAGTGAGACTGAGATATTTTGGAAATACATGTGTGATTTTCAGGGGAACAGGCTTGCATCTTATGGATGTTTGATCGTAGCATGCTCTCTGGTTTGTAGTTTCTTTGCAGTATGGTCAAGTATTATGTTCTGCCTTATACCCAGAAGCACATAACAGAAGTTACCTCTCCTGTAATTGGTAATTATGCATTTGAAGATGCCAGAACAGTACCTGCTTGCACTGGGATTCTCCTACTTGTATTTCAAGTTGCAGCAATGCATCCATTGGAAAGAAAAAAAAGTAAAACTCATACATGTTGTGTCATTCAGTGATTTTTTTACATTACTTTATTGTAAAAGTCAGTTATCCTTGTGAGTTATTAGAGAGCAAGAGAATTGCTATCTGGTATGTGCAAAGTAGCTGCATTTAGGAATTTGTGTTTTTGTTTCTTGTCATTCAAGTGTGTTCTTTAAGAATTTCTACGTAACATTGAAAAGTAGATTCTTTTCTCTTGTCTATAAAAACATTTATACTACATATGTTTAAAATATTTACACAATAATATGAAATGTAAAGATTGGAAAAAAATACAATTTGCATCAGTTTTAGTCTCAAAATTCAGAGCCAATTTACAATTTATCTTAAATACAATGTCCATAAAATATTGCCATATAATTTCTTTAAAAATAATTGTGAAGTTTAAACGACACACTGTAGAGTTATGGACCCAGACATTGTTTTTTATCACCAAAGCAAAAGCTGAGTGGAATAGCACAAGCCACTTTTACTGCTCTACTTAATATTATGCCAAAATCAACTTGTAAATAAGAAAAATGAAGAAGTTATTACATTTTTATCATTTAATGAAAATACTTCTATTAAATACCTTCACAGTTCTTCAACAGTAAGAACTGGAAACTTCCCATTGTGTGCTGAACTCATAGACAGGTGCACAGTTGTGTGCTACAGGATGGGAATGTGACTACTGAGGTATCTGAAGGCTTTTGATTTTTTTTTTCCTAGTGTCCAATATGAAGTGTGGACAAGAGAAATATTTTTTTGATTTTGCTTGATTTTTTTCTGTAATATCTACCAGAGAAGTCTCTTGCATGAGCCTTCAGTCTTCAGACAAATTTTCATGTCTCTGTACACTAACCTTACATTCTCTTTTTGAGAGAAACCTTATACCTTGGGACCATGCTGTGCCTTGAGCAACACTCAAACCTGCCTATTCTAACGTGGTATTATCTATACAGTAATGTGTAGTTAACTGTTTACATGTCAGGCTTTGACTGTTGTTTGTGAGGTAGTTTACATACTGATAATTATTCAGGCGTGCAAAGATAAAAGTTGTTCAACTCAGTATTTAAAATGACATTTTTCTTTTCTCATCTGGGTATAAAATGGCGAAGGTAAGTTATGAATGAAATAACATGCTTCAGTTAAAACAGTATACATGAAATTCCATGTAGCTAACCATTACAGTCACATTTTTGTAGTGCTTTTGTTAGCTTTTGTAGTACATTTTCAAGGTCTTGACAGAAGAAAAATATTCCTTTAAAATAATAATAGCCAACAAAATGTATTTGATCTGTGGGAGGATTGAATGTTTACATGACTTTAAAATGTTGGTACTGGATTGAGTATATACATGTACTATAGAATAAGCAGATAATCTCTGGAAGTTTTCTTTTTTTTTTTGGAATGAGCTGGCATTCTCATGCTGGGTTGTTTTTTTGTTTGTTTGTTTGTTTGTTTCTTTTCTTTTTTTCTCAGTAATTAATGTTATTTCCATTTATTTTCTGTCCCATTGTTATTTCCAATATGAAGTAGAATGGGGAGTATTTGCCAGAGCCAACTGGCATCTGGAAGGGGATGTTTTTTGCAAAGGTTTGTTTAGAAGTCAGTGAGTTGAGTATTTGTCTTCATAACTGCCATTTTATTTTGATCTGAGGACCAAAGCCCCAAACCCTAAGTCCAGACATTGATTCCTTATGGGACCTTCTTTCTGCATTGTCATAGCATCTTCAGAAGCACCAACCACTGCTATGTTGCAGTATTTTCTACTTGATATCAGTTCCTAACTAATGCATCACTGTAAAAGAGGAAAGAAGCGTTCTAAAGTGTTCTTTAAAGGATTTCAGTATTTTCATGAAAGCCTGTAATTTGTGTGAATAGAGCATCTATCCATGTAAGTTGTCTTTTATACATAATAAAGTATTTATACAGAATTTACAAGTTCTGATTCTTATTTTACCGCTATTTATAATTGTATTTTTCTTTAGTATCCTGAAGTTTCTAACTTCCTTGATAGAACTGGAAAGTTCAGCTAGAAAAGAGGAGGATTAATATGAGAATTAAAGGTGTATAGTGACACAGCTGAAGGTGAGTTTTAATATAACTACTGTCATATTGGAGGAAAGTTCCTGATGTAGTTACATAAATAATGTGGACTGACCATGATATCATATTCTGATTAATGATGAATGCTCAATACAAAGTAGAGTGTAAATGGTATGAAAGACTGGAGGAAGAAATAGAGAATAAACAGAACACAAAATGTAGTAATTAAGATGAGATGGAATTCAGTAGCAAAATGTGTTTTTAAGGAATAAAAAGATTTATCCAAGGAGATATCCCCATTTGAAAATGAAGTATGTAGACATAGCTTTCATTATCTCAACATACTTACAATTTATAAACATGGCCTAGAATGTATCAGATGAACATGTTTGGTAGAGATTAGGAAAAAATAGGTGAGACTGCATCTGAAATGCTACATACAGTTTGATTATTTGTTCAACAATTATGGTATTTGAATTGAACAGGTAATGTGGCTGCAAGGATTAACCAGTTATCAAAGAAAATTTCTATGTGTGGAGAACAGGTTATAGCTATGATGCATTTTACTCTGCCTACCTGTGGTTTAAGCAGACCAGAATAGAAGCATTCATATCCAGCCTTGGCACATCTGAAGGCTATGTGACTATAGGCTTATTAAAACTTGTTTCTCTGGGCATGAATCCTGTACTAGCTTTATTACTCATTTTCCAGTTGGATTTGGTAGGAGATAGAGGAGCCATGGGTGTCTGCAAGCAATTAAATATACCTTCAAAAAAAAAAAAAAAAAAAAAAAAAAAATGCTGTGGGCAATCCAGAGAGTGAAGATGGAGAGAGGAGATAAAGTAACCTCTTCAGATACCTGTAAGTGTTTATCCCTTAAAGTAAAGGACGGTGCTGCCCAAAGCAATTATCTCCAGGTAGTAAGCTGAATGAATGAAAACATTGCAACTGTTTTCTAAGAAACACAGAATTCCTTTGTTGTTTCTGTAATCAATTCCTCTTTTATGCCATTGGCAAATGAAATTTACAAGCTCCTGAAGAACCCAGTGCTGGTGTGGCTGTGAAGACATAGAGGTAGCATGCCTGGCAGCTAGAAACTTGAGAGAAGTAAGCAGTGGAGGGATGCTGGGAGCTAGGTGGAAGAGCTGTGCTCCTGAACATGGGATTGAATAAAGCAAGTAGGAGAGCCATGCAAAGTGAAGGCTCTGGGGCTGTGCCAGATAGATCATCTGTGGAAGTATGTGTGAGACTGAAGTTAAGGAACAGTAGAGGTGAGCTATAGGCTGCTTGTTTGTATGATGAGGGAGAAAGAGAAATGGACTAAGGCAAGAGAGCACTGTGGGCACCTGATGTGTATGCTTTTTACACCAATACAAAACCCCAGGATTTTCTACAATAGAGTTTTTTCCATCTCATGTTATGTTTTCACATGTTCACAAAGATTTTTTAAAAAGCTATCATATAATTATTAAAGATAAATATTTATGTTACACAAAATTAATATCCTCTGATTGGTGCACACGGTTGCCCCTTTATATTTTCAATGGGTTATTTTTAACAGAGCTTGCAGATGACTGATTATTCCCCATATTCATTTTCATTCTGAGTTAAAATGCAAATAAAAGAAAGAAAGAAAAAAGAATAAATAAAAAAGAAAAGCACGTGTATGTCGTACTACTACCTTAAAAACATCTTAACCTCAGAGTTTCACTCATAGACTATGCAGTTTTCTTCAAAGCAAGCTCTGAAAATCCTACAGTGTGGTTTTCGTACCACTAGATGGTGCTGCTTTTCTAGTACTTTTTAGCAAATGTCAGTGGTTATGTTCCTAAGGAAAAATAATAGTAGGAATGGCTGTAAGCCATGTACTTACTATAGCTCCCGAAAGATTGAGGGCTTTTGTTAGATTTTTCACAGACTCTTGGCCTTTCTGTATGCAAGTGTGTAGATGTACTCAAATAGTGTCTGTTTTTGCACATACTTGCGTAAAATGGGACTTCGTAAACAGCTTGCAGAATGTTACGTTCAAACTTTGATGAAGGCCTTAGAGAAAGTCCACCCTTTGCAGTCCTGTATTCCTTCTGCTGAAGTTTCATTTTAACGGAGTTTGTTAATCATTAAGCTTTGACTGTTTACCTGTTATCATGCAAAATTGGAAATAAAGGCAGATGCTACTCTGAAGAGATTACACTGCAAGTTAAGATAAGAGTAAAGAGGGCAGGAAATAATTGAGGGGGATATTTTGGTTGTTTCAGGTTCCATTGTAAATTTCAGGCCCGCATTGTAGTAAACAGTGGATCTTTTGACAACATTTAAAGGCTGTTGTACCAATCTTGGCAGTGCATGAAACATACTGTTTGCTGCCAAGTGTTTACCTAGTTGGGTAACAATTGAATTGAAGTGTAAACTCACTCAAGCAGCTCCCCCTGCTGAGATAAAAAGAAAGCTGGAATCAGGGATATTGGAAGGAAGCATCTAAGGGATAAACAATCCCAAGATAATATTTGCTGCAGTTGAGTTTTAAGATAAAGTCTGCTTGTGTCATTTTAATATTTCAAATCAGCGTAAAGTAAAACTCGTGTATAAATCAGTGGATGAAAGGGATGAGCAAGCTTGTTCAGACTGCATTGCTTCTATATTTTTGAGGGTAGAAACAGAAAAATTTGAAACTATGCAAAAACCTGTGTGCTTTCGCATTTGCAGGACACGAGCTGCAAAATTACTCAACTTCGCTCAGGTTAACAATTATTTTTTCAAAAAACAAGTGCAGAACTTGCTCTTAAGAACCAATAAACAGCAAACCAATAAAATGGTAGCTGTGAAGGATGTCTTTAATGAAGAATACATTTATTTATCTATAAAATGCAGATAAGTGTTTGCATTCAGATTGCTGCTTGTCAGCTGGGCTATGCAATGTTTGGGGGCTTCTTAGCCTATCAAATAACAAGGAAACTCGGTAACTTGAAAATAATAGAAAAATGGCACTGTCATGAGCAAGAAGTGTTCATGTACATCATTATCAAACTGACTTGATATGCATTATCTTCATTGTTTGAATATTGGCATTTATGGGAAATTTGAACAGTTTGAAGTGCATGCTGGAATACAGATTAGAAAAGGTATCACATGAGATAAAGTAAGGCTCATATGAAAGTGTTTAATACAGGTCATGAAAAAAAAAAGCACATAAAAGCAAGCAACTGTTAGAATTGGTATGGGAAATAGCATCATGTGGTGTCTTTCCCAACAGTAAATGTTGATATTCTTGAGATTACAAAACATTCCAAAATATAAAGGTCATTTTTAAAGTGTTTCTGGGAAATGTCAAAGAACTGTAGATACAGGACTTGACTAGCATGATGAATGTATTACTGATAGAGAAATGTATAATATGTCAACACTGACACATCTACAATTACATTAGTCTAGTCTTTAAAAAAAAGAAAAATTCAGAATGGAGTTGTAACATGGAAAATCTAGGATATACACGAAGTAGAATGCATACAATGACCATTAGAGATCCTAAATTATGCTAGAAGAGAAATCCTTGCCCAGGATTTAAGGGAAACCAATAATAAAGGATGCTCACGTACTTTCCTGAAGTAAGTTCCTAAGTTGTGTCGTTTCAGATTTCAGCCATGTTTGCATTAGCAACCAGATTCCTTTTGGCAACTGGTTATCAACTCTTTGTTTTTTGAACTGAATTAGTGCTAACCTTGGTTTACAATGGCAAGTGTAGACAATGGGAGATTAAAAATCCACATTTGAACAAGGTTCTTTTATTCTCAGTAGCTCAAACTGTGAAGGTCTTTATCTCTCTATGTAGATCCCTTGAATTTGCAAGATTTCCAAATGCTATGAAGACTTCATCCCACATGGAAAAAGGAAACATTAAGTCCAGATGATTAGAGAATAGAAAAGGTAAGTGAGGAATTAGTAATACATATCTTTGAGTGGCTTGGTTAAAAACTCATCTAAGATACTGCTGAAAAGTAAAGCAGTACTTCACTGTGACATTTATAGATGCTTTTTCTATGTTATTGCTCAAATTCTCAGATACTAAAATGCATGATAAAAAGATAACTCTATCAAACACCAGTCATTTTCAGATGAAGCAGTGTGTAATAACACCTTCTGCACCAAATTTGTCCAAGAAGTCATCATTTGCCAGTTGCTAGTCAGCTTAATTTCACAGTGCATATATGGGTCATCAGTGCCAGAAACAGCAGGCAGCCACTTGTTTCACTTCTATCAAACGTCATATTTTGAAGGTGGTTCAAAAAAATCCCATCGGATGCAGATTTAAGACACTAATCTTTGTTGAGAAAGGTTTCTAATTCCTATCATGATGCAAGAGATTAATCAGCTCATCAGCTAGGACTGCAGGGAATGGCTACGTTTGTCCATTCATTTTCTATGTGAGATTAAGTTGAAACAAGAAAGATCTAAATAGTCATGCTGCCCTAAGAAAGCAAATGTCTCTTAATGTTTATATGTTTGTGAGACTGTGGATTTTAAGTGTCCCTTCAACAGTTTCATAATTTTGAAATGCACTTTCTGCATCTTCTGAGGTTGGGTCTACCTGACTATAGTAGAGATTAATGTAATGGCACAGGCATCAGAAGAATGTAAGAGTAATACCTGTAATTATTACAATTATATTGATGTCTGATTTGGTATTAAGTACATTTATTAACTATTTTACACCTGATGTTGGCACTTCACCCTGCGAAACTATGGAGAAGGAGAGAGAGCACATTAATCTTATTTGATATTTGGCCAGAGAAAATTCCAGATAGCACACTATGCTTAGTCTGCTGGCACAGAAAATAGCGATTTATTATTCAGTTTCTGTCATAAGCAGCGGGAATATGTCTCTTGCTAGATTCAAGTAAAAATCAAGATGAATTAAATTAAGGAAAAGGGTATGGTGTGGAAGAGTCTTCTGTTTCCCAGACATATTAGGTCAAGGTCCTAAGTCTTTCCCACTGTTTTGGCTACAACTCAATGGAGAAAATCCTTCCTAGGCCAGTTCTCTTTTATGATTAGTATTTGCAAGTGTTTAGTATTAGGAAAAAAGGTAGAAGAAATAAGTTCGTTAATTTTAGGTACCTTTCAGATAATGCAACAAATGAAACTGCCCTCCAAATTACACACTGTCAATATATTATTTACATCTAAAGTTTGGAAATCTGTTGTTGGACTACTTGACTGGAAGAGTGATTTTTCAGCAACAGTACCAGGGGTCTGTGACCAAGATGCCTACAGTGTGTGCTTAAATGCTTTTACAAAATAATTATTAAAAGGATGGCAATTCAAAAAAGAGTAAGAACTGTTTCTTAAAAGATATTTTCCTTTGCTGTTTTTTGTGGTGGTCTTGCAAACGAGTGACCAAGTGAAACAGATATCAAAGACAGCAATGATTCAGCATGTTCTGTATGATCAGTCCTACAGAGCGGGTAGGAACCTGAAGTGGTGCAAGAATGAGGGACTAGTACTTGTGTCCAAAGATCTTGCTCAGCATTTCCATGTCAATGAAAATGTATTGTTTGTTAGTTTGTTTCTACCATCTTAAAAAGCATAACTGATCTGATTGGCTTCATCACAATATGCCTGGTGCAAAGCTCCATCCTCTATGGTATAAAACCAAAAATTACATGCGTTTATGTGTATCTATTTTGATATTTATGGAGATGAATTCTTCCTGGCTGTGAGTTTTGTTAAAAGGGTTATTAATTAAATATGCTTCCTAGGAAATAATGCATTAATGGCAAAGTCAAACCTTGTTCTCCACTACTTCAAAAGTGAACAACAACATAAAAGCACCACTTTTCTATATAGAAAAAGGATATGGAATTTCAGTAGGAAATGACTGTGTGACTTCTTGGATTATCACATCACTGTGAGACTGTGAATAGACGTAGTAGTATTGGTAGGACTTGCTACTGACTCCTACCTATTTGTAGCTCTGTCTAGGGAATGTAGAAATGCTTGCCTTGATTGCTAAATGTTTACCTTTTAAGTCTTGATAAATTTGGAATAGATCAACATGCTAGGAAGGTATATTTTTTTATTATTAATTTATGATCTTAGGAGATCTGACAGCATATATACATCCTGAAGGTAATGCTGTGCAATCCTATTCCTGCTGGGGCAGTTTGCTTTTTCCTCTTGTGGCTGAGCTGACTAGTGAGTGTTATGTGGGCCAGAAGTATTGCACAGTAGAGCAAGAGGTTCTCTGGTTGTTTCCAAGCAGCATATTTTTGTATTTGAGAGACTGAATTGTTCTTCACCTCTAAAAAAAAGTATTGTGTTTCATGTCTTGTTTTAGCTTATGAGTCAATGCCATTATCATCAAAGCATGCTGGAAAGAAACTACCACGAATGCCTTAAAATACATGAAAATGTTGAAATGGTGACTTTATTCCCCCTCCCCATTTTCGGTTTTGATTTTCTTTTTTAATTCAGACTTCAAAGTTTTCGTCTGCATTAAAACATATTTGAGTTATTCCAAGGGGCTTTTAGATAACATACTGTGTTGCAAAATTCCTCGTAAAAATGTTGATATACTACATTTCCAGACTTGTTCTTTGGTTTTCAGTATAGAAAGGAAGAAATAGCATGCATTTCTGTCTCTTACACAGTGATAAGGTAAGAAAAATTTCCACAATTTAAGATGTTTGGTTGGTTGGTTTATCTGATAAGAGTGGCTTTGCCTCAAAATAGGGTTTTGAAACAGAACAGCAATTCAGCTTGACAAGTTTGTTTCTTCTAGCATGTTGATGAGTTCTGCTATCTGTTCATAGGAGACACTGACTCATTCAGCCATCAAGGATGCTTACTTTAAGAGTCACAATACTGTCTGTTAAATTTGACAGGGCCATTTCAAGATGTCAGAGTATTCAATGATATCTAAAAATGTCAGATAACCCACTTGTGAAGAGAGATAAATCCATGCTAATTAGGAGACTCTTAATTTTTATTCTAAATCTTGATACTGTTTCATTGTCAATCATGGATCATATATTTATCTACAAATAAAAGAAAATTTGATTGACCAAAGTTAGAAATAGCTGAATATTGGCAGAAATTGCACGAAGTATTTAGAGTTCAGGTTAGAATTCAGGGTGGAATAGCAAAGGATTATTCATTTAAAAGAGATCATCTGCTGTTTCTCCTCAGAACTGCCAGTGCTCCCCTCTTGATTTTCTAGGCATATGCCTATGCTTATGATATAGCTCTCATAAGTTTTTTGTAGTGAAGGAGTCACTCCTTTTTGTTGCCAAGGTAATTAATTGAGGCTGTCAGTAAAGGGAAATGGGGAGGAAGACAGTGCAACTGCATCATGTGTTACCACTGCATAGGTCTGTATAGTATAGCTATCACCAATGTGAGCCTTCTAGAGGTGTGTTTCATATAAAATATTTCTGGTGCTTTGTGCTGGTGATATCTTTTGTGTGATTGTATGAGACAGGCAGTGTATTCTAATACAGCTGTAAACAGAGATATGCAGGAATATGTGGGGTGACTTATAATTAATTTCCATTTCTTAGATGTTTTCCTAAAATGCAGAAGGCTTCAGAAATTCTCAGAAAAATTTCCAGAAGCACGTGATTTACTCACCTGTGCTCCTACTGTTCAATGAAAACTTAAATAATAAATGTCAAATCCCTTACTTTCCTGCAGGCTGGGAGTACACTGAAATTTCAAGAAGCTTCTTGGTAGTGTTTTTATGCAAATCTTACTAATCATTCCCACTCTTTACTCATTTGTGTTGTGAGTAGCTAATCTGTCACCAATTCAAGGCCTAAGCTGAATTTCATGGCAGACAAATCCACCACACTAAACAGAAAATGGCTACGTGCAGTGCAGCTGCATCAAGCATCAAAATGGTACATGGATGAAAGAAACATTTGAATTTTGAAATTCACTGACAAGCGCTGAAGTCCAAGCAGGATACATCATGAACACATAATTCTCAAGAATTCTAGCAAGTTTACAAATAAGGAACAGTCTCTTCAGCAAGATGTGGGACGAAGTTTTAGTATGTTTTTACTTCCTCCCTCTCTGAGAGGAGTGGCACTGTCTGAACCAGACTGGCAGAGCTGAGCTGAGTTTGGAGCTCTTCCTGTGCTGTAGTGGTAGATAATGTTTTGTGTTTTGGATGCAAGAAGAATTGCTTATGCATCATCTTCTGTTTCTCATCCTTGTAACAGTGAAGTGATTCAACAAGCTGTGAGTTTGAAAGCTGTGGGAGAGAACAGCTTCTAGACATTATTTTAAAATCAAAATAGTTTCTTCTTGTTTTATTTCAAGGAGCAGAAAGCATAATCAGCAAGGTCTTATCTTGTATTAGGACAGAAGCTTCCTGATCCTTCCCAGCACCTTCCTGCAAGAGAATAAAGTTAGAGTTTGCATAAGAATACAGTCAGTCAGAAAGGAATGCTAGGACAAACTACGAAACGTGAAACTGATGTCCAAATTACCCCCTTATCAAGTTAAATGCAAAGATAGAAGTTACCTTGACTAGCTCTTTCTGAATGTTATCCCAGAAAAGCTCACGACTGCAAACGGAAAGAAGGCAGTGAAAAAGTTGTTTAAAGCAAGGCTGCCTTAAACTTGATGAGATTTTGCTACAGAATGCATTTTGTGTTATTTCTTGTTTTCAAGGGCTTGGATGTAGCGTTTTGAATAAACCCCTCATCTGGCATCATAAAGCAAGGGAGTGGTGCTGGCATTGAGTTAGGCCATCTGACTTTTAGTGTTATGGCCAGAGAGCAAAAACAAGACCATGGCTATAAGCAGCCTGGGGTAGTTTAAAATGTGAGCCTCAGCTCTGAATATAAACAAAGGGTCATAATATATAGAGACCTATAATGTGTTGTATTTACTTAGGATTATTGAAACAAGAAATATTTACATACATATTATATGGATGTTAGAGACCACTAAATGACCAATTCAGAAATCTCTCATTTAAATTAACTGGATTCTACATTAAAGATGTTACCACCAGGGATGGGGAAACAGATATATTTTGATTATCAGAGCTTGCAGCTTTAAATGCACAAGCTGCAATCAAAGGGTTCAAGCCAGAGTTGCTGAAAGACGTATTGCTGAAATCAATCTTTAGAAAATAATATTTTATACCAATCTATATTAGGAATCATTCCAAAAAACATTCTGATCCCAGATGGACAAATTTGGCAAAAAACAAGGATAAAAAATAAGTAACAATTTGTGCCATGAAGGGGCTAAATTATGTCTAAATTGCAAAATGATAGGCTCTGACCCACAAAGCACTCAAACATATGCTTAATTGTGAACAGGAGAGCAGCTCATCTGTCTTTGATGAGTTAGATGTGAAATGCACTTATGGGGCTCAGACCTAACACGGGCATTATTGATTAGAGTACTAATCAATTTAGAACACAATGTAAAAAACAATATTAGATATATCCTGTAAATACGTGCTTTTGTGGTGCTGTATTTGACATACTTTTTTTCTTGCTTGTGAACTGTGTGAGTCATACTGTCACCACGGAGATGGACTGCAGGCAGGTTTCATAACCCACCTGGCATTCTTAACTTCAGCTATCTAAGCTATTCATCTAATCTCCCTCTGTAGCTAAGGGGGATGAGAGACATTCCTAGATGTTTAGTCTGTTTGACTGGTGATTGGGAAGTACTGATTTCTCAGGTGACTATAGATACCTATTTGACTTCAGCTTAGATCAGTCTAGATGTGTTCCACTGGTTACAGTTGGGAGAAACAAAGTGTTCTAGAGTCTCAAATTAAAATTAGACAACATTGCATGCATCAAGCCTAATGAATCTCATTGCAGCAGCTGGGTGTATGAAGTTCTATGCCTTTAAATTCCATTCGTGCAGAATCTAATTTGTAGAAATGAGATTAGACAATGGTGGATAGATGTGAGAATGAAAACCTCTCCTGTCCACAAAATAAAATATTTCAGTGTATATCAGCTAGTTAAAAATGGATCATATAAATTTAATTCCATTGCTTGGTCTGTTATAGTATGTGATGTTCAACTGGATCGTGGTGGGGGAATACTCTCGTGCCACACCTGGAGCCTGGCAAATGCTTTACAGATGTAATGCTGACTCAGTCAAGCACAGGAATGACTGGGAAATGACTCATGCAGAGGGATGGATGCTTGCTGTTAATCCTAGCTTTAAAAATGTTTGCCGTTTGTCATCATTTTTCATTGTGGTGAATATGGGTGTCTGGCCACCTTTGTTTCACAATTGTCTGATGTTTTCCATGGACTCTCTTTTCAGCATGGATTCTCTTTTCACTTGAAAGGACATAATCAGACAAGAATCCTTCAAAAACAGTTTTACTGAAGAGAGGAGCTAGACAGGAGAAGCAAATATATGAGGTAGGATGCAGAGGAACGTGTTCTGACCCTGAAGCATCTGCTATTTTATATTTGATGTGGTAAATACTTAACTGTGTGTGCAACTTTCTCTCTTAAAAGTTTGGTTGAAGAGTTCTGGGAGGAATAAGAGACAAAGTAAATCTCATTAGTTATGTTTTCAGATGATACTGAGTAGCAAGATGCTGCAGAACTCTAAGTAATAATAAACAAGAAAAATAACATGAAGATAATTAATGAGGCTGAAATTATAGGCAAAATTGGTCCATTTGGACCAAATACAGTTATGGCCAGGTTGGCTGAGGCCCTGGGCAGCCTGAGCTGGTGGGTGGCAGCCCTGGCAAAGGCAGGGAGTTGAAACTGGATGGCCTTTAAGGTCCCTTCCAACCTAAACTCTTCTGTGATATGATTCTATGAGTAGCACACCTTCTAACATAGCTGAGGTACAGCATGGATTTAAGCAAGTTTCTGAAGTAAGGTTTTATTTTATTTTTAATGCCACTGTCGCAAGAGGTATGAAATGCAGAGGCACTATATCGTGAAGACTTACAAAGAGATGTTGTTGGGCTTTCTACTTGCAGTTTCTAAGGGCTCTGGCCCTTATTTCAAGCTTTGAATGAGCAGAAATAGTACTGAAGCAGATAGGGGAAACAATAAATAAAAGGTAAGTTGATAAATCTGGCCTGGCTCTCTCAAGTAATTGCTGCCAATGTTTTTCTGTTACTTTAGACTGCAATAGTGAGTACCCTATGTGCACGGAATTCTGGAGGCTGCTGTTTTCATCTGGCAAAATAAAGACTCTGTAAAATCATCTCGAAACACAGGTTGGTTTTACTACAATCTTTTGATTAAATTAAGTGTAAGAGATGCAGGTCTCCATCTTAAAGGCAAATGAAATACTAAGTCTTTCAATGTCTGAACTGTCTCTCAAGTGTTGGTCTGGCTGATGGTGGATGCTGTATTCCTATAGCAGATCCCAACTCACAAACAGTGAGACCAGCACACAGAAGCAGGCTGGGAAGGAGCTGGAGCAAGCCCTAGCGTGAGGAACTGGAAGAAACTTTGGGGCTGAGTATTAGGATTCATCCCGTGCTGTAAAGGAGCAGATTCACAAAGTGTATTAGCACAGCGGGTGCATATAGGTGAGCAAGATGGAGGCCTGGCTGTGTGAAGGCTGTGATATGGCTGCGGTGTGCGTTGTGCAGTCAGGACCCCACGGCAGGGGACAAGGGCAGGCAGGAGATGGGGTGCACACCTGGGCCAGGTGTGACAGTGCTAAAAAGCTGTTTGGTCACAGCTTCGGAAGGGTGCCATGCAGGGTGAGGTACTTAACTTCCAGGGAAGTTAAGTGTGCGAAGTGCTCCATGCAGCCCTGGTTGGTTTCTTCTAGCAGGTGAGCAGCACCTTCTGCAGTGATGCTTTGCAACGACATCTGCTGTCATATCAGCTCGCTTTTAAATCAGAGCCTGATTCATTGCACCCCAAGAATGTCAATCTCTCACTTTAGGTCCTGGAATAATTTGAGTAGTACTAACGCAGTGTTAACAAATTAATGTGTACGACCGATGAGTGATACAGGTCTCTTAGAGCAGGAGGAAAGAGACCACCACCTAAGGCCGCTTCGTTACCGTTAAGGAAGACTCCCGCGGCAGCGCTGCTGCTGCCCCCTCCCGGGGCGGCGCGGCCCCTTTAAGGCGGCGCGGCGCTCTGTCCCTTTAAAAGGCGGCGCCGTGGGGCGGGCGGCGGCGGCCGTGGCCATTGTCTCCCGCCGGGTTTTCCCCCCCTTCCCGCCGGCCCGGAGCTCGCAGCCGCCCGTTAAAAGAGCAGGCAAGATGGCCGAGCTGGGCAGCAAGGGGGTGACGGCCGGCAAGATCGCCAGCAACGTCCAGAAGAAGCTCACCCGGGCGCAGGAGAAGGTAAGCGAGCGGAGGCGGGGATGCGCGGGGCCGGGTTGCCATCGCTCGCGGCCCGGGCTGAGGGCGAGGACCGAGGGCAGGCGATGCGGGCTTTGGCGGAGCAGACGCAGAGAGACTGCGTGCTTGGGGAGCACCGCCGCGTTCTGCAGCGTTGCGAACGTAACCTCGGGGCACTGAGCGGAGGGCACGGGAGCCGCGTCCGTGTCGTCTCCCGGCGGTGCGGCGCGGTGCTGCTCGCTGTTGAGCGCAGCCGTCGGAGCGGCGGCTCGCCGCGGGGATCGGGGGACGGCTTCGTGCTCCCGGGGCTGCGGCGGGGGTGACATTGACTGAATAAGGACGGCTGCGCGTCCGAGGGCGGAGGGTGAGCGGATCAGAGCCGCGCTCGTGTTCCCTGCGGTTATCTTTAGCACCAGATTTAATCCGGGAGGTTTGGGGGTGGGTGCCGCGCTGGCCGCGGCCCCGACGGTGTTACAAAACGCCCGCGGGGTCACGGCGGAGCCCGGCTGGTCGGGCCTAACCGTGCCGCCGTCCTGGGCCCGCTGGCCGGGGCTGGGTGGCTGCGCGGGGCCGGCTGCCGCAGCTCCGGCTTTCCCTCCCCGCTTCCCTGCGGCGGTGATGGCAGAGCTGCCCGCCGCTGTCTGCTGCTCCCGGGTCCCTCACGGATACCGTGTTCCTTCCCTGCTAGCCGCCAGGTGGCAACCATATTTTGATCTGGTCTTAAGGCGGGTGATGCAGGCCGAGCTCCAGGCCTGCTGATGGAGCGCTTGCTGGTGCAGCTAGAGCCAAGCGTCCTTTCCCTGCGCCAAACGTGCAGGTTCGTTCCCCAGGTGCTCCACGCAGGACGTGTAGCTCTCTTCCTTGTTTCATCCCTCATGGTGATGGTGGATTTAGCAATGGTGATAAGAATCGAGAGCATCTCTGTGTCTTGTAGGGAATTGACCGATCTGAAATCAGGTTTTTCTTGCTTCATACAGGAAAAAAAAAAAATGATGTCCTTTCTCTTTGAGGAGGAAAGGAAAACAAAACATAAAGCACTTACTTAATAAGCTAACATAATTTCTAGGCCCTCTAGCTGTTGTTATCCTAATACAAGCAGTGCAACTCTTGGCTCTCAGAGGAAAAAGAAAGAAAAGGCATTGGTTGCTTACTTTGTCCGCTTCATAGTGCTGTCACTTTGCCTGTAACAGCTCCTCCTTTGTGGGGTGCTTGGTGTTTCACCTCTGTCTCGAAGGGGCAGAGTGTCACTGAGCAACACATGGAGATGAATTTCTAGCTTGTGTGGAAAGCTACCACTGAACTGGGGAGAAGGTTGTGGCACGATACTGGTGTTACTATTATGTCATTTCCCTTTGAGGTTGTTGTATGGAGTGTCTAACAGGAATGGTAAATCGTATGTCTAGGGATTAAGGACCAGGATTAAAAGCAAAAACAAAAAAAATCCCTTAAGTAGAATCCAGCATTGGTGTACCTGAGTTCCCAACAATCCAAGCGCTTAAAAATGTATTGGATTTTTCTGATGGGAGCTAAATGAGATTGAACTTTCCTTCTTGAGGCAAGTACAAATTGAGGCTTAAACAAGCTGACAACGTTTCCTCTTTCAACTTGAATTTAGGATAAAAATGGTTCCCTTCAGAGCGATATCTTCCTCCCAGCTTGAGCCCAAAGGCTTTGACTTCAGCGATTTCCTTCATGGTGAATTTAAGCCTTGTGTTAAGCAAAGAATGATGTCTTTTTGTTCAACACAGAATTCACACTGAAACACTGTACACATCCTTTTTTTTCCCTTCTGAGATGGCTATTATGTAAAATATGTAAGATATTCCCTTAGAAGTACTGTTTGTTTTGAGCCTTTCAGCGAAACTATTGGCTATTTTTGGAAGGCACTTTCTCAATTCAGCAGGAAATATGGGGCAGAATGGTTGACTGTGCTGTTTGCAAATGGGCTGTGTACCCTTTTAATCTTTCTTCTCTATTCAAGAGTAGCCTCAAGTATAGTACTTGGCAGTAGTCTCCCTGTCCTCTGTGAAATGTGTGAAGGAAGAATTGATGGCTCTGAGAGGAGCCCATCTAGCAGAAAGGACCCATGCAACCTTTGCAAGTATATCATCCTTTCCAGCAGTTGGGAGATTTAGGCTGTTAGTTGCACTTTGTCATCCTGTAGTTCACTGGAGCATTTTCACCTGGACTTTGAGCTCAGAACCTGTTGTAGGTTCTCAGCATCTTAACATGAGGTAAAATCGTACTACGTTCAGTGTCACGGTATTTTGAGAGAAGCTCACGTTTGCATGCTCTTTAAACTCTGTCAAAGAACATCTGACAATAGAAATCTGAAAGTTTTTTTTTCCTCTTTATGTCTGGAATCTCAGAATTTGTTCCTATGTCATCATTTTTATCTTTTGTTTTGGAAATTTTAAGAATCTCTCCCATTTATATAGCTTTGTCATTTTGTTTGAAGAGCGTCCTGTTTTTTAGTATAACATCAATCTCCGTGCTCATGAGTATTTCTGCTTTGAGCAAAATGAAGCAGCAGCTTGGTGCTACAGTGCAGCTCTGGTGTGAGGAGCCTCCTCCAGGAGATCCCAGGGGTGGGCTGAGCTCACAGGGTGGGGTTTTGTTTCTTGTCTGGCGGAGTCCTCATCCCAGGGATTCAGAATGGAAAGAGGGTATTGGCTGTGGGGCACGGACTGGGGGATGTGAATTGCCTAGAGATTAACAGGCTTTTCTCAGGAGACACACTGTAAACTTGGTGTTGGAAAGAGAATTCTCCTCAGGAGTGTTTTTTGCGTGGAGTAGAAAGGAATGAACTTACGTTTCCCTTTCTAGACTTCGACTGGGAGCTGCTGTCCTGTTAGAGCAGTCGTCTCTTGCTCTTTTCATTTGGGCCAAATGGAAGATCTGAAGCAAGGTTTCTGTGCAGTGTGTTCCAGTGCAAAAAAGGCTTTCTATGCCAGTAAGCCAGACGTTTCACTAAAGCATTTGGGGCCCAGCGTTAAGAAATAACCAAGGATGCTGACCTTGAAAAGAAAGGGAGAGGAGTGCTTTTGGCAGGCTGCTGTAGCTGGGTTTCCCAATTCTTTTTTTTCACTTAATTTGTCTCCTGTAACAATCCTTTCTAGGCAGTGCCTGTGCTACCGGGTTGGTTTTTTACCTTTTTTTTTTTTTTTCTCCTCAGAATTGTAGGCCTTTTTTCTCATCCAGTTTCTTGCTGTGAACATGAGAAGGTTGTGAATTGGGTGGAACACAGTTTGCTGAAGGTATAGCTTGCATTTTGAGCTTGTTCTGATAAGGCCTATTTTGAAGCTGCCAGTAGCAGGAGCATGGCAGGTGAGAACACCTGGAGCGAAATCTCAGCCCTATTGTAGCACGTGGGGATCTGTTCTACGGAACAGCGACTGAGATCCTGATTCCAAATCTAAATGCAGATGTCTTCAGGATTCAGCTGTCAGATCTGTGGAATCTCTGCATGTAGGGAAGGAGGCTTTAAGCAAAAAACAGTAGGTGGAGAAAGCTCTCTTACTGAAGAATAACCATTGCAATCACCTGTCTAGGAGAGGGGAAATTCTATACTGACTTTTTTTTTTTCCCTTAGGGTCTTTGTTCAGAGCTTTTCTGGTTTTCATTTGGCTTTGTGTGGGGTTGGGATGGTTCAGCAGTTGTCAGCCTTGTGACACCCGTGAAATACAAGGAGTGATAAAGCCTGACAAGTTACTTGTTCTTTTGTTGATCTGACATAAAACCTTTTTTTCCTGGAGAACTCCCTGGGAAAGCACTTCTTTTTTTTCTTCAAGAAGATTAGGCTTATGTGACAGATCTCAGAGGTGATTTGTGTCTAGGTGTTGCTGGAAAACAGGCAATGGAGGAGAGAGGACGGAGAGCTGAGTTAATGCCCCTAATGTACAGATGGTTCCAGTGTGAGCTCAGACTGTAATGCTGGGTATTGGATAACCTGCATGGGGTAGGGAGGAGATGAAACAGGACACCGTGCTCCACATGTTTAGTTGCCAGTCAAACCATCCCGTGGGCGGGGTGTTTACAGTGCTCTGCTAAAGGTACCCATCTATCTGTTGTGTTGGCAACAGATTCCTTTCAAGCAGAGTCTCATGGATGGATGAATTTTCTGGTTAGAAAAGGCTGAGACCTATTCCCGATTGCTTTATCTTCCCTGTGAGTTCTAGTCTTACAGCCAGCCCTCTTCAATGCAGATCTTGTGAGATCATGTTCGTAACGTGGCTGTAAGATCTCTTTTCAATGAAGAGTTTTGGAGAAGCTCTAGGCAGACTATAATTAGTGTTGCAGAACTCACTGATCGAGTTGGTGCCACTAAACTAATGTCTTTTTGCAAATATCACAACTTTGAGAGGAAGGTAGTAGTAAAAGGTAATGGATACTGTCTTTAGTTCCTGACCCTTTGGCCTGAGTGACAGAATGCCCTTGTTTGGAACCAAATGAAAAGCCCTGGTTCTGGAAACTTTTTGCATATCAAGAGGGTGCTTTTGGTTGACAGGTGTTAGAGTGGCTATTTTTTCACTGTGGTGATGGTGACAGGATACCTGAGCTGCACACTGTGTGAGTTCTGCAACTCCTCAAGGATCATCTTGCAGCCCTGGCCCCTACCTGTGTTGCATGCAGTCTGCCAAAGCATAACAGGCTTCTTAGGTGGGCTAGCAAAGCCAGCGTGTGCACAGCAGCTTCTGCTTTGGGATAAGACTGCATTACTGTGCAGTGGGTTTGAGCAGGAGGCTGCATCATCCACCTCCAAGCAGTGAGATCGGAACAAACACTGAAGTATGAATAAAGCTTCCTAAGAGAGCTGCAGGCAGGTGGAGTAGAGCAAAGCACCGAGGTCCAGTTTGACGTCAGCCTCCACTTTAGATTTCTCTTCAGGGACTGTATGTTTGCTTTTCTTTGACACCTGCGATACTGAGTATGTGAGTGCTAGCAAACCTGTGCTGCTGTATTTGTACTGAGCTGCTGCTGAAAGGGGCCAGTCCTCACATGGGGGATTAGAAAAGAAGGTCATTTACGTGGCACTGTAGTTAAAATCTGTTTTAAATATGGCTTTAGTTAACTATTTGTCAGGGCAGAAGTGAGAAACCTCTGTGGGAATGCTTGTGCTGTCAGCTGTGGTGCAAAGGGTAAAGCCAAGTGGCTGATGGATCTCAGTTCAGGTGTCATGTGCCACATCTGCTGGCTTTGCTGCTTCTGCAGCAAGACACTTTACCTGCTCAGACCTGGAGCTGGTGGTTTAAAGCCTTTGTTGAAGTGAGCATTTCTAGAGAGGCACGGTAGTTCAGGCAACCTGTAGGAGATTCATGAAGACCAGACAGTGCTGTGTTTCTTTCTGTCTCTTTTGCTTAGAAGAAAAGAGAAGTCTGGGTGGTGGTTTCTTAATATAGGCTGCCAGACAGGATGGAGAATGCAAACTTTACCAATGAGGAGGAAACTAGTGCTTAACAGCAGCTAATCCTGCTGTAAAAACCATGGGCTGCCTGTAATCTCTTGATGATACTTAGATACCACAGCCTGAAGCAGTGGCCTCTACTGAGGTTTGTTGTATGGACTCAGAAGGCTGGTAATCTTTTCTGGAGGGTTTTTATTTTTTGCTGGTTCTTCACTGATCATGGTTGTATTTTTTTTTTTTTTATCATTTTGAAGTAGATTTAAAACTTTTTGTTAAGATTGCTAGAAAACTCTGCTAGTTACTCAGCTCTCCTCGAAGCTGTCTTTCCAGGAGTTGAAATGCAGATGTTTCTCACTGTGCTCATCTTAACGCTGCTCTGGAACTGGATTAGACAGAACAGCAATACTCGCTTGCCAGCAGAAAGGCAAAGGGAGCTTCAGCCCTACAATAACTACTGTGTCAGAAAACAGAGCTAAAATGTTTATGTTTTTGACTTCATGCTACTTGGCTTGATTGCACCTTTGATAAAGCCAGAAACAGTAACAGTTGACTTAACCAACTCAGAGCTGAATGTGGAGGCATTGTAGAACAAGTTAAGTGATTATATCCTTTTGGATTCATTTGGAATGGCGCTGGCGGCGGATGTGCACATATGAGTAATACGTAAGGGATAAAGAGATGGTGATGTAGAGCTCTGAACCTTTTTTTCCTTAATAGAGCTGCTAATCCTGTAGCTCTCTGCTACCCTTGTAAGTAGTGTGACACATTCCTGTAAATGAGAGTAGGTCTTGTGACAGTGCTGGCTCTGAGAATCCAAGCGTAGAAAGACTAAATTTATTTTCACTCCCCTTTCCTCAGCTACTACAGGGGAAAAAAAGGGCAAAAAAACTTGAAGGGAAAAAAACATATTTAAAAAACATGAAGGGAATTAATTTTCCATAATTTGAATGTTCAACTCATGAATTCTGCATTTTGAGGCAGTAAGGCAGTGTCTGATGGAGGTCCTTTCATCCCACTCCATCTTTGGGGGGAACAAATCCTGATTCCAACATGACGCTGAAAAGGCGAGTGAGCTGTTGTGGCAGTGGATAAGTGTGTTTCAAGGATTGTTTTGGAAACATGCTTCAAGAGGGATGCTGAGCTTTGAGATAGGAATGATGCTCAGAAAATGTTTATTTGTTCATATATACTTGGGTTCTGCATGGAAACACCCTTCAGGGTAGGTTCCCCAGTGTAGGACTGAATCACTGTACTCGTGTGCATTGAACTGACTTCTCTTCTGGATTTATTTTTCCCTTTTATCAGCTTAGATTGAGTATCACTGCAGAAGGCTGAGCCTAGCTGTGCCTTAATAAGCTTCAGCCACTGAGAGAGCATGCCCACGCCAGTAACGTTTCCCTCATCATGACATACAGCCATTATGGTTGATTGTTACTGCCAGCGGTGTGATGGTATTAGACATTACTGAAAAGGGACATGTGCTATCCTGAAACAATTCCAGTATTAATGTCAGACAGCCTTAGTTAAGATGCTTTTATTTTATTTCAGTAGAATTTCAAGTTCCAATGCACTGAAAAAGACTTCTTAGATAATTTCTACAGAAGTTCAGTACGGATGGTTTTATAGGCAAGGGCACAAGGCTGTATTTGAACACTGGAAAACTCACGAGAATACATTGAAGCTTCAGAAATTGAAAAGAGACTGGCTTTCTTTGGAGAACAAGAGCAGCTGAATGTGCAGGGTCTGAGAGGGGAGAATTAGAAGAATGACTGTGGCAGGAAGGGCAAGGTCAGAGAAAGTCAGGGGTGATGTGATGTGTCTACTGTGGATCCTGCTCTGCTGTGCTGCATCTGGACTCCTCACAGTTTGGGGCTTGTCTGGGCACAAGAAGCAGTTGCTGGACTAAATCTTTCTGCCAGCCTGGAGGCTTTTGCTTTATATTCCCTGACCCTCAATGATCATAAATAATTCAGGGAAGAAGTGTTATCAGGGCTGGATGTCGTTATGATGTGGCTGTGGATATTATTAGGTGAGAAGAGCTGTGCTGCTCTGCTTGATAAAGGCTCCTTAGAGCCAGAGTGGATTTAGCTAGGGTGTCTTCAAAGCAGCCCGTCCCTCATCTCCAGCTCAGACTTCAAGGTGTGAGGAGTCTCCTTCAGGAGAGTGCCATGATAACTTTCCTCTGCAAAGACAGCCTGGCTCAGGTTCTTGGCATGTATATTGTCACAGGAGCCAGGGGGTTTACACCCATTCACAGAAGGAGAACACTGCCCATCAAGTGAAGTTCTCATGTTTGCTGTCACTTATCATTCAACTACTCTGAAGCAGAGGCAGTCTTCTCAAATTGGAGAAAGAAGAGCTGCTCACAAGCTGATTCCTTCAGAGAGTCAGCTTTCTCACTAGAGTAAGACCTTTGACTTGCTTGAGAAAGGATCAACATACAATGATCTGTGTTGGTCCGTATCTTTTAACTTTGCTGAGACAAGCCACGCCCTGTAACCCAACTTGTCCATGGAGGAAAGTGTTCCTAAACATTTCTGTCCTGTCTGATCCCTTGCTGCTCTCTCTCTCTCTTGAAACAGGGAGTCCCAGCTGCTGAAGTCTGTGTCTTTTTTCTTTGCCCAGTTGTGTGTGTTACATGTTCCGGATCTGTCCTGCATCTGTGTAACTCCAATCCTTGTTCAGCAAGGTAGTCATGAACCCTTAGAGGAGCATTCCTAGCCTCTTAAAGCTTCTGCTTCTCTTGTCTTCTGAAGTCCTTTTGCCCATGGCTCTGCCTTATAAGAGTTCCTCTGCTCTGCTCTCCTCCAGCACACACCTGCTCCTTTATCTCTCTCTTCAGCTCAGCTTGGCCCCAAATGCCTCTTGTGTGTTGTCCTGATTTGGTTACTTCATTTTGCATCAGTGCCTGCATAAAAATAAAAATACTCCTTGCAAATGTATCAGTGTTTAAAATGAGTGTTGCAGGGGAGGAGGTGGAGGACATGAGAAGGGGGATTTATGCAAACAGAACTATTTATGTTATGCGTTCCTCTTACTAGTGTTACTGTCAGCTATAGATAGGGTTTAATTAAGCGATGTTAAATGCCTGCCCAAGTAATAGACATTGATGTTGCTCAAGTCCTGCTGCCTGGAATGTCACATTGATGCCAGATGAATTAAGAGATGCCATTTGGCCTTATTAGCTACACAGCTTCAGTATAGCTACTCCCTGACTCCATAGTTACCTGCTTTTTTTGGTCTCTGGTTTGATGTCTGCTTAAGGCTGAGGCAGACAAAAACTGTGGTGGAAATTTACCTGCTTTCTTGGAGTCTGTTTGAAGTTACCTTGTTCTCTCTGACTTCTGGGGAATTCATTGTTTTACCTGCCTGGTTTGAAAAGCAAGCCAAGTGGGGGAAAATAATACCCTGAAAGTTATAATTTTGGCATAAAAATGCGTATGACCAAAGATACTTGTAAAATACGTCTAACATCTGTGTACAGTGGCTAATTGCTTCTTCCGTTATGCATTAGGAGGTGTATAGGTGCAGCTCCCATACCTCAGAATCAACAAACCAAGTCTGAGTGGTTGAGATGACCCTAAAAGAAGTTACATGTCTAATGGCAAGGCTGTGCATTTTCTGCACCTCTCAAATCGGCACAGAAGATGTCAAGATTGAAGTGTTCATGGTCTGAAAGCTGTAGCTTGAGCTCTTAACATTCTTCCCCCACACTTCTCAGGACAGGTACCTGCTTCCCTTTCTGGATTTGTGCTAATAAAAGAAGTCACCACTTCCGAATGGTTGTCCCTCTGTCCTGTGTTTTCTCCTCTACTTAACCTGCTGCTGGAACAATCCCTGCGCATCTCCATCTACTCACTGCTAGATCGGCTCTGGGCTTTCTCAGATGGACGATTTGAACTGACCAAAGTAATCTGACTGGGGCTGTAATTTCACATCACTCTTATAACACAGCTGCCCTGTTACTTGTGACAAGTTGGGCTCATTTACTTGCTTTTCCTCACAAATAGGTGCATTTGATAGTAATTTCTGGCTTGGGGGAGAGGAAATCAACAACGAGCATGGAGATAAGAAATAGACCAGCAATGATCTGCCACTGAGGCAGGGGTGAAAGAGGAAGTAAGCCCCGGTTTTACCTGATATATGAATGGTGAACCAGCAAAACTGACAAGGCAGAACCATAGGGTGGTGATGGAGCTGGGAGAGTAGCCTCTGTAACAGCTCAGTTCTATTAGTCCTTTAGGCAGCATACGGCATGTCAATTTTACGTTCCTCTTCTTTGCATCTTGACTCTCTGGAGCCTCCATCTGAAGGATGTAAAATAGATGAGGAAAAAATTGAGGCTGAAGTCTAAATGATGTTTTCCAGTTTGTGTTTATTACTGGAAATATATATTTTTTTTTTAAAGGGGGAAAATGTGCTTAACAAAGTGGTGTCGGACATGGAAGGGAAATGGTGTATCGGTCATTGGTATGGGAATGGGCTTGTCAATAGCTCTGGAAAAGAAAGAAGCAATTGTTGTTTCTCTTGTACTTTTGGTTATATTAAAGAATGATCCTTCAGCCTTTGATTTATGGTAGGGTAAATGCTTAGTGCATGAATTGTCGCGATTGCACAGAACTAACATAATGAGATATCATATAACCAGATGAGAAGAGATTCAGAGGTAAGGTAACAAGACTAAATCTCAGTTAATGTAGTAGAGGTCTTGAAAAGGAACCTGGGCTTGGTGGTAACTTCACAGAATCACAGAACTGTAGGGGTTGGAAGGGACCTCCAGAGACCATCTAGTCCAACCCCCCTGCCAAAGCAGCTCCCTAGCCCAGGTTGCACAGATAGGTGTCCAGGTGGGTCTTGAATGTCTCCAGAGGAGGAGACTCCACCACCTCTCTGGGCAACTTAGACGTGAGTGATGCAAGAAATAAAAATGCAAAAACTGTGGGTAGAGGAGAAGGGAGAAACAATTTGAATTATTGAAAAGAGCCTAGGTGCTAAAATGTTTTTTCTTAACAAACTTCGTTACTATGGGGATTTGCATCAGTGTTGTGTGCATGCTGTGGACCCCAATTCAAGATCTAGCTCTTTCCTAAATGCCTTGTGTGGGAGAGGAGCCTGGGGTTACATACGCCCAAGAGAGCCTCTGCTTAACTGTTGTGCTGTGTGCAGAGGTGGTGAGAGGTAAAGCTTGCACAACATCTAGGGAATTGATTATTTATTTGTGCTTCTGTAAACAAACTGTGGAATTGCCTTGAGGAAAATAGCTCTTGCATCCTGGAGATGTACTGTGTATTTTCCTTAACTGCCAGAATGGCTTTTTTTCATGTGGGAAATAGTCCCCCTAAGGGTTGATAGTAGAAATAGGGAAGCTGGGTTAATTTTGTTTTGCAACAACAAATGCAGATTTTTAAGTTAATCTTCACAGATACCTAAATTGCAGTTTAGACCAACCAACTAATCCTGATGTGTTTCCACATCTGACTTCTTTGTGCATTTTGATGTGGTTTTGCAACAGAGTCACTTGCACTGTTCTCATGTTATTGTGAGAGCAGTTTCACAGGGTTTTCTATTTCATCTTGGTCAGTTGGGTAAGTCACCTGAGGGTTTTTCATCTGTAGTTAAGAAACCACATCCGTAGTGTCAGCTACCTTAGCAGATAAGGCTGTCTCATCACCTTTTGTTTTATTTCACTTCTCACGTATGCTGCAGAAGTAGCTGTTACCCTCAGATGAAATTAACTTGTCTTTATCTTTCATTGCCAGGACTTCTAGCTGCGCTCACAGCACGAACTGGCAAATATGTGCTAAAGTGCTGTCCCCTCAACTCATGCACATAGTAAACTGACTGGGATTTCATGCAAATAAAGGGGAGTGGGGAGTGAGCCTATGGCCTAGGAAATTTAGCAGATTTTGGTTTAAAAGAGAAAGGAAAATGATGCTGCAGTTCTTTGCCATCTTTATCTTAACAGTCTTTCCTTTTCCACTGGTTCATGTTGCAGCAGTGTGGTTTCTCCTGTGATGGACATCAAAGCCTTTTTCTCCAGGCCTCTTTTTTGGTTCTTGCTCAAAGGTGAGCATTATTTACCCACTGGTTACTCTTCAGAAATGCAGTGTTTTGTGTTGATTAAAAGTTGTCTTCTCCTTCAGTATCCTACAGTGTCAGCTTTGACATCTGCAATGCAGTATGGGTGCCAATGACATATGAGAAACTGGCCAGAAAAGGGGGGGTAAATTTTGCTGCTAGATCTCAGGCTGACTTTTTTTCCATGCAGGCTAAATGATTTGCTCTTAAATTTGGTGAGGAGATGCACACAGAGTAGCTGGAGGAGGGGATGGAATGCATCAATGCAGAGCTGCAGTAATTTGGTGTATCCAGCCAGGTATCTTAGGATTTGGCAGGGAACTCTTCCAGACAAAGTGCCCTTTCTGCTGTGCCCTGTTCTGGGGAGCTGACTCCATGGACAGAGTATATGGAAGCTCTGGAGCATCGCATTCTCAACTGCATTACCTGTAGGGTCACTGTTCCCTCTAACACAGCTTGCAGCCAGACTGGCTTTGCCCTGTCATATGCTTAAACAGCATTACACTGCTTAGCCAGTGGGTGGGTTAATGGCAGTTGATGGAGACCTGGAGGGAGGGAGAGGTACCTGTGAGATGAATTTGGGTAGGCAGACTTGTTGTGCAGAGCAGTGCAGCCTTCTCATGAAAAAATAACCAAAGAGACTGGGCTGATGGGAATGACCTGCTTGAGGAGGTTTCTCATGTGGGAAGGTGGTCATTACATTTCATAAGCGAGCTGTGGTGTTGCTTGAGGTACTGTGGTAAATGGCTTTGGAATAGAATGTGGATAAAATAAAAGGCCCTGCTGTATCTTGATTGCTAGATCTGAATTGCTCTAGCTATGTGATGTGTGTATAGCTCCAGTCTTCTCCCAAGTTGTCCTGCACCATGGGATGTTGGGATCACACATGATGAGTGGTTGTCTCCAGCTCCCTTGGCTAGGAAGGAGCATAGAAGTCTCCATACCTGCCAGCTGTGAGTAGGATTGTTATGGGAGTTGGCACCTCAGGAGAGGTAAAGTGACAGAAGAGATGAAGGAATGGCCTTGCCATAAGAAATGCTGATAGCCACTGAGTGAGATCATAGCAATGTATTGGGAGTTATGCTAACTATCTGCTGAAGAACAGGAAGGAAAAGGGCTGCCAAAGGAATCCTGGGAGAGTGGTGGGCTGCCTCATCTTTCTGGAGCGTGTGTTTGCAGGGCCTGGGACCTGCCCTGCACGGACTCATAACGTGACCCCCCATGTTGGCAGGGTGGCATATACAGTGCTCTGTGTCTGTCCTCGTGGCCCTGGGACACAAATACACGTGCTCCCTGGTCTAGGGAAGTAAAAGTAGGACAGGAAGGTTTCCTGGGTGACTTAAAGTTCACCATTGCGAATGGGACTGTGAATGAAAATGAGGATGTGGGGGGCTGTGCAGGGGGGCTGGAAGAGTGGCAGGCCTGGGAATGAAGTACTGCTAGAGAGCCCACAGGAGCTGCCTGCCAACCCTGCTGATGGGCAGCGCGAGGCCCAGGGACAGCTGGTGGCCATGCTGGGAGAGGCAGCCACAGCACATTCTTCAGGCCCAGCTGGTGGCACGGCTCTGCCCTCAGTCATGCTGTAGGCACGAAGGGCATCAAAAGTGTTGATGGATATTTTTAGGTAGAGTGAGGAGGGACAGAGGTTGAAGGGACCAGAAAAACTTATCGATTCTTGCATTTTTGGTTTCATGCTGCTGAGGAAGTGAAGATCCTCATCAAGGAACTATTAATTCCTTGTTTCACGGAGTAAAGAACAGTATTTCTCCTTATCAGAAGAACTGCATACTTGTTTTTGGAGGTGAATTTGTCATCCTTGGGGTACCTGCTATCTCCACGGCTTCCTTCTCTGATCTCCTTTGGGCTGTTACTGGGTCTTTGGCATTTTGACATGTCATCTTCTTGTAGACCTCAGCTCCCTTGCATGCTCTCAAAGGAACGATTTGACTAATGTTACTCTTTTGTTTTTAAGAGGTGAGGTGAACTCTGTTCAGGAAGGGTGTATCATTAAATTCCCTTTTGTTATTTGAGGGTTGCTTATCAGAGGCAGACTAGGAGCACTGGTTTCTAAGCCTGTTCTGTTTTTTCCTCCTTCTGAGGTAAACTCTTCTCTGTAGTGAAGCATCTGGAGAAGACACAAGAAGGGCAAACTTGAGGTCTGGAAGTAATATGGACTCTTGTGCTTTACCTGAGTGCTCGCGTTTGAAAAGACTGTGGATGAGAAGATGGAAAAAGTGGAAGAGGGTGTATGTGTTGAGACAGACATCCTTCGTTTCTTCCTCCTGCCACCACCTTCCTTCATTTTCTGACACCACAGCAACCTTATCAGGGTGACTTCTAACCAGAGGATGTTGTCTCCAATGGTAGTGTTATCTCTTCTCCAACCTTGTGAATGTGTATCAACCTTCATAGGTTTAGGATGTGGTATTCCAGAGCTGTGGCTGGGATAAGCAGGGCTGTTAACAAGTGGTTGGAAACTTGAGGAAGTTGTATGAAAACAATCTATTTTCACGGTGGCAGGCTGAGAGATGGAAATTCATGTGTAATGTTTTCTGTTGCTTCCACTGTCTGGCTGTGGTGCTACTTTACTGAAAATCCCTTAATCTGCTTTCTGTTTGTTGCTGTCATTCTCTCCAGCATTTCTTCTTAGCTGTCAGTCAGAGATAGTTAGATTGATTTTTACCATTTGTTAAAAAAAAAAAAAAAAAGTGCCAGTCAGGATATCCTCCACTGAATTTGGCTGTAATACTCTGGAAGAGTCTTGCAGGGAAGTGGAGGAGGTGAGATCAGTCAGCTCCCATGTCCTTTGGTTTGTCAGTTTGCTGGACTGATGTAACTGGGTTCTCTGGACTTTGGCACTAATTCTTGTAGTCATGAGGGAAAGGCAAAAAAAAAAAGAGTGGTTTGGGGAAGTTATTGTGTGTTTACCTGTGTTAGTGTATCTTGGGATCAATACCTGCTCATTCTGTAAGCTTCAATCCTGTCTCTGTCAAGCAGTCTCACTGTGAGAATTGCTGCATGTGAATGTCTTTGAACTCCTTAAACTGACTTTTGCTGTGAACTTGGTGTCCTTGCTTTTTGGAAGGAAAATACCCTGTGTGGATGAGATTCAGTCTGTGCAAAGTTGCCCTGAGGTCAGTGAAGTACACTGTGTTTTTCATTCTGCCATCACCTAGCTCTTGGAATGGGGAAGGCTGGAAGAGAACCAGAACACAATCAACATCTTTGTTTCCCCCTGCAATAGCTGGGCTTGACTATGTGTCAGAAATCTTATCTTGCACATGTGTACTGATAACACAACAGTCTCAGCAATGGTAAGGAACAATGTTTAGGAGCTGTGAAATCGTACACTTGATTTTTATCATGCTGCCTGAAGGTCTGTGTGAAAACACAAACCCTATTGTGATAGGAAGGAAAGGTAAAGATACAGAAAGGCATCAATCACACAAACCCAAACTGTCTGTGACATGGGCAGTTTTTCAGTGCCACTTTCTCTGGTTTTAAGGAGAACTGTAGCAGTTCCTCCATTCCTTCTGTAATAATGGTTAATGTGCTGACCTATGTGTATCTTAGGTTTGCTCCTTTTTGCTGTTGCATAGTCACAGTCAAGTTATTTGTTCTCAGGAGGTCTTGTTCTGATCTCTGTAGAGGGTAAAGAGGAAGTGATTCGGTGTTGGAGTGGAAAAATCTTTGAATATGTGTATGCTGTCTAGAGCAGCAAGCCATTGTATGTTGCATGCTCTGCTCCTGGCAGCGTTGTTACAGTGTGGGTAAGGCTGTCATGCTCTCTGTAGCAGAAATTCATTATGCCTGTGTTGTTTGTGGTAGTGAAGATTGACAGAAACAGACTGCCTGCCTTCAGCCAGCATCTTTGTTTTGTTTTGTGCTGGCAGTGCAGTGGGGTGGTACCAGTGCTTTTATGCAGTGTGTTGTTTCTTCTGATATGGAGGGAAGTTGTGCTTGTTTAGGAGGAAGGCATCTTTGTACTTCACTTAAAATTAGGAGTGCATGTATATGTGGAAAAATAGCTGCAGGTGAATGTGGATATTGGTGTCATGGGTTATTGGTGGACAGCTCTGAAGCTGTCCATCAATTATTTCTTTCTCTTCACCTGCTTGGCAAAGCATCTGTTCTAGCTAACATCAGATGCACATCACGGGGTTCCTCTTTTCAATCACTTCTTCCTTCTTTTCCCATGCTGTAACCTTCAGCTGTTGCAGGACATGGTAGGGACTGAAGTGCCTCAAGTGTGGATGTCCTTCCCAAGCAGCTGTCAAGGAGGGCTTTCCCCAGTGAGATCTAGTGGGTCCTGAAGAACCTGCTCACATTGCTCTGGTCCCAGCTCTCTTTTGCTGTAGGAAAAGCACTTCTGCTTTGAGTGTGATTTCCTGCTCTTAGAAAGACTGAGCTGTTGGAGGTGACAGCTCCTCTTTGGATTTTGTTTCCTCTCATTTTAGGCAAACCAAAACACAGACAACCCTAACTCTTACAAGCTAACACTTACAGTGAAACAACATGAATGCTGAGAAGTAATGCTTTTAGTAGTAGTTTTAAGTCAGTCTTGCTGGTTTTTTTTCTTCTTCTTCCCATCATTTTAAAGCTTAGCCTGTGGCAGTTCTACAACCAGGCCAGAATCCAAATAAGGCTGTCTCTGTGATCCTAGCTTGCATTTAATAACAGGCTTCTGGTTAGTGAGGAAATAACATATCAAGCTGCATTGGGTCTTCTCTTATCCAGAACGTTAATTAGAGACTGGGGCAATGTACAACAGTCTGTGTGCACTGGAGTGCTTGTATGGAATTAGGGATCTTGGATACTCATGTGTTTCAGATGATATCACCTTTTAAGTGATGAATCTATAGTGCTTGTGAAGCCTCTGGATTCTGTATTTTGCCTTGTCTTAAGTACCTTCTTCCTGGAAGCTTTAGGCTTTCTGGTAGATGATACAAGCAGTTTTGTCTGTCCTGGAGTTGCATGATTTGTTATTTATTTGTTTTAACTGGAGCCACTGGATGGAAGCTAAGCACAAAGGAGTGCTTTGGAGTTCTACAGATTTATCTCTATAATTTTGGGTCATAGAGTATATAGTTTAGAATAGAAGATTCCCATGTTGTCCTTTTTCCCTCATTTGGACCTTAGTGAAACATGGAAGTGTGAATGCTGTGGTTTGGAAAGAACTCTTGGTGTTTGAAGCTAGAGTTTTCAGTAAATAAACTAGTTCCTCAAGCACTTTATGATTGAGTGAGGTTTACCTAAGAATATTGCTGGCTGATGTATTTCCATCTCCTCTACATAAATGAATGTGGGTGTTTTTGTTGCTGGTAGTGGTTTTTAAATAATTTAAATGTGAAGACCAAAATTCATCAGCTTGTGTTTGAACAGAAAAAAAAATTGGCTGTGATTCTTCCTCATCTCTGAAGAGAGTGGATTTTTAGTTCTGTTCAAATATAGGTTTGGCAAGTCTAAATCTTGATGTTTTCCAGGGCCTTCGTGCAGATAAACAGGATATGTTCTGTTCTGCCAGCCCAGGCTCTGAATCCATCCAGTTAGCCACAAATCCACCCTCACAGCTGGTGCAACTCAGTGAAAGCAATGGCCCAGCACTGTGTGAGAACGTGTAAATAGGCACTGCTGCTGAGGAAATAACTTCTACCCCTTGTGAGCCAGACTGGGAAATCAGAAACAACTGGTTTCTTCTGACCCAGATCCGTATTACTGTTTTTAACTCAGGTTTATTTCTCAATCCTGTTCAGTGCGTGGCCATATAAATGCTTGGGTTAGCACAAGGGGAGATGTTAGTGTGTAAAGGCAGAAAAGAGTGGGAAACATGATTGTTTTGGTGGCTGTGTTGGGAAAGCTTTAAGTATTCGTGAAACTGAGCCTCTTCCATGGCCTTCTCTGTGCTTTGTAATTCTCCAAGCCCAGGCAAAGCTTCCTTTTATCCACAAAGCAGGACAGTTCTGTTCTGGAAATGGGTGGAGAAGATGCTCTACCCGTCTCTGCTGTAGGGTATACTTCTAGAAAGTGTCCTGGTGTTTCTTACAGGAAACTTGTGATCAGCAGCCTTTTCCCCAGGATTGGTTAGGTGGCAAGTTTTGAATGCTTTGTGTGTACACATCTCTACAGAAGATCTACTAGGTTTTCTAGACAGTTCCTGAAGGTTTTAAGGGATGGTGACCTTCAGAGTCTGCATCCCTCAACATGTGGTGCCCAGGAATTGGGAGCGGCACGGCCTATTCTTTTCTTCCCAAATCCTGCTTCTGAGCACTGCTGGAATGGGTCACTGTTGACACTGACGTGGTTGTGAATGGAAGCCACCTGTGGACAAAGGCTCCTTGTGTTGGGAACTGCAGCCCGATGTGGATGTGCTTCTTGTCACTTGCTTGGTTCCAGGGTATAATGCAGGGATAGTGCTGCCTCCTGGGATGTCTGTCCCACAGCTCAGGGCTGCTGCCTCAGCTGGGAGGGATTTTGTTTGTCCTCTTCTGGGAGAGGAAAGAAGAGTGAGCATAGTGTTGCTGGGAGGTTTGCAGAGGAGGCTAAATATTGTATGAACGTGACCTTCTATTGCCAGGTGCAGGTAGTGAGCTAATGGACTTTGTTCCTCATTCTCCTCTGTCTTCATTGCTTAAGTGTTTTGTGCAGCTAAATCTCTTTTGCTTTGTTTTTTTCTAAAATCTGCCTTTGTTCAAGTAGTCTTAATATTTAATACTTTTGAAGCTGTGTGGGCTGCTCAGCGCTAATACCAAAGTGCAGTGGTTGCTGGGGTGAAGAGGCTTGGGAGCAGGGGCACAAGACCAAGAACACCCCCAGGTACAAAGTGTTCATCCTGATCGATTTTTCTACTCTGATGGTGGCCGCCCTTTGGTTCCTCTCCTTGCTTGGCTGTGGTCACAGGGCTGCTTGAGGAGGGGGAAGTGAAAGCTGTGCTAGGGTAGGTGCAGCAGGGAGGTTTTCATCTCTTTCTGATGGAGAAGGGGAAGTGGCAGAGTGTGACTCTTGCCAACAAGATAACAAAAGCTTGTGTTCAGTCTGTGAAAGACCATCTCACGTGCCAAGCAGATACTGCAATATCATCCAGTGTGGTTGGAGAACAAGGCAGCTGCTGAGGGTAACCTCAATGCCTACACCTCTTCCTCATAGGTGATAATAGAAGTATTGCAGTGATGGCACTTTCCTCATGAGGAATGAAGGCGCAGAGCCGTGTGCACGCACAGTGCTCATTTTTCTGAGCTACTGGTGTGGATAACGGCAGCCGTGGAACACTTGCTGGTTGTTGTCATTATTCATTTCTATTAAAATCATGCCAAGCCAAAATTAGTATGTAGGAGCTGCCCAGGAGGCTGATGTGATTGTGCTGGAAAGACATCTGCGTGGGCTAGCACGTGTCCTTCTGACACTGCATGCTGAACAGGGAGGTGCTTCCCTGCCTGCTTGCTGCCACAACATGCGTGCTACTGAGCGTGGGATTAATGCCTGGTGCAGGGCGTTGCTGGAAGCATAATCTGGGATGTGAGATATGACCAGCTCCCAGGACAGAGCTCTTCTGGACTGGAGGCAGAGATGCTGTCCTGAGGGGTACTAAGTCAGTCTGTGATCAGGGAGGAGCAGCAGTGAGCAGGATGTGAAGGCACTGTCTGTACTTTGGATGGTGCATGGGGGATGGCTCTGCTTTGCCCTGGACCTCTTTTTTGCCCAGTTTTGAAGCTTGTGATGCAGTATGCCTTCTTAGGAGCTTGTTTTATGGTGCCACGTGGAGTGTGTTGAAGCCTCTGCTTTTTTAAACCATAACAAAATAAAAGCCACTTTAATGATTTAGTGCAAGTTCTTCTCTTGTAATGTGTCTGGTAATTTAAATATTAGTATATTTTATTTTATTATCCTGGGCATGTGAATAATGCAAGATAACACATTTTGTGTTTGAGAGGATTATCCCTCCTGCTAACTAGCTGGCAGAGAAGCCAAGGAATGGGGAGGCAACAGTTAGCAGTTCCTGCTATTTGTTTTGCTAAGAGATTTGTGAGATGTGATTCAATTGAATGTGCTTTTCTTTGCACAGCAAATATCTGTATACAATAAACGTGTGGAGGGTCTGTGGTCTCGCAGGAAAATGTTTCTAGGGGTTACAAACCCCCAGACTGACCAGGGCACTTGCAAAGTGAGCTCAAATTCTTATTTGGTTCTGAACAGTCACCTGTGGCTGGAATCCTCTTGGCCCAGGTCTGAATTGATCAGTGTCTGGTGTAGCAGATCTGTGGTGATAGTCTAAAACCTTAGTGGGGCTCATACAGATCTGGACTCTGCTCTGTGGGGGTTTGTTCTCTGGGAGTTCACTTTTCTGAGTGGCTGAACAAAACGTTCTATCACTCCAGTCACTGAAAGCTTAGTTCCCTTCTTTTGCTGGTTCTTTCCTGACTTGAACAGCAGCAGCAAGAACAGGAACTGAATGGGAAGACCACTGGGATAAAGCTGATTATGTCAAAGCAAGAAAGGAGATCTCACATCAACAATGGAGCAACTCTACTGCCAGGAGCTGGGCAAGCCCCTGTTGTGTTTCAGCTGTGGGACAAGAAAGAACAAACATCTTGCACATAGCAGTGAATAATGGTGCTTAAATTGTTGACTTGATAATGACATTTCAAACATGCTTCTCCCCGCTGCATAATCAGAAGCTTGTCAAAAAGCTGTTTAGAACACTGATTGTTATCCAAGGTTGTACTTGACTGTCTCAAGACAGTTAATGTTTAATATGTTTGATAGCAGCACAAAAACTCAGTGGTTCCTTTCTTACTGTCTGGATTTCACATACAGCTTTGTATATCTCCGAAAGTTACAGTGGAGCTAACTGAATGGATTTCTGTCACTGTAGGTGCCCCGTAATAAATCTATGTCAAGATCACAACCTGATGCTTTTTTCACTATGGTGGCTGATTACCCATTGCAAACAAGCTCTGGGCTAAGAGGGAACTGAAGCAACAAGATGCAGTTGTGGTCTTCTTTCTATGGGAGTTGCTGGCTCTAGAAATATGCGTGCTTTAACCACAGAAGGTCAGCAAGGCCTTTAGGCTCTGGGCAGACTTTTGACTTTATTGTTAGCACATATAACAAGATTAACACCAAATGACTCATAGAACAAGTCAGGTGGTCTTTAATCTGGTGTTAACTGGGTTGATATGAAAACATTTTCATTATTATGACAGCGTGGCTGAAAACTTTGACAAAATCAGGTCTTCCTACAGAAAGAAAGCACTACCAGAGAGAAAGCAATGCTTTCTGCTTAGCTCTGTGGTGAACCAGAGTTGGCCTGAGCTTCTGGTGTGAGGACAATGGATGTCATGGCTGAAATGACTAAGCGTATCACATTTTCTCTTGTTAAGCAAGTTCCTTTCTGTCTCTTAGGCTGTTTTCACTCACGTATTTATAGATTGCAATAATTGATTGAGCTCAGGATTGCTCCAACATGAGAGCTTAATGCTTTGTGGTGTTAATAGGTAGGTGAGTCCCCATAATGAACAAAATCCACACTAAAGGGTTGTGTGTTGCAACATAAACATTCCCCTTTCTCTTAAGCAGATCTGTGATGATACTGCAAGTGTGGTGTACGCAGCAGTTTTCTGTTCTAGGAATAAGGCTGCTATCACATTCAAAGGAATAAAATAAGAGCCGCCTTGCAAACACAAATTTGTATTTCATCTTGATGATGTTCAGGTGTTTTCCTTATGCTGAAACAAAAAGAATCCCCATTTTTTGTTTTAAGGAGAAACAGTAACCTGTGTAAGTACCAGCAGGCTTTAGTTTTTCCATCCATGGCATGGAAGAGGGAGTTCTGTTTTAAAAGTGGAGATCTTGACTCGATAATGAGAATGTAACTGGAATTAATAATTTCTATTAAGGCAATTTAGCTTCCTTGTAACTTTTAATTTCTCCCGTCATTTACTGTCTGTCTGTGATAAGCACATGGATGTGCTTCATAGCAGCTCAAGTGGTTTAAAAGGGACTCTGTCAACTGACTGCTGCAGGAGGAAATGAAGAAGTCCAGGCTCTAATCCTCTTGAATTTCCAAAAAGCCCCCAGAACCCCTTCAGGAAACATGCAAAGGACTGAGCTATCCATGTAGGGAGGGTGAGAAGTGCATGCACAACTTGTTTTTCAGAAGATGGGATCACTCACAACTCTGGTTGTCCTACCAGAGTGGTGATACTGGAGTGTCCTAGGTGTGTGAGAGTGGTGAACAGAGAGATCATTGTCAGAGTGGCCAGGTGGCAGGATGTGGGTGACAGTGCTTGAACCTTTCATGTTTGTGGTGCAGACTAATTTGGGGGGGCTGGGTTTTGTCTTCAAGCACCCTCGTAAACATAGGTCATTTAGCCGAAAGCAATGGAACTTGCTCCCACTGTCTGAGAATCTGTTTCCTAAAAAGTCATATGTTCTCTCAGTCCATTTGAGGGATTAAAGACTGCAGGTGCAAGGCAGCTTCTCTCCCACTCAGTAATAAGATGCAGTTTTGGGGGAGAAGGCAAAAATCAAATGTCAGCTCTGTGGAACGTGTCTGAGTGAATTAGTGAGATGAGATCAGACTCAGCTCAATTTGCTCCTGCATAGTGTTCTGTAGACCGGAGACAAGTGCACTAATTCACGTGCAAGATGTTTTCATTTTTCACAAGTGATGCAGGTCCCCATAGAGTTTTAATTCTCTCTGAGGCTGTGACACAAAGTGTAAGCGTGGTGAGTGGGAGAGCTGCAGGCTGCTGACAGTTCTGCTGGTTATTAGTGGCTGCAGTGAGGACTCGATGGACTCTGAGAATAGATTCTCCATTTGCTTTGGAGGAGACAGCTGACAATGGTGTTTGATACGGCAGTATGTCTCTGCCTGACTTTTGACTGACAGCGACACAAACTTGCTGTCCTCCCAGCCACGGCTTAAATCTGATGACATTTAGAGCAAAGCTGACTTCTCTGGTCTAAGTTTAGATGGTGATTTCTGTGTTTGTCTTCATGGTTGTGCTTAATAAGATAAAAAAGCAAGAGAGGACCTCTGTAAAAAGAACCGGAGCAGGGGTTTCAAACTAGGACTAGATTGTGGAAGAGGGGGGCATTCAGCTTGCATGCATTTTATGGTCTGGTTGCTGTTCATTGTTGTTGAAGGTATCCTGTTGCGGAGGGATTATTACCTATTTTGATGCTTTTGATGCTTTTGTTTTACTCTCATGAAATACATGATAAATATTTATAGCTGTAAGACTGCTTAGTGTTGTTGGGTTTTTTTGGGCAAGCTGTGCTCAGGGCTGGCTGGTAGCCTTAGCCCCAGCTGTGCACAGTTAAAAGATGTAGTGTGGGTGTATGTCCGTAAGTCATCTAGAAATAGGATGTGATCTGAGCTGACCGCCGAGACTTTGTGTCTTTCCATGCCTCTGTATTACTCTTTCAAAAGCTTCTCTTCTCGGTGAACCTCCCATCAGACTTACAGGAAATAAAATGTTCTTTCTCCTATTCCCTTTCAGCCATCCATCATAGGGAAGGAAAGCTTCTGAGTTCCTCATCAGAAACAACTGACAACCAGGTTTGGGTGGGGAAAAAATTGCTGGGAAGGTTTTTCTTTCACTGTTCTTGCTCTCTTTCCACTTCCCTCCTTCCTTCCATTCAGGTTACAAAGCTGCGCTTACGTAAGCAGTACTTGCAGTGTTGTATGCTGTTGCTTGACGTCTGTCAAGTGAGCTTCATCTTTTGTCTGTGGGAGGCTTGAGGATTTTTGATTCCATGTGCTTAGAAACCCGCCTGCCCTTTGCTAAGCCAGACACAGTCTAGATTCACTCCTTTTAGCGTGACTGTACATTAATGGTGCAGCAGGTCTGGAGGAAAAGACCCGGGCTCAGAATCCTGCTGTAATCAAACATCTGGAACAAAAAAAGCCCCTTGCCTTGAGGTTGCATACAACAAACAGTGATGCAAGCAGGCCAAGCATGCAGTGACACATATCATCAACCGTCTTTGATTTTCTGGATTATGGTGCCCAGGTGTTGGGAAAAGGAAGGAGTCAGTCTGTTAGTGCAGTGGAAAGTTTCTTCAGCGTGCCTTTCCCTTCTCCTTTGAGAGTGACAGATCATGCCCACTTGTCTGTAATATATTCAGTGTCCACATCCACTTGTCTGTCATATATTCATCATCTGTCGGCACCCAGAGTTGGGCAGAGATCCTTCTTGGCCAAAGCTGGAAACTGAGCTCTGAGACCACTGTCAAAAATAAAAGCTGCTGAGCTCAAATCAGATCTGGTTATCTGAGAACTGGAAACTGCCTGAAGGACAGAAACGACTGGGCTGATAAGTAGGAACGCTCCACATTTTGCCTGGGTTGGGAGATGGTGATGTGAAGATTTGAGTGGGGAGGACAGGCAAGACAAATGGCTTTCCTTGAATTGCTGTGTTCTGTACCCTAGGGATTTTGCAGACTTGATGCTGTGCTAGCATGCCAAGGAGCCCTCTATTTCTTTTTTTTCCTTCCTCCTCTTTTTTAGTGGAAGATAAGGGATGTTGAGTTGCCTTTTTAGTGTGCCAGACTAGCAGATAGAGCACTCTTTCTGCCCTCGGTAGTGTTGTTAGAGCATCTCCTAAAATTGAAGGAGAAGGGGCTGAACTGGATTCTCCAGTTTGGCATTTCTATCTTCTGCCACACGTGAAAATGACACCTGAGAAGTCTGCCCAGTACTGGGAAGAGGGAGCAGCTGAACTCAGTTGTCAACACCTGCTCTGGGGACACAGACGTGACTGGCAACATGGAGACAGCTTCCCCTTTCACACTGCCCGTAAATGCATGCCTGATGCGGGCAGCACAGTGAGGTATGGGAGAGCCCCATTCTCAACAGCTGTGACCTCAAGTGGTGTGTGACTTGTACCATACCTGATGCAAGTATACCAGATGTCCTTGTGCCCCTCACGTTTGAATTGTGCTTTTGGTAAGAAACAGTGAAGTGCTCTGGATCTGGCCTTTGGAGATATGGAAGCATTTACTTTCAGGCTGGCCAGGTGGTCCTGGCATAGAGTGTTGGTGGTACCTTTCCTCCAAAGATCATCAGGAGTAGTGTCCACCTTCCTGTTAGCTAATAGAGCAATCCTGCCTTGTGTGGTCATGTTAACAGTAATCACTGTTGGAAAGAGTGGACTTAAGCTTTGTAACCTGCTCTTAAACTGAAGAAAATCTGGGGGCTGATCATGCAGCTTAAAGAAAATGCTGAGTTCTAGGCAGCATTATTTCACACTTAACCACTGAGAGAGTGTTGCTGTAGGCACTCATAAAGGCTCCCATATTACCAATTTTAGCATTCCTTAAAATAATGTTGTAGACTTTTTCCCAGGACAGTTAATAAAAAAAATGTTGGACATCCTGTCTTAGAGGAGCAGTTATTTCATGCTTTTATTTTATTTTTTTTTAATTACTGTTCAAGATGAAGAATGTGTTCATCGTGTAGTTTCCCAGTAGCGTTGGGAAGATCTGAGCTTGCCCTGTTGGGGAGAATTCTGGCTTTTTTTTATTGTTCTTTACATTTTTTTCTTTAAAATGTATCTGTTCAAAAGCACTACGAGCAACATTGTTCCCTAATGAAAGAGGCAGAGTCCCCATTCAGTACACCTTGTTATTTACAGGCTTTTTTGCCAAAGCAGATGGCACAGAAATTGATGCACTGCTTACTGTTGAATGTCATCTTTATCTCTGTAATGAGTCTGTGTGAGGCTGGAATTAGCACAGATTAACTACCTGCTATTTCCTGTGCCCTTTGGTTTCAGAACCCTGATTCCATGCCTTGGAAAAAGAGACCCACTGCTCATCTGTGGAAAGCTGAGAATCAACCCATCAAACCTGCTGAGAGTTAGACGTGTAGCTCAGTGGTGTGGGAATTAATAGTGTGCTAGGTGCTTGTGTCTGTGCTGCACTTGTGAAACTATCTGCATGCCAACATTGCAAACCATTGTAAGAAGTGTAGGAGAAACTGTTAGTTCAGGTTCCTGAAGATGTCTGGGGAGCTTATGTAGAGTACTGAAAAGAGGTCCTAATTAGTAATCCAACCCACTGCTAAAGCATTTCCCTAGCCCAGGTTACACAGGTAGGTGTCCAGGCAGGTCTTGCAGCTCTCCAGAGAAGGAGACTCCATCTCTTTTCTGTGCAGCCTGTGCCAGTTTTTAAACTTGTGCTTCAAAGCAAATGTATCCCCTGAATACATGCTCCACTGTTCCTTTGTTGTATATGTATTGCAGTAAAGGCAAATTTTGGAAGTTTTCATGTGTGTTTTTACTGATCACTTCTAGTGTGTAATGCATGTTCACAAAGTGGCTGTAGTTAAACTGCAGAGGTGCTGCAGGGAGCTCTTGGCCGTGAGAGGCAGGATGTGTAGCTGATGGGTTTGACTTTGGCTTCTTCCCTACTTGTGTAATGCTTAACAAATAGCGTTGATATGCTGTACTTGTATGGTCGAAGATGGCAGGGTAAAATGGGCTGTGCTGTAGTAGCCTGAGAGACACTGAAGCTGTAAGCAGTGTTTTCAGAGAATGATGAGGAAGAAGCTGTTGGCTTTGTGCTCTCTGAGCTCTCTGGCAGCGTATTACAGCAGCAAAGGAATACTCCAGCTTCCACCTACAGAAGAGGATCGCAGATCAGTCAGCAGGAAGCTATTTTGGAAACACCCTGCTTCTTTACGAAAAAACCCTGCAACAACCCAAACAGCTCTCTAGTGGGTAGTAGCTAAAAATGCAAGCTGCAGCCGTGTCTTGGCTTATTTTTTTAATGTGTCAAATCATGGGCAATTGATTTCCAGTGCTTAGACAGATGCGCTGTTATGCCTCCCATGAATAGTAGCCCACAGTTGCATGCAAAAAGAGGGAGAGAGTAAACTTGTTAGATATTTGGAGACAGGAGATTTCAGGCTTCTTAATGGCTTTTAAACTTACTGTTCTTAATATATAACTGCTTATTTCTGGATTATGAGGACTGGCTGTGTTCTGCAATCGTTTGGAGGGTTTGTCTTTCTGAAACCTGTAGGCTAGATAGATAAAACAGCTATGTTTTGTTGATGTTATTCTGTACAGTCAACAATATTATAGCTTTGCCGTCTGTAACGGTGTACATGGCCTTTCTTGAGTTCATCAGAGAGGTAATAAATGCTGACAAAACTTCAAAGCAGCAAGTATAGTCTGTAGACTTACTAAATTCCTGCCTGTCCTATAGATAATGTGTAAAGGCTACTGGGGCAGGATGTCATTATTTTTAGTGATAAAGGAGAATGTCAGTATTTTTAGTGATGAAGGAGAGCCTTCCAACTTGGGTAAGTACCCATGATCAGAGTCACTGAAATTACACTCCTGACTCAGAGAGCAAGGAAGCTGGTGAAAATTATTCTGTCTTCTGCATTTGCCATACTTGATCTCTCTGAAATTTCACCTTCTGCTGTCTTCAGGCGATAGTGGTCCATCCTTTCTTTCTTTCTTCCTTTAGTTAATATATTGGTGACATACTATAGTTAGAGACATTAGCAGATCTTGGTAACCAAGGCTTATTTGGAGTGAGTGGTATTAAGGCAGGAAAATGTCAAAGCCCAATTTAGAAAAGTGATTTGATCACGGCTTGGAAATTGAAAGCAAAGTACCTCCCTCAGAAAGAGTTCGTTACTGTAAGTGAGGCAGCAGTGGGACTCAACTGGAACATGCGGCAGGCTACAGGGAGAAAGAGGCTGTCTGTGCTGAGTCTCAGAGGTATTGGTCTTGCTGGGATGAAGAGTGGGTCAGCAAGTGTTTTTAGATGCTGACAGAGCAATAGGAACAGAAGAGCGAGTAACCTGGGTAATGAAAATCATCCTGGCAGTTCTCCTAGTGCGGAGGATGAACAAGGAGTTCTTGCCCCGTGTCCAAGAGGACAGGAATTTTCCTGTGTGCAGGAGCAGCCTGAAATCTAGGTTGACTAGCTGTCCTGTGCTTGGGCTGAACATGCCTGAGGATTGGGCCCAACTCTTTTCATTCTGTTTATCTACAGTCTCAGGACACTCAATAATGATATGAACAGAGAGCACTATGAATGATGTAAATCCCTTGGTTTATAGCCTGTAACTTTGGAAAAGCATCCCCATCCCCAAAGGCAGCCAAGCATTGGAGGAAGAGTTCTAAGAGGGAGAGGTCACGAGCTGGCTCCAATTAATTTTCATAACAAATATTGTGAAGTAATATAAGTACCTTTATAGAACACAGAATGCAAGCTCAAAACATCTCTTCTGGTGCTATTAATGTTAAAAAAAAAATAAATCAGAATATTGACTGTGTGATAGTGTTTCTACATCTTTCTACTTTAATTTTTGAACGTTGTGAGGTGTTCCAGTGCGGCAGCTAGCTGAGTCTTTGCATCTGTTTAGGATGGATGTTAGCTGTCTTGTCCCACGAGGAGGAACTGAGCACAGCAATTTTGTTTGAGCTCTTGGGTGAAGTGCATGGTGCAGTTAGGAGTAGCTCATCCTTAGAGGGCTATCACTGTAGGCTTGTTGCTGTGCACTTTCTTTTTAAAACCTCTGAGTTTGGATGCAGGATTGTAACTGCTACAGAAAAAGAGTCTGTTGCAGCCAAACAATCCCCTTCTTATGCTTCACACACACACATGCATACACACACAAAAAAAGGCCTTCAGCAGAGCATTCAAAGGAAAATACAGATGTAAAGCAGACATTCTTAGATCAGTGTGGTGCAACATGAAGCTACAAAGCTAGAACAGGTCTTTTGTACACCTTTTTCTTAGAGATATTACTCACTTATGACTCAGCTTTAAGGTTAAGATGACCATCATTTCTGGCTATAAGATTGAAAACAGTCCTGCACCTATTGTGCATATTTCTACATCTTATTTTATACCTGGCCTGCTGAGATAAAAAACATGAGTATATCCTTCAGGTGCTAACTTCACCTGGTGAAACTGATTGCTTTGAACTGCTTCCAAGCCCATTACTGGAGCTACCCCAGGATTGAGAATGAGAAAGTAGATCTGTTGCTTTTTTTTTTTTCCTTATTAACTGTAGAGTGAACAAAGATAACGACTGTTGTAAAGCAACCTAATGTGACCACTCTGAGTCATGTTAAACTTGGGAGGTGTTTCCTGGAGGTGCTGATAATGGTGAGACTGCTCCTTAACAGCTGCTGGAGGTAGGTATTTGAGGTGAGCCTTAAAGACAGTGCGGTGTGACTCTTGCTACCATGGTTATTTTGCAATATGGTGCAATTTAGGGAAGGTGGCAGAGCCATGTGTTTCTATGATCAGCCATATTCACTGTTATTATCTAGTCATGCTTAGCTGTATGTTGCAGTGATGTAGAAGAAGGAGTAAGGTGTTTTTGGAGCGGGTATTTTTTTGGAGACTAAGTGATTAACCTTCTTTTGTAGTTGTCTTCAAAATTTAGAAACTCTAGCTCTGGTAGGGCCTTAGAAAATCCTTCTTCTGTGCAGAGTGGGATCAGTCCTGCTCAAATTACACCTCAGATGGTTGTTTAACTTCCTAATTTTTTTGGAGGGATCTATCACTAGTGAAGCATCTCCATTCAGTCTCTGGTAATACTTTTAATTCTTTACTGTCAGCACATTACTTTTTTTTTTTATATTCTTAGTGTTGAGGCTCAGAATGTCCAGTGTGACCTGAATTTCTTTAGATTTCTTTTTTTCCTAGTTTTACTCAGTTTTAGAGTATGGTAAATAAATGCAAGCTGTCACAGACTTCAGCGAGGTGGACACCTGTAACAATCATAAACAGGATAACTCGAGCTGAGCACTCAAAACCCTGGTCATCTCACCTTTGTGCTTCTGTTTCCTGTTTGCCAGCTGATGATGCCAGAGATAAACTTGCTCAGTCTGTGATATGCTGAACAAACATTCCCCTCTCCAGCTGGATGGATGTGACATTGGATGTGGACTTCCCAGGTCACACAGGAAGTCTCTAACAAAGTGCTGTATTGAACTCTGATTTCCCCACGTCCTGCCTTTGCACATTCTGTTGAACTTTGCTAGCAAATTGAAGCACACAAGAGCTCTTCTGTTTGTGTTAAGCATGCAACTGCCCTTTCCCATCTTCCAGTGATCCCAGATTCTTGTTGGTTGACTAGTCCCAGAAATAACTTCCTCAATTTAAAATGCAGTGCTAAGACATTTGGAGTGTCTTCCTGTCCATCCTGGCCTTCTTTGTCCATTCTTTCCAAAGAAAGACTTGATTGTGCTGGGCTGGGACAGGAGACCTTGCCCTGCAGGGCTTACCTGCTGGTTCTCTCCCTGAGCACAAAACCCAAGTCTTTCCTTGTGTACAAACCTGCTTGGCTGAGCAAGTCACATCTCATTGGGGCACAGGGGAAATGAGGCTTAAAGAGCATGTGAAATTTGCTTTATACTTTATGAAGTTATGTGGCTTTGTGCTTTCTGTTTTGACTGTTTTCTTCCAAACTCCTTCCAGTGTCTTCCATGGAAGAATGGGCCGAGAACCAAGATGAAAGATTTGTTCTGTTGCTAGTTGGTTCACTCCCACTGGTGCACGTGCATTTGTTGCAAATCAAAATTAGTCGCCTGTTTTCTGGCTCTTTGCTCCCTTGGTAGTCGAAGATACTGCACTGGGGTTAACAGATGGCAGCAGAAGTCAGAGGCGTTTGTGAGTGAGGAGAGGAAGAAGTTAGGAGCAGGGGGACCAGTATCCGTAAGATGTGACTGCAGCTTCTTTGATGCATTGTGGAGTAAGGTGTTGTCCTGGAGGGTTCAGCTCCCCTGACTGTGGGCTTAGCTACACACTTAACTCTTTGTCAGGGCTGGGCTATCTTAAATTCAGGCGTTTCAGGTGGAAACTTAGCTTAATTTGGAGTCCACAGATTGGATTTACTGTTGATTGCTGTTCTTCATAGAAGAGTTGGATCACAGGACTGATCTCTGTTCCCTGTGTGCCCAGAGCTCAAAAGGGAGCACAAGGAACCCGTGTGTGAAGTAGGGGGTCTGGTCATTTGCCTCTTGGGAGTGCTTCCTCCTGTACACCTGGAACAAAGTGGTTGAATTGCAGCCAGATGAGATGCTTCGTTTTGAATCTGTCAGAACTGGTTATTTTTAAGGTAACGCTCAGTCATGTCATGAATCTTAGAATCTTCCTTCTGGGAATAGCCTGCAGCTCAGATTTCCTTAAGCAAACTCTACGTCTTGCTGAGGAAAATGTGCCATTTTTCAAGGCTGTTCCATACCCTTACTTCACTGATCTTTGCTAGCAGAACATCAGATCTTTTATATAGAAAAGTTCAGACTTCTGTCAGTTCTGTGATCTCTTTTTTCCTGAACGGTATCAATCCAAAACTTAACTGCAGTTAGCTTTGCCACAACAGCAGGATTTCAGATACAATCCTGATAGGAAAGGAATGTGTTCTGTTATTTCTTTATTTATATTTTAATTTCACCTCCTTGGAACCTCAGGTGCTTTTAATTTAAAGCTTCAATCGCTCTCTGAATCCACTTGTCCTTGTTGCCTTTATTCAAATACAGAGAAAATGGAGACTGTTCGAGTGGAATTTTGGCTGTGGTAGTTGGTCAGGTACCTGTAGTTCTAGGCCAAAATTGTTGGCCTTGCCATTGTGAATTTTTGGGAGAGCCAAGGTTAGAGCCCATAGTGAGGCTGGGGGACCCCCTCTCGAATCCATCCTGCAGTGTGCTTTCTTAAACCACCTCATTTTTAGAAAGTATGCTCTCTTCCACTCAACTTTGCACCTTCCACCTTCCTGAAATGGTCACTTGCCTTATGCAGGGTTGGGACTTCTCAGGTCAAGGGCAGACCAAGGAGCCCAACCACGGTTGCTGCTTAATCTTTTAAATGCCACGTCCGTGCTGCTGCCTGGTGTGGTTTGCCTCCAGACAGCAGCTGTCAGATCACACCATCTCTGATCTGCCCTGAGATTTGGGAGCCACGGTGGGGTTCTGACTCTTACCCTGGTAAATCTGCTCCATTAATAGCTATCAAAGAGCCTGAAGTTTCCATCCGAACTTCATCTGGCTTTGCAACAAGCTGGAGGATTAGAGGCCGTCACAGGGGAAGGGAGGGAGCAGCAGTGGCTCACTCGGAATAGCCTGACCTATGACGGCATGTACCAGTCTGGGGACGGGAGTTGTCCTGTGAGCTCACAGGTTATTAGCAGAGAGAAAAGGCATGTCTGCAGTCAGCAGCACACCCAGGGCCATCTGCTCCATCTCTGTCTGGTTTAGGGGCTCCAGGGGGATCTGTTGTTATAGCTTGCCTGCTCAGCTCTCTTGGAAGAGCTGAGAGCAGGTTTGAGGGCCAGCTTTGTGGAGCCATTTTTTAATACTGCTCGAATGGCATTTGGATTTGACATCTGGGCGGATTGTGCCATAGTGTGTAACAAAAGGGCCAGCAGGCTGCATAGCTGGGACTTGTGTATAGGGCCTGCAGGTGTGGGGCATAAGCCTTTGTGTAGCAGTGGGGGAAAAGAGAGGGGAAGCCAGGCAGTGAATTAGGGCCTCTTCCAATCCTGACTGTTCTGCAGAACCTGTGCAGAGCATGATCTTTCCAGCTGGTTAGATGACGCCAGACTGTTGTGCTTGTCCCCTGACATCAGATAAACCGCTTACACGTGTGGGAAGCAGGACAGGCCATCTCAAAGAGTGGTCTGCGGGTACTGATGCACTGAGGCTGTTAGAAACCTTTGACCTCTGGTGACATATTCCGGATTCCTTGAGTTAAACAGTCTCCTTCCCTCCAGGCCTGAAAGCATCATGTCTCCTGATTAGCCAGACAGATGTATTGCCTCATACAAAGCTCCTTTGTATGCACAACAATTATCTTGATCTTCTCATTAGGAACTCTGTTTTTTGGATTTCACAGTTTGTCTTTTTCACTGGGCTCTTGCTGTTGCTGATGGTACTTCTGGTATGATGGTGCTTTTCACATTTTGGACATCTAGAATGGCACATGTTTGATGGGAAGTCCTTACACTATTGTTCAGGTAGCATAAGGAAGTGCAGCAACACAAGGCCTTTGAGCAATGTTTTTAGAAGAGGTCTACCATACCACTCCTGGAAGATGAATTCATACTGAATCCTTCTAATTGTTAGAATGACAGAGAAGCATATAGCCTGAGCAGCAGCACCATTCCTATGGTATGTACCTACCCTCACTGAGGCAGATGAGCAAAGGAGGCACCAGTAGCTGCTGTACAGGCACAGAGCTCTGCCTGTCTAACCAGTACTGCATTTCTTGTGGTCTCCAGCAAGCTTGTGTGTGCTAAGGGTTTGAGAGGAAGGTGGAAATATTTGTTCTGCCTGCATCTTGCTGTGTAGACATCTTAGAAGCCCATTGGGCATTTATAGCTGCAGTGCTTGCTGCTGTCACTTGAGCTAACTCAGGAGGCTTTCAGTTCAGTCCTCAGTCACAAGAAATGTGGTCTTCATATATATATATATATATATATATATATATATATATGTCTCCTCCTTGCCTTTTGCTGACATGTGAATATCTCAAATACTCCTGGAGCTGAGGAGGGGCTGTTGAGCAGGAGAAGAATGGAAAACGGTGATTTCCTCCTAAACATTCAATCTCAGACTAAATAAAGGGATTTATGAGCTGAATGACTGCACTGATTTCTCGTGCCCAGCTCTACAGTCGGTAACTGCGGTCAGGGCTAAGCTGGGGAATGCATGTGTTTATATAGGAGTGGGGAATTGAGATTAGCCTCACAGACTTAACACAAATGCCATCCTTCCCGTCTGTGCAATAAGATGAGTGGGCCAGTAGGTGAATGTTCATCCTGTTGCATGGACCTTCACACTGCCGTTTTGGAAACTGAAAATAGAAGTCTAATCCTTGCCCTGCAGGAGGGTAATCCTCTTTACATTCTCTGAAAAGATCCATGTGTAGTAAAAGGAGTTGGAGGAAGATAGTTTAGTTGGTCTCCCTGAAGTGACTGATGACAGAAAAGCTGAAGCAGGTTCTTGCCTTGGTACTCTGAACGTGATGGTTGAGATCTACAGATAAATGTGTTCAGCAGAGCAGGAGACTTCTGCTTTCTAGTGCCTTTTGCCTCTCTGGCAACATGCTCTCAGCAGCCAGCACTCCCTTTCTTGTCCAGACATTCCCTCAACACCCTTTATTGCCCACTCTTGCTCTCCAGAATCTCCTCTGACCGAGGACTGAGAGGCCTCTCTGTGTTGGTTTTTTTATTGGTCCTAGAAGACAAGGCTTTATTTTTGATTTACAGAGATGTTGTAATCAAGCTTAACCAGCTGTAGTTTGTATCCTCGTTTCCCTCCTGCTGGAGTTACTTAATGCGCAGCAAATAACTGCTGCCCTCCTCTGCAGCTGCAGTTTGCCTGGGACCTGCTTTCCTGCCCACAAAGTGAAGTGCTTTGTTTGTGGCACCAGAGTGACCCACTTAGCTGCACAGAGTTCATCAAAAGAGAAGCGTGATAAGGAAAGTACTCTGATAAGGAGTTTTTTGCAGGCTGTGTGAAGCTGTGCTGTGCTGAGAAGTGATGAGAGGAAAATGGCTATCTGCTGACACTCTCAGATGTGCTAGCGTCATAGGCTCGTGGTGTCAAGGCCTCAAATATTCTTAACAGCCAGTTCTTGCTGAGCGTGCACACTGTGAGAAAAGGAGGGAAAGGACTATCACCACTCCATCGTCTTCTTCCTAGGACATCTCTGCACAGCTATCTGTGTTTTAGGGCAGCGCAGTCTATCTGCAAGAGCAGAAACCCACCCCGTCTTGAGCAGTCTTGTGTTAAACCAAAAAGAACATAACCACAGAAATGGAGACGTGTTACAGATGTGGTTTGTCCCGTGTAGGTCCAGGAGATGCATGATACCTGTGAAAAACAAGCCTTGTGCTCTTCTGTACAGGAAGATATTAGAGGTCTGAGTTCATCCTATAAATGGATGAACTGAGTCATCTATAAATCTTTTTTCAAACTATTATTATTTGGAGAAGTACTCCAGAAATTCAAAGTACAAGAATAAGGAAGATTTTTTTTTAACCTTCCTTCTTTACAGCCTTGTGAGCAAGAACCTGCAACAGCTTCTGTTTGTCTGCTTTGTTCTGTGTTCTAAATCTCTAACCTTTTCCCTCTTTTTCTATAGGTCCTTCAGAAGCTTGGGAAAGCAGACGAAACAAAAGATGAGCAGTTTGAACAGTGTGTACAGAACTTCAACAAGCAGCTGGTAAGATAATTAGAGATATTTAATTTCACCCTGTGTTTTGGTATTAGTTTTTAATCATCTGCTGCATAGGCAGTTAGAACATACCATATTGAAGTGATCCACAACCCTTAATGGTCCACTTATGAGAAATCACACTCTCTTCCAAATCCCCTATTGTTGACTGAATATTTTGGGGAAAAAATACTTGAGCCAGTACACTTCCTTCAGTTAACAGCTACTTCACAGTGCAATTGGTTCTGCTGGGCTGGACACAGAGGTATGGGAGCAGCATTGTTTCTGAAAGATGGGTAGGAGGGGAAACAGATTAAAAATGAAAAAATAAAATGGAAGGAGGGTAAATCCAGCTCCTGAAGTGCAACAAAAGGTAAAAGAGAGATGAAGAGAGCAAAATGGAGAAAAAGAAATGGCTAAGATGTAGATCTAACTTTCTCTTCATCTTTGTACAATCTCTGAGTTGAGCTTGAATCCTCATTTTTTTAGGTTTCTGCTTCTTACTTGCGTTCTAGTGCACAAATATTTCAGTAGTGTAGCAATCCCTCCTCCCATGGACAGGAGTAGGATTACTTCTTGACCTGGGTGTGTTTTGTATATGTAACTTTCAAGCACCCAGATGAGAGAAGGTTACATCAATTGCCCCAGGGGCTGTAGGCTGGTGGTGCTTGGTGCTAGGGGAAGTGCTGCTCTTGGCTCACGGCTGGAAGTGCGTGCCACCCCCAAGTGCAGGTGGTGCTGGAGAAGGCCTTTATTAAACCCTTTGTGCCCTGACATTCTTAGGGCTTTTTTTCTGGAGCTGTTAGTGGCAGCTGCATCATATCTGTTAAGACTCAGCAGATGTGGATCTGTGTCCCAAAATTGTCTGAGATGGGATTATCCACAGCTGAACATAATGAAAATTTTTCAGTCTAACTTGGACTTTTATCTAGCTAGGGCTGACTACAGATTCTTGGAGACTGATGATCATTCTCTTGGCAGCAGTAGTTGCTGTTACTTCAGAAGTACATGCAACATCTTTGTAGCATGTCTACCCATGGAATTCTCTAGTACACAGAGAAATAGGATTTGGCTACCTTCTGGGGACATGACATTACCAGATGTGGCTTTTCCCTATCATTATTGTGACAGTCAGCAATTAGGAAATCTACTTTTTAAGAAAAACTGGAAAGCTTTAGATTCAAGTGTTTCTTGATCTGTGTGTCTGGGATTGATTTTCAGTTTTCAAAGTGGTGCACTGAGAAGCATACTAAATAACCACTGCCCCTTTACTCCTTACAGTTCAGTTTCTTTTCTCATCTTGCAAGGGACAGACTATGAGCTGAACTTTCCAGTCAATTTATCAGAAGATCCAGAGGCTGCTGGGCATTTCCTGCACATTGTCTTTTGATTTTGTTTTGACACGTGGTTTCCCTATCAGTAAAATAAATGCAAGCAATACCTATTTGACAGGGCATATTTTAAAAGTGAGTTGTCTGGATTGTTATCTGAGATTGAGGAGCTGTTATGCTGATAAGGAGAAAGGGGAAAAACCTTTAACTGTATGTGTGGAAAAATGAAAGTAAGTTTGCATATGATGTACATAATACATGTGTGTGGTATGGTTGTGCGTGAGATCTCAGTGTCCTTTCCATACAAAGTGTGCTCTGGTTGGAAGTGTTAAGTCTGGAGGAAAGATGATCTTTCACTGCAGAGCTGTAACATAATAGCTCTCCTGTGGGTTGTGACCAGAAGGTTTTTGAAACAGGAAGGGACTCTGAAAAGTAGCCCTGTAGCAGTAGCTTTCTTTGCTCAGTTGGTTTGAGGCTCCTCTGACTCTAAAGACTGGGCTGGGTCATGCTGACATATATTCTCTGATCGGGGCTGTCAGTGAATGGTGAGCAGATCTAAAAATAGTTTACTCATTTTGTAGGGCAGCTTATAGTTCTCCCAGGTTCTGGATGAGTGGAAAGAAGGGAAGGCATTGCATTTTCCAGATCATTCTCCACTGAAGTTCATAAGAGATATCATTCTGAGCTCTCTGAGTAGTGGGAGCTTTTTAGCTCAGGCAGATGGATTTGCTGCATGACAAATGAGCTGAACATAGCCGTACTTCTGGGCTTCAGGGCCTACAATTGGCCCTCACTACAGATTCTCTTTGGCAATAAGCCTCCCAGCTTGTTCACTATAAGGTTTCCCTTTCCTTCTCTATCCCAGCATCACTTGTGCCCAGGCAGCAGCATACATGGAAATAGTCCTTAGAGACCTGGGAAGCAGGAGACCTGCAGCAGAAGTGTGATGATTGAGATGTGTCTGGTTTCTTTTTGCATGCATTTGAAATACTCTCAGGAGTGAGCAAGCAGGAGGCTGGTGGCAGCCCTTACACCTGGCACTGCATCGTGTTTCTGCCTGGCAGAGCTGCTGAGTTTTGATCCCCTTCAGGAGCTGCCACTCCTGTGGAAATTCAGCATTTCGCACCAAGCACCCGAGAGACAAGCTGCTGCTGGTGTGCTCTGCACCCATCTCTGCCTGGCTCAGCCTCAGCAGGGCAGGCTGTGCAGTTCTGAGTGTCCCTGCAGGGTTGCGGGTTTAATCTTTGCCCTTGCACTTTAGGTTTGGCTGTGTCACGCCTAGAAGCTTCTCTGGGCAGAAAGCGAGCATGCCATACGCATAAATAAATAAATAAAGAACGTGTTGTTCGTAAAATTGAAATTGATATTTAGTCCAGATCTAAGTGTTACAGGAGAATAAGCATGCAGTTAAAACTGTTACATACACACCACTTCCTGGCATCGTGCTTTCTTTCTCACTGCTCCTCTGTGTCCTGAGGTCAGTGTTTGTTCTGGCAGTAGTGGGGTGTTAGGGTGAGTTGCCAACATCTGAAGTCCAGCACTGCCAGCAGTATGATGCTCATCTTGATGGTGTCATCATTCTCTTTCTAGATAATCCAGTTGCGGGTGGTTTTGTGTTTTTTCCAATGTGATTTTAAGCTACGTTCCATGTCTCCATTTCTCGAGTCCTCTGCTATCCTATGAGACCTGTATTCCTCTCATGGATCTCATTATGAGACTCATAACCCATTCTGCTTAAAATTACTGCTTGTTATTGCTATGTTTACAAAACATAAACAAAAACTAAACAAAAACCAATCATGCTGTACCAACAGAGGTAACTAAAGTAACGCAAAGCAGCCCTAGCTAACAAGTCAATTAGAGAATTTGCTGTCACTGCTAAGCCATGTGAAACAGCTATGGGCTGGTCAAGAAAAATTCAGACAGATCACGATTGATGCCTCTGTTCTGAGGCCTTGCAAATGCAGAGCAGAGCGTGTGGTTTGTTGCAGAGAATGGCAGTACTGTATTGCAGTGTTATAAGGTATCTGGCACAGTGCTCAGATTTTCTAATTCGTGTGCAGAGGTTAGACAGAGATGGGAAACCTGGGGTGCTCTCCTCTTCTGTCCTTTATTAAAGGACTGTGATAATCTACTGCAGTTTCTGTGCTTGCCTCCTGGCTAAAGAAAGTGAGAGATGAGAAGTACTGTCTTGGAACAGTTGACTACTGTTGTAAAAACAATATATTAAAAAAAAAAAAAAAAGACACATTGAAAAACATACAAAAATGTCCCCACCTTGATCATAGGAAGAGAGTTTTGACATTTTCTTTTGAAGCTGGGGGTAAAATGTTTTAGCTGACTACTGCTAAGCTCTACTGAAAATTACATGCTTAAATAGTGCTGAGTGAAAGGTGTTATGAATGAAAGCGCACGCACAGTCCCCGTTAAAACAAGAAATTATGAAGAAATCCTGAAAATATACTTGTTTTTTTTTTCCACAGTTATAAGTAATAGATGATTCATTAGGTGTTTGAAGACAGATCTCTTCCAGCCTTCTCAGCGTAGCTCTTCTATTTTTAAATATGCATCTCCCTGCACATACTGCCCTTCGTATTTTACCTGGTTGTGTTATAGGCTGATGGGGTTGAATTACTCTGTGGTTGCAAGCATGGCAGTATCTGCTCAAACATGGCTATGCTTATGGGTTGCAATGCATCAAACTTTCCACAGTGCACATTTATTTTGCAGTGATTTGCGTTTGACTGGAATAACTCACTGTGGTCACATCTGCATCAAAAGTCAGTGCTGTTGGTTTGGTTTTAAGTCTTTTAAGTCATCACTGAATGGATGAGAAATGAATATGTTAGTTGGCCAGAGTTGGCACTGACCTTCCATTTTTTTGTCCTGGGTTTTCTTTTGTGAATTTGTTTATTGTGAGATATGAATACTATTTATTTATCCTTTCTTTACATTCTGCATTTTAAAATGGCTATATAATGATATTTCTTTTCTGAACATTTCCAGCAACAACCATACTTCTGCATCTTCCCTCTGCATACGCTTAAACCCTCTGTTCTTTGATACAAAGGACCTTCCCTGCCTTTGTGCTTTCTATAACCCAAATACTGTGTGTTCAAATTTCATAATTCTTAAAAATGATAGGTCTGCAAGATGGAAATGGATAGAACTGAGGGGGTTTTATGTGTTTATTTCTTTTGTGCCTTTTCCTCTTCTGAACTGACAGTTGCTAATTCTAGTCTGATCTCTAGTGCTGCTTTCCCTGAAGCTTTTCTTGCTGCTTTGGGCATAATTTCTTGAGCTACTGGTGATCCTCTGTGTGTGGTCTTTGATTACTGTAGCATCTCCCCTCGGATGCGTTATGATTGCACTACTAGGAAGTTTCATCTGCCCAGGTTTCCATGTTTACCTTAAGTCAGCAAAGAACTCTGTGTTTATTTGCTCTGTATTTTAATACCCTTCCCCTGCCTTGGACTTCAGCAGCTGATATGGCCACTATTCTTTTATTCTTGTATACTCTTAGGGTCACTTCCTAATGCTTTTCTTTCCAACTAGGGGTCCAATTTTCTTTTGTAAAGGTGGCCAGCTTTTTGCTGTCCCTTGCTTCCTTTGCTCTTGGTGTAGTGGGAAAATAATAAATGTGAATTCATCTGGAACTTTTGAGGCAAGGAAATCAAATCAATCACAGTGTTTGGAAGCAGATGGATTTCTGCACAATGCTATGCTAGCAGTGCCACTTCAACAGCTGGGCAGATTTAGCCTCTGCTTAGAAAGCACAGCTGCACCAAAAGCACAAAGGATCTGGGCATGTGCTCAGTTGAGTGAAGAGGTGGCTGTGGTGTAGGGAGAGCTGATGGGAAACATCTGCTTGTAAGCTATTAACTCTGAGGCAGCTGTCAGGGAAGTTCTGTGAGTTCCTCATCTCTGGAGTTGTCTTCAGCTGTCAGTATTCGCTGTGCTGGGGACCCCCACGTGGGACAAACTGTGAAGGAAGATGAGGAATGCTAGTGGGAGCATGGATCTGTCTGTGCTCAAAATGGAAGAGTGATTGTATTGAGGAACATGTGCATGTATCCATGCCTGACCTAACTTTGCTGTAAAAAGTTCTTCCTAGTCTGGGTTCTTCTGCAGCACTTAATCTGTGTTGTGTGAAAGCCCAAAGCAAGCAAAACTCATACTAGTGTCTGGTTTTAATCTTTTATTTCCTAGTGTGCAAGGTCTCCTGTTGGCAGGCCACTTCTACAGTAAAACCGAAGAGAAATATTATTCCTGTATTTGCAAGCCCTGCAGATTGAATAGGATGTTTGGGCAGGTCAGAGAGCCCTTATACTCACTTTGCACTGGGTTTTTTAATTGCAGTGTTACAGGAAAGCAGTGAGCTAAACTGCTCCCAAAGCAGTACAGGACAGTTAAATCCGTCTCCTATAACCTGCAGAGTCCTTTCAGTTACATTTGTTGAACAGAACTACTACCCCTTTTCTTACAAAACTATGTCTAGTTATCTGTACAGAATTAAGACATTAAAGCTGACTCTTCTTCAAAAGTAATTCATAGCTTTACTTACACAGTTGATCTGTAGTCTGGTGGTGCTGTTGGCCAAACATGCATGCAGCTTGTGGACCTACCAAGAAGATGAGAGGACTGTGAGGTCTTCTTGTTAACGTTTGTTTAGACTGGTTAGAGGGCTGAGGTTTGACCCATCTGCAGGGTGATTTTTCTTTCCTTATGCTTGATTCCTCCCTCTTACTCTTTAAATGGGAGAATAACTGGTTGTCTTCTCCTTACATTTACAGTCTGAAGGCACAAGGCTGCAGAAGGACCTCCGAACTTACTTGGCCTCCGTAAAAGGTAAGATCAGCTTATGCAGAGGTGTTTCCTATCCTCAGGAAGGAGTTTTAGAGTAGAAAGAATATTCATTTGGAAGGCGTCTTCAAAGACCGACCAGTCCTGAGCTCTTCAGAGCTAACAAAAAGCTAAAGCATGTCAGTGCATATACCATCCTTAACAGGTATGAGATACCAACCTTCTCTCTCTAAGGAAGCCTGTTTTAGTGTTTTACTACCCTCATGGTGAAGACATTTTTTCTAATGTCTGGTCTGAACTTAGTGTGTGCTCTCACTGGTTCCCAAAACCAATGGCTTGCAAATGGCAGTCAGGTCTACCCAGCTCCAAAGGGATGCTTTGGAGGTATTGCTGTGCAGGTGCTCACAGGATGTGTAATTACTGAAATGTGTAATAGTGTTTTCCTGGTCCTGGATGGGGACTGAACTGTACAGACAAATGTGGAAAAGGTCACCCTTGCCTGGCTGGGGGTTTCTTGTAATCCTTCAAGACTTGCTGAGATGCGATTGTGCGTTAATGCTGAGCTGGTGGTGCTCTCTTAGCAGATAGACTCTCGTATCTTCTGCCTGGGAAAGATTAACACAGAATATTTGATGCGACTGCATTCCTGGTTCCTTTTTGCCTGTGATTACCTTCAATTTCTGTGTTTTTAAGGGGCAGACATCCAGCAAGTCCCATCTTAACATTGGTTGTAGCTTATTTAACACTTCTTTCCCCATTCCTTGGGATAAGGGATAAACTGTTTTCTTGCTTCTGAGGCAGTTACCTCTTCTTTCCTAGCTATGCATGAGGCCTCCAAGAAGCTGACGGAGTGTTTGCAGGAAGTTTATGAGCCGGACTGGCCTGGGAGAGATGACACAAATAAAATAGCAGAGGTAAGACTCAGCGGAGGATGTGGGCTCACCAGACTTGGCCTATCAGAGGAGACAGGCTTTGGAAACTGCATCAGTAAGCAAAATTCCTTTATGGTAGGAATCAAAGAGACAAGATGTTGGAAAGAAGGGGTAACTGAGGGGATGTGGCATGTATTTGTTTCCCAGATTCTTGAACAGTATGAAGAGCCCTGTACCTAAGCTCACATACAACTTTGTTCCCTTATTGGTGGCTAAAAAGGGACAGAAGAAGCCAAAAGAGTCTGTAATTATATTTTTCATGGTGTCTGCAAGAGGAATGGGAATATAAATTGATTTCCCAAAGCACGATCAGAGCAGCTGTTGTGTAGCCATGATCAACCTCCCACTCATAGCAGTACCACCAGCTTCCATATTTTGTTTGCCACTTTGACTGGGCCATGTGTCACCCCAGCCTGCTGTTCTCTCATCTGGTGAGGTGATGCCTGTCTAACTTGCCCAGGTGTTTTCTGTAGAGCATGGGGCACAACCCATCATTTGACAGCTTGGATCTTCCTTGGCATGTATGTGCAGTGGTCCAGCTGGAGGCAGACGTCCTCTGCTGTTCTGTTCAGCTGTTCAGCTGAGCAGCAGCTGTGGCAGTCCTGCTCTGCCATGAGGCTGCAGGGCTTAACTGCAGCTGTTTGCGGCAGCGAGGAAGGTATAGGGAGGAAAGCAAGAGAAAGACAGCTCCCTTGCCTGGGTTTTCCTTGCAGAAATAATGTTTCCATCTTACCCGATACTGACTTAAAAGCAGATAAAAGAAGCAAAACCAGAACGGTTGCAGGTCAGTTCTTTCATTAACATGGAAACTTTCTGTTATGAGGCACTGTTGCAGTAAATGGAGTTGTAATTTAGCTGGTTTAGCTTCTCATTCTCTATTGGCCTTGTTTCTTCTTGAGTCACCATGGTGCCTCCTAGGGGACTGTCCCTGCTGGGAACTTGAGCCAGAGAGGCCAAAGGGAGTGTGAGTCCTGAGACCTAACTGCAACTCCTCTGAGTCTGCAGGAATATTTCCAGCCTCCATCTCCCCATTTAATGTCTGTCTTGGCTTCTGTCCTTCATGAAAAGAGAACTGGAAGAAAAGTACTATTCCCGCCCCAAAAAATAACACCCCAAAATTCCTTCATAAAGTGGACATTTTCCCTGAATAGTTTTACCAAAGCCATTTGGCCAAATGGAAAAACAGGAAGTAGGAGTAATTTCCACCTAATCCAGCCTATTGATGGGAAATTAGCTTGGCTAAGGAAAGTAAAGGATAATGCATGTGTGAGTTATAGTGCTAGCTTTGAATAGAACCTTCAGGAGGCTGTGAGGCAGGTGGTGAAGGCTGAGGAATGCTTGGTAGCTTTCTGTCTGCTGTTCATTATTTTCCAGAGAGCTGTGTTACAGTAAAGGAGAAAACAATGACTAGTGGTATCAGGTGTCCCATTTTTGTTGCTGCTGAAGAAAAGTGACATGGGAAGAGGATGTGAGGGGAGCCCTGACCTTCATCTTCCCTTCTGCTACATGGATTTGGGCTAGCACTGTTGGGGAAAAGGCAGGCCCTAAAAGGAAGGTTTCTGAAGGGTGCTGTGTCCTCTGCGTGGCTGCCTGAGTTAGCAGCATCAAGCTGCCTTTTCTGTTTCAACATGTCTGCCATGACCTCCCTTTTCATCTTATTTCTTTCTTGCTTTGCTTTTCCAAAGAAATGAACTCCAGGGTCTGAAATTAATAACTGTAGCATTCACAGGATGCAAAACTCTGTGCTCTTAATAGTTAACTCATTACTTTTGTTTTTCAGAACAATGACCTCCTCTGGACGGATTTCCATCAGAAGCTGGTGGATCAGGCACTTCTGACCATGGATACGTACCTTGGCCAATTCCCAGATATCAAAGTAAGATTCTCTTAAGTCTTTTGATCTAGAGAGTCACAGCAGATAAAACCTCATAAGCATCAATTCCTTGCATCCCCATGTTACTTAAAAAGATGTGCGTGCTGTTGAAAACTTTCCTATCGGAGCAGCCAAGATCTTTGCAGCACTGAGTTGCGTGAAAATACAATTTTCTCCTTTGGGCTTGAATGAAGGATCAGCGCTTTGCAGGGAAGGGGGAATGCTGAATATGTGTCTTTTGGTGGGATGTTGACCTGGGTTTGAATGGTGTCCTGTAAATTCCCTTTCCCCTCTTGTCATCTGTCCATTTGTTTTGGGAAGGTTACTAAGGAAATGTCTTCACCGTATGGAAGCACTAGTAATGATATCACCATATGGAAGTATCAGCTTGGCTTCTTCCCAATGAAAACAACCCTTTCCCCACCACATGGCTCTTAAAGAGTTCATCAGTATTTGTTGCTTCAGGAGGATCGTGCTGAATCGAAGGGAGATGGGACATAGGCTTGTAAAATGAACCCTAAACAGCAATGTCATCGCCTCCTAGGGCTCCTTGTTTTTGCTTCGTTTTTCCAGCCTCTTCTGTTCCTGGAAATCTGAGGTGGGGAAGGGCTCTTGCTTTCCAGCCTCTAAAGGCTATAGTGCATACACCCTATAGTGTGATTCCCATGTGCCTCAGCATCACAGAGACCTGTGCCCTGCTTCTTTAGCAGGCTCTCTGTAGACTCTGACTTCTGACTAAATTGCATTTTATCAGCCTTAGTAGCTGCTGTGCACTGGGTGTTAACGTCAGTGTCATGTTTCTTCCATGCTTAGAGTCTTTGGGATTTCATAATTCTGTGGTTGTACAGTGTGATATTAAAAGGAGCATGAAACTTGGACCGCCCAAATTCCACCAAAACTGAGGGGATGAGGCAGCGAACACTCACTAATCCTTTTTGCCTTTGGAATGGGTCTGGGGATAATTATTACTAACATCATAGTCTTCAGGTGATGCTTTAGAATATCAGAACTTGAAGAACTCCGTGCATGATTTGTGTAGTGCTTTAAAAAGCTCACCTGTGCCTTTCTTTCTAAAATGAGTGAGAATGTGGCTGTTGATTCCTACAATAATATATGGATATATTTAACTGTCTCAGCCATCAACAAGTATACAGTTGAACAAAGGTATATTTTGTCTTCAGGTAAGGATTTTAAGTTCTTAAGGATGGCACACAATAAAGAAAAAGCAGTCGTATATAATTAATAGAATACTTTGGTTGCTTTTAGTTGCTGTGCTAATAGTTTTGTTTTCCACAAAAGTTTTTTTTTTTTTTTTTTTTTGTCTTTTCCTGGAATTCTGATGTTAGTATGATGAAGAAAGATGATATATGGAGAGAAGATGATTCTAATTTAGCTATGTGAAAGCCTGGCTTTTGTTAATGGCCCAGTAATTTGAATGTATGATGTTAGATCATGCATGTGTTACTTGTTTGTTAAATTCAAAAATGTTCTGAGTCTTCTTCCCCTCGAAGGGGCTGGAAAAATTCCCTTGAATTTTTTGGATTGCCTACAGGATCTACAGCAGGAATGCAAAAACATAGTATTCCTTTAGTAAGGAATTTTTATAAGTTAAAGGAAAACATTTTTAGTGTTTGGTGGGGGAGGAATAAACAATCTGTCTCTCTTTTTCTGAAGAATGGGAGCACAAAAAGTATTGCATCCTTTCTGTGCCAGTCAGTATCTCTAGCTTCCTGGAGTGGGACTCTTGTATCATCTGTTGTTTAGTGTTTCTGAGTGAGTTTTTGATTCTTCTTGTGGTGGAACATGCAATGAGTGTGCAGGTCTCTGCAGTGATCCCAGAGAAGATGAACCATAACCTGATTTCTGACCAGCTGTGGGTATGGAAAATTTCAGTCTTGCCCTGAAACTGGTGTGCTGTTTCTACCAGGTCTGAAACCAAGTATCAGTAAGAAAAAAAAAAATTATTTTTTAGATTGTGGTTCAAATTAAGATTGATATATTGTAAGGAATAAACACATCTGTTGGAGTTCAGCTTCTGCCATGGTGGTGAGTAGCTACTGCTGTCCTATAATCATACAGAAAACTACCTTGTAGCCATCCAGGACAGGGCTAAGTGTCATTACTGCCATCATAGGCAGTTGCATAATCAGTGGATACTCCAGAAGGACTTGCTGGATGCCAGTTCCTCAGAGCACTTCCATGTATTCTGAATATCCCTGCCATTCTGACCAAAGGAAAGTATTCCTTCCCATAGATTGCCCATCTGGACATGTGTTTAATCTAGACTGTGTGGAAGATGCATTAACTCACATCTTAGAGTCATCAGTGTTTCTGGAAGCCCCCTCCTATAGCCTGTCTCAGTGCTCAGCTGGCAGTATTTCCCAGGAGGAGGCAGGCTGCCACTGTGGTGGTGCTGGGGAGGTATCTTCTGCTGGTGTTAATTGAGGAGTGGATCATCTTCGTGATTCCACTCCTGGAGCAAGCTGAGTGCTTTGAAATTATCTGGGTGTTTGCGTGTGGCTGAGATCCTGCAGATTTCTGTGACTCATGCAGTGCTGCACCAGTGTTCACTGAAAGCTCAGAGGAGCATGTGTGGGAGACGTGCAAACTGGTCCCAGCTGGTCTGGCAGAGAGATCAGCCCCGAGCGTGGTTTTGCAGTTTATCTGCAGGAGCCTGGGGAGAGGAGACCACATCTCCCTGCCAAGTGCAATGGGGGAGATTTTCCTTTGCAAGTATATCCTGATGCTGATGCTTCATCTTAGAATTTCAGCTTCTCTGAGTTGTGTGATTAATTTTGAAACCTTCCTGGCTCCTTTATGAGCCCACTTCATTCAGGCTTTCCAGTCAGTATCTAGCTTGCTGATCACTGGCAGGGGCCTGGCTGTCCATGCTGCATTTAGACTAGGAAGCCCTGTGCTCCAACGCTTGTTTGTAGAGGAGCACAGGGGGAAGGGGCAATGGATGGTTTAAAGCAGGGCGGCCAAGTCTCTTTGCACTTCTCTTGCTTAACAGCTAGTTACAGAGGACCACTGGTCATGACTGTGGTCACATCAGCTGATCCACGCTTCTGTCTGGACCCCCAGTCACAGGGTCTGAAACACTGCCCTAGGCATTTCCTGAGCATGTGGAGGAATGCTTTTGCTGTGCTGGCAGCAGAGATGCCTTCTTGTGTTGAGTTTTATCTTTTGAGCTTCCATGTGAGCTGGGGCTATGGACTGGTTAGTGGTAGAGAGTGGCAGCAGCCCTTTTGGCCCTGGAAATGAAGAAACAGGTACATGTAGGATGCAGGATCTTGGTAGGGCTTAGGTGGCACGTGAGCTACAGTTCTGAAAACATTAATGTCATCCAGAGGTGGGACTGTTTTTGTCTTAATATATATTGGTTTTCCCTGGCTGGATATTCCTGAGCAGCTCCCTCCAGAGTGGTTGCGACTCCTGGGCAGCTGTTGTTGAGTATCCAGTGGAAATCCCATGTGCAGGCAGAGCTCAAGGCTGGGTGAACAGGTACAAGCAGGGTGAAGCTGAGGGGATGAAAGGGGGGGTCCTACCAATGTGGTTTTGGCTGCTGCGGGAATATTGTCACAACTGTTTTTCTCCTTCTTTTGTAGTCTCGCATAGCAAAGCGCGGAAGGAAGCTTGTGGATTATGACAGTGCCAGACACCACTTTGAAGCCCTGCAAACTGCAAAGAAGAAGGATGAAACCAAAATTGCAAAGGTAAAACACGCAGAAGGATATGCAACTGGCCTTTCATTTGAGAGGTCTGCTTTTGGCTTAATGAGAAGGTGTAAAGCAAACCTATACCACTGCGCTGATCGTGCTTTGTTGAGAGATGTGTTGTGAGGTTTGACTGGGTATTTCCTTTCCCATCTGTTCAATTCTCCTAGAAGGCAGGATGTGTTCTGGTATCTCAGATCATGTCCACCACCATCAGTTAGGCATCTGTCAGTATCACTCCAAGGTCTTGGCATGTGTTTCTTCAGATGTTGCAAGACCAATATCCTCTGAAAATGCACATGCTTCTCTGGGGGAAGCAAAGCTTTGCAGTGCCACAGCAAAACTTGCCAGTTTGTCTGTTTCTTGGGGCTCTGTCTCCCCCATCTCAGAGCAAGAATTAAGGGTTTGAGTGTTTTTTGATGTTGGTGACATTGTGAAGTCCTCTGATCTGTAATTTTAACCAGGCTGAGAAGCGTTGTCACCGTTTACTTTGCAGTCAGTTCAGGAAGGAAAGATTTGGCCTATGTGAGAGACAATAGTGTATCTACAACACTGAAAGAATAAAGATGCTTCTCTCCCCTAGGCAAAAGATCTGTGTTCAATGTCTGACTGACACTATTTTATTTTTATGCTGCCGGTCATCAGTCACCTGCTCTCCTAGCACATGCACTGTGATTAATCCTGGCAAACAAGGAGGAGAATGATTGATGGCTCAGGTGTCATTGCATCATTTTTGTAGCAAAGTGATTCATAGATATGTATGCAAGGCATGAGGCGCAGCCGGTCGTGTTGTCTGTTGAAAACCATACTCCAGTGTGTTCAGGGGTAAGAGCAGCATTTCCATGGGGTGTGGTATTAATTTTGGTATGTGCCTCTGGGATCTTTGCTACAGTGGCAGTGTGGTAGGAATTCTCTTACTCTGGTTGGTAGCTGGTGATCTGTGCTGATCTTTGTTATTGCTGCACTCTCTCATGTTGCCCCAGGTGCTCACAAAGGATGTGTTTTTATTGTGGGATGGTTTGTTGCTCTTTAGTTAACATATGGAAAAAGTTGTACAGGTTGAAGAGTGAAGTGCTGAAGCTTAGGAGATGGTGCTCTGTTCCTGATTCAGCCTGTGCAAAAGCCTCTTCAATATTTCAGCGGACTTGTGATCCAGCACCCATTTTTGCTAACGTCTTTCTCCACTCTGTGCTGTAGGCCTTAAGTCCAGGCACAGTTATTGTATGTGATGCATCACTGTAGCCTGATCCTGTAAAGATAGGAGTGCTGAAAGTACCCCAAAGCTGTGCGTGTGTTCTTCCCAACAGACAGCCCAACCTCTTGATCCCACAGCTGCTGTCGCACAGCCCTGCTGAGCCTGCCAGAGCTCACTGTGCACTGTGATTGTGGGGAGTTCACCTCTCCACTGCTGTGATTGCAGTTTTGCTCGTGTGAAGTAGGGATGTTTCAGTGTAAGGTACATTGAAATGTGACGATGAAGGCAGAGAAATCTTGTTTATGACACAGCATACAAATGCAAACTTGGTTATATGATGTTTGGTGTTATTACAGTAACATAAATGGCCTTGGGAATGCATTTTGGAGATGTGCAGTCTCTTTTTGTCCTTCTCCTTTAATATACAATGCTCTTTTCCCAGCCAGGACTCCTGCCACTTATTGCTACACTTGCAACGTGCCATTAAAATAAAGTGCTGTGGACTTTCAGCTGTTGCAAGTAAATAAATACACTGGTTAATTAATCCTGATTTCTCTTCAAGGAGCTCCTGCTTTACAGCCATGGCTTGGAGTAGGGTTGTCTGTGTGCTAGGCCACTAACAACTATTATCTGTTGCTCTTTGCAGCTGCCCGGCTAGTTTGCAGTATCCCAGCCCACACTGGAGCATTAATTACTGCTAAACTTGGCATGCTTCAAAGGATTCATAACTGATCAATCCCGGGATGTTTGTTTTATTCCTATCGCCTTGGTGATACTGGTTAGACCCAGCCTCTAAATACAGTCTCTGTGGTTTTAATTTTCTTTAATCCAAAAAAATATATATGTTTGTCTCTCTCTCTCTTGTATTCTGTTCATATTTTTCTCTTTTCACTCAAACATGCTCCCATCCCCAAGCCTGTTTCGCTGCTTGAGAAAGCTGCGCCTCAGTGGTGTCAAGGGAAGCTACAAGCTCACCTCGTTGCTCAAACTAATCTGCTCCGAAATCAGGTGACTGCTGATCTACCTGGCTCTAACCCTGCATGTGCTATTTTGGGCTCTAGATTGTACTATGCAACTAATGTCCAGGCAACGTTCACTCTGGTCCCTGTGCTGAGTGTGTCCTTGGCGCTCCCGAGCTGCAGTGGGTACATGGAAGTTGTTGACCAGTGATTGGATCTGTGCCTGCCCTGTTGATTTCTGACCAAGTGTGTTAATACTGGGCTATTGTTTTCTCCCTGTAAAATGAAATGAGGGTGAAGAAAGGCTATGGAATAATGCCAAGGTGGAGTGGGGGGGTGTAAACGAATAATCCTTCAATTATTCATTTCTTCTAGATGAAGATTCATTTCTTCTAGATGAAGCAATCAATTTTTACTGTTGCTTTTTAAGAAAAAAAAGAGGGAAATATTAAAAAATTGGCTTCTGCTGTTGAGTAAAGCCGGAAATAAAACATTGCTTCAAAACCAGTTTCTGTGGCTGCTGAGTTAGGTTTCAACACTTTCCTATGGTAAAATCCAAGATCATCACTGGCTTGGCTTTGAGAGGGACCCTTCCAGATGTGCAGAGGTTCAGTCTGTATAGAAGAGCTGGATTCAGCCCAGGGAATTTGTGCCCCTCACGGTGTATCTGAGAAACTCCAGGCTGATGTCATGGTTGCCTTCATGTGGCAGAAACTGGGAAAACATTTAGGTTATAGCATCTTGAGGGAAATGAGAGCAGTCCAGGGGACTAAGAATTTCAATCCTATTTGTATAGGAAGTGACACAGGTTTCTGATGAAATTTGCCTTGGTATCTTGGAGCTCAGTACAAGAGCAAAAACAGAAGAAAATGTTTTCAATGGGCACAGGTATAGTAAATCATTACTCATACTGGGAGAGCACCAGTTACCTGCTGACAAGTCCCTGGTCTCATTCAAATGCTTGTACTTTTTCCAAGTTCTTCATCATGGTAAATGAATTGCAGTTCGGAAATACAGGAAATAAGGAAATGCACCTTATAAAGCACCTAGGATTTTCTGTCAGTTTATGATGTCAGACCTAGGAAAATACTAGGTTACCACATACATAAAGCCTGGAGAAAGAGCAGCTGTGAGTAGTCCCGCTTAAGATGCATAGTGAAGTGAGGAAATAATATTCCTTCTTGCTGGAAGGGAGAAGGACACTTGGCAGGCTTCCTGAGGCTTTCCCTGTACCTTGGGAGTGCTGGGAATGGTCTGTTTGGTTCTGGTTCTTGATTGATCTGTTTAGCTGGTGGTATTTCTGGAGGACTAGAAACCAGGTACAGGATGTTTCACAAGCCACAGATAAATTGGTTCTAGGACATTCTTCCTCTTCTCAAACTGGGAGCAATACCTCCTCCCACAGATTACCAGCAGAAACAGCATTTTACAGGGGTTTCCTCATTTATTGTGCTGGGATAACCAGCACTGTGAGTTGGTTGATAATTTTAATCTGCTGGGTGACTTTGCCCTAAAGCAGGTAAGAAAGGGATGTATGTCATCTTTCTTAGCAGCTCTATTGTAGTGGCTTTAATCTCTTAAGTAGCATAAATATTTTCAGTCACCCTGTATATTTTCAAATGAATTTAAGTCCTCCTTTAAGGTTTTCCTTTTTCATTTCCCCAAGTAATGATATTGCTAACCTTTAGTTTTTCCAATTGTGAGAGGCTTCGTTTATTTATTCTTTTCTTTTGATTGTCTAACCTGAAAATTTCAAGAATGAAGATGTGTTTGTATTCTGAAGCCGTAGGTTTCCTGGCTCAGCAGGCAGAGGGCTTAAAAGAAAAAAAAAAAAAAAAGGCTTTGGTTTTTGTATTCACATGACTCCTAAGACTAAAGGTGTTAATGGCAACCCTAAATCTCATTAAGCTCATGATAAAAGCAAGAGGGCTCATGACACTGCATTTTAATGAAGAGCCTCAGGGTATTAAGTCCTGCAAAGATTCCTTCTGTTTACCAGCAGCTGTGTTGTTTTCTCTTCTCTGATAATTCCTCATACTTTACAACCTTTAAGTAAAAATGGGGACAGCAAGACTTATTATTTCTAATATCAAATTAAATAAAAAGCCCCTTCTGGCTTTCAAACTGCTGGCTTTTTAGGCTTTTAGCAGAAAGTCAGTGCAGGTTTTCTGTAAAATCTGCTGGCAAGTTTACTATTGCAAGCTCTCAATTACAAATTTTGGTGACGATACTTTTTGAAACAACGGAAGGGGAAAATGGCTTAGAACAGCAAATTCTTGCCTTTTTACTAAGTGCTCTGAAATGCTGACTTCAGACCAGGAAAGCAAAATTCTGGGTGCTGTTTTAGTGATAGCAGAGCAGTGTTTCTGTCCATACAGGAGAGCCAGCAATCAGGGTCCTGGTCCTTGCTCCCTGCTGGGGAGAAGAAAGTCTGGCTAAGATTGATGGGTCTGAAGTGGATGCCCAGCAGTCTTCCTGCCTCCTTCCTCTTGGAGATCTGAACTATTTACTGAGCATTGCATAATTACCGCCTCTTGCAGCATGGTGTTTTGGGAGAAGTAGTTGCCAGACTGCTGAAAGCACCAGGCTGGAAATTGCAGGATGTTTATGAGATGCATGATGATAAAATGTGCAACACAGCCATCCCACTGTCACAGCTGAGCTGGCTGTGCTTAGCTCTTAAAGCTGTGGCTAGAGGTAATGTCAGGAAAACAGCTGTGTCGTGTAGCTCCTGCTCAAACCTTTTCCATTTCAGACAGTGAGAGAACAGGAAGAGTTTTTAAGATCGTGTTGCATGGGCCTGGGCCTTAGGTCCTGCTGCCTCAGTTCTCCGTCAGCATAACAATGATGGTAGCTGAAAAGAGAAGAGCATAATGATAATGTAGTGATGAGCTCTGCATCTGAAGCCTATGTCTCCCCTCCCCACAAGTTAGCCTCGTTTATCTGCTGAAAATTAGCACAGTGAACTGAAGGCAATCCAGGAGGCTCCTGTAATGTACTGAGGATGATTTTTTGAGCCAGGTAATAAACAGCCCCATCAGGGAGGATGTAATACTGAACTTTTGCTCACCAACATGAGAACTGATTGATGACATCAGAATTGGAGACTGCCAGGGCTGTGGTGGCCATGTAGTGGTGGAGAGTTCATGCTAGTGAGGAATATCAGACAGACAGAGTAACAACAGGATGCTAAATTTTAGGAAAGCCACATTCCAGCTCTTAAAGGAGTTAGTCAACAAAACTCCCTGGGAAATTTTCCTCAAGGACCAGGGAACAGAGCAGAGCTGGCACATCTGTGATCACCGAATGAGCTAGAAGCAGCCTACCTTATCCAGTGTCAGGACCCTTGCATCCAGGGAAAATCAACCAGGACTGGCTAGGGAATGCTGTATCTGGGAAGAAGATCACTGGTTGAGCCACAGGAATGATGATTCCTACAGCTGTTCTGGAGTGAACGTTGCCTGTTGCTGATTTTGCCTTTGCCTTGGGATGTCACTATTGACACATTGCTTTCTAGGTTCTTTGACCTTCTGAACAGGTAAACGAGAGAGGGAAAGACTGATTGATGTTCATTGTGTCTGTAAAACTGACAGAATACAATGCTGCCTCATCTCCCAGCTAGCCCGTCTCCTGTGTTGATTCTGATTCCAGTCTAGAGTTAAGATAAGCCAAAGGATGGCTTTTTTTTTCCCTCTCTTTAAAATGGCTGCATTAGAAATATTCAGTCATGGAGGGGTTTTAAAGAAGAATGAGTCTTTGTGATGATCTTTTCTGATCCAGCATAAACTGTGTCTGCATTTAAATGTTTTTTTGTTGTTGTTTTGTGCAAGCTTTCTCTTAAGTGCTGAATGTTGCAGCAAGTCTTGCAGCATATTACAAAGGATTATGGATGAAAACATCTTGGCACCTTCTCCCCCTGGCCCATTCCTTACAGGGTTTGCTTAACTTTACACTTAACTTTCCACCGCCCACTGTAGTGTTATTTTCTGGGGGAAACAGTCTATTCTGATCTTGAGTACTAAGAGCCTTTGGCAGCAGTGAGTGATGCTCTGAAAGGTGGAGCTAGCTGGAAAGTGTCTGTGGCTGGCTCCTAAGTCAGACGAGAGATGGAGAGCTTAAGGATTCCACACAACACTGTGAGAAACAGGACTTTGAGCCACGCAATATTTTTGAAGTCCTTTCTGCCATCGGTCTTATCTTTGTGTAGACCCGTCACTAAAGAGCAGTAAGCTGTGGGTTTCTTTAGTTAAGCTGACAGAAAGATAAAATATAATTTTGTAGAAGGGGTGACAATTTGATTGTAGACACAAAGAGAGATACAGTTCCCACGCTGTTTGGAGCGTGTTGTGACATTCCTGCTGTAGTCACACACAGAAGTAGGCAGTCGTGGCAGCTTTCTTAATTCCTTTTGCTGTTGCAAATCAGATAGTACAAACATTTTATTTAGCAAGTTTGGGTTTTAAGCCAGGACACTGTAAAGGGAAAGCGGCCACCCAAGACAAAAATGGGAAGGGGAACACGCTTGTTGCTGATGCCTGCTGTCATCAGCAGAAGCTTAGGATCATCTTTTTTTCTCTGGGATGCAGGGGAGTTCATGCATCATCATTGGGTTCTGTCAACACATGGGTCAGATAGAGCAGATCAAATTTAAACTTTTGATTGGGAGTGGGAGATCCTGTGCAAGGCAAGTTTCCCTTGGTGTTGGTAGTCAGCAGCCAGCCAGGGTCGCTTTTCTATTAGATCTTCACCAGTGTGAGTATGTAAGGCTGTTGAAACCAGCTCCCACTGCTTGAGCAATCCCCACCTAGTTTCCTGCTGGCACAGTTTGTGCTTTACGTACCCCTCCTTGCTTCTCTGCTCTGATCTGTGAGAGAGGTGTCTCAGTCAAGGATGCAGATCTCCTTCATCAGAAAAGACAGTGCTTCAGCCTGACCTTTCATAAAGCAGAGTCCTCACAAGGAAGAATTCATCTTCAGCACCCTTTGAGATGGGTTTCAACTCTTTCAGAGACCCAGCAAGGGGCTGGGTCGACTCTGTCTTCATCTGTATTCAGATTAGTGGCTGAACTGCCTGACCAGCTCCAGTCAGTTTTTGGAGCCAGGAAAATTTATAGAACTCGAAACATGTTAATGGATATTTGAATTCTCTTTGGAGTATCTGAACGGGGATCTCCATTGAGAGAAACCCTGAGGGTAACCCATGCAATCTGAAGAGGCATCAGCTCACTGGTGATGCAACCCCAGTACCTGAGGGACTCATTTGGAGTGGGGATTACCCTATACCAGAGTTTTCCTCGTTCTCCAAGAAAAGTCAGGAGTCACTGTTATCCCAGCCCTCCAGGTTACCTGTCAGTGCTGGAACTTACTTTTTCTCTTTTCTGTTATTAAGGCTGAAGAAGAGTTAGTAAAGGCTCAGAAGGTGTTTGAAGAAATGAATATTGATCTGCAGGAGGAGCTGCCTTCACTATGGAATAGGTGAGTGCTGGAAGTTTTCTCAAGGGCTGGTTGGAAGAGGGCGTGAAGACTTCTAGCTTTTCCACAGACGTTCCTATACAACTGTTCTCAGTTATTCTCTTGGGCTGGGTTTCTGCTTTTGCTTTCTGGATCATCTCAGAGGGTCTGTTCTAGGATTACCTCCAGTTGGGGAGACTTGGGGAGCACCCACTGAAGCAGCAGGTTTAAAACAACAGGGAGGGTGAGAACGTGGTTTGCTGATCTTCGGATGCTCCTTTTGGGTTTAGACAGTTAGGTGAACAGAACTTAATGGAGGATTCCTGAGTTTGGTGGCCCTTAAATGTGCTCCTGACTGTAGATAAAAGACCCAGTGAAGAACTGGTAGTTGCAACTGTACTGCTATTGTGATCTGTTTAACAAAATACAGCCTGGGTGAGAGAGGATGAAAACTGAAGAGATTGGAGTATTGTTATACTTGTGATTGTGCTGATAAAAAGGTGAGAGAAGAAGCAGACAAAAAGCAATAGGTAGCTTGGAGGATGAAACATAGGAGCTGTCATACCAGGAAGGCAGGCAAAATTCACCTAGGAGTGCCCCCAGCTTCTTATTTTCAAATGCAGTGGCATTGACTGGGTCAACATTGCTGATCTAGGGGAGATGGAGAGAGCATGCAGCAGCTTATTTTCTATTCCACACCTCCCCATTCCTTCCTGCACCTCCCTCTACTGTTGCCAGCACAAATTCATATCCTACCCTACCTGGCCTCCTTCTCTCCTTGAGCACATTTGCCATGTGCTTGGCTTTTGTTGGTATGAGGAGAGGCATAACTGAAAGCTTTTAGGAGAGTGTTGTGTCCATTAAGCTCTTCTCTTTTTCGTTTTCATTTGGCAGTCGTGTTGGTTTCTACGTCAACACATTCCAGAGTATAGCAGGCCTAGAAGAAAACTTCCACAAAGAAATGAGCAAGGTAAGGCAACTAGCAGTTTTGTTCTATGAACACTTTCTGTCCTCACTGCCTGGCATCAAGTTGCTCTGAACCCTCAGCTAGCTGAGGGGATAGAAACATCAGGGAAGCTGTCAACCTGCATGTCAGCCCAACGCTGAGACTGAACTCCAACTCGGATTAGGAAGGCACTTCTCAGCAGTAATTCACTGCTTTGCCTTCTCTTAGGTCACAGGGCAGGAAAGAAGACATTCGAATGTCTAGTGTGGCCCTTCCATGAGCTACCTGTGTGTCATGGGCTGGGACTCAACAGCAGTAAGCAGTTTCATAACCTAGTGGCAGGCTGGATTTGTGTTTTGTGCCAGCACCCAACAGAGACCTCAGAAATAGTCTGTGGGAAATCATCCCAGTGCCACTTTCATTTACAGGTATGTTCTGTTCTTTAAAAGCTGGAGAATTCTCAAATTCCTTAGGCCTTTTTGTTGCACCAATGGCAGATAGACTCTCCAGAAATGTTGCACTAAGCTTGATGAGCAGTGGAGAATCCAGCTGGAAAACTTTGGTATTCCTGCATCTTCATTGTCTTCCTAACAAGACAGCCCCTAAGCAACAAGCAACTGTGTAACAGTCATTGAATTCCCAGCAGTCAGGGGCCTGCTGCTGTGGTGTAATGCATCAATTCTGAGCTATGTTGACATTTCATGGGGACCTTTCCAGTTAATGGCCTGCTCTTCTCGACCGGGAGGTGAACTTACAGTTAAAAGGAGGGAAGGTTATTACAATTATCACCTTGTTGCTATTCAATTTCATTCTGCAGGAGGTGGGAAAGAGGCCTGCTAGAAAGAAATTCTCCTCTTGATTTGTGGATGTTTCTTTCCTTAGGACTTTTTCGTCAGAACAGGCCTTTTGCTCTGTTCTATAAGAACCATCTGTTTCTTATTACTGTAATAGCATCCAATTAAGCACTGGTGTTGCCGATGCAATGCCTCTGACATAGATTGCATTGGATCCCTCCTCCTATTGATGATGAATCTGGCATCCAGTCTTGTTTGTGAATTGGCTGTTTTGGAATAGGAGTGTCCAGAGTGAATATTTCAGCCTTTGGTGTCAGGAAGAATTTAACTCCTGGCATTGCATTTCTGCTAAGAGATCCAGGTTCTGCCCAAACCTGGATGGCCCAGGCAGCCTGCAGGTTTGAGACCTGCTGTTGGCTTGAAGTCCTGCTGCCGTATTCCTGTTTCATAAGTATAAGGAGCAACTTTGCTACAAGACTAGAGTGGATCTTCACTTCCAGGACATGGAAGACTCAGTTAAACACTCTGCCTGTTTCTACAGTGGTGCCTGGCAGGACTTAGGTGGGGCAGATAAGAAAGAAGCAGAGAGGATGATGTCTTCAGGAGACAGCATTCCCATGAGGTGCCAGCAGTTTTTCAATGTTTCAGTGTAGGTTTTTTTATCCCATGAAGGGAGTAGAAACAGATGTAGGACTGTTCCTTCATGGGACAGCTGAGTATATGCGCATATAGACACAAGACTGCACTTTGTCAGCCTAAGCAGGCCAGCACGAACTCTCTTTGAGCACTTTTCTCATTCTTTTTCTCTCTTCTGTTTTGTATTTTGCAGTTGAACCAAAACCTCCATGACGTCCTGCTGGGTCTAGACAAGCAGTACTCAGGCAATGCCTTTCCCATTAAAGCACAGCCCAGGTCAGTAACTAGTAACTGGATACAGTGTCTTTCTCGCTGCAGAGGAGGAAGGACAGGCTGTGGAACAGAGCGTGTTTCTACTGGGGTCTTGAAACCTCCATGTTGTCAGCTGGGGAGCGATTTGATTGCCTGCACATAACCAGCCAGTGCCCTCCTTGAAAACTGCTAGAGCAAGTCTGAGATTGCTCTTGGGCTGGGAGACATGACACAATACCTCCAGTCTTTGTAAGATAGCAGCTGTAGGCCTCAACTTCTACTGTGTGCCTATCTATATTTAGGCAACTGATTGGCATCTGTGCTGTTTTAAGTCTTTCCATGCACCAATGTCATAACACTGGGTTGCCATTCCTCCTGGGTCTGGTTGCCCTGCATCCCTCCCTTTTTTTTCTTAAGCTTCCCCTACATACCTGCAACTTCTGAGCTTGATGAGGACCAAGAGCCTCTTTGTTTCCCTAGCCTTCCCTTTGGCCCTCCAAACTTGAAGCATTCTGCTCACCAAAGCCCCGTGCCCATTCTGTGCACCAAATGGGGATGTGTTACCTCTGTGTGTACTGTGGATGTAGTAGTAGCCTCACTAATATGAGGCTTTCTGATCTCAGAGCACTTCCCACCTGCGTGGATGCAAGGAGTGTGGGTCCTCCAGTCCTTGAGTTTTCTTACTGCAGCTGGGTTCAGTCTAAATAGGTTAACTGCAAATCTGCTCATTCTGTAGCACTGAGAGGGGAGGGAGAGGTCAGGCTGTGGATGAGGCTGCATTTGGATCCCATCCAAATGTGCGAGTGATGATACAGTGTAGGACTCTGGCTTCCAGCTGCTGCTAATCCCACATACCGGGTGAGAAGGAGCACAGCCCATGTCCTCAATTGGTGTATTAATGTAGGGAGGAGGTGAAATCAGCAAGAAGGGCAAGCTGCAGTCAGAGCACATAGATTTGGAAAGGGCTACATCAACTGCTGAGACCTTTGTGCTCCCTTGACTCTCCTCCCAGCTTAACCTCCAATTTCAGTCGTGTGTAGATGAGTTGCTTGTATCGTTCTGGCAGTATGTGTGACGTTTGCCAACTTTCTTTAAAAGAAAGACAAAATTTGAGTTTAATTTGGGCCCTGAATTTTGTACTGCTGACACCAAATACTTAAGATGCATCTTGTGAAGGTGGTATCTTCTCTCTAAGTCAGCACATGGTGTCTGTTTGTAATCACCAACAAGACTGAAGCCTTACGCAGGGCAGTGGTGCCTGTCTTCTTGCTGCCATGCACTGTGTTATCACGATACCAGCATCCACCTGGAGAAGGATAAGGTAGCAGGACAGGTAAAGGCTGGAGCCATTGCTTTCCCAGCTCCTTTCTCCTCCTTTCTTTCTTACTCCAGCAAGTGACTGCAGGCTGTAGTGACAGCTGGACCCAGACGTATTTTTATGGTTGTAACGTTAAGTTTTTGGCATGAAAGAGTTTTCAGTGAATTTGTTACTTTTTGTCATGATGCCTGCCCAGAAACTGTTGGATGGAATGAGTGTCTCAGATGAGATGAGTCTTGCCCCAAGAGTGACTATGTTACCCTTTGCTCAGGGGAATTATAGGAGGATGTATATTGAAGGTTTGTGAGGACAATAATGCCTTGCAGGGATCAGGAAATACCGTGAGGCCCTTGTCTCTATATCTCTCCTGTCCTTGTGGTTCAGGGCAAGAGTGTGCAGGAAGAAATAGCCCTCACCATTCTGCTTGCCTCCTGTGGCCTGTGTTAGGAGCAGATGCTTTCCTAGCCCTTCTCTGCTGGGAAAGGGATTGGAGATGGATACAGTGGCAGGAAGTTAATGCCAAGATGTGAGAAGAGGTGCAGTTATCCTCCTGCATCGCTCTGGCATCTTAACTGACAAATGGGTGGAAGGAGGGTGCTGAATGGGTGCTTGGAAGCTTAACTTTTCCTCCCTGGTTTGACTGTGCTGTCCTGTAACGAAAATGATTTGCGTGCCATCCTCAACAGAAAGAAAACTAAACTGTTCGCCAGGCTGAGGAAAAAGATGAGCAGGTACCGGTACGGAGAGCAGCATTTCAATATGTGTTTGATTTAGTTCCTAAAACTGGAGAGGCTGTTGCTGGACTCTTAACAGCCTGGCACGTATTAACCCTGTGATGGGTGAGGGGCCTTTTGCATGATATCGTGTGTTCATGGCCTGCTGGGACCTGCTGAGGTGTGTGTCTGGATAATCCCATTAACTGCTTGTGTGCCTGGTTTGAATCCTTGCTACCTTTCCTATGTAAGAAAGCGGTGTGAAAGCTCAGACATTGTCTACTTGGTTATTTTTGTGCAACTAAAAGTGTGGTACTGGGTTGTATGGGGGAAATAAGGCCTAATTTGGTGATTAACAAGATCTAGTTTTACCTAGCAGGGCTTTGCCCTGAAGAGCTCTGAAATGCTGCATTCTCATTCCCTGCCTGGCCCAGGAGGACCAGCAGGCAGCTCTCACATACAGTCCTGTCCTGTCTACCTACTGTCTGTCCTGTTCTGCAGGGGGAGGACATTGACATGGGAGAAGGACACTTCCGGCTTTGCTCTTTAATTGCTGTTTCTGAGGATCCTCACTGTCTTATTCCATCCATTTAAGATTTGTGCAGAGCTGCTGGAAAGGGAAGCCCTTGTTCTGTATAGAGGCTAGTATCAGTAGCTTTCCTTTCAAGACAGCCTTGGCATTGCGTAAGTGGTTTGCTACAATGCCTAGAGTTATTGTAGCCAAGATCAAGGACTCTGACAAGAATGTGCTCTGGGGCAAAGCAGGGATTGCTGCACAATAGCCTAGAAACTTCCCCTAATTTGTGTTTTTTCCTGCTTTTTGTGTTGATATTCCTTCCATGGTGTCCTTATATGGAGAAAAAAAAAATCCTTGTTGTTGTCAAGATGATATTTTGCCAGCAATAAGAGCAAGTGCTGTTGAATTGGCATCCTTGCTTTCTGATCCTGTTTTCCCACTGACCTTTCTCTTTTTATCTGCTATACGTCCTGTCTGGAGGGAAGAGAATGGTAATTTCACAGGGAGACTGATGGGCAAATATTTTTTCCTCAGATGAAAAATATTGAATGACTGTCTTGAGAAGAAGGATTCACAGCGCTTCTCTGTATGTCTGTCTCTGACCATGAGCCAGAGTTGCTGTGACTGCACCAGGAGATGCAGCACTTCGAGTCATTGTTTGTCAGCCCCTGCAGATGCTACAGCAGAGAAGGAGCTTGTAAATCTCATCTGGATGAGCTCTAACCACAACATCCTCCTGCTGCGCACACAAATTCTGGCTGGTGCAGCAAATAAGGTGGTTGACCCAGGCTGTGCTGGGGATTCTGCTATCAGAGCAGCTGCAGGGGTACAGAGAAATGCACAACCCTTTGTGTGGGGAAGGAAAGTCAAGGACTGCATTGCTCTTTGATCTGCAGCAAGAAGGTACATTTGTGCCACTGGATGCCTGAGTACATTTTTTTTTTCTTTTTCTGACTTCCCTGCTGCCTTTTTTATGTGGGAATAATTCTTGAGTGTTCAGCCAGCTGTGATGCTTCAATAAATAAATAAATAAACAGAACCCAATTACTTTTAGCTAAAATACCCTATCTGAGCCATAGCTGAGGTGCCAGACTTCTTTTTCTTTTTAACTTTGAGAACTTGGCAGGAGGTGGCTTGCCTGTTTCTACCATATTGGAGATTTGGTTCCACGTTTCAGTGTAGGATTGTTAGATGCACACAGGAACCCCATCTGCAGATGTTAGTCTGCTCTTCCAGAATGGATGACCTGCGTGAGGAGTCTGAGAGCTCAGCAGCACTAAAAGAGATTGGTAGGATTTGGGTTTTTTCTTCAGCTGTGGTAACTGCATTAGACCTTGTTCCTGGCTTTCAGCTTACAGAAGAAAGGTGACACCCCTATCCCTTCCCTGACTGATATTCCTGGATTTGGCATTGCTTCTCAATTGCTCATGGAAACTAAAAAAAATAAATAATAAAAAAAGCAACAATAGACTGCACAGACCATCTTCTTTTGACTTTCTTCTTCTCTGGTACTCGCATTTGGTCAGTCCCCACGCTCATACTTTTCCCTGTTGTTCTTGGAGCAAGCAGTCCGTTCAGAGACAAGACCCTTCTCTGTGCAGTGCAGAGTGTGTGGCTTCCTGTGAAAGCCACAGGATCCTGGTGACAGTTTGATTTGGTGCTGGTCACATTAGCTAAATGCGTGCAAAGCAACAAGTGCAGGAATAAAGGTGCTGGAAAAGGCTCAGTCAAAATTAGCACTGGCATTTTCCTAGGGGGATCAGCCAACACATCAAACAAGCTGTAAATAGCAGTGACTTAATGAGGGCTTTGGTGTGGGGGCCCTCTCAGCCCTTGTAGGATGAGAAACTGGGCTGCTTTTCATGTGGCGGTCTTTCACCAATAGATCTCCAAATTAAGTTATTGACAGATACCACAAGTAAGTCGCCAGAAAGTCATTTCATGGCCTCTAGGAAATAATCATGAGCTCTTTTCTTATAAGGAGAAATGGTCTTTTCAGTTACTTAGAGAAACCTATCCTTGTGGCCAGCTGGTAGCCAGGACTCCCAGTATTGTCTGGGGGTTTAAGAAATCCTAGCAGTCCAGCTGCAGGTCACTGTGTCTTCTTACTATTTCCATCCTTCTGTAGGTCTCATTGTGACGAGGTATTGTAGGACCTACTCTGTGATCCCAGAAGTGGTGTGCTAAAGTTGAAGATGTGTGTCTTCAGTGAGGCTGAGCTTAGGAAGGTCATTGTGTCCACCTCAGATGATGCTGTAATGGTGTTGCAATGGGAATAGTAGCAAGATAAGATTCTCCTGAAATCATTTCAGGATTTCCATGCTGTGGATGAGTTGTGTGAAGCCTGCTGTTCCCAGGTAACTCATTTAGAGCAGGATTTCTTTACCTTTCCTCTGTGGCTGTTACTACTTAATCAGTAGCACAATCATGGCAATGCCACAGAATTTTTCACACATCCCACTGTGTCAAAGTGATTTCTGGGGGTATCTTAGGAAGGACACTTGGCATATCCAATCAAATTGGAGAGCTGCAAGTGTTGACATATATTTTTCATTCCCCCCTCTTTCCTTTTCCCTATTTCTTTCCCCTTTTCTTTCCTTGGTGTGTATACCCCTGGTTGAGAGCTGCTGGCATAGAACATCACTGATTTTGTTGCATCGTGTTTGTATGCTGCTGGTGTCACTGTTACCAGAAACATCTGACCTGCATGTGGACCTGAGAGCAAGTGCTTTGTTGGAAAATGTGTGTGGGCTTGTATGTACATGGGGAGAAAGTGGGGGGAAGGGATGGTTGAGGGCAAAGCAAATGGGGTGGGGAAGCTTGAAAGCTGGAATGCTGAGCAGGGGGATACGCTTGCTTGGGAAAGGAAGTTTTCTGAAATGCCTTTCTGTCTTTCCTCTTACTGCTCCCCTTTTTGTGAGTGTTTAGGAATGAGGCTGTTATGCATGTTAGCCAATGACCATCACACCTCATGCATATGAGTGTGAGTGGATGTACATCTCCACAGCTGTGGGTGCTCTCAGCACAGAGCACAGAAATAACATATCTTGGGTCTACTTCATGGCAGTTCTGAGTCTGTGCCAGGATTTATTGTCTCAGATTGTAGGAAAGCATGCCCCTTAGCCTTACAAGAGCTGCGACTTTATCTTTGTAAATGGAGGGAAATATTGGTGCCTGTAGATGAGGTTGCACAGCCCTTTTGAAATATTCTGCAATAGTCTCTTTTCAGCTGAGAATAGTTTTGCCAAACTTCTGCTAAAATATCCCCTATTAGTGTGAGTGCTTGTGCATGACTTTTGATAAGATGCTTTTTGGGGAGCCAAAGTATTTCAGCTTTTCCTGAGAATGAGGCTGGGAAAAATGATTTATCTTTACCCCCGTTTAAATTCTCATATAACCAACTTTTAGCTAAATATCTCATGATTCCACAGGTTGAAGCACAGACTTGATGCTCTGCCAGGACGTGCCTTTAGGGAGAGGCATTTGCCTATTGCCATTTCTTTCAGAAATTCATATCTGGCCAAGTTACAAACCAAGAAATACTATTGGCATATGCTTCTTGCATCTTAATTCTCTGAAGAATCCTCCTTGACTGTGTCAGAAATGATCCTGGAACAAGGACCAGCTGGGAAGGCAAAGGCATAAGGAGTTCATCATTGAAAACAGGCTGAGGGAACTTTGCATGATAGAGTTTATTAGCCAAAATCTTGCTGTTTCTTTGCTGTCTAGTATGATCTATGAAACCTCAGTCTGCTTTTCCCTGCTGCAGACTGTTAGTATCTTTAACCGCTGCCTTAGCGTTGTAGATCTGCATGCATGTGGATCTGTTGGTGACAACCCATACAGATGTCAGTATGATACTACTCAGAGAATATTTATTTGGAAAAGTTATAAAATTACCTGCACAGGATTCCTTTTCCCATGTTCTTCCCTAGAGATGTAGTACTGGAAGATAGGCACTTAATATACAATCAGTGAGAATAAAGGAGGGCTGTACTTTTTTTTCCTTCCCCTTTTTTCACCCATATCTGACACAAAATATATTCATGCAGCAGGAATGTATTGGGTAGCCCACTGCCCAGTGATCTTGCTGCAGTTGTTGGGCAGCAAGTGATTCAGCAAAAATGTTTGTCAGAAGCTTGTAGAGACTCTAAGTATCCTCATCACATCTCTGGGCAGTGAAGCAAACAGGCAGTGGAGACCAGTCGTCCGTGCTGGTTAGCTCAACTTCTCCTAGGCCTGGCTCAGACTTCTTTTCTTTTTCTCTTTTTTTTTCCTCTCTCTCTTTCTTTCTCCCTCTCTCCTCTTCCTTCAGTGACAGCACCCCAGCGAAAGCAAATAAAAGCCCCTCGCCTCCACCAGATGGATCTCCCATCACCAGCCCTGAGACCAAGACTGTCAACCATGAGCTGGAGCCGTCCACTTTGGAAGCACCTGGGGCAAGCATCCCAAAATCACCATCTCAGGTAGCGTCCCCATGACGTTGACCATGTCTCTATTGTATGACCAGTGTTCTCTGAGTCAAAGGCATTCCACAAGTTGTTTTCTTTTGGACCTCTTCCTGATACTGAGCACAGAATATCATGTGATGGTTGTTTTTCGTCAGTGGGGGCAAGCATGAGATTTCTGAGAATGCAAGTTGTTAATTGATTATCTCTGTGTTGTGCAGGGAAGAACCAAGCTGTCTCTGAATTGCCCATACTGGGGTGAGGCCAGTAATGTATTTTGCTATCAGGGAGCATGTAGCTAGGCAGGGGAGTTTGCTCTTTACATTTGAATTAACCTGAGGAATTCAATGGTTCTGCCTCTTCCCAAGAGTTTCCCTAACTGAGGAGGGTCTGAAGAAGAAAGTGTAATGTTTATATGGATAAGCAGAACGTCAGTATTTTGCATGATGCTTTACTTTAATATAGTAAAAAATACTATTTTTTAATGTTATTTTAATCTTGGGATTAAAAATAAGGTTGTTATATTATTCTATGAAGAAATCAGCTAACTAGCAGGGAGGGGACTGTTAGGAGGCTTTTGATACCTTCAATGTGGTGTTTCTTAGGCCTTTGTTTGTTTTCTCCTCACATGGGACACACCCAGTAGCATGGTTAAAATGTCGCAGCTGCTTCTTAGTGCATCCTATGTTGGGATTTAAGGAAAATATTTGCTTCCTTTCCCCATCCCTAGTGGTAAGTGGGGGAAAGTTATGGTGGGGAGGAAGAATAAATAGACCAGAATCGTGACTGGTACTAGTCCTTGCATTTCAGTAAGCTGGACAGCAAGGAGGAATATTCCTGAAAGAATTTAAATCTGAGAAGGTTTCTAGTCAAACTGGTAACAAATACTTATTGCTGCTAAAAAAAATGATGAAAGTAACGCAGGACTTCTTTGCTGTTGTCATTCCTAGCAGTATGATTCCAAAATCCAGCCCTGTGGTTATAGGGCTGTCTCCCATTGGCCTCTCACAATGTTTTTTCCTCCATTGTGTTTTTGATTTTCAGAGAGTCTAGAGACAAGAAAGGATATTTATACACTGGCAAGAGGGTCTTTTCCAGCCTGTCAGATGTGAGGATGCCTGGCTGTGTATTTGCAGGACTTTTCCAGGGTCTCTGCATACCCAGCATTGTACAGTGTAGAATGGCTTCACTGCCACCACCCAGGCTAGGATGTTGGAGTGGAATCTGTGTATTTAAAGGGTGAGAATAGTGTCTGTCTTTCTAGAACAGCCTTACTGTTTTTTTCAGAGATTGTCACAACTTAGTGGAAATTTGGAACAAGAAATGGTACAATCTATTGAGCTTTTCACTGCCTGTGGACTTATTTTCCCTTTGCTTTAAATAGCACACATAAACCTTGTTTTTGCCAGGCTGCAAGTGCTTGCTCATTCACTTGCTGCCTTCCTGCCCACAGGAATGGGGCTGGAGGCCGCCCCGTGTTGGGCAAGCAGAATATTCCAGCAGAGCTTCTGGAGCGTCAAGGCAAGACTGAAATGGTGTTTTGCAGCCTGTGCTGCCACCGCCTGGCAGCTTGTTCCTGCTTTATGTGCAGTTCATTTTTCCTAGACCTCACTACGGAGAAGAACAAGAGCTCGGCTCTGTGCTACTTAGGTGCCAAGAGTTGGAGCTGACTCTGCAGGGAGGAAAAGTAGCTGTTTTGGAATTTGTGTTTTGGCTGCAGCTCTCTGCACCGAGTAGTTTGATGGTAACACAGGGCTTGAGAGGGCTGGGAAATTTCAAGGGTTCAACTTTTTGCTCTCAGTTACACCACTGAAACACTGTAAAAGCACTTCTGAAAACAGCAGAGCTGCACTGTAATTTTTTGACAGATAAAGCTCTGTGGGATCCAAATCAACAAAAAGATTTTAGGGGATTTATTGTCAGTGAAGTTCTTTGTGCTTTGTGCAGTTTCAGGTACAACCCAATGTAAACATGCAGTGCTGTTGTTTTAGAGATGGTGTTAAACTGCAGCTGGAGGTGATGCTGCATGCTGTGGAAGTCTCTAAAGACACTAGCACATAGGAGAGGGTAGGGGATGATTTTAGGGAAGTAAATCACAGCAATGTCAGGATCCTTTTAGTGTTGAGTTTGAAATTGGAACCTCCCAGTCTGCAGGGAACTTGTATGGCTGGTTTGTTACAACACAGAAACAGCTCTTCAGAGTTTGATTGGAACGACAAGAGAGCACTGAGCCTTGGGCACAAGAAAATGCCATGAGGGCGTGGATCAGTTGATCCAGGGAGGGTCTACCACAGCTTCCCACTGGGGCTGGATGCAGTGTAAGGCTGAGTCTTTTAGCATTATAAGAGGATACGGGGGTGTGTTGGAGTCACAAGGTCAGTCTTCGTTTTGCTTTCTCTGGGGTCTCCATTTGAGCTACACTTCATTATTGTCGATATGCACAAGTGAAACTGAGAGCAGGGTTGGACCCACAGCAGTCCTCTCAGGAAATTCAAGTGTTCTTTCCCAAAACTGAGATACATAGTAAGATGCCATGAAGAATTCCTTCTGACCTAATGGTATATTGTTTAACTCATTGCTGGGCAAATCAGAATCTGGCCTCATGGGCATCCCACAATAACACAGACTGAGTCTGGGCTCTTATTCCTTTCAGGTATGGTAAGTATGGCAAATGGAGGCAGAACTGGCCTGGTCTGTTGAATTGTGTTCTTAGTAACTGGACTGCTTCCTTCCCAGTGTTGGTTTTGTTTTTGATTTTATTTATTTATTTTGGAAGGTTGCACATGCTCTAATTATGTATGCATGTCCTGTCGATGCATATTAATTGTGTTACGCTTCTCCTCTGCAGAGGGAAACTTGCCCATAGCTGAAGTGTAACTAATGATGCCGAACCTTCTCTGGAGGCGTGCGTTGTTTTATTTATTTTTTTAATTTTGTTTTATGCTGCCCTTCTCCCTTCCTCTCTCTCCAGATGGAGTTGATTGGAGCCTTCTCTGTGCCTGTGATTGTGATTTCCCTCACCTTCAATTGTTGTGGCTAACCTGGTTCCTGTCTCTGGTTTTTTTGGGTGTCGCCGTCTGTGCTGTGGCCGTGTGCTCACTTGCATGCAGTTGAGGAAAGGGCCTCCGGTGCCTCCGCCTCCAAAAGTCACCCCTTCCAAGGAGATCAAGCAGGAGAACATCATCAGTCTGTTTGATGACAATTTTGTCCCTGAGATAAGTGTGACAACCCCTTCGCAGGTTAGCTGCTGTGCCCTGCATTGTATTTCTCTGACTCTGAACTTTTTCTTTTGGTCTTTCTTTTCTCTGGAGGTGTCAAGCCATGAAACCTGGTCAGGTAAAGGAGGAAGGCAAGCTCAGCATTGGACCCTCAGAAGAGAAAGGGGAGATAAGGGGCTATTTTAGAAGGCAAGGTGGCTGGAAGGCAGCTTTGGCAAACAGTCCTTTGAGAGCTTTGGCTCATAGAAGTAGCGGGAGAAATTCAGCTGGTGGAAGATGCCAGAATGTTATCACTGTGTTTGTATAGTGGCAGTGTATGTGGAGTGTGGCTTCCCTTGCATCCTATGATATGCTGTCTCCAGGCCCAGGGATCCTAGGTGTGGATGAAGCTTGTCTTTTCTACTCTTGTATAATCCCAAGCACTGACTCTGTCATTTTGCCTTTTCAGAAGGCATTTTGAGCTCTTTAGATTGGGGCTTTGTATTAACTTTTCCCACACATACATTGGAAAAACCAACAGAAATTGGTGACTGCAGCTTAGGCAGGCAGGACTGTGCCTTCTGTGAATTCAGAGCTCCTGACACAGACTTTGTCTTCATCAGCCAGCAGCTCCCATAAAAAGTACTTTTTTCCTCCAGTGTGATGCCGTTTGAAACCCTAAAAACAGGAACAGCATTTTCATCTTTACTTACCTTATTATTGATGTCACTGGAAGAGAGGATGCCCACTTGGGGAGTTCATTCTGTACTGGATCTAGGAAAATGGATGTTCTTACATATCTAGGAGCCTGACCAGATTTCTGGCTGCCTTATAAGATATCCTGCATTTGTAATTCTTACATATGTACACATATACTATATATATTCCCTAAATGCTTGTTAAAGCACAAGTAATGCCTATAGCTGTTCTCACCTGTGACTCATTTGCTAACTTTTCTTCATGTCATGCTGCTCCGTTGCCTTTGGTTTGCCACCTTCCACCTCACTGCTGAGGAACCAAGGTAGAATGGAGAGGGAAGGATGATGTCAGACTTTGCATTGCAGTAGATAAAGCTCACAAAGCAGAGATTATTTGACTACAGTGTTGGAAGGGTGGGGACCACAGGCAGCTGAGCCACTCTCATTCTGTATACTTCTTTCTCCTATATAATAATGGACAGCTCTGTCTGCCTCATGGTTTGCATCTTGTATTTCCATGTGAATGCCTGCCCTTAGCCAGGTGTATTCTGCACCTGATCAGTGCCCTGACCCGAGGTGGGATCTGCTGTGACATTCAGTCAGATGGAATTTCTGAGGGAGGACTCTGGTTGCCAGATCAATCTTTGTCGAAGCTCTCAACAGGCACTAGTGTTCCTGCATTGCCCAGGGCTGGTCCTGTCAAGATGTCTTGGCTCCAGTGAGCTTTTTTTTTGTGGAAGATCTGGGTAAAGGCACAGGGTGCTAGGCCTTGCACGTAAGTCTTGAATGACAGGTAAGATACTTCCATGACTGTCCCGCCACCAAACAAAAGTGAAGATTGGGATTTGAACCTTCCTGATGGCCTGAGCACGCTGGAGGAGTGTGCTACAATGCCAGTTTTAACGCACTGGTCAGGGTTTATTGTTGTGAGATGGGAGATCTTGGTTTGTTGTCCTCATGGAATTGTGGATATCAGAAAGAGGAGAGGATATTTCTAAGGGAGGGAAAGGTCCAGAGGAGAATTGCAGTAAGAGAAAATAAAAGGAGGTGAATATGATGGTGGTATGGGCTGCATGCAGAGGACTTTCACTTCAAGTGTGTTGCTATTTTTCCCAAGTTCTTCCATGGTGTGGCTGTGATGCAGCTGTGAAGATCAGCCTGCCAGATATGGTGTGCTGTTGGAAAGGTAGCTGAAGTGGTAGGGCAAGTGAACTTCGGAGATCAGTGTACATGGGATCAACTCCTCCTGGACTTTGAGCTTCCTCTGAAGCTAAATACAAGGAGTGTCTTGTTATGCTAAATTGAAAGGCAGGTGTATTGACAGTTGTGTTGAATTCTAAGGGCTCCTTTGTTGTGACTTTATTAAAGGTAAATTGTGAATGTGCTGTCACTGTCTTCAGCTACTGCGTTAATCAGAAAGTTATTCTGCTGACTTTGAAGACAGCAGCACACGTATGCTGCTTTGGAAGACTTGTGTGTGTGTGTGTATGTTTCTGGGATACCTGAAATGGAAAGCATTGGAATTAGCATTTTGAGCTGGAGAGTAACTTGAGTTCCTTAATTAGAGTGAGCTGCTATGTTATGTGTTTCTGTGTCTGGATGGAATTAGGAGCATGGGGAGTTAGTTCTGAGCCTTGCTTGTTTTTCTAGCTGGATCTATATTGCTGAGATATGAGGTTCAATAAGTCTGTCCTGAGCCTTGAACACCAAGGCAGCCAGATGAGCTATAAGCTGTGGAAATAAATAGAAGACCACCTGAAGTGGTTAGTGGCAGTGATCCTTCTGACCATAACGGGTCAGGTGCTTGCACTGTGTGAGCTCACTGGGTGAGATGAGAAATTGAGTGAGCCTTATGGAAAAGGCTTTGGTTTGGGTTACAGTGGAGCCCTGCTTACTGCCTGTGATTATAGGCATCCCACAGTCAGGAGTCACATCAAGTGTTTGCTTTCCCACACTGTCTTCTGCGCTTGCAGCCATAGCACCTGGATATTGCATACCCCGTCTCTGCTGTGCGTGTGTGCGTGTCTAACGCTCGTACTGCTTTTCTTCCTCACTGCTGCCAAGTTTGATGCCCCTGGGCCCTTCCAGGAGGGAGCCAGCCTGTTGGATCTGGATTTTGATCCCATTAAGCCAGATGCCACTATGGGGAAGACCCCCACACCTGCTTCTCAGGTTGGTTTATATCACCATTCCCTCTCTCTTTCAAAGTGATTTATTGCCAGGGGTGGTGTGACCTGCTCCCACACCAGTGACAGCGTGGACCTGAGCTCTGGGTGGCTGGGCTGGATGCCACCAACCTCTAATGCCTTGTGGATGGGCACCTTGGTCTTTCCTGCTGGATATGTACGTCCAGTGAGAATCATGTGGCTGTTAGCCAGGCCACAGTGTGGCACTAGCTGTCTTCGTGGTGCTTATGCTTTGCTCAGATGGTCAACTGATTGGCAACGCGTTCAGCACAATGTATGTTCATCCACAGATGAACATGCTTTGTATGCTATATGGATTTAAACCATCAGTAGGCATTCAACTTCTGCTCTGTGCTCCTGCTGTAAATTGCTTTCAAAGGGTTTTTTAATAAACAGACCTTGGTAGACTGCAGTTGCTTAAGGTGAATAAAGCTGTGGGCAGATATACAATGACATGAGGCTCTTCTTTTTCTGAGTATGACATAGCTTCTGTTCATGGTAAAGAAGCACCTTCCTCCTGAACGTACTGCCCCACAGTGAAATATCAAAAAGGAAGATTCATAATTCTGGTCTGGCCTGTACCTGTTCCTGTCCCACCACAGACTGCACTTTGGTTTCTTTCTAAGTGCTAGAAACTTTGTAGTGCTTCTGAATTTGACTATTAACTTTCACCCAGACGTTCCATTTCGTATGTATGAAATAGGTGGTTTTGGCCTGTGGTTTCCATTAAAATTTATAATAATATAATTTGGATGTTTACAGTATTTCCCCAGTATTGTAAAGTCATGTGGGCCTGTATGACTGATTTTTGTAGCAGTAAGATCTCTGTTAAAAGTTTGAATCTTCTAAATGAAAATACTATATCTGCTAAATGCTAGTTATTATCATAGCTTGATACACACCAAGGTGCCAAACTGACACTTTTGGGAACTTTAAATGGGTAGATTGGGATTTCTTGACTGTATGACTGCTACATACTTGAGAGTAAGCTTGTTTTTGTTGTTTTGAATCACCTGTTATAACTTGAATAATCGAGTATGTTGACATCGGCTGCAAATATAAATTTACACTAAAAGAGAATTACTTGCTGCAAGCAATAAATGTTGTGCTGAGTGGGATTTTAAAAACTGCTCAATAGTAACATATTTGGTGGTCTTACACATTTATTATTAGTTTCAGAAGTCATTTAAGAGTCTGAAATACTTTGTTGTGGTAACCACAGTACTAAACCTAGCATAAACCTCCCCATTTTCAAAGGAGTCAGATTTGTTTCCAACAGGGCAGGAAATACGGCAGAGAGGTTAAAACATTTCACTGCTGATCCAAAGATTCGGGTTGAAGTCTTGTTCTGAAATGACATGCAGCTCTGTTGGCTGAGGAGATAAGAGCTTGTTTAACTCTGATAGACCACAAATCCATGATTTTATTTTATTTTTTCCTGTCAGTACTGCCACTGATAACTGAATGTGGCTTAGCTGTCTCCTTTCAGACCAGAGCTAGGAATAACCCTCACTCAGATATCCTGGTACTTCATTTGGAAATGTTGTAGGAAGGAGTGTATAAACTGACACACTAAAAAGAAATGATAAAACATGCAGAGGTAAGTGCTGTTGAATGCGTATATCTGCTTCAGATGGATCAGTGTCTGTAATTTTGTACTTGCCGAAATAATTGCATATAAACGTGTTTTGTTTCTGTTGCTCTTTGACATGCGTAGTCTTTACCTTGGGATTTATGGGAGGTAAGAACTTCCAATGCCTTTCATCCCTCATCATGTACTGTGCATGTGCCAGTGCGAACCCTGCTTGCATCTGTCTCACTTCCCTCTATGCTTTTCCTCTTTGCACACCTCAGACTGAAGTTTCTCCATATATTGCTGAATCCACTTGTACACCTTCCTTGTGAAGCCCTGGGACAACCACGATTGCCACATCTGGCACTGTAGCTTAATGCCTCTACCAGCAAACCACCCCACTGCCTTTCCCTGCTAACTTGCTTATCTTTCCCTTGGGCATGATGCTGTGACCTTCTCCCCAGACTCAGGTACCCTTGGTCCTTATTGTCTGTTCCATTGGGTGCACATTAATATTTGAGATTATCTGCATTATTTGCTGTTCATTGACAATGATGTTCTGAGATCATTGTCAGAAAGGCTGATGTGAAATAACCCAGCCTGTATTCTGCATCTGAACCTAAACAGGGCATCGTTTATGCCCTTTAGACGTGTATCAAGCCTGGGAAGGTCTCAGAGCACTGCAAAACTGCCCGCTGGGAGATGCATCAAGCACTGCTGCTTTTGAAACCCTCTGGACAAACTGCTCACAGTGCAGACAGAAAACGTTTGATCTGGGCATTTATGTCTGCAGCTTGAGCTGGTTGTAGCCCATAGAGTTGATATAAGCCTCATGTCCTTGGCTCACACCAGGTGATCAAGTCCTGGAAATCTTTTGATTCTCAAAATCCACATCCCCACCTAGAGTAAGTACCTGAAAGAAAGCAGCTTTTTCCTTGCTGAGAGTTTGGCCCATGGACTCACAGCGGCCAATGCTCTCCTTCACATGAATCTGTTGGAAGATGTTTCCATTGAGTGTTTTATCAGCCATCGGTGTTTAACCTGTCATTCTTTTTTATGTCCATTGGCAGTCTGTCTTAGAAAGAAAGGAGTCTGTGTATTAGCACTTGAATTGTCATTCAGGTGGACGGGCGGTGGGTGAAGTATGATTGAATGTGGTGTAGTCTAGGGTGCAAAAGGTATTTGAGACCATTTCTCCCATTTTGGAAACTGATTTCATCCAAAGGACAGTTTAATCAACTGGGGAATGTTGTTATGGCAAGATGCACTCACCCTGCCAGTTCCCACCTGAACATACCATACACTGTTAAAGGACAGAGCTCCCTGCATTTGGGGAATTCTCTTGCTCCTCAAGCATTCTGAAGTGTTTTTGCTCTACTGTTGTTCTTAGATGGTGATGAGAGATTTGTTGGATGATTACCTATGATAATTTTAGAAATTTGGATGCAGGAGAACTTGTTGAATTCTGCAGATAGGTAAACTTGTGTTTTGTGTGTGTGATGCTGCTGCTGGAATAAACAAAGCTTTCAAACCTGGCAGCAGCGAGCAGTTCTCCTTCTTCCCATGACTGCAAGTGTTTTTACAGGCTTTGGTGTGCCTACAGGTACATAAAATAGAAAAATAAGTAGCTGACATGAAAATGCCTTTTGTTGAAATCCAGGGAATTAATTTAAGTCTAATTTCTCTGGTTATTAAATACTGTTTTTGCAAATCAGCTGCTTTAAGCAATTTGTGGCTCAACGTGAGCTGCTTTTCATTTCTCCACATAAAAACCATGCTTGGCCAGATAGAGTTGTGCTGGCATTTGTCCCAGTTCCACTTTCACTGAGTCCAGATAAAAGACAACCTGGGAGCAAATCTCATTAAGCAGGAGAAGCCTTTGTGGCATTTAATATGCATACGTTTACCTTAGCACTGACAAAGCTGCTCTGGGAATCATCTGCTGAATGGGAACAGGTCTGCTATTTATAATATCCTCTGGCAGTGTAGGCCTGTGGGCATGGTGGTGGGGGGAACATGAGGAAGGATGTGTCAGGAGAGGAAAGCATATGTTAAATGGCACCATTGGAGCAGCTGAAGTTTAAGTGATGGCTTTTGGTTAAATCAAGGTATTTATTTCTTGATTATTTCTGCTGTTATTAGTAAACCACTTGGAGAGTAGTGCCAGTGTATATCTAGTACTCTGATGAGTATGGAGTTGGGGTTACCATAGCTGTTGCTTTATACAGCGTGTGCATCTTTTGGCCTGGCCAGGTTAATTCAGAAAGTGTTGGTATTCATGGGCCTGACTGGTGCTGAAGACAGACAGCTTGGCTTGGTGTTAGCCCAGGTATGATGAAGAAAGATGGGAGAAAGGTGTGGTGAAGGAAGGACGCACAGAGCGTGGCTTTAGAACATGGTGGATCTGTGCATTATTTTGTTGGACACTGTTATTATGAGAATGGAGAGACCTGCCTGACTGAAGGATGAGTTTGAGATCAATCCACAGACTGTGTCTGGGCTTCAGTCACTGTGAGTTGGCTTGGAAAGTCTTCAGAGCCCAGATTCAACAGAGTAATCTGGGTTTCCAGGGAAACTGCTGGAAGTTGGAGAGTTCACCTTTCAATTGAACTTGGTCAGAGTGCTTCTATAAGACTGAGACTAGGAGAATTGCAACAATGGGTTATATGGACAATGCTTTGTTTTGAACATGGTTGTATTTGGGGGTACATGAATCACACAGGCATGTAAAAACTTGCTTATTCACTTGTTAAAGATGAGAAATGTCTGTATTAGCAGTCTCTATTATGCAAGTTTAAAGCAGAAATCTAGTTAGATTATACAAAGAGGTGTGTGCTGTCTGATTGAACAAATACCAATTGGCATTGAAGACTTTCAGGCATTACATTGGAAAACAGACCTTACTAGACCCCTGAGATTCTTCTCAGGAGTCTTTCCAATAGCCTGGCTGGAAGCATTAATGCTACCAAATCCAACTTAATTCCTATGCTGCTGCAGTTTCTGGGAGTGGCAAATGATTGTCTTTATTTTTTCATTAGAACAGAGCTAGTCTGGCATCAGGTGTGAGAGACCAAAGGCTTTGAAGCTCTGGACAAGTACCAGAGCTGGTTCTTTGCTGTGGATTGAAACTGTAGTCTTCATACTTCCAGGAGAAATCTCTGCTGGCCAGTGGTTTGTAGGTGATGCTGGATAGTCCTTCCTGGTGGAGGTAGCTTTTGTGCATTAGATTCTTCCCTCCACACCACGCAGACACCATGCAGAATAGTCATGGCAAATTATTACAGATTCCAAATTCACGACTCTTTGGCCTATCCAAAATCAAATTGTATTAAAATCAGCATAGTTTTCAGTAGAGTTTCATTCAAAACTGACATCATAAAGATGTTAGGTCCACATGAAGTTCCTCATTTGGGCATGTTATTGCCATGCTTTTCTCTTTCTGGGAGTATGTGAAGGCTTAAACGTTCCTTGATTATTGGTGCTTGGAAAGAGACTGTTGAGAGATCCTTGTCTGTTGGCATGTAAGCAGTTCTGCATATTCACATACAAGCAGAAATCTAGATGTAGTAATAGATACTGTGTATGTAAATCAGTAGGTTAAATCTTGAAAAGAAAGGCATGCAGGTTCTGGGAACTGCACTGTTTCTTCTTACATGTCGCCTGTTGTGTGGCTGAGAGAGGGAGTTCAGGCTTTGCTGTGGTTTCTCTAGGCTGCCGGGAACTAGGGAGGCAAATGTAGCTGAAGCTCCTCACCTGCTTGTCAGCAGATGGCAGCAGTCAACCGTGTAGAGAGCACTTGGACGGACTGAGCTGTACTTTCTGCACACAGACATGATGGTAACGAGAGTAACTCTCCACCTGAATGGCTTCTGTATTGCAGCCCGCAGAAGCAGCCCATGCAGGAGCTGAAGCAGCTGGATCTGAAGCAGCAGCTGGAGCTGAAGCATCTAAAACTGAAGGGGATTCAGGATCGGTAAGTACCATGAGAGAGAATAGCTGCTTCTCTCCACCACTTCTCTTTGTTGTACGGCTGACATATGGGAAACTAGGCTGAGAAAAGAGGTGTGCAACAGCTTGGAAAAATGCATCCCTGCCATTTCAGCATTTACAATGGTCTTATTCAAAGGCCAGAGTTAGCTGTTGTATTTCCCCTGTGTGATCCTTAGAGATAGGCTCAGTTGGAAGACCTTTAAAAAAAAAAAAAGCTTTGTGTCATGAATCCAGCCCACAGCTCCTTCTTCCCAGCCCCCTCCTTGCCCACTATTTACTTTACCTATCCTGAGCTCTATGTATTTATCTCCTGAATACCCAGGTTTCCTCTCTTTTTGACACTATTATCATGATTTTAAGGGCTGGAGTAGGTCTATCTTATGGCTGGTTGGTTCTTGTAGTTTCTAACTTGTGAGTTGTCAGCTCTTTGTGGACTTCGCAAGAACTGCACTGTGACTGCATTCAATGGAAATTACCAGGAGTGTGGTCACAAAAAAAATGCTCTAAATTCTCCTTGACCTTTGGAGCCATAAAGCAAAGGAGGACAGCAGTCACCTCCTCTGTCTTTGCTGTCCTTTGGGTTGTTCTTGTCACTGCTGAGAAAACTTACTGAAACTTTGTGTAGCGTTGGGATTCCCAAATAGGTTATGGATGGTTTTGATGTGGATCCTTTGGTATGAATCAGTGAGCTGCCCATCTTGGATTCTCCTTTTTCAATGGTCTTTTTCTTTCCCTGACTGCTGCCTACCAGAGCTCTCTGCCCGCTGTCGTCGTGGAGACTTTCCCTGCTACTGTCAATGGCACTGTGGAAGGAGGTGCTTCATCTGAAAGAGCTGACATGCCCCCAGGATTTCTGTTCAAGGTGAATGCATGCTGGTGGGACACGAAGTTCCTGATGATTTTTTTCCTGTAGCAGTTTAACTACATTTACTTATCATGATGATGGGCTGTGTCACACTGAAGGGCCTTTGACATACCCATTGAAGGGGAGCAGGTGCATCATGCCCTCAACGTGAAAAATTATAGACTCCTTTTTTGTCTGATTTGCTGTAGGAATTCTTTCTTTTTCTATTTCAGTTATGTTTACATTTTAGGGAAATCCACCAAAGGCAGAAGGGTGGCTAAACTTTGGAGAACAATAGGAGGGTCATCTCATTCTGACTGATTATGGGTGGAATTATGGACTGTTGTAGTAACTGCATATTATTGTAGTAGGCAAAGTGAAGAACTTTGGCTTTAAGCAGAAGGGCTATAACACAGATACTGATAGGAGATAGGATGAAACAAAGAGAAACGCTACAGGAGAAGATCACTTGAAGTTCCAAACTGATGCTCTTATAGTAAGCAGGGGGAGCAAACATGGGTAACTGAGCTGGGGGGCTATGACTACTAATAATCTTGAAGTCCAATTGCTAAAACAGTACAGGTAACTACTTGAGTAAATGCAGTCTTTAGGTCCACACTATGGGAACGTGTGGAAACACAGCCAGATAAAGGAAGGTTGTGCAGATGTGGATGCCTAACTAGTTGAGTGAGAGTCACCACGATGCTCCTGTAGCTGTGCTGGTCTGTGTTAACAAGCATGTGACTCTTCTTTGTCAATAGGTCCAGGCAATGCATGATTACACAGCTACTGACAGTGATGAGCTGCAGCTGAAGGCCGGGGATGTGGTGCTTGTGATTCCATTTGAGAACCCTGAGGAGCAGGTAAGCAGGGAAGACTGGGTGCTTGCCTGGGCCGGGATGAGCCAGAGGGATTTCTGGAGCTGCTTTTCCCTCCACTAACAGTCTGGCTGGATGCAGAGTCATCAGTTTGTGGCTGGGGAGCTGGCTGCGGAGCCACTTGGTTTTTGTCCTCGTCTTCCTGCAACAGAGGAAGATGCTATTTCTGATTGGAAAGTGGAGACGTTATCCTGCATAAAGCACGTGAAGCAGCTTGGTTTCCTGCCTTTATCAGGGCACCTGAGCCAAGGCAATGGCATTCTTGACAGGGGAGCACAACAGAGCCCACACTTAGCTCCTGATCTTCATGTACAGTATCTGTGATCATGTACAGTGGTGCTGATTGCATCACTGGCAGGAAACATCCTCAGTTTTCCAAAAGGAAGTGTGTGGCCAGGAGATGGCAGCAGAACCACAGGCTGGAGCAGGATGCCCAACTCCAGAGAACATTCCCCATCGTATCCAGGCTGGATATAATTGGCAGTGTTTTTCTTTAATCTCAGCTATTTCTAAAAGCCTTGAGTAAATCCTTCTCACTTGCTATGTTTGAGGGCTTCCAGCCGATAGAGGTTGCAGCAGTTTTACTATCTTGTCTTAGAGAAGTGGTGATTTTGGAAAAAAATCAAACGTCATATTTTCATTTGGAAAAGGAAGGGAATTTTCCCAATTGATTCAGAAGTCACTGCCTCTTTGGCTTGGACAAGATCAGGATTCCACAAGAGGTAAAGGAGCAGTGTAGTTCAAAGGAGATGTGGTTCTTTGTGGCTCAGCTGTTGACTTTGTGAATCATAGAGGCAGATCTTGCTGCTGCTTGTGAAATGGGATCTGCAATATGCTGGTAGTTCCCACAGTGCAGAATGCTCTGTGAGGAAGGGTTGTATGGGGAAGAAGCAGCCATTCCTTCCAGAGAAGATAGTCTTCAGTGGGTGGGACTGCCCTGCATAAGCATTGGTGAGCATTTCCATCTCAGAAAGCTTTTTGGATGGGAAATGAAGGGCAGCTCCTCTACTTTCAGTGGTAGGAGATGGCATTTATGGAACAGAGTTTTTCAATGCCCTATGTTTGCACTCTAGCTGGATGTGGGTGCAACAGCCATGAACTCGAGACTCTCCAAGCTGCAGAGGGTGAGCTCTGAGTGTTGCTAACAAATGCTGTAGCTCCACTGAAACCCTCTAACCCTCTACAGTGTATAGTGTGCTACAGCTCATTTCCCTAACCCTTACCATACGCAGCCAGAAAATTTTGGCTGTTAACATGTGCATGAATTGTGCACGGGGGTGGAGAAAGACTAGGATAATAGAATGTGAGCCGTGGCCCCATCTTGCAGCTGGGTGTCCATGTTCATCAGGCAGGCCTGGATTCATCTCCCTTGATAGAAGGCATTGAGGGCAGCAGTGCTTCTAATCTGGCACTGTATGTGATGTTTGAAGTAGTCAGGAGTCAATCTGGGTCCTGGTGTCTGATCCCCTTATAACTCCCTTTTTAAGCCGGATGCTGTGGGAGTGATGCATGCTGTATGGCACAGACACTATGTGCAAGTGGATGAGCTTTTATGCTTGCTGTGCTGTGAGCTTGGAAGCTGCCTTCCAGGTACTCGCGCCCAGTGCCTTCTGCCTAGTTGTTTGTCTTCCTGATTTATGGCATGTCAGTCTGTCTGCAGCCCCTGCAGCTGGCTGCTGCAGATGGGCTCCTGACTCACGTCGTTCCTATAACATCCCCTGAATGCTCAACTCTAAGGCAGCAGCAAGGACTGTGTGAGCCAGCAGGCACCCAGTGCAGCTTGCATGGAGCAGGGAACTCAGGTACAGTGACTGGTCTGAGCTGTTGCCACTTGAAACATGCAAGTATGAGAACAGAAACTATAACATGGCGGTAGAAAGCTACACATGCCCCATGGATCTCCCCTGATGGGGGCTGCATCACTCCTGCACTGTGCAGGTATGTTTTAAAAGAATATATTTGAAGGGAACCAGTGCGTGTCCTTGGGAAAATTCACAGGTAACTCCTGCTGGTTTTGGGAACGTGTCAGAACAACTGTGAACTGCATACACGTGTGCCCCATTTCTCCACAGCTTAGAGCATCTGGTTACCTGATCATTTCTGCCCTGGCAAGTTATGTAGCTGAATGTGTTGTCGTAGTTCTAAATGAGCCTGGTGTATGCCTAGAGGAGCAGATGCAGAGCAAGCTGTGAAGTTTGGAGGCTGTGGTCCCTCATGCATCTCCATTGCCTCGTGCTGCAGTCTTAACCCATAGGCTGCCCCACTGCAAATGACATGTGTGAGCACTTGCAGGCTGCAGGAGTGGGTGGCATGCAGAAGTGGGAGTAGTTCAAGGCATGCATACAACTGGACAGCTGCACACCTGAGCCACAAACAGTGCAACCTTCTCACCTTAAATATCTCACTTCCCTCATGTATTTGTGATTGAGCAGAAATCTCCATGTTGGATACTCTGCAGAGTGCATGGAGATGGAGGGAGGTCTGCTTCTCCTATTGAGCAGCTTCTGTCAGGTGGGACTCCTCGTGCCTCAGTGAAAATTCATCCCTGTTTATAGAGCTCTGTGGGCTAGGGAGGATGCTCGTATCTGGGGAGTTTTCCCAATCACATTTTGCATCAAGCCCTACAGCTTGCTGGGTCTTGGGATTAGAGGTTGAGCTCCTCAGCTCTCAGTTCTCTTAGACTAAGTTTGCATTATGGCAAGACTCATTTTATCTGTGTAAGCTGCATAACATGCTAATCTATCAGGTGCCTTCACTGGAGCAGGGGATGAGCATTTCCACAGTGCAAGTCATTCTTTCTTAAGTCCCACGCCCTGTGGAGGTGCTCATCTCTTTTCTCGTGATGGAGAATACCAAACCCAGTGTGTTTATGTAGTGAAAGGTAGGGCAGATGATTGGATTCCATTGCTCCAGAGAATTTCTCCTGCTGCGCTGTATGTAAATAATGACATGTTTCTATTGCACTTGTGGACTGTGTACATTTCACTGCTCCCAGACACTCTGGGTCAGACAAGTTTTAGTGCTGACTCTGGGATGTGGCCTTCTCTGTTTAAAATGAAATGAAAGCACTTATCTCCTTCTCCCCGATCCTCTACCTGGTTCTTCTCCAAGCCAACCGTGAGCATGGCTTTGATGTGCCTTGACATCTCCTTGGCCTGCACTCTTAAGAGAAGTCCTCATTCTTATCTCTCTCTCAGCATCTTATTTCTGTCTTCTCCTCTAGGATGAAGGATGGCTGATGGGTGTGAAGGAGTCTGACTGGATCCAGCATAAGGAACTTGACCAATGCCGAGGGGTTTTCCCAGAGAATTTCACAGAGCGGGTGCAGTGAGAGCCTGAGCCCACCAGCCACGTTTCTGCTGGAAGAAAGCAAGTTTTCTGGTAGATAATTGCAAAAGAGCAGTAAAAACGAAAAGAAGAGAATTTTAACGGAACAGAAGCCTGAAAAAATTGTCAACTTAAAGGGTGTGTGCTTTTCAAAGGGCAAGGTTTCAGAAGTAAATTGCAATGCAAAGCGTTATCAAAATACATAACTACTACTACTACTAAGGCAGACCAATTATGCTCTTCCCCCTTTGGTTTAATGGTGTTTGAATTCAGAGGACTGACACAGAAGCAACTCACTGTGGTTCTTTAAATGCTGCATTGACTGAATTGGCGTGATGTCAGCCTGACCCCTGGAAAGGCAGCATTTGTCCATTGGCTTGAGAGCAAAGGCTGCGTTTGCTCTAGGGTGGGTTCACCTGTTTTGTCTTGAAGGTGGCTTGCATGGCAACTAGAAAAATTCAGCCTTCCCCACAAGTTCAACCTACAGTAGGCCAAACTTCCTGTAATGCTGTTGAAAAAACTATTTAGTGTATAGTGTTCACCAATACAATGTATGTATGTGTGCATATTTTATTTTCTTTCTTTAAAACAGCGTTATACAAATTAATTTTATGTGTGAAGAAAGGAGAAACTGTTGTGGTAATGACATGGAAGTGAAATGTGTCAAGCTGTGCTCAGTCCGAAGTTCTTTCAAATGCAAGCATCTAAATTCTCACAGTAGTGTATTGGCCTGTGAAAGTTAAAGGGAATGGAGGAATTGAAGAAGACAAACAAGACAAAATGAGCAGATGCTATTTAGGTGGCTCTGAAATTTAGGAGAGGGAATGCCCTGCCCCCACAAGCCCTGTAGGTACTTTCAGAAGAGTTTAAAATTCATGTAGATGGAGGATAGCTCTCAAATCTGAAAGGAAAATCTGTTTTTAAGGAAAGAAACATTTTCTTCTGAAAGGATGTCTAAGCAAAAACACTGAGGAGAAACAGTTTGCTTTCTGTGTTTTTAATTGGCGTTGTTATCTGTGGAATGGTATTTTTTACTTTCCTTTGAAGACTTCTGTCAGTGAACTATTGTTAGATCAGCTTTCTCCAGTGCTGTGCTGGTGACAAAGTTAACCTCTAAGAAAACTGGACTCTCGAAATACTCATTTAAAATGACTGCATGACTTCTTGATATTTTAATGCATTAGAAGAGGAAGGCAAGAATATCAAAGTGTCAGTGTCAAGAGGACACTCCGCAGTCTAATAGTGATGCTGAGACCTTTCCTAGACCTTTCCTATGCTCCTGTTTGTTTTTGAGTTTTGTTTTTTAGTTTAAACGAGCAGATGACAAAGCTGTTTCAAAGTGCATATTACACTTGTTGAAGTAAGCCGGTCTGACCCTCCAAGACTCTAAAGTCCCCCAAAGGTACTTTAAACTTTACTTGAATACTGATGCAGCTGGCAAGCAGGTCAGGTTATTATCTTTATTTTTTTTAATGGCTTCCCACCCTTCCTCCTCCTCCCTGATCTTTTTGCCTTGAAGGGATTTTTAACAGTAAGGTTAACTCCTACTGTAAAGGGACAGGATTGCTCTTGAAAATAATCTTATTAGGAGCTGGCTTTTGTCAGAGATGTGCAGAGTACTGACACGCACTACTGAAAATCCCACCTTTTTTCATCTGCTTTAATTACTTGTAGGACAACAGAAAAAAAAAAACAAACAACAAACATTGTAGGACAAAAATGCTTTTGCTTCATTTTATTTTTGTTTATTCTTTCTTAAGTTTTAATTCAGAGCCAAGGGTCAGATTTTGATCAAAACTATATTTTTGTAAATGCAAAAATTGCCAGAGTTCTTTCTGCTTTCACCTTGGACGGTGGCTTGTGTTCTTTCTTTTACAGCAATATAACAAGCATCAAAATCTGTCCTGTTTATCCAACTCCATCTCAGCAAGTTTTTTTTTTTTTTTTTTAATAAACTTGCAGGAATTTTTGGTTCTCATCGCTGTTACAGTTCCCCCATAGTATTTAAGAGTAATTGCACACAATGCAGAAGGACTGGACCCCACAGGCAGCGGTATGGTGAGCCATTGCTTTAGGATACTGCGCTGTTATCAGTATTTTTCACCAGGGTCATCGTCGTTATTACTTCTTCTTTCCAAAATATCTATTTTTATGCATTTGTGACTCCCATTTACTCCTTTAAAGACTATTCATAGAAAAAAAAATACAGTAAATATACATAGAAATATATATATATATATCTATAAAAGCGGGTTGATCCAATTAACATAACGCTGTCAGCTTAAAATGTTTATTTTTATGCAAAACCTGTGGATTGTTTTTTTTTTTAAGACAAGATTCAATGTACCAGAGCTGTGATTTTTTTTTTTTTGTCTTGCAAGTAATTGTTCTAGAGCATTTAGAAAGCTGTGCTGATATCTAATTTATTGTGGGTTTTTTTTTGCTGTTGTTGTTGTTGTCTTCTGCTGTGTTTGAACCAGATAACTGTCCCAACAGAAACCCTTGTAAGGCCTTTTCTTTTAATTGAGCTTGCAAAGCAACTATCCAGTACTGTATTATCCCTGCAGAAGTGGTAACGCTCTGCAAAGAAGGGATGTTGTTTTCAGGTCACGTGATTGATGCTCAAATATTGCTCGTGGAGAGGATGTTGCACCTTTCTCCATTTGCTTCCTTGCCACCACAACCCCCATGCCCCCCCTTGCTTCAAGCACATAGTGTGGGTAACCTAGATTTTGCCGTGCTTGCAGTATCACATCACAGATTGTAAAAATGCAGGATTGGACCCACAGGTTGTAAATTGCCTTAAGTAGGGCGGCTTAGCAGGAAGCTTGTAGATGGCAGTATTCTTTGGAGCCAGGACATCTCCTGGGTTATGTTCAGCCCATAAACAGGCACATCTCCGATGTTCAGGGTTTTTTTTTTTTTTATCTGCTAAATACCTTGGTTTTGGTTAGTATTACCTGGTGAAATAAAATACCCGTTTTCTTTGGCTTAGGACTGATTTAAATAGAAAGAAGGACAGTAAACTCCCAAGTAGGCTGTGCCCACAGTGTTTTTTCAGTTTGCAGGCTGAACTGAAAAATCTGGGAGAAAACATTGTAAGGGTGGCCTGAAGTTCTAAGGGTGACCTGAGACAATTTTTTTTTCATTTTCTCAGTGAAATGAAAAAGGGAAAAATCAAAACATTAAAAAAAAATCCTTTCAAACCAAAATGAAGCATTTCATTTTCAGGGTTGCTTTTTCACTTTTTTAAAAACGTTGTGACTTGGGCTATATAATGTTGATTTGAAGTGCAAATGTGAAACTTGTTCTGAAAATGCTGAAAGAGAAATGTTTGATTGTTAATAGTCTTTTTGCCTTTCTTTCTTAATCCGACACATAGCTTCACTTAACTCTTATTTCCGTTTTTGGTGAATACATTGTCCATTGAAGAGATCCCAAAGAAGCTTATTGCCCAGTTCTGCTCCAATGACAGCTACACTGGACACATTTCAAGGATTACCTGGTATTCATCCCAACAAAGCTGCTGTTACCCCCATCTAATAATCTTCCACTGGATTGTTTTACTGTGTGAACAATAAAAGCATCTTTCAGCCCTTGCCACTGACTGGTATTGTAACTTGATTTAGACATTCTTGCTCTATCAGTCTCAGTTTGGACATAGTCTTCTGACTATAGATTTATAACATTTCTCCAGTTTGAACCTAATCCCATTGTGCAGCAGGAATTCTCTTTTGCCCAAGTGATAAGAGAAATAAGGCCTTATTCTTTCTTCTCTTTTTTTTTCTCTCGGCAACAACAGTAATAGATACTTACTAGATGACAGTTATTTAGGAAAAGAGGTCCCAGGATAATAAATGAATGTACTGTTCCATGTGGGACTCCTGCATGTTTGGTGTTGCTTTCTATGGGCATTCCTCAGCTGTCTGCTTTTACCACCTTTGCATTTCTTGACTGTGGGAGTTATGCATTAAACAGGATCGTATAGGCTTTATTCCAGGGTGCTCAGAGTGATCTGTTTGCCACAGTCTCTGAAATCACTGGCTCTGCACTTCCTGCTCACAGGTGCAGTACACTTTCCTGTTGAACTGTCCAAAGATTCCAGCCATGGTAAACAGCCCCAGGTCTTTCTTTTATAGCCTGGAGCATTGTAAGAGCTCCATTTTTCTGCCTGGAATCAGGCATTAGCTCACTTTACTTTTACAACAGCATTTTGAAGGGAAAAGGCCCAAGACACCTGTTCCCTTAGTGTGGCTGTTGGCCCCACTCATAGTCTGACCTTGAGGTTCAATTGGCAGAAATGTTACAAAATAGATGAAAGCAGAATTAACACAAATATTGGAGTGCCCCAGGTCCTCTTGACTTCAGTTAGCCTCCATGTCAGGATGCTTCTCAACCTCTTCCTTTGCTCTATGAGGATGATGTTAGTGTAGGGCATCTCCCACCAGCCTGAAGCACAGAACTAGATGCACAAACTTGTCAGTCCGTCAGCAAATCCTGCGCAGTGCAGCTTGATAATGCTGATAGCAGGAAAAGTAGCAAAAGCTTTTCTTCTCTAGGCCGCCAAAGGAAGCTATTTCTTGCCACAGCTGGCACAGGTGCTAGCACACGGAAGCTGAGAATTAGAAGGTAATTTCAGAAATTATATTTATGGAGATAAATGGAGAAACTACAGCTGTTAAGACTGGTCTGTATGAGCTTGTATTTTGATGTGTCTCATGGCTATACTTCCTTCATGTATTTTTACAGTGTATTCTGCTATTCCTGTCTCTAGTCTGCATTTCATGTAGATGATCCCTACATGAATCTTGCCAGATGCACTTCTGGGCTTATTGCTTCTATTTAACTGAATCAAACTGCAGTGACTTTGGCAATGTACTGGCAATCTCTTTTCCTTCTGTTAATTCAGTCTTTGGGTTTAACCATGATGATCTAAGAAATGTTTGGTTTTTGGGTGTTACTATTTTTTAATTATTTTAATTCTTGTTTTGTTTAAACGAAGCTGAACAATTCCCATTGTATTCAGAGCTGTGACGCCCAGTTCCAGTGACAAGTACTAGATGGATTTGTCCCATTTTGTTTCTTGGCAATGTTGAGAAATATAATTTGTGTCATCCTAAGTGCTGTGTCTGTTTTTCTTTCTTTCTCTCTCTCTCTCTGTCTGTCTCTCTCTTCCCTACCTGAAGCACTTCAGAACAATTTAGTACTTCTTTCTCCTCAGAGAGGTGAGTAACCTGAAAGCACTTGCTCTGTCCAGATGCCATTAACACTGGGATTTTGTACGAATATGTGGGACAGAAAAGATGATGCTGATCCTTCCCTGAAGGAGTACAGCAGCAGCCTGTTCTGGTGTGTTGTAAGAACCTGATGCCAAATGAGTGCAATCATAGGAGAAAATCATTAAGGTTGGAAAAGGTCTCTTAGTCCAGCAGTCCACCTACCACCAATATCGCCCACTAAATCACGTCCCTCAGTACTAATTACCCTACCACCTTCAGGATCGGTGGCTCTTCCCTGGGCAGCCTGTTCCCAACGCCTGACCGCTCTCTGAGGATATATGGAGGTGAGAGATGGTTGCTTTTTAATAGCTTCAGCCTCGCTGGCGGAGCTGAAGCGAATCCTCCCGCCGGCGGCGGGAAGGAGGCTGGCGTCGCTGCTGCGCACGGCGGGTACGTGCAGTGCCGCGAGCCCACGGCTCGGCCCTGAGGAGGGGCCGTGCCCCGCGAGCGCGGCCGGAGAGCGAGGAGTGTGCAGACCGAGAAAGGTGAGCGCTGGGGGTGGAGAGGGGGATGGCTCTTAGTGGAGCGGGGAGCCCCTCTCGTGATCGTGGTGGGGATGAGGAGTGGTGTTAGGTGATGTCCCTTTGCCGGCTGGGTGCTGCGGTGCCCTCTGCAGAGCAGCGCTGCTGCTTCAGCCCGCCCGCCCCAGTCCACACAGCGCGGAGCGGGAACTGAGCAGGTGCCCGTGATTAGTTAGCTCGTCACGCGCTGCTAATGGCTGCCTCCTCCCCGCCGCCCTGGGGTGCAGGTAATGGTGGGCATTTGCTGAAGGGTTTCTCCAGATCCAGGGGAACCGATTCTCTCTACGAGTTGTTTTTGGAAGCTCCCATCTGTGTCCCTTGACTTACAGGGCTGTGGTGCCCTGCGCCTTGGGACCGTAAGGGTACCACATAAACCAGGCTGGAGTGGGAAACTAAAGTGATCTGAATCAGTCTGCCCAAAGGCAGCCCTGTAAGGCAGGGCTGAGCACTGCTGCTCGTAGGGGATCTCCCAGCTGTGTGCAGAAAGCTCTAGCAAGAGTGCAGGGTGTTAAATTGCACACATTCACGCTGTTTGCTCCATGTGACGCGGTCTGAAGTGTGAAACGAATGTGATTGGAATGGTGCTGCTCCTGCACCAGCAAGAAGACTGTTTACAACCTCTTCTGTTGCATTCTGGGCTGGAGTAATTTCTCTTTTCTCCAGTTCGCAGAGGTTGAGATCAAGTAGGGCTGTCTATTTGCAGGCCTCCCAGCGTGACTTCCCTTTCTTACACTCAGGGTTGCCACTGTACATTTCTATTAGAGATTTCCATTAGAGCCCTGACTATTGATTTTGCAGAATGTGCTGTTTGCTGCTGAGGGAGATGCTGTAGTTAAGTACACAGCAGTCCAGCCACACAGTGACGCTCCTGAAAACTGCTGAGTGTCGTCCCTCAATGCAGAGCATCCCAAATGTCTGATGTGCAAAATTTGAAGAAGTCTGTAAAAAGCTCATACTCAGGGTGTCCATGCTGGGAGCAGGCAGGGCATTTAGCCACTGACTGGGCCATGGCTTCTTTTTCACTGGTCAAGGAAGGATTGTGCAAACCAGAGATAGTATAAGCCTTCAAAGAGATTTCTCCACAACCCACACCAGAGACTGGCTTCACTCGTCTGACGTTCCTAAAACCTCAGCAATTTGATCCTGGAGCCTTCTTGTGAAGACTGAAGCTTGTGTTCTGCCTCCCAAGCCCTCCTTCCCATGGGTAGGCACAGGGACTCTGATGCGTCAGGGCAGGAGGACAGGTATTTGGTTTTGTTCCACTCCCTTACCTGGCAGCTCCCAGCATTGCTGGCTGTGTCTAAGACTTTCTGGTATGTCTGCAGAGCAGATGCTGTTGCTCTTTCCCCCATGATAGACTGTTTTTTTTTTTTTTTTTTTTTTTTTTTTTGCAAGGCTGTAATTTGCTCCTATCCAGTAATGCTTATACAAAATGCTTTTCTTCTGCACAGTAAAGAAAAATGCATCTGAAGTTGGCAATTAAATGTTTACTGTTAAGTACTTTATATGTTATATATGATAGATCATCCCATCCATTAAACAAACCATTTAACTTCCTTTACTAGCATTATTGTCTATTATTAGGTTAATCAGCATTCACATCCTGTAACTCTGCATTTTTATCTAATTGGCTTTTGTTTCTTACTTCATATTTCTATTTAATTAAGCTCAGCATCAGAGCTGATTTCCTTGTATTCAGCACTAGCTGAGGAATTGACCCTTTCAATGTTTGGAGTGGGGGTGCGAGCAGCCCAAACATCAAGCAGTCTCCTTGGCCTCCTGCTAAGGTTTCCTCCCATGAGTAAGCCACTGCTTAAACTGGTGATATTTGTGTATGAAGCTGTAGGCTTTACATCACCTTGATTATAGGAGAGGTTCTCTATGTGTGGTGGCTGGAGCCGGGGTAAGGATGCTGCTGTGGTGGTGTGGAGCATATCCAGCCTCTGCTGCAGTCATGCTGGGTTTGCTGCTTTAGCCTTTGCCTCCAAGTCTTTCTGGCCCCATGGTAATGCTGCAGACAGGTTACTGAAAATTGAGTGTCACCTGAATGGCTCTGTGTAGCACCCCAGAAGAAAGACACCAAGGGGCTGGGGTGCTGGGAGTGTCACACATGCCTGTTGAAAGGTTTACTGTCATATCACTGACTCATCACTGATCCTGCTCTTACTTTACTATCAAAGTCATTTAAGATTAACTGAAGTGACCACCATTCCCTACTCTCTATGTTTATTTTGGGGTGAAATTTTGGCATCTAAAGCCAGTGTTGGCAACTGACCCCTCAGAAGGAGACCCACCCTGAGCTGGTTTGTGTCATCTCGCTGGAGATTTCTTTCAGGTATGTGTTGGGAAAGGGATTTGTTTCCTTTCTGGCTAGAAGTGCAGTTTGCATTGTGAGGGGCTCACCCTCTGCACACCAGGCTATGGACCAGCCTGCATAACTGCAGCTAGGAAGGGGATGCTGCTGTTTTCTCTTGCTCTTGGCCTTTGGACTGATGTGTGAAATGGAAGGTGCAGCGAGGCTGCACACTGCACACCAGGCTGTGTGAGGCGAGGCTGGGTTTTTAGCTGTGCTGTGACACCATAGCTTGTCTTGTTCCTGCTGATAGCTGATTTGGCTTATGTATGCACTCTGCTCTCTCAGTTCGCAAGCCCCAGGGTCTGTTGCAGGAGGCTGCCAATTGTAATTTCTCCCCTACAGACATTTATGGGGATACCCAAGACACGCAGTGTGACAGGACCCACTGGAAAGGAGATTAAAATGCGGGCAGGGAACACCTTGCTTGTCACTGCTTAGCATCCAAGCTGCTTTGAGGGATTGTCTGGGCCTCTCCAGAGTCCCTAAGTGCTCCTTCTGCCAGTACTGAGTCCAGAACAATCAGCAAATTGAGTTCTTTTTAATAACTTTAAAAGAAGACATTAACCTCAGCCAGGAGAATAAAACCAGTGTATGAGGCAATTAGTTCTGCAAAAACATTTCAGTCTCCCCAGAAAAGCCATCTGAGGATCATATTCCATCTGCCTAGCCTGCTCTGGCCTTGGATTCACAGCACACATTTATCAGAAATAATAATAATGTGTAAGCAAATGGTGTCCTAATGGGTCATTCAGCCATCCCACACTGCTCCACATGGACAGCCTGGAAGGTTTTCTCCACCTGTTTGCTTCCTCCCTTCAGTGTGATTCTTGTGCTCTGACACTTGATCATGTTCACATTGATGCTGAAGCATCATTTAACACGGGCTTTTCGAGGGTTCGTTGCAAGTCAAAGGAGCAGGCTCAGAAAGCTGTATGTGAATTCTCCACATCCCTTTGCAGGAATTGTCTGCTAATGCTGGAAGTTCAGGTCCTCCCTGACCATTGCTGTGTGGATCACATGAATTCTGGATGATGGAAGCAGTGCAGGGACGGATGTGGATTGGAGGGAACAGGGAAGTTTAGTTTCCTACTTGTTGGCTTGCCTGCTGCTTCCAAACTTGCCTTAAATGCAGGCTGAGATGAAAAGTTAACTTTAGTTTTGAAGAACTAACACAGAATATCACTACCAACACAAAACTCCTGTGTTTTTTTTTGTTTCCGTGTTTAAGCTCTTCTGTTTTGTTACAGTAAAGATATACCAAACTCCATTATTCTGTTGCATCAGCTTGTTCTGAAAGTGTTGAAATCCAGTGTTGAGGGCCACAGCCTGCACCAGTCCTCATTCTCTGTGCATCGTAGACACAGCCATTATTATAATAGGAAGCATGAATCCTGGACAGACCTTCTAGGTATAAGATAAGACAAGAGGGAAGGGCCTGAAGTTGCACCAGGGGAGGTTCAGCTTGGACATTAGGAAAAAATTATTCTCAGAAAAGAGTGGTGATGCGTTGGAGCAGGCTGCACAGGGAGCTGCTGCACCATCGCTGGAGGCATTCAAGAAAAGAGTGTATGTGGCAACTGGGACATGGTTTGGAATGATCACAGGCATGGGTTGATGGTTGGACTGGACGATCTCAGCAGTCTTTCCAACCTTAATGATACTAAGATACTATGATTCTGTTCTCAAGCTTCAGTTTTTGGTCCTTGGATTAAAGATATGATCCAGATCAGAGGGATAACAGGATCTGTTTGATTCCAGCTGGATTGGAGTTAAGCATATAGATGGTTCAAGTGCTGCACTAATTTGGTGATGACTTTCTTGCTTACAGCTGGAGCGTGAAAAGAAAATGTTTTATTTTTAATACTCCATTATTCTGATACGCAAGGATTAGCAAGGAAATGGAAATCTCTAGTTAACAGAGGAATGGTCAGAAAAGAAGTCCGCATCATTGAGACCTGCCTCCAGCAGAGTCTATTTCTACTTTAATGGGGTCACTCAGTGGCTTTTCTAGTTTCAACCTATAGGAGCCAGGAAGCTGGACTGTGCCAGGGTAAAGCCCTATAGACTTTTGCAGCCTTCTGGCAATAATTTTGCTTTTGCTATCTGTTTTTGCTAGTTAATTGATGCTTCAGCTTTCATCCATAGATGGCTGGTGAAGCCGTGTTCACTCAGCTCCTCATAAAGCTTTTAACAAGGCGTCTACTGTCTCAGAAGAGCATATGATGTCTTTTCTCACCCAAACACATACCCACATTTCCCACCCACACGTACCAGACCTTGAAGAACAGAACACCAGGTGTGGGACAAACCCCTCAGAAGGGGACTGCAGGGTGGCCCAGCACGTACATGTATTTTCCTTGTACTCCACTCCCCAGACTGTGGGATTTACAGCCATTTGTAAGTGCTGTTGGCAGTAACTAGACCAACCCAAGTCTACCAGTGGCTTTGAAGGGATTTTTTTCTCTTTATTTTTTATTTTTTTAAATCCTCTCCTGCCCCACTTCTTTCTCCATTATCGAGTTAAAGGTCTGGGTAACATCTTCTTAGGAATATTTTTGCCTTTAAATTTTGATGACTCGGTGAATCTAGCCAAAGCTTTTTAAAAGCTTTTAATTCTAAGCTTTGGGTTTTTACACAGCTGGTTAAATTTGTAATAACTTTTCTTCATTCCCACTTGAATTTTCTTCCTTTTTGGTGCTCTTTAACTCCACACAGACCTTCTTTAGGACCAGATGAAGCACTTGAATATGGAGAAGAATGGTTCTTCCCAGATCTCTCTTTTGTTAAATTTGAATGTGTAAATGATGCTGTCAGTGAAGGGGTAGAAGTATATTGCAGGATACAGTGCTTTAAAGGATTAGCTATAATGGCTGCGTTATTCTGTGTGGATGCTGTAGCAATTAAAACACTTACTCTCTGTGTACATGCAATACACCATGGACAGATGGCACTGGAGACATTCCTGCTTCTGCCTTTCTTATATCTGTGAATGATGCAGTTTGGTTTCTATCTAAGCTACTCTGACGTAGCAGTCTCTGTGTCCAGTTACATGGATGTTTTGTGTCAGGGAAGCACTGCTGAATTTAAGGAACGTGGACTCAGTCACATTTTTAATACTGAGATGTTGTGTTGTCAGGGCTGGTGCACACAATTTGCTCAGCAGAAAGATCTTGAGCTGTAGGCATCAAAATTACGCTCTCCGTGGCTAAAGGTGAAGAGACGTATTGACATGATAATCATAGGATCATTAAGGTTGGAAAGACCACTGATGTCATCCAGACCAACCATCAACTCGTGCCTGTGACCGCTTAAAACCGTATCACTCAGTGCAGCATCTACAAGGTTCTTGAATACCTCCACAGACTCCACCACCTCCCTGGGCAGCCTGTTCCAGTGCATCACCACTCCTCCTGAGAATACATTTTTCCTAATGTCAAATTTTTCCTGATATCCAACCTGAACTTCCCCTGGCACAACTTAAGGCCATTACCTCCTGTCCTACATGAAGCAAAGAGAGCAGTGTTTCTGCAGCCCTCGTCTGCAGGACAGATAGCGAGGACAAGTATCTGTGACAGCACTGCTTCCTACATTTGTGCAGGGTCCCACAGCAGTCCTAAAGCATGTTTGCTTTGCCTCCTCTCAGGTGTGAGATGGCCTCTGAATGTTTGCTTACATAAAAAAAACAAAAAGAACGGGGGAAAAAAAGCGCCAAAGGAAATAGGGGAAAGATGAGGTGAGTTAATCCATTGTGTCACATTTGGAAACTCTCTTTCTGTTATCTCTGTTGTTACCTGCATCAGCTTTCATAGGCTGCTTAGTCGACTTCTGGCCAAATATTTCTGTGCTGATAGACAAAAGCTGTCCCACTTTGGTACTCAGTCATACAAATGTTAGCACTGCTGTAGTGGAAGCAGCTGTCAGCTGGATAATTGCATAGAGGCTGCTGGGTTTTCATACCTATTATGAAACAATTCAGACATCCTAGTGGGAGGCTGTAGTGTGGCATTTGGATTTGGTTTTCAAAGGTGCCTAGGTACTGGAAGATTCATAAAAGCACCTAAGGAGATTGACAGTGTCTGAGAAGCCTCTGCACCTAAATATTACTGAAATGAATGGGTGTTTTTGTGTCTAAGTTGCTTCTGGATCTCTTCTGGATAAGTCCCATTTGTAGCAAGAAATGTTGGTAATATACTTTGTATCGTGGAGAACTGGCAAGTACAAAAATACTTGGTGCTAAGGTAAACAAAATAAATGTATAATCTGCATGCCTTGTCCTTGAAAAAGGATTTGGATGACATGCTTATGAAGTCTTAGATATCATCTGCAAGGGTGGGTAGATGGGTCAGGAGATAAAGTTCAGCTGGAACAGGCTTCAGAAGAGCTACTTCAGGTCTCCACCCTTCCTCAGAGTGGCTGTGTGAGGTTGTGGAGGCCCAGGACCTTCACAATGAAAGTGCTGAGGCTGGTTTAGAGATCTGTCACTCCTATTTAGTTCCCTGCACAGATTTTGATCACAGAATGGCTTGGGCTGGAAGGGACCTCAAAGGTTGTGTAGTTTCAATCCCCTGCTGTAGGCAGAGCTGCCAACTAACTGGGTCAAGCACTAGATCAGGTTGCCTGTGGCCCATCCAGCCTGGCCTATTATGTGCTCATTCCCCAGGTCCTTCCAGCCCTATGCTGGGGCTCAGCTCAATGTACATACACAAAACCAGTGCTTCATAGCTGCAGGACAGCCCCGTGTGGCATTTCTCACTGGAGCTTTTGGGGGTTTTGCATCCAAGTAGACACAGTGTTAATGGCGACTACCATGCTGGGTGCCTGTTGCAAGTGTTGGTTACCTTGTTCTCTGCCAGCTGGCACTGGGAATTAACCAAGGGATTCCAGTGAGATGAGATGGACTTTTTTAATTTTTAATTTCCAGAAGTGATACTGCCAACATTTTCTCAGCAGGAAACCTGTCACAAGATCATGTCACAAATTCTGTGAAGCTAATGGAAGTCTCCTTGGGGTTTGTCTTTCTTTCAGGGCAGGCTGGAACAAACACGTATCTCTTGTAAATGCCATTGAAAAAAGAATGTCATTCAGCAGTAGCAGAGACATCTGACAAATTGAGTCTTCCTCTTCTGGTGTCCTTCAGGCTTGATTCTTGCTTCTAACATTTAGATCTTGCTCTCTTTCTACAGCCATGTGGCTAGTTGGGAGCTGGGCTTTGATGGATATGAGTCTTTGCTTACAGGTAGTTCCTTTGCAGCATGTGTATGACTCACCACTGCTACATTCAGGGCATTTGTTATCATCTTGGTGCTGCTGCTGTATCATGGTTGCCTTCCTCCAGCACAAACAGCCTGCAGAGCTTTCAGATCTGCAGTGCCTCAGCCCAACTCTGGGTTTTTAAGGAAAAAGATAATCCAGCAGAGCAATAGGGAGGCTGTGAAGCCCCTGTAAAAGGCAGCTCCCCACGTTCAGCCTCATGCTGTGGCTGGAAATTGTCTTGCAGGTGTCACTGGTCTATGGCATAGGATGGAGGGGAGCTAACAGGCCTCATCTCAGCTGGGGAAATGAGCTCTGTAATTAGGATAAAACCCTACAGCTGCCAGCTTTGTGATTTCTCTTCTGGTTTTCATGCTTATAAGGAAGTAAGTTGTGTTGTCTGCTCCTCAGAGGATAAGAGTTTTGTTACATGAGGACGGGTCAGCCCCAGGAGTGTGGCCAGGCCAGCAGATGATGAAGGGCATAGGATAATAATAGCTGTGCTCATTTTACAGCAAAAAATAGAAGATGAGGACATATCTTCCAATAAAAAAGAGAGAAACGAGGAGCTGGGGAGAGAGTGTAACAGTCATTAACACAGAGTTTAAAAGAACTAGCAGCAGCCTGTGTTTTAAAGTCCAGTCGGTAGCACTTAATAGCCTTGGCTTCCCGCAGAAGTCCCTTAGCCTGTTTGCAGTTGCTCTTGGCAGCAAGACTGGTAGATTTATATGATTTTACAGGGGTACAAAAGAGTTGCTTTGCAACACAGAACCGTTTCCACTTAATGGACTCTGTGACAAAACAAATTTCTGCGGTGTAAAAGTGCCTGGGCCGCTGGTCCAATGTAGTCCATTTGCAAAACCCCGTGGTGAAAGAAAGCCACATGACTGCTTATAGCCATACTATGAAAGATAGCAAAAGCTCTGATCAGAGCAACCATCTATAAAGAGACAAATTTATGGCAGTGACCTGAGCGTATTAAAGGATATCATTCTTCTTGCTTCTGAATTCAACCTAATGCTTAGTGCTGTGTGGGGCACTGCAGGCAGGGCAACTTGGTAGCTCCATGGACCACCCTTCAGGGAGCCCACACAGCCTGTATTGCTGATGCACTCATGTGAGGGTCTCTTTCTTCCTTCTGAATGTCTTGGCCTCTGTGAGTGTGCAAAATCATCCTTGGGAAGCAGATAGTGTGACTATAGCAAGGCAGTGTGGTACAGGACAAGGCGCAGAAGGCAGGTTGTGATGTGTCCCTCAAGTGACACTTTATTCTGCTGCTGCTTTACTGTGTGAGAAGCTCTTCTCAGGCAAATCCTGCAGTAGCTTTGCCTTCATAAAATCACCTGTACTTGTTCCTGACAATGATTGGTCTCTGGGAGCTGTCACGGTAGAAATAATCGTGAGTATTGTTTGAGCAGATCTGACCATGCTTTTTCCAACTATCAGGTAGACATGTTCCCTCTGTACCTGTGGTGCTTCTCTTTCCTCACAGGTGGAATAGAGGTGATATTTCCTCTGCCAAATTTCTAATTCCTCTTCACTTTCTGCCTATGTAGAAGAACCAGTGAGTGTGGATTGGTGGATCAGAGTTACAGCTTTGTAGCAGAAATGCTAAGTCATGCTTGAACCAGTGATGAAGCACCTGGTGGGAAGGCAGGGCCAACCCAGGGGAGCTCAGGTGCAAGCAGTGTACTTGAGTGACAGGAAGAGGTGGAGCCAGGATCCACCAGGTGGTGGTGTCTTGTTGGGGATCCCTGCGTACTTGTGGTTTTCTGAAGGTGAGCAGCTTCTTTGGCTTTTGCTTCTGAGCAAATCCTCACTTGCTGTACCCTAGGACCTTGCTATTCTGCTGTCATTGCTGTGCTTTCCATTGTGTTATGAGCTGACTTCTGGCAGCTCTATCTAGGCAGTGAATGTATGGTTGTAATGACATATGACTTGGGATTTGGTAATGAGATGCATCTAATTCATCTTAGTAACTGATTATAGAAGGCATATGCAGCTAAGTCTAGCAGTCTAGGGTAATGGAGAAGAGATGAAAAGGATCTGTCTGTTAAGATATTCTTTGACTGAAGAAGAATGGAGTCAGTTAAATCAGATACAGCAATGTGAGCTGGGTTAGGTGGGGGTGCGAAATGGCACCTTATCTGAACAGAAATTGAATTGTCCTATGAGCTTAAAGGAGGATTGAAGTCTTCCATGTTCAGATGATGCCTCCACATTCTTTCAGGTACGTATAGAACATGAGTGCAGTCATACTTCCTTCGTGGGCACAAGACCAAAGCAGAACTTAGATTTGTCAGGTCTATCCAATTCTAAACAGATTTAAACCTCTTCCCCTAAGGCTCTCTTGGGTCTGGAGAAAAATGACTTCTAATAGCGCAGTTGTCTTCTTTTTTGGCTTTGTGATCTGTTCAGTTGAGATGTGATATAATATTCAGTCATTCTCACGTACCCTGAGAAGGAAATCAGCCACATAGGTACGAGAAGCATGGAATTGGGATGACTTTGAATGGGTGATCTCATGCACAGGGACATGCTTCCTGCTCAGGATTCTGAAGCAGCCCAGTCCATAGACACAGTTATCAAAGAGCATGCAAATTGTGAATAGCCAGAACAGTGCAACTGAATGTACCCAGATTGCTGTGAGTACTTTGGGACTGAAGCATTGTTTCTGGGGTCCCATGTCTACAACTTCTGTGTTGATGTGGAATGTAATTCTCTCTCGAAGCCAGACGGAGTTTGACAGCTTTCTTCATTAATACAGGAGCTGCTGTCCAAGCTTAGGAACAACGATTCTATTGTCTTATGCTAGGTGAATTTCTTACTCGGTCCAGCAGCCCTGCCTTTCCTGTCTGCATATCTGCAGTAGCAGCAGAGGGTGGCAGTGCTGTCTTGTGGTTTGAGCTGTTCCCTGGGCTGATTTCTGTTTCTTGCTGATGCACAGGGAGTTATATCCCCAGAGTGAGCATCAGGGGTTTCAGGCGAATAAGGTACAGATGCAAACTGCAGAAAGCTGTGCCCTGCCATGCTGGGTTTAATTAAGGGCACGCTGAAAAAGTTCCTGTTCAGTAGCACCTCTCTGCAGTCACAGTGTGTTGGAATTCAAGTGGCTTTACAGCAAGGCTGAGCTCGGGCTCACATCTGGAAATATTAAATCACTGCTCTGTAGGAATAGAAGGTTGTTTCTATTTTCTGTGTTCAGAGTGACTGTGTGTGCCAAACACACGTTTCTGCTACACTTGATAGAAAGAAAAATTGTGTTACTGCTGCAGGAAGCATCCGGAAAGGAGCAGTGTATAATGCCACACCATCGATCGTTAGCACTGCCCAGTCCCAAAAGAAGAGTGCAGCTTTTTAAGGACACTTCAGCTCCTCATCATCTGCTGGGGAGGTGGCAGTGGCACACGTGTCTGGTATGAATGTGGCCTTTTGGTGTGCTCCTTACTGTTTCACCCCTAGTAATGACTGTTAGCGTTTCAAACAGCTGATGTGCAGATGCAGAATCTGCCTGCTTGATGTGTTTTATTTATTTTCCTGTGCAGTTTATTATCTATGGGTTCTGTTTATCTATGTAATACAGTTCACTTTCCTACCTAATTGCATGCAGCTGTGTAAATAAAGATGAAGACCATGGGACATCTTTTTTTTTCCTTAGGCAAGTCCACTTCATTTGTCCCAGAGTCATCATCTAGTTTGATTTTCAGAATTTGTCATAGTTTTCCTGGCTTTTCAGTGTGGTCTGTCCTTAGGTACCTACGCTGTACCTTTCTCCTGAACACCACATTTGCTGTGTGGATGCTCCGTGCTGGCATTGTGGAATGTGTGGCCTGTATGCTTAATACATCTATTTGTCCAGGGGTTCTTAGGTGGAAATGAGGCAGCCCTCAGGATGCATAAAGGGATACAGAAATACATTTGTGTATCTATACGTGAACCGTAAATCCAAACGCACCTTCATTTATGGTGGCTGTCACTTTTGTAGTAGGAAAATTGAGCAGCCCTGGTAGGGATGTGTTGTGTCACAGGCATCCTATTGCATGGCATGGTATATGTATATGTGCACACAGAGCTGAGTGCTTCCTCTCTGTAATGCATCACTCAGGATTATTGTGGCCTCAGAGGCAATATCCTGTTCTGGTGTGATGACAGATTTAAGGCCTGAAATATCCTTGAAACTTTGTTGATTCGGGAAGAAAAGCATCTCCACTTGTTCTAGGCAGCACGTGACTTTCTCTGGGCTTTGGCAGTGCTCACGGCAGCTAGTTGGTTTTTGAATTGTGACTTCTGCCCCTCATCCAGCCAGAGACTTCCATACCCAAACTCCTTTCCTCTTGTTGTGCATTTCATATCCGTTGTGGGCAGTGGGTTTATAACCCTGAGACATGAGGATGAGGAACACTGCATATAAATCAGTGTCAGCAGTGCCAAGGCAGTATGGTCATAGTGTTGGATGACCATCTTCTCTTTCTCCCAGTCCTGTTTCCTCCAACCCTGTGGCTGTGTGGAGTCGCACCTGGTGGTGTCTAAGGGGAAAGTCTCCATCAGAGAGAGGATTTGATTTCAGTTCCTCTTAATAAAAAACAGCGGGGATATTTTGTCAAGACACTGAAGTCTCTGGCTAGAAATAAAAGAGGCAAAGCCCAAAGAATAAGTAGTAGCAATGTGTAAAGTGGAGCCAAACTGTTTTCTAGGATTTGCAACCCTGCAAAATCCATGCAGGACATTTTATCTTCTGGTGCAGAGATAGTATTTGCTTTGTTTGAGGATAAGGGATTCTACAGGCTTTCTGCAAGCACGACTGTGCTGCTGCTGCTAGAGAGGAAGCACAAAGGCTCCAGTTAAGGAGACATGGCCAAGAATTTCTGTGAAGCATCAGATGTCAAATCAACACTTTCAATCTCTCCTCTCCGAGCTGCTTTTCATTCATGTTTCCTTTGCTGCTTTTCTCCTTCTAAATCCTCCCCCTCCTTTTCCCTGATCAAACCTTTTCTCTGATGGCAAACATCATTACTGCAGCAGGCAAGATGAAATACATCTCAGTCTACCTCACTCCCAAGGCAGACAGAAACCCAAGAGGAAAGGGTAAGGAACAACAATTAAGGAGGTTTGCAGGATGCCAACACAGCAATGGCAGAGAGAAATACAAGACGGAGCTGTTAACCACACAAGGAAATAAATGCTCCTGTGGGAAAAATCATACACTAATGCCTATTAGCTTAATGGCCCTGTGGTTTAGGCAGAGGGCTGAGTGACGGGGGGTCTGGGCTCAACGTGCTGCTGTGCTGCAGCCCAGCTGTCGCATGGGAGGCCGGGTACTCGTGCTGCCCTTGATTGTCTTTGCTTTCTGCTTTGCCTCCTTTCAGTGTGGAATAGGAGCTGGGGCGTAGCCCACGCTGTTGTTGAGTGGGGTACATCACCATGTGTGTATGCACAACCCCTTTCAAGGGTCAGGGCTCTCCTCGTAGGCATGAATGTTGTCTTTCTTATTCTGTCTAGAGGTTCGGACCAGACAAAGATCTCCAGTACTCCTCTTCAGGAAGAAACTGAGCACATAGTTAACTGTTGGTTTTTGAGTGTTTTGGGGACTGAAGAGGCCAAAGGCCATGGCAAAATAAAAAAATGAAATGGAAGCAAATGATAAAGTTGGTCCAATGGACAGTAGGAGGTCATCAATAGTACCAAGCTCACCAGGAAGGCTGATGAATGAAAGAGGAAAGCTTCTCTCAGAGAAAAGATAAAGAGATGCATTATGACATATTTGATCCCATAGTGTTTCCTGATAAACAGCTGAGGGTACTATTTTCTGCTTTAGTATCCTGTGTTAAACATTGGAGGGATGAAGGCAAGGAGGCTGACTAGCTTAAGAGTTAGTCCTAAAAGCTGAGATTTTCAGTCTGAGGTGAAGAGGGACTTCGCTGGTTGTTATCAGACTTTGCAGCTCACAATGGACAATGCAATATTTTCTCCTTTTGACTGTGGCTGTTTCCTCCTTCAATTGTTAAATCCCCTCTCCATATAGAAACCGTCCTTCATTGGACGGAGTGCTCGTACTTGGCAAATAGACGCAAGATGCCTAGCATTGGGTCATGGGGAGCACAGCAGGCAAGTCCCTCTGAGCTATGTGGAGGCTGGATGTGGGGCAGTGCAGGGTTAGTGAGAGATAAGCACTCTGCTGTAGCTGTCAACATCATGCTTTTGGGCAAGAACATATAATCTCCCGTAATCATTTTGCTGTGGGAAAGATGAGTCCTTAGGGAAGAGAAATAGAGGGGTGAAGCTGTGTTATGGATTATGAATGCTCTTGGCAAGGAAATTTTAAAGAAGAGTGGTTGATTGGGGATACCCCCAGGTATGAGACCATTCTCCACTTTAGATTTAGCCTTCTAAAGCTGTCATGGGTTAGCATAAAGGTAATTGACAGGCACTGGGTAGGTGGTGATGCGATAAACTGGCTTAAGTGCCTTAGAGAAAAATGTGGGCTCTGCTTATGTGAGTATTGCTAGACAATGAGAAGGCTTCATTGGGCCAAATATAACAGTTAGCTGTTTTTCACTAGTGCTCCTTACATTGCTTAAAAGAGAAGGGCAAGATCCTCCATGCCTTCAAACTTCTGTAAGCATGGGGGTGAATTCCGAACAGACCTTGAGAAAAAAGGTTGAAATTTAATATTTTTCCTCTTATGGCTGTGTCATGTCAGATTTACTGCCCTGCAGTTGCTTGGAAGAAACTTATTACGAAATAATACTGCTACCTTGGAGCTGGGGTATTAATTTTTAATTGATTACTTCTTTGTGATGCTGATGGAAGTGGAATATCAAAGATGGGCAAGTAACATAGCATGTGCCCTTGCTGTTCTGGAAGCTCACACTGAGCCCAGAGCTGTTCTCGAGGATTTTCTTTCACAGCTCACCGAAATTAGCTTTTGCCAGCCTTCTGCATCCAGTGAGTGTGTGAACATCACCCAGTCTCTAATGCATTCATTGTCGCTGTGCCACTGCCAGCTGACAGATAAGGAAACAAGGGCAGGAGGGGCACTTAAACCCTTTGATTCTAGTGGGAATGAATCACCAATATATGGCTTATTCTGAATCCCCATTGCTCTGTGATGAGAGTGAAATGGACGACTGAAGCACACCACCAGAGAGTATTAGGGTGTGCTGGGAAAGGATTGCTGTATGCAGCTACAGTCAGAGTAGCATGCAAACGCCCTTCCGTGCCTGCTGTGCTGACAACCCCCCCCTTCAAAGCATTCACTTGTATACAACACCTAGATCCATCTCTGCCACTTGAGCCTCTCTGGGCTTTCCTGTGAGGTGGGTGCCCAAGGCTCCAGCTGGCCCCAAATGCTTCCAGATTGCTCTGGTTGTTGGAGGATGAGCTCATCTTTCCCCGTGGGCTGCCCTCTCTACCTGGCCAGACATTTTCTTCACCACAAAAAGAAACATCTGTTACCTATACATGGAATGACTGAAAAGCCAGCATCTGAGGATAAAATATGAAGGGTAGAAATTGCTTCAGTTGCAGCTGCAGGCTGGGAATAGCAAATAATCAGGGAGCCTGGGAGCCCTCGGGCTCTCGTGGGTGAAGTCCCTGGAAAGCCATGCTTTTCACAAATGGTCAAATGTATTGCTTTTTAATATCTCACCTGAAGAAATAGCCCCTCTGTGTCCTCGCCCCCTCAAGCTGAAGCGGTTTTGCCACTGATATGAATTGCGAATGTCATTTTCCTGCAGAGAGCTGTGTTTCACCTGGGAAACTTGTCCTGCAGTTATGATGAGACAAACTTTGGCTTTCAAAGAGCAGGGGCAGTCAGAGCTGGTGGTGGGAAGATACTCATATACATACATCTATGCACAGAGCTCTGCAGAAGTGCTGTCCATTTTAGAGATCAGTTGAGACTTGTGTTGTGAAGAGACCTTTACATATCCTGGAATTAGAAACTGCATCCATATTCCCTGGGTGAAGACAAGGATTTGTTTTACAGAAGGATGTGATGCCTGGTTTTGGTGTGTTGGTCTTTCCAAACTTTCCATTCTCTTAACTTTCTAACATGTCAGTTTCACAAATAATTCTTCAAACCCCCTTATTCTGAATCTATAATCTTAGTTACATCACTGTTTACTTTCTGCAGTCTGGAGAATAACAGTCCCCAGCCTTCTCCAAGAAGCACAGGAGAAAAGAGCCCACTGCAGCTGACAGATGCAATGAAGTGAAACTCTGTGTGTATGCATGACTGTGTGCACTTCATACTCAGAAAACTCAGATTTGCAGCCTATTTGATGGAAGAGCTTTGGAGTTCAAATAACAAAGGAAGCAAGAAACAGTGGGAACTGTAAGCCGTTTTTTTTTCCTTCTATTATAAGTTTTTATTTTTGTTTTTAATCTTTCTTTTTGGTCTTTCTCATCCAGGGAGAAATCCTCCCGTCAATCCTAGTGCATTTGTATAAACCCAAGCTGTCAAACGAAAGTACAATACCATGCTGTGTGTTGCTGTCTGTGGCTCATTTCATTCATAATGGTTACCTGCAATATCTTGGATTGTAAGAACACAGGGCATTTCACACAGAGTTGTACTGCAGTCGCTGTTCCTTGAAGCCAAGTCTCAGAGCTCAAAGAAATCACAATCAAAGAAATCACAAAGCCAACTTTGGTCCTTTAGCTTTAAAAACTTCCTAGTAGGCGTTGTGACTTTGCACAGGCAAAAGACTGCAGCTGGGGAATGCAGGGGACAGTCCTAGGGGAAAGGGCAATGAGGCTTTGTTCCGCCTGAACCACTTTCTGAGAGGAAACTTGTTGCTTTCTGTTTTCAAGAAGATGGAAAAAGTCTTTCTTCTTCTCTCCAGTCCTACCTCCTTGGTGCTTGTTGCAGGACTAGCGCTGGTTAGTGGAGCACCTGACCCCAAAGGGGAGCTACATTTGTCTGCTTTGTTTTACTCGAGTTATAATTTTCCCCTTGGAAACTGGATGAGGGTGTAACCAAGGTTACGTTCAGGTAGAGAAGTCTAGTGGTAAGTAGTGTGCTAAGATTTTCAGAGCGTGCTTTCTTTTTATCCGTTCTTTCTCTGTCAGATCAGAAGAGATTTATAAAGAGAAAGAAAACATAATTGGGAGTTACAAGCAAAGAGCCTATTGCACATCAGGTCTGAACCCATTCTTTGGCTTACATTTAATTGTTCATCTTGTGAGAAAATTTAGTCCTGAGGTTTGCCTTCTTTGCACTGAACACAATTGTGTTCATCCCATTCAGATTCCAGGCTCATATTTTCTTTTTTATTTATTTTTTTTAAGGCCTGTTTTGTTATTTTCCATCCAGCCCATCTTACATTTAGTAGAGGCGTATATTAAAGTCTGACTCGATTTGATCTTTCCTATGGGAAATAATAGGCGTGATGGTGTTTAGAAAAATGAAGATTAAAAGATCCTTCCTTATCAAGAATGGCTAGGGGATGTAAAGCATGCAAAAATCCACATTCTAAATACTATAATCTAGAGCTAAGTAAGAAAACTCACTGATTTTCTTCTTCTGAGTCAGCCTTCCTTTAGAAAGGACAAAAATTGATTATGACTTGTGCCTAAATAGGAAGTTCAGACAGCACTGTGTATCAAGCTGTGTGCTCTCCCCACTATTAATAATGTATCGTTTGTGGAAGCTTTGATTATTTTTGGAATATTTTTGAAAAAGTGAAAATAAAGAAAGGATTTTCCAGACAAGTCACTGGTCTGGTTTGCTACATCATTGTAGGTCTCCAGGAAAGAGGAGCTCAGGCAGTTTTACACAGCTCTTTCCCCTCCACTGCCTGCCTCAGTAATCTGACAATAAAATGGGATTTTTGGTATCTCTTTAACACTCTTAAAAGTAAACGCCTTTCGTAACATATATCATTTCCCAAAGTAATTTAAAGAGAATACCTTTCACTTTCAGATTGCCCTTTGGCAGATCTGAAACTGCTGTTGTTTTGTGAAAGCTTTTGGCATTTAAAAATACTTTGTATGAAGGAGGAGGAGGAATGAAAAAAAAAAAAAAAAAAGCCCTGTCTACTTCACATTCCTTCTGATCTGTCCGGAGCTTTTCAAGTGAGTGGGAACACGCAGACAAATGCATTTTGAAGAAAATCTCATTTCGACCTTAACTGGTGCTTCACAATTTCCAATTCATGCTGTTGCCATTTTTACAGGAATTGATGGCTGCCATTGTTATCAAAGCTGACAGGCCTCTAGTAGGTTGCACAATCAGCGCAACCTGCTTGAGCCTTTCATTATTCCCAAGTGGCAGATTCTCATGATATCTCTCTTTTATAGGCATTGCTCATTTTTATTTCACATTTGACATGGCTCCTCCACTTGCTTGCTGCTGGGGTGCTGAGATAAAACGGCTCCTGTAAAGTTAAAGGAACGGCCGCTCCAGTACATGCTGAACGTGGCTGGCGACTCTGTGCCTTCAGTGCATTTCATATCAAATACTGATATGTCTATAGAAATTAACAGTTGGGTAATTGCCCAGTGCATGGATTCGTTCTTTCCCACCCTGGCATTCAGGTAGCATTTTAGACACTTGTAAACATCCTCTGAAAGCAAACCCAGATCATATGTTTTGGGGTGTTTGGTTTTGTGCCTGAAAAAATAGAGGATGGTATTTTCATTGAGCTGGATTTGTTTAAAAGTCTTGTCTAAGCTCGTGGGACCTGCAGGGGTGCTGAAAAATAATTGAATGGCTGGCCTGGTCACAGTGGGCTGAAAAAACCGGAGTGGAAAAAAGATGTGTGGGGAAGGCCAGCAGCCCAGCTCTTGGGAATTGAGAAGAGTGAATGGAGCATAAAACTCCCTCCGGTGGAGAGGTCTGTACTTCAAGGATGCTTGAGCACAGTGTAGGCAACCTGACAGAACGATTCACCCTCCCCCCTGCCATCTTCCCATGTTTTCAAGACTCCAAGCAGAGGCTCTGCTCAGATAAGGCCTATGAGTGCCCTATGAGTTCCTTGTATGGGACAGATGGCACTAAGGAATGAAAGTGGAGGAAGGTCTTTTGACATCATAAATCTTATTTGTCAATATCTTACTGTATGTGATTTGCCTTATGTCAAAGGGGGAGACTCCTAGAAGATGTAGAAGGAGATCTACCACATTCTCCCAGTGGATTCTCAGAGGGTTCTCATATCGTCTTTTCCTTCAATCATACATGAGATTTAAGGCATTTTGTCCCCGTTATTCAGTCTGGAATTTCTTTGCAGTTGTTCTTTATGAAGAGACCTCTGTGAGGGAACTGCTGTCTTTGCTAGCTGTCTTAGCTCCTCAGTGGATGGTCCGCAGTAGAATTCTGTCAGCTGCTGGACTTAGAATGACTTTCTGAAGATATTTAGATGCCTGAAGGTATCAACTAGGATATCATACCAGCTGTATAAATGCAGTTCTTGCTGTTATGTGTTTGTACTTACACAGTTCAGTTAGAATGTGATCCTAGAGGAATCTTTGCTTCTGCACCAAACCTGGCTCTATTTTACATTGTGTAACCAGCTAAGTGTGGTCAGTTGAAATTGCAGCCAGCTGGAATTGAATCCAATGGAATCTGTACCATTTTGTTTGCCACGCCCCTGGTGAATCCTTCCTTGATTCCCTGTACTGAACCTCATGAATCAGAAGTGGCTCCCAGACACTTCTGGGAACTTCTGCCACACACAGGCAGAAACACCAAAACTGTCCTCAGTCTGTCATGCTATATGCATTATACCTGCCTTGTGGAAGGCAGATTTCCCCATGCTCAAGAAAAGATGTGAATGAGTGCAACAGTGAGTGAATACCACAGGGCATAAAGGAAAGGAGGGCACGAAGGCACAAGAACAACTCTACTTGTACAGGCAAAAGAAGTATTGCCCCCTGCTTCTAGTCTAATATCATAAAGGCTCTCAAAACCTAGGGCTCTTACAGGGTGTCTTCTTTCCTTGTGGTGGTTGAGATCGTTGTCATAAGGGAAGATGTATTGCTTAGCAGAAATAATGAAGGGGAAAAAACAGCTTTACAGGTTTATTAAAAAAATTATTATGAACAAATAAATTAGTGAGCAGATATTGATACATAAATAACTCTATAGCACCTAGTAGTGTAATCACCATAAATATTCCAGGAAAAACTGGCAGACAGGGATAATATTTTTTTAATTAATAAATCAAGTGCTATAGCTAGCCAAAAATAATAATAAAAAAAGTCAAAGGAGCTTCTGGGTGTATCAGCCTTTTTTTTAGGTCTGAAACAGAAGCAGCAGACTTTAAGGTAAATAAGCATAAGGGACAACTGTCCTGCTTTGATTTAATTTCATAGATCAGTTAAACAATTAGAGAGGAATGGGTTGTTAAAATCTCAGAAGCAGGTGGGAACATTCAGGTTTGATTTCCCAAGACAAGTTTTCATGATGATACCACATCAGGTATTCAGTCCCCTCCCTTCCCTTTGCTGTTTTTTCCTGGTCTTATCTTTGCTGCACAGCCATTGCTGCTTGTGCAAATGTACTGTCAGAAGGGTCAGGAAACTGAGTGAGTTCAAAGACAACTTGTGAAAAAAAAGATCTTTTAAGCTTTTCCTTTGGGTCACGGGACTACAGTAAGGGTAGGAGGAGAGGGCAGTCAGTGCTAAAAACATCAACACATGGTCTTGCTGCTCCCAGTACTCTGAATAGCTGATAGCATTTTTGCTCACCTGGACCTGATATTGCTAGAAATTAGCTAAGAATGGGAAAGGGCTTCTCGGCCATTGTCATGCCATGTAGGACAAGCAGTGTTATGTCAGGTGCACGCTGTCCAAACTTTGTTTGGGTACGCATAAGGTGAAGCTTAATATGTGACACAGAAAGATACCAAGGATAGGAAGACATTTCATGGTGGAAAGTAGAGAAATACATACATCTGTTATCAATGAATAGGGTTTAGGATGTGCTGCTACTATTTGCTTTGTTACATTTGAACATTCAGCTTGAAGAATGGTGGTTGTATGATGACAGCGAAGAGTGAACAGATCCCACTCCTGTTCTCAGTGCTGACAGAGATTTCTTGTACTTATTAGAAAATCACTTAAGTTCTGTGCATCTGATTGTTCCACAAAATTAGGCAAGCAAGATCCTCCACGTTATGGAGAGACAATTTCCTGAAATGTCTCTGATATTTCTGGAGGCCAGATGTTCTATGAGGAGAATATGTTCTTACGGTTACGGTGTCTGGCAGCAGTTTTGATAAACCAGATCTTGCTCTCCTGATAGAACAGAAGGAAACACATTCCTGACCAAGTAAAAGATTGAATGTATTCTCTTCTTAAGCACAGCTCAAAGACTTAGTATGAGAGAGGTTCATCACACTACTTCTACTTGGCAGGAGGGCACTTATGTACCAGCAACAAGCAGACTGAGAACCTGAAAACAAACAAGATGTGCAGACAAACCTACACATGCGTCCTCTGCCTGTAACATACATAGTAATTCTTGCTTGTGCATCTCTAAAGAAGGTGTTGGAGCCTCACAACCTGACAGAAAACTGCTGGATGATGCTGGTTTGCAGACTTCTGCTACCCACGGCACTCTTCTTACATCCATATTCCCTACAGTTCCTGCTGAGAGGTATCACAAAAGATGAATTTCACACCATTCAACATCACAGAGCGAAGTGGCAGCTTATTACTTGATGGATAAATTATCCTCTTCCTTTGGATGCTTAAACATGCAATCTAATGATGCATTCTTCTTTGTAATAAGATATAAAAGGTTTGACTACTTTTAATGCGACAGAAGAGCTTGCTTAGAGGATAAATCCCCAGCAATACAGATTTGCATGGAAACAAGACGGAAAATGTTGTTCTGTGTTAAGCTATCCAAAAGCAAACCCCCAAAGGCTATGGATGCACATTCAGCATGTGGTTCCAGTTGATGCACCATAAGCAAAATGCTGTGGCCAGAAATCTGTTGATTTCATGGACAAGCTACAGTGGCTTGCAGCAGGCTTGTTGTTCAGTCTGCGTGTTTTGAGGTGGAAGACATTCTCTTTTTTTTGTGGTTTTGTCTTACCCTGATGCAAAGCTGTGATGTAAGGTTTATCTTAAGTCTGTACTGCTGCTGAAATGGAGGAAGGCTTTAATGTCAGTTCTCCCTATTCGGAGAACCTTCCTTTGTGGGACGTGTTATTCAGATGAGTGATCCAAAGCTAACTCAATGGTGGGAATTTATCAGGTGTTTGAGCTAAGATTCAAACAAGCTGGTACTGTGCACATCCCTTCCTGTGCTGTGAGTCCTTGCCTGGTTCCTAGGGATTTGCTGTCATTACTCCTTGTCTTTTTTGCCTAATCTCTCACCTGTTCACATAAATGATGGGCTATATACAAAGCCTGTTCTCTCTTCCTAAAGACCTTGTGGTTTATGCAACACAGTGTCTAGGTTAAAATCACCATTAGGCAATTTTTTGAAGGAGCTCAATTTATATTGGTCTGGAGGCAGAGCATACCCATCATGAGAAGTGAAAAAGTGAAACAATAGGTAAAACATAAGACATCCATCCACCCATTACCGCAACACTTGTTAACATTTCACTGATGTATACTGGTCCATAAAACTCTGTAAGTTTGGAGAAAGTGCCTTTAAAGTATTTCAGCCTTGGACACAACCCTTAAAGCCATATGACCTTAAAGCCTTTGACCTTGCAGCCAGTCGTGCTGGCAAGGGGCTTTTGCATCACTTTGTGTGAAATACAAAGTGGGGTTTTAATCTACATAGACTGTTCCACACTTTGCTTGAGTCAGTGTTTTGGGGTTTAAATAGGAAGAGGTTTTTAACCTTCCTTCAGATGCTATTAGACAAACCCAGGAGATTTTTTGGAAGGTGTTAAATAACATACTTTAGCAGTACTACTGTGTCTGCAGATTACAAATATTAGCCCCTTTGTAGTTCTTGCCTTCAGTGTGACAATAAAAGAACCAGATTGGCGCATCTATAAGTCATTTGCATTTAGTGTTATTTTTTGTACAATTATGTGTTTGAGGAGAAAATGCTTTTTTCTTCTTCTTTTTTTTTTTTCCTCTTCCAAAGCTCCCTTAATTGCTTTCAGTTCAGGTTGACTTACCATCTTATTCTAGGTAATGAAAGTCAGATGGGAAATAGTGAAACTTAGTCTAAAGTCAATCAGCCTGTTAAGTTGAATGCAAAATGCACTTGTGGTTCATTCATTCCTGGTAGGGAAACAGAGATGCAGATGATTCCCACTGAACGCACAGAGAAGAAATGAAAAAAGATCATTAAAGCAAATATCAATGCTCCAGATAGGAGAGGGAGCAAACACAATCTGCACTCTGTCTGAAGTGCTGCTGTGTTACAAAAGCATAGAAAATAGCTCACATGAATTTCTGAAGTTTTTCTCTCTTTTAACTTCCTGCCTCCTTCCCAAAAGCTCCATCAGTGCAAACTGGATGATGGAGTGACACAAAGCAGTCGTGTTTTTATTGCAGTTTGTGTATTCATGGAGGGTGAGACTGATGTGAAGTCCCCAGGAGTCAGCATTTCCAGAGCTGGCTGGGGAGTGCTCTGGAAAGGGAAGTGGTTGCAAGGAGGGTTTTCAGCTCTGTTCCCTCTAGTTTGGAGCACTGGGTGCAGCACTGGGTGAGACTGCAGTTAAGTGTTGTTGCAAGTAACCCATGCACTCTCATGCTTTCAGTGAATTTCACTACCAAGGGCGGCTATAGTTGATAAATAGAAGTCTCGAACAGAGACTGACAGCTGCAACTGGACCTTGGCTTCTTGTTGGGCTGTTCTCACCCCCATTCTTGCTTCTACTGTTGGTTACTCTCAACTCCCATCTTTCTGCTGAAGCAGTGTACTGCAGACTGCTTGCTTGCTCCAGCCCTGATCTGGGAAATAACTGTTTGCTCCCTTTCTCAAGGTGGGACTTCGAAGCAACCAGTTCTCGTGCAGCTAAGCCTTTCCTTCCATGCTTCACTTTCCCTAGTGGTAGGATGAGAGATGGCTTTCCAGTCAGGTGCTTCTGGACCATCTCATGCAGTGTGCTACAGTGAGGCTTGCAGGGCATTGCCTTCCCTAATCTCAGTGCCTCCTTAGGTGGGAAGATCTCTCTGGGCAGATAAATGCATATTTTCAGTGTACAACCTGCACATTAAAGCTCCTGCATAATTTCCAAGGTAGGGTGGCATATGTAAAGTATTGTAACCACTGATTCTTCCATGGCTTGCAGGTGTTAGGCTTGTTTTCAGCTCATCGCCTTTAATTGGAAGGAATTTTAATGACTTCATGTGGTTTAGATTGGAAGCAGCTATAATTAATTCCATGTGTGCATGTAAGATGCATGTGCATGAGAAAGCCATTGATTGATGAATTCTTTCCATGCAGAAACAAAAGCCAACGGTAACCCAGCACCAGCTTGGATGATGCAGCCTGAATTATTTTGTGGCTGTAAAACCAGCTCCAGCTATTCCTGAGATTGTAAGAAGGTTCTTCACCACGATGTGCGTTAGTTCCTCCTTTCTGCGACAAGGTCAGTGATGTGATTCACCTTTGAAAGAGATTTTGAGATCGCTTAACAAAACAGAGTGTGACTGAATATCTGTGTAACCAAAGTAATTGGAATTCACTCCAGAAAAAAGGATGGTAGCTTAGCTCTCCATTACTGTCATTTATTGGCATTGCTGGAAGATGGAGCATAGGAAAGAATGGTTCATCTCTGTGTCTCTTCTTACAACAGGTGGGCTCCTTTAATAGTCTTGATCAGTTTCTTTTCCTCATATGTTTAGAAAGGAGTGGAAAGGTGGCCCTGTGCTCATTTTGTCAGACTTCCCCTGTCCTTTCCCAGCATTCAGCTTTCCCTTTTGGATGCAGGGCTCTGTGCTAATGAAGATTAAAGATAAGATGTCTGTGTGTACTTACTGGATGCAGGTACAGAACAAGTCAGTCAGTGTCTCACGCTGCCTGTACTCTCACGAAGATGGGCATTTGGTGAAAATGACCCATTTATCTCAGTGTGCAAAAGGTGTGTGACAGGTTCCTGGGTGCTTATAGCACACACGTATTCTTCTTTTAGGATCTTGGAGTTAAATGTTCCTTTTAACAAGGATAAGATGTGTCTGCGTAAATGTCAGTCTTTATGGGACTTTAAAATGGATAAAACAGCATAGGGATAGCTCCTGTGCAATTGGAGGGGCTGGGAATGTAGCTTGAGAGGAGCAGTTCGTGCCCTCCTGGCATGGAGGGTAATGTGTGCAGTCCTCCCCTGTATCTGCAAGGGGTGCTCTCAGGAAACTTAATAAACTGCACTCCACAAGAGACCACAAAAGAGCCCTAAGCTACACAGCCTAAAATCAGAAACAGCCTCTAGCATGCATATTAAAAAAGATACTGTGAAATATGGAGCTTAGACAATTTTCCAAATTAAAGCAGCTCAGTCTGTTGCTGGGAGGCAGCTGGGCACTAGGGACTGCCCCTGTGCTCGCGTGTTTTTTGTCTGTGAATGGTGCAGTATGATGTAGCTTTATTTCTCCCTGGGGATAATCCATGTTTTATTCTCTGGGATTCTACTGCAGGCTAAGGAGGAGCATGTGGACAGTTACCATAGCACAGCTGCTCTGTAGTAGTGCACTAATCAGCATCTTGATGTTCTGCTCCAATCTGATGCTGAGCCTGAACTCAATATAACGAACCTAGATAGTCTCTGTAGGAGCACTGCGGTAGAACTCAAGGTTGGTCTTTTGGAAATGTGGCGTAGGTGTTTCTTGGAGAGGATGAGAAGGTGAGTATCCACTGCCAGCCAAGAGAAAACAATCTTAGCTAAAACCCTTCTCCTTTGTTTACTTATAATTACAATTGTCAACATGCTTAGATAGAAGCTCTATCAGCCTCGGAGGCGTGACACCATCACTTTTCCTATTTTAGGAAAAGAATCCTATAAAGCAACACTTCTCTCCCTAACTGGACATTGACAGAAACCTGGCGTCTTCTCCCCATGGCTACTGCTGCCCTGACCTGTTCCAACCTTTATTTTGGGATCTCAGTAGGGCTTGGCACTTCCGGTGGACCACTGTGCTAAAGCAGAGATGCAGTTTCTGAAAGCCTCTGGTGAATGCAGAGGTTGGACAGGGGCTTTGGAGCCGATCCAGCTGTCAGTGCACACACAGCAAATAATATATTGACCAAACTTGTCTCAGTCCCCTTGCAGGGATCTGACTCTGTTTCCAGCTTCACAACAACTAATGCTGCTGACAGGAGTGACTGATGCCATTAGATCCAGGAGTCACAGCTCAGTTCGTGTGTGTGACCCAGCCAATGGACTGTGGCATGGTTTTTCAGAAAGCTGTTTCTTTGCAGTCTAGATTTGGTTTCAGGCTGTTACATGGCAATGCTAGTGCCTCAGAAAGGTTATTTTGTAGTTACCTTTATTTCTGCCACAGCAGACCTATTTTTTATTATTATTTTTTAATTGTAGCTGCTCTGTTATAGTTGCAGTTATAAGTCATTTTTGGTATAACTTTCCACTGCCTTAAAATTCCACCCATCTCCTAATTTAGAAAGGTTTGATCCAACAACACCCCTTATCCTCTTTCTTGTTGTCAACAGCAGCCCTACTAGAACTGGAACGTGAAGTTTTAATAGACAAATCCAGAATTAGTGAAAACTTCAGCTTCTTGGTGAAAGCTGAGGAAGTAGAAGTAGCGATAAGGAGTGAGCCCTCAAAAAATAAATCTGGATATCAGCAGGACAGATTGCTCATCAAGCTGCTGGGCCCATCTTTAAACACATTCCTGGTTCTGTGCGCATTTTTGAGTTCCACAGTCTGCTTTGGTGCTACAGTCTAATCCGGTCCTATCCAAGGTACAGTGCCCTGCACAGCATTTGGCCTTGCAAACAACCTCATTTCTGCTGCAAACCAGTAAGGAACATCCCCACAGGGACAGTGAGTCTGGGGCTGTTGTGTCCTCTGACCAGCAGGACAGATTTCAGTAAGAATATTGTGCAGCAGGACTGCCAAAAAGGGAAGCTGCTTCCTTGTTCATAGCAATTGCTTTTATCAGTGTTTCTAACACTATACTGGGATTTGACCTGAGCTTTTGCAGAGAGAAACAGAGAAAATGTCTTCAGCTCTTGCAGCCTTTCCCATGCAGCTGTGAGAGGCTCTGAGGCTGGTGGAGGTGGCTAAAAAATAATAACAAAAAAGTAACAAAACCCAAAACAATGGTGAAGAAATACAGCGGGCTCTCACGGAGTATGCTTCTAAATAGCAAGTTTTCCCTGTGTCTTAGGGATCAGCTGCTGGCCAGGGCAGCCTTTTAGGCATCTGAGTGAAGAGGTAACCACAAGTGTACATACAAGTGTACATAGAGGTTTGGGCAGCTTTGAGTGAGGAACAAAGCCTCACTGAACGCAGGAGAAAGCAGTGTAGGGGTTAACGTCTTCAAATGCTCTCCGTTGTTCTCTTTGAGAAATCGTGCCTGTCTGCATATTTTCTTCCCAGACTAGAGTGAAAATAATGGCATTTCTAATGAGTCCTACAAGTGGTAATGGGAATGTTCTATATACAGACATATATAACTTTGTTTATAGGTACAAAGTGACTTTGCATATGTACATACATGTGTACACAACTATTAAAAATAAATAGATATTATTTAAGCAGTTTCTCTTTGAACTTATCTTTCCTTCATCTTCTTTATGCTCTTTCATATTTTTCTTGCCCACTGACACAATTTCCATCTTTTCCCCAAATCAAAACCTATGTGGCCAGGACCTATATTTCTGCAGCCAGCCCACTTGCATCCAGAGAAGAAATACAGGGCTTTGTGTATGAGATAGATTTTTTTTTTTCCCTTTTCCCTGGATAATTGAAAATAAATGGTGGTTAGATTAAAACAAGCAACTATGTGCTCCTACATCCCGCTACTGAGACTGGGCCTGAGAAATGGAAGAGATTGCTGGTGTGGGTCTGTGGTAATCATAGCTCGGAGTGATGGAGCACCCTTCAGGCAGAGGAAATAGACCCCCAGCTTGCTTCATGTTTTATTGGTCTGATCCTGTGGAGCTGTGTTGATTTACCACAGCAGAAAACTAGTGTTTGTAGATGTGTGTTAGTGAAATCAATTCACCCACCTCGAAGCACAGGCTGGTGGAGGCTGAGCCAGCAGGGATTCCAAGCCTGCAGCAGCAGATAAGCATCAGGACAGCCAGCAAAGGCTGAAGAAGCCAAAATGTGTGTGGGCAGCAGGGCTCAGGATGTAACCAGGTGCACTGGAAATCACTGTGGTGATTCACCATAATGGCCCTTCTCCTGGACTCAAAACCATCAGGTCCATGCAGGCACTGTGCAAGGAGTTTCCAAGCCCTGGGTGGAGTGGGCTCTGTGGTGAAGGGAGGTCTTCTCACTTAATGGTGTTTTACTCCTGATTTTCTCTCTGAAATTGGGACAGTTCTAAATGTTGCATTCAGCTCACCCAGCTGTATTAGGGGTTTCAGCTCAAGGCCACGGCCATGCTTCTTGCTCAGCTTTTCCAGCTATTATTTTGGTGGGACTGGTAGGACTCTGTGCCCTTGCTCACTCTCTTCAACCCCTGATGAGGGTCTAGAGCTGCTTCCTACATGGCCATTTCTGCCCCCGCCAATAAACCCTCCCTTGTGGAAGTTTGTTATGACCTTGCAGACTTGACATCTGTTTTCTAATATTTTAAGGACATTCCCTCACAAATGAAGTAATTCAGAGATATTTATCTGAAGAGGCCCCAGCTCCTGTCTAACAGAGGAGTGGCAGCAAAGACATCAGAAATAAAGTGATCAATGCTAGATGTGAGTGGAAAATCTGAATAAGTAGTTCTGTGAGCAGTGTTGTGACTGAAACATTGCCTCTTCCCCCATTTCTTGTAACACCTGCAGCCTGGGCAGACTTTCATATATCTCATTTGTCACAAAGGTGTGATGGGGCAAGGAAAAAATTCAGCATGTTACTGGAAAAATTAGTGAGTGTGGAAAGGTTTCCTGAGATGGGGTGAGTGGAATCTGCAAGTCAGCTGAAAGCACAATGAAAATGCACCTCTTTGTAAATGTATAAATAATTCCATACATTATTCTATAGCGCATTGGAACACAAAGCCACCCTCACACGCTTCAGCAGTCTTTGCTTCTGAGTGTTTTAAATGAGCTTGAAACCCTTTCAGATGCTTTTCTTCATAGGTGAATGGCTATCCAATGTACCAAAAGCAAAAATGTAATTAAACTTTAAACTCTTAAAATGACAAGTACCACTGGGATAACACATGGGTAAAACACAGTAATTGTTTGTATTTATTCTCTGTCTAGTTAGCATTTCTTTTCAGGTGCGTGCCATAAATGCTAGCTCAAGAAAGCAAAAACTGCAAGATTTGGTTTGTACTCACGAATTCAGAGCTTTGAAGTGTCAATTGTCGTGTGATATTGTCACATGTGCACTGGGGAAAAAGCTCTGCTGGACACTGGTAATGCAGCAAGGCATTCCCCTCCCACAGATGCAGCCTTCATCTTAACCCTGACAGCATTACATCCCACCCCAAAGGATCTGATCATGCTGTCTGTAAGGACTTGGGGCTGCACTTTTTAAATGGAAGAGTGGATCTCTGCTTTCTTTCCCTTGGGTTCTTTCCCCATTTTTCCCAGGGGCCACAGCCATTCCAGGGACACTGGAGACCCTTGTTTACTGGGCATCAGTTTAACATTTGTGAGTTGTAGTGACTTCTTAGTAGGAAATAAGTAATGAAGTCTTTATAAGGATAAGTACAGAGAAAAGGTTATTGAAGTTGCCGTACCAAGACTGTGTACAAAAAGACTGTTGCTGCCAGGTCGTATGGCAAACTGTGTTAGACCGGTTATATTCACGTACAGGGCTTGATGTCTTAAGTGTGCTGATATATTTCTACATGTGGCACCTAAATAATCCTACTGAAGATTAAGGGATTTATTGAATACATAAGCAGAATTTAACCGTGTTCTCAGATCTCTGCTTTGACAGGGAGGAAACGTTTGGTTACATTTCCACCCTCTCCTGATTTTAAAATGGTTGCAATGTAACAAAGGTGTAGGCAAGGAAAGTAAATGGGATCTAAGCACAACCTTTTCTTGTGTGTTTCGGATGTTTCATGGGAGAAGGTTTAAGCCTGTTCTTCAATATTTGAACAGGTTCCTGTGTGTGTAACTGGCACGGGCTGCGCAGGGACTCTGCATTAAACACCACAGGGAATTTTTGTTTTTATAGTTTCTGTCTTTTGCAAATGGGATTTCCACAAAATATTTTCCAATAGAGATAACTCTGTGGTTTCCAAGCAGAGGTGTTAGGCACAGAATGCCTAAGTTGGCCCCAGCTTGCTTCTGAGCAGATGTGAGCAAGTCCAATTTTCATACTAATGGTGCATTGAGCTTAAAACATTCAGAAGAAAACTGTGATAAACAGCCTCTGTAGCACTTGTGAATTTGTTTGTTGTTGTTGGGTTTGGTTTTGTTTGTTTGTTTGTTTTCTGCCAGACTGCTCCAGTTCACTGATGGTTCAGTTAGCTCCATAAGCAGCTGAAACAGTCCAGGTTTGCAAAGCAACTTCTGCGAGTGCTCAGAGATTTTACATTGGGTATTTTGCAAACTGGTACAAGATCGTATATTTTAATAGGGCCAATGAAAAGATTGTATACCAAGTCTCTCTGAAGATCAGATTTCCAGTTTATTGCTGTAGAAAAGATATTTGGAGAGAGAAAAAAAATTGGGAAGAGTTTCTTAATATCTGTGGAGGTTTGGTCAGTTCTCAGAACAGGAGATTCCCTTCTGCATGTAGACATTCCTTCCCTTTGATATTGCACTATTTCATCTCAAATAGCTCATCACCTGGGAAAGGCAATTAAAAGAACAAGAAAAATTATCCATTTTACTCCCTCCCCCTCTTTAAATTATTTTGTGATAAAACCTTGCTATAATGACCAGTGGAATCAGAACTGTAACAGTAATTAAGTCCTCATTTATATATATATATATATAATATATATTTTCCATTTTGCCATCTGTAATTCAAAGCAGACAACTACATCAGAACTCTCTTAGGGCGGAGAGAGGTGCTTTCAAGGGGTCATTGATGCTTGGGGACTGCTATCTTCCTGGGAGGGATTAAACCAGCCCTTTTTCCTCAACAGCTTCTGTAGGAAATTTAAATGGTGAGGTAAAAAATCCAGAGGTTTCCTGCTGTGTAATCCAGGAGCCTTCATTTTCAGCTACTTTAAAATGTTAGGTAGTTCTGGAAGCAGTTTAGCTCTAGACTCATTCTCCTCATACTGCCGAGCCTGCAGAATGTGAATTAGCGAGGGAAATGCCTTTACTTAATCATAACAAACTTGTGGCAATTATTCTTTCCAGGTCTGATTGCAGGCTACTCATGGGGAACAGGAAGCCAATCCCATTAGAAACTTCAGTTGTATGCTATGGCCCGATCTTTTATTTCCACCTTGCCTAGATAACAGATGAAAGGCTCACATGTAAGAACAGGCTTGTCTGTCTCCTTAACACTGGGGTCCAGAGTAGCAGAAAAGTCGATTGAAAACCAACCTGCAGAAAGGAGGTCAGACAAGCTGGAGGGAACTAACTTTCCTTTTAGCACCAGGGAGTCTGTAGGCTTTCCATCCACTGCCTATTATTAGCAGCAAAGCAGCAAGCCAGAGGCAGTCTCTCTGCCCTCTCTCCAGGCCAGGAAGTGCTAATGGATGAGTGTGAGAGGTTGCCATTGGTGTGGAGGTGAAAGACGAGTGATCTGAACAGATCCATCAGCTTTGTTCCTGCCCATTGCTCTGAGCCAAGTGAAGTGATATAATCACAGAGAAAGCAAATTGAGACGATCTGAGTAGTGGTTTTAGTAGCCAGCTGTATACAACCCTTGTAGGGCTGTCAGGGCTGTGGAGTTTGGCCTCTTTGGGTAGAGAAGGTACCTATTCAAGTCAGAGGTTGCCATCGCTTCTCCGTGTAAAAATAATGCCTGCTGTTCTGTCCCAGATAAAGTAACTGGGGAGAATATATCACATCTTTAACAAATGTTTTATCTTTAGGATCGTGGGTGAGGTAAAAGAGGAACCCTCTGTCAGAAGCCAGAACTTAACACTGAACTGGGTTTTGTGTACCTCAGCATGTGTCAGTCTCATGACATTCCCAATGGATCACACCTTCTCAATCTTAATTCATTTCTTTTTCTTTGCACACGCTTCTTTTGCTTCTTTCAGCCTTTCTCTGCCTTTCTCCTGGGATTTCCTTTCTCTGTTTCATTTCAACTCAAATTTCTCAGCCATGCTTCTCTTCCTTGCTCCATATTTGCTTTCTCAGGCATCCTCCACTGAGACTCTCACTCCATTGCGGCCATTCTTGTCATTCAGAGAACTGAATGCCTGCCTGCTCCCCTTGTCTCCAAATTTCTGTTCTTCTCTAGCTTCAGTTTTCAGCCTGTTTGAGATTCTCCCTCAGTTCTGGTCCTCCTTACGTCTTATACTGCTTTCTCATCCTCACAGATAATGACTTCTCTGTACTTCTAGTTTGAAGATTTTTCTCATGCCCTAATTTTGTTTCAGTCACACCCCGAGTTTACCTCTCCCATACTACTTGAGTGCAGGGAGGTTTTGCAGACTGTGTTAGCTGGCTATCTTCTTAACTCAGGGGTTCAGGATATTCTGTGTGTAATGTGTGCTAGGCTTACTCTGACTAAGCAGTCAGAGGTTCCATAAAGGTGTGCACCATTATGCCTTACGTAGGCTTTGCAGCATAATTATGTTACCCAGCAAAAATGCTGGAAAAATCTAAGATTGAGTTCCCTACTAGGTGGTGAATTGCAATTAGAGAACCCAATGGAAAAATTGGGTTGCTTCATTTAGTTCTGCTCTCAATTCATCAGCCTGAGAGTTAATCTCTTGCCTGCAGCCACAGCAGTCTGAAATAGCACCATTTGTTCTACCAAGTGGGCAGAGAGGACGTGGCTAACCTGCTGAGCTCCTCTCTGCCAACTAGCTGCTATTTGGAGATATGGGCTGAAGTGAAGGTCTGCTTGTCTGTGGTTTGGAGCTAATTAGGTTTGTTGACCTTCTGATGTTTTCTGTGGTGTATCAGACCTAAAATTGGGAGCAACAGGCTATTTCTGTCCTCAGGCAGAAACAGATGATTAGGCTCCACCTGTGCCTGTTGATGAATGCTTTACTTTCCTAAGATCACAGAGTTAGCCTGACAAAGACTCTAAAATCTTTTTAAAAAGGTGTCCTAATGTAGAGAGCATGGTATTTGGCTCTTCAGTTACTTTGTGAAGTTTCACTAACACCAGGAAGCAGGAATGGATGTTGCAGGATTGTAATATTATAGTTACCTTCATGAGGTGAATAGGAGAGTATCCCACTTTCACTGTTTCCCCAGCAACCTTAGATTTAATGAAAATTCTTTCAGTGCTATATAGTTTATTTTGGGGGAGAAAAATAAAAAAAAGACAAAAAAAAAAAACACCTCTATAGGTTACTTATCTGGCTTCTAAGAATCATCTTTGGTACATCAGCATCCTATCAAGCAATGAATGTTTGAAGATTGTATCTGGATACTGAAAGTCTCAATAGCTTTTGTGCTTTTTCTCATATTCCAAAGACTTTTAATAGTTATCTCATCAACTTACTGGGTGAGATTATAATGCCCTGAGGACCTGGGTTGCACCTCTCTCTATCTTTGTCCTGATTACTATTAGGTTTGTATCAAGTATCTGGGAAGTGACGTTAGCATACTGTTATGGCATACTGATATGGTGACCACCCCAAGCTGGCTGCTCCATATTTTCAAAACTATTCATGGTAAGAGACTGTGGCACATTCGGTTCCACTGTCCGAGAGATGGGTGGAGAACTCCCTACTGTCAATTGAAGAGGTACTAATGTTCAAACGTGAATAAATGCAAATATGTAAGTACGTATACAAAGGCAGATAAATATAAAATCTTAATACCTAGTCTCTATTCCTTATGGTGCTGCTATAGAGGTGACCATATAATTGAAAGCACAGTGGAAGTCATGCTTCTGCCATGTAATTGAAAGCGCAGTGGTTGTTTCTGCATTCTTTTCCCCCATATCCTTGAATGCTTTTTTTTCCCATGTTTCCTAATTGGTCTTCACAGTTCAAGTTCATTTCTTTTTAACAGTCGGTTTCATTTTCTACTAGCACAGCCCCTCCAATCTTTCCAACAGTGCAGCATGAGATAATAAAAGAATAACCGTTCTCGCTTGGGATTTAATTTCTTGCAATGCTGTGGACAGAATGGTAATTAAACACCACTTGCTGGTTCAGGAAACTGAGCACAAAGTACTGATATTTGCATAAACTGCTAGACAATTCGTCCGTGCAGTATCTGAACACTTAATAGCTTTAAGGTATTTATCTCCAAGACAACTTTTCTCAGGAGGTGAGAATAATAATATCTATTTTTTTGCTGATGATGAACTGATGCACAGAACTATTAACTGACTTCTTAATGGCACATAATGAAGACTCTCACATCAAACGTAGGTTTCTTACAAACTGGATTTAATTGTAAGTCCAAATTCCTATCAGTAATCATATATATGGATTCAACAGATCATTCATCTTTCTTGTAGTGTGCCCATCTTGTATTACTGTCTATAGTTTTGGGATTATATCATTTGGTAGCAGTAAGCAGGAAGAAACTTCAGCTTATGCAGTTTCTCCCATAGCTTGGAAATCCTTGTGATTGGAGTTATGGAAATAGGAGTCCGTTACTTACAGCCAACTACTTTTCCTTAACAAATGAGATTTCTTCCATGCCAAAGGTGTTAGGTTGATATATATATTTTTTAATTTGTTCAAATAGATTGTGTTTGAAGAATAGCAAGGCTGCTTCTGTATCAGGCGAGAAACTCTTCATAACAAGATTGTGAGGATGTGTGTTCAGTCAGTGTTTTTGATAAGATGTGAACAAACCATATAGACATAAAAGATTTGGGAAAAAATTTTTAAAAGTATAGTGAGCTTATCCATACCGAGAAGTATAAAAATGTTGTTAATATAGATTGATTTTTAATGTGTTTTAATGTACATCTTCATACATATACTATTGTAAACCTCATGTGTCTTAAGCCTTAATACATATCCACAAATGTCATACATCTGAAATCAGTTGTCATGCTGAGTTATGAGTTGTATCTAGATAGACTTAATTTCACACCAAAGGAGAACTGTGACTCTGTGATATTCTGTCCTGCTCCATCTCTGGTAAGGATGTTATTCTTCTGTACAAACTGGGACCTTGGTATGCTCATTAGTTCATCCAGAAGCTGCTCTGTGTGAAAACTGGTGGTCAGCAAAGGGTTGCAGTAGTAAGCGAAGAAGATATCAGGAAAACAAACGACGGATGAGCTCTGATTGTTGCTGTGTGGAATGCCTTTGTATTCATGGCAACCTGCTCATTTACAAAGGGCACAGAAAATCAATCAAAATCAAATGCAAACAAAGAAATGAGAAATTAATCAGAAAAGCCATGGGCTAATCACATGGCGCTCTCTTCAATTACTTTAACAGAAAAAAAGCACAATTGCTGGCTATGGCTGCTGGTCTAGAATAGCAGACTTTCCAATCAAGTGCTGATTCAGAAATGAGTTAATTAAGTGAGCTGTATGGAACAATATTCCGCTTTTTTGTTTTTCTTATTTAATGAGATAAATGGATTCAATTTCCCAATTTCATACTCCTGCCTAAAAGGCTGTAAAAGAAGAGTGTACGTGGGTTTATATTTGTCTGTAGCCTCACAGATGTACGAGGGCTGCTCTAAAAGTAATGCCTCTTATTTTATTATGTTGTTCCACAATGTCAAAGGTGGATGTTGGTGGTGTGGCAGTAGAGGTTGAACCTTCCCACCAGTATTTTGTTACATGTTGCTGTGTAGGAGATGGCAGCAGAAGGGCCGTCTGACATGGAAGTATGCACGAGGCAAAGATGTGGAGCTGAATTCCTCCATGTAGGAAAAAACTGGCACTCACTGGCATTCATCAGTCTTTGCTGAATTATTATGGAGACCAAACAGTGGATGTGAGCACAGTGAAGTGCTGGATAGTATGTTTCACCAGTGGTGATTCTGATGTGAGAGACACTTTTTTAATGATGGCTCTGCTCTACTTCAGAAGAGAGCTACTTCTCATTGTGTGCAGAAGCTTGGCTTCTAAAAACTTTTCTGTGAGTTTTTTGTCTTTTTTTTCCCTATGAGATAGAGCCTTGTGTCCAAATAATGAGCTTCATGCATTCAAATCAGGGTTTGAGTGTTAATTAGGTCACTCTTACTAGAATGATTTATTGATCCATATTCATTATTAGCTGCTCAAAGTTTCTCTCCACAGAGAGTCAGTGAAAATCACCTTCATCAATCTTCAAGACATTGATAATCTTAATTTTTTTCTCTATTTTAGGTTTTCAGAGCAGATTAATAAATAATCTACTCTGAGGGCCTGAATGAGTAGTTCTTCAAGACATTGAGAACCCTTGAAAAAAAGGAAAAGTCTGTATTTTTAGGTTTTCAAAGCAGATTAATAAAGATCTGCTTTAGGGTGCTGATTAACTATTTCAGGCTGAACTGGAGGGCTTTCATTACTTCCAGTAGTCACTGGATGATATTAAATATAGCAGACAGAGAGAACATGGCCCTGCTACTTAAAGTTCCCAAAGCCAGAATGAAATACCTGATGTTTCAAAGTGTGCTGGATAGCTTACAGAAGGAAAAGAGTATTCAGACTGAGAACATTTATTCTTTTACTCTTTTGGGTCTCAGAGGCTTTTCAGAGCTCTTGACATGGTGGATGGGTAAACCAAGGTTGAGTATTTCTCAGATTTGTGGGTGTTTGTACATCTGACATGCCCTACTAATGCCTCAACACTGATCTCTGTAGTACTCTAGAGATGTTTTCTTCTGTGAATGGTGATGCTGTGTGTTACTTCAAAGTGGTGGGTTCGTTTTGTTTTGTTTTTTACTGGATGAAATAGCGCACCATGGTTTTTTAAACTTGGGGGCACGAAGATATAAATATGAAGCCTTAGAGCAAATAAAAAAGAAATAATCTCCACAAAATACGGTTAACCTGTAGACTTCTTTGCTGCAGGATGCTGTAGATGCTAGAAGTTTATGTGGATGCAAAACATTAGTGGACAAATTCATAGAAAAAACTTGGATACAAAGTACAGTGCCAACCCCTTTGGTTTGGAATAAGTTTAAAGAGGCTTTCCTGGAGGCTGGAAAAATACTTGAAGAAATATCACTGGATGCTTGTCTTGTTCCAGTATGTTTCCTAAAGGTGGGTAGCATTGATCTACATGAGGAAAGATTTTGGATCTAGTAATCTTGTTGTAGGCATGTTATTCTTAGGCCACAAGGCTAGTGTGGGAAGGCTACTCAGGAATTTCTTTATTATGCCTTCCTTGACTCCTAGTGATAAAGTAATGTTTGCTTACTACAGTTCTGACTGCAGAACCTGAAACTTTAAGAAGAGTCAAAGAGGCTCAGCTTTTAGCAGGCTCAATTTCCATGAGATTATGTCTGTCGTGCCATCACTCATGCATCTAAGTACCCTGCTGAAATAGGAAGGATTTTCCAAGTAAATAATTTAAGACAGTTATTCACAAAGCAGTATGAAGGAGGTCAAGTAAGCTTTATCTTCATTCTCAGTACACAATAAATAGCTTGTAGTAGACAGTAGAGAATCTACACAAGAGTGTGCTGTTATTACATTTGAAGTGTACGAAAAAGCTTTAGAACTCACACACTGTTTGGCATCAAAAATTCCAGCCAAAACCAGAGCCAACCGAACAACTCATTTCAATTACCTTTCATCTCAATGTTTTCTTTGTGGAATCAAATCTGCAGGAATTTCCCTGAAAGAAAATTGCCATCTTTTTCTTTGGGCCTAATTCTACATAGTGGAAGTGTACTCATGGGAGAAGCTATGCCCTCTTTACTCTTTGTGAATTCAAGGATCATTAAGTTTTTGTAGAAATGATCCAAGATTGGTCTCTGCAGAGCCTCCATGCTATGATTTTAATATAGTTCAGTTCTTTATTTACATCTGTAGGAAAGGTTTGCAAAGAACAAGCAAGCCCTGAAGCATTAAAAAACGTGAACCAATAGGAAAGTTTGTTCTGGCCTGTGGGTAGAAATAACACACACATGCAAGGCCAGATTCTCCATCTTTTGCCTTTTCTCAGCAGGTTGCTCTGACCAGCATCCAGCTGAGCACAATGAATTAAGTCAGTGCTCTGGAAAGAAGAGCAGAAGCAGTCCTATAATGAACTGGCTATTAGGAGGCAAATTGGCTGCTGCTTTGGGACCCAAACGTAGGCTAAGTGGTGTTCCTGGCCATTAACAAACCCATACTGGGAGGAGGTTCTTATGCTAACTGTCCCTCTGGGATCTGGTGCTGCTGGATTTTTACTGTGTTACCAGAGTCTAAAGGCCACACAGGATTTTCCAGTGGGAATAGGAGCTTAGCAATGTGTATATATATTTCCTAGTAAAAGAAAAATTTAACTAGCGTTTTTCAGCCCTCCCTTCCTTTCTATTCCCTATTTCCTTTCTAAGAAGTTCAAAAGGGCACCTAAGTGTAATAAAACAGTTTAATTTCTCCCATAGTGATCTTTTCTCTCTGCCATGTTATGGCTTCTGGTAACTGACCCTGCCTCCCTAGTTATTAATGACTAAATCTGGCCTGCATATCCATTAGGTTGATAGCAAGCAGATCAGTCTGGATACATGACCAGACAAGATAAACTAATTGGCACCCCAGATGAGAACCCTGTCAGTGGAAGCTCTTCTTAAGAGAGACTGGAAACTAAGAAAGAACTTCTTGACATCTTTTTCTAGATGTGTGTAGATTGGCATTTAGATAAACAGGGGAAAAAGAAAGAAAGGTCTTGGCTCTTTCGCTATCTGTGTGGATTCACACCAGCTGCTTAACCAAGGTTAAGGCTAAATTTCAGCTGAATGGACTACACATGTTTAGTTACTGTGCTCAGTGGAAGTAAACGAAGGTGCTGATGACTGTGTGAATCAAAGGAAGGCTTGGAAGATAGTTATGTTTAAAAAAAAAAAAACAGAATGTGTGAGAGTTTTGGCTCTTTGGCTCTGTTCCTGTGTGTGTATATATATTTCCAATTTTCTGGCCTTTAAAATAATTTCTAATAAAATTCAAATCTCAGTGACAATTTCTCGCAGGTGGAAAATAACATCAAAATAGAAATGATCTTTAAAGCTGGCATTTCTGGCTTGTTTAATGATAAGTCAAACTTGCAGAGAAAAGCTGTGCTAATGCACAACAATCTGAGATGCTAATACCACGTCTCATACTATCTACAAGCTTTCATATTCCCTACAAAGAGAAAAAGGGAAAGTGTTGGCATAGGAATCTCTTCTTTGCAAAAAAGCAGATACTGATGATTAAAATATTTGTTTGTATACGTATTTATGAACAACTGTTAAGTGAAGGTCACATTCATTGGCTAGAATCCTTGCAGAACCCCCCCTTTTTGCTGCCTATGATCACTTCATTGCTGCAGGAAAAAAAGTCCCTCCTTCTTAATTTGGATGTATTTAAACATATGGGGTAAGATGGATGCAAAGTCTGGTGGTGCACTGGTTATTGGAAAGAAGACGTTTGAATCAAGAGATGTATCATAGAGTATCTGGAGTTAGAAAGGACCCACACGAATTGCTGGCTGTAGCTTCTGGCTCTGCCCAGAACTACCTACCTGTAGAATTGTATGGGGAATGTCTTGCTGATGGAAAGTAGAGAAGGATTCAATGTTAGATCTGGTAATACTCATATTCTGCAGGAAAAACCAGGAGACCCAATGGACACTTAGATACATTACCAGATCAGAGAAAGATCTATGGTTAAAACCTACTGAAATCTTCATTGCTGTGTGCCTATTTGTGTTCTTACAAGAGTGAGCAGTAAGTAGGGTTTAACTCCTGAATGGGTCTGAATGAGGTGCAGAACGAGAAAAGAATGAGAATATGAGGTGCAGAATGAGAGCACAGCAAGTAATGAACAGAATATGCACAGGACTGCTGGAAGCACAGTATTTTAATGCTGAGCATGAGTGTGTCCTGGTGTCTGAGAGAAGCGTCTGCAGGTTCACAGGCATCTCTACTGGAGGGGGAAGCCCTGTGCCCAGATACAGTGAGTGTTAAATGTGTAGATCTTGAGTTTTAGTCCAAGTACTAGCAGAGACCTCTCCTGGATTGCTCTCAGGCAGCCTGTTCTGCTTGTTAATTCAAAAACAAATAAATAAATTCTAACAGGGAAACCTGTCTATTAAAATGAGTATATGGAAAGATGAGTTAAAGAAGTTAACTTTAAGCAGAGATTCAAGGAAGGAAACTATTATTTTTGCTTCTGTCATGAACAGTGGTTTTAAGATTTCCTGTCAGTATTGGGATGTGGCATATATTAAATTAGAAAGTGCTTCTGGTTTGTGTGGAGGACACACTGCTGGGTTAAGAAGCTCATTAGAGACATTTGCTGAATTCATATTTATTCCCAGAATCAATACTTGTAATATACTAATTAAATCAGCTGTTTAGGACAGCCCCATGCTGTAGCAGAAGGAGTCCGTTCCCATCATGACACATGCAATACAGCATTTAGCTCCCATTATTATTAATGAGCACTGCAGGCTTAATTCCTGATGTGAGTCTCTGAACAGGCATGCATAGACTCATCCATCTGCTGAATGTTTTAAGTGGTGCCTTTTCCAGCTCCCAGGATATGTTAACCCTTTGCTTTGGTGTTTGTGAGAGGACTTTAATATTAGCTCCAAAACCTCTGAAGAGCTGTTTAGTATCTCTGTGTACTTCGGAAGAGGGCCCGGGGGCCTTTATGAGGAAACCAAAGTGACCATTTGGATATGATGGACCTGAGGAACTGCACAGAAAAGTGACAGCATCCAAATTTCCTCACGTTCCAAGAGGCTGAGTCATTTCAAGAGGGAAGTGGCACTTCTGTCCATTAACAGTCTTGCCCTTAAGTCAAAGTACTAATGATTAATGATTCCCCGTTCTCAGTACTCTATTTTATCATGAAATGCTTTATGACTTTAATTTCTTTAATTGTATTGGGGTTCAACTCCCTGCCCTGGAATTTAATTGCTGAGCTCAGCCTGTGCTTAAGGGACTCTCGCTGTTGAAGACATAGAATCATAGAATCATTTGAGTTGGAAGGAACCCTTGATGTTCATCTTTGTCTCATGCCATGGCATCTGTGAGTCACAGATTTTAGCTGCTACTTTTCCCCTTTCAGACGTGGGATTTCTGCTGCTGTGTTGCCAAGCTGTGGCTGGCTGCTACAAAGAAGAGATTTGCTTTCTAGGTGTCATTAATTCGTCAGTTACAGTTGTCCTCTCTTGCTGAAATCCAGGAGATTGATTCACGTCCTCTGATGCAGTTGGCTGATGTTGGGTACACACAGCAATAGTGGCTGAGCAACTCCCTATTCCCTTTGCAAATCTCTGCTCCCTTTCTGCCCTTGGTAGGTCCCAGAGCCCCATCTCCAAACCTAAGGGTCAATCCCAGAAAGAAGGGCAATGTGCCTTAGTTACAGGTGGCCCTGCGGCTTTCTTGGGCCGCTCTTCCTTACCACTTATTTAATTATCTTATTTAATGGTTTGTGTTTGTAGTGGGAGTACTGTGACACAGGGAGCCCTTCTGCCCAAGGGAAGAGTTGCAAACTTTAGTGTTTTGTGACTAAAAATTTGTAGGGGTGAGCATCCTCCTGCTCCAGGATACTTGGCTGCTCCAGGCTTTCACTAGTTACAAGAGCAATATAAATTCTTCTGTCATGACTAGATTTCATCCTACTCTGGGGCATTTCTGTTATAGAAGAACATGTATGTGGTTGGTACTTTGCACGTTTGTCCTCCTTTTCAATCTCTCTTTGTTTCTTCTCTTTGCTAAGACTAGTTTTGGGAGCTTCCCTGGCATTGGCTCTTTCCAGAAAATGCTGTTTCCAGAGGCTGTGTGTGTCTGGTGGATGCTACACTGCATATGTGGGACATAGGGATGGGGTAGTAGTGGCTGGAGGAGCAGATGTGTGTGGGGTCTGTGGAATGGCACGATTTGATTTAGACTAAACATGACAGGGTGAGGCTTCTCTTGTATTATCACAGGCATGCAATCTCTTTCTCCCAGTTGTCCCAACTTAAATTTAAATTGACTTTAGGGTACTTAATATGGGCTGTTTTTATGTGGCTATAAGAAAATCCACAACTTTTCAATGGTACATCAACATGGAAATTTAAGAGTTAGGATTTCTCATCTTATATTTGTGTAGATTTGTAGAAATCCAGAATGCAAATACTGTGGAATTTATTTTTTTATTTTTATTATCGTGTGTGTGCTTATTTTCAGTTGTGCTCTACCTTTGTGTGGAGGTGCGTGTGTGTATTTCTGCATGCACACACTGCAGTTGCTGTGTGTGCAGTGGCGATCACCTACAGACAGAACTCATTGCACATTAAACTGAAACTGCACTGTTATCACTGGCTGTGATTAACCTCTGCTATCTTCTCCTTTAAAGCCAGTGAAGGAGCTGAGGACAGCTGGCCATATTTTCTTATACTACTCAGTAGAAGTGGAATTTTCATGAAGTTAATCCTGAAAACCCCATTAGACTATGTGGGTGTATTTTTAGACCTTTATTTACCTTGTTTTCAGTGGTTGATTTTTTTTTCTTATTCCATCTTATTCCATCTCTTCCTTTGGGTAGTTCATAATATTATTAGGAGGAGAAAAAAAAAAAAGCACATAAAAACCCTGCCTGATGCAATTTGAGCTAAGACAGGCACATTTTATTAAGGACTGCAAAACACTTAGTGGCACGAGGGTTTTCATGTGTAATCAGATGCAGCAATTGGCTTGATTGCAATTGCTTCTGGGTCTGTTGCGCACAAGCACCTGATTAGATTTTAGCTGTGCTGCCAATTCTGGAGGAGCTTTGAGCCTCATAATGTGAATGGGCCTCAGGGAAATCGCTGCCTTGTTCTTAGTGCTGCCACCTGGAGAAGGGAGAGATGGGACAGGCACATGAGTTTGGAAGGACTTGCACTCTAAAGAAACTGCTGTCTGAGTGGGAAAAGTGGATGAATTTCCAGCTCTTCTGCTTGCTCAGTTTAACAATGAGAAGCGTTTTCTTATTCTACCTTCAGTTTCCCAGTGGTACTGGACAACTCTGTGCCAGACACCATCCTCTTCCACCACAGGGCTCTACAGACTGTTGTATAGTGTCACTGCTCTACTGTCACACGTGCTTTTCAGGGAGGGTGATGAACACTGACAGGAAGGGAGGGACCTTTTTCCCGGTCTCCTCCCTTCATAGAATGTCTTGAGTTGAAAGGGACCCGTAAGGATTGTGAAGTCTAAGTCATTGCTTGATGAGAATGGGTGGAAGGTAGCAGTACCTGCCTCAGTGGAGAAGAAAACAGAGATGATGGCACAGTGGGGTCAGACAGCAGGCAAGGCTGGTATTGCTTAGCCCTCCATAACATCACCTCATAATCATTCTGGATCCTTGCATTTCAGAAGTATCTGTAGGTACTGCTGCACATCTGTACAGCCCCATCTCAAAGGCTGTGCTGCTGCAGTCCTTTCAACAAAGGATTGGCAGAACTTTTTAAAAAAGGTATTTTAATCTATGGGGAAAACAAAGGTTTTATTGAATGCCTTTGCTCTGGAAAATCCCTCTTCTGAATTATTAGATTGATGAATGGTGGCATCTTTGATCTAAACAAATGCTGATGTTCCTGGCATTTTTGAAATGTCAATAGAAAGCTAAAATTCTCATCCTTCAGCTTAAAGAAAAAGAAAGCTGAAACGAAATAAAAAACAACAAAATTCATCGCTTTCAGAAGGAAGTAATTTGTAAAAATAAAAACCAACCCATTATATGATGGTAAATTAATAAATATTCTTCACATCAGCCCCCACCTGGTGTGGTGGTTGAGGGAGCACAGCTTCAATATCAGATTTCTGTTGTCCTAGTGGAGGCAACCAAAGAGCAGATTTTTAGAGGTGAAATGCTCTGAGAATCACCTGCCTTCTGGCTGTTTCAAGTTTGATGTTTAGAAACGTCCTGTGGCTCTGGAAACTCTTGATGATTTCCAGCCACTCACTCCCTAGGAACAAACACATGCCCCTGCCTGCGAAGCTCATGAGAATTTTGCCTGAAGAAAGTTGGCAGAATTGGGCTGTGCTCCAATTTGTTTCTCATCATGTGTAACAAAGTGCTTAATTACTTTTTTTTTTTTTTCCATTCTTTAACATTTCCCAGTTTGGACAATTAAACCTCTGAGTCATTTTGATTTTATTTCAGATCAGTTGCATTCCCTGGTTCACTGGCTTGCCCGTAGTTTTATAATACTCAGATATCAGGAGGGAAAAATGGCGTTAAAACTCCCTGAAGATGTTAAAATTAATATATCTGGATCTACAGTGCTGCAGGCACTATTCATTACTTTGATGAATTTCTTCATTTCTCTGTATGTATATAAGCGTGTGCCGTCATTAAGGTTTTTAGCAGCAGTGAAATATGTCAATGGCTGTTCACCTCTTTAGGATGAAGCTGTACAATGCAGCAGAGGAAACAGCTGGTCTAAGCTCAGGTGACACCAGGGGAGACTGGGGGTTAGTGTGCAACACACCTGACTTCCTTTACTTCCCCTCCTCTCACAGATGCTTAAGGAATAGCCAAGCTACCGGTGACTGTGGATGGATGGATATCAGATTTAAGAATGGACACTTCCTGATGTGAGGAAAAGGCAATAAAATATGTTTTGATCTTTATGTATTTTCAAAATCCTTTTGGTTTGTTGGCTTTGCTCTCTCTGTACAGATCTGGCAGTGATGTTTAAGGTTTAATCATTTCGACCCTATAGAAAGCAAAGATACCAGTGGTAGGAATGATAGCGAGATTTGCACTTCTGAAGCGATCAGGTACTACCAGTAATGTCAGATATTAATCCCTGTTGCATTGCTCCATTGAGGGTGCAGTATAGATCTTGTTGTTTAGTTTCATCAGTCAAGTAATTAAAGGAATAATTTGGTCAAGGGGATTCACAGCCTCATGTGGTGGAAATTCTGAGCTCGTGTAGAAGACACAGTGATGCACGGGCATGAACAAGGAGAGGCATGCAAAGATCCCATGAGCCAACGTTGAGTGTGGAAATAGGCAGTTGTCGTGGTGTGCCAAAAATTTATTCGTTCATATGGGACTACCCTCATCTTTTATCCTCCTAGGTCATGTTCGTTGTTACAGAGGTTAGCTTAAAGGCACCCCAGGCAATTCTGCTTTCTCATGTCTAGAACTAATGCTGCTGTGAAACACCTGTGGTCAGGTGGTTTTTGAAGAGAGACTCTGAGTAATTTTTCCCCTTTAGGTGACATGGACCTCTTTGCTGGGGAGTATTAGAGAGGGCTCCAAGCCAGTTTGATTCAGGCAGCAATTCTAAGGTGCACTTTCAATACAGACTGTGCCTAGAAACAGTGGACTTCAAGACCAAATCAATTTTGCAGAGGTCAGATAACCCCCCCACCACAATAGGAAACTGAACTGTGGGGACAGCAAACAGTGCCCATGGGCTTTCATGCTGTGCCTGGAAGCACACTCTGTTTGCTGGGTGATGTAAGTGTAGCTTCTGTCAACAGATTTCAGTGCTGGAGCTGGAAGGCGGGTTTGCTCACTGCAGTACCAATCCTCTCATGCCTTACTACTTTGTTCTTCCTCAGGAAGCGTATTTCCCCTGTCCCTCTAGGAGAAGCCACACTTTATCCAGAGGTTGTTGTTGACCTTTTGACAAATACCAAAGAGCTGAGTCTCGGATGAGGGACTTGCTGTGCTATATCAGGGTCAAAACAAATAAACAGTCAGTGGCTTGGAGGAGGCTACACACAGCATCCAAAGCCCAAGCAACGCAGTCCTCTCCAGTTAACAGAAGTCATTTACAGCCCACTGCCTGCCCAAGTTGCAAAAGTGTGGCTAGTTCTTTATTCCTTTGATTTTTAGAGAGTTTTAGCTCCAATTCCTTGCTGTGAGTGCAGCATTGTAAGTGTCTTTGTGAAAGCTGGGCTTGCAAACTACTCCTTTCTCAGTGTGAGGCACTTCATTAACTGCAGGGGAAAGACAGGAATGGCTCGGTACAGATGAAGGGCAGGTCTGTGTTTCAGTGATGGGATTGTAATTAGCAGTTTCAGCTGTCAGAAGAAAACTTGGCAAGTCAGAAAGTTTGGGGGCTTGGTATTACAAAGAAAGAAGCAAGAGAGAGAGAGGAAAAAAAGGAAGAAAAGGGAGAAGTCTGGGTCACAAATATAATAAAAGAGAACATGAAGTCAGCATTTCCCCTGTCGCTGTTACACAAGTCTTTTCTGTGTCTTACAGATAGCTGCTTCACAGCAGAAGTGACCCATATTGCTTCTTTATTGCTTAAACAAAGAAAGTCTCCAATTAAAATGTCTTGAGTTTATTTCAGCACTTTGTGCTCTGAAAGCCTCATCGATTGGAAGGGACGGCACAGGGCTGTCTGCTATGCTGTGAAGCAATACAGTCCTTTCAAGTACACCCACCTCACCCAGCTTTTGTCAGAAAATGCATCAAGTCCCAAATATCAGAGATATGGCAGGGACCCAAGAGATCATCTAATCTAGCCCTCTGCCCCAGGGACTGTTACAGGGAGATGTTTTTCTGTTCGTAAAACTCTGCAGGAATCATCACATTTTTTCTGAACTAACTAGTTCTTATTCTCCTGATATATAATTTACATTGCCTTTTTTATTCTCTGCTCTTATTGGACACAAAGAGAAGTATTATCAGAGAATCAAGTAAAGGCTGTGTGAACAGCTTCTTCTTCAAAGCAGGACTAACTTCATAGTCAAAGAAAGGCCTTTCCTTCCTCTAATGATATTAGCTCGTTTGAATACCTTTGCCAGATCTTCTCCCTTCTCCCCTCTCATCCAAGCAGTTTAGAATCAGTTTTTGATATTCTTCATGGATCTGTTGTGGGATCTGTTGTGCTTGGCTGTTTATTAGTTACTGCTGTATATCTGAAGGTTCTTCTTGTACATGTGCGCATCCATACACAGACACATGAATACACAGCAAATGATGCCCTGAAAAGGCAATTAAGGCATTAAAATTTATGAATGGTCATCACAAATCACTTCAGAGGCTTTTGTGTGCTGTCTCTGCAATACTCTCAGGCTCTGCATATAGAAAGATGTTGAAAAATCAGCGCCATGGAATGAATGAGCAAGAAAGAGATGAACTTTTCTCATTTTCATTTTTGCCAGCAGATGTTCAGTAGTTGAGGCTCCAGAACTACCGGATACTGGAAGAAGTGGTTATGAATGACCTGCTATTCCTTATCATTGCCTTTGGGGGTGCCACCAAGCTGGGCTGGAGGCGGCAGCAGCTGGTGTGTCTCAGTGGGATCCTCAGAGTAATGACTGTCATTTGCTGGACGGGTGGAAATCATGGTGGTCCTCTGTGCAGTCACCACCTGGTCCCTGTCACGCGCCACAGAGATTGGTATAAATCAAACTCTCTTAGCAATGGGGACCTTGAGGAAACAGATATTTTAAAGTTTGAGAAAGGAAGTGCAAGAGATGTAGCTGTAACACACTGCCAGAAGAGCAAGGGGTTATCCCAGTCCTTGGAGTGAGTGCTGAGAGAAGTGGTCAACATTGGGGTCATCTTGGTAGCTGTGACAGGAGAAATTCAAATCAAAGGAAAGGTAGAGCACACATCTTCCTGTACTGAGAAAGCAGTGTATCAGTATAAATAGTGGCTGTGAGATCTGAGCTGAAATAACAGCTAGGTCTCTGCCTGTGAAGGTGTACAAAACAGATATTGCATAAGTAGCATGTAGGGAACCATTTACACTCTTTCAGGAGATGGGGGATCTCTGAGCTCAGAAATTCTTCGTTCCACTTTTCATTTTGAATTAGTAAACTTTGAGAAGTAGGAGGTTCAAGGATGGTGTCTCCACCATTTTTGCCCATGGCTAAGATCTGCTCCTTCTCTTCTTTTCTAAGCCTAACCTCTAAAGGTCTGCATTTGTAAGGTTAGTCTCAGCAGTGGGAGAGCAGGCTATTGGCGCTAGATGTTTATGCCCCTTGGCCAATGGGTTTTTCTTGTGGCTGGTATTAAGTAGATCATTCAGAAACATTGTCTTTAAATTTAAATTAAAAAAAAAAAAAAAAAAAAAAAAAAGCTATTAAGGAAGCATATACTACTAAGAAGGTTTTCCAGAACTCATATTTGTGTGTGATGCTACCTGAAAACAAGATGCAAAGATTGTCTCTTTCTATCCGTGGAAGGAGATTAGCTGGAGCAGTCAGTAACTCTGTTGTGGACTTCTGTCCTCCCTCACAGAAGGGACAAGTACATATGACTCGACAGTGACAAGTTCTATGTTCATTTTTCTAATGGGAAAAAAAAAAATAAAGACTGATTTCCATCTTGGTCTATCTGGATTATTAAAGTTCCTCAGTGTAAATCATTTGGGGAGCATTAATTTTTATGACAGTCAGGGAAATTTAAGTGGCCTAATCACATTACATGTTCACCATTACAGGATCTTCAGAGTTTTTCCTGTATTTGGTTGCGGGCTATTCCATCCGGCTGGACACTTTAGAAACTACTTTGCCTGTGTGTGCCATTAAAAGACTTTTTTTATTTTTTTATTTTTATTAACCAGTTTTTACATTACACTCAGCGGCCCCGTCACACAACTAAATGACCCGTTTAACAAGCATGATAAAATCCTCATTAGGGCCTATTATAGGATTTAGTGGAATCTTCCTGCTTCACTACAGCACAAGCCTAATCTAATTAACTCCGCCACTTAATTCTCTCCCCCCTCCTTCTTGCTGTTTATTGGGCTTTTTGTGGAAAACAGATCCAAGGAATACAATTAACATAATTAATCCTGGAAAGTCCCCAAACATTAGCAAGCTAAAAATGTAATTGGAAAAGGCCTTGCAGAGTTCAAGCATAGTAGGCAATTACTCCAAAACTACAGCACTGTGTATTATCATGTTACTTCTTATTATACTTTCCCAACGTGAACAAGGAGGTAATTCTAACCAAGTGCATTTAAAGCCATAATTAAAGGTCATCTTTGTGTTTGAACAGCTTTCATATTTAATTGAGGAAAAATGTGTGCCTTCAAGAATTAAGCGCTTTATGAGGAAATGCCACGTGGAAAGCAATTGGATGCTGGGTTCTTGGGCTCATAGTTACAAATGTAGAACAACTTCCAGTGTAGTACTCTGTAGCCACATTTACACTTTTCACTAGAAAATGGTTCTCAGCCACAAGAGGTAGCTAATTTTCATATTTTTTTCATGACAACAGTGAGATTTGTGGAAGTGTGTAGGTTGCTGAACATAGGAGGGATGCTGTTAACCCTGTGATATCCTGCTCTTTTTACAGGCTTGAAACCTACAACCATAGTGCTGCTAGTCATTTTCCTAGCAGAGCCTATCAGGTCTCAAGATGTCCAAAAGTTTGGGTCTGATCCTGGTATTGAGGAATTAAGATCTAGCCAGGGTTTGAGATCATCAGTTAGATAGCCATAAGACAAGGCTGCTGTCTGCATGAGACTTTGTATGCTTCTCTGTGTTACCATCACCTTCAAAAGGCCTTTTTCCATAAACTAGATGGCAGGCAAGTGGAACAAGCAAATAATTGACGTGTAAAATGAAACAAAGTTTGGTTCAGATCTACTGCCATTTTCTGAAATGAGAAAGGTTTTTGTTTTTTTTTTTTAACCTTGTATGGTTTTGGGTTCCTCTGAAGTTGTCTAATCGAGGCAAGCTGCCTTTTGGGCAGTGTGCTTTCATGGTGCGAGATAGTATTATGTCACTTGAATTACGCAGGTGTTTGGACAAGATGACATGACATTCCCTTGGGGTCTGCTTCTGCTCTGGAAATTCCAGCTTTGGTCCATCTTCTCCAGCGTGTATCTCTCTGAGGACAGGAAATCAAAAGGATGAGAACTAGGAACAATCAGACAGACACTGAAACTTTAGTGGAAAGGTTTAGAAACCAAGACTTAGATACGGAAAGGTTTACATACGCAGGAGTGAGTCATTGTGTTTGGAATGAAAATAATTAGTAAAATAACACCTTTGAATATGAATATGGGAAAGGAAACTGTTAATTAGTTTGCAGTAAATCTGAGGAGCGCGGTGTGTCCACCCACAGCTGCTCTGGCATGTGTGGTTTTGCTCAACAAGAACGTCTCCGGTATTTCTTTGATTCCTCAGGGGATCTGGTGTCTAAAAATGCAATTAGTGTCAGGAAGGATGTACTGCATATTGCCTGGCTTTGTGGAGTCTTTGTTGAGATGGAAAAGGGTTATTCCCATCAATTCTCACAAAACATTTCAGCACAGTGACGGAAGTTAGACCAGCTGGTGAAGGAGATGTTGGCATAGTGGGGAAGGTCACAGGCACTTTGCGTTGTCTGGAGTTGAGCTCCACTCTCTCCTCAGATCTTCATCCTGGTCAGGGAGCTCTGAGTTTGTGCTGGCTTGCTACTGTGTAGGCACGCACCAGAATCAGCACAGGCATTTTAGTGCATGTGAAGTCTAACCTTGGCAGTAACCCTAATTCCAGCAGGAAGTGGGTCAGGTTTACCTCCAGAGATCTCTTTCCACCACCGTTTCTGTGTTCCTGTATCTGGATTGTTTCGGTAATTAGGTACTATAGAAACAAGCTTTGTGTCGCTTCACTGTCATTGTCAGGTTTAAATAAGTGGGTAGAAACATTGCTTTGATATTGAAAATAGCCACCCTTTATCCACTGTGTTTCTTAAGAACAGGAGGTTTTTTTTTGGTCTTTGTTTTCCAGCTATTTGTTTTGATTGGCAGCTTAAGTAAAGTAATTTTATGATTTAATTTTAAAGTGTACTCTGGTAGAATAGCCAAAAGAAAATAATAACCTGAGTTTTTGGGAGGTCACCCATGACATATTAACAAATCAGTGATGATGTAAATTGGACTGTTGGAAGGCAAAAATAATAGTCCTTGATTCCTAAGGTAATGCTGAAGAATTTCTGCTTTACTGGGGCTATAAATATGAGAAAGATAATCTGTTGTTAGTGTTAACTTTGATTTTAGCAACAAAGACAGTTAACATATATATATGTATATATCATACTAATGCAACTCCCTCTGATAATTTTGGATGAGTCTAGCAAATAAACAACTTAAAAAAAATCTTTTCTCAACAGTGAAATGAATCTGCACAATTACAATGAAATGGGGAACCATGAAGGAAAAATAACTCAGAGATTGTATAGGGACTAAACTTCTAGCAGTTTCATGCTCATAATATACTGTTATTTGTTACTGACAGGCAGGTGCTAACAGTGTCACAATATTCTGGCTGATGCCAGGCCAAAAATGCCTCAGTAATTCTTGCTGGAGTGCCACCTTCCAAGTGAGAACAGAGGACATCCTAGTTTATTATGGGTATGACTGTAGAGGGAAGTCTCACTGTATCTACAGCTGAACTCAGCAGGAGTGTGCTTTGCTGTGCTTTTTCCTCTCTGTAAGCACATCGTGTCTCTCATTATTACAGTTTTTTGGGCTTTGAGTTAGAGGAGCCCATCTCTAAGACACTGTGATCCTAATGTTTGGGTAGGGAAACTTTGTGGCCGAGATTGGAACTGCAGTGCCGAAACAGTGAGAAAAACATAGAAACAATTAGTAAAATAGGCTTTTTATCTGTCATCCCCTGAAAAAAGATTGATCTGGCACCATGCTGCAGATATTGAGATAGGCACCAGATTTTATCAATAACTGCATCAGACTGATAAACCTTCAGAAGGGAGTGGCTGCAGGGCTTTCTGGGGTTTCATCTGGAACCAGCTTCGCAGAGTCGCAGAGCCATCAGAACAGGAAGCCTCTGAAATGACCACAGAAATGAACGAGGCAGCAAGCTCACTGACAGCTCTCATCAACAATAATCTCCTTTCACATATGAGCAGCCACAAAGCCCCAGAGAGAGCAGATGCTTTCTCCCTGGGCGGAATTTCATGCTTTCCTCCCAATCTCTCTCTTTGCAGTAGGCACATGGAGGCAGTTGGGTCTCAAATATACATGGAGTGTAAGGAATCAGTGCAAAGCAACTTAGCAGATGTATGATGGCAGTGTGATCACAGCCATGCTGGAGTGAAGGCTCTGGCTCTAGCTGGGTTGTGGTTTGCAGATCTGCTTTAGTCAGCTTGGGTTGGTTTTACATGGACACGGGCGTGTGGAAATGATGCTTGCACTGGGAGCAGCATTGCCTTCAGCTTGGAATATTGAACAGACGGAAACACTTGCAGCTAATGTTGTCAGAGCATGTGCACTCTAAGGGGGTCATTTCCAGACTTTAAATGCCTTGTAGACATGTGGTCTGGCTGTTTCTTTATTCAGAAAGTTAAAAAAACACCGCTGTGACTGTCTGGATTGGCACTTTCTGTTCCGTGGACCAGACCACCTCCTGCACTGTCTCTTGTTTCATCAACAGCTTGAATGGCAACACTGTCCAGCCTTGACTCCAGGTCTCTCAGTGACAGAAAATTGTCACAAACACAGGCAGCCCAAGCTGTTAATTACCAGAACTGCTGTGTGCTTCCTCCTTGTTATCTCATTGCAGTGACTATCTGGGGTTTGTTTCACTACCAGCCTACTGCTTTCAAGAGTGCATTACCTAAGTACTGTTCCCCACATAGGTGGCAAAAGGCAGGGAGCAGTTTTGAAGAGTGACAGCTTGGCTCTTAGGTGGGAAGTATGTGGGACAGCAATTTAACTGCATAGCTGAAATTAAAGGAAGAGTGGGAAACAAATATGTTAAGAGTCATTTTTGCCCCTAAAAGGCAGGAGCTGATGGTTCAGATCTTGATATTTGCAAATGTCCTGGACGCTGTGTAATGAAATTGGGTTATGATTTGTCAGTAACTCGAGGCTAAATAAGTGCTACCTTTTGTGCATAGTAAATTCTGCCATGCTGGCTTATCTTTGTAGGTTTTTGTGGTGTACCTGGAGCTTAGTGGGCTTTATGGATCACACTCCTTCTGAGAGCTCTGTGGGAATGTTTGAGGAAAAGCAGCTCCCTGCAATGGCACTCCAGATAAGCAATTTTTCTGTAAAGAGAATGAGTAGTAGTCTTCTCTGATCATGTCTGATAAGTGTTTGGTGCTTTCTTGTCTCTGCAGACGCAGCGTAGTAAGAAATTTCCTGTGTGGAATGTTTCTGTTCTTCTATTTCATTTCATTAAAAGAAAACCAAAGTAACAAGGAATTCCATTTTAAATCCTCACCCTCACCTTGGGCTGACTAATATTTTTGATTTAAGCCCTGAGAATGTTTCTGTTTTTTTTTTTCATGGTGGGTTTTTGATTTGCTGTTTGCCAGCATTATTCCAGGGAATGACTCATATTCTCAGCACTGTGTAGGATAGGAAGGAGAGAGTGCACAAGGGTTTGATCCCACAGGCTGACTTTGAAATGTGCAGTAATTTGAAGATTTGTCTCTCAGAGCAAGAATGGGCTCAGACATTTAAAATAATTCAAGTTTTCTGCTAAAATGTAGGTTTTTAAAAATAGATGTATGTTTTCTGAAAAAAAAAAAAAAAAGCTATTTATTACAAATGTGAATATTTTTGAAAACAGATTTACTTTCTAAGGTAGCAGTACCTATGTGGGACTTCCTTGCGGCTCTCCTTCATACCCTGTGTTCTCCTAGGAGAAGGAAGTTTCATCTCCCTTGATGCATGCTTTTACAACAGCAAGAATCCTTAAACTTGCTAAGAAAGGCTCAACTTGCCAGTTTTAATGAGTTTAGACTCCATAACTCAGTTGCCCTATTTGTAAAGCAGGTGAAACTGTTATGCCACTGATACACTCCATAAGGCATGCTTAGCTAAAGCATCTTGACCACAGTGGAGCTGAAAAACTGATTCCTTGTCAGCAGTAAGAACCATCTGAAACACATCAGGCTCCCTAGGTTGAAGTTCCTTTACCACAGCAAATGTTCTTTGACAGCTGCCTTTCTAATACCCCAAGTATCTTATTAGCTACCTGCTCTCTGAGACAGCCCAGAAGTGTGGCTGTTGCATCTCTTCATCACCTCCAGATACTATTTTCTTGCTGTGCAGTTTGTTGGCCTAGCTGATGAGTGCTTTGCTCTGAACAGGGTCAGCCCTTTCCAGGATTCAACCTGGGCTGCAAAAAGCCAGCTAGGTGAGATAAAAATACAGGGAAGTGCCACCCAACCCGCTCTCTCTTTACAGCACTGCAATATAGATGTGTCCTTAGTGAACTTGCAAATCAAATTGAATTTCTTTCTCCTGTGCAAGTAATAAGGAGATTTTGTTGTTAACTGGCAGGTGCCACTTTGAATTCCAGTGATGAAGCTCAGAATGTTTTGTATGTAGGTCAAGCATGGATTACTCCACTTAGGAACGTGATTTGGAAGATTCTCTTCTCAGAAAAAGTTTTCTGCATTTCTAGATATACGTAGGCATTGCCACGAGCTAAAAGGAACAGAAGTGCTGCCAGAAGCAGTGCGAATGAGGTCTTGAGTCCCTGTTTCATAACTACAAATAGTTTTTGGATTAAAAAGAAGGAATAGGCTTAAATGTCTCCTCACTGTTTAAATTCTTCTGAAACCTCTGTAAAACGTTTTCAGGCCTCTGTGAATTTTAACTCCCTCAGAAAGAAATGAGCAGCAGCTCTTTAATCTATTCATGCATGGGAGAAGCATATGGAAGATAGTGGCCATTCTAGGCAGAAGAGCATCATTTACTGAGTGCTGTTATGTAGACAACTCCTAGAATGGGAAGGTGATGGGAGAAGAGAAAAACATGATTTCATTTCACATAAAGGATGAGTGTGTTCATAAAAAGAGGAGTTTTCAGTATTGCCCAAAAGATTTGAGAGTTTGAGTTTTCCTAAGCTGCTGGATAAAGGTGTTGAAGTATTGTAGATATTTTTGAAGGTCTGAGCACAGATGGTGAATAACAGCATGAAATGATGTGAGGGGCTTTGTATGTGTGGAAATTTGTTTTATTTTTTAAACTTTGTGTTCCAATAATCCATTATATTGAATTGTTCTTCCTGCAAAGTATTCCTTCCTGAGCATCTTACAGCTGTTTCCAGCATACTCTAAATGTTAGTTTCTTGCCTTGAATCAGAGTACCACTCTCTTATTGATGGGACAGACTAGAACGGGTGATATGAGAGGGCTGTAGGATGCTGGACCCAGAAGTGTTAAAGGACCAGTGAGTTAGAGGAGTTGCAGGATATCAAGTGGGCTTCTCTGGTCCGTTTAGATTAGGGTCTGAAATGAAACTTGTTGGGCTCCATTCAGTTGTGAATTTCTAGGATTCTGTCTGTGCCTCTTTCAGAGAAGATAAACTGAAAACACGTACCTGACACTCCACAAAATACTTTGCAATGTTCTTTTTGTTCTTTGGAGAATCAGATCCATCACATACATTCTGAGATAGTTCTTGTTTATTGCACAGAAGAGACATTAGAGACAGAATACTGTGGCAGAGGTCTCTCTTCCTAGCTGAGTGTTCTTCAGATGGGATGCTGCTCAAGGCTTTTTGTGCTTAATGTCTCCAGGAACAACTGAAGGAATGACAGTGTGGTATGTGCAAAGTATGGGATTTGTGAAGGTAATTGTGTAATAGGTTTTGTTTTCAAAGTGCCCAAGTTATGCAAGGATCCCAGGACTCGTAGAATATGCACGCTTTGAAATACTGATATCCAGCTGGTTCACTTCTATACTACAAGGGCTGTTCCAAATGTAATGCCTCCTATTCTATTGTGTTGGCCCACGGTGTCGAGGTGGACGTTGGTGGTATGGCAGTAGAGGTTGAACCTTCCCACCTATATTCTGTTACACGTTGTTGCTGTGTGACAGGTGACTGCAGAGGGACAGTCTGACAAAATGGTGTCTGACATGGGAGTGTGCGTGAAGCAAAGGCGAGTCATTGAATTCCTCCATGCTGAAAAAATGGCTCCCACTGACTCTCACTGATGCTTGCTGAACACTTATGAAAACCAAACAGTGGATGTGACCACAGTGAGGTTGTGGTGGTGCGTTTCAGCTGTGATAACAATGATGTGAAAGACAAGCGACATGCTGGATGGCCATGCACTTTTTATGAGCATGGCATTCAGGCTCTTGTTCATCACGGGCAAAAATGCATAGTTAATGGTGGTGACTATGTTGAAAAACAGTGTTTTGTAGCTATAATTTACCAAATATCATTATTTTGCTCTTTGTATCTGTCATATTATCCATGCAAATAAATAAGAGATGTTGCTTTTGGAGCCACCAACATAGTACTAAGCAACTTTCCACAAAGCCATACTGAATCTAGCTTGAGTGCATGGAGAAGAAACAGAAACAGTAAACAGTGAAAAAGAAAAAAGGCAAAAAAAAGTTCACTGTATATATGATATTTATTACCTCTGTTTATGCTTGTTTGTTGCTCTTGGCAAAAGTGCTTTTCAGTTCTTAAATATGAAGCTAATAGTGTTAGGGATTTATTGTACTTGAGTGGATCATTGCTGTTGTTCACTCAAACTTCCCACACACACGAAAATCAAAGCTTTGCTGAGTTTGCCTGTTTTAAATTCCAGTTTTGAAATTATCTAAGAAAGACAACCAATTTGAAAAGCTCTTCTGACCATGGCAGAGGTGTAATTCCACCAGCAATTTATCAAGTATCAATAAACAAAAGTACTTGCCTTAAATCTGAAGAACTTAGTTTCATATCAAATTGGCTAGAAGCTGTGGGCTTTTCTGATTAATACATTGAAGGGAAGATAACATCAGAGAAGAAGATGTGCATCTTTGCAAAATCAGATTGTACAAATAAGCAGTTGTGCAAATTGCAGGAAGCCTCTGACAAAACTTCATTAAGCGAGAAAGGTTTCTCATGTCAGTATGTGGGGAAAGAAACTTGAAGCTCAGGAGTTTTGATTCAGCCAAAATGCATTAGGCTGGAATCCAGCGCCTTCTTTCAGTATTTGATGGCACTGAGCAGAACAGAGGAAGAGGTATAATTAAAAAGGAGTCAGGACAGTTAAAATGAAGGAAAAGCTCCCCGTGTTCACAGAGGCAGTGGCAAAGGCAAGTGATTACGTTCTTTTTTTAGGATGGCTTTGAACTGGCAAAGAGGGATCAGCTTTTCTGAAAGCTTCGCTGTGATTTCTAACTTTTAGACAGTTTTCTCATTTCTTCCAGTCTTTCTTTTTTGTTGTTGTTGTTGAGAAGAAGAGAGAGATAGAAGTGGGAAAAACAGAGAAGTCAGGAGGCCAAGTTTGTTTCCGTTGTTAACTAAGAAATAATAAAAAAAATTACTACTTCTAATTGGGGTAGTTAACCTTTTCCCCTCAAAGTAAGATGTAGATTTGCAAAGGATCTGTTTCTTTTCAGGTTAGAGGTGAATACCTGATAAAAAAAGGCCCAAATTCTATAATAAGAAACATTTGTTGAAACTTGTGTTTCTTCTACATCTTACATGAAAAGATGTGCTTCACTAAAGAAATCACTTTTATTATTCAGGGGGACAAAAGTAGAAATGTCTTGACCAGGGTCATTCATGAAGAGGTAAACTCAAAATGGAAGGTCGCTGTGAAAATACATAAACCACTGGAAAATCCCACAGCCTTCAGAAGGAGTTTATTCTCACTTGATCCCAGTGCAATGTTGACTGAATGAGTAAGGATGGGAGATCTTGCTCCAGGACAGATGTTTTAACTTGGCAGCCTGATGAGACGGTCTGAAATATATCAGTGGTGGCTAAGAATGGTATTGAAGTAGGTATGTGAATTGCAATGTGTCACATTCAATCCCAATTTCATTTTAAATATCATCTGTTCATTGGGTTACTGTTATGGAACTTAGAAATAATCTTTGTATACAGCTTAAGAAATTAGAGGTTTTCTTTCTGGTCTAGTTAATATGGATTTTTAAATATTACTGAACTGCACTTTCCAGCATCTTGTTCAACTCAGACTGCAGAATTTTACCTGTTTGCTCCTGAAACATGCTGAAATAAATCAGAGCTCTTTTGATTTCCAGTGGGAAGCCTACAGCAGTAGAACAAGCAAGAAAATTACCCATTTAACTGTTATCTCAAATACAACATATTGCTGTGAGATGTGGGAAGCAGCCAAAGTATAAAACAGGAAAAAACAAATGCCTTGGAGAATAGATGTTTGGACGTTGGGTAGAAAGACTTTCTCACCAACAAAGAGAACTGGGAATATCCCCATGCAGATGTTTATTCATTTGAGTTAAAAGGGAATGTCATAGCTGGAATTATTTGTGTATGGACATGTACAAACATGCAGATGAAGGATTTATGTGGAAATCGAAGAAAGCATGAGGTTACCCAGGAGGTACATTCAGAAGAAGCAGTATCAGGGAGAATAGATGGACTAGATAGGATTAGCAGCAAATAATTATCAGAAGTGGAACAGTCTAGTTTCTGCCAGGAAACTTATATTAAGGAAATTAAAAAATGAAGTGAATCAAATAACTCATTTGTCCATAAAGCATCTTCCAGGAATCAGTCTCTGTAGTGTTGGCTTGAAGACATGAAGAGGTGGAGAAACTATGATTTGTTAGTGCCGTAAGAGTGGTTTTAAATGTTCACTTTGCACCTAGTTGGAATTTTCCTGCCTTCAGGTTTCCGGCACTTTACCCTCTATTAGAAGTTACTGTGAGAATTTAAACATAAATAGATGCAATACTTATTAGCAGTAATTTCTTACCTAACGTTGATCCCGTTATTTTAACTAATTTTTAATTGCGTGTGTAATAATTATATATAAACTGTGATCAGATGGATATTTACTCCACTGTTATTCCATGAGCTGCTTTAAGCATTGTGTTGTCACTGGTTATGTTATTCATATTGTCCTTGTAGCTTGCCAGCCATGTTTTGCAAGAGTATCTCGTATTTAAATGAATATCTGGTAAAGTGGCTTGATTCAGGAAGATCTCTCCATTTAAAACAGAAGCAGTATCCCTGGAGCTGCTCACTTCTCAGAGTGGAGAGGTTCTTTTGTAAATACTATCTGTCCTTTCCGCACTGCACATCTCAAGGGAAAGAAAATCCCTGTGTGGAAGGGGAAAGAGTCCCTTGAGCTTTTGTCAATGGGCTGTTTCAGCTCTTTTCTGCTGTGTGAAGCAGTGAGGTATGTGGAGAGGATGGTGAAATAATCCATGATTGCTTGCAGTTCAGAGAGATTGGTCCCCTTCAGAACCGTGTCTCTTTTTTCTAGTTATTTGTCCAGACAATTTTAAGTGTTTTGATTTTAGAGATAATTATTCTGTATTAGTTTAATGGGTCTTGCAAATAGAAGATGTTTCCACAAATGACCCAAACTTGCACGGATAATTTTGAGGCTTTCCTTCTGAATTGATGTTGGACTCCCATCCATTACAAATCTGAGCTGACCAAACTGAGACCATGAGTCAGTGTCAGACACGCCATGATTACTCATGCATCTCCTGCCACAGCCTGTAAGACCCCAAACTCAAGAGAAAGAGTGAGGCAAAAGTGTACTGAAGGGAGGATTCACATCAGAGGTAACCAGTGGCATTGAACATTTATGTAATGCTCTGCCAGAGCTAAAGCAGTGGAAAGTAATCTCTGAGTTACACAGGAGTTACAAATGTATTTTGGGGAAAAATATCCTAATACAGCAGGAATCAAGGGTAGGCTGTGTCTGGAGAGCAAAACTTCACGGGGTATTTTATTGGTTGATGTGAGAAGGAGCACACCAACTGCTGCTGAGAATAAAGGCAAACCAAGCCATAAAAATTAAACTGGCAGGGGAAGCTGTGGAAGGCACGAGGAGGTCTCCAAACCTGCAGGGCAGAGCAGTGGGGCGGCAAGGTCTGGGGAGTAATGGGGGTTCAAGACAGGTAAACAGAGCTGTGGGAAAGTGAAATGGAGGACAGTCCTGCTGTCATCTTAAGTACAAGCAAGAAAATATAGAGGATGCTTCACAGAGCACATAGACAGTTATGAGATGTACTTTTGGAATGTGTACCAAAGGGGAAAGAGGAATGATTCATGCAGCTGAGCAGAGCTGCCTCCAGCAGACTTGACATGAATAGTTTCCGGCACAGGGCTAAGAACACAAAACTAGTCAGAAAGTCTTCAAGTTTTAAGGTCTGAGATGGTGCCAGTACTTCTGACCTTACTTTCTCCAAGGAGTCCCTGCTGAGCAAATTCTAGCCTGGATCTTCATATAACTCCTGCTGCTCTGGATGGAGATATTCTGCTGTCTATTCTGAAGCCAGCCTGATATCTCTGTACTGTGATTCCCAGTGGCTCTGTAACAGACCAAAAGTCATAGAAGGTGTCCACTGAAGTTGCACTTGAGTACACTTCTCTCATTAATTTGGATTCCTTTAATAAGTGTCCAAAGTTAGGTGAAACTCTCCAGGTGGGTTATGAACACCTGGAGAATGTGTATTCCTCTTTGGAAAAAGTTTGACTTTTCAGTACGTGACATTTCTTCAAATCAGTTCTATTTCCAGGCAGTTTCCTGCCTGTGCATTCATTCTTCGCACTTCTGAAGTGTTTCTCGAGGAGTAGCTTGCCTTGAGACACTTCTGCATGTTTGTTTGTTCTTTCTGGACAGCTCCTATTAAATTAAACCATATATTCATTCATACAGACAGCAGCCTAGCAGCAAGTTCAATACACACTAGTCATAAATTATTACAAAATGGGTGCAAATCCATCACTGAGGCATCCATTGATTATCCATACCGTTACTTTCCGTAAGTGAACACTTTGTATGCAAGGTCACTGTAGAATTCAGCTATTTTTAAAAGGCCGTTAATAGCAACACGGAAGCAGGCTTTGATTGAACTGGAAGTGTAATTTTCAATTAAGAGCCTTTGCTCAGTCTTCCTTCCATTAGGGTCTAATTAGATTTCAGGAAGACACAAAGTTTCAGAGGCTTCAGCCCTACAGCCTCTCCATTAGCTGACACCATATGCTTTGCGGTTTCCATTGTGAAGTCCCGATTAATTTTCTAACGTTAATTTTAACTCTAGCTGAGATGCTTCGTCAGGAACCTGATTAATGGGCTAGCTATAACCAGCCCATTCCTGTTTCTGTCTGCCATCAGTTATACTGTAACGAGGTTAGTGAACATCAGACTGCTATGTTTTTTTCTCTACTGCTATGGGAAATGCATGTATTTCATTTGGACTGTGTAAACAAAGGAACAGTCCCTCCAGTTTGTCACCTGGAGTAGCTTGCTGGGTTGCAGATCCTCTCTCCCTTTCTACTCTTTCTTGCACTACTTGACCTTTGTGTGGCATCTCAGTATAAGCACAACTCATGGGTCTGTGAAGACACCATGATAAGTAGTATTTTCATAAGTTTTCCATCCTTCTGTTCCAGCCTTTTCTATACACCAAATGCTTTTCTTAATGTGGAGACTGTTGTTTTGATAGGTCATATTTAGTGTGAAGCAACCAGTTTTATTTCATATGTCCTCGTGTGCTTCTAGCTGAAACAGAAACTTCTGGTTGCTGAAATAAACTGAACAAGTTCTTGCAGCTAATTCCAACAAATGTTGTTAGTTTAACTAAAGGTTTATTGTGGTAAGAAATGAATGTTGTTGGTCTAAGAAGGATTAGCTGGAAACACATCTAATTTTGGTAGTGAGAGGAGCAAAAGGCTGTTTCTTATTGGATGGGTTTTTGTTGCCCAAGCAACATGCTGCAGCACAAGTCAGTTTTTAGAGAGAATTTTTTAGAGAGAAGCTGGGCTTACTGCAGATCTAAAATTTAGATCTTTGGTTGATGGGTATTCCCACAGTTGCTGCTGTGTGGATTTACATCACTGGAATGCAACTCTGATAGATACTGAGATATGTTAAGGCATGGATTTAGGAGTGTAACGTGGGATTATGAGGTGCCTGCCAAACAAGTAGTAAGACCCTCTTAGACAGATTTTTTTAGGCAGTTATCTTCTGTATGCCAGTTGAAGAGCATGTGCAGTACTTCTCTTGCACCTCTGCTTACCCCTTGGATATCACTAGCTATACACAGCCATATAGATCTGAGTGATCTGTAGTAAATGAAGAATCAAGTTCTTAGAATCACCAGTTTTGGAAAAGACCATCAAGATCATCCGGTCCAGCTGTCCACCTACCAGCAATATTTCTCCACGAAACCATGTCCCTCAGAACAGCATCTAAACATTTCTTGAACACCTCCAGGGATGGTGACTCCACCACCGCCCTGGGCAGCCCGTTACAGCTCCTGACCACTCTTTCAGAGGAAATCTTTCCTAATGTCCTGTCTGATGTTAGGTAACTTCTGACTTTTAAGTAAATAATGAAATTCACCACTGAAGAACAATCTTATCAGGTGATCTTTAATCTCTGGGAAATGTTCTTCTCTGTGACCCAAAGGGAAGGGGAACTGAAGCAGGTTTCTGGCTGCAGGAGACAGTTGCACTTCCCTAACTAGTGTTGTTGTAAAAGAACTTAAGTCCATCCAGAGTGTACATCAAGTTCATCTTTATGTCATTCAGATGCCGACCTGCTGCCTCAGGTACATTTGATGGATAAACACAGAACTTCTGTATCTAGGGGACTCCTCCCCGTCCCTATCTTGTTCCCTTGAGTATTTTTGTGTTGTTGTTGTTTGTTTGTTTTGTTGGCTGGCTTTAGTTTAAAAGAAGCTGCTGCAATAATATCTTATTGTCTTTGTTTTATAGGAAAAAAAAGAATCGTAATAACTTTTTATTGACATTGCTCTTCCTGGGAGACACAGAGATAAATCACAGATCTGAAAGACTCAGAGTGCTCTTGTGCTTTCTGGGACCCTAGTCCCTGAGTTTCCTGACAGGATCTATCCAGCTGGTCTTGTTATGACCAAGAAAACCTGTTGTTTTGTTTGTGGGGGGACAAAGCAGACTGCAACTGAGCCATTCATATTGCAGAGAGCTAGGATTGATTGCAAAAAAAGAAATTGGATGATGTTTCACATTAGATATAGGTTCAAAGACAAACGGAGACCTGCAAGATCCACCTCTACTCAATTTTTATTGTTTAACATGACTTTATATGTCATGATCTTTCCCCTGGTCACTTTGAGTCAGTTGTCAAGGATGTGTTCCTCCCCAAATTCTTGCCAAGCTTATTTAGAGCTCCTTCAATTTTAGAAAGCTAATTTTTAGAAAAGGATTTGTAGAGGAGGTCTAACATTGTAGTTTGCGCTTGCTTCTTCAGGAGCCATGACCAGTTAGGAACAGAAGAGTCTTCAGACTCTAATGGTGGAAGATTTTAATAATGGATCTGGGCTGCTGAAGCCCAGAGCACTAGAAAAGATGCAGAAGCCAGATAAAATTTTGTCTGACCAGTCTGAATAGATGACTAGGAGTTATCAGTGCTGCTCTCACCACTTGCATTGCAACAAGGCTTGTAAAAGGGCTTGGAGAATATGCCATGCAAGGAGAGACTGAGGGAACTGGGGCTGTTTAGTCTGGAGAAAAGGAGGCTGAGGGGGGGCCACATTAATCTCTTCCAGTGTCTTAAAGATGCTTACAGCAAGGGTGGGGTTGGCCTTTTCTCACTGGTGACAGGTGACAGGATGAGAGGAAATGTCTTTAAGTTGTGCCAGGGTAAGTTTAGGTTGGATATCAGGAAACAGAAAGGATTGTTAAGCACTGGAACAGGCTCCCCAGGGAGGTGGTTGAGTCACCATCCCTGGATATGTTTAAAAACCATTTGGCTGTGGTGCTCAGGGACATGATTTAGCGGAGGGTTGTTAGAGTTAGGGTAGGATGTCGTGGTTGGACTTGATGATCTTTAAGGTCTTTTCCAATCTGAATGACTCTGTGATTGTGACTGCAGACATAAGCTGAAGCACTACCACAGAAATTCATGCATATCACCAAGCAGTCAACAGGTCCCTCATTTTATGACTCGGATACAGGCTGAGTCAATGCCAGGATGTGCCTTTGGCTTTTCCAGCCAAAGCAGCAGAAGGAGCAGACAGATTTTCAAAGTCTGGCAGTGTCTGCAGATGCTGGTGATGGCTCCTTCCAGGAGCTTTTGATTTTCACTGTGCTGCACACATCAAAACCAATGTAATCTGTTAGACCAGTGTGAAGGGCAAGATAACGCTGATCTCTGCTGTGTCATCACAGGATCAGGTTTTGGGTTCTCAGCCTGGAGAGGCTAAGCCCTGCAGGAAGGTCTTACAGAGCTAGTTCTGAGGATGTGATATTAATATATTCAGACTCCAAGATCCTGTTGCCAGGATGCATTTGGAATTATAGTGTATGTATACTATACATATACATATACATATACATACATACATACATACATATATATATATATATATATATATATATATATATATATATATAATATCGCTCAGCAAACTCATGTATAATGCCATGCACTTGGTTTTTCCTGTGCTGAATGGGCATAACATGTCCTAGTGTATCAGTGCAGCTAAGCACAGTGAATGGGGATTACCTAACATCTAATAAGGAGGCAATCTCAAATGTAACACACATCTCCTTGGGGTCACTTGATGACTGTTTTTCTGGATAGCTGCTATCAAATAATTCTTTCATCAAATGTAGTTGAAATGAGCCAAAGGGATGGAAAGTTGTTGGAATTGTGAGTGGCAATAGGAAAGTCAAATCATGCTTAGAGGTTGAGGCTAAAATCATGTATTGCAACCAAGAAGCTAAAAAGGATTAAGTTGGCTTACTGCTGCAGTGATGTAGCTAGTGCAGAGAACCTGAATCCAGTGTGTCTTCTTCAAAGTTTTTGTGCAGATGATCTTAACTCTTTGTAACATGAATCCTGTAGGGAATAAAGGGGTTGAGGGAGGGAAGAGCAGTATATATCTTTTGGTTACAAATCAGATAGAAAGATGAACAAGTGTAGGGTTTTGCTACAGTATTTTAAGAACTCTGTCAATAACTTCCCTCCTCCCTTTCCCCATCTTGATGCAAAGGCCTAAAATTAGATAGCTGATTAAGGAGAGCTGCAGGGCGATCTAAATACATCAATCTTGTTTGTAATGAGGAGCACAGTTACATTTCTGCAATGATGATGAACCTCAGGGACGGGGGTGTGTGGATACTGAATGTTCTCTGCACTGAAATTCCCATGCAGCCACTACTCAGCATTTCTAAATGTTTGAGTCTGGTTAGGTGAACTCTCTGTGAAAAGGAAGTGCTGTGTATTGAACTGGGCAAACGTTTTTTTCTCAGGATGAGAGTCTGAGCAGCTTTCTAGGTTTCTTTGCCAGCAAAATGGCCACCTTGTGCCTCTTCTATCTCCCACCAAGAAATGTGTAGCAAAACCACTCTGAAAGGTCCGTCTTGCCCTACCAAACCTTTGCTTTAAAACTTTTATACTTAAAACCACATATTCCTGTTCTTTTTAAAGCTAAGGGCCCATTTCATGTGCAAATGAGGAGCTTTTATTAGACAAGAAGATGTGTTCTGCATCAGAGAAGTTAAAAGCCATCTGAGAATTAAAATGCCAAAGCAGTAAGAGAAAATCAAGTTCTCCTAAAACATGAGGATTTTTTTTTTTTTTTTGTAATAATAATATTATTGCATACCTTGAACAAACTAAACCTTTCTTCTTGTCTCTAGGCTAGCTTCATCTTTTTCTTCTGTGAGCAGAAACCCCTGCTGACCAGGTCTCTTTTTACGTCTCTGACACAGTTCAGTCACATTTAGTAAATCATTCTAGAAAAGGCTTCTTAGCTAGGACTCTCCTGGGTTTTAGGTCCCTTAAGGGTGATTGAAGGGACATGTAAGTGCCAAACAGTGGAGCTGCAATCCTTAGAAATGTTCACATCAGCTTCTTCCTTAACCTCATAGACCTTTTTTACTTTTTAGTATGTAGCTCCTGATGGAGGTTTCGTGCCCCAGGCTATGTTGGACTGAGAAATATATTCTCACCAAAGCTGTTATTGAAGCTGGAAAAACTAGCCTGCATCTGTCTACATCCCTGTGAGAGGAAGCCATTCCAAAACAGCCAGTAAATCACAAGTCCCACGATCCCATGATCACGCAAACAATCTTTACATAGAGAAATGTAGGTCCTGCCACCTGTGAGCACAGTCCAGCCTTATTCTGCTTATTACATCCTAAGTGTCTATACTGCTGATATTATATACCTTGTCTTTGGGGTGGAGCTGTTCCAACAGCCAGCTGTGCAATGAGATCTAGAGCAGAAGCATTCTGAGGGCTGAGGACCCCATGAGACTGAAAAATCATCTAAGAAAGTCAAGACATGGCCATCAAAACTGGCTGCTGCCATTTGGTTGTTCAGCTTCTTCCACTCTGCCTCTGACTGGAATGAACGAAGGGAAGCCAAGAAAGAGCTGATTCTGATCATGAGTCTGATGCATATAGACTTTGCTTTTGCCTCTGGACCACAAAGGAGAAGACAGAAGAGAAAATCTAAAATAAATAATATTCATTTTCCTCTATGCATCTATTGGAGGATGCTTAGGGTCATTTCAAATTCAAGGCTAAAAAACACTTAACATATTTCCTTTCTATTAGACGAATTGCACTTGTTGGTAAACAGAGCAGTGCTTTCAGACCACAGTGGCAAGAACATACCTCTCCTGTTTTCTGGTTTCCCATCACACCAGACTCTTTTGATTTAATCAGTGCTTCAGGAAGGAAGCAAGGAGATACCCTCTGAGCACAGATGGCTCTGGAAAGAGTTGCATGGAAATAGAAAAAATGACAAAGGAATACTGCTTCAGTTTAGTCTCTTTTTCACTCTTCTGTTAGTGAAAGAAAGAGAAGGAAAAAAAATAGAAGAAAAGCCAGCAAAGAAGATAGTGCACGTCTGTCCGTTCAGACTTAAACTTCAGGAAGGAGTTTAGTATTCTGCACAATTGTTTGCTACTTATTTCTTCTTGATGCAGTTGCTTCTCCACTTGCTAATTCATCTTAATTATAGAATATTTGGACAGCTCAGAGCGAAGTTCTTTGTTGGTAGTGCTTGAGCAGAAGTATTCAGACTCATGCATAGGCACTGTGCTGAGAAAGTCTAATTGGCTTGCTCCTAATGACAATGCACAGATCAGACAAATGAGGCTGGTGTTCTGTCTGGATTCCTCACAGGGCTCCCTGATCTTCCAGTTTTCTCACTAGGTCTTCTGCTTTATCTCTCTGTATCTTGCCTTCCCTCTCAGGGTGAAGTAACCAACAGACTAAGGAAAAAAGGAGTTTCAACTACGTTATGGGTTTCAGTGGGAAGCTTAGAACCCTGTCTCTGAACAAACCCACATGCAGCTCCACTCCATCTCAGAGTTAACAGTATTACTGGTTTGATTGCTATAGAAATGTGGTCTCAAACAAGGAGAGCTGAATGACTGGATAATTAACCAGTTTTACCTTTCATCATGCAAAGCACAAGAGGGCCAAACAATGTCAGCCTCAGATCACCACAGGTTCAAAATTGTGAAGAAAAAGAAGCCAACACTGATGGAGCTAAAGGGCTTAGCTGTGTTTTGGTGGATCTTTGCTCCTTTCATGGTGAAGATCCCCTCTGCACAGAGATGCCCTTTGTTCTGGGCCTAGCCAGTTTCCTTGGAATCATGCAGTTGCCCTGTGGAGAAGTATAAAATGCTCTATTTTAAGGAGGTTATTATTTCCTGAGACAAGCAAAGTGTAATTGCTATTATTCTTGGAAATAAGCATTGGTGCTTGAATACTAGGTTATTCTAATGCTTCTTTGTCCTGCTGAGAGTGACCTTCCAGAAACAACTTCTCTGCAAGGCGTTTTACCCCCAAAGCCATCCCATTTTCTGCTGCTTATCTATGCAGAACAAGGAGGTTTTATTTAGGTAGCTCTCTGTTGCAATTAAAGCCATTTACCTTTATTATTATTTATTTTATTTTATTTTATTTATTTTATTTCGTGTGTGGAGACACGTGGTGGTCTATTTCTGCTTAAAGTAATGTATCTGATTGGTACTGTATGGCAGAAAACAAATGACACAGTTTACTAAAGAGGAGACAGTTTCAGGGTTAAGAGATCTAAAATGGAGCCTGCAACTTTGTGTAGTAATGCGGAAAAGTTTGCATACCATTCTCCATCCCATCCTCAGGATGTCTTTTATCTTTTTCCAAGTGAAAAAGCTATGTATATTTTAGTTCTGACAAATCTGAGTGATGTTCACTTTTTGCGGATGTTCACTTTTTGGAAGATTTTCGTATCCAGTGTATTGGAGTCCCTTCCAACCCAAGCCATTCTATGGTTATTGTTGCCATAATTTTGATGACACCCAACTTAAAGCTCATGTCTGTTAAGAATTGTAAATCCTTTCAGTTGTAGTGAGTTGTCCCTGCTAAAGAGTGACTGAAGGCAAGTAATTTTGTCTATTTTTGCCTACTCTGTATTGGCGAAAGTGCAAAATCCTCTAGAGCTTCCTGCAGTTCACCACAATTGCAAACAGAAGAAGGACACAAAAGCAGCGTCACAGCTGTTAGTGAGGATCACAGTTCAGTTACAGAACTGAGAAATCAGTCAGAACATCATCAGCATTCACAGCCACACTCAGAGCAGGCAGGGTAAGACCTAGTAGCTCAAGTAGGATTCACCAGAACTGGCTTTGCTTACTGTGGGGACCCATAGGAACATTTCACAGGTCCATCCTATAGCAATCCTATTAATGCATCCAGTCTGATGTTTTCTTTTTGTGTAACAACAGGATCCCATGGCTTCACAGCACTCTTTAAAATGTTGGAAACCTGGGACGCATACAAGACATAGTATTTTCTTTGTTTATTTCATATATGTGTATTTTTACTGGTTTTCTTTGTTTGTTTTTTATATCCCAGAGCTTGTAATGTTTGTATTCCTGTATAAGCCTGTGAGAAAGACACATCTTTACCTTTGGTTCAAGCCTGTTCTTAACTCTAGACCCTGCAAACTCGCACAGGGATCAGTGAGGCTTTCTAGTCTAAGCATGTGTTTAGCTGCTACGCTGAGCTATGATATTCATGCATGAGATTAAAATGTGGTGTCTGTAATACCTTTGAGCTGGTAACATCTCAACACAAAATTTCATAGTAGTTTTCTATCTGTGTGCATGCATGTAAAACACAAAGGGTGTTTAAAGAGAACGATACTCAATGAAATAACATCAATATAGTTTATTAAGTATCAAGGAAATACCCAACAAGATTAGAATGTTTGAAAATAATATTGTGAATTGGAAATATATATATTTTCTTTAAAGAATTATGAAGTTACTCTTATGTGTCCCTTTCCATACACAAACACTTCCCAAACCCAGTTTGCAGGGTGTTTGTCTGTCCCCACTAAGAGCTGCTTGGCTGGCACACAAACACATGGGACCTCTGTATGTCTAGTATGGTAACAGTCTATTTGACAAGCATACATAAATACGTCCATGCAAACATAAGTATACATGTGGATATGAAGTCTTGTTACATGTGGCAACAAGTTTCTATAGGTACTACATTTTACACTGATGTTTAGATGTAATGGAGCAGTGGCTGGGCTGAGTACGGAAAGATAAGAGTAGGAGAGTTGCAGGGTAGCTGGAAGGTAATAGATATTTTTTCTGTTTTCAGTTTTATGATAACTAAATATTATTGTCTCGCTTGTGTTATCTCAGTAACAAATAAGTGATACTGCTGTTTTGTATGCTATTGTTCTCATAAACCTTGGCTGCATGATACCATAACTGCAGGTCATTATTAGTGCCGACTAACAAAGAGAGATTTGAACAACATTTATAAAGTTCTGATGGGGCTGAACTCAGCTGTTCCCAAGGTATGAGCTGCCCTTGAGAATACAACAGTTTTGACCAGCTTGGGGTGAAAGAATGAATAGAGGTAAGGAGGAGAACAAGGAGAATAAATGTCCACGAGATAAAAATGTATGTAATCAGGTTTTGCTGAGGCAGGTGGGGAGCTCAATAAAGGCTTTGTTATCTGAACTGCAGATGGTGTATGGTAGATGGGGGATAGAGGGAGGATGAGAGTGACCTTTGGAAAAACTTTGATGAATGCAGCAGCTCAGTAGCAGCTCCCTTTCACCAGATTGCCTCAAGAACATTTTCCTACCCTGCCTTTTCTTTCCTTTGAAGTGAGGCACTGTCAGGATCGCTTGTACTTTTTTGTTTTCAGCTGTCACCTAGTCCCACTGCAGTCAGAATTGAATTTATCAGCCCTGTCATGGAGGTGCAGCAACCAAAATAACTGCAAATAGGAAAGATTTTGAGTGTGAGGCAAAAAGCTGGCCATGGTCTCCCAAGAAGCAGCATTCAACTACATCTAGAAGGAATTATAAAACTACAGACCACAATGTGCTAAACCTCCCTTTCCCCAGAAAAATACATCTTCCTTGTCTGATTTGGTCTGTGGCAGGTGGGGGAGTGGAATGCTGTTTTCAAAGAAAGAAACCTGAAGGTGGGTTGACTAGATACGTAGCGACCATGGTTTGCTGGTGCTGTGTATGCCCTTCCTCAGTCTAGCCCTGTGACATGACCTAGCATCGCAGTGCTAGAGATTGCCTGCAGCGATGGCTGCATTGCCAACATGAGCCACTGGGCTAGGTGACCCTGGGCTGTAGCTCAGGGAGTGCTCAGAGCAATTTCTTCTGCTGTTCTGCTGCATGGGTAAGTGAGAACCTGGTTATTGGCCAGCATGTGGGTGGTGGGGTGAGCAGCAGAATGATCTCCCATCCCAGAAAGTGAAAAAAAACACACCCCGATTCTGCATCAGGAGGATATTTTCTTCAGCCTAAAGAAAACATTTAAATATAGAAGCTAAACCTGCTGTCCAGTCTTACGTGAGGGATGACCTGAATGGCTGAAGAGGCCTTCTCCACCTTGAACAACCCTGCTATGTATGATTGATTGATTTCTTTTTTGGCTTTGGTGTTTTGTGAGGCTGGTAGCTCAGCAGAAAACTCACAGTTGACCTTTCTCTTTCAAAACTCCCACAGGGCCAAATAGCAGTCCTGACTTCTCAGCAGGAAGGTAAAATGCAGTGAGAAAGACAGGAACACCTCTTGTCCTCCTGGTCTGTTCCAGCTTCTCTATCAGTACTTTATAATGCTCTTATTTACTGGCAGAAAAGCTTGAGAAAATGTTTATTATGAAAGGTTTTTACTTTTATTTTTATGTAAGAATGACAAAGTTTGTATGTCACAGCTGGAATTAGGGAAGCAGCAGCAGGAGGTGAAACCACCTCCACAGTATATTTGTGTTGTGACTTAGCAAAGGAACATCTCCAGCTTTATGGGTCTTGGAAGAGCAGCAGGCAGTTGCAGCTGACCTGGAGTTCTTGGCCTCTTGCAGGGACCCACTGTCCGCCTGCTCCACGTTGCTTTTACCATGAACTGTCCTGGTGCAGAGGCTTTGATGGCTCTGGTGGGCTTCTTCTGCAGAGAACTTAATCAAATCCAGCTCAGCAGGCATTGGACAGAAATTGTATATGCTGCCTTCCCTTCAGATAGGTGTAGAATCAGGAGAAACAATCAGCAGTCACACAGAGATAATGGGGCAAGGACCAGGCTGCCAGCCTTCTCCTCTCTCAGGAACAGCAGTACTTAGGTCAGTGGAGAGGAGGTTGCCTTCCTCCCATTTCTTCATCATCTCTCCTTTGCAGCTGAGGCTCAGAAGGTGCTTTACAATGTAATAAGAAAGCGTGAGGTGATGTAGACAAAGCGAAGCCATTCCTTAATGACCTGGCCACACCAGCTTTTAATCCTTAAGATTTTTGTGGATGCAGCTCTCCTTTAGTCATGGCTAGGACTGAGTACAGCTCTGGGCACAGGAATGGTTACCTCTCCCTCAAGTAATTTAATAATATGCAAAGGACTTAATGAACTTGTGTATGTGTGAAATGAGAATAAGTTTTCCATAACTCATTTGATGACAGAAAATGTGTAGAAATGTATGGATGTGGTACTTAGGGACATGGTTTAGTGGGCAGTATTGATAGTAAGTCAGTGATTAGACTGATTATCTTAGATGTCTTTTCCAACCTTAATGATTTTATTCTGAAGCAGGGATCTTGAGCTGTATTGCACAGAATAGAAACCCATCATGTATTTACTGTTTTCCCCTTGGAATAAGCCCAGCTCTGAACCACATGCCATGCAGTGTCCCATTGTGAACCATGTGGAAGCAGCAAAACAAAACCATCCCAGAAACATTTTTTCTTCTCTTTTTATACCTCTCTGAATCTTGTTAGCCGTGAAATGCCTCACATTTGCTGCATACTGTGGCAATAAATAGAAAATGAACTGAAAGAGGATGTGGATTATTAAACTGCGCTCCTTAATAGATTTGATTGCATCTAATGTCTAAATCATGAGACATTGCTGAGACATGAACAGCACTTCTTGATACAGCAGAGCCCTTTAAATTGAAGGCCTGATGAAGGAAAAGTCTCTCTATGGGAATATATATTCAGTGTACAATAGCATAATGCTCTCTTATAATGGTAGGACACACATCTCTTTTTCTTCTGTGGAAATGTGATTACCATTCTGGACTGAACTGTAGTGGTCTTCATAATTTGGACATCACTTTCTCCTGCTGCTTTTTGGTGGTTTTTTTTTTGTTTTTTTGTTTTTTCCCTGCTTTTAAATTGGATACACTTTTTACAAATCTCTTTTCCTGCTGTCAGAATCCTCATAACAGAAGAATAGTTAATTGACAATAGAAACGATGCAAGAAACTAAAGTGGTCATTGAGGAAGTCAGAAAATGTTTATGAGTTTATATGCAAATGGTATACAAAGTGGCTAACCATCTTGAATGCATTTAAATGTTATTGAAAAATGTTTTAATACAATATGTAAATTGATAGAAAATATTATGCAGGTCACCCCAGAAGTAATGCCTCCTAATTATCTCCATGGAAACAACCTTCCTACCTTTCACAATGTGGTAGTGTTGTGGAGAGTCTTCTCTGGTCAATGTGCTCTTGTTACAGTGACAGCCTTACTTGCCCACTTGTGATCCATGTGTGACCACGAAGACTGTCTCAGAACTTCATTTATCATGTGATGAGGATGGCTCACAGTCCAACAACACGACACCATTGCTTATCTTGAGTGTGTCACTGGTGACTGTTTCCGGCCAGTAACATTTGTATGAATCCTACCTGCAGCCATTCTGACATGCATGCTGTCCCTCCATCAAATCGTTATTCCTCAATAATTTGGGTGGTGCTTGCCTCGACATGAAGAGAGACGTTCACATTTCATCTGGGCAGAAAATCTATATTTGGTATTATTCTTGTGTTAATAATACACAGAGCTAAATCAAAGGTGAATTGATTTCCTGAAGCTGAACATACTTTTGGCGTTAGCACAGATACAGCCACAGTCAAAGAGCAGGCCTTTCAATTTAGTTCTACTGCTGTCGATGTAAATAAAATTGCTCATGAAGCAAATTGCAGCCAGTTATTGTCTGCACTCAGAACCATTATGTTCTTTGGAAATTATCATTTATGTTAGACAGTGGATTATGTTCCCATGGAAGTGTGCAAGGCAAGCTCAAAGCACAATTTACCTTGAAGGTCATCTGAATATTACAACTGCCACTTACAGGTCATCATTATGCAGCTGAAAGGATTCCAGGGAAAGGACTGATATTTGTGAAATGGTACAAAAACAGAGATCCTTGATTGAATGAAGATGAGAACCAAGAGAAGAAGCCGCATGGTGTGTTAGTCTGTATGACTGTAGAGGACTGAGTATGCAGTTTCAGCATAGCTATGTCGTTTGTGTGGGCAGCACAGAGGTGCTGGGAAGCATTCCTCTGAGGATATGGAGAGGAGAGGGAGGGATCTTTTCTGTCGTGTCTCATGTCAAGGGATGGGTTTAACTTCTATTTAAAAGATGAGGATTTGGTAGATAGAAAAGGCATAATAAAAGCAGGCAGATAACCCTGCACAGAGAAATAGCCTTGCTGCTGGAGCTGGGGACTCATCTGAATATTTATGTGTATTTTTTTTTGTGAGCAGTTACTCTTGCCTTAAGAAAATGATTGACCATCCATCCTGAGGCATGGTCTGCTCTTCTGCCTCCCAAGGTAGAGAACAAATTAGAGCCAACTACAATAATAGGCCCAGTGGTTATGCTGAATAAAAATTTAGCATTCTGCTCAGGTGCTGCTTTTTTACTGGAGCCTGTGGTAAATGGCCAGACACAAAAGTGCTTTCTAGACTCAAATATGACAGCTCAGGCTCCATCAGGTTCAAGGATGACTTTCAGTGTTTCATGAAGATCGTGGTGGCATTCTGTTCAGCAGAAATTGTTCTTTTAAAAGTGCTTTGTTACTTTGGAGAGAAAGAAACTCCCCATGTCCTGCCTCTGTCAACACTGAATAATGATAAACTCGTTTGTCCAACCACTTCAGTGTCCTATGGACAACTGCTTTGTACCTTCTGCACTCGTTTACAGAAAGCAAAGGGAGTCCTGAGGGCTCTGAAATAATGACTGCTAATCCGGACATCGACACCTTCAGAAAAAAGGAAACGTTGGACCTGGCTGTCCATAGGAATCACCTGGATGTTATGTTCCACTGCCTTTTCCAGACCAATTAGATGAGATACTGTTATTGTTTCCAGGACAGATCTTATGCTTGATGGAAATAGCACAGCCATGACATGGGTGTATTGGTGATCCCATGCTAATGGCTCGTAGGAGAGAAAAGGGGCTATCAGTACAGCTTTGGTGTGTAAAACTGGCTCCTTTTCATTGCAAGCTTACAGCAGGAGGCAGGATGGAAACTACTTTAAAACACTGCTGGATGCAGAAATAAAAAGAAAACTGAGTAGATTAAAAGTGAAATTTTTTTTTTAATGGTGTTGTCTTTAATGAAGTATTCCTCTCCCACCTCTGCTAAAAGTTTCTTTTTTCTGCTTGTTAACAATCAATCTCATCCCATTGGCTTCAGCGGTGTGCAACACTCTCAGGTCACTAGGGAAAGACTTCTTTTTTTTTGTTTCCTCTTTAATTAAGCTCTGCAGCATGCTGCTTTACTTCCAAGGCCCAGAGATGTATGGACACTGCTTCAAAGAAACCATTGGAGAGAAAAGTATTAAAGATAGCCCTCTCCACTGCTAATTTAAGTAGCCCAACACCACAGGTAAACTAGCACACAGGCAACAACAGCAGCAATAAATGAGGAAATGATATGCAATTACTGGATTTGCAAATAGTCTGCTGGGAACAGGACATCTAAACACAGCATTCTGCTGAAATGTACAGAACAGGTTTTTTTTTTCTTTACACTTGCAGAGCATGAGGGCACTTAGAGAAAAAGGGACTGGCAGCATGTATGGTACTGTAGGTTTTTGATCAGTATGAATGGCTCAGTCAAGCCAGTAAGAGACAAGAATAGATAAATACCACCTGTCCAGTTTTGTTACTATCTGCATTATTATTCTTACTGTATAGTCTGAGGAGATTTTAAACAATTGTTAACAGGTAGAGGTTGGACCATTCAAGCACTTATTCAGGCACCTGCCTGATGATAATCTATGTCTCTGTAGATGTGGCCTGGTCCCTAATTATTACTTTCTTTGCTCACTGTACATGCCCAGCTCATTAGCTTGCTCTCAAAAAGGCTGGACCTCATTACTGCCTGTTTATGTTTGTCCATTCAGTAGCAGTGACAGGTTGCTCTGTTTCATATACTTTAGGATACCCTTGAAATGCTTCTACCTTTCACACTGTTGTATTGTGTAGGTGTTGCTTGGACGTGCTTCTGTTGGCACTACTTGGCATGCTTTTTACCCTGCATCTGGAAGATCATTAGGAAAAATTCTAAGTGTTGGAACACATGTAGACCTGGTCACTCAGCCAGTCTTCACAGCATTAGCTTTTTTTGGAGCATGAGCTATTGTTCAAGGGGTGGGAAAGGCTGAATACTTACAAAGTTAAGCAAAGGTTGAATATTTACTGTGTCAACCATGGCAGTGCTTGGACACTCTCATGGTGCACATATAGCAAAGGGAGGCAGGTGCTATTGGACAGAATTTGTCATCTAAATAGACAAGAAAACAATCCCACAAGTGTCGGATATCAGGACCTGGGATCCTATCTGTTTCCTACTTAGGTTCTCCTGTAATAGTGTATCTGATCTGGATCTAGTAAACTTATATTTTCCTGACAGGTGCGTTTGGTCTTTCCTACCTAACTGCCTGTTTTCATTACATTAGGAAATCGGTGTCCCTGAGACTTTTATCCCTCTCCAAAGTTGCTTGAAGCTTGTCCTGTGAATTCTCATGTTTCTGGGCTAGTTAATAACAGTCTTTCTGTTCAATAAAATGTCCAGATTAGATTAGATTATATGTACCTGTTAGGAATAAAGCAGAAAGGAATTCTAAGAAAAAGACCAAAGGCATAATGCATAAATCAAGAAACAAAACAAAATGGAACCTGCTGCTGATGGAATTTCCATTGATTTATTTGAAAAGCCCCAGTATGAATAATAACTTAATCTGTCTCAAGACTCTCCCCACAGCACACTGATTTACAGCAGCAATCCATCTTTCTTCATAATTAGCAGACTCTGTCAGTATTTATTCTCCTCTGCCCACCTTCATTACCGTTAAAATTTAGACTTCTTCCCTGCTCTGAAGCAGACAATGTTTGTGCTGCCTGATGCACTGGGATTACTCAGCAATTTGATTTGTGGAGGTATTTTCTTGTATTCCATTGCCTTTGCTGTTGGAGTCTGCTGCTTACAGGAAGAAACTTTTTAGGAAGATAGATGAAATAAGCACAGCTTTGGTACTGGGTGGCAAAAGGAATAGGACTATAAATGCTGAAGGTCACGGCAGGAGGTGACCAAGTCTCATCTGCCCCCTGAATGTTTGCTGGGGAAAGAAGCAAAGGGAACCAAGCTGGCCAAACAGTCAACAGAGTAAGACTACTTCTTACTCCACAGCTACAGCTGATTTTTTCAACCCTAGGTTCATTTCCAGTTGAAACTTTAGGATGGAACTCATGTTACCACATAACTCCACAGAAGCAGATGCCAAATTTGTTTGAAGCAGGAAAAGCACAATAAAGATGTGTTCTATAATTAGGAAATATTTGCTAAATAGTAGAATGTAAAATCAGAAGATGATTTTCTGGGTCAGTAATGATGATATGGCATTATATCACCAAATAATTTGATATTAGAGTTGACTTGATAAAGAGAAAGCAACCAGAAAGTAGTTCTTCTTCAACAGACTGTCAAAGGGAAACATCACTCCCAAATGAGAGGTTATTATTTCCCTCTACCTTGTCCTAGTGAGGCCCCATCTGGAGTACTTTGTTATTACCTGGAGCCTTCAGCATAAGAAAGATGTGGAGCAGTTGGAGCAGGTAGAGGAGGGCTGTGAAAGTGATCAAAGGGCTGGATCACATCTCCTTTGAAGACAGGCTGGGGGAGTTGGGCTTGTTTAGCTTGGAGAGGAGACTTTATTTGCAGCCTTCTAGTACTTGAAGGAAGAGGGACTGACTTTTTACATGATCTGATAGTGATAGGACAACGGGGAATGACTTTGAACAAAAGTAGGGGAGATTTAGCCTTGCACAGGCTGCCCAAAGAAGCTGTGGATTTCCCATCCCAAGTGGTGCTTAAGGCCAGGTTGGATGGGGCCCTGGGCACTCTGATCTCATGGGTGGCAGCCAGCCCACGGCAGGAGTTTGGAACTGGATGGTCTCTGAGGTCCCCTTTCAACCTAAGCCATTCTGTGATTCTTTCCAGATTGCTAGATGGGCCTGAAGTTTCATTACCAAGCCAATTATATGCATATTGCTTATTAATATGATAAATTAAGAGATGGTGTTAAGCATTTAATTGACACATAATTCTGATGTGAAATTAATTAAATAACAATTGGCAGAAGTATTTATGATACCATTCTTTGCTATTAACTAAGATTTAATTAAGATTCTTATGGCAATGTATAAATAAATCTCTGAACAGGCCTACTGGAAGTAAAGCTGTATTTACAAGCTTGTATGCCAACCAGTTAGCATTTTTTTTTGTCCAGAGCTACATCTTTGTGTCTGTGGAATGTCACGGTGTCATTGTTAGACCATGGGCTGAACAGCAGATGGACAAACTTGACTGTAGTTACTCAAATCACTCTGAGTAAAATATTTTGCCAGTTTTTCTTTCCCCTCATAAGGGAGTATTGTAAGGTGACAGGATGACCAAAAGACATATCCTGGAGAAAGCACACTGAATACATTCAAAAGAGAAAACTGTGATCTCCTTACAAGCATTTTATAAGTCAGAAGGACCAAAGTCATATACATCATTTATTGTAAATTCTTCTTTCTGCTTGAATGACTGTGTCCATTTTGTGGATACGGAGACAGAACAGAGAGGAGAAAATGAAGTGCTTGTCTCGGCCTGTGAACACGAGGCTGACATGATGATGAAATTTCACTTTCTGTTCCCTGATTGTCCACCTTAATCACAGTCCCATACATCTCAGCTTCATTGAGAAGCTGATTGCTCATGAATGTCACCCAGCCCCTGAGTCTCCTATAGCACATCTCATCACATGTGCTTATTTAGATAAACAAATATTGCTGAGAGCAGCACAATGAAGGAAATCTAATTTGCACAGCTTTGTGACTCGTAGCAGAGTCTGCTGGTGTCTAGCGAAGGACATTAGGAAAAATTTCTTCTCAGAATGAGTGGTTAAGTATTGGAACAGGTTGCCCAGGGAGATGGTGGAGTTACAGTCCCTGGAGGCGCTCAAGAAAGGGGTAGATGTGGCACAGAGGGGCATGGTTAGTAGGCATGGTGGTAATGAATTGATAGTTCAACTAGATGATCTTAGTGGTCTTTTCCAGCCTTCATCAATCTGTGTTTATCTTATTCCACAGCATTTTTTCCACTGAGGATACCTGTACTCTTCTTTTTTAATGGATGCTGCTTTTTAGGGGACTTGTAGGTGGCCATTTGAGACCTCTACTCCTCAGCCAAATTTAGATGAAGCTAGCCACTGCTTTCAGAACTGATTTTTATAGGGAGACCTCCATGGATGGACATTCATAGATGGATCTTCAGGCTGATAATGAGTCTGTAAACACAGTTTTCTTCAGATAAAACAAGATATAATGATCCCTTGCCAGCAAACAGAATAGGATCAAAACAGCAAGTCTTATTTTTGTGGAATCATAGAATGGCTTTGTTTGGAAGGGACCTTAAAGATCATTGAGCTTCAACCCTCCTAACATGGGCAGGGATGCCAACCACTAGTTCAGGCTGCTCAGGGCTGTATCATGACCCTCGGAGTGGGGCTTGTCTGCAGCACAGTTTGTAGGCAGTTTCTTATGGGTCCAAATATATCTTGAGCCCAAGAATGATTTTCAGTATCATTGCTTTTTATCTTTGTGTCTGAACAAGTTTAAAACCACAGATCCTATTTCGTACATCTTTATACATCACTAAGCTGCCATACATCTTTCTTTAGTAGTGTTTGCTATGAGAATTGAACTAGATGAACCACCTGATGACTTTTGGTTGCAGTTTGAGACCTTTGCTGCTTGGCACCTAGTCTTCATAAGAGAACTCACAGAAAGTTATTATGGAATATTTTATATCAATGGTCAAATGTCCTTTGTAGCACAGACTCTGAAAATCTCTTCATTCGATTGCCCTGTCAGGAGGCAATAACTGCCTCTACCGCTTTGTAGAAAAGCCAGCAGAAAGAATAAATACTTCCTCTCCTTCAGTGTGTGTGAAGGGAATTTCTAAATGGCTGAAGAGCACACCTTATCTTGTGGATGTGTTATTTTACCCAGCAGGAATTGTAGAAAAGCTGTGTGTGAAAAGAAAGGCCCCTCCTTGAAGATTGCTCTCCACAAGCATGGTCCTTAAAACAACAGACAAAAAAGACTGAGATAGGACAGACGTTTGCAGTGACAGGTGTACAGGTTGAAAGGACGTGGTAAATGCAGTGTGTGGAGAAACAGTTTGACAACAGTACACTGAAGTACCCAAAGTCACCCACTGCCCAGAAAGTCTGGGTAACATTTGGGACTAGATGGACGATGTATTTGCCTTACCTTTGAATTCCTTGGATTTTTCACAAATTCACTATTTCTTCAGTAACAAAGAAACAAGATTAAGAGGTTTTTCCTACAGAACCCTTCAAAAAGTGAGCCAGAGTCTGTGAAGTCAGACTGAAAGCATGGTTCAGATTTTAAGGTTTAGGATGAAACCGTATGCTCCTCACTGAGAAGACACTGCAGTCTGGACTCTCGGGAACATTTATTTTTGTGTTCCTTTGTGTCAGACACATCAGTAGGAGGAAGAAAAAGAAAAGAAGAATCAGATGCAGAATTACAAATTCAGGCATCTCAGATGTGAGGGGCTTTCAGAAGGTCCAGACCTTCAACAGTGTGAGTGCATAACCTCTACCGATTGTGCTGTGATGACAGTGCATTTCTCATAGTCGGTTCTGCAGACAGCCTGGCACAATGACAGCATTTTGAACGTGGTTGTATGTTTCCCATACAGCCGTGGAGGGCACTAAAGAGAGTTGCCTGAATTAACATCGTCCTGAAACAAAGCCACCTTGGCACTCATGCTCGCCCAAATACTTGTTCTGGATTACGCCTGCCCTTTCCAAACTTTCCAGGGGAAAGGGCCAAATACCAATATTTTAAAGTAGTGCATTTTTTTAAAATTGATAGAGGAAAGCAGAACATAGAATCATAGAATGGCTTAGGTTGGAAAGGGTCTTAAACATCATCTAGTTCCAACCCCCTGCCATGGGCTGGTTTCCACCCATCAGGCTGTCCACGGCCCCATCCTGCCTGGTCTTGAGCACTTCCAGGGATGGGGCCCTGGCCCTGCCCCTTTCCCCTTCTAAAACTCCACAATACACTGTTTATTTCATTTCTAAAAGGATTTTTAAAAATCTGCTAGAAACAAACATTTAATAAAAAAGTTAACAGTAGTCTGAAATATATTTCAGTGATTCAGACCACCCAAATGTGCATTTTTTTTCCATCACAGTGGCCATTGCCCTGCTATCTCTTTGCAGTGAGCATGCTGTACCTCCAGCCTCTCCTGAACTCACCATAGAAACTGCTTGATTAATGCAGAGCACAGATGAGCTCAAGACCTCCTCCACAGACAACACTGACAGCATCAGTGTCCCTCCTTTACCTCAGACCTAGAGATATTTTACACTTTGGGAAAGGAAAGGAAATAGATTCATTTCAGAGAACTACATTCAGGCTCATTTAGAGTTTAACAGTCAGTGCTGTATTAATGGCTATCATTTGCTTCTTGTGCTCATACCTGCTGACACTGGCTTACAGCACCCTCATGTTCGTCAAAGCTGTTCGTCTACCCCAGCCTGCACCAAAATATATCACAGAGCCTAGAGTGAAACTAAGTGGTTCTTTAACTGCTGCCTGAAACTGTACATTCAGGGATCTGTCACAAATGCACTGCTATAAATCAAGAAATTCAGACGTTCATGTACTTAAGCAGATTTTGCTAGAAACAGGCTTGCTTCCAGCTGAGAATAAGCTCACGGGAGCTTGAAGCATCCTACACAGTTTAGAGGGTTCTGTCATTTCTTAATTATTCAAAGCTCAGGCTTTCCTGCTATGTTGATGTGTGTAGTTTTCCTAAATTACAAGCACAATCCCTTCTTAGCCGTGTCTTGGCAGCAAGTTATTTCTTAAACATTTTGAAATGAGAGGTTTAGAAAATTGTGTGAGAGTTGATAGAAATAATGACCGTGAGCATTATGGAGATCAGACAGGATTCTTCAAAGTATTACAAGTCAAGATAGCTGCAAATTACAAGACAGCATTGAAGATGTTTCTAGCTTTCTTGCTCAGTCCAAAGTAGTAAGGGTACTGAAAGACATGGAAGTTTGTGCTGAGTGAGAGTATGATAGAGCCTCAAGTGTAGACACGAAGGAAGTGTTCTTTAGATCTTTAAAACATATATTTTGGTAATTTCCATTTGTTTTCTTAACTCTGTCCAAAGTATTTTTAGCCAAGCTGATTTTCCTTTCCAACTGAGGATCACAGAACAGAACGAGCAAAGAGAAAGGTAGTTTATATAGAAGACAAAGAAAACTATTCCAACAAGGAAAATTAGAGGAAAATGTAGGAAATGACACCTTTTTCCATAGTAAATGATTCAGTGTAAAGCATTTGAAACCCTGAAAGTGCATATTTCGGGAGGATGGAAGAGCCCTTGGAGGAACTAGTATATATCCTCTCCCTTAGAAATCTGCTTTTAATTTGAAGCAAGGAGGCAGGATCTGGGGCAAGATAGACTTTTGGTTCATCATTGTGTGTGGCAATTTTCTGTGTCAATTGCCCTTCAACAGATAGGGTTATTTAGAAGCAGAGTGAGAAAGGGGAGTAAAACATTAGTGCTCTACATTATAGGTATTACGAGATAAAAAACAAAGAAAAAAAGAAAAAAGAAAAACAACTAGATTGATGCGTTTACTGTGTAAAATAATAGGCTAGGGAATGGATTTGAAATAGTTACTAGTTTAAAGAGAAAACCAAGCCATTGATTTGATGCATTTAGAAACCAAAACAAAATATCCGCGTTACTCATTACATTGAAAAGAAATTTTTTCATTATGAAATTTTCTCGCTGCTAGCACTGATGCCCAACCACGGCATCCTGAAATTGGTCTATAAACTCCTCCCAACCTTGGTTCATCACAAGCTTACATCCAGACATCAGAAATATTTGTAAGGTGAGGCAGTCTCTTTTTGCCGCATCTGCATCAGAAACTCAAAGCTGCTTTCAAAGGAGTAATCTGTATCCTTTGGTTTATAGGGGTCACAGGTGGGCATATGAATGTGGCAATATTACCTTATTGCTTTTCAAGGCCAACACAAGAGGTGCCATGCAGAAGTGAACCCACAAAGAAAGATCGTGTGAGCTATTGGTACAGATATTGCATCTGAGAAGAGCGAAGTGGTTGCAGCGTGCAGAGGAAAATTAAAGTGCAGTGGTCAAAATATTCAGGGAGACAGAAAGGCTGTGTAGGATATTTACAAGATACAAGGTCTCTCTGTATGCTCCCCAGCTCACGTGTGTTTCACCAGTTGGCAAATACATCCATAGAACCTTGCACTGCCTTCAACTGAGTCAGAAATTCAAGTGCTCTGGTTTTTCCTGTCTTTCCTACACTTAAAGGAAGCTGCTTCATGATGCGAAAATATTCCCTCAGTGTGCTGTGAGCCCTCCAAACTTACTCATGCCAGAAATGTGAGAACTTATTACAGATTCTTACTACCCAGATGTTTCTACAATGACTTTTTGGTATTGATTTCAAACATGAAAAGGTTTGGAAAGTGCATTTAATTGGAGAGTGGGTTGAGCTAAGTGAAAATAGTGAGAGAAGGAAGAGAAACTACCCATCATGTAAAACCTATTCTAGTATTTTACTTTGAGTTATTTTACTTGTTTCATTTCATGATGAGAACTGTAAAGCTGAAAGATGGAAACTTGAAATCCCATTTTTCTCTCGGATAAATCCTGTGCTGCTACAGTGGCTGATCTAGCAGATAATTAAGTAGTTATGATAGCCTTGATAGTTTCCCCACCTCTTATTTCTTTTCCCTGCTATGATCTCTAGCCCAAAGTACTGCAAAGATTCGAGCTTCTTTGTTGTCTAATTGGAACACTGAGACTGTATTTCTGCTTAAAACATTAAATATACCCAAGGTATAAATGCTGTTTCAGTCTCAAACACTGCTTCAGCCAATCTAGATACCTTTCCTCTCAATAATTTCATGCTATGATTACTAAATAATGACTAAGAAACAGAGTTGTCACAGGGGTTTTATGCACAAATCGGTCAGTGAAGGAACAAAGGAAAAATTAAGTCATTTTCTCTGCAGAGACAGAGGTGGGTGTGCTGGAACCATTTGGATCTTTTGGCCTTATATTCTGATATATAAGCTTTGCTGCTTGAAAAACATTTGCTTCATTTGCAAAAGATGGAGTTTACATTATCTTCTTTGCAGGGGCCAGTGTAAGGTTTGTTATTCCCCACAGGCAGCCTCTGAGGGCTTGCACAGAGCTGAATTTCTGTCTCCGTTTCAGTCTTTCAATTTCCTTCAGGGATGTGGCTCCTTATATCCATCCATGTGAGATGGAAACCTCCCCCAGGGTGGCAGGTGGATTTTTGCTCAGCAAGCAGGACTGCTACGAGGTGCCAAACACCGGGAACCGTGCATGCCATGAGGGTCCTGGCAGTCAGAGGGAAATGCGACAAACAATATGCTTTTGTTTGTAAAGGAAATATGTTGCTGTCTCTGCTGAGAAGCTGATTTTTTATTTTTTGTAAGCCATCAGCAACTGTCTTCTGTAACCATATGCTGAGCAGTCTGCACATCGTGTCATGTTGTGTTTCTCCTCCTCCAGCAGAAGTGAAGGCAATTTAAGGTGGAGTCCTCCTTGTTCCTCAACAGAGTGAACTTTCCAATTTAATTTTTTTTTCCAGCTGAAGGCAAATATTCTTTCAAAATTTTATCCATATTGTTATTTCTGTGGAGGTGTTCAGGGAACATGTAGGTGTGGTACTTAGGGATGTGGTTTTGTGGGCATGATGGTGATGGATTGATGGTTGGACTGGATGATCTTAGATGTCTTTTTCAATCTTAATGATACTATGATTGTATTAAGGGGGTTGTGCCCTCTTCACACTTCTGCTCCCTGTATGCAAAAACTATCCTTACCTGAAAGGAACCTGAGAGGTCAGGATCTCTTTACCTATGCATTGATTTTTCATCCTGTAACTGCAGCCAAATGAATAAGGAATGCATCTGCAGTGTCCCTCTCAAACTGAAGCATGTCGGTACATTGGTTATGGGTGAAATTCCTGCACTAAAGAGCTGTGTTTTTGCATACTGCATCTATGCCTGTTACTAATTAATGGTTGTGAAAGGAATTTCATCCCTGTCTATCTGCAACAGTAACAGCACTGAGACTGGAAATAATCCAAGGTGTCTGGTGTTCACATCCTTTTTTTACCATACTAGATGCTCTTCTAGCAGGCTTTGTTGGCACAAGCTGTACAGGTTTCCCAGTAAATTCTACTCATCTGTAGGTGAGAAGAGAGAATCTCTGAAGTGGGGTCTTCCATTTTGGCTGGCACAGAGACCTTGGGAAGTCACTTCATGGGCAGCATGCTCAAAGGCTGCTTTAGCTTCACTTGAGCCACGTTTAATAGATGAGGACTTTGTTACTGAAACCTTACTGAAAAGGCGACTCCACAGCTCTGTCTCCTAAAGTCTTGCTGTCCTCACCACCAAGAAGAAATTTTCCAAGGCTGAATTTTACGGCTTCAACATCAGTGTTGGTGTCTGCTGTTACCTTGCATGCCCTGGGACCTACCAACCCCATCTCCGCCTTTCTCTCCAGAAATGTCTGTAGGTTCTGCATCACATTTGTCATCTTGTAGGAATGTGTACCTTGCCCTGAAAGAACTGAAATGGCTTAAAACATCTCGGACTGTACAACTAAACTGGCCTCAGTAATCAACCTTGTTCTGATCTAAGCCCCAAATCTTGTGTTCTTTATGCAACATTTATTTATTTGTCTTGCCCCTTGCTTCTCATTTGACTGGGAAAACACTTTTTGCTGAGTTTTTCCTTACAGCTCATGTTTCCCAGACCACAAACTGTTCTTCTGCTCTTATTTGTCCTTTCTTCACTCAGTTTTTTTCCTTTTAAACACGTTGTACCTGTCTGGCTGTGGGGCACTACTCTTAGCCTGTTCATTCTAGAAAGGAAGGATTATCCATTATTTTGTCTCTCTTGTGACCTATCCCTTATATTTTTATCTCAGAATAAAGTTTACCTTTCTATATAACATTATAAGTTTTAGTTCTATGATCCATCCTAACCTGAAGATCCGGTTGTGACAAAAGACAGAATTTTAAATTGACTTTGAATTATTTTTCTCTTCTATTCCTCTTCTAATTTCAAGGCTGTTTTGACAGTGATCCATTCCTCCAAAATGTGAGCAGCTCCTTCCAGCATTATATCATTCAGCAAATTTAATAAGTTGCAGAACTGTTCATTCATCCGGGGCATTAATGTAGAATTGAATGTGAGTGGACCAATGTTTGATCCTAAAATCTGCTTCTCCAGATACTTTTGCACCTCTCAACAGTTCCGCCTAGATCGCACCTCACTAGATTGCTGTGTAATTACTATGATTTACAATATTCATATTTGCCAGTGCACTAGCTATACCAATGGGAAGTCCAGAAGTGAGTATGACTCATGTAGAATGTCAGTTACTTTATGAAGGCCTAGAAAGCTTAGATCTGTCTCCAGGTATGGTGCAGGTGATGCTGAGGGCTCAACACCAAAAAAAACCACCACTGTAACTAAATGAAACAAACAGTACTTGTCTTTTCTAGTGAGAAGAAGGGAAATGATCTCTCTGAAAAGCAAGTCTTCCCAAGATTGAATTCCAGAGAAACTCTCAAAAATTTATGCAAACCAAACCAAAAGTTTGGTTCCTCAGATACTTAGGGATTTTTATATTTTTTTCCTGCACTTGAAAAGCTCTGTTTTTCAGGAAAGACTGTGATTGTGAGTACTGATTTTCTTTTCTGGCCACAGTGTTTCCTCCAAAAGTAATGTCCAGATTTGCAAACTAAACTGCAGGTCTCCTGTTTAATTTTTTTACTTCCTACCTGAAAACCTTAAAAGCAAAATCTCTTATGCACTCATATAAAATAATGATCAGTAACAACGATTTGTGCATCAGTTGTCTGGCGCTCATTTTGGGAAAAAATAATCTATTTGTTTTGCCCAGTGGATTGTTCAGGAGCTGCATTCCAAGCTCAACAAGGCTCCCTCTGCTGTTTGCTGCAGCAGTCATACAGATTGAAATGAATTGACCTTTGTTTGCTTGCAAGGCATGATCCCCTGTGTCTCTGCTGTATTTCACGCAGTGGGAGGTCAGCACGGACTTTTCCAAGGTCAATCTTGCTGCTGAAGACCAATGGTGCTCCTGCTGGGAGGTGTCACAAGGTTTCTAGTCAAGCCTGTAGCAATGCAAACTTGCTAAATGTTGAGGAAGCTCCATCAGTTTAAGTGCAGTTGACCAGTGAAGACCTGCACTGCCTCAAATTCATTTTCTTCTCTACAGGGGGTAATGAGGAGAAAGAGGCTGTGACAGATGGAAGTGAAAGAATCTGTGAATTTGTCAATCCTACTATCAAAAAGGCAACAGGAGTGTAAAGTGTCTTCTAGAAATAGATTTCAGTGGACTTAACCTGTAGTCTCAAATCTCAGCTCACCAGTCTGCTGGAGAAATCAGTATCTGACCCAAGTTTATCTTTTATGCTGAAGGCCATGAGAAGGACGTAGGGATTATCTCTACATTATGTTGCTGGTGAACATAATAGGAGGGTAAACATTCTTATGGTTCATTCCAGTTCATTTTCAAAAGAGATGCAAGAATATTGAAGGTGCTGGTATCCTGGGAAAAAGGAATGGGGAATGAGGAACAATGGAAATGGTCCACCAGTAAGAGCACTGGGGAAAATGTGTAGAGAGTGTGCCAGTTTGTAAAGCGCTGGCAGACATGGATCTGTTTGACAGTAGCGTTATAGTGGCATTGTGATTGAATTAATAATCTCTATCTTGTGATATATTGGTGATAATTAGTCTTACCAATCAGCCTATTAATTAATGTGGCTATTCTGATCATGGGCAAGTTTAGAAGTCTCTGCATTCACTTCTGCTCCACAGTAGACAAATTGAGCATGCTGATTGACTGTACTTCTGATTGAATTCATACTTATCAAAAGTGCTTTGCAAAGTAATTTTCGGATGGGTACATGGAGGCAGGGGACAATACAGAGCTTCCCCAAGATTTTCAGTGGGAAGGCCAAGGCCTGAATGGAGGTCCTCATGTCCTTGGCTTTGTTAGGGGCAATCTGTTCCCCAAAATGAGAAGACATGAGTGCAACATATTCTTCCCACATCACCTTCTGGTGTAGAGTGAATTGAACTTTTTGCATTCAGTGGCCAGAATCATAGAATCATTGGAAAGTCGGATAAGATCATCTAGTCCAACAGTCAACCCATGCTATGTCTATTCTGGGCCATGACACCCAGTGTAGTGTCTACCTTTTCCTTAACACCTCCAGGGTTGTTGACTCCACTAACTCCCTGGGTGGCTGTTCAAATACCTCACCACTCTGAGATGAAATATTTTCTGATATGCAACCTGAGAATATTAAGGTAAACCCACAAAACAGTTGAGAAGTGGAAAACCTTGCTTTCTAGGGACAGCTTTGTCAGATAACCACTGTGGTTCTGTGTTAAGGATATCACAGTACATTTCAGTTCACCATCACAGTAACTAGTGGAACTTCTTGCTGTTATTGTTATTATTTGCTTCACTGCACTTAGATTTTTTTGCATGCTTTCATTTTAGGTTTTCATATGGCCTTAGAAAAATATGATATCCGATATTTAATTTCAAGCACATCCTTGGATGGCCAACAACCTTAGAAGTGTTTGAACTTCATGCTCAAAGCGGGTGCTTAACTGAATAGGAATAGTCTCACATGAATACGTGTTCAGCAAGAGTGTGACTGCTGTGCTAAAACAAGACATGTGGAAATGAGAAAAAGTATAACTTTTTAAGTATTGATTCAATAAGCATTGTTTCCGTGACAGTAAACAGATATACCAAGGGACACGTCCAGTCTAAGGCATCGAGTGTGAGCTTCACCCCACAGATCCCTGAAGCCAGATCTGGCTCACCTGCCTGTGTTTGTGCATCTCTGCACCAGCCCGTGACTCTCTGGCTTTGAGATTCCACAAATGATTAATGAATTTGGCTCATGTGTTTGTGGAGAAGGTCACGTCACCCTGACACTGATTGCGCTGCAATGTTTAACAGGGCATCTTATTAGTTTCTTAAATCGCTTAAACTTCAAAAGAAATCTTGTTAGAAAGTAATCTCTGTAACCCTAGGCTTTGCACTCATGTTACAACATGCAGGAGGGTCCATGTTTTGAGAGAGACAGTGGAAATTTATTTAAGGTCCAGATCTGCCTCTCTGAGAAAGGGAAGAGCTGAGTAACACCCACTAGGCATAGCATTCTGACTTTGAAATCAATCAGGGACTAATTGACTCCAGTGGTTACGGCTTTGTCTCAGGATCTTATAGCCAATAGCAGCTCAGATGGGTGAATCTGCTCCTCAGGCAAATGGAACTCTGTCTCTGGAGGAGCCTTTTTCTGAAATAAAGATCTCATTTGAGGTTTTATTCAATAAGTGGTTGAAATATGTCTCTATTTAATGATAGTGAAAATTGAAGGTGTCCAGTACGGCAATTGTAATTGTGTTTGGTGCTGAGGTAATGAACATAGTTAAGATTCAATTTGCTCTGCCTCTTTGTTCCCTGCTCCCAGTAATAAATGGTTAATTACCAGTTTCAAACAGCCAGTGAAATTTGCTAGCTTGCAGAAATTGCAGAGAGCTCCACATTGCCAGAAGGAAGTGTGATCTGTTAGTTTTACCAGCATTGTGCTCAACTACTGGGTGCGATGAACATTAAGTGCAGCTACAACCCAAAGCAACTCAACTTGTCTGATACAGGCTTACTGGCCTCAGGTGAAGAACCATGACTCCACGTGATCAGGACAAGATGTGCCCTTTGTACTGACTGCTATTCCCTGCGTTACAGAAGTGGGGTGTTTTTGGAAGTCATAACAAAACCACCATTCGTTATCATCTTTATTTAAAGTGGATAGCCTTGCAATTCTCACAGCTTGGACCAGAAGCTGTCAAGCAAGCAGGCTGTATATGGTTGTTGTCTAGAGAGTATATTTCTTTCCCCATTAATGTGAACATCACAGTTAGGGGTTCTTTGTTTCTTTATTTATTAGAGATGCTGAAATGAACTGTATTGGTATAATCAGGGACAGGATATCAGTGTTATGCTCCCATTGCGCAAAAACAACAGCATCTTGCTATGTAAATGATGACTGCATTACAAATAAAGAGTACTGCTATCTATCATGTTTTGCTGTATGCCACTCCAAAACTCCAGGTGCTTTAAAAATATGGCTAAAGAGTGTAATGATTTAAAAAAACAAAACAACAACACAGAAGTATGAGGAGACAGCAGAGCACAGAAAAAGCATAGCACAGTTTCCATTTTGCAGTCTGTTCCTCTTCTAAGGCTTCACTTTTACTCGAGGAAATAATATGTGGACAGGGGTTATTACCCAAGATTGTTCCCTCAAATTTAACAACCCCTCACTGCCAGGCTAAGAAAGAGAAAGATTTGTCAGTGTCACCTGGGAAATCTGTGGCAGGGTCAGGGTAGTGTGATCTGCTGAACTCTGCCCTTTACTGCACAAAAACTATTTGTGCACAAAAGCGTTTGCATCTTTTCTCTGTCCCCTCCAAGTCCTCATAAAACAATTATAATTACACTGTTTTCCTCACAGCTGAAAGAGAAACAAACCCAGAGCAATCTCCTTGCTCTTACAAAAATTCCCCCTACTTCCAGAAGTGCTGACAAACTGCATTCAGATCGAACAGCTTTGGGAAGATTCATAATTAGGATGTGGTGTCACCAAGCTGCATATCGAAGGTTGTGCTCAGTGTTTAACACGACAGTTCACAATTTAACAAGCGTGGGGCTTGGGAGTTGTTAGTGGCAGGGAACACTGGGGTTGCTCACTTTCTCAGTCTTTTTTTCATATATTACATCCCCATAACCACCCATCTACCTGTCTCTTGTTCAGCATGATATTTGATACAACAGAATTTCTGTAATTGGTACATATATGGGAAGCAAAGAGTGACTCCCTTAGACAATAAATTTGACCTGTAATCTGTTTTCATAATTAAAACCCCTAAAGAGCTCTAATGTATACACAGTGTATTTTCTTACGGCCTTCCAGTGCCTCCTTGCACTTCTGTATTCCATTCTGTCTCAGCAACTTTCTATAAAGTAGAATGCTTCTACAAACCTTTGTTCATTGCCAGAATGATGACGCTGATAAACAGAAGAAGGGGTATCATTACAATCTTGATAACAGAGTATGGGAGCTGTTTTAGGATTAATGGCTCCTGCAATTACATCTTGATTGAGTGCAATGATGAGGCTGCAACCCCCTTCTTGAGTATCATGTTGTGGGCACTTAACTGATGACTACACAAGTACTCATCAACACGCAGTGACCCTGTCCTGACAAAGGATTAGAAAATGCAAATGGAGGAGTGTCTGCTTAGATTTTGTTCACAGTCTCTGGAAAGTGTCTTGCATTAGACTTGCAGCCAGTCAGCAGGGAATGAGAAAATTATCCAACCCCTGTGCTACAGCAGCACGTAGAAGCCTTTATTAGTGCTGAGTCCTGAGCAAAAGTATTTTCTGTATTCCAAAGTTAGAAACAGTTTTTGTCCTAAAGAAATGCCAACGTAAAGTGACCAGATGGGTGAATCCATTGTGAAGGTTCTCTTTGTGCAGGAGAATTGAGGCTGAGGAGCTCTTGTGAGTTCTTACTCACAAGATCAAAGAATTATAGCATCATTTGAATTGGAAGGGACCCTTAAAGGTCATCTAGTCCAACTTCTCTGCAATGAACAGGGACGCCTACAGCTACATCAGGTGCTCAGTGCCCCATCTAACCTGACCTTGAGTGTCTCCAGGGATGGGAGCATTCACCACCTCTCTGAGCTGTTCCAGTGCTTCACCACCCTTATTTTTAATATTTTTTTTATTTACAACCAATCTAAATCTCTCATCGTTTAGCCTGCAACCCTTGTCCTGTCAGTGATGCTAGGGCAGAGCCAAGGGCAAAATCCATTTCCTTTCATTTTAAAGGAGTGCTGAGTGGTGTTTGAATTCAGCATGGTGAACTGATGTATGCATGCTGCCACCCACCAGTGCTAGATCCTGGCTCCATTTGCTATCTCTGTGCAGGAGCTGCCAAGAAGTTTATTTCAGGTGTGTTATAATTTTTTCTCTCCTATACCTATAGAGCAGGTCAAGTCCTCCCAATCTTAGCGTTATGAAGACTGAGCTGGTTACTGCCCTTCCTTAATACCACAGCAGGGTCCTATCAGATGCCATGGGAGATGATTTAAAAAGGGCTCATGGCTATCTGAGGCTCTTGTAGCTCTTGAGCCAGAGCTAAGGAAGCACATAGGTATTTTTCTGTTCTGCTCATTCTGACGCACTTTGGATTAGGTTGGATGTTTTCAAGGAGAGGGTAGATGTGGCACTGAGGGACATGGTCTAAAGTGGTCACAGACATGGGTTGATGGTTGAACTGGATGGTCTTATTGGTCTTTCCATCCTTAATGATTCTATGATTCTATGATATTTTTTTTCCATTTCTGTGTTCTTTTCTCTGTTGTCAGTGTTACGCTGTCAAGCAGAAGTGTTACATTTTAGTAAATGGGTATTAGAGAAATAAAGAACAAAAGAAACATATTATTAGTTTAGGGAGAGGGAGGAAGGATTTAAAGAGGTGAAGATGTTGACTAACAATTCAGTTTTTCCCTTTGGGCTGATATCATTGAGGTCCAGATGGCACCTGAGCATCTCAGATGCTGGAGCAAAGACCCTCCGCTCAGACAGACTGTTCATCACACCGCAGATTAGAGAGCAGCTGCACAGAGGAGGGTGTCTATAACCTTGTTGCTACAGCTGCTTCCTGCTGGAGCCTGCAATGTGCCTGCTGCTTGGGTAAAGGTTAACTCATGCTGGGGAGTTTTAATTATCTATTATCTACCCAGAGGGAACTAACTACCTTAAATAGACCAAGGCTAAAGGCTGAATTTCCTGTCTTTTCTCAGAGTGTTTTTGGGAGAGGTTTGTATGTTAATCAAACATGGGATGAAACAAAAGAGATAGAATGTCAGTGATGCGTTCACTGGGGAAGGAGACCCTGGGTTATGCAGATTCACCAGCAATGTATCTAAATAGAGTCAGGGAGAGTATCACTGACTCCTGCACTTCAGTTATTATTGAGGTGATTGATAATGTGGTCACTCAGCTAATGTGACAGTGTGTGATCCAGAGGTCAGCAGCACAGCTGCTGGGATGGAAAGCCATGCTGCTGCAGTGTGATGAGCTGATGACTCGTGCTCTGATACACAGCTCTTATAAATCAAGATTTATTTGGATTATGGTACTCAGGTTCTGGATGGTTCTACGTGGAGCAGCTCTGCAGTTTTGATTCTGCTGTTTGACCAATTTCAACCTTTTCAGTAATGGTTGGTAACTTTTACTGATACAGCCGTTTCACTTTAGTAGTACAGATATCCCCACTTTTGAGGTGTTGAGCCATGGTTGAGACTTTTCTTTAGTTTTAAATGAAATTTAAATTTCAGAAAAGGAATAGAATGGATTTATTTTCTGTCAGAAAAACGGTAACATAAAAATCTGTTTGTATGTGACTAGTTTTACTTCAGGGGAATAAAATGTGATTTAATGAGTCATCTGGAGAGGGAGAAGGTGCATTGAGATTTCTTGTAGTTCACTCAGTGAGGTGTCATGGGCAGGGCAGAAAGAGGTGGAGGAATCTGAGTTGAGGGCTGGATAGTTCATAATGATGAAGGAAACCATGCAGGATATTAAAACATAATCACTACTAAAGACACCTTTCAGCACTGATGATCTTCTATTTTATTCCAATAGTTCAGCACTCACAATTACAGTTTTAGCCAGTGACTGAGGAGCATGAAGCTGGAGTAATGAGCATAATATATAATGGAAGAGCAGGAAACAGGTATTCACTGTTGAAAGAAAATAAATGAACTCTATTCTCTGTTTCCATAGCCATGGCTATCATATCCAAGTGTCGCTCCTCTGCTTGGGCTGCAGAAATTGTTTTAGTCCTTAAGAAGAGAAGAAAAGCAGAAGAAACATATGCATTTTGGTGAAACTGCTGGATGCAGTACAGAGCAAAGCACTAGGCTGTTAACTTTTGCTAACAGCTTTTAACTGTAATTAACATCCTCTTAATAATCACATCATAGTCAATAACAGGGATATTGAGATAAGATTTGTCCCTGAGTTTTGATTTGTCTTGGCACAATGTCTAGATGTGCCACATGCTGTTACGTTACACAGAAATACCTTTTATCCTGCTTCTTGAATTTTGCCTCCAGGTGTTTCGAGACCTAATATGTTTGGGGCAAGATTCTTACAGTACTAAATTATTCAGGCTGAAATCATATAAAAGTAGAAGATTAGGCAGTTTTAAAGGCAAGTAGAAATTTGAATTCCATCCTTATTTATTGTCACACAGGGAACAAATTTGATGCTGCTTTACTGCATTGTTCTATAAATATTGACTAAAGTATTGCTGTACAAGGAAGCATGTAAATTATTACTCAGTCCTCTGAAGACAGCAAGGGAGTCTCTTTCATTCATTTCATTGTATTGCTAGTATCTGAGAAGTCATCTTTTCTGGGAAGAAGAGATATTTTACAAGTAATTTACTGTATTTTTGCCTTTTGTCCCATGGGCTGTAATGCAAGAATAAGTGTCAGCTACTATCCTCAGTCTTCATTTCTCTTGAATTATTCCAAGGTACCTTTCTCTAAGGTACTCTTCAATGTAATCATACCAGTTTGGCTTCCTGCAGAAAGCTTGAATGGTATCACTTACAGTAAAGACCTGGGTTGATTCTTTCATCTAGAGGTCTTTTTTTTTTTTTTTTCCTGTTCCTAGAATTGAAAGGAGAAACCAAGAGGAGGTTTGCCTCTACTGTATTTTTACACAGTGAACAGAAACCCATTTGTAGTCTCTAGCAGAAGAAGGGCAGTGTGATGGGGGACTTTGGTAATCAAGAAACAGTTGCTGGACGCAGAGATATCCTGATGTTGGAAAGAATTTGAGCTGTAGAGGAGTCTCTTTCCATAAAATGACGAGAAGTGCATCTTTGCAGACTCTTCCTTCATTCATACACTGAGCTCCCTGGTACTAAAAATTCTAAAATCTGGCATCAGCATCAGATAAGGAAGATAGCCTTCTCTTCCTGGATGGTATGTTATGGATGTCCTTGTTAATAATGTAGAATTCAGCCGCTGGGCAGTGATGTCTATTAAAAAACAGGGCATGAGAGCACATACAAGTTTGTGATAGTAGATTATCACAGATCTTATATGTTCATTATGAATCAAAGAAGAATATCTTGGTGGAAACAAGAAAATGATACCCATCACCCTCTGGAGAGTCTGCAGCTTATAGTGCTTAATTGCTGTAAATTGTACTGACATTCAGCATTTCAGCTACTAGAAGGATAAACTTTGTGAAATGACCGTCCTCCTCACCCTGAAACGCAGGTGCCTTTGCAGGAGACCTCCTGGCTGTTTGAAACAACACAGGGGCACTGAATGAGAAGGCAGGGATCAAAATTAGCTCTCCTCAATGATAAGTACAAGGATGATTTTGAGTGGTCAGAAAATAGTAATACTCTAACAAGAATTGATTAGAACATAAGAAATATTCAAGACTTGCAGGAAAAGGTCTTAATGATTATAGACATGAAATAATCTCTGTGTTATCTTCAATTGAAACACTGAGTACTTTTGTCCCAAGAGACAAAAAATGTCATTCATGGGCAGGATTCACAAGTGAGGGCTTGAAACCCAGCTGGCAAACCTTGGGTATCTCCCCTCAGTGAGCCTGTCAGCAGGACAACTTAGATTTAAGAAATCATTAAAATGGTCCCCTTGGGCTCTTTTCATGGACGGATGTTATTTAATGACTGAGTGCTCAAAAATGAGCCAAATGTTGGGTCATGGATGAAGGTTTTTGTCTCCCAGAGCTGTTAAAACAGAAACCAGATGTGTGTGATTGTTCTAACCAGGTCCATAGCAAGGTGGGGTGTCTCATTCCTGGCCAGACAGATATAGGACTTTACTTTTCAGAAGTTTGTTTTGCACCAAAATGAAAGAGCAGAGAAAGACACATGGAGAAGGAAGGCAAAAGAAAGGCAGAAAGATATCTTTAGGGGTATAAAAGGTATGACATGATAGCAATAATATATTCTAAGGCTGAACAAAGATAAAAACGACAGGATAAAAGCAGGATGAATTTGCATGCCATTGTATCCTTCATGTGTAATAGACAAAGGTGATTTTGCGTGATTGTTGCTGAATTCCAAGCAGTAACAACCCTATCTTTTCTTGCATTAAAGTCCTGATACTGGGAAAATATTATTAGCAAAAACCTTCTCATGAAGCCTTCTCCCAGGGTGTCCTTCCCATCTTACAAAGCCGCATGTAATGAAGGGATTCAACCAGCTTGGAGGAAAGTCAGATCAAAAAGCATACAAAATGATCCCCTTCAGAAACTGGAGGCCCTGGGGTTACAGTCTGGAGTAAGGAGATTCTGATTCCTTCAGTGCACTCAACAGGTTTCTCCTGTTTTTCCTCTGCTGTGAGAAACATAGGGAACACAAGAGCTCCCTTCTGGCTAGAGGGAGACATGGTGAGGTGCATTGTGCTGAGAACACGTATTTGTTTAAGGGACCAGCAGAGTGGTCCTACTGCAGCTTTGAGATAAAGGCTCATGTTGCCTACAGCTGTGAAGACCAAAGGGGTTGACCTTACCAACAAGGGAGAAGGGGAGCGTTGACTTGGCTAAGACTAGAAAAAGAGGAGAGCTTATACCTGTACTTATGCCTGATTTTGGTGTGAGGTATTTGACTCCTCTGTGCTGCTACCTCTGCATCTGGGTAGTAGTCCTCCTATGTGTCATAAGAAACATTGTGGCATAGCCCCTCTGCCTCTCTTTACCTTAGAAAATAATGGTGGTTTCTTTTTATTAATTTTAACTTATTTTTATTTGGGGAATACAATGTTCTGTTCTATTTAATTTTATTCTGCTTTGCTCTGCTCTATTCCTTTATGTCACGATTATCCCTGAAGGCACTCTGTGCCACCCCATACTAAATGTATCATATGCCCTGACTGATCTCAGTGGCTAAATTTACCATGGAATGTAAAGGGAAATGTAATACATATCCAACCTCAGCTCAGGGCATTCTCTTTCCCTCATATCCAGCAGCTTCACACCCTGTGCTCTTCCCCAGAAAAGTGCAATATCTCAGCGAGTTTAATTGGACTCCAAGGATGTGGATCCCTGGAGCCTGAACTCACAGTCAAAGTGGCACTATGTTCTCAAGAGCGATTGGTGTGAGATCAAGCCACAATACAGCACGAAGGTTCATGATGGCACCTTAATGGGAGAAAAAGAGGTAGCCCTAGCTTGTATTTCAGGGAATAGAAGGACTAAAACAACCAAGAGAAAGTCCTCCAAAAAAGTAGAAGGCATTCTGCTGAACATCACACAAAAATGTCTATAGTGTACTGGGCTATAAAGCACAAAAGCAACAATGAAAGCAGTAAGTTTGGAGCGTGCTATTAGTAGCTCAGGCCTGTCTTTGATCTTTTTAATTTCCAAAACAGCATCATCTCCACAGCCCTCCAGCTGTGTAACTACCCTGCTCGTAAGGTCTACTTCTGCTATGGTACATCTGCATCGTGCAACCCCTAAGCTATCTGCACTACCTGCAACATGTACAGGTGCAGGTACTGCTGGGACTTTGGGAAGGGGAGAGTTGCTCTTGCCCAGCCACAGAGCTGAGGGAGTTCACAAATCAATTCCTCCTTCCTCTTCTGAAGCCTGCAGGGTGATGTCAGTATATGCTCAGCTTCCCCTGGCCTTCTTTTTCCAGAGCTAGCTCATGTGCCAGTAACGATGCCGAACATGTCTTTTCCTTTCCCTTTTCCCTGTGTGATTCAGTTAATACATATTCCAAATTCGGCTTTGTTCCCATAGTTTCCCTGGGATTTCAGTGCTACTGCCATTAGTTGAGCTGGCGCCTGCCCAGATGTGACACTTCAAAGTTCTTCATTTGCTGCGCTTGCACAGTACAATTTTAAGAGACGTGGTGCTTGCTCACAGTATCTCTTCAGAGTAGTGCCACATCTCACAGCCACTGCTGAAAGGAAGCCTTTAACACAGCAGCCAGTCTCTTTGGCTGAAAGCCTGAACTATGGTCATTGTTTTCATGGCCCCCTCTGGATCTCTCCCACTAGCTCTTTCAAACCATCTGAAGTTACTAATTGGCCACCCATATTTAGGGCTTGTTGCACTGCTGCAAAAGCTTTCTCCAATTGGAGCATATCTCAGCACATGAAAAATACCTCTGCTTTTCCGTGCCACCCTGTGTTGACTTTTATACTCAGTCAGCTCCGTTGAGCCATTTTGTCTGTCGTTCATTTAACAGCCTGCAGAGGAGTGCGTTTAAGCAACCAGCTGAGCTTTGCTCTGAGCAAGCAAGGAAGCTGGAGCCACACCAGGAGCACCCTGCAAAGCCAGTGCTTGATTAATTTCAGCTGGCTTTAATTAAAAAGTATTCCTTCTTTAGTTAATTATGTGTTTTATGAGAAGTGGATATGGTTATCTGAAACTGAGCATGGGATGGGGTTTCTTTCATCAGTACAGAGTGTATCAGGTCTGGGAAGCAAGAAAGCGTTAGGAAATAACTGGATAGGGAAACATGCCTCCATGAGACACTAATGGGATTTGCATTTGAATTAATATATGAATTTACTCCAGTGTATCATGGATGATGAGTGTAATCTCTTTTTCTGTTGGTTGCATTTCACTTTTACTGTAGCACTCTGAGTGGAAAAGGGAATTATTGAGAAGAAAGGTACAGCATGGGTATGAAACATCTGAAACAGATATGCTTTTAGATATATTATTTTCTAAGCATTTCAACATTTGTCCTTTGCTTCTAAAATAAGTCTCTCTCTTTACTCAAGAAGTGATGAATCTTCCCTTCTTTGGTGATCAAGAGCTTTTAAACCAGCTTGCGTTGTTGCTCAGATACCAGGTTCTCTGCATCAACAGTAATTGCTGAAGGTTTGACCATATTTAGGAGGGGATAACAACATAAATGATCTTCACCTGTAGCAAATGTATATATATAGCAGTTGCTGCTGTGAGTAACCTGATTATGAGGCTGAGCCCTCAGTGTCTCTGCTGAAGCTGTTGCTGCCCTTGTGCAGCTTTAATGCTCCTATTGCAGAGTTCTGGAGGAGCCTGTCTTAAAGTTAAGGATCTTGTTTGCTTTGAGCTATAAATTATTTTATTTATTTTATTTTTTTCAAGTTTTCAATCTGGCTGACAAACAGGATGCAACAGTTGGCAGACGGAAATCAAGCAGGACAGGTATGGAGGGGGCAGCAAACAAAATGTGGTTAGCAGGGGAGCAGGAATCATGTGGATCACTGACTGTTTATTCTCCCTAGACTTTCTAAATGTGCCTCTGTGCAGCATATGCAGACTGCAGAGAACTACAAATCTCTGCTTTATGGCTCTGAATTTTAGCTGTGAATTGAATAATTTACAGCACTGAACAGTGAAATGGTACAAGGCACTTTGAGTATGGAGGTAAACGAAGGCATTGTATGAGGCAGTTGCTTGGCAAAGGAAGGGTGCATGGTACTCGAGAGTGAGTTAGAGACCAAGTAACGACAACAGTGATGTGCCTGAGCTTCACTGAATAAACAGAGTGAATTGATCTCTTTCCCAATAAGCTTTACAAATATTGGTGCATTATCTGGATGTATCTTACACCAGCAAGCTAACAGGGTGTGAGGAATGACAGCATCAGCTCCAGGACTCCTGTCTACTTACTAGCTAAGTGCAGAGGCAGTAAATTTTACATCATCTTTAATCTTTATGTCAAATGTAAATAACATCTCGTGGACTTGGAAAAAACTAAAGCCCTTGACTTCTTTTAGTTTTAATCTCAGTGCTGATGCCTGCTGGTGGATCAAATCCTCAGTTCCCAATTCTTAAATCATTTAACTGGTTTGCTAGAGTTGTAGAATCACCAAGGTTGGGAATGTCCTCCAAGCTGTCTTGTTCTTCGCTTTTATAGCTAAATCAATTTTTAGGAGACAAAATAAGCTCATCAGTGAATCATATCCACAGTGGCATACCCTTCTTCAGAGCCAGTTGCCTGTGATAGAAAATAAAAGTCCTTTGAACTTACTCAGAAATCAGAGGGGATAAAGAGAGAAAACACAGGGATTACCAACCAGAAGTAGTGAGGGGTTATGTTGCCATTGCGGTATTACAGAGAAGACCTCTGTGGACTGTCATCTCTCCCTTATTTACAGTGGGTGGTTGCCATTGCTGTGCCTGTTCATTTCAGTTTCTTTTGGAAGCAAAGTACAAATGTATGAAGTAATTTCAGACAGTGCTCATACAAAGTTAAAATTCTTAGGGATTCCTCAGACCTGGGGTGGAAACCCTTCTGCAGGGGAAATGTCTGTGGGCTTTGGTTTCACAAAAGACCCCAACTCCAAGCAGTACGCCTGTATCTTGGGAAACACTGTGATGGTGATCAGGTTGCAATGGGGGGGTGGTCTGCTTTGTGGACGTTGCTGGTCTTCTTAACAAGTGGACTTTAGCCTTTTCTTAAAAGTCTGAAGTCTGTTATAATGTACTAAGGAGTGATTCATCAAGGGATGCCTGAAAGATGTGCATGATTTGTGGACACTTCTGGATTAAATTTCTATTGCAAGGGATTGGATTTGGTGGCCTAACATGTAGGGACGTGCTGTATTAGAATTGGAATAGAGAAAAAATGGCTCAGTGTCATCTAAAATAGTATGAGTCAGACATTTCATGCCTAAAGGAGGTCAAGAGAACTGGATAGGATTTGAAAGTGCTCAGTTAAGTAGTTGTTTTCACTGCCAGCTACGTAGTCTCTGTGTTCCTTAGTTCTTCAGTTGCGAAGTAAAAAGTTTCCCTTCAAAACTTTTCCTGGAAATCTTTCCAGTATTCTTTAATATCCCCCCACTTTTTTTTTTTTTTTTTTTTTTTTTTTGGGGGGGGGGGGAGGAGGAAGGGGCAGGGAGAAATATTGAAAACACTTTGATCCTCTGTGATTTATTTCTTCCTTTTTGAGCTGAATGCGCTACAGATTTGTATCTCTATGCTTGTTTGTCTTTGTCTCTCCAAATTTTTGCAGACAAACAAAAAGAAACCTTGTGACTTTGCCATGTTGACAAAGTTTTACAGTACAGTACAGCACAGTAGAATGAAAGCATAAGAACAGTTTCAGCATTCACCTTGCCACATGAGATGCTTTGAAGATGACTAAGGAAGAAAAGTTGATTTCTGCCACTGAAGTTTTTTTGGTGCATTCTTCTCAATGTGCCAATACATACATATCTGATGTCAGAATTTGGGCCACTGGGCCATACTGCTTTTCAAAATGAATCGTCCTTTTCTGCAATGAGTTCTGCAGTGCCTTCAGAGACATTCTCCAGTCCTGTTTTATATCCACATCTGAAAATGGATCACTTCACTAAGCATAAAAATTCCCAGAAAAGTACCCAAGTGGTGTATACACAATTAAGAATTTGAGCAGAATTATTTGCTTTTAAATGAAGATGGATTTCAACTTGCTGTTTCCAATTAGAATAATAATAAACATTTTCCCTAGTGATAACAGTGGGCAGTAGTGTTAAAACAGAGCTGCAAAAGCTTTTTCTTTTGGTACAGTGTTAAGTTACAGTATCATTAAATATATAATCAGCTCTTTATTGCTTGTATTATTTTTGAGGCACTTAAATGAAAAGCTGATTTGTCTCTTATTAGACCTCAATAAATGGTCCGTTAATAGTCATAGGGTGTTTTAATGCTTTACAGAATCACTGCCATTAAATTGAACACAAGAGAGTGGACTTCAATAAAAGAGAAGTGGAAAAACTCAATAAATCAGGATAATACAAGGTTTTCTTTGTGTAGTCTGAATTGTGCTGAAATGGTTCTGCCTTTTAAACTGCTTTTCAAAGGCCAAAGTTGCATAATCGCTTTAGGGCTTGATTATGCCTGCATGAGTCAGCTGTTAGACTGTGGCTGTTAAAAGATACTTCTCTTTTCTCTAGAGAAACTTGAGAATGGATTTTGCTGTGGCATTGGTGGACTGTGGACTTCCCCCCCCTAAAACTGTGGCCAGGTAAGAAAAATAATTTCTTCATGATGACAGCCTTTCACATGTATGAAGGGAAGGTGGAGAATGGAGAAAGCTTGGGTGCAATACCTCACCCTTCTTTACTGACTTTTTTTTAATGCCTGTTATAATTTATTTCTGCATCCATGTGCACCACGCTTTGTGAGAGGTAACAAGTATACCTTAAAGTGCAGGAGTCTCAGAAAAGTCTTAGGAACCATCACTTTCAAGGTAATAAATCTGCGGAGAGTATGCAGGTTGAGGTTTTGGGTGCTGCCAAAGCTGTCTGGTAAGGGAGCGTTCAAGGAGTAATAAGACAATTTCTCCTCTGATGAAATATTGAGAGAAGTGTTATATTGAATTTGTCCATGTTTGATCAGATTATTTCAGTTCTTTTAAATGGCACTTTCACAGCCTCCCCAGGTAAAAGGCTGGTTTGCTGTTGGAATCACAGACTTCTAAGTCATGTCTGGCCTTGACAGCTAGTGACTCAGCTAAACAAGGATACAAGAGGCCTGATCCATCTTGTGGAGAGCTTATTTATATAATGAGTTTGGGCCAGGGAGATAGAGAGCAGAATCTGTGATTATCTGAATGTAACAAAACCTAATTGGAATTGCTGCACTGCTCCAGGTACTTTGCCATTTGCCTCAGAAGGTATTGTGAATCAACAAGCCCTGCACACATCCTGTTTCTCTGAAATGTCTGTGGTTTCTTTTATTTGTTCAGTTAGTAGCCTCGAAACTTGTAAGTTTTCTGCTTCTTCATAACCAGTCAGCATTCAAATGAGCTGGAGATGAGGATGCTTACGAAACCTTTGAGTTCCTGCATTGGTATTTAGTTGGTATTTACTTTTACGGTTACTTGGTATTTATTGGTTAGTAGGTATCATTGCTTTATAGGCAAAAGAAGGGGGAAATAATAATGAAAAAAGACCCAGTAGCCATAGTAACAGAAAATATTCCATTTAGGCAGGGTGTGTGTGTGTGTGTAATGAAGAGTATCAGGAGTCTTCCTAGAGTGACTGCCAAGTTACTTACCCTGTAAATAGGGAAATAAAAACAGAGGCATAAAAATCCCTGAGTGATGACATGGTCCTTTGCTGGCTGGTTTAGCTTCAGATCAAAACTATCACGTCTAGTGATTGTTGAATTTCTTATGACCCACTGTGTAAATATTGCTCTTATATGTCTGATTTCCCTCTGTTTTGTGATTGACCAAGTTTCCTGATATTGAGAGCTTCACTCCAAAGAAATGCAACAGATATATATATTTCTGCATAAAGAAAAATATTATAGGCAGATAACTGTGGAGAACTTCCAGATCAGGGTTCTGACATGAAAACTCATGGTTGCTTGGAAACTGTCTCAGAATGAGATAAATCCAGCTGGTCCACAAGGTTGTTTTCTGCCTGTTCAGAAGAGACTCATTTGATGAAGCCTGGAACTCTTGCACATTTTGGAGTTCAAAGGACTGTGATGTATAGCTGAATGTATATGTACAGTTACACTTTTAGACAGTATCAACACTGGAGAAAAACTGGGGTTTGGAATCTTGAGGAACCAAGAATCAGAAGGGATAAGGATTCTTAAAGTAAAATGTAAATAGAGAAGAATCCCTTCTGATTCTTGGTTGTCACTGTATTCATCCTTATGCTCCTCGTGCAGGAGTTCTCTATTTAAATTTTACTTTAAGAATGATCTCCAGTGCTGCAAACCTCAGTCCCCAGGCAGTCAAGGCTAACTCTCTGTTGTCATTAGAATATTTTCTTTTTGTATCTAGAACAATCCTCCTGCTGCAGTTTAATCTGATTTCTTCTGTTCTCAATGGCTGTGGAGGACAGATTACTACCTCTGTTTCTGGAGTTGCTATTCTGCAGCAGTATAAACCCACCTTTTCTGCCTTATGTACTGTAGACTGAGGAAAACCATTTTATTTAGTCTGTCCCTATGAGTTATTGTATCTACATTGCTGTGCTGTGTGCTTTTCACACTGGTCAACATCCTTCATGATGTGCATTGCTCAAAACTGAATGCACCTCTTCAGTCAAGTCCTTGTCAGTATAGAATAGGACTGATGTAATTTGCTGCAGGTGATTCGGTTTATATCATACTGTGGTACTTTCCTTTTTGCCTACTGCTCCCAGATTATTCCCTCATGATGGCATGAGCTGTAGCCATGTAGTAAGTGCAGTGCAGAGCATCACTGCACCAGAATCTCCGTAATTTTTTGTACAATTAGCCTGTTTTCTTATTCTCTAAATTCATTTGAAATAGACTGCAAGGAGAATTGATAGACACTGTATCAGATGGAATCTAATCAGATGCAGAGTGATAAGTTTTGATCTCAATTATGTAAGCATAAAAACATTGCATTTTTTCTAGCTTTATCATTGTGCAATAAAATTAAGTTTATTAAAATTAAAACAGCCATGTTGAAAGCTAGTATTTGTACTACTCTACCGGTTTTAGGAGGATTACAGAGTTGTCCTGGAAGACAGAATGTTTGTTCCTGGGGTAGCAGAGAATTTTTTCTCCAGATATCTGCATCCAATTATTTATCTGCATTATATTCTTCCTCCTCCTCCACCCCCACTTCTCCTTCTCTTTTATTCTATTCTTTTTCTAGTTTGGGTAGTAGCATTTTCTCTCTTCTGGAAATGAAAAGCACTGAAATCAAAACACAAATTAATCAAAAAGCATTCTAGTTTGGAAGGTTCTTCTGATGTAAAATGTTGATGATTCATTAACACTGAAAACTAGAAATTTGCAGAATATTTTCTCTGCTTGTCAATGGCAAGTGTAGTGTGTAAGGTAAAGAATTCCCGTGCTTTATGAATTTTCAGTTCTAAATACAGAAAAGACATGATGAAAGGAGTAATGAACTAGGGAAGAGCTGGAAAGAATTTATATTAAAAGATAAATAGATTCTCTACTAAATTATGCCTGACACCTGGGGAAGAAAAGTTTGTTGCTTCTTAAATGATGACATGGCACTGAACAAAACTTTTCATGAAGGCATTTTACCTAAATAATTACTTGTTACCAAATAGTGTGGCAGTTGGATGATTGGAAGACTTAATGAGATGTTTTTGTGTGACTACCGTTAACTGTTTGTGGCAGTTAAGTTGTACAAATCATTTCAGTAATGCACATTTTAAGCTAATAGCAGACAATGTTATTCCCAATTAAGGTCACAATTCCTGCTAACGTGACAGGTAATGTCAGGGCTGAAAGTCTGTTGGGACAAAATTCTGAAGGGGAATGCTCTTGAAAGTGGAATTGTGAATCCCAATGGATTAGCAAGTCATGGCTGATGATTTAGGGTACACAAACTCATTAAGTGTTAGTATGACCTTGTCTACAGGATTAGATTAATTTACCATCTATAGGGGAACCATCACACCTACCCCCCAACGTGAAAATTAAGTTGATGGGTAGTAGAGCACATTAGCCTTGGCTCATAGTCTCCCTAAGAGTCCACCTTATTTTCTTGCTCATTCACATTTCCAGAGAGACCAACAGAAAGGCTCTGCAGTATTTTGAAGCTGAAAAATGAACATATGCCTTGTCAGACTTGATGCTTCTTACATAGAAGTTTGCACATACCTTATCCTCAGGTGTTGCTCCTCAGTTTCCTTCTTTGTAGGAGTGCAGCACCTAGCATCCCCAGACTGTACTTGAGACTTTTCCATCTAGACATGTCACACAAATCTTGTTCAGTCAGGTGGTGTTAACTAGTTGCTATCATGTTGGGTTTGGATGCTTGTGGAAGAAATCAGCTGGGTTGGAAAATATTATCTTTGACATTTAAATAAATTGCAGCCTGATTTTTATCTCCTTTTTGAGGTTCAGTGATTGCATTTGCTGTCAATTTAGGTGTTAAAAATAGAACTTCATGTAAACTCTCTTCAGGTCTCTGTAAGATTATGTTACATACTTGTACACTGTACACTTAGTTGAACTGGAGTTCAACTAAGGTATGCCCCTGCTATAAGACATACAGGGCTTTATTGGAATAAAATTAAAATAAATGAAGAACCAGTTGCAGCTTAATAACAGGAGGACTAACTAGTCTTTAGTGGACTTGGACGTAACATTTTTTTAGTAAAAACTCCCAAATGAAGTACACTCGGCAGTTTTCAGTTAACTGAGATTTCTTTCTGTAACTTCTATAAACAACAAAGAAGTTATGTAATTAATTAAAGCAAGAGATACTTAGAATTTGCTAATTTGTAAAGAACTGTTTACTAGCCATCAGAGTTTACCAGGTTTTCTTAATGCTCAAGTTCTATTTACTCCATTGGGTTTTCGGGGCAAAAACACCGGTAGATGAGATAAGAATTGATTCCATCCATGAAATGCAGTTGTCCAAAATAGGTGGAGAACAGCTGCTTATAAGAAGGGTTTAAGAAATGCTCCAAGATGCACCATATATTTAGTATCACAGATATTAGCACAGACCCTTGTGGAACTCCACAACCGATTTCCCTCCCATGTGAGAATTCACCTTCAGCTCCTATGCTTTCTTATCTTTTAAAAACTTTTATTTATGTTGGCTAGGTTTCCTGAAAGAATCCGATATGATCGCCTCAATTTAGAGGCTCTTTAACCCTCTTCAAGAATATCAGCACAGAGAAAGAGGCAGCTTTGCAGTGTGATTTCTCCTACCAGTGTTATCATACCTCTGTCTCAGAATAAATTCCTTCAGGAATTGCACTTTCTCCTGTGGCTGTGGTGGGAACCTCTGTGATCAACAAAGGGTGGATGCTGAACGGTTAGTGAGATGTGGTGAAACCCAAAATTTGAGGGTGTATGTTGCCCTTTGGTAAAAGTAAGGAAACATTTCTGAATATAAAAATGATTTCCGAAAGGAAGAATTATAATTGTTGAAGTGACACATTTTTATGTAGCTAGAAGTTTTCTATGGCATTTGATAGCCTTTTTTTTTTTTTTTTTTGATGAAACGACATATATTCCCTAGGTTCAGCTTAAGATAGTAACAGACAAAAGGAAAGATCAGGGAACTCCAGTGATTATTTCTGAAGCTTTGTGTGGTACTGGGATAACTTATTCCTATTAACTGTCATAGATGCTGGTCTTCTAGCTCCAAGAGAAAGTCTGGGACATCTCAGACCTGCTGTCAACTATGACACTGGAAATATTTGACTGAGTGTATCAGTAGCTCTTTATATTCAGAAGGTCTGGAAAAAGTCCCTGAGAGGGATTAAAAGACTGGAGGATTTAGAGCCTTATAGTAATATTGAGGAATATCAAAGAGTCTCTGAGAGCTCTGTGGGGGAGAGCAGAATTGTTGTGCCAGACCATCCGTATCTCTAGGAGGGAGATTTGTCAAGTCTCTTTGTAGAGATGGGGGAGCACAGGCTCCATTTCGATTATACCCAGCAGGAAACAGTTTAGCTCCTCTCTAAAGAGATGATTTTAAAGGATTGCATAAGGGATTCAGTTAGCTCAGAAAATGCTGTATTACACTGGAGGACAATTAATATGTAAGGAGAAGTGTGTGAAGTTTATGCTTAGCTTATGCTTCTCAGTCTGGGGGGTCTCTTCTGTATGCTCTCTGCCAGTTCCCATTAATTTGGATTACACTGAGGTTAAAGCATCCATGCTAGTAAAAGGTATTTAATTGAAGAGCAGGAAAAACTCCCACACATGCTCTGGAGTAATAGTCAAGCTGTGTCAAGAAAACCAAGTGAATATGAAGATTTTTTTTTTTTTCCAGTTGAAGTGGGTACTTTTACAGAACATATGTGCAACTCCAGCATGGTTGTAGCAGAGTGGAAAACCAGGCTGGGGTCACTGCAAGCTAGTCTTGAGGTCTTGGGGGTTCTGTGTTTGCAGTGTGGGTCTTCCTTATGTTCTCAAGGCCAGTAAATCTACATTCCCGAAGGGAAAAAAAAACAACAAACACGCTTGAGGTGCACTAAAACAGGATGAAAATGCTGTGAAGTTATTTTAATACGATCTTCTTCTGGACTCAATTCCTGAGAGATATATTTGGGCTTTGAAAGAATATTACGGTGCACTGAGTTGAGCTCTGGAATCCCCAGCATAAGAATGATGTGGACTTGCTATAGGCTGTAGAGGAGGGCTGTAAGATGGTCAGAAAGATGCAGTACTTCTCCGATGAAGAAAGTCTGACAGAGTTGGGCTTATTTAGCCAGGAGAAGAGAAGGCTTCAGGGAGAATTACAGTGCTCCTCTTCAGTGCTTAAAGAGGCCTACAGGAAAGTCCCCTTCATCAGGGACTGTAGTGATACAAGGAGGGATGATGGTATTAAATTAAATGAGAGTAGGTTTAGATTAGATACATGGAAGTAATTCTTCACTGTGAGAGCGATGAGAGAGTGGAGTAGGTTGCCTGGTGAAGTTGTGGATGCCCCATTCCTGGAAGTGTTCAAAGTCTTGTAGTTTTTACCAGGGGAGCTCAAGACATTTTTAAACAAAAATATTTTTTTCCATGATGGGTAATATTTAACTGAACACAGAGTCTTGTCTGATTTTAGTTTTGCTGCTTCTGTTCTGCATATGAGGCTGATCACATTTTCCAATGTTCCTGGCAGGAACATTAAAACCTCTTTTGGAGAGTGATTTGAAAATGCCTGTGCATTTCTTTTGTGATGGGCAGTCCTGTGTCAGTATAATAGTTCATGTAATATTCTATTATATAAAAGCTTTAATGATGCTGCTCCTGGGAAAGTGAAACTTTTCCTATAAAAGCTGTCTCCTTTCGTTATTCTTTTTCCTCCTGGGAAAAAGATGATAAAGTGACAACAGAGAGAAGGAAAGGATCTGCAGCTGCTGTTAATGACTGATGACTAATTATTACTCTTGAAAATGGCACAGAACAGATAGAAGAGAATACACATCTAAGTCTGACTTGTTTGTCTGACAGATTCTTTCTTCCTCAGATTCATGTTGTGTTGATTTTTTTTCTCCCCTTTAATTGGAAGGAGCTAATTAAAACAAAAGTCCCTAAAATGACTCATTGGTTGTGGATTAAGATCACTAGTATCCAGACCCTGAATAGTCACTTAGGGTAGAAACTGAGCTATATTACTTAATCCCTTTTCTGCTATAAATGTGAGTAACAGAAAAGAAACAAACAAACAAACAAAAACAAACAAGATTTTTGGGAGCCGGTACTTTTTTTAAAGAAATTTAACGTGGATATTTTTTTACTTTTCATCTGTACATATATAGCTTTTGAACCAAAATTTATTCTTTTGAGAAGAGAGAAAGAACTTGAAGGCAGTGACTCAAAATTGTTTTTTTGCTTCTCTTATGAAGTTTGGTGAAGTATCTAAAACTGTGCCCAGATAAGGATGAGACATAAACCTATAGCCTTCTGAAAAATGAAGTACTCCTTATGTGAAAGACTTGTTTTCTGGAGATTCATTCTGAAGATGGAAACATCAAAGACAGGGAAAGAGCAAATTCTTTATGAACTCACTTCTTTCTACCCTGTAGACTGTGTCCTGGTGCTAATGACATTGGTAACAGGAAAAGTCACAGGCCAATTGAGTGTCCAACCTATTAGTATGCACACCAGAAAGGTTATAACATTGCAGGTGAAATCGTTCGAGAGTTGCTTGTGGAAAACAGCCTAAGTTTGAATGGGATGCTGAGGGAAAAGGGTTAGCAGGGGAGATGGTGATGGAAAGGAAGTGCGTCAGTCAGCTAAACACAGCATGACATCCTAAGCAGTCTATTGATCTCCTATTCAGAATTCATGCAGGGTGACTCCTTGTCATAAAACATTCAGCAGCCAAAATCAATAAGAGATGTGGAGCACTGATTCTTGCTGCTTCGAAGTTACACTTGACAGCCAAAAAATTGCTGCTACGCAAATGTGCCAGGGCACCTGTTTGGTTCAGACCCAGCTCAGCCATTTCAATAATAAAGGCTTGCTTCCTGTTTTTCCAAAGGGGAGTCCATCTGGGAAGTGTCAGGACCAGGATTCAGCCATTTGACAGGGAATCTGTACTCTGTCCCTCTTTGTTTACAAAGGACTTTCGGGAAGAATTATAAACCTAGGTAACAAGAAACAGTTGCTGAGGTGAGCTGGTCTTATGCTTTGAGTTTAGCAACATTCAGCAGATTCCTGGCTAAGATCACATGTAGTAGCTGCATGGCAAAATGCAATGGGACTAAAAAAAATCTATCATAAAAATCTTAAGATATTTTCTTTAAAGATATACCCTCCCCATTACCAAATATACCAAATTGTTCCTCAGCCATTTCTTTGTCTATCAGTAAAGCTGAAGTCCTTCCTTTGGTCAGTTTGAGTCATCTGTCCTGGTTCTGTCCCTTCCCAGCTTTTTCTGAACTCTCAACCTCCTTGCTGATAGAGCAGTGTGAGAAGTAGAAAAGTCCTTGATTGTATTGTAAGGCACTGCTCTGCAACAACTAAAAACATCAGTGTGTCACCACTATTTTAATCAAAAATCCAGAACACAGCATTTTTATCTCTGTGAAGAAAATTAACTCTGTCCAGGCCCAAAAGCTTGACAGCCCCGAACATGAGTGGTTCAACATGAACCTTTCTTGAGAGTGGTTTTTTGGCAAGTTGGACAAGCAGTGTTCCATGAGCAATTCTCTCCAGTTTCCCAATCCTTAAACTGAGGAACTCTTTCTTCAGACCCAGTCTAAACCTTCTGTGTTGCCCCTTAAGTTCAGTACTTCCTGTCATCTCTCAAGTGGTCTATGGAGAATGCTGCTCACTGAAGTTACTTTTACATATTTGAATGTAGTTGTCGTGTATCTCATTACTCTCTTCTAGACTAAACAATGCTAATTCTTTCAGCCTGTCCTCTGAGGTCATACTTCCCATATGTTTGTGCTTCAGTAAAGGTCATTGGCAGCTTACATGGTCTTGTGGCACAAAAATTTAATTCTGCTCCTGTGTGGTTCTGATCCCAATGGTTGCCATCACTTTATTCACTGTGAAGGGGAGGACTGCTTTTAAAAGTCAATATGAATCCTGTGTATTTGTGCCATTTCTAATCATTTCCAGAGCAACTGATGCTGCTATAGATGAATGCCTTAGAAATGCACAAATCAGGCAGACAGACAGAGAAACAACCAGGGATACAAGAGGGAATATTCAGCACTAACTGATGAGCTCAGAAAGCATCTGTTGTCACTGTACCGTCCCTCTGTGGCAGATAAAGAAGCACAGAAATCCTGAAAGCAAAAGCAATAAACACAGGCATCAATGAAAATTTTGTCTTTGACTTCAATAAGACATGAATGGGATATCGGTTGGAGATGTGTCTTGGGATGGTACCACAATGTAGCTTGCTCTGTGGATATGTATGCACTGCACAGTGCTGGAGATGGCTGTAAACAAAGAGCACAAATTGAAAAGCCATTGAGGGGCATATCAGCTTGCTTATGAAAAGCTCCATATGATTATGAACAGCCTTTTCCTGATACCAGTGCTAACTTGTCTAGTGCTCTAGTGGCTCATCTATTACTTATACACTGATTTTAGTGCATGTACTTATTAGGATAAGGGATTAGTACTGACTGGACAAGCAATGAACCAAACTTCCTTGATGCTTTACTAGTTAGGCTTGGAGCTTGGATAAACATTGACAACCCCAGCTTCATTATGTATATTTACAATTCATTTACCTCATGACTCCCATTCTTGTTGATAGGAGATGTAGATGAGACTTGTATTCTGTGTTCTTTTTTTCCCAGGAATGCTGACTCTTTCTGAAAGAAAGTTTCTGAAGGGTTTTCTTGTACCTGACATTCTAATTTACGCTTCTGAAGAGTGCAGGCGGGAATTAAGTGACATGATGGAAAGTTTGTTAAGTGTAATCAACAGCAAGGATAAATGCCATTAGTGATTTCTGCATATTAATCTGGCTTGGCTTTGAGTTTCTGCAGCACCTGTGACAAAACTAAAGGTTATGGTTTTGGAAGCATAAACTTTGCCTCTCTAACGACATATGTTATAGATCCTTAATCGATAAACTGATTGAGCTTAACAGGACTGATCTGGCCACACGGTAGTTAGAGTGAGCAATTCTATTCACAGCACTATGTGATGTTATGTACAGCCTGCCTAATTTACAGCTGTACTCCGGAATAGGACAATAGGTCCTGAGTCACCTCTGGCAGCTCTGTGCAGATGCCTCAGATGGCATTAGAGACCTATACTTGAACAACTGAAACTTGCCTCTGTGGGATTCAGCTCCAGATTAAGACCACAGGATAGAAATATTCAAGGACAGATGTTTGCTTGGGAAAAGGGGACTCTTTAGTTTTTCAAGCCATAAACTTAAGTAATTTGAATCACGGTAGGGTATCTGAGGTTCCTGCATGGGATAAGCAGCTGTGGTACAAGAACTAGGGGAGGTCTATGCCAGCCTCGATGCTTGTGAATTGCGGTTATAGGAGTCACAAAAATATCTGAACGCATGTGCCTTGAAAGTTTGGTGAAAAATGGCTTTTCTGTCTAGCAGAAAAAAGGATGGAAATAGTAGTCTTAAGCCCAGAACATCAGTCAGTGTATGATTCTGGTGACTGGAGGCATCTTAATTTACAGGATCATAGCATTTTTTTTTTTTTAATAAAGTCTTCTACACATCTTGTATCTTTCCTTTCACTTAATTTCTGTCTTATACTTTTACATAGATCTAGTTATATGTGTTTCAAACTATTTATTTACCAGTTTTTTAAACCACTCATTAAAATTCTACTTTATAAATCTGAAGTTATCAAGAATAAATAAGTATTTCATGCTATATGGAATGCTTTTATAAGCTTTATGCTTTCCCTTACATGCAAAACAAAGTTATTCATGCCTTCATAAGAAAAAAGTTAGACAAGACTAGAATAATTCAGTTTGTAAAGGTTCTTCAAAGATCATCTAATTCAACTGCCTGACATCTTCAGTGCTCACAAAAGGTTAAAGGATGTTAGGATGTTAAATGCTTCTTGAACAATGACTGGCACGGGGCATCAACCTACACTCTAGGAAGCCTGTTCTGGTATCTGACCACCCTCACAGTAAATAAATTTTTCCTAATTCTCATCCTGTCTTGGAACGAATACCAAAATGGCCTTGTGAGCAGCAGTCAGATCTGCCCTGCTCTAATTGGATCCAGATACCATCCAAGGAGGCTGAGAGGTGCGTGCATGTTCCTGACTGGATATAAGGAGGCGTGGTTTTCTAATTGTCAGGATAAGTAGTCATGAAACTGAACTACTGAAGGTTACTTTGGATTCTTCAGTGCTCAACATGCTTTTTATATTTTGAGAGAGATTTTCACCATCATATGTAAATGAATGTACAGAAGCTGTATGTGAAAATCTTTATTTTCAGTTAATAGATGAATTCCATTTAGCTGGAATTAACATTTAGAGAAGTCAAGTCTATCATTGTGATCTGAACAGGGCACAAAATCACCCAGTTGTGCATATCCATGTAAGATGCAGGTTTCTGGTGGCTGGCCCTTTGGACTTTCTATTCATTTTTGTGGGAATTGTTCTGGTGCCTACAGTGCCACCTGCAACTCAGGCAAGCACAGTGTAATAATTTTTATTCCTCAATTGTTTCTGCCCCATAAATAGTGATCTTTCTGCACTCCTGATTATTGCCGTGCAAACACTCTGGATGATCCATAGCCTTCAGCAGGTGTACATGCTGCTGCCCTCCACGCTGGTCTCCTACTTGTGTTCCCTGACAAGAGCACCTTTATTGTAGCCTGCCCTTCTGTGCAGGGAGTTTTGCACCTTGGATACCTGCATAGGTGGCAGAACTGTTTATGTTGAAAACATTGTGTCATCATATGAGAAATATGAGCGCCTTTGTTTTCAGATAAAAGATCCTGTTCTGCTACTATGGAAATTATCAGAATGTTTTGCTTCTTGCGCTGGATTTACCAGACATGTTAAACACCACATCCCTTTTGTTCTTCCGTCAGTCCCCAAAGGATATATAGTGACTGAGAAAAAAGACTCTGCTGCTATCACAAACTTTTCTGCACTGTCTGATAGTCTTACAGGAAGCACTGATGTTATTTTTGGGAAGTATTGACTCTTTTACAGAGTAGGAGCTCATTAAATCAAAATAACAGCAACATTTTCAACTGCTTTGTTGTTATCATTGCTATTGTTGCAAGCAGCTGCTGGAAGTGGAAAAAAAGAAGGGAGAAATAAAGCCAATAAGGAATAGATGCCCCAACGTATCCTGAGCTCAAGATAAAGTGCAGTGCACCTCTTTTATTGCTTTTAAGTAGTTGGTAGTCTACCACTGAGTTCATAATCATTCTGAAGAGGTGGTAATGCCGCTGAGAAGGATAGGGGAGCTAGGATTTATAGAGGGGATGATAAACTGGAAATGGCAGAGTCGCAAAAAAGGAAATGCTATATTGAGGTTATCTTAATAAAAGTATTGTGTATTACAAGCAGAAAGAAGGAATTTATTCCACACAAACTTATCTAGAGACGGTTTGGGGGGGGGGGGGGGGGGGGGGAAATGTTTGTTTGTTTTAAAAGAAGGGTCAAATGGTAGTGAGCAAAGCAGCTAAAGGCCCAGAAAGTAAGTCATGTGGAAAGAAGAGTGGCTGGTATTCAGAAGCGATGGAGCTGAGGGGTGACCGATGCAATGCACAGCAGGGAGCACTTCTTTTTTTTTATGCTGGAAACACTGCAAAAATAGTGGAAAATGGGAGGATTTCTCAGCAGTGTGGAAATCTATTCTGAGAAAGAAGCAATGTGAGCAAGAAACTGGAACTTGTTCACTGTATGAATTCATGATTTTAGGACACGCATCAGGGAGTGAATATAGCAATCCAGGAAATCCCCATTGCAATTTGATGTCCCTGAGTAGTAAAAACCTGTATGTCTGTTATTTCCTGTTTGGAATATTAAAAACCATCTCTCTAGAGGTCACCTCAGAACCTCAAAAGAAATTAAATCACAAAGCAAGCAAGGTAAACAGGAGTTTTGTGTGCCCTCTGTTCTTGAGAGATTTTTCCACAGGAGTCCTGAGAAACTGCAAAAAAGTCTAAATGTGGACGCCAAAAGTTGTATCAACAGGCTTCTGAAATTCTTGATCCAAGGAACCTGCCTTCCATAACATCCAGCCTCCTGATTTCTTTTCTGTTCTTGGCTAGGGTCACAAATGGGAAGGTAGAAGCCAGGAGTGAAAAAGGATACTCATAGCTGACGCAAAGTCTTTAGAAATATATCCATGTTTTCAAGAGATCTCGATAAGTGCAACGTCTACGCAGACATTATAGACTGTGGGATGTAGACATATGGGGAGCATGGCAGGTAAGCAGCCTTCAGGAAATAATCAGGAGGGTAGAGGCTCATTTCTGTTAAATCCTTCTAGACCTCTCCTTCTAGACCTCCTTACTGCGTCTTGCCATTTCTCTCAGTTTTTTTCTGCTCTCTCTCCTCTGATTTCATACCTTGACAGTTCAGTGTCAGTGGTGGATTGAAGGATGCACTGGGGGAATTGAAGTTTCAAGAGGATGTTCAGTGAACAAGAAAGCATAGAGAAGTTGACATGAATGTGACTGACATTTCTCAGGAACTCTTCTTGAAATTGAGAATAAGTATTACTGCTGGACCTGCACGAGAAAAATCTGGATTCCCAGCATTTTATTTTCAGTTGGTTAAAAAATGCTTAGATCTTTCACTGTTTTCCTCTGATATTCCAGGAAAGGCCACTAAATGAATGTTTTAAATCCTGCCTTCTGGAAAGAGAAGACTGTTATTAGATTGTATTTTGCTAAGTTTGACCTATCCACTCTTTCATAGCCCTGGAGTGAGTGACTGTGTGAACTCTTCTTACTACAGAGCTAACTCAAGGACACTGCTACCATCGTTACCTTGCTTGCCCTCTGCACTGGTCCTTGAGCAAGAATGTTGGTGTGGGGTTTCATTTTGGCTGGGATTGACACCTGCAGTAGGAATGTGCCAGGTTAACACATTGCCTGTGATCCTTGGGGGTTAGGCAGCAGTCAGGATGTTGTGACATCTGTCAAGTGGATTTTCACTTTCAGGATGACTAAAAAGAAAAACTTCTCCTTTATCCATTTTCAGTTGTATTGGGGATTTCTCAGGTTTCAAGGTCATGAAAAGAGTGATATTTATCCCCTTCAAGGTTTTACGATAGTTTGGACTGCTTTTGTACTTGACACAGATCTGTGACACTCTTCCTTCTTTCTTAAGTGATTAATTGGGGTTATTCTTATATCTGTGGCAGCCTGTTGAAACTGTCACAAACATAACATGCTGAAATGTAGGACTGGATAAGAACTCCTGGGTCAACAAGTCCAGCCTGGATAAGAGAAGGCATATTATAATATTATATATATATTATAATATTAAAAACTGAATAGTAAATACCAAAAGTGTAGTGGAGAAACCAGCAGAAGTGTAAGAATGTTCCCAGATTTCCACTGGATAATATCAGGTATTGGGAAGACCAAGCTAGTATGCAGGTTCTAGTATCTAGATGCTAGTATATAACCTCTATCCTGCTTTGCCGAAGATAACAGTGCAGTTCCATAATTTCCATAATTGGTTAACAGTGCAGTTCTGAAATTTCTAGGTAACTTTCCTTTACTCTCTACCTTAGGAATTTGAAAGCCATCAAGAACTGCTTTGCAATGTGAAAACTCTTAAATCAGCTGCACTCAGCCAACAGCCAGGCCATTAATGATGGTGTTTTTAAAAGAGAATTCTAGCTTGCTCTTGTGATCAGTTCCTGCACTGACTTTGTGGCTTTGCAGGGGATGAAGAATAGTGTCTTGTTGGCTGCATTCCACCAGTAATACACATTTCTTTGCCAAATAGTAATGAGCCTTGAAGGATTTGGAAAGAAGGAGCATGGTGCAGGCTTTCTGTATTTGCAAGGACTTTCTCAAGAAGTAAAAGAGACTGTAACTAAGTAACTCCTTGACTCCTGTAGCAGGTGGTTGAGGTCTTCCTGCGCTATTCCGAGCCACACTGGAATCCCATTGTTCACTGGTACTGAGCTCATCTTTCAGACACACCACAGGCAGTGCCATACTGACAGACAGAGAAAGAGAGGTTCTGGGGGAACAGGAACTCTTCATGTCCTACTGGAAGCTGTAGAAGCAGGTGGAGAACAGAGCTTAAGACTGTAGAACCTCCTATCTGAGATGAGCTCTTGGTAGTCTAATGACAGTGAGATCTTCAAGGAAGAGGAAGCCCAGGACATCTGCCTTTGCACAGTTCCAGTCAGGTGTCTCAGTCTCCCTCCTTCGTGCTTGCTAAAAGTTCTCGTCTTCCAGCTCTTAGTAGTTTTTGATAGTAGCTAACTGCCTACTCTGTCCCTAGCATAAAAAAAAAAAAAAACAAAACAATCTGATGTACAAATTAGCTTCTAACCAACCTTTTAAATCCAGTGACTTGCCATCCTATTTGGCATAAGTGGTTCTGTGAGCAGTGAGAGCACAGAGGGACAAGATCTTACTTTTAAGTGTAGTGCCTGAAAAAAAGGCAATAAATACAAGAGCCAGAAACAGCGTGACCAAAACTGGAGAAGTATAAATCATTCTGTAGAATGAAGTGCAGTGATTCACCTGCTATGCTGGGTGCTGCTGCCCTGCAGACAATCTGACAGCACAGCAGAAAAGAAATGTAACGCACCCGAAATAAATACTCATCCTCAGCTGACACAATGCTATACATTTTGGGTTATTATATTTCTTCTTGAAATTCAGCATAAACCCAGGCTGTACAAATCATCCAAGCATCAATACAAGGTAAATGTGTGTGATTAAGGAAGAGGAGAGGAACATCAACACAGTTGCAACACATAAAATTTAACTATTATTTGTTCTCCTTTGTACTGGCAGGTGAATCCTCTTTGACAGTCCACTTTGTCTTTCATTCATCCTTAGGCCTTTTGCTCGTCTTTCACTCACCTTTAGGCCTTCCCTGTATATTACTGGTCACTTTGCTGATTCCATTTTACTATACTGACATCAGCATGAGCAATAATAAGGTTGACCGAAGACAAAGAAGCTATAAAAAAGTGACAGAGAGAAACTTAGAGAAGGTACCTGATCTGAGTACATGCTTTCTTGCTCTGATGGAAAAGGATCTTGCCTGAGCTGGAGCCAACAAGCACTTACCTTCCATTTTCTGAGTTACTCTCTAATCAGTCCTCTCACAAGAGTGCAGCAGCAAAAAAACCCAGTTCATTTAGTCTTCCAGGGGTCAGTGGCAGGACTCTGGCTTTACCACAGAGCTTTCAGAATTTTATTTCACTTTTTGTAGGAGAACATTTGCTAGTTGCAGTCTTACTAATCTTTTAATGGCTAATATTATCCATAAAAAAATCATCATCTAGAAACACCATGATCATATTGTGATCATGTCGGAGGTAGTTTACCTCACAGTCTTCTCTTTTCCACCCGTTTCCTTGATCCTTCAGATGCTCTTCTGTTTTCCTGAAAAAGAGCCTCTGTTCTTAATTAGTTTTGTGGATTACCAGAGCTGTAGTTATCTAAAGATCTAGTTTGTGGGAGAAATGCTCTTAGAAGGGTGTGTGTTGTCTTATGTCTGAATTCATGAATGTAGATAGGGTGCAGATCTCCTTGTAGAGCAATAACATTTCTAGGCTTCAGATAGTGACCTTCATTCAGTCTGGAGCCCTGGAAAGCTCACTGCTAACGTGTAAGCCCTGCCCTGAGGGTTTTATTGCCCTGCCATGCAATAAGAGAGAGTAAAGAAAACACAATGTGATTATGATGAAAAGTTAAGATCCCAGCATATTGAGCGCACAAGCAGTTTTGTTGTGTATTTCATGGGCACTAAAGGTAAACAGAAAGAAGAGAGGAAGAGAGAGGCTATGTCTGCCTCAGGGCAGGAGCAGGGGACAGCTGTGTGACACTTCATCTGGAGTGACACTTAGGATGAAAAGGTTTTGTGAGAGATCTCCTGAAGTTTAATCCAGGCAGATGTTTACTGTGCAGCAGGAAGATCCCTGCAGTGCTTTGTCAGTGCTCGACTAATGAGGGAGTGAGAGTGTGTTTTATCTTTGTTACCACGGAAAGTTAACCACAATCCACCCGGTGATTTATGGATAATGAGTCCTGTCACACATACAATTTGTGCCTCACATGAAAGTCATCGACATTTTTACTGCTGATCAGAAATCCAGGTATCTCTCTCCGTGTTTTATTCACAGCCTAGTGATCTGCCAGGGGAAAGGCTGGTTTTAAAGCTGATTGCCATCAACATTTACATTGGAGAATGCATCTGAACGTCAAGGAGTGTTTTGGAAATTGATTGTCAGATGACTGTAGCAGAGGATACCTTGGTAGGGTGAAGGGGGAAGAACTTCAGAGGTTTAGAGGTCACTCAAAAAGAGCTGGAAGAAGGGCATCAGGAAAGGTGTATTTCATGGAGATATCAAAGAATAGTAGAATAATTATGGTTGGAAAAGGTCTCTAAGATCATCTAGTCCAGCCATTCACCTACCCAGTACTACTACTACTACCACCTACTAGTACACTGACCCATGTCCCCAGGTATTACATCTACATCTTCATCTGTATGTTTCTTGAACAAATAGTAGCAAGTAACAAAGGTATGTTGTAGCTTTCACTTGCCCACAGAGATGGGCTGACACGTTTTTAGCCTTGCAAGAGCATTTGGGTCTCTCTCCAGATGGCTAGATGGATGTTGGGATCTGGCATACGTAGCACAGGAGACATTCATGCACCCTTGGCATGCTGGCTCCAGCCTTCCAGCATGGGCTTCCCTAGGCTGAGCAATGACAGTGTGGGGACAGGACAAATACCACTGTGCACTGTTTTAGACAAACAAAGGTAAATATCCCCTAGCCTGGTCAACATAGGGCTGAATGTGGCTGCCATGTCCCAGGGGTAAGAGGACCAATTACACTTCAAAGGCAGGCAGGAGGTCGCCACGTAAGTCATGTGTGTGTACATTTAATTACATTCTATTATCTGCATTGCTTTGCAGATACTCTTCAGAGAATAGTTCGTCTTAGGAACATGCGCTCTGCTAGAAAAGCTGGTGCTTGAAATCCCAAGAATTAGCTCACGTTTATTTATTTGAGGCCTTATCAGCAGCTATCAAAGTCTCTGAGAGTTTTGACATTTCAATAGAAGCAGAAACAAGTTTTGCTTTATTTTATTTATTTATTTTTACTGTATGAGAAGGAGGACAGGTTGTGAATTTATCAACAGAGCTGCGCTAACAGTTGCTTTACTTTCGTACCTAGGGGAAAAAAAGACAAAGCAAAGCAGGACACGAGATATGTCACTTTACCTTCTACATTTGCTGGACATATGTCATGAACAGAGCATTTTTTTGCACTTCAAGTGACAAGTTATCCTACGTAATAAATTATCTTTCACCTGCATAAACAATATGTTTAATAGAGAAAACCACAAGAGTATTTCCAAAATACAGTAATCTTTGCTTAAAATAGAAGAGGAGAATGTTGTCTTGACAAGAAAATGCAGAGCAGAGAGGAATTTCCTACTTTTTCTATTTCTACTATTACTTATTGCATGTTCATTTAATTTTATGCTCCTTACAATTTTAAAAATATTATTGTGTAAATATAGACACGTTTTTCCTGCCTTCTGAGATACGTGCTGACTGTTCTCAACAAAATTCTCTAAACCTACATGCAGTCTGTTGTGAAAAGTCTAACGTATTCTCCAAATGATATATATAACTTGAAAGACAAAATGTCAGAATTTTTTCACAAGGATTTACTAAAAAATATCTAAGTTATTTTGGCAGGAAGTTGAATTTTAAGCATTTTTAATGTTATATAGGCCAGATTTCTGCACAAATCTGAAGGTGTAATGACAAAAAAACCCCAAAGCCAAGCAAACTCCACAATTTTATTTTTTTTTTTAATAAAGCATTAAAATGCCTCACAAAGAATGGCAGTGATTTCTTTAATGACATTTTCCATGGAGAAATCAAATCTCTTTCTGATTCATCATACCCACAATGTTTCGCTCAGCATATAATTTCCCTAACAGAAAATATCAGCAAATAAAATGCATTTACACAGAATCATATTCAATTAGAAACCTGCAAGATGTCTCATTTAAAACAGATGAAGCTACTGCTTTCTAAAAAAAAAAAAAAATCAGGAGAAGTAATGTTCTCTTATGTTATTTTAGTGCTTCATAGCTTTCTTTAAATGGTACATGCCCAACCCTAGTGTGTTTGAGTGTAAAAAAAGGAAAAGCTCTCTTTTTTAAGAGGAACTAATTCACTGTGACTGTCACTAACCATTTGCAGAGTATTCATTGGTAAATATTGACAGTATTTTTAATAGAAATTTTCCATGGGAGAAATTTAGACCTTGTTTTTCTGGGGGAAGAAACATGTCAGAAAATCAGGGTGAAATGCTGTATCAGATTACTTAGAGGTCAAACTGTGTTTGCCTAAGCTGCTACAGTGCCAAATGTGATCATTTTCAACAAACACCTCCAGTTGCTGCTTTCTACTGTTGGAGGAGTGTGGCTGATGGCCATGGGACCACGGGCCATACAGCCTGCTATGAACAGGCATAACTCGCAGTCAGGCTGAGCCAGAGCATTGCAAGTGACATTTCTTTCTGAGAGTTCTTTTTTAGAAAAATTTCAGTGTTTTAAACTTCTTACCTTAAGAGTGAAGGTACTTCTTTGTTTCTCACGAGGTGAAAGAGGAGATGGAGATAATGAGAAACAGAGATATAGCTGGAATTGTCAGAAATTCAGATTTACAAAGTATAATAATCTAAGCTGTAATTTAGCTAATTACATGGTGTAGACATAACTGCTTTGAGGTAGGCAGAGGCTAATCCTGACCAGCCCTTAATTTTGTAAGTATACCTTTTGAAGAATTATGAGGCAAATATGGAAATTGTTTTAGTTCTTTACAAGTGAACAGTCCATTCTGCCCTGAAGAAAGGTAGGAATTGTTTATCTAAGAGCTCGGTGCTTTGCAGTCTCATCCACTCTGGAGGGTATTTTGTTTGGGCCGTATGTCTCCTTTAAAGCCTACAAGTCAAAGAAAATGTGTACAAATGCAAATCAGCAAGGTAAACCAGATGAGTCAGAAGTCTGAAGTGAGAAATACCTGACTAAATTGACTCAAGCCTCACTTTTGATCTTTTTTTTGTTGTTTCTGTGCTGCTGGTGTTATCTGTTAACTGCAGAAATTAGCTAAAATAAATTAATCAGCATTGATTTTGTAGGTAGAAGCAATACCTTTTCAAAGAAACAGGAAAGGGGCACTTTAGGCTGAGCTGCCCAGACAAACATTAAACGGTTTGCTCAAATGAACGAAGGCAGAGGAATCTCTAAAACATATAGCTGACCTTGCGTTAATTGGAGACTGGTCTCTGTTTTGGGCCATTTCTGCCCTAAACTGCCCAGCCAGGAGTGGAACTTCGAGGGAAAGGGCAACCAGTCTGGGATTGCAGAGCTGGCCGATGTTCTCTGAAATTTCCAAAGATTTGTTTTTTACCTTTTCTTTTGTAATCCTGGCTGGATGTGGGTCTGGAGGAACACGTGGATGAGTGTTCAGCCTTGTGCTGGCATACTGAACTGCTCATGTTGCAGAAAATAGCACATAAAAGGTTTGATCTTGGGAAAAAAATAAAGAACTACACCTCAGATAAAGATGAAAAAATAAGACTATAAAAATATAATGCTTTCTTTTAGGTGGTGGTTTAATTATTTATTGTTTATTTATGTGTTTTTCCTGGAATTCTGCTAGAAAACATGCAATTTAATGAGAATAAAGTTGAGTTTCCTCATTTTCAGTGAGGAAATTTGATTGAAAATCCTAGATGAGACTGACAAATGTAGAAGAAGCTGAAGGAAATCTGGAGCACAAAATCATATATAGCACACTGAGATCCCAGAAGGGCAGAAGGCCAGAGGGAGAATTAAAACAGCATGGTGTCAATTGGAAATTAGTTTTATTGTAGGATATGCATCCTTTCAAAACTGACATTAATGGAAGCTTTTAAAATACTGAAGAGGGTGATAACATTAAAATATGATGTTTTAGTTTCAGTTTGGGTCCTGAGTAGAGTGAAATAATAATGGTAATGATGATTGAAGTAATAATAGTAATTAAAATAAATACAACCATGCATCATTCTCACTATTTTTGTTTATGCTTCTCAGAAAGTTTTGTGGCTAAGCAGAAAAGGAAGATATTCAGGCCTTGATTAATAGGACTATTATATCCAGCAATTGCAGCAAACCACTTCACAAATTTCAAGCATTGAAAATTGCTTGAGTTTGCTGCAGAACGCCCTGTACTTTAGGCCTGTGCTGTCCTCTGCAACTCAAATTTGCATTGTGCTCATCAGATAAACACTGTTATTAGGCTGAGCATTTAGGCAATAAGATGCAGTCAGTTTTGTTTCGTGCCAAGTTTCAGTCGGCATCTCACTGTTTCAGTAAATAGGTTCTTAATGTGATGTTAAATCCCTGCTTTTCTCCAAATCTCCCTTGCTGGAATACGTTTGCTTTGGCAGCCCTGAATGTGTACATGGAGAAACAGTAGTGAGTGAGCAACATGGTTAATCACTGCACTACATTTGAACTTTTTGCTAGTTGGCTGTGTTAGCCTTTGATAAAGAGGCTTCTTCCAGCTCTGCATCGCCAGGCTGTGCAGCAGGACTTGTGGAGCTGCATGCTGTGCTCCTTGCCACTGCTGCTAGATCCAGCCTCTTCTGTGGGCTCTGCTCACACACTCTCTCACTATCATCCAAGGGAGATTGATTAAGCCATGTCCCTTGTCTTGTGGCGCTGTCCCAGTTTCGTTTCTCTGTCAACACTGCCTTGGTGATGGCTCCTATATGGGCTCTGCTTTGTGGTTTGTTAAGGACCATCCTCCCATCAGGGGAACGTAAGTGTGAGCTAGGTTTGTGGGACCTCTTGTTATGCTCTGTGTCCTCAGTACAGGCAAAACAAGACTGCTCCAATGAGTGCAGTGGGTCTTCCAAAGAGGAGGCAACCAGGTCCCTTGGTATGGAAGGTGTGCTGTGTCTCTGTGCTTCATCAAAGACAGTGCATCTCTCTGCAACTCCCTCCCTCATCAGCAGGATGAGATGAATATTTCCCCTTGCTATTGTGTCAGACGAAATCATGAGCTCTGGGGTCACATTACCACCACATGTACTTTATTAACTTCAGCTTCACCTCCCACCCCTTCTCACTTGGAACCTGTCACTTGACCATGCTGTAGACAGAACCTTTGCTCTCCTGTCACTCAAACTTCATATTCCTGTCAGAAAAAAGTGATGCTGAACATCTTAGAAACTTCCAGGAAAATTCCAGCTAAAGTCTACTCTTTCTTTCTGTGACTGTTTTGAATTAGTGGTGATCACACATTACAATTTATTTCCTTAAAATCATTAGAGGTGATGTAGTAGTGAAATAGGAATTCGGAATGTGGGTGGAGGAGAAATTTAATGTTAAAGAAACATTTTACAGATAACAAGATGGCGAATACCTTCCATGGAAAGGCCCAAGCACAAACACTGAACATAGATCATGAGGTCAGCACATAGCATTAAATAACATCATTTTTTTCAATCTTCAGAAACGTGGCTCGCAGATCTTTTAGTAATTTATCATCCTTCTTGGAATTATGTCACGCTTTGCCCCTGTATGCCTCACAGGATAAGACAAATTACCTATTAAGGCACTATCATAGTTAGATGAGATCAAAGTAGGCCTGAGACATCATTATCTTCTCCTTCTACGGTGCTGTGATTTCAGTACACAGTTCAGAAATTGCAACGGTAGCAGACCAGGCTCTCCAGATGAGGAGGGCTTATTTGTTTATGAGTCTATATTGATGGAACTCCTCCAGCAACAATCTGGCACAGATTTATGCATTTATCTAAGATTATCCATTAAGCAAAGTGTGTCTCTGCATATTTTTGCATGATTCAGGTCATTTACTCAAGCTCGGTAGCATGACTGAATTCTATCTCCATCCCAACAAACACAGTAAAAGCGTGGTAATATGCAGCCTTATGCAGCCCTTTAGGCCACACTGCAAAATTTCATAACTTGGAATTCGACAGGGAGGGAGAGAGAAAGAATTTTGATTATTATTTTATTGCCAAAATTATCTTAGCAAATCAAAAACTTCAAAGCTAGAGACCTTTTCAGCAGGGAGTAGCGTTTGTATAAGGTTAAACAAAGGGACACCCTGCAAACTGCTCACTGAAAATGTGTTCCCTTGCTGTACTGATCATGAACGATCAAACATTTCATCTCTGTACTCCCTTTGATTCTTAGAGCTCAACAAAAAGTTTTTCTGGTCTCCTTATTGCTGGTATGTGACAGTCTAGGAATTTGCAACACATATATATTTCTCAGGGATCAATCAGGATAATTTAGCACAGATAATACATAACACATACCTTAAGAATTGCAAGAAGTCTAAAAGAAAACATTTCTCCTTGTACTCACATTTTTTCAGAAGCAAGTGTTAGACTTTAACAAAGGAAAAGAAATACATGAAACATTCTACCTTTATTTCGTGGGTAGGGATTGTAAATGTCCCTCAGAAAATGAATTCACATCCTCGCCTTTAGTTCCCAGTATGTACATAAAGAGAACTTACAATTCCATTAAATCTCCTCAGAACTTTGTTGTACATGTAGGCTGAATTACAAGTTTCCTTGTAGCGACTGCAAGACAGAAAACTGGAGAGTTATTCTCTTATCTTCTTAGTAGAGATGGGTTGGGACTAGAATACCCTGAAACGAATATATTTCTCTCATCCTACCTAAAGTGGGGGTTATGCTAAGGCTGTCGCTTGCCAATGGCAGTCAGCAGCAGAGAGCTTGCACAGTCCTGTGATACTCCTGCTCTTGAGGAACACCCCAAGAAGAGCATTCTGCCATGTTGTGACCTGTTTGGGGGATGTTTCATTTTTCTAATTTATCCCCCCCAGTTTCTACAATCTTTTGTGTCTCTGAGGTTGGTTTTTTCTTTTTGGAGAGCCAGGTATCTGGGGATGAAACTAGAAACCAAAATGCAGAAGAAAGGTGACAGAATCAGACCTTTGACAGGGACATCTAAAATCATGAGAAGCCTGAGGAAGACAATAGTGAATTCACTGTGACAAAAGAGAGCAGTGGAGCAGTCAAGCAATGGGATTAAAACCAAGCTGTGGAACACCAATTGCAGCCGCTTCACTATTAGCAATTAGCAGTGGGTCAAACCCCAGACAGGTGAAAGCATTCATCTACCCAAGGCTATATATGTAGAGATTGGCATGTAACCTTTGACTCAGGAAATTTCTACCAAGCAGACTTCAAAACTCACAGTTACATGGTAGAGAGGATACTGTTTGTCTTACCTTTTGTTTTTCTACTTTTCCTATGCCCTAACTTCTTCCCTACACGGCATGTGTGTGGCTTTGGCGGCACACACGCATGCTTTGCAGGATCCTCAAGCTCTGGTAGATGAGTAATTTGGGGAGGTGACTTGCATTACTTCTTAATCTAGGCTTCTCCTTGAATTATCTGGGGCCTGGGCAGTTTTATTCTAAGATCAGTGGTTCCTTGCACTGTAGAATGCTTGAGAATGGTGTTGTGCTAGGAGGTTCAGGCTGGGTGTTTGGCAAAACTTTCACTCATGAAAGAATGGTTGAGCAGTGGCACAGATTGTCTGAGGAGGTGGTGAAGTCACTGTAGCTGCAGTTATTCAAGAAATGTAGTAGTGGGGATGTGGTTCAGTCGGCAGTTTTGGTGGTAGGTGGATGGCTGGACTAGATGGTCTTAGAGGTCTTTGCCAATCTTAATGATTCTATAAAAAAATTCCAGATAAAAAACATCTGAACCCATAAATTCCTTCTCTTGTGTTCTTATTTTTTTTGCAAAAGACATCATAGGAAGCAGTCAATGTAACTACCCTGCGTCCTTGGCAGCTGCACAGTGTAGCTCAAAAGCTGCTTTCCTACACCTGGCCTTACTTTCAGTCATCTTGAATGAGCAAGTGCTAAATTTGACTGGCAAAGACAACTTTAAATCAGAGCCAGGAACAGAAGATATGGGCAGGTATCTGTCAGCTAGGAAAAATATAACAAAAAAAAAATAGGGCCAAGAAGCTACCCTTGGTGCTTAAGATGGCATCATAAATTTGCTGCAAACATTGTAGGCTGAGCTGAGGAGAGCCAAAAATTGTAGCCTGTGTGCTGAGTATTTATGCTTCTGGGGAGAATAGATCTTTTCTTCCTGTTGAGCATTGCCTTGCTGCAATTTTTTCTTATGTCCTGCAGAGTGCAGAGTGGTGTTTTGAAATCGAGGATATATTAGTCTGGAAAGAGGATAAAGCCTAAGCCTGCTTGAAATTCTCTTTGGTAACAGCAAGGAGAGCAGGCTGCTCTGAGTTATGAATGTGGCCTTTTAAAAATGGAAATAAACAGGCAGAGGGAACAGACGACTTTAATGAAGAACTACCAGTGTCTTTTTTGCTCTCAGATTTCATTAGCAAACAGACTGAAAAAACAGTGCAGTTTGTGTCAGGAACAACTGGTCACTCCTGTGCGCTTCAGCTTTCCTTCAACATGTACCTGTCACTGCAGAGAAAGACTGAAATGCCAAGGGGCATCTGCAGCAGTCAGCCTAGCAACAGCCTCATTTAAGGCCATGAAACCTTTGGGGAATTCAAGCTGAGATGAGAGGGCTTCCCTAGGGCATCAAATCCATGTGCCTATCCCTTTGGCTATGGGATCCTGAGTTCTCTGTGCATTCTAAAGCTCCACTTTGGAGGCACTGAATCCTTCATGTGAAGTATTAAGCATCATCTGCATTTACAGTAACTTTAGCAGTACTGTTGATCTAGACCAGAATTGGTCAATGGGTTATATCTAAAGATGTAACTATTAATCTGATGTAATCTTAGCAAAGCTAACCAGGATTGCAGTCAGTCTTAGATTCAATCTTAGTAAAGCTGACAAAGTTGTAAACAAACCGTTAGTTACTTATTGAGGATCTGAATAGGTGAAGTATTTTGATTTCAAGATGTAAGGGATCTCTGAGCAGGTGTAGCCTCAAGAGGTGGTCCCACTCAAGAGGAGACCCCATCATGCCACTGCCAAGCTCAAAGGGGCTCTCAGCCTGCTCACTATTTATAATTCTAAAAGTTTGCTTTGTATAGTGTTTGAATACTAAGAGTTATGGTGGGAACACTTCACATCTATGAACAGCTGACCCACTGGGATTTGTAGTGCTGTCTTAGGTTTGTTTCCTGCTTCAGATTTCTGAAGTTTCACCATCACGTCTGCCTGTGATTTCATAACATTAGGCTGCACCACGCTGTAAGAATATGGAGCTCTTTTTGCCATTTCATAACCAAGTGGCGTATTCTTCATTCCGTGCAAAACCTGTGTGACTGCTCACGGAAAGTGCTGGTGGAACTCACCCCACATCTCACAAAATCCTTTGGCATTATAAACAAGACAGAAGAAAGAAAACATGAAGGAAGGATTTGGGGAGAGGGATTGACTGTTTCATGCAGTCTGGCACTGGATGCGCTGTGGTGCTGGTTTGCAGCCGGATCCTCTCTACAATTCCTAACAAAGGCAGTCAGCTCTCAAGCTTCCTCACTACCTCCTACAACGTCGCAGCACATAGTATGTAGGGAAATAAAGCCCATAAGTAACCAAGAAGGATACGGAAAAGGGCAGCTTGGATCCCACTGAGCAGCAATTCTCTCCTGGATCTGAAATGCCTGGCAATGGTGGCTGAGTTAATTCACACTTGTCAACCAAGCACAGGAGGCCTGGGGACCTCTTGCTTCAGCATGGCTGTGTGTACAGCGCTGTACCTGTCACAGACACTGGATGAGACGTACCTTATATTATTCTTATAGCTTTAGGGCAACTGGAGGGAGAAGGAGGGGAGAAAATCAAATCAAACGCACAGAAGAACATGAACACAAACTTGACAAATGCCTTCTGCTTGATGGGGTCTGATAGTGACATTGTTCTGGGACCAACTGTCAGTTTTTTATTAACACCTTCAATGCAGCGGAGTATACAGAATATGTGAGCAGGTTGTGATTTGGGGTTTTCTCTGCGTGTATGTATGTGTCTGAAGGTTTTGCAAAACAGGGCAGAAAGCAGGACAGAGACTCTTTATTCCTGAAGTGAAGACGGGTACCTTTGCAGTTCAGCAGATGGTGCAGTAAGGGCAAATTCCTCTTCTTTCCATCCAGCAGAGATTGTCTCTGAAGGCTTTACCAGGTGTACCCTGTGCCTGCTGATAAGGAAACCCATCCACGTTGACAACAGTGTCCTCTCCTTCCAGCAAGTCAAACCTCATGGATGGCATCATGGGATGGGAAGGGGCAAAATGATGCCTGCACCTTCCAAAAAGCTTTCTTATGTCTCGGAACAGATGATGCATTGATGCTGGTTCCTACTTTCCTTTCTCTTCTTGCCTTTTAGATTCTTCAAAGCCAGCTTCATTTTTTTATTTGCTAGCGTGATACGCCATCAGCAGTGGAGAGTAGTCACCCATACCTCCATTGGTGGTATTCTGAGCAGTCCTGTGGCTTAACGACCACCATCCCAGTGCTGTCATTTACTTCATTTTTGTATCCTTTTTAATCTCCTGAGTGTTTGACAATGATTGACATGTTTCTGTATGCTCACTGAGCTCATGATAGCTTCAGTGCTGCTTTCCATCACAAATCTTTTGATCCCCTCTTCTGTTGCTTCTGAAGGCTGCTGTTTCCTTCGTTATTAGCTGATGACTGACAAACCCAACAGGAGCAATGAAATGTTGCAGATCTGTACCTGTCGTTAATACCTATGAAGATGTGCCCCTTAGTCTTCCAAAAATACTTTGCTTCCCCCTTCTACTCCCCCTATAACTTTTGTGGGTGAAATACTAAATATTAATATATGGATCATTGATTATAATGATCATTTCATCATAGGAAGTGTGACAGAGGAATACATTATGATGACTGCCTGATGCTGGGTAGATCTATTATCTCTAATTTTCTGGTGTGGTTTGTTTTCTGTTCTCTGCTTTACAAAGGAGAGGAGTGTGTAGCAGGAAGTTAGGGCTATGCTAGTAGCCGTGAGGCTATCACAGGTGCAGTAAGGAATATGATGCCTCACAGAGGTACATAATAGAACAGTGATTAGAAAGCTAGGTTTTGAGGATTATTGTTTGAGTGAAATAATTTCCCACTGCTATAGTCAATCTTGAAAGATGTGACTTTTTGATCTATTGCTTAGATGCTATACCACAAAAGAGAGCAGCGCTCAAACATGTCTACAGATGGAGCCCTTGGACTCAGTGTTGTTGAAGGGTCTTCAGCTTCCATCTGATTAAATCACTTTAAAAAACTATTTTGATTTGTTCAAGTTACCTTTGTTCTCTATTTAATGTAGTGTTGCTTACTGCAAGTCAACATTATTAATTATCTTCTTTATTTATGTTTTTTCTGCTGCATGCTGTACTGGTATTCTGGTCAAAGTTAGTTGCATGTGTTCCCTTTGTGGTCAAAAGAAAAGTGTGAGTACCTGCAGGAAGAGATTTTCCCTATCTACCTTACAAATACCTTAGGGTGGATGGGTTGGCCATAAGAGCTTGCTTTCTGTTCACTGAACTCAGAGGCCGCCCAAGCAATGAGGTTAGACTTGGTGATGACTTTTAAATATAAATTTAGTGAATCCTTGCATCTAGGCTTCCAAGTCTTTACAAGCAGGTCTGGTGGAATCATGAGTCCCATCTCCTGTACACTTCTTGAATATGGTGATAAGTGCTGTGTTTTCTTTTTTTTGTATCTGAAACTACTGCTTAAAACATGCTTAAAAGCTAAACACATAATGTCATTCTTTTGTAAAGAAAGCAGAGTTTATGTAAAGCTAACATATATAGGTATACCTACATACATATAGGTAGACCTAGGAGTGTGAGAACATTAGATAACAGATGGCACTAATGGCAGATTTTTAATTTCTGGAGCTTTAGCTTGGAGGCTTGATCACAAGAAGAACATTGATGCCAGTCAGTGATGTCAGAAAGCTCCACATGAAATAATGATTGAATAATAATTTTGATCAATTCTATGTATCTATCAGAGTCAAAATGAATTGAAAACCAAGGGACAACTTAATTGATGATCCCCCAAGCCGTTGGGGTAGGCGGTAAACATCATGGTAGTATTTAGAACCCATAAATTATCATGACAGTGATATATCGGTGACTGAATGAATAATGTAAAGATCAACATGGCTTATTTAAATTTACCTTAACCTTTTCTTCCACGAAGAGCAAGAGGAGAATAATTGACTCAATTAAATTTTAATCTTGGAAATGATCTGTTGCTAGGTTTGCCATAAACCGGTTTTCTCTTTCCCACATAGATTTTAGGCAAGACTTCTAAGCTTGACGTCTTCATAATAATATGGACTGTAATATGATCAGAAATTATGCAAGGTAGACATTTATGTGTAGCAAGATTCCCAACTAACCTGAGGGATCAATTTTGTGTTCCTATTTTCTCAAGCATTGCATTTGTAAAATCGAGAATACTTGTTTTGTTCCAATATAGTGCATTAACAATCCCCATAAAAATTCAAAAGGAGATGGTGAAAGAAAGTATCTCTATGTGAAAAGCTTTTTGAATCAGATCCTTACTGTATGCAGTGAAGGGGTAATAAATGACTTAAGTTTAATTTAAAAAGAAATTAATTTAAATAATATATGTGCTGCAACTGACTGGAAGAAACAAAAGTTTCATGAGGTCACTTGAATTGTCAAGAAGTAGATTCCCTTGTGGCTAGCTGAGCTCTTGTTGAGCATTACAGTTCCTGCTTGTTTTTGTCTCAAGTGTAAAACGAAAGAAAAAGAACCCACAACTCAGTTTGTGTATTTTTTGTTTGTTTGTTTTCTTCCATTCTTAATGTTAAGTAGCATATGTCTGAGTCGTTAAGGCAACAGAGCCAATTGGCCGAAACTTTGTGCGCATAGATGCACATAGCTGTGGACAACAAATAGTTTGGCTGAGAAAGGTTCTGCTGTGCTTGCTCCTGTTCTGCTGTCTTAGAAGGGATAGAATGCAAGAGTTTTATGTAAATAAAATCTAGAAAAGATAGTTATGAGGGCCTTCCAAGAGCTATAGGAATCAAGTTACACTAAAATGACAGGAAGACTGTTTTGAGATGACAGAGGCAGAGACTGGTAGGGAGTCACTTTGTTGCTCTGGGATTTGTCTGAGATAGTGGAAAAGTAAAGGGGATTCCCTCCATCACACGGTTGAAAAGAGAGGGATGTGTCCATGAGTTCTCCAGAGGAGAAAGAGGACAGCTGAATATTCAGTAGTGGTTTTGATTAATCTAGGAAATGAATGATTATTTTAACAACCTTGTATCGGTGATGACTCAGACTCTGCAGGATGGCTGCGTTATTTTATCCATCATTTTGTAAACCAGGAGAGTAAAGTAAAGCTCATTGAAAAACGCCTTAGCAAAAGTTCACATACAGTTCTGCTTAGGTCTCAGTTATTTTGTGTGAAATTCATAACATCACCTGAATATGGATTACAATAATAATGTAGCATCAGTAGAGGCTGCAGGTGTATATCTTCTATATCAAACTACAGTCCTAATCATTCTTCCAGCAAAGAATAATAACTTTCTCTTCCTATTTGGGACCTTTGGGACTGCAGACATTAAGAGATGCAACATCTCCTTGAAGAGGCATATTTCACTGGCACTAAAGGCACTGGTAATGTTAATGATAAGACAGACAGATGTATTTATGTTGAGACAGAGGTGAGCTTTTATGTCATTTCATATCATTTATATCTCCTCATGGCTGGAATGTAAAAGTGACTAGTACTTTGCTCATGAAAATGAGAAACTAAGAAAATCTAAAGTATCATCATTCTTAAGACCTCTGTCTCAATTACAAGATCATCCAACCACCCTAAGGATATTCGGTTGAGTTCCAAAGGTCTGTGAAAATTCTGTTCAAAGATAGAAAAACGAGAAAGAGGAAGGCATGAGTGGGATGGAAGCAGATATAAGTGGAAATTATAAATGAAACATTATTATGTAAGGCCAGTAACAGTTTTTTACTATAATTAAGATGGATAACTTTAATAATCCTTAAGGACTTGATTCAGAACTGCATTACAAACCATTTTTATGGGGCTTTTGCTCTCACTGCCTCTGTGTGGAACTCAGGTGTTTAAATAAGAAAAGGAAAATTCAGATTAGAGCTTCCTCTGGTCTGGGGAGATGTGTAGTTGCTTCAGATTTATGTGCAAAGAAGAGTGCCCCAGCTTTGATAACATTCATAGAAAGTAATTACCTTTTGCACATTTTACATCTGAATGCACACACACACACACATATATATACACATATATATATACACATATATAAAAGCAAGGAAATTTGGTTGTGGGGGTGTGGGGAAACACACACCATAAAACTGCTCGTGCACAGAGGAGTTGCTGCTTAGATTCATGAACTGCAGAAATTACCTTCTTCCCTGATTCAGGTGTCAGATGTGCTTTAGAAATAGCCACTCTTCCCTTACAAACAGGCAAGAATTGGAAAGGGTGTCTTTCACGAGTGAGGCTGGGACTATCTGGGAAACCAGAAGGCACTGCTTCTGGTTTCACAAGCACATCTTAACATAAGAAAAATGAGGGAAATAATAAAGAATTCTAAAGCATAGAAGGAAAGTTTAAGGTTATGATATTTTGGTTTGAGGTAATGATCTGCACTTTTACTTTAGTCATTTGACTGAGCTCACAGGTATTCAAAAATATGCAAACTTTGATCTTTTTTTGAACAGGTGAGGTGGGAAAGTCACGCCACCTATAAGGCTATGAACTAGCTCCTGCCACTGAAGGCAGCCTAATGTCTGAATCATTTCTTAGCTTGAGGACAAAGTCATCCCTTGTGAATATGTAGGTCTTTTGAATGTAAATTATCCAGTTCCCAGCTAGGCAGCACATTCAGGTTATTCCTACCCTGGAACAAATGCCACAGCAACTTCATCCTACTATGGGCTAAGCACCTGCTGTGTCATCCAGCTTACTGGGGAAATCTGAGGAGAAAACCATTCTAATAAGGATGAGTGCCAGTTCATTGATCAGGGGCAGCCAAGACTGTCTGTGGGACCACCTGTTCTGAAGGAGAATCAGACCATCATTTGTCAGTCTTCAGCTTTCTTTCATAGGGTTTTCTTGCCTTCTGCTCCTGGAATATTCACTGTTGAATAGCAGAATGAAATCGTCACTTAGTACGATGTGCTCATGTCTGACAGAGCAGAATTGAAACTTTTTCAAACAGGTGTGCTTATAGCTTTTGCATTAACCAGATCACTTTTTTTCCCTACTGATTGACCATAGCGTGTGCTACATAGATGAAGCCATATCATCTTCTTCAGACAAGTGGAGCCAAAGTCCTTTTTAGATAAATAGCACGAGAAAAAACACTGATTAAGAAACTCTCAAATTTCTGTATGTAATACCCGTGCACCTATCTAGCAAGCTTACATGGTACTTACATTGAATATTCTGAAAACTTATAGATCAGAGACTTCATAGTGGTACTCCTGAACCAACTTCCCTTTCGATGTTTTTTCTGATCTTCTCTTGAACACATTTTAACCATTTGCATTCAAAGCTTCACAACTAGATGAGTTCCTTGAGGAACTTTTGAGCTTTTCTCATCTCAATTTCACTTGGAGCTTCTTGATTTTTCTACATACCTTTCTCTAATACCATCTATTCATCATCCACACAAGTACACCATAAGATTTCTTCAGTTGCAGATTTCAACAGATTATCAGGATCAGTAGTTCCTAATGGGCCTATCTTCCCTGAATTTGTCTGATTTCTTTTTGAACATATTTACATACTTCAAAGTTATCCTCACAGCATGTATGTACTGAGTGAGAAAGCTCTTCTGTTTGTTCTAAAAGTACTGATTGTTTCCTTGGTTGCCTTTTGCTGGGCAATACGAAATACATTATTTCTATATTTTAATTCTTCATGCCTGTAGTTTTTTTATGGACCTCTGCCACAGCCTCCTGAGTCATCTTTACCAAGGCTGAAGAGTCCTAAATTATTAATTTTGCTTTCTGAGGAAGCTATTCTGAACCTCTGATCATCTGTGCATCTTCTCCACTCTTCTTTCCTTTACCTCTTCTGTGGCCCTTCCGATGCATGATTGCAATTGCATGTGGTACCTGAGAGCAGGGCAGAGAATTGATGCGTTCACAACATTTCAATCACTATCTCTAATTTAAAATTCCAGGCCACCAAATGAATGTAAATGACTTAGCATCTATGACGTGAAAGTGCAGGCTGCGTACTAATTTCATAGTATCACTTCTCATATGGAGGTATACTTCATACATACATGTATGATGTCCTTTTCTTTATACATGCTGTCACCTTATTTTTGTTTGAGTTAAAATAAGTACGCTCTACAGTTGTAACCTTCTGAAGTATTGAAGTTTTTACCTTGCATTTCAATTTAAAGCAGACAAAGAAGTTCAAATGAGCATAAGGGATTTAGATGCTCAGTTTAAAGGCATCTCCATCTTAGGGAAAAATCAATTCTTGTTGGTTTGATGAATTGAATATGAGTTCCAGTGCATTTCCCTACCATGATTCAGCTACAACCCAGGCTAATAGTAAAGGAAAGTTATCACCTTCCAGTTCCTTGAAGGCATCTGAATTTTGGCACATTTTCAACAAGATAAATATTTACATTACTGTATCTGTGTAAATTCTTCCTGTCACTTGGAGTTTCTTGTCATTCTGATCTGAACTGTCTTTAAAGACACAAACTTGAGTGTATATAAAGTGCCTGCACCCTAGGGTGGCTCTTTAAAACTTTAGTCCATGCAGTGGAATGTCCACAACAGGCTGTTTTTCTCTTCAAGGTCCACAGACTAAGCCCCAGTGAGAGAGGAGTCTGTGATTTACCCCATAAATTATCATGGCAAATCTACAGCCTTATGAATAATACATAGGAAGGATGAGATGGGGATATCTGTTGTCATTTCTGTGGATGTTACTAATAACCCGTAAAGTCACTCCTCTGGGGATGCTGTTCTGAAGAAGCACAATGCTAAAGCTGCAGAGCACCTTGCTTAGCATGTGGAATTGCTGTTTATAATGCAGGTTGAATTTGCCAGCACATGCACATTTAAAAATAAATAAAGAAATGTAGAGACAGAAGCAGAAACAGCCTTTGTGCTGAGAGGAAGAAGAAAAAATGATGATACCATAATATGCTTCTTGGCAAATAATCATTTAGGAGATATTAGGAAAATAAGTACAATATGACACGGAAGTGATGGGATTTTTTTTTTTTTGTTTATTTTTGCCCTAAAGGGAATGTCTTTTATTCAGCAATGCTGTTGAATAAAATATGAACCACCCAGTTTTGTTTTGTACTTCTGTATTTTTATTAAAATGTTTGGGGTTTAAGACTTCAGAAATTGACAAAAGAAAAAGATGAATCTTGAGATGGCAGTGTTTCCTTCCAATCTGCACAATGGCAAGAATAATGCCAGGACTGCAAGAACAAATTTGTTTAAGCTCACACTGCTATGGCAGAGAGGTTCCACTCAAAAAGTCTGTGACCACACTGCATCCAGAGGCAGTCGGCTCTTCCCAGTTTACTGCTCGCTTTTGCCTCGGTATTGTCTCAGTCTTGTTGCTCAGGATCTTTGTTTTTATTCAGACTGGGATGCTTACTAATGAAGGTGTGTGACTGCTGTAACTAGAGGGATCCTCTTAAATTAGAGTGTAACATGGGAGTTTCTTTTTGGTGTGGATACAAGTTGCTGAAATAGTGCTTTCTGGTCACTTCTCTTCTGCTCTTTATAGGTGTAAACACTCTGGATTTAAACATGCATGGATCTGGTGTGAGATGGAGAAGGTTATTAACATTTTGTGTTGGATCATTACAACTTTATTTCTCCTTGTGGCTGTTGAATACAAAACAGCAGTGGGCACAACAGCAGTACTTGATTACTCAAGAAATTTCATCCTAGCTATTTGCTGTAACAATACTGATCAGAACACGTGTGGAAAGAACATAAAAATACATATTTAAAAATTAGGATTAAAAGGGATTCCATAATTTTCAAGATATAAGTGCTCAAAAGTCTTTAGTTAATCCCTTTCTCTCCAACAAATAACGAGATTAGCTTTGGTATTAAAAGATAATTCAGGTTGGAAAGGATCTCAGTAGGTCTTCTAGCCTAACCTCCTGCTCAAAAAGCACTCCCAATGTCTTAGAATTTTATTCATGTGTAGCTACATGATGAGTTTAAGAAAAAAAAGAAGCCTTGATTCCTTCTCTGGTGTCCCGTGACTGCCGTCCATACTGAGCTCCAGAAATTGTTTGCAGACTTGCTGCCATTTTAGGCTAGGCAATTGCCACAGAGCTCACAATTGTCTTAAGCTTAAATGTGTTGGTGCCTCTGAAAGACACCTTGAAAAGTAGTACTCAGCCTTTCTCTGTTCTGAAGAATTGTATTTTGTGAGAGTTTAAACATGCTCCAATCATAGAATAAAACCTTCGGACAATTTTAGCATCTGTCTCCAGGTTGCTCTGTAGAGAAGAGAGCGGGTCTTATTGGACATTTGACATCAAGTTGACAAAGCCTAAGTACTTAATTAGCCTGAGCAAAACAATGGGAGACAGCCATTATATTTTAATATGTGTGGGCAAGATCATGATCAGATTAGATCAAAACAGTAAGTGGACCCATCCAGATACCACATCTCTGCCTTTTGCCCAACAGCATCTGCTGAGACCAGTTTAATTCTGTTTGCAGTCTAATCACCAGCATGTTTACTAAGGGAGGACAGTATTTTTATGTATCTAGTGAGTAAATTTATCAAAGACAAATTCTAAGTTCAGAAACAGAGTCTGCTCACATCCAGGTTGAGCAGACAGGGTCAGGTGTATTAAAGGTATTAGAAGGATTAAATGTGCTAGCTGACAGAAAGCTTCGTAGAGTTTCATTAAGATTGAGAGAGATGAATATTATTAAGCCTCGTGATCATACATGTCATTTTGGGAGAGAGGGTATTAGAAATGGAAGCAAACATCATTAACAGCTACTAAAGGAACAATTTCATCTGCATGCATAAATATTTTAGCCCTTGCTTTTCCTCTGGGTCGGTTGTTAAAGAAATGATCGAGACAAAAAAATAACAAAAGAAGGAGGATGAAGTGTTCAGCCTAAAGGCGGTCAACTGGAAAAGTGAGTGCAAGTTTAAGGGATGTAGGCAGAAACAAGAGTAAAGGGCCAGCCTTTGTTCACTTTGAAAGAAGTGTAAGGTTTGTGATGTTTGTACAAACCAGGAACCTGGCTGTGCTGTAACTAGGCTGAAGGTTCTAAATAACAATATATAGATGGGATTTGTGGCTGCCTTGTGGAGTACTTTAGACTAGCCTGCAAACACATCTGGACCCCTGACTTTAATGTGTGACTGGGAGCAAAGCCTTGAGGATGTGATTTTTGTAGGTAATTGCCTAGGGATTAACTCATCAGGACTTCTGCTTTTGAAAAGCACCAAGTAACTGGTTAAAGTGAGTAGAGATACAATGTGGAAAGTTTGGGCTTCTTACCTCTTAACTCAGGAGAAAAACACACTGCAAGAAAACCATGGAGTTGAAGCTCTTTTTCGGAACTAGTAACAGGGATACCTCGCATTAGCCTCCTTGATGTGTCAGTAGAAAGTCACTGTCTTGTAACGATTCCAAAGCTTGAAAAGGAGGATTGTCTTTGCTATACTAAAATGCAAATCAGCTTGACCAGGCTTACCTCTTCAGCAAGGTCTCTCTTGGAAACGGCAGTAAAACATTTCCCAAGAACCACCTTCTCTTTTCCCTGTCATGAATGAATATCAGTTCAGAGTGATGCTGCTCTATCTGTAAAGTCAAAGCTGGCAGGTAATTCATCACCTTACATTAAGTTGACTCATTAGAAACTACCCATGCTAGATATTTGTATCTTTCGTGTTACTCTCATTTCACAAAGCTTCCTGTCCCTCTTCTTTGTCCTTTGTTGCTAAATTGCAATTATCATGGATCTTTGATCTCTTCACCTGCAGGTGACCCACTCATCCGTCACCACAAAGATTTTTTAGGCAGTAAAAATCCAACCCTTTCTGCAGATTGAAATAACCTTTAAGGCTTTCACCTGACAATAGAGCAGCCATACAGGGTTGCATCAGGCAGGAGGCAGAAGGTGGCATTTCCAACTCAAAGCAGTAAATGATCTTTGCTGATTTAAAAATCAGATATTATTTCAAATAGAATGTGTTTGTGGATTACACAAAATTTCCCTTTTCAGCTTTTGTTTACGTCTTCCTTTTTCATTTTTGTAGGTAGCAGCATCTACATGGCCAGACATTAGGATTCTACAGAAAATGCTAAAATTCACAAATTAGTGTTCCTCAAATAAGTTTGTTAGAACTGGGATGTTAATGAGCAGTTTCTGTCACTTTGTCCTGGTCAGCTGGAATGTGTGCAATGTATCCAGAGCTTTCAGCTGGATTTGCTCTATGTGGATTGAATAGTTTGAGAGCATGAATACAGTATGTCTATTCAGCATTTCCTAACAGCATGGTACTTATTAGAGATCTGGGGTACAGCTGATTTGGAAAGTCTCTGTAAACCTGCCAAGTTTGTTCTGGACATGAATCGACCTGTTAAAGCTGTTGTGCAGGCTGAGTATACAGAAAGGCCAGAGAAAAGTGAAGAAAATTCCAGAATCTCCCTGGGCTCATTTTTATGGTGAAGAAACAGAACCTAGAATAATGACTATTTTTTCCCTCAGTATCAGCTTCAGCAATTCCATTTTGAGATCAGTTTCATTTCTCAGAATTTGTTTTCACCTGCAGTGTTTGGATCTACAACTTAGAAAAGAAAAACAAAGAAACCAGCTCTGAATTCTGCTGTCTTCCAAATGCTGAACTGAACTGAGAGCACATTTCTGTCCTTATGAAAGATTTTTAAATTTATTTTTTTCTTTCTTGTTTTTTTAACTTTTCAGATGAAACTTCATTTTTGCACAAGCAATACCCAGTGGTAACTCTTGAAAATTTTAATTGAAGATGAAAGTTGATATTCGTTCGCACTTGGCCATTGAAAGGGGCAAAAGGGAGGTAGATCAGAAATTACCATATTTATGACACATTGCTAATGAATATGAAGTGCCATCCTCTAGCAGCTTTCTTGAGCTCTGTGCTTTGTCTTAGCCATCTCTAAATTCTTCCATGGGATTAGTCCTGTGCTGCTGTAGTACCAGCACCAGCCACGTTTCTTCTGCAATTTACACTGAGATATCTCAGACATTTGGAAAGTTGGAATTTCCAAATGCAAACATTTTGTGTCTGTATCTGATATGAGTAACATTCGTATTTGGGAAGAAAGGGGAAGGGTTATAATAGCAGCTTAAGATGTCACTTGCAATTGTATGGGAATCTGTACCTAAAGTTGTACATTTGGTTACTGATGGAGAAGATCCAGGAGCCCTGTTGTCTTATAAATGCCCACTGGATTTAGTGAGGAGTAAGATAACTCAAGCATATGCAAGCAGTAGTGCTTATAAAGGTAGGAGTCTTCTATAGCAGTATGGTTGGAAGAAACTACTTCTGAGGTAGCACTCTGCAGAGGTCTAGGCTCAATTACTAGTGCTGCAGTAAGTCCTAAGCATTACCACCTCACTTTAAAGCCCCTAAAGCTGAAGAGTTCATAACACTTCTGATGTAGGAGAAAGGCACCTTTATGAAGGATGTGGTGCCACTGCTGCTGACCCCTGTCTACACTGGAGTCATTACAGTGCTGGTTTTGGTCCCAAAGCCTCTTCCGGCTTCAGAAATCATTGATATTCATGTAACTGGATAGTAACCAGCCACAAACAGGACTGTTTTTATCCTTTGTTTTCCATCAGCTTCTTTAGCTGTCCCACTGTACAACACATATGTAAGTACCAGTGGTAGCAGAAAGCTGGGGGTTGAGGCTGTTCGGCTTGAAAGGGGAGCCACAGTTAAAAAGACAAGTGGTTGTCTTCTAGACTGTGGCACACTTTATGCTCTTCTCATTACAGTGTCGAGTTTGGTATAGTCACAAACTTATGCTCCTCCCCAGTCCAGAGCATTGCTACTGTTCCCAGCTCTGGAAACAAGTGTGGATGAGGACAGGGACCTGGGGAGCACTGACTCACCTCTGTATGTTGCCTGCAAATTCTGTTCAAGAAGCACAGATATCTACTGGGCTCCTGTTAGAAATGCTTGTCAGAGGTGACAGTGAAAATTTCACACTTTTCTTAGCAGTGCATCTCATGGCTATTACCCTTTTGGAAAAGTGGACAAGTACAAGAATGAAGCAGCTGTTATTTTCTTCTGAGGCAGATACTGTAAGGCACCTAGCATCAGCACAGTTATTTAGGCCATTTGTGCTGAGCTGCACCATCCGCACAGTAATATCACTTTGGGCAGCCTTATGCAGTAAGGGCTGCAATAAGGTGTGAAATAAAGATTTAGTGGCATAACTTTCCAAATGCAGTCTCACAAAGGAGTTCATTACAGTTCCATTAAAACTGTAGAGTTAACATTAAAACAGCCAAGAAATGAAAAGAAAAAAAATTAAGGTTCCTGCAGCAGCATTAAGTCAGTCAGACTGCACAACTAACATTTACTGTTTCTTGCTCTGGGTCACATTGTACAACTATCACTTTTGGCACAGTTGCCTGACTATAATCGTAGGATCTGCAGGTCTCAGAAGCTGTCAGCCCATAGGATTAGGAACTCTGCCTAAGTGGAAGAGACTTTGTTCAGATTGGTGAACACCATCCATCTTTCACAGTCCCCAGTTCGCAGTATGGCTGGGAGGTGTGGAGCGCAAGGAACTTAATTGGGTCAAACATTTCAATTTGTATCAGAAAGCCATTTAAAAAGGAAAGCGCTGCTTGTTTATCTCCAAGGGCAACCACTTTGCTCCCATCAGTGCTGGCTATCCCATTGATTTCCAAGCGGTTTCAGTCTTGGCCTCCAGCAGATCTAGAAGGACATGGGTTTTTTTGTTGTTGTTTTTTTTTTTTTTTCAAGGAGCCATGATTTATTTTCACATAAACATCTTGATTTGTCTGAAGGTATTGAGGAGTTTTAATTATTATTCTCCCTTGAAATATTGTAGGGAAGATATTTTGAAATGATGAAAGCATCCCTTTTGTACATTTTCTGAGCTGTCACATATTTTCAGAGCCAAAATGCAGAAATGTCATCAGTTCAGTTCAAGGATAGGTTGAAAAAGAAGTTGATGGAAATAAACAGTTTAATGAATTCATTAAATTGATTTTTTCCCTAGCTTTCTATATGTATGTATGTATATATTTTCAAATGTGAAAATTTCATCCACAACTGGGATGGGAAACATTCTCCCTTTTGCAGCAGATTTCAGGCTGGAAAAGCTGTTGGCAGACCATCAGGTTTTCCCAAGATGAATAGTAATCTCTGTCAAATTTCAAGAAACATCTGGAAATCTGTTTTAAGCTATGTATCATCTCTTTCCTGTTTTATAGTCCTGTATTTCTGTCTGTCTTTGCCACCATAAAAATCTGAAAGGTGGAGTCATTTAAATGTTCAAAGAAATGTACAAACACAGCCGTCAGATTTAGGCAACTTCATTCACCTTATTAGCAAAGCTTTCAATATCAGTCTGTCTTCCTTGTCCTTCTGTACAACCTCTCACAGGAGTAATAAGGAAACTAATCCCCATATATGAGAAACTAAAAGCATTTGCAGCAGTATTTCCCATGCAGGGAAATCATGGGTGTAATGTCTGGGAGAGTTTGAATGGTTTCTGGCTCCGCCACAGGTCCTGTTTTTGTCTTTGGGCAGGTTCTTTGATCTCTGCTCCATGCTGTTTTAGGAAAGTGACATCTAGTTTTTTGCGTTGCCTATTGATCTTATAGATCTGTGACACAGGATCGGTGTGAACTGTGTGGGGTTATTCTTTGACTTCAGGGATGTCCCTAAGTCCCATGTGGATATATACAACAATCACAAATATTGATTTTTGAAGGAAATTGGTGCAACCTTCAGTGAAGGCTACAAAACTGAGGCCATAGAAATTTAATGTATTCAAATACTGCAGTGCTGTGTGTAAGAGGATATGATTTAAGGTAATGCATTTTAACACAGCATTATACACTTGCCAAAATGATTTTCCTTATAGTTATAGTCCTGGTTTTAAATGACAGTACATCAAGACACATCTTGAATTAACTTGGCTGAAAGCTTTTTGTGATAAATAGCTGATGCAGTGGTGCAGGGTACAACTGACCCAGGCTCTGCAGGGATATCTTGTTTGCCTTGGGCCTTGGATATTACTGTGGGGTGATGGTCTGAGTTGTGAATAATGCTTTGGTTTGGACAGTGCTTGTCTGTGTGCATATGAACAAGAGGGAGGAAGAATCCCTGAGGCTGGATATAAGCAGTATTTTGGGGTACATGGCAGAAAGACATCATAGATTCATAGAGTATCACAAGTTGTAAGGGATCCAGAAATGTCATGGAGTCCAATTCCTTGCTCTGCAATGGAGATGGCACCTCCAGACTTCAACACTCTGTAAAGGGCGAAGGCTGTCCTACATGGTACCAGCTGTTCCAGAAACATGATAGGAGTCTCTGTGAGGCACATTCCTCACATTCTGAGAGCGAGGGACAGAATTTGGGTGGGGGAGTGGCTAAGGAGTTCCTTCCCTAGCAGCGCTGTGTGTGCAACCTCAGCTGCCCCAGGGAGCTCCATTTCAGTGGAAAACATCCTTTGTAGCAGGGCTTCACCGGAATGTTCTTTTCAGGTGTAGCATCAGGGCTGGGTCCTTGGTGTTCAGAGTGCCCCTTTCTAAAGAGTAGAGAAGTCTGTCTTCAGCACAATCCTTTTCACATCAACAGTCCTTACTGAACACATATAAATCCAAGAAAATATTAATTACAACCAAAAGTACAAATGCAGCAGTCAAGTCTTTTGGAAAAAGTGATTTATCTGACTAAGCAGCATTATTAATTATCAGTTTATCAGTGGCTTGACATAAAACACATAATTATGTTGGTGAATCATTTAATAATTAGGGCACAAGTTAATTGCCATCAATCACTAGCTGAATAAAATCTCCATGAAGCAAACAATGGGACCCCAGTGGAGTAGAGGCAATTTTAGCATATTTCTTCAATTAATAAAACCAACATAATTACAGTGGTCGACAAGTGTGCATGTGATTATGAGAAGGAATGAGTAAAAGAATTTTGACAAACTAATGGCAGTAAATCATCAAGATTCAAAGATTTCCTAAAATACTTCTGTTTAGAGAAAATCCACAGTCTGAAAAATTTAAAAAGAAAGGAGAGAATAAAAAATTGGACTAGAATATAAATGAATGGATGTTGTTGAGTTATTCTCAGCACATCTGTGGAGAAATGATTAAATAACCTGCTTCTAGAGAGTTGGTTGGTATTTTTGGGGGGGAAGATGATGTTGGTCTTTTTTCTTTATGATACTGAAACTCATTGTTTGGATGGGGAATTTGGGCACGGAACCACTCCAAAAATGGATGGTACTGCCAACAAAAATTCTGAATTAATTCCTGCCCCATCTTCTGATATAACTTTTTCTAAAACTTGAATACTTAGGAGATTCTTTCCCTTCCAGGTTTTGAATCTTGAATTTATATTTTTATTATTTTGTTTGGTTTAGTGAAGTACTTAACAATTGATAGCTGAAGCATAAAATATGTGACTCCAGGAGCTGGCAATAGGAAAGCAACCAGCACATGTCGCCAGCTTGGCATTAGGTGCTGGGACTGCAACACAGAACATGCCAGGAAGTGGTGCTCCTCCAAACACGGCTCTGTGTCACATCTAATTCCCTGTGTCCCCACTGTCCTTGGTTTTAACTGACATTAGGTGATGTTACAGCCAGGTAAACTCAGACAAACTAGCTATTCAGAACGGATTTGCAGAGAATTCAGTTTGTTTTCTTTCCAGTGGTTAGACCTCCAATATGAATAAGTAGCAAACAAAGGAAAATTATTTAGATTTATTCAATTTCTTTTTCGGTAATTAAAGTGAGAGTGAGGCCACTTTTGCCTATACTCAGTAGGTGAAGCAGGCAACAGAGAAACCCTGTAGGCTCATGGTAGTCCTTTGGAAGAGTCTATTTTTATGCTGTATGCAAAATGTGGCCAAGCTTGCTTATGAAGCTATGTCAAGTGTTTGCATACATGAAGTGAACCCAGTCAGAAGGATTTAGATATGGCGAAATGGGATGGATTTCATAGAATCATTAAGATTGGAAAAGACTAGTAAAATCATCTGGTCCAACTTCAGCCCACCCCAGGTGTGTCCCACGGTACCACATCTACATATTCTCTGAACACCACCAGGGACAGTGACTCCACCACCTGGCAGCCCACTCCAACCCTGGCAGCCCAGGTCATCTTCCCACTGTTGGCACTCCTTAGTGTATAAGGATCTGTACAAACACAGGATGGGAGATCACACAAAGTCAAAGCAGGAATGCTCGCTTTTGAGAGGAATTGTCTGTTGCACTCTGTCACAGTGCTGGGACTGTAGTACCACATTTCTGCCATGTCTAAGGTGCCTTCAGGTACCTATGTAATGTAAAAGTCTTCTTAGTAGGAGTGGAGGTCGCAGAATCCATCATTATTAATTGGACTGTTCTTGGGTAATCTTTTAATTTTTCTCAGCCTTGTGCAAAGGTATAGAGTAGGAGAAATAGAGGAAAAGAAACTATAGCAGTTATAGAGCCTCAGTCCAATTAGACTACTTTCGGATATTTTAGATAGCAGAGATTAATGTGAAATGTAGACAGAATATTAATCATCCAAAATTGGCCTTAACATTTAAATCAGAGTACTAAAAACCCAGCTGGGTCAACTTGTTTCATACAAGAACTTTCCTTATAAAAATCCTCAGCCATTTTCAAAGCAGTCCCTTTGCAGAGGTAATGGTGTACATTCAGCTGTGAGAACTGGAAATCGAGGAACCTCAGGTGCTCACTGCTGATAGTTGTTCAGGCAGAACTTGTCCTTTTGTTATTACCTTTTTAACAATATTATATTAATGCCAGTCATTAATTTCCAAAGCATCCTAAAAGCTGTCTTTTTATGATGACAAAAAAGATCAATCTGAGTGGGCTGGATTGCTCACTCTTAAATGAGGTGTGGGTGAGCAGTGATGTTACTGTGACACATGGAGTGATGGGTTAGGATCCCTCAGCTCACTTGAAGAAATCTTGAACACAGCGTGGAAAAAAATGAGGAAGAATTTGTCCCTAGGTGGCAGCGTGGATGAACGGGCTAAGGGATAGTACTGCACTGTGGATGAGGAATGGCTTGGAAACCACACAGGGAGAGTAGAGATCTGTAGTTAAACCAGAGGGATGTATTGAGAGCAAACCCACAAGCTCCTGTCCTGAAACTGTGCTAACAGCTTGAGTGATGGAATACAATTATTATTATAGAGCTGAGGCTAATGTTGAGTGAGGAGATACTACAAAAGTGCTGGAGAACAAAAATGGAGACATGATTTGGAAGAGGAAATGATATGCGATTCAACAGTGTGAGAGTAAGGCGCTCTGCTTGGCCTGAACAATGTGCAGTGCAAATGCAAAGAAGAAAATAGCTAGGTACTATTTCTAGGATAGTAGGAGGAAGGGTAAAAAATAAAGCAGTTTCAGACCGTGAAAACATTACAGATCTCATTAGGGAAACTGCAGGAAGTTTGCTATAACCATCCTTGGGAATCGGTAAGGCCTCACTGTGTGATCAGATTTTAAGTTTGGTCACCATATTTTCTGTGGTGCAACCTAGGGATGTGATAACCAAAGGCAGGCATATGCACAACTATCTACTAGACAGAAGAAGAGGGAAAATTGCTCCCCCCATTCATTGTGATAAGGACAAGATGTAGTGGGCTTAAAATGTGGATAGATATTTCTGTTTGACAGCAAGAAATGCTTTCCAGCAGTAAGGTAGTCTTGCTCTAGAAATAACTGCTAGAGGAGCTTGATGATTTACCATCACTGAGGCCTTGAAGAAAGATATCAGCGCACTGAGGTCTGGTGGGCAGTGCAGAGACATCACAGCAAAGCTCAGAGAGACTGTGATGCTCTCTCGGGGTGCCTCTCTTCCTCTGTGATTCAGTGATCCAGCACAACTCTGAATTTGGAAGGTGGTGGGAGCAACTTGTTCCTGCAAAGCTCCAGGTCCCTGTTTTGCATATCTAAAGGCTACAGCTCAGCTCTTGGGTGTTTATTCGGAAGCTTTCTTAGCGTGGCAAAGCTTCATCAAGCACCCATGCATGTAGGTGGGAAAATTAGCTAGCTAATTAACTGGCATTCACAAATAGGTTGAAGAAAGCATCAAAATCAACCACATTGGAAAAGCGGAGAGATTCAGACTCACATTAAAACCTCCACTGAGACCATTTCATCAGTGTCAGCACAGGGCAGAGCAAGCCCATTGGAGGCAGCCTGTGTGGTGCACTCTGATTTGTATTTTTCCAGAGCAGAAGGTCTTAACAACTGCCCAGAGAAACCAAGAATGTCTGAATCAAACATGCAAAATTGTCTTGTCTCAGAACCCTATACAGACACATTTGTTCAGAGAAGAGTGTCCACACCACACCGACCTCTCATTCAGCTACGTGCAGGAAGAAAGTCATGGGTAGAAGAAAAAAAATATGGGTCATCAGATCAACTCCTTGTCAATCTGAAATATAATCAGCTTTATTCTTAGAGGCATGCTCATCTGTCATTCAGCTTTTGTGTTCAGAGGATGGCAATTAAGAGCTATTAATGTGAGAAACTCATTGATCCGATCACTGCTTGTGTGTAATTTGCAGAGGCATTAACCTGGTCTGGCTTGGTCCATGAGCATGATTCAGTTATGCATATAATAATGATGATAATGACAATAAAAACAGTGAGTACTTATTTCTCAAGCAATGCATGTATCTATTTATACAGGCACCTTGCACTATGTTAGAAATGTTCGAGAAATCACATTTTTTTCTTTGTGAAATTCTGAATTCATTTTTCTTTCACAGAGATAATCAAGTCACTCTTTTTATCCTGCATTCAGCACTGTTCTCAATTCCTCCATATTGTTTTTCTGTAGGCTTAAAACAACAAAATAAAAAGAACTTTTTTTTCCTTTACTTCTCTTTCCAAGGCTCTCTTTTTCCAGCTGTTTGTTAGGGGGAAATGTTCTTGAGAAATGCTTCTGTTAAAAAGAAGTAAAGCAGTATGATAATAATTAATAAATAAAAATAAATAATAATAATTTAAAGAGAAGGAAAAGCCAGACAAGATGTAGTAAAGACTTATGTCAATTAAAATTCATAGAAAAAGTAGAATTAGTCTTGTACCTTCCAGATTTGAGTTCTGCTTTATATGCTTAGGGATTGGAAGAAATCAGTACTATTTCTTAAGGGATTGCATATCAGTCTGCAACTTTCTGTTATTCTGTCCTGATTTAAAATTAGAAGATGATCCCAAATCCAGCTGTCACTGCAGGACTAGGGAGGAAGTGTACTAAAATGTTATTTAGCGATGAAACAACACCTGATCTGTAAAAATATCAAAACAAAAGCTCCCCCTCCCCCTTGCACTTACGATTATATATCTGCTTAAGTGTTTGCCTTCTTTCTTTTTGTCCCTCAGAATATCCCTTCCCTAAAATCATAACCTGTGATTAGCCCCCAGGCTTAAAATTTTGCAGATGCTTCGGCGCTTTACTGAACTGAAGCCATAATGAGCATTTGACACCTAGGACCATTTCTGCACTCAATAACAATATGTGATATGGCATAGGAACTTTCATATCCATCTTGCTTGGATAGAAGACAAAGCAAGCTCAGGGGAAAGAAATCATAATGCAGTAATATCTTAGTAGTAGAAAAAAGCAGTGAAAAATAGTGGCAGAGCTAATGCCTCTTCATGCAGTTATTCCCTCTTTTATAAGTTTGCCCCAATGTGAAAGTTTTCTCCTTTAAAATGGGCTGGCAAAGATAATCCATTAATTCAACAGCACTGGAAAGTTAACATTTTTTCCCTTCATTAGCAAGTTCAAAATTGCATTTTATTTCCATTTTGATGAGATTTTTATGAGTTAGAAGAGATGAAGTTGAACCCCAGGAGCTTAATGGACCCAGAAAGATCGCAGATACAGGATTGAATTCAATGAACCGTGAGGAGTTTAGTAAATTAATTAAATTTAAGAAAATAATGATTTTTTTTGTCTGCTGGATTAAAAATGCTAAAATGCAATGAAAAGTTAATTTAATGCTAAAACTTTTTTCCTAAACTTATTTTGCATTGGTAATAAATAATTTCTGCAAATCTTAAACAGGGGGAAAAGTCTTTTAGAAAAACAATTATTAAACTATTTCCCAATTCCCTACTGTATCCTGAAATCATTTCAATCGAAAAACTGACATTTAGAAGTATGAGTAGCCCACTTCGGAGTGTCTGTAGGGTTTTCAGACCCACATCACCTCTGCAGCTCTTTGCTTGTTCGTGTTGCTAGAGCAGCTCATCTGGTGAGAAGTAGCTGCTGCTCTCCTGACATTTGTAGCCCAATATGTTCACTTGTGAGCAAGGGAATGGCCTCAAGTTGTGCCAGGGGAGGTTCAGGTTGGATATTAGGAAAAATTTGTTCTCAGGTGTAATGGTTGGGCACTGGAATGGCCTGCCAGGGAGGTGGTGCGGTTACTGTCCCTGGTGGTGTTAAAGAAACATGGAGATGTGGCACTGAGGGACATTGTTTAGTAGGTAGTATTAATGGAAGGTGGAAAGTTGGAGTAGGTGATCTTAGAGGTCTTTTCCAACCTTAATGATTCTGTTATTCTGTGTCTGTAAGGAAGAGCCCTGAGGTTATGAATTACAAGACTATATAGGGACAGGAATTCTTGTCTCCCTTTCTAAGTGAATACTGTGAAGGATGTAAGTTTGATTATTAAGCGATTTGTGTCCCTTGTAGTCTGTTTTGTTACATCTGGTGTAAGGTGCTTCTGTGTTTCCACTCAGTTACCACTCTGTAGCGCTTCTTACACTGAATTGCAGGCAAAAGAGAAATCCTATCTCTAGAACTGTCTTCATGCACTTCTTAAAGACTTAAAATTCAAAACCAAACCCCAAACCGTAACTCCCTAAAATAAACTTCAAACTGGTAAACAGAAACTTGCCACCTTCTTCAACCCAACCAGATGCATGAAACTATCAAACTAGCAGACCAGTGAGTACTGAATATTGGAACCAGAGCTTGCTCCTTTTTGTTTTGTTCCCTGTTCCCTTTTCACACACCTTGGATGAGACATTGCAGAGCCAGCTCTTTCTGTGTCGTTGTTCTGTGTGCTACTGCAGCAAACACAGATAATTTCAGCAATTTAGAAGGGGGTCACTGTGTCACTGTGAAAACAGTGTGATTAGAAAAGCAAAATACAGTCAACTTTCCTTCCTGTTTTACTTCCTCAAGTACTACTGCAGAGAGTGACATTTCAGAAGCCTGTCATTATTGATGATGTGACAGATTCAGATGTAGCTATTGGAAGAATATGACTTTATCCTGCATTCAAAGACAATACATGAATTTTCTTTAAAAGAGTGATTGACTTTGTTCTGTGATTAATGACCTGACACTCATCAGCAGCTAAACAATCTTCAAGGCATGGCATCCCACAAAAAAATTAATCAGTGACTGAGAACTGGTGTGACCAAAAACAGAGGGGAAACTTCCTAACACCTATCAGCAGAACTATGAGTTGAAATCAATCAAATGATGTCTTTAACACTGGTTGATGATCTCCGCTGAGCAGGATTGAATCTGTGGTTAAAAACAAAGGTTTAGGATTTCAGTGTATGGGATTTTGTAGAGGTTACTTCTTGTGAAGTCCATCAGGAGATAGCTGAAAATGAATCAAAGCAATTAGATTTCTATCTGTGAGAGAAGAAGAAGTAGGAAAAATGGTGCAAATAGGTATAATATAGCTATCCTTGTTGGTAACAAAGAAAATTAATCTTTTTGTATCCAGTTTCCATGATGGTGTTATAACCATGGAATTATTCCCCTGAATAATCATGTTAAAACAAGCAGTCTAATTTCTTGCATGGAATAATTACTTTAATTGCTGTAAAGAGCTTGGAAGCTGATTTCAAGACGATTTCAAGAATATTTCTGGGCTCAGTTTATGAATTCTTTGATAGTGGGAAATCATTATGTGAATCCCCATTCTTCTGTAAGAGAATGTGGAGCTCCTCTTTTTTCTTTCATATGCCTCCCTGTTGAGCTAAAACTGGAGAGAATAAATAGGGCTACTACAAGACTTGTAGAAAGAATGCTGAAAGTTTATAGTCATCCATTATAATGAAGCCTGCTACGTAACAAAATACCTCAGCTGAAGATGAACCATTCTTTCAAGACTGTTCTCTCAAGGGAGGCAGAAGAAACTAGGCAATGAATCAGATACTGAGAAATGTTGACCACTCATTAAGTCTTGTCAGGGAATGCTCTGACTATGGGGATTAGACGTTAAAAATGTTCTCTCACCAGACGTGTCTGAGGAGGTCTGAGCAGAGAACAGTCAGAAGAATGGTCATATGCTCCTATTCAGAACGGAGTGTTTCCTTGATCCCTTGTAGAGAATTAACATCCAAAAAAACTCTCATGGCATACCTCATGATGGCTAGAAAAGCAAGGAATTTAAATACATGGAAACACATGTTAGTCTTTCAAGAGGTCTGTTTTCTGTGACAGATAAAGGAAACATGTATTGAGGCGTCTGTGTGCTTGCACTAATACGTGTCATCCAATTAGGTTAACTGAGAACAAATAGAATCTGGATAAGGATTTTTTTTTTAAGGTTTGAGGAGTCTAAGTTAGGCCACTTGGCCATCAGGTCCTGTTCAAATGAAGGCATAAATGAAGCAAGTCCAGAAAATGCAATGAAAGTGACAAGGAAAGCCCCAGAGTTACTTCTTAGTCAGGAAAAAATGGAGCTTAAATGATCTTGCCATCAGCTGAATGAGTTCCTTCGTTGTGGAGCATTATAGGGTCTATAACACAAGCATATTAAGTTCTGCTATTACACACCCCTACAAAAGTGGTTTGAAGTCATGCCACAAAGTGAATGGGAGAGTTCCTTTTTGCCGTGATTCTGGCCTGGCTTCCTCAATCTTTGCAGATTGAGCAGGTCTGTTTTCTTTGTATATAAAGATTTCCAAAAGATGCTGTCACAGAATCACAGAATCATTTGAGTTGGAAGGAATCCTGAAGTCCATCTCCCCTGTAATGAACATGAGCGTGCTACAGATAGATCAGGCTGCTCAGAGCCCCATCCATCCTGACCTTGAATAGCTCTCAGCTGTAGTATTACCACAGGACACTTGCTTCTTATCAGTACAATAGCCACATGAAAAATTGCATTCATTCCCATTCAGGTAAAACTGGAAAAGGGACTAGCAATGTGTTTCACATACCACTCTAATTTACCCCGTCCTGCCTTCAGAACATTTACCAGCAATTCTATTTATACTGCAGTCATAGAGGTTGTGCTCTGTTTCTTCTTCTGCTTTTATTTTCCACATGAAATATAGGAAAGAAATTTTCTGAAGCCATTTACTTATTTTCAAATGCACCACTATCTTCCTGCAGAGTGAGAAGTAACGGTTAGAAACTCCAATAGGCTATTATCAAAACTGATGCTGAGAATAAAATGTGTTGGATAAAGCTTTGATGGAGTCCTGAAAGCAGCTGTAACTATTGGTAGCTTAGAATTATACCTGCAGATTACCCAGATCTCTGAGTATGTTACAATATTATACTTTGACCTCTGACACTTACTGCATTGGGCTTCTGTACCAGTAAGCAAGATTTTGCATTGAAGAAGCAAGCCTGGCTCTCATTAGAGTCACTATGAATTTGATGAGACTGGCATGTGGTCTATGTATAAAGAAAGCAATGGATTCATCATCCTCCCATTATGCTGGAGGTCCATACGGTGAGGGAAGTAGCACAAAGATCCCTGTGGTGTGACACACATTGTCTGAGACATGATCAGCAGGAACAAGCTATAGCCGAAGCTCAAGATCTTGTCCTTATTTTCTCTTCATGGATTTTCTTATTACTGGGCTGTTCACTCAGAGTAGACATCTGCCATACTCTGGGACTAGCCCTTTCTGCCCTAGCTGGGAGGGCGAAACAGCCACATCTTCTGCACAGGAGTGGGAGTCACAACACATATGCTTTGTACATGATAGTGGCTCCTGAGCCTGAGGTTTGTCTTGGGACAGAGAAGAAGGTGATGGGTACAGAGAAACCATTGTGACAGATACGGGTCATAAACAGTTTAATCACCCATAAAGGGAGAAAGAGAGACATTACATATTTGCAGAACATATTTGCCACTGGTACCATTGCCAGTACTATGAGGTATTTGTGGTGATCTGTGTTAGGGTAAGAAGATATTTATTAGTGATCAATAAGAAGGACAGGGTCATCTCTCTCATCCCTGTCTGTCTGCAACCCCATGGCACTCTCAGGGAATAACATGGAGATGAAAACTCATGTCCCATTGAGGCAGGAGGGACTGTGCCTGTCCTTTGGCAGTTAGAAACTGGACCCTGAGGAGAGGGAAATGAGGTGTTAAGTTACATCCAACATACTTGATACTTCTCTTTATATTCCATATCCTGTTGCATTACCCAAAGTAATTTAAATGTCTCAAGCTCTGGTGCTCTCATCACTTTCCCTGGAATATTATTTTGCGGGCTGTCTCATCCTAATATTTGCATTTTTTTTTCATTGAAATTTGTGAACAATTATCCATCCATCCTTATCCTTTAATTTCACTGATTTTTTTTTTTTTTTGCTACACACTCTCTTCTCCTTCCCACATCTCCTGCCTCTCTTCCCAGCTCTCCTATTCCTTTATATTAATAGGACGTGAAATCTGGAGATTTCAAAATGTTTATTTGAAGGTAGAGCTCACTTGCTTAAAACAAGGACTTAGTAATATATCCCTGGCTAGGACACCAAGATAGGTTAGAAAATCACTGGTTGTTTGCAGCTGGCTTCCTGCATCCTTCTCTTAAATTCCCTGTTCCTTATCACCTTGATAATCTATGAAATATTTTAGAAGTGAATTGAGAAAAAAATTTAGAAGCTGTTGATGCCATGGCTGTGTGATGCACATAAGCACAAGGATCCAACTCAAACCAGTTAGTGTTTGGTATTTGGCCAAGAACCTCTCATCCTTTTTTGTCTAAATGGTTATCCTAGATGTTGTCATAGCACAGTGCAAGTGTATGAATTCAATGATTACAGAAGTTACTGTTTTGATAGGATTTAGATGAGACGTAAAGAAAATCAGCAAAGGAACATGTCCGCTTAGTTTTGGTATGCAGAATTTTAAAAGACTAAAGGAAGCGATCAAAGCAGTTCCTGGAAATTACAAAAACGATGTTGGGCAAAAAGGGCTACTGATTTCAGTGCTGTTGTATGGAATTGAAAAGCCCTGTATGCAGCCTGCAACGAATGTGCAGGTGGGTGGTATTCACAAAACCTAATGGTATCCAAACACTTTTTTTTTAATTTAGTGGAATCCCTTGAAACACATCTTGCAATGGATTTGGGACTATGAGCATTTTAGACATACTATAACCTATGGGTTTAATAACTGTAAGTTGTTTTCTCTGGCTGATTTAAAATATACTTATTCCATAAGAGTTTAGTGGATGGTTTTAATTAACACCTCAACAAAAGCAGTTTTTCAGGTGGGAGGACTGAAATGTGAGCTGACAAAAAGAAATCTTTTCTGTGTTTGCTCTTCTCAGAAAAAATAATTTGTCACTGGAACATATTGACTCTAGACATCACCCATGAGAAGAATTTGATCAGATAAATACTAATATTTTGACAACTTGTAGACCTTCCATTGCAATGGAAAAAGTATGTGTTAGGATATAAGTCTTCATACTTCAGAACATAGTATCTCTCATTAATGAAATCTTGGCCAGAAGTTGTCTCTATATTATTTCAGTTTATATGACTGTCTGAAAAGCTTGCTTTCAAGCTGTCCATGTTTCAGAATTAGGAAGAAAATATTCTCTTCTGAGCAAGGCAGCAACTTCCCTTTTGTTTAATCTGCATTTCCTTTGAAGAAATAAAAAATAAAACAGGATTTTTGTGCTGCAACCTAACCTACTTTACAGCCATTTCTGTAGTATAAATGTCATGTACACATCAATGACAAGACCACATTGAATACAGTGGGGATACTCTAATGATACCCAGAAACAGGATAAACAAATAAGATCACAGGTTAGAGAATGACCTGCTGGGGATGAACTCTGGGGAGAAGGACTTGAAAGTCTTGGTGGACAGCAGGTTGGCCATGAACCAGTAGTGTGCCCTTTTGGCCAAGAAGGCCAGTGTTATCCTGGGGTAGATTAAAAAGAGTCTGGCCAGCACATCAAAGGAGGCGATCCTCCCCATCTACTCTGCTGTAGGCAGTAAAGCATCAGAGAGAGCAATTAATTCCTTGCATGATTCTGAGGGTTCATTAGCAGAGGCTAATGCCCAGAGCTGAGTGCCGCAACAAATAAATCTCTGTGTAGCAGAGATCTGCAAGAAGATCATGAGATCAGGTCTGTGAAGAACTTTTTTACTCAGGAAAGAAGCTTCCTGTCCCACAGAACCTATGAAAGTGTGGCAGCACATTTCCACTTAGATCTGTAATGCTGTGAGACATTTTCATGCTTCTGAAATTATGTCCTGACATAAACTGTTAAAGCGCAGGTGAATTCAACTGCAGGCTCCCACGCAGACATTTCACTGCTGCATGGGTTTTAAGAACAGCTTATCAGGACTGTGAAGGGCTCAAGGAAAATGTTGTAAAATAAATGCCACGTGGGGTGGGGGTGAATAGGATGTGGGTTGCTTGAACAAGAAAACACATTTGTTTTGCCATTCTTGCTTACGGTAGAATAGAAAGAAGACTGAGGAACAGGCATATAACAAAACAAGCTTCTGTATGTGTTAAGATTTTGCTCCTTCCTGCATGGATGTGCATCTGAGGCTATGCCAGTATCAGTCCTTTGCTCCAGAATAGATATAATTGTTTGGGAAATTTGAACAGAGATAAACCTCCTTGAGGACACAAATCCCAAAGTACTTATTGGACCTTTGAACTGTGATTAATATTTATGTTTTCTTGTAAGTTGTTTACATTTCTTGCAGACTGACTCACATACTTCTCATCAGAAGTTCAGTTGAATATGGTGAGGCTCTCTTTGGTTCCGCTACTCATTTAGGGTGTCCTGAGGGGCCATTAATGACCAATGATTGGAAGTTTAGAAATTTTCTTCCTTGGGGCAAAATGTGGAATAGTTCACTCCTGCTTACAAGAGAAGGGTTAATAATGGGTATACAAAGAAGCAAGGTTTGTAATGAAAAGTCATGTATTTTTTAATAGAATTTTAAAAAACATAACAGCATCTGGGCAGAGAAAGCATTCATTAAGCCTGACTCCTATATCAGTAGGCCATCGCGGGTACAGTAATATCACTAAGCCTTATTATAACAGTCACAGTAGTAACTCTCATCCTGTGTGTTGTATTTGGATAAGCATAGCCTATTCTAAATTTATAGCAGCAGTCTAAAGGCTTAATTAGGACTGGTGCTTCATTATCCCAGTCTCTAAACTAACACCCATCTGGAGGAAGTTCTTGCCCTCAGACAGTGAAGGTTGAGGCCTACAGGCACTGGAAGCTTTGTCATTGGATACTGAGACCATAATCCTGTTCTGCAGCAGGATAACCCTGTTCATGGGAGGTGAGTCACTTCAGTATCTTAGGGAGGTTGAACATGAGAGTTTTAGTAAAGACAGGACAGCACAGGTGAGTCACACTTTCATATTAAGCCAACATTTTCCTGAAAGTCCGTTGGAAAATGTTTGGTAATGCAGCATAGGATGTAATGGAATACAGAAGCATAGGTTCATGGGCATGTTAACATTTGCAAATACAAAACAAACTGGAAACTCTAATTACATTTTTTAAATAGCAATAAGGCAGCCTGTTGACCTGAAATCAGAGCTCTTTGATCTTATAGCTTGCTTATTGCCAGCTTCCCATCACAGAGCAGTTCAGTGTTACTCTGGCACTCAGGAGAGTTCAGTTCATAGCTCTATCACTTAGATATAACTTAGTTAATCTTCTTCTCTCATTAAGTAGACAGTATTAGTGCTTCTCTTGCCTTACCTGTTTAGATGACAGTCCTTTGGGTGTGCCTCCATAAAGCTGAGAATGAAGCAAATCTGACCTTGGTTAGGACACACATTTTCTTCTTCATTGGTTTCTTGCACTAGTACTTCTTTGGACCTTTCCCAAGATTTTTGTCATCTCTTTCTACTAAAAACACTGCATTATCACATTGCTCTAATATTAATTTTATAAAACTTAGCATTTACTGGTGAAAACATACTTTCCTTTCTCTATGTGTCTATACAGATTTATTTAAAAGGAGCTTCTCTTAAATTACTAGGGGAATCAATGCAGTTTCTCTTCATGGGGAATAATAGGACCCATCTTTTTCATATGGAGTTTTGCCTGCTTTTAGGGATGACAGAGGTGCAACTGTGTATCAAAATGGGACAACTGTTTCAAGGCACTGTTCCATATCCAATGAGCTGGGCAGAATTGAAGGAGACCTCTTTGTTCAGTGCAAAATGCTGAGAGATTTCATACAGGAGTTTACAAGATTTACATATGTAGAGGTGTAAGGACCACCAGGCAACAAGACTCTGGGTTTTATGAGACACATCTCCATTTTATTCTAGAGCAGTCACTCAACTTGTACCTGATTGCAAATTGGTGCTTTCAGTTATTGCCAACAGAGAACAATGTGGGTATATATTGTATGTTCATATCAATAAAATCTATTTAGAATATAGTTCCATTTCCTTACTGCTACCTACTAGGAAATAGCAGTCCAAGGATGAAGCTTAACAGCTGTCCCTATGATCAGAAAGTGATTTTCATGAGGTTTGGAAGTGACACCAAGAGAAAACACTGATTCATGTTCAGCCTTGTAGCAGCCATACAGGGAGCCTAGATTGATAAGAAGCTAAGACTGGTAAATCATAATGTAAATAAAAGCACTATTTTTCATGCAGCTTATTTACAATGGCTTTAGTATGCTACATTTCCAGGGAAATATATGTTCTTGTCAGGAAACTTCAGGGGAAGTAAATGAGTTTGAATCACATGAATAGGTTTAAATGCCATGGCTGGAATTTAGTAAACTATTTTGCACTATCTCTTCTTCTTCATTAAAAGTGGAACATTTTTCTCTGTCTCTTGACATACTTAATAATAAGGCTGGATTACCCTGTGGGACACTGGGTAGGAGCAGCTTCCTTTAGCTTTTCTGAAAAATTTTGCACTTTAGCATTAATTCCTTATCACAAGTCAGAATCTGACTCTGAATCAATATGTAATAGAGTCTGGGGCCATGAATATTCTTGCTGGTTTCTATTTATCTGTGTATCTCATAGTTTATAACCCAACTATCATTGCAAGATCTGAACAACTTCCACAGATAAATAAATATATTCAGTCCTTATGAAGTTCCAACCTTCTTTTGGTTTTGGGTCCAAATACTGCTTTAAGGGTCACAGAAATGGCTGGGCTTGTAGGACATTGTGGAAAACATGACTATAACTACATTTCTGGCTTTTCATGACACTGTAGATATGGGATTTAGAAGTCACCACATTCTTCTGATGGCAAAGAAGCAGGGTAAACTGCATTTAGGTTATCAGATGTTGGGTATTTATTCAACTTCTTAAATTACCTCAAAGAAAGACATGTCACAGTTTTCCTAAGGAAAGAAGAGTTTCCCTAATATCTATGTAAAATAGGCTTCTGCTTTTCTGCTTTTGGAAATACTTTTCTTTGGTACAGTGCAGTTCTCTTATTAGGCCTTGCATTTTACATAGGAATTTTAGGAATTAGGATCTTATAAGCTGCCAGATTCTAAGAATCACATGAAAACTGGTCAGCTCCAGAATCTGTAGTCTAAAGCCAAACTAGAAAAAAAAGGTACAGTTTCTGGGAGAAATGCTAGGAACTAGACATGGTCTTGAAATCTGAGGTAATCTAGGAATGTGAAGCTGGTAATGGCATAAGACAACCAACCATATGTGAAACATTCTTAATTATGAAGACTTATTGTACACATATCAGACAATTCATGATTGCTAATTAACTTTGTGTGGAAGGTGCTAAAATTTTATGGAGATCAATGACATAATAAAATCTATACTTAGGATGAGTGTGTGGATTTTGAGTCTCAAATGAAGACTCAGAGTGAAGACAGAAGTGATAACTAAGTCTGACCACCTGTGCAATTAATCACCAAACATTCTTATCTACCATTTTCAGGAAATAATCATTGTAGATTCAGCGATATTAGGAATTTTTCTTAATTAGTAATATTTGTGTGGTCTCCTTCACTTTCCAGGCTACTTTATTTTCCTAAAACTTGTGGGCAGCACAGACAGGCTTTCCTATTGAGAGTTCATTATCACATACATAAGATAAAAGAGGACAGAGGTATGAGAACAGAGCAAGAGTCAGGAAGTGTAAAGAAAAATTGAGACAGAAGTTCAGGGATGTAAAGAATTTCTGTTTTGTATATTTCTGGAAACATTTAATGCCTTTAAGACCTGTAATAATTTGTCACAAGGCATTTAACTTGGCCAAAAGAGTGAAAACTTCTTTGATAACTAAACAGATAACACACATGCACACACATACATACACTCCATAACCATGTAAGGAAATTATCCTGATAAAAAAGAGGGTAAAGGGAAGTAGGGAAAGACATTTCTGAATTATCAGTTTTCTCAGTAGTCAGTAGACTCACCACTCTGAAGCTGCAACTTTTGTTATTTACTCCCCTGTAAGACCTTGCATCTAACTGTGGATTATTAAGTACTTCACTGCATAGAAACCCAAGAAATATGTATACATTCATTATCCAAACCACAAAAAAGAGACCATGTTTTCATGTAAGTGATTGCAAAGATCAGAAGATAATGGTCATCTACAGTACTACTCCCTCCTGCCTCAGTTGAAAGGTATCATTCTCAGTTGTGTATGATAAAAATCAATGACTTCTATTGCTTCTAGGGTGAAGCAGACACTAGAGAACACAGATAATCTCAGAATGGTCATTCAGTAGAAGCAGGTACAAATTAAAATACATGTTAGAATGGCCTTCCATTCTATGACCAAAAGGGGGTTCATGTACAATGGGATGAACCATAGTTTAATTTTCTGTCTTCCCATTTTCATTAGTCTCTGTTTCACAAAGGACTGAGAAGTCCATACTGAGGGTTCTGTAAAAAGCAAATGAAACTTCTACATCACAAGAACAGGTGAGTATTATAGATTCTTCTCTGAGGACAAGAGAAAGGGGGATGCAGATGAGAAAGATGATACAAGACAGTGAAAAGAAAAATGTTCTTTTCTGCAAAGTAAGAACTTCCTATTCTGATTTTTACAGGACTAGTTACAATGATGGTTGCCTTGTACGTAAGGTGTCTTGACTGTCCCAAAACAAAATTACTTCTAGGAGAGAAAAAATAGAATTAATATTTATAGATTACATAATCACAGAATCTGAGAATCATTAAGGCTGGAAAAGACACCACTCTTTCTGAGAAGAAGTTTTTCCTAATATCCAACTGGCTCATATTCAGCCAGCTGCCACCACACCCCCAGATCCTTTTCTGCCATGCAGCTTTCCAGCCTCTCCGCCCAGCCCTGTAGCAATGCATAGGGTTGTTGTGACTGAAGTGGAGGACACTGCGCTTAAGCTTGTTGAGTCTCCAATCAGTCTGTGGAACGTTTTGCTTCTAGATACACTAATATCTTAGATTCCATTATGAATGAAAAACATACAGGTTATTTACATAGCACAAATAATTTTTTAAAATTACATAAATTGATGTATGAAAGTAAAAAATAAATAGGAAAGTTTATGAGTCTTGATGTAAGCTAGGCTCAAATGGGTGGGAATTTGACACATTAATGAGTAATTGTCAACTGTGAATTCTCTGACCCTTTCCTCCTGAGAATATGGTATTAGACATTGTGCCAGGGACAAGATACTGCACTAAATGGTCCATAATTTCCTCTGGCTAGACGATTTCCCTGTTTCCAGTGATGTGGTCTGTCAATGAAGAAAAAGTATGTTTCTCTAAATCTTGCATGAAGTGAGATCTAGCCACTTACTAAGGTACAGTGCTACTGCAGCACAAAATAGTACAGTTTCACAAAATGCACAATATTTAATAAGCAATGTGGTACAGAAGGCAATAACTATTAATAAAGCCACTCCACTGAATTGATTTTAGCATGATTAAACTTTTCTTTACCTTATTTCACAGTCCATTTAAAACATTCTATTTTTCTTTTAATGGCCAAGGAAAATCTGAGCTTTGATAAAGCACGGCAGCACAGATTCAAGGCAGCATATGGCATAGATGAGCAGAAGGCATTTTCAGGAAAAAGTCAACAGCACCAAAATCAGAAATCCTGGCCTTTATGCCATATAATTGATTTAGGTTTAAGAATATCTGTATGCAATGAGAAACTGTAAGCAATGGGCCAAGTTGAGGTTTTCCAGAGTTTTGCAGAACATGATCATGCAAATGAATGTATCTTAGTGGGAGGCAGCTTGAGGAGAGTTTGCAAGATGTTTACTGTGCTTTGGGGAGTAGATGATATGTTCAATTTCAGTCTGTTTTTAGGCAAAGCTTAGATCACTTCAATATTATACCTTCCTTACTTGCCATGAAGAGTCCCTGGTTTCAGGGAAAGAACCTCACTAAATACAGTATTGCTCAGGGCAGGAAATTAGGACAAGGTAGGGTGCTGCTCATTTGCTGAAAACATCTTCAAAGCTGGGAATGTACAGCTCTATTTCTCAGAGCAACAATACAGGTATTGATTCTTTAAAAAAAAATATGGACAGGGAAGGGAAAATGAATAAAGAACTGACTAAGGATGAAAAATAAGTAGATTTTTTTTTTTTAATCTAAAGTTGAATTTGTAGGAAAACCCTCTTCCGTCAAGGAGTCCTCTTCTTCCCTCTCCTATAAGCTAATGAGTTACAGTAATTTCCAAGGAAGTGGGAGCTGTAGGTGTGAATTTCCTCAGAATGAGTTCTCTAACCCTTGGGCTTTCCTGTAACATAGGAGTATTTCTGATAGAATTTTGATGAGAAACATAAGCTGCCACAGTGTGTTATGCAGCACCAGACTGGTGGAGGGGCTTTGGGCGTGTCTCAAGCCTGACTTGTAGAAAGGTGAAGGAATGTTTTCTTTGTGGGTCCTACATACGCTAGATACAAAATCGACCTGTCAAGACCAAAATAACTTCTGGAGACAAGCAGAGCCTCTGGTATTTGCTCCAGCTTGGTATCAGAAACATCCTTATGTTCCATTCCAACCCAAGCCATTCTATGATTCTATACTGTCTAAAAGTTTAAATATTAATGAATTAATACTCCTCAGAGTACAGTGCATCTGAGGTGCAGCTGTGTGATACATGGGCCTACTTCTACCTCTGATGAGGAGTGGATACTGGGTATGACCTGTTTAGGAAAAGAAAATTGTTAAGTGTGGGACATGATAGCTTTGATAAATGATAAATGGACTGAAAATGAGGAAAGAAAGACATGACTGAAAGCATTTATAGCACTGCAACACATCAAGTCCTTGCCTGTCGGCTGAGCCTCTGTGACTGCCTGAGCACACATCCGTGGCTTGCTCCGGCTGTAAAATGAAATGTATTAACTTAAACCGCCGTGGTTTATGTTCCATTTTCTTTCCTAATGAGGGTAGGTTAGGAGTGTTCGCAAGGTCATTCCTGGTGCCTGAACGTCTTCACTGACAGATGGCAACTCGATGAGCTGTGGTAACGCCATCATTTCCACTCACGCGCCTGTATCCTGAGGAGTCCTGAGCATTTACAGCTCAATAAAATCCATCGTGCCTCAAGAGAAACAGCTGCAAAGGACACCCACCCCATGGGACCATAGTGAGAAGGCTATGGAAGTTGCCTGAGTTTTCCGTCGTCCCTTTTGCAATTCATTACAACTGGTGTTTTCAAACCTGTCTGTCTGACAGCCCCTGTTACAGCAGACAGGCTGTCTGGGAGATGACAGCTTGATCTGTATCTCTTTCACACCTCTTTAGGGATAATTTTGATGTGAGGTAGGTTTTGATCAACTGCCTCCTATCTTATATGCTCAGCTAAACATGCTATTTGATTTTTTTTTTACTGTGATGGGTAAATATGTCACTCATGTTGTTGAACACGCTGGCAACAGAAGATGTAAATATGTCATAGCTGGTGGTTACAAGCCTCAGTGATTATAGGGCTTGAATTAAGGGTTATTTTTCTATTCCCTCTGCAGACACTGGCAGCCAGTTCTGCCTCCTTTGAAATTCAACACAAAACTTTTGAGACCACATTAAATGAGCTGGTTTCTGTAAATGTAAAATACACTGATATTTTTCACATTTGTGTACATTTGTTATGCTTGAAAACAAGTAGGGCCAAAGAGAGGAATACAGAAGCAATTGGGAATGGTTCTTCAGTAAGATTCTTGAACCAAGAAAGAGAAAATGGCTTATAGAAACTTTACCACAAGTTTCTTTCTTATAAGCCCTCCCATGCCATCACTTAGGCTTCCCACGTTGTCCTGTGGGAGTCAGCAAACAGAGCATGTTTCCCAAGGCTGGTGTTTCATGAATCAACATTTTTTTGTGATCCTGTCCGTTATCCACAGGGCTACATGTCAGTGGCAAGGGTAAAATAGTGCCCTTATTTTGAAGGACATCAGAATTTATAGAATCATGGAATCATTAAGGTTGGATTTTTTTTTCAGTTGTTTTAGTTGCAGTTTTTTTAGTTTTTCCCTTTTGCATTTTATATATGTTTGTAGTGCTAAAACTATGGTTGCAAATCCATGTGCAAGGGAATGTCAGGAATCAATATTTACAGTCTGTTAATGCTCCTTCTAACTGTCTTCTGATGTGAGAAATGGAAGAACAACTCTATTTTTTCAAGCTAATCACCGTCCTTTGTTCCGACCAGACAGTTTCCTAGCTGACAGGGCTATGTTTTGTGGCCATGTAAACTCCATATGCATGTGTTTTTTGACAAGCCATCAGGACCAACCATCTGGAATGATATCTTGGCATATTTTTTTTTCACACTTAAAACACCAACCAGAGACAAACAATTTAATGATCGTCTTGTAAAGTGATGTTTTAGAATCATATCAGCAGGGAAATGAATGTGCTAAGAATGCTGTTAAGCGTGTTTCCCAGCCGGAGGAATAATTGAAGGTGTTTATTGGGGTTTGTCTTGAGAACCTTAACTGATTTAAGATGGCATTGCTCTGGGGGAAAAAAAAAAAAAGGTTTGAACTTCGTTAGAACAGAATTTTTGAACCTGGTGTAATCAGATATTTTTCCAAAAATTAGAAAACTCGAATGTCCTTTTCTGTGGCCATGAATTATTTCCAAGAAAGCCAAATGCATATATCACTTCTTAGCGAGTACATATGTGTCCACTTTTGGTTTCTGAATTCAGGTGGAGTTCTCAGATGGAAGATATTCCCCCTCATCCACAAGGATGTAATATTAGCTATTTCTTTCTCTTAACTACTGATTATCACCTCGGGGATGTTCCCATCAGAGTAAGACCATAGCCTTGGGTAGCTATGGGGACTGACACTGAAAGTAGTTAATAAACAGTGACAGCAAGAAATGTCCATTGTCATCTGAGGCTGTCATCTGAGGCTGTCCAAGGATTCATGTTTTGTCAATTAATACATTTTAATTAACAATTGCTGCTGCACTGACTAATTGGTTATTGTGCTGTCAAGACCTGTGTCAGTGTATTCATGTCTTCAGTGAAGAACGAATACATTTTTTCAGACCAGGGATTTGATATTTTTTGTGTTGCATACCTTCATCAAGGTCCTGAGTTCACTTTCTATCCATTATTGTGTCATAAGCATTACAGTAGAAAATAGAGCACTATAATTATCCCAAACCATAATTTTATTCAGGTATGGAAGTGAAGGTCTTTGCTACTTTTAAAAATAGATTTTACAGTATACATTAAATAAGACAATCAATTGTATTTTTCCACAGCTTCTTGAAACTGCCTATTAAAATGTGTCTGTTTAGGATCTGACACCAAAGAAAGATCTATTTAGCCTGAGAAAGCATCACAGCAGAGCAGTTGAGACACACTAAAACAAAGGCAATATGGAAATCATTTTCCTTTGTGATTAACTCCCCACCCAGAGGCCAGACCAACAAGTCTGATAAGATACAGGGTATTCAGTTGCTTGCAGAATTAATCCAGAAACAATTCAAATCCACATGGGCTAAAAATGAGACCGGAGGCCACCTGCATCCCTGTAAGGCAGAGACTGGTGAAAGTTGGGTCTTTCCAGGATGTGGATTTGATGGGACACCCAAATTCCTTGCAGCATCTTCAGGTGTCACTGAAAGGAGATATCCTATAACTTCAGCTATACTGATACTGCAGTATTCATTGCAAGAGACGTTGCAATCCTTCATGATCTTCAGTGGATGAGAATAATGGACTGTGCAGCCCTTCAGGAGTTTAGGCTGCATATGATGGTAGCAGTTAATTGAATACATTTCAGATAAATGTTTATAGCATAGACCTATCCTCTTTACTATCTACAGCTCTGTTGGCTATTTTGTTTATGCATTTTTAATCTTATTTAAGCAACTTTCGTAATTTTACTGCATATATTTTTATTCCTACTACTGTTTATTCTGCATATTACATGATTTTATGTCATATTTTCCTAACAGATCTGAACTCTGAAAATGTTGAAACTAAAGATCTTTTCCCATTGTTTATATTTCCAATTTCTTATATTTGTTATCATTAATCATGGCTTCCCTTCTAGGTGGTTTCTTTTATTACCTTGTTATTGATGCAGCCAAAGCACAATTTTTTTCCCTCTTGTGCATTTACTTTTCTCCAGTTGAGTTATGCCTGTTTCATTAATAAATGACCATGCCTGCAAGGCATTGGGGCACTTAGATGAAAAATGCTGATGCCAAAGTCAGAGCTTTGAGACACTCATGTCTATTTGAGGTTAATTTAGGCAGCCTCCACAGCCTGTGGGCTTCTATCTGCATCCAGATACTAGGCAGTCACATTCTGCTTCTTGCATTACAAATAGAAAGAAGAGAAAAAAGAGTGTAATAATAAAGCATGAGAAGGGTCAAAATGGTCCTGATGTAGATCTTTTTTCTATGTATACTGAAAGAATGATGTCTGTTCAACTTTGGGAGAAGATATATCGCAAGGATTTGACAAATGAGCATAAAACTAAGTATTATATATAGAAGGTGATATTGGAATTATTCTTGGTCTTTTCTACTATTGAAAAGGGGTCACTCTAAAGCATAGAGTAGAGGAATATTTAAAAATACACTTGAGTTTGCCTCCCAAGTAAGTAAATAACATGAAGTAGTGAAACATATTGCCTTGATTTCCAGATCTCATACATGTATGAATCTTTGAAAACTGCCTATTTATTTATTACAGTTACAAGAATTATAACAATTATAAATTACAAAAAAAAAAAAAAAACCAAACCCCCAAATTCAGCATCCCCCTTTGCAGTACTCTGACTGCTACTTTGTCCTCTCATTCAGCTAACGTTCTAGAGAACTACAATGGCAAGATGATGGATCTTGCTGTACTTTGTTAGAGATTACTGCACTTTGTTGGAGCTCAGCTAGAAGGATTCTTCTCATCAGCTTTGGTGACATGCTGGATCATAAGAGGAAAGGACTATAGTAGCAGCAGACTAAGTGGCAGAGAGGACAGCCTGAACTCCAGCTCCTGGTGATAATAGGAATAGTTTCTGCAAAACTTTGACTAAACTGGGAGCTGACAATACAAGACTGACACATTTTTTTCATCAGTAATCCTCTTGTAGTGACTTAAATATCTAAGAGTAAAAATGTAAAGGAAGACAACACAAAGTTAAAAGCCAGGTACCCTATACCAAGTTATCCTTACAGCCAGTGTCACAAATTAATGACCTGCATGTCATTTATCCTCCACTCCCAGATCACTGCCCCATTTGTCTTGGTCACATATGAGCACTGTTCCTCTTCTCCTGCTATAATTGCTGCCGAGTTTTGGGCCTTATCTGCCAAAACTGAAATAAATTCTCCTTTTGTCTTAGGTTTGTATCAGGATCTCTGGGACAGGAAAGGGATTTTAATCTTTGGATCACAGAAGAGAAAAGCCAAACTACTAATAAACTTGGACTCTTTCAACTGATGACTATTATGGGAGCATATATTGGGCCCCATATTGTCACAGATCACAGAAGTCCTTTTCTCCTTCCTTTTTCCTCTTTCATCTAATTTGAGAAAAGCAGATATTTTTCTCTCTTGATGCAGAAGTGGCACATTTTTTATCTTCCAGCAGCATACAAAGCAAAGCCATTAAAACAGCCAAAGACCATCAAAAGGCAGCGTGGCAGGGCAGTAAAAATGAGTCCACCTCTGTCCCGGAAATAGCCCAATTTTATTTCCTACCTGCCACATTGCCATAAAAAATGGGAACACCTTTGACCGTATCTACAGACCTGTGGGAAGGGCATTCCTTATTTCTCCACACAGTTCAGCACGAAAATTGAGCTCAGCCTCTGTGCAGTCAAGCTCTTTTATTTATTTTTTTTCCTTTCTGCCCCCTTGTCCATTATTAATCAGGAGATTTATTATTGCTTGGGCTGGATTTTTATTGCATTAGCTACTCAGGGTCAGCACTTGGCTGCTCACAGTCTGCAGTAAAGCACCTGCCCTCTCCAGCAGAGGTAAAATCTGATCTTAAATGAAAACTCAGCCTAAAGATGAAGATATTTTCTCCACTTCTTATTCTTACTTTACTTACCCCATACAGATCTGTGAATGCTGGAAGATGTCCAGCCACCTGGAGGCTGGTCAGTCAGAATCCTGCTTTTGATGTGTACAAATTCCAATTCCATGACATTTTCTTCATACTTCTTCAGTTAAAAAGATGTATAGGTGTTAGGACACTACTGAACTGCAGTCCCATGTGCAGGGCACAGTGTAATATCATGTTTTGCTGAGGTATACTTTTTAGGGCATATAGCTACAAGAATTGAAAGAAATGTATTCAATCTGAATAATGAAATCTGAATATTGGAATATAAAAATGTTATTTTAACTGGAAAGTTTAAAACTTTGCATGACCTTGTGGACGACAACCTAGTCTGCGTTGGAGGGATCAGGGCTGTATCCTGCCACTGCACAAAGTAACACTGAGCCGCCCTATGTCCTCTCCTCTTCTCTTGGATTGTTGCTGTCTCCATTTTTATGTACACTGGGATGCAATGGGACACTGATGAGGCTGTACAGTAACAGAAATCGCAGGTGGATAAAATAACAATGGTTACTTTTTTTTGGTTGCTTATTTGTTTTACCTGAGTAACCCTTTAATGCTGATGACTCTAGAGAGGAGTTTAAAAATTCTGGAGCTCAAAATGTGAAATCCAATTGCTTGATTTGCCTTCCATTTTGAAACCATTGGCTCATGGAATTTTGATTTGCAGTTTTACTGTAACTACAGTCCAAGAAGCTGAAGTGAAATTCATTTTTATTCTAGCTAAAAGGAAGTCTGGCCTATGAATGAAAGACAAGGTCAAACATCTCTGTTCTCTTCTGCCAAGCTTGGAGAGGCATGAAGGTGGCTTTGCAATGCTGTCTTGTCATATTTCTACAAGATCTACTTTTCATCTACTGGGCATGGTAATGAAACCCTACTTGGAAATGGTGCTTCTCCAAAAACCAAACCATCCCAGCTGACACCAGAAACACCAATGTACAGAAGAGGGACTTCGGCAATCCTGACCCCTTGTAAGGCTGCACTGATCTACATGGGCTGAAGATTCATCCTGCCAGTCACCCCTGGTATGCTGCTGGTTAATGCTGGCAGGACATCTGCATCTCATGTAAAGGAACAACACCTCCAGGCTCTCAGCATTTCAAAGAGCACAGGCATATGCCTCAATTATATAGTGCTGCTGAGAAAAAACAGCATGTGAGTGAATCCCTGTTGTTAGCATTACAAGTGCTGGGGCTCACGCATGAAATACACCAGAGCCCTGCTGCAAACAGCTACTGCTGCCCTCACCTTGCTCCTGCCCAGTGACTAGAGAACGCATCCTGCTCTGTTGTTCTTCAGCAGCATGAGAAGACCAGGCACAACAAAATTGTCAGCCAGATTGGCCCTGATGTGTATCATATGCTTTTCTGCACTCGTGAACTTCATGCTTCTCTCGCCAGCCTTGCTGTCATCCGTCGTGAAGAGCAGGTGCATTAGCATCTTTGTGTAAAGCTGAGGAGGCAATAAACAGTCAGATTTGCTGGGTATAACTTGCTCACTGAGAGGAGGGTTCACAGGATTGTCTCTGCACCTCTCTTCTTCTCAACACCTGTCCTGAATGTGTCATAAATGCAGCTATAAAGGACTTCTTGTAAATAATTTCCCTGCAGTTGGAAGATGCCCCAGAGCTCACATTACTCACACTTTTTAAAACTGAGCAAAGAGCAGAATATCCATTCAGGCTTTGAACTGGCTTTCCTCACACTGTAGCCAGGTGAAAGCAATCTCTGACTATGTTTCAGTATGAAGACACTTGAATGTCCGAGAAAGGCTCCTGAGCCCTATTCCTGTTTCTCCAAGCTACAGAGACTTGTAGGATGGAGTAAATCTCCATTTTATTACCACACAGTTCTGGATGTGCTAAGATCAGTCTATAAAATTTATTGTTAATGATCCTGGAACTCACCTGAGATCTGCTCTGTTAAGTTATATACCTTCATTTCTTTACTTTATCAATAGTCAGAGCTTTACATTTCTTTGATTTATCAATGGACAGATTAGTTAAGGCACCAAGATCCTTAACCTCTGCATATGGAAGCCACAGGCAGTTGTAAGGTGCCTGTGTTGAGTCAGGTGCCCAGATACTTGGAGGGCATTTAAGGTGTATGTTTGTTCATGTTAAAATGTGTTCTCAGCTGCAGTCACACAGCATCTGGTGCAATTTAACCTTGATCACAAGCAGCCATATGAGAGAAGGTTGCACTCCTGTTATTGTGTACCAATAATACTGCATAACTAATAAATATATTTCCTCTCGCTGGGCTATTAAGTAGCTATTTTCCTCTGAGTTTGGTCCTTACTGAGGACACAAAATGTAAGGGCAAAGTGCTAAACATTAGTGAGGAGATTACCTTCCTGTAAAGTAACCTTAGCTCTGCCCTGAGTAAAGAACCTCAGCAGAACATTGCATGCCACTCTCCAGTTCCACCATCAGACAAGTTCAGGCAACTTCACTGTGAGATGTTTTGTTTGCCCTGATGTCCTTGCATCAATTTTATTTTGATGTCACTTAAATGCAGCTCAGATTAATCTCTCATGTGTTTCTTTTAATGCAGGTTCAATCTGACTCCTTCTTGCTACTGCCATTTTGAGAGTAAAAGCACCTCTTGTGAGAACATTAATTGGATCCCCACAGCTACAGGAAAGACATGACAGCCGGATGTGACAGTACAGCCCTACTCTGGTGAGTCAGATACCCTGTTTTGCTGTCATCAGATGGGAAGTAGCTCACTGTCGAATCACTGCTGTCTGCTGAGAGATCAGGGTTCAAACTGTTTATGAGTGTTAGAGAAATTAACACTTCATTACAACCTGTCTTTAGCACGAGGAGACATAATCGTCCACAGAAGTTTTGCCCCTTTCCTACTTCAGGAGAGCACTGTTTACAGCTCTTTCACTTTTAGTGTTCAGTATAACAGGAGCATTGCTGCTTCATCTTGTAATGACAAATCTTGCCCTTTTATTCCATAGCCCTACCACAGTGTTCAGCAAAAGACACAGCTTTGCAGGCTCCTGGGAACCTCCCAGTTGATTTCAGCAGACTCCTAGCATTACTGTGTGGCCTGTGATACTGTACTCTTCACCTGTATCACCCCTACACTACACTTGTACCTAAACTCACAACCCCTTTCTGTGTCACGCTTTTCATCACCTACCAGTGCACCTCCTGAAAAGTCCTGCAGCTGCAGTGAGGTCAGCATGGTTCAGACAGGAACAGGAGGAAGACAAAAGGGTGAGGTTTGACTTGAAATTTTCTCTGAAACAGGGATCCCAGGGACATCTGCATGCAGAAAGACACAAGCCAGTATCTGCATGGTAACAAGGAAGATAACGAGTGGAGTAAGACAAGGATCAGAGGCAAAGACAGACCACACTGTGCTTGTTTGCCACACCGGCACCTAGATGAGCACTGAGGGAGGTGAGTTTGATCTTTCCTTATGCTTTTGGCCTTTTGTTATGCTCCCGATGCCTGTCATGGGGTATTTCAGTGATCAAGAGATGAGGTTTCTAAGCACAACTACAACATAAACGATAATAACAGCCTTGGATTTCAGAGTGGATGGACTAGAAGTTATTAATGCCTAGTGCTAAGTAAAAGCACCCACAGTGCTGGGTAGGATTTGTTTGGGTGGGTAACCCACCTGTGGTTTTTCAGCAATGACTGCCTTGTTCCAACTGTGTGCCTCCAGCTAAAAGCACTAAATTATTTACTAAAGCAGCGAATTAACACCAGGCAGCACCAGCACCTGAATGCTCAGTGAGTCATACATAAAACATGCTTGCTTTTGTGAGGGCATGGCATGCTGGCAGAAAGCAAGGTGAGGAGGAATCGCTCCTGGGAGATGAGTGAGTGGCAAGGGTATCTTCAAGGGAGCTGAAATGCGAGATAACAAAGGGAGTGATTCAAAGTCAAGTTCCTCAGGTGTTCTGAGTTAGCATGATTGGAGAGAAAAAGAAAGTAGAAAGAGAAGCAGCATCATTTTTGAGGCTTGGCAGCAAGTATTGGATGTGAGATTGGAAAGAGCACTTTTTTGTTATTGCTTCCTCCCAGGTATGTTTTCCATGCATATGGAGTGTGCCTAGAAAAGCCTTTGGTTTCTGAAAAAGAAATCACTAGAAGTACAAAGTTGTTCTGGTCATTTGCAGGGGAATGGAATGTGCTTTCAGCTCTACAGTCCCCTGCCACACTTGCCTCTCCATGAAGACTGATTTCAAGACTGCTGAACTCTAAGCCATTGATCCAAAAGCAGTTACAGCCACAGAGCAAGATGTCCTTAGCTATGCTAGTTCTTGAAGCTCTTGTACAACTCTGAGTGCATTTTTCCTAAGGGTTAATAATGTGAAGCCTCTTCGGGTTGATGAGGAGGCTAAGGAGTTGCTTGGATTTCTTAAAAATTCTATGTTCTGCAAGTTTGGTTGAGTTTGCGTGAAATAAGAAACGAAATATCATTTCATCTGGACAAGGTTTCTTATGGTATTCAGGCTTTTGTGAACAACTGTTTTATTAAAAGTTCTTTTCAGACAAGCCTGCCTTGGTGCCAGGCAGATTTCTGGGCTGTGTAAACTAATCTGAAAGAGAGTCAAACATTTGGCCTCTTAGCAGGCTGCAATTCAGCATACAGGGTCTGATTTATCAGGGCAGAGGGGCAACCTGTTTACCTGTGCTTTTGGATGACTGCCTTGCAGCTATGGCAACGTTGTCCCAGGGTCTATGTTCCTTTCCCTTTTCTCAGTGAGGGTTGCCCAAGGGGGTTGAAAATGCTCAGCAGAGTGTGGATGTTTAAGGGGAATTTGCTCTTGCAGTTTGGAGTCCTTCTACCATCAGAGTCCTCAGAGTAATGTCCAAGTTGTCCATCTGATGTTGGCTGAAGTGTGCATGTAGTTTATGAGTGTGTGCCTCCAATCTAAAGTGCTCTACTTGTCTGGAGGCATCCCGCAGGTAATTTATGCTAGAAGAAAACTTCATAAAGAAGGAAAAAGAATAGAGAATCCTCTCTAGATGCAAGGGGAGTAGAAAGGAGACTTGCTAAACCCTGAATATCTGCAGAAGTTCAGAGGCGGTTTTTCCATAAACCAGTTCTGAAATACTGCAGTTAGTGCAGATCAGTCAGATTTTGGGCCTTGTTCATCTTTGTCTCCAAACCTGGCTCTTGCAGGAATAATTGAGCATTAAGTAGTTAATTAAACCTGACTCACAAGCACTATTCAAAGGATAATGCTCTACATAGCCCCAAATTGCAGCTAGGGTTTATATGGGCAATTAATTTATCTTGTCCTGCCCTCATGTAATTTACAATAAGTTTCTTCTAGTTTGTAATGAGCTTGATGATTGTTAGTGTCTGTGCCTTTTAAATAAATTGATGGTGATAACAAATGCCTGTGCATCCTTCATGAGGGGATATGGAAATTAGAATTCATTTCTGTTGATAATTTTGAACAAGGTTCCCTTGGGCAGTTCAGTACAGTTCAGTGCTCACTGGTTTAAAAGGAGCACATTTCTGCTGTTTTTCTTCATGGTTTGTTATATCCCAGATTTTTTGAACAGAAGAGGCTGCACTTGGTTGAATAGTGTTTAAAAGTGACCTGAGAGAAATGGACAGTACCATGACTTGTGACTTCCAGATATTTTCCTTCTTCCACAGACCTCATATGTCTGAAGTCACTAAAAAAACAAAAACAAAAAGCAAAAAAACCCCAAGAACAAGAATTGAAACATTTCTGTATATCCCTTCCCTACTTCACTAGCACTTCTACTGCACTACAGCAAGAAACAGAATTTCAGGTAAACATGATATCACAGTTTAACCATTGTCATTGAAGTTACACAAATTGTGTTGCTCTATGTTTTTCTGTTGAGTGACATGGGCACTGAAATGTCTTTTTACTTGGGAGAAAAAGTGTATGTAGAGAAGTTCTTTAAGATATTAAGGAAGGCAGTGAGGAGCTCCTAGAGCTACATTACTCTCTTTCTCCTGGAATAAATGTACTCGCCTCTTTGCTTTGTTTTAATCTTAATGGTTGTTCTGTCTGGGTCTTCTGTTGTGTACTTTTATGAGCCAGCAGAATTGTAGCTTGGTTTATAGGCTATTACTCCTGATGGCTCCTTCCATTTTTAAGGCAGTATATATGCTCTGTAAATGCAGCTACTGACCAACTCTTCAGGTAAAAAACATCTGAGTTTGTTTGCTAACAGGAAAAAGATTCTTGAACTATGAAACCAATCTGATGGTTTCTTCTGCTTGTCCTTATCATAGGAAATTAGGCATGGTGTGAAAGACAGGGAGAATACTCTGCTCCCCCAATATCTGGGGGAAGGAATAGCTGGTTATGGTTTGACCTTGACAGGGTCCATGTGGATGAATGTGTCAGTTCTCCAGACTCGATGAAAGATTAAAATGCTTTTTTTTTCTTCTCTAAATTCTATAGAGTTTCTCCATCATTAAAAAATAATAAAAACTGATAAGAGCTGTCCCAGAGAGCTGTTTTTATTTGGTTCATCCTAGGCAGTTACTGGGAGCAGGACCAAAATACTGAAGGGCCATGGAGCTCAGCCAGCTCATATGTGGGATATTCTGCTATGTGAACCCAACAGCACCTCTGGTTTCCTTGGGAACTTCTTATGGCTGTGGCCCATCAAGTCCAGATGAGGGATTGTCTGGATTTATCTCCAGCAGTGACTGACCACCATCTCTTTGTGGTTGTAGTTCCTCTCAGAGGACAGAGATAGCATCAGTAGCTGTGTCTGAGAGAGCACAAAGTGCTCTGTGTGTTTTAGTGGTCTCACTCGTTCTCTAAGACTGAGAAGTCAGAGGCAGATAAGGGAGCTAGAAGTTTGCCCTGCTTTCTGATATTAGTGGTATAAAGTAAATGCCTGCATTCTTTGATTTATTTATTTTTTTTCCTACTAGCTACCTGATATCGTGGTCTTCCTTTTTAGATTATTTCTTAGTCTCTAAGAAATAACATATAGACTGAAAAGGAAGTGGCCATGTGTTGTTTATTATATATCTTAAACAAACCACACTGGGAGTTATTTCCTCCTATTAAAAATGTTTTCAGCACTTTTAGAATCAAGTTTCTGCAAGGATACTTCATTGCGCTGTTATGGAGGTTTTTTGTTTGCTTGTTCAGGGGTTATTACAATTCCTGGAAATCCTTTGGAATCTAGATTAGGTTATTGTGTGAATAAAAGACATAGTGTGAAAGATAAAATAATGAAACTTAGTGCAAGGTTTAGAAAAGTTTTGCCTACTTCTGCCTTCACATTAAGTGCCAAGAGTGAGATTCAGCATTAGAGGAATAGGATCCAGATGAATACTTCATCGTTGTGTGACTGCTGCAAAATGGTTGATGCGTTTGTGGGATACATTTTTGTGAGTACTTTGAGAACATTTGCTGTCCAGTCTTACTAGTTTGTGCCCCCGCAATGTATTTAGTAAGTACTTTGTTTAGACAACCAGGTCTCTTAAAATGCATGGAGTACATCCTTATTCTGAGAAGTAATTAATATCCTTATTTACTAGAGCAACCTTTGCGTGCTTGACATGAATCCTTTTAGGTTTTACGATCCATAGGTTGTTGTGATGTATGTTTTCAACACTAGCACTTTTAAAGGTTAACAGTGTAAGTCTAGCTCCTTAGTTCAGGCATTTTCTGAACCAAACCCAGTGGAGATGATGGCTAGGTTGAGTGTTAACTATTCTCTAAACCTTTCTTCAAATGCTGTTGTCAAAACCTTTATTGAATCTTCCCCAGGGTAGCTGGTCAGCACTGAAATCCATCCAGACCTTATCTGAAGAAGTCTTTAATGTTACTTTTGACGTGTGTCTTTGACAGTGATTCCATTACGGTTTCATTATTCAATTACCTTAGTAAACTTGAAGCGGAGCCTTCCAAAACTTTTACTTTTTTTTTTTTTTCATTTTGAAGATAGGTCTGGTAATCTGATAAAATGACACTTACCTTGGTACAAGGAGATAAAGAAAATCTTTGTCTATAGTTTCTTTTCTAACAAGTATATTATTAATATGACTGAAACTTGCTCTTGTGAACCAGGCATGTCTCTTTTTCTGAATCCAGATCTCTGTTTCTCGTTTGTCTTTGCTCTGATTTAAATGCTGATTCATAAGTCACAAGAAAAAACTTTTTTTTTCCCCCCAGAATTGGTTATGAATTTTCTTATACAGTCTGATCTATCCGAGGTGAGAGCTTTGTTTCTCACTGTCTTCTGTAGTGGTGGCATGGCTCTGAGCACTGACAGAGAGCTCTAGAGGGATGTTACAATAATTAGTTCTGTTTTTTGTGTTTCGTTTCCCCCCTTATTAGAAGCAACAGAAGAAAGAATAAATCTTCTGTAAACAGAAATAAGTCAGAAAAGGATGCTTTAGGTCACTTTTCAGCTATTCAAAATAATTTTCACAGTACTTTGAATAGTTGTATAAAAACTGATATTACAAGCTGTATTTCTTTTTACTGATAATAACTGAATTAGTTCCAAGCAGTTTGAGATGACATTGATTTAAAACAATCAACAACAACCAAAAAAAAACTCCACGCTTTTAAGTAATGATCCTTTAGCTTTTCTAGATGGGAAGTAAGAAAAGCTTTACTGCAGAGGCTTATAAATATCCTTGTTGACTTTCCTTCCAACTCAGATAACAATGGAGTCCATATTTATGTATAAAGAAAGTAAATTTATTTTTAAATTTCCAGAAGAAATGCTCTAGTCTCTGTATTTCACTGGCTGCTGTTATGCACTGATTGCTACTGCAGTTGCTCTGGCACTTCCATTTTATTTCCTGGGATAAAGAAGAATTCTGATGAGAATACGGATTGCAAAGTACAAAGGCTCAAGTTCCTGACAAGAAAAATGACATTTTTACTGTTATTATTAGCTGTATTATCAGAAGAAAATGTCCAAAATCTGAGCTAACAGGATTCTTCTGTGACAGCTGCTAGATACACAGTTGAAGGGAAAAAATCCCTTTCCCAGTCAATTTGCAGTAAAAATAGCCAAGAAGATCAGAATAGAATAGACATTGTCAGCCCATTTTTAGGGCTGCCAAACGGAGACAGAAAATGAGGTGAAGACAGTGTTTTCCCATCTCACAGCTTTGGGTGCCCATCACGCATCATACAGTTCAGCTGTCTCAACCATAAAAGGTTCACATTGCCACCTGTATGTGGACAAGGGGAGTGTAATTCTACACAGCACAGTACTTGGTATCTCCCTCTTGGTATCTCCCTCCAGTGGTGCACCAGTGCAGCTTAGTGAAAGAGGGCACTTTAACATGGCTGGAGAAGATGGTGTCAGGAGACCAGAACAATCTTACAGGGCTATGGTGTTTTTTTTTGTTGTTGTTGTTGCTTTTTCCTGGTGGTATTTTTGTCCGAAAAGTTCAGGCCAATCTGCTTGTTGCAACCAGTCAGTTTTCCACAAAAGCACTAAAAAGTCAGTATCTCTAGGAGGCAGTGAACTGGCATGGAGATCGCTTTCATTAGCAATGCTGTGCAGTTTGGCTGTGAGTGAGATGAACTGGCGTGACTCAGATGTTTGTGACACTGTGACAATGTCTTAAGCACTGACTCAGAGTGAGAGTACAGCTGTTCTCTCACCTTATTCCTTTCCATCAATGAAAATGGGGAAAATGGAGCCCTTGGGAATGATGTCTGATGGCAGGCTCTCACCATCAGAACAGTTTGCCTAACCTGTGTCTCTTCAAACTTTCTGTCCTAGGAAGTCATCAGAAATGGACTAGTGCATAAAGAAATTGTCCCTGAATGTTGGATAGAGTTTGGAGGTTAGAGGATAAGCATCTAGTCTTTGCAAAATAGTCTTGAAATCTGGTATTTTACTTCTCAATATATACTGCATGAGCTCTACAGCTCAGAGCATCCTACCAGGTGCTAATTCCAACTCTGTAGTGTTATTCCAAGAGAATGGATGGCATTTGCTCTAGGAGCTGTTTGATGCATAATGTTTCAAAAGCTACAAAACTGTGGAGACCAACTTACTCTGCAGCATTTTTGATGTGAGCTAACAAGTGAAGGCAGCAGAAATAATTAGGAACATTAATTTCCTGTATTAGTGATTGTGTTCTTTTGCTTTTCTTCACCTATAGTAACTGTAATTGGTGCAACTTCCTTTAGCTGTGTTTTAAAAGCTATTTAAACCCTGAGCATCTCAGGAACCTGCTGCAAAATATAGATATACTTTGTTGAATTGTTATCCTGTCTCCCAGTAAGAGAGCTTTGTGCTGTTAATTACAGCCTGAAGCCATTGAATGCTACTGCTGTGTTAAAGTAAGTGGAAGGAATGCTCTATGTATCTGAACATAGGCCACTGAACACGATGAGCTCTTTATAATCATAGTAATTTTTTTTTTTTTGTGGTAATTTCACGATTCTTAAGAAACATTTTGTCATATTAAACGATGTGGTTGAAGGTCTTGCTTAATTATTGATGTGTTAAGAGCACTAGTATGGATCTAACCTACTATCAGATAGTGACTTTTCTCCTGCATGGTGAGCACAGAATCTTCAGGAATGGTGTGTTGATGAATTGATGCAGGGTTCATTGCCAGCTCTGTCTTGCATATTTTATGAAGCAAGCAGATGATGGGAAAACAGGCTGATTTTCCTCCTGGAAATTCTACCTTTTAAGAAAGACTGAGGAAAAAAGACTTACCCACAGGAGGAAGTTTTAGGGTAAAATCTGCTATTTTTCTGTAGTGTATGTGATCTTTGCCATTCTGAGAATGAATATGTCTTTTACAAAGAGTGTGACTATTTTCCTGATTTTGCTAAATTTGTAATGGGTGACAAACTTGATTCTTACTCTCCTCCAAATAAGCATGCATGAAAATCTATAGAGACTTTTCTCCAGCCTTGCACACCATGCTGCAAAAAGTCATGCTGAAGATGATGAGGCACCAGTATAAATAAGGTCAGAGAGGTAAGTGTATGGGTGTTCAAAGTGATCAGCAGCCAGATCCCTTCCGAAATAGATAATTTCAGATCTCTGGAAGTCTTTTCATGGACCAGTGCGAGTGTGTTTTTTAAGGTTATGAAGGAGACTAGCAGTAAAACATCACAAATGATAAACCTGGTACATCTTCCAGTGAGTACTTTATAAAATTACAAGCAGACACAAGAAAGCGGTATGCAATCTCCCAGCTAGAGTCATGTAGCTAGCTATATTACACAGGGCGGATATATTCCATCATACTCATTGCAATTTTAACTTGGTTGGGTGTTTTTTTTTTGTTGTTTTTTTTCTTTTAGATCTAGCTTCTGACACAAGGATTGCAAACTCTGCATGTTCTGTAATATCCAATACAGGCATATCTCTTAAGAGGTCAGAAATCTGAACTTGTTCTAACAAATTAGGATCATGGAAAATTATAGTAATCTGGAAGATAAGCACCTCTGAATACTAAATTGAAGTGCACCATTGGAATAATACTATCATAACAAAACTCAGTAAAATGTGCAGCCTTTTGAATAACGTCATTCTCCAATTTAAATCCAAGAACTTCTCATTATCCAGGCCTTCTTCTCAGTACCCCCTGTGAAGAGACGAGTTGGGAATGCAAAAGAATGAAAAGGCTGCGATCTCTGCGTATGCCTGTGGTTGTTTAAGGCTGTTCACAAATTGGTTAATAAGCTTTGCATTATGGTTTTATTTTATTTTAACCTGTTCCATATATCAAGTTCTGTAATGTACCGTTCAAGTTCAATTTACACTCTGAATGACTACAGATTTTCATTTCATTTTAAACTGTGCTATGATTGCTATATATTCAGCACCCTGTCTTATTGGATTTATAGATAAATGCTGCTATATTTTTTATCTATAATTTAACATCATTCCCTCTGGTTGCTGTTCCTTTCCAGAGACAATAACGCATCTCTGCACACTTACATTGTGCCAAATGTGATTTAGAAATTGGGAAAGAAAATACTTGGAGGATTTTTATTCCAGCTCAGAGCAGAACACAGGTCTGCTTCCATGTGTCCATTTTAACATTTTTTTTCCTACTGAGTAAGCCAGATGTGAGTTTGGACCAAGCATAAAATGACTTAATTACCCATGCTTTAAACTCATAAATAATTGCAAGCCTATTGTCCCTTGAATATACCTTCCATAGTGCATCTGCCAGACTTGGTGAGGAAGCTGTGAACAAGAAAGTAATTCAGAGCTTTGTTTTCCTGTACTTAGTGTGCAATTGAGCAGATTTGAAAGAGAAACCTGTATGTCTTAATAGAAGAGAAGGCATGCTTCAACTAACCAAGATATCTTTCTTCAGAGGGCTGTGTTAGGGAAGCAAGATGGCTTGGAAGGGGCAAAACTGTTAAGAAACATGTCCAATTTCTATTTGGGTTTGTTGCCAGCTTGTGTAGCAACAAAAAAGCAAGTGTGGAATAAAAAGGCTTTTTTTTTTTTTTTTTTTTTTTTTTTTTTTTTGTGAGGTGTTTGCCATAGCCCTCATGATCAGACCCTAATGTAATAACCTGAAGATAAAACTGAAGAAGGCAACATGAAGACAGTTGGGGCAGCTCTGTCAGGAGGAGGAATACCTACTGGTCTGGAGTTCTTCTTTAGTGTCTGTGCAACCTCCTATCTCCACATATTTTTGACGTCATGGTCAAGAGACATTACATTCAGAGCAGCCCTTGTATATGTATCTTTAGAAATTTAAACAAGAAAAATGATTGCTTTGAAGCAACGTTTTTCTATTATATTTAAATTCGCTTTATTTCTGAGAGAGATTAATTTTAAGTCCATCCTATGAAGAAAAGCAAACAAATATCCTCACAGAAGAACTGCAGGAATTAGAGGATGTGACATTCACAAAAGTTTAAATGATATTTTCTTTTGATGGATCTGTTCTGAGATGGCCCCTTCTCAGGAGACTGATTTAAAACAGGAATTTTTCAGTGTCTCTAAGCTGGAATCCACAGTCAGACACACCAAATGCTTTGATGTGCATCAAGTGATTGGGTAAGATGCAAGCCATTGTTGTATAAAACATTCTTAACCCACTGGATGCCTCAGTGAAGCCTGTTCTGTATGAATCAGGCAAACATATCAGAGCTATCCAGAGACTGGGACTTGGAGACATCGCTCTTGCTAAACCTATTTGGAGCCACCTCAGTTTCTGAAGGATGGTTCTTATGGGACTGTGTTTAGGTGAAGTATGGAACCTTGGATCAAACTAGCTAGCCTAATGCTTTGCTGCAGCTCAGCACATTGTGTGGTGAAAGCTCCATGAACCAACTGTGATGAGCAAGTATTGACTTTTCTAGAGTGAGCTTAGTGTTGGCACACAAAATGATTCAGTATGCATCACCAGTCATGCTTATCTTCATCCGTCTCCCTGTGCTTCTGTGGCAGATTTGAGATAAACAAAAAAAAACAAAAAAAAACCCAAACACACACACATATATACGTACATGTAGCAGTGTCTATGCTAGAGTATTTTAGCTTGGGATTTTGTTCTCCTTGTTGATTTCTAGTAGTCTGAATGTTATGGTCCTTGATGCACTGTCTTAACCAGGTCATTTTAAAATAAGAAAGAAAAGTAGAAAAGAAAGAGAAGGTAGAATTAACGTTTATTGACTTGATATCAAGGAGCTATGCTGAGTTGACTTCTAATGTTTAGTCCAGGTACTCAATATTTTTTTATTATTTTTGTGTTGCAGTGAAGACCTCTACAATATATAGATAAGCTTTCATTTTTTCTTGAGGGTATGTATTAATGTAAGTAAATCATATATTTAAACAGTCACCAAGATAAGTGCATATTAATCTGAAATATACTTCAAAACACAGATGAAGTTTTTATTGGAATATATATACAGTGAAGTATCATATGTCAATATTGTCTGTAACAGGATGCATGAAATATAAAGTGAAAAGAATATTTAAATGAAGTGCTTAAACCTACATCTATTCTTTTGCATGTTTGTTTAAGGCTTTTTTGACAGCTGTGTCTTAGTCACATTATGGGTGACATTACTTACAGCCTTAGCTAACTCTAAGTTAGAAATGCTGTTTGGGAATTTGGGTAAGTCATTCAAAGTCTGACAGTTCAGCAGATCCTTTTTTGTTTACAAACAGGGCTGAATATCTGGTGAGACAAGGTTGTTTTTAAGGAGACATCCGCAAAAGAAAACATTCTGGGAAGAAAGATGAAATTGTTAGATGCAAGGGTGAATTTTAATTGCCTATTTTCTATTCCTTTAAACCCATGGTGAAGTATGTTGGGAGGTTAAACTAAAGAGTATCATTTTACAAATTATTATGGAGATTCACTGTGGTTGAATCTCATTTTAGCTAAACTGATTTCCCAGCCCAGGTCTTATTTTCAGAAGTTAGTGCTCCATCTCTGACTTCTGTAAGTTTTTCAAGTCCTATTCTGTCAGTGCAAGTGTTACGAACTGTATTGCCCCTTTTATTTATTTATTGTTTTTAGAAGCCATTATGATTCATTTCAGAGTTTCAGTGATTCTAGCACTATTTGGCTATGGATGAAAACGTATTATGCTCATAAGGTGTATGCAGCATTAGGATTTTACAGCTGAATTTGTATCATTTCTTGTGTTTCCTCATTGACTGTTTTCACTTAAAATTAAGGGAGTATATAGAAAAATGACATCAGAGACAAATCTATAGTAGCTGAGAGCTCTCCGATTTTTGGTGTAGTTGCATATCAACCCAGGGATCCATTTCTTTCATCACTAGTTGGCAAGGTTGGTGTCTAAAATGAGCTTAGATCCAAATGCTAGTCTGCATGAAATAAATCTATAATCCATCTGTCAATATGTTTTTACTTTCAAACAGACAGTGATTTTTTTAATTAAAGTATTCTTCTGAAAAATTACATTACAATCCTTTATGGATTGAAAGTGAGGAGTAAACTAACAGATACATAGCATGAATGAGAGATGGACTGAGCTGTGGAGGGAAGAAGTGAACCAACCAAACTGATGGTATCGATGCTCTCTAAAACATTAGGGGATCTGAAAGGAATTGTCACTAATTTTGAAAAGGTTTTGTGAATTCATCCAGTGGGAGGGTCTGTGAATCACTTGTACCACTTCACATGTACACCTAGCTACAGAGTATGGAGACCTCTTGAATTCCTGACTTCAGTTTGAGATTTTGGACATTTGTTGATTGTCTGCAAAAGTCTTCAACTCTGAGTTTAGGGCTGACTGCTAAAACACATTTACCTGTGCAGCTTCCTGTAAGGAGTCTGTTTTGCAGGAGGGTTGGGCTTGATGACCTCTAGAGGTCCCTTCCAACACTTACAATTCTGTGATTCTGTAAGACTCAATCACTAATTGTAATGCTGTAACCACACTGTGATTTGAGATCCACAGAGATAATTGCACTAGCAACACATTACGTAGTGTAGGAAATTCATCCCTTCTCCTTGTAGTATATTTTCTTTCTGGTGGGCATGATCCCAAACTGAAATAGTGGTTTTGAGATTTTATTTTTTAAATTTGCTTTTCTAGTTCACACCTGGAGTTTGTTACCTTAGCTAATTTCGCCATCTCTCTTCTGTATTCTGCTAAGGAACCTGAGTGTCTTTGGGGCACTGTGACATGTTGAGTTAAAAATTACTATAATTACTGTGATCCCTGTGGAATTTGAAGTGTCTGCAGTTTATGCCTCAAGGGGCTTGAATCCTTGGAGAGCCTATTTTCTGGGACAGCAAGAGCTGTGAAATATGCGACTCTTGATTTGCACTCAAGATCAGAGTCTGATTTGTATAGTTAAATAAAAAAAATGCTGATTTATACAGTTTTGTTCCTGGGTCATAATTATGGTCTAGAATTAATTGAATAGCCTGGAGGTTTCACTACTGTACGTGGTAATGATTACTAAAAATTGATTCTCTCTTATATTTCTTTATTAACTTATCTGAAAATGGCATATCATAAAGAACAGCTTTAAATATTGCTGTGCTGAGCAACTTTGTAAATTGCTATTCAAGCTGTTTGTATTTTTTTTTCCTTCCTTGACTTTTTTTAGGTATTTTATTATTTTATAATAATGTCTTTAAGTCTCACCAGAAACATGATTTTCCCCCCACTACATTTCCAACTTAGATATGCAGACCTTCCCTGTAGAAATGCTGGACTGCACCTTCCAGACACAAAGATCTCGCATGCTCCATGAGTTATTGTGTCACCAAGCACACCTGGGCCAGCTAAGCAGGCCTCTAAATATGGACTTTATGTTTATGTAGCACAGTCACTCAAAAAAAGAGTTGTTCAAATGCTTTCTTCTGATTGCTTGCTCAAGTGGTCCTATTGGGAAAATAGAGGAGGGTTTTAATCCTATTGATCAAACACCTGGGCACCTTTGAAAGCCTCCAAGAGAGGTAGAACTGCTCTAAGGTTGAAATAGAATATTGATTAATTACATAGAAATTCTCTAGAAGAAAGAGATAGGAATTGATGTTACCCTCAACTCTGAAATTATAACACAAACGATAATGATAGACATGTTACTGCTATCCTTTTGTTGGTATTATCATATGTTTTATGTTTTGCTGTCTACATATATGTTCTCTTGCTCTGAAAAGCATATACTGAAGAGGTTTCACTAAAGAAATATACTGTATCACAGAAAATGTAAGTCTTTCAAACGTATTGAAAATTAGACATCTGACCTTGCTTAGGCAAATTTTTTCCCAGTGATACTTTCCAATCAAGATATTACTGTGAAACTTTGCATTTCCAGAGGTCAGCATTTTTCAGCCAAATACTGTTCTTTCATTTGCATTGAATGTTCTGAGTATAATTCTCAAGGAAAATTACAGAATATTAATTGTGCATGTTCCAAATCCTAGAAAAGGATAAGAAATGAGGGAAATATTCCATATCAGCAGAAAACATGGACTAGCAATTGTACTTCATTAACTTAAGCAGATTTCATCTGAGCTCTCTTGGTACCAGTTTGACAAAGGAAGAGGTTTGTGACCTTAATGGGTTTTCCTTTAGTTACCTCTCAAAGGTTGATGATTTTACTATATTCTCCACTTCTGAAAGTTATGTAAAAGTTGTCAAGTACTGGTAGATGTCAGTACCAGTAGGTCAGACTTTCTGCACTTCAGTTTGTCATCACTCAGAGTGCAGATAAGAGGCCAGAGCATCGTATTCCCTCTCCTTACCATCCACCAAAATGAAGGGTAGCCGATTCTGGCTTATTCTCACTTACCCAAAGCAGGGAGGATCTTTTGCAGAATCTTCTCTGCATCAGCAGAGCTCTTCCAGGTATGTCTGTGCTCTCCACAGTGTCTCACTCACTGGTGGTACTACTGAGGAAGGCCTTCTCACCCTGCCTTTTCAGTCTGGAGTAATGGCTTAGTACCGTGTTAAAAACTTTCATTCCCTTTTGCACCATAAAAAAGCAACATAGAAGAATAGTCTTTTTTTTGTTGTTGTTTTTTTTTCCCAATTGCTGACCAAGCAGAAATGAAATGAGACTAGCCTAGTTTGCCTTTCTAATGGAAAGAGAATCTTCACAGAAATTTAGTCTTCCCCCAATCAGTGCTACCTCTTACTAGCCCCTCTTAACTCTTCTGCAGTTTTCCTTGTGTAAAAAAAGCAAAGCACAGCAATAGCATTTTTTTTCTATTATTGTTCCCTCTACTTTGTTGTATATAAATGTACAAGGATGTCTCTGATTGTTTATCAGTTTTAGTGCTCTGGGCAATGTTAGTGTTCAAGCTATCAAACTATTAAGAGTCTGACTCTGCAGAATGTTTCAAAGAGATGCGAAGATATTTCTGTGTTTTGTGTTGGACTCTGATGGGTCTGGAGGACGTTCATCCCTTCAGGCAGAGCTGAGGATTAGGCCCTAATTGGTGTTAAATTTAGGACAAACAGCCACCAGTGTTTAGCAAGGGTATGTGTTTGCTGGAAAAGAAGGAGCCTCATGCTGTGTTGATTGATGCTGATTTCCATTCCATTATTTCAGGATGTGCGCTACATGCTACCAAGAGGCCAATTATCAAAGGTTGTTTAAAAGACACATCTCTGAGTGCTGAGATTCGTCATTAATTCAGGGGGTTATGCTCCTGCCTTTCTTGAGTTCTCTATTCCTCCCACAGCAGAAGTGCTTGTTTTATGTGTATTCCTGAGTTCCCACTTGTGGATATTGTCTTCAGCTTCCTGTGGAACTTGGCTTGGTGCTTCACAAAGGATTACATGATGTCTGGGGGTATTTTGTCTTGTGAAACATCATAGGTCTCAGAATCACAGATCTGGGTGCAGGGATGGCAGCAAAAACAGTTTGCTGTAGCTTCTGCAGTAGGTGATGCTTCTGAAGAAAATAAAGGGAGTGCATTTGGTTCATTTCAAGAGGGACTAATCACCACAGACTTATAAATAACTTGGTGGTGGGTTTTTGTTTTGTTTTTGCCACTAACAAAAAACAAACAAGCAAGAAACAATAAGCAAGCGCTTCAAAATGAGGGAGAAAAGGTTGTGATGCAAAGTCTGGTCATTATTTCACTAATGATATTCCTAGCATAGATGGATAGCTATCCAGCTTGAAAATATGTTTTCGAAACAGTGGATTCCAGTTTCAATTCAGTTTCTGAATTCCAGTTTCAGTTTCTGCAAATGTTTGTCAGCAAGTTTAGTGGGGTTGTGCAGGCAACAGGGGTAGCTGTTGAAGGTTGCTCCAAGCTCCTCTTCCTAGGGGAGGTGTCATGGACCCAGCCCCAAGATGAGTCACCTAAGCTATTGAATGGCCTCAAGTTGTGCCAGGAGTTGTTTGGATTGAATACTGGAAAAAACTTATTGTCTGGAAGAGTAGTTAAGCACTAGCAGAGGCTGCCCAGGGAGATGGTAGAGTCACTGTCCCTGAAGGTGCTCAAGAATTGTGGGGATACTGCACTGAGGGAAGTGGCTTAGTGGGGATGGGTTGATGGATGGACTAGATGATCTTAGTGGTCTTTTCCAACATTTATGATTCTATGGATATCCTGATTCAGTCAGCCAAAGAAACCATCTCTCTCTACTGAAGGCTACAGATGCTGCTGGGAGGGATGTGAGGATAGGGACTATTACTGTGGCAATGCCATTGGCATTGACTGGCACCAGGCAGACTGAATCAGTATGTCCCGCTCTTCCACCCTTGACTTAGACCTATCTACATTCCCTAAGCTCATCAAGACCTAATTAAAATTAAGCATTTATCCAGATCTCTGCACATGCTAACTAATTAATAGTCGCAACACTATGGTGGGGAAGATGAAAGCAATATTATTATCCTAATTTTACACACAGGGGCTTAGAAGCAGAGGGGGATTCTGAGCTGGAATTAAAGTGCCAAGCTCCCACACTCACAGAATCTGCCCCAGCTGTATTCTTTAATGCATAGTCTGGATCTATGCAGATAATGAGCTATTCACTGAGTTTTCAAGGTGCTGACCTTGCTTCAAGTCTCAGTTGTAGTCCACAAATGTAGAAGTGCTCACTCAATCTGAGAATAACGGTCTTTCCAAATTTCAGTCTATCCCTAGTGCACTCAGTTTCATTCCATTCAGGTAACTTCATTATATTTCTAAATGCAATGTTATCAATGTGTGGTCAAAATCCACTCAGATTCCTTCTGGGAAAGTCCCTGGTTCTGATCTGAATCTACAGGGAAGATTTTTGTGGTATGGAAGAGAAATTAAATCATTCAAAGAAATTCATTTTAAAGGCGCTCCCTCTAAAATTGAGAGAGAGGGATTTTTAAGCCTATTTAATAAAATATTATTAGAAGAAAAATCATTCTGTTCTACTCTGCAAGGTTATCTTAAGCAAACTGTAAAAAAAAAATTCTAATAACTTTTCATATTAAAGGAATTTGTTCTATGTCAGTCTTTCTTTGCCATTGTCACTGGTCACACTGAATAGGGCTTGCCCTATGCTTTTTTTTTTTTTTGCAGTCAGTAGACAGTTTCAGAGCAGAAGTCATTTAATCAAAAAATGAATTCAGGTGAATTGCACCTTAAAGAGAGTCCTTATTTCCTTTGAGGACCAAGAGTGAGCAAAGGGAAGTTAGTTCAGATATAGTAGTCTATGTTACAGTCTACATATGCTGAGAATTGGATGAGACAAAACCTACTTTATTCTCCTTTTCTCCCTTTATTGAACTATGTTGCTGATTTCCTGTGCGATATCGGGAATTGAACGTTTGGTGTCAGACCTTCCAGGGACTCTTCATCAACTCCTTAGGATCTCTTTCTCAAAACCTATCAGACGTGTTTAGGTTCAGGCTTTCCCTTTCTTGTTCTAATGGATCCAGTCCCATGCAGGAATATTACAGAATCACAGAATTGTAGGGATTGGAAGGTCAATCTAGTCCAACTACCAGGATGTTTTCTATTTCCAACCCACTTCCTGTACTGCAAGGTTATTAATTCCTGAGTAACCTTTGGGGGGTCACAGTTCCCAGTGTATTAGGGACTGCTCCTACATAGAAGATTTGGGTAGCTAATGGTCATATCCTACAGCCACCATGAGGTTGCAGCCTCTCCTGGGCTTCCTGATGGCACTAACGTGCCTGTCACACTCAGATGAAGAAGCATCCTCTAAACACTGATAGTGCAGAGGGCATTGTTATAATGGGTCTCCAGGGCTTTGCAATCCAGTTTTATTTCCTTGCTAAATATAGTTGCCTGATTCTTATTTGCCCAAGATAACTAACATATTATTTAAAAACTGTTTTCTTTTTTGCTTGCCAGGCAGGCTGTATGTGTGTGTGTGAGTGTATGCTTGTGTGTATATAGTATATTGAGCAATTCTGGTGGCTATTTGCCAAAGCAGATAATAACATCGCAGCTTTAGTGTCTGTTTATTTCTCCCCTCTCTTCTCTAGCCCCATTTCTCGCCTCCCTATTGATTTAGTGCAGCCAGTGAAGTTTTACAGCCTGCATTTAAGGAGGCTGCTGCTTGAAATCCGTGAGGGGCTGCTAATCAGAACTAACTGCAAGCTTCAGGTGCAGAAGGCATCTCCATCCTGGCCTATTGGCTTAAGAGAGCATGAAGGGCTAATTTCATGGCTGATAAAGCTTTCTGTCAAGAAGGCCTCCCAAACAAATGAACATTGACTTTTCTTTACAAGAGATATAAAAATGGTCTTTTATCACAACTGTCTGGTTATGCAAGGTAAGAAGTCATATCCTTGCTGGGCTACCTCTTACCACCTGGGACTATTTGGTGGACTACAGAGTTGCCTGGGCAAGATTTCCAAAAGTATTTCAGGACCTAGTGCCTCTTTATGCAATCACTTTCCCTTTGATTTCCTGAGTATTTTTAGTTTTTAATCCAGAGGTGACATGATGTCAGATCATCCACAGGCTTTACAACAGTTCCCTTGGCATTTCCTAGGAAATAAGGCTTTTAGCCATCTAAATAGGAACTGGGTGCCTAAATACCTTTCAGAATCTGAACCTTTACTGCTTCCCTATTTTGGTTGGCTAGTTTAATCACTCCTTCTCTGTTTCATCTGAACAATCACATGATATCCCCTGCATGCTGAGCACAACTCTTCCATTTCCCTGCTCTACCAGGAAGGTAGGCTTTGGCTTACACTGGAAGGGAGTGCCAATCTTCCCGATCTTCTGAAGAACATAATATTGTTTATCCTGAAGAACATGGCTTGAGGGCCTTTCTGTGAAAGGGAATGATGCCAACTTGGAATCATTCAGGTGTCCTTCTTTCATCCATTAAAAGTCTTCACCAGTGGAACTGTATACCATTTATTAGACGTAGCAAGTAGTTAAGTGTGAGGTTAAAAGCTGATGCTTTCAAGAAAATCATTTACTTGCATAAAATTAAGAAAGTGCTTACATATTTCACAGAACGTGATCGATGAAGCTTTCAAAAATTGTATCTTTTTTTAATTCTTTTATGTTTTGATGAAATGTGATTTCAACCAGCAATACAGTAATTTCAAGGACACACGCCCTGCTTTTAATAGTAAGTCCACTGAATTTAAGTTTGTCAAAGAGAAATGTCTTCTCCAAACCTTATCCTGATCTCTGCTAATCATAAATCTATCTTTCTTTTATGAATGTTTTTTAAAGAGCCTCTTAGAGCTGGTTTGCACTACAAAGGTTACTGCAAGAGGTATGCTGGCTAGGGCCCCCAGTAGAGGTCTGATTTATTCTGGCAACAGGACTTGTGCATTTGTAGATGAATTACCCACTTGAACAGCAGATATTTTCTATTAAAATGTTCATTTAGCCAGTGGAACTTCGTTTACATAGAGTGGGTTTTCCAGCAGAATGATGTCTATGCATGTTGCAATTTTACTTTTCCTGTAATCTGTCAGCACACCTGAATGCTCTAATATGGACTTGACTTTCAGCTTAGGCTGCTGAACAGTTTGGTGAGCCAGTAGTTGAAGTTTTACACTACACATCCACAGGGCTCACTCTTGTCTTGTACTTAAGGCAGTCTCTTTGGTAGATCCAGCTGCATACCAGCTAGTTTGGGAGTAGGAATCAAAGGATGCTGGATGTGGTGTGGTATTAGAAGTTGGTGCACTTTACCTTCACCCTGCCAACCTCTGAGCCACTCGGCTCCAAGTGGAGCTTGTATTTAATTGCCTACCAAGTTAGCTTTCTTGCTACGCTTCTTGAATGGCGAGCTTAGATCAGGACTTTTTTCCCAGCTCTGTCTGCATTTTGGTGTTGTGATATGCATACTTGTTCCTCAATACAGACTGAGAAAAATTCATGTCACAGTGGCAGACAGTCCTCACAGGACTAGATGCAGACTTTGCCAAGACCTTTGGGATGCTGTGGAAGGACAGGCAGCAATTCATTTAAAATATCATGTATCTGACAGTTTTTAGAATGTTATCTACGTGTATGAAAAACAGCGTGCCAAAACAAACATGGATTTCTACTAAATTACGTGAGACTGTTGTTAGTGAGGGATACAGTCACAGGTAGTAATTATATTTATTGCTGTCAAACTGCAGTTACTTCGGGCAGAATTCATCCTTGAGTTTTTAACCTTTCGCTTTGTGGCCTGTCTGAAGTTGCTGTTCATTGGTCTCTTGCCCTATAGAAGAACTCTCTTTTCTTGGTGGTAAACATTTGCTCTCCATTCAAATTAAAACACTTCTTACTTAAATTGATGCATCATTTTTGGGCACAAGACATTCTTTTGTTTGAGGGCTGTTTACTGCCTCTCTTGTTTTATGTTATGGCTGAGAATTGAAGGCAGCCCTGCAGGCAGCATCACTCCAGTGAGACAAATGAGTCTTTGGAGGACAATCAGTGGTTGTAATGTGCTTGGAAAACTACAGTGACACTTCTAACAGTGCAAAGTAGAGATACTGGTCCTTTGCAGACATGACCTACAGAATGGACAAGTTTCATAGAGGGATTTTGCATTTCCATTTTAACCTCTGAGTTCAGGTATATTTCCACATTTCCTCTCTTTTCACCAACTTAATGACTTCTTTCTTTAAATCTTTGCAGAATGACAAAACTGGTTGAAACTTAAAATGCTTCATGGTGAGAAGACAGATATGATTACAAATGAGAACACACCATCCCACGAGGATGTCCCAGCTTTCCCTTTCATCATGATTAGAGAATGCTGCATATGAGAATATTTATGGCAGAGTTTATGTCATTGTATATTGCCTATGATTATGTAGTGTACACTTACATTCTCTGGAGAAATACATAGTCTCCTTTTTCCTTCCTCGCATTCTCCTCTATTATGTTTCCTGTAATATGTTATTGCAAGATGACTCTTAGGGCTTGCTTTGAAAAGAGAATACTGGGGAGTTAGGTCTAACATATTGCTCTGGGAAAATAAACCTGCCTTTGACTTCTAAAAAGTGGAGAGGAAAAGTAATAGGAAGATTAATTAGTTCTAACTGATAAGCTTCCTTTTCTCTGTCTTTTGAAAACTTACTCTGTGAGTTGGAGGCTATACTATACAGACTTACTTTATGGGTTTTGTTTTCTCACTTGAGCACCATCTTGTGAGTGCCACAGTCATTCTTATTTCTGGTTATTTGGTTCTGGAAGTGAAGCTGGAATCTGCAGAGACAATGTGGGACTGGCATCATGCTTCCTTCCTAGGCTCGCACATGCATGCCGGAGGGAGACGGAAAAGTGTGACAGTTTGTACAGCTCTCAGTTCCAATGTCTTAGGCAGGACATGTGCTTGCTTAGGATGGATATCAGATTATGGAGTTTACATTCAAAAGAGTCGCAAGTGATTTGGACCACCTGGGCCAGAGGATGCCCAGACACTGGCTCCCAGAGCAGGTGGCAGAGTGGCTGGCATAACCCATCAGGAACAGAATTGCTGTATCTGCTCCAGCACCACGTGGGAGCTGGGAGCTGGCAGACTAAGCAAAGGGAAACCCAATTCATTCATCACTTCCTCTAATGCAAATGCCTTAGTGTCCATACAGTGTGGCAACGTGTGAGTAATCTCCTTGCTTCTGGAAGCTGATGCTTCTTTGAATGGCTTTGACTGCAGAAATGCCAATGACAAAGTATTGTGTTGCTGCACCTTCTCAGCATCTCATTTCTGCCGGGACTTGTTAAGTGTCTATGTGCATAAGTACTTTGGCTTTAGGCATTTGCTTGAACTTAAGAATAGGTTCGCTGAAGTTTTTCGTTTATGCTGAAAGGTGGACCTGAACTTTATTCCCCAGGGGAATACGCAAATCAAATGAGAACCTTACTCCTTTCTGGGTCTTACACAATGCATGGTGAAGTCTTTACGAACCACTAGCTGCTCTAGAAAGTCTTACCAAAACATGCTGAGGGAGGACTGCAATATAAGTGAGACAGACTGCTCAGTGTTTCTCCTATCCTTTAGGGAACTAGGATTGTTTATCTGGAGGAGGCTCTCTACAACTCCCTGAAAGGATGTTGGAGCGAGGTGGGAGTTGGTCTCTTCTCCCACCTAACAGTGATAGGACAGGGGGGAATGTCCTGAAGTCATCCCAGGGCAGGTTCAGGTTGAATATTAGGAAAAACTTGGAAGGAGCATCGAGGCATTGGAACAGGCTGCCTGGGGAGGTGGTGGAGTCACCGTCCCTGGAGGTGTTCAAGGTGTGCAAACATGCTACTTAGAAATATGGTATAGAGGGCAATATTGGTGGTAGAAGGACATTTAGAATATAGGATCTATCTAGTGTTCAAGGTGTGCAAACATGCTACTTAGAAATATGGTATAGAGGGCAATATTGGTGGTAGAAGGACATTTAGAATATAGGATCTTACAGGTCTTTTTCATCCTTATTGATTCTACGATTCTGTGATCAAACGGGTAGCACATACTGTGTCCAGTGCTTCTTGAAGGCAGATGAATCTTCTTGATGAGTCTCCACTTGATTTTGGTGCACCACTACAGCGTTTAGTTCAATAAGCAGGGGTAGGATAAGAAGGGAGTTGGATTTCTTGACAGTGGTCTCCTGCCATACAGCAAAATTAAAAATATGCTTTCATGGGTAATATGCAGACTTCTCAGCAATCATGTCTGCTTTTATGTTTTGATCTTTTCCCATTTCTTACCTTGCTGATTTACCCCTTTCCCAAAGAAATTGCTTTTAGCTGACTGTGGCAGCTTCTGCAATTTACCTGTGCAGTTTGGAGGTCAGCAGCAGAGAGGAACGATCCATAACAGCGTCTCAAGGTCCTCTCCAAGGGACAAATGCAAAGCAATCTAAGTCCAGCGTGTTCTAAGCAATGTATGTGAACTGCAAATATACTCGGTCCGGTCTATTTCCAATTGGCCTTCTGAGAATTCTCAGCTTTCACATTGCTCATGATGTGACTGTATAAAACGAAACAGCTTGGTAATGTCTGCAGGTTTATATTACAGCACACAACAATGGCCAGCCAGGTGCACACTGAAGAGAATGTTTTATTCTCTTTCTTGTGATTGCTGGGATACACTGCCTAGGACACGGTTGAATTCTTTAAAAGCAAAAGCCCAAGTTTTGTGTTTAACAAAATTTAGCAAAGCCCTGAATGAATTACTGGCCCATTTGTCATCCTGGCATAGAAAGCATTTTCCATTTCTCCTCCGGAAGCTGTTCTGCTTAGTATAAATAATGAAATATTCAGTGAGCCACAGAAAAAGACTGAGTTTGTAGCCTGGGGGGCTCCACCAAGTAAGAGATGGCCCAGGTGAGAAGCTCTGTCATGGGTGTTGTGTTGGCTATTCTGGGCATGATATGAGAAAATTGCCATAACGTATTTTGGCTTTGATCCAGTCTGCCTTTTGCAAGAGAAAAAAAAAGAAACATTGTGGAAAATTTTTCATCAGCTCTATGTAGGTATGCAATACTTGTGACAGTTCATAAGGAAATGGGAATTAGAAGATTCTGCACTGTGATTGTTACCACCTTGCATAGCCTATCTATCACCAAGCTGGGTATTTCTAGATCAGAAAGAAATTAGTAATTTAGTCTGAATTGTAATGGACTCAAGTCTTTGTGAATTGGAAGGGGCTACAGGATGTTCTCAAGCCTGTGAACTACTTGTGCTGAGGTAGCTCAGACCACTGACAACTAAAAAGTGAAACTGAATATATACAAAACTGAGATGAACTGGATTTGTCCCACTCTTCTTAAATTTTGGAAATGAAAAATGGAACCCAACACAGAGGATGAAAACTGCTTATTCCAAATGTGTATTTATAAAGATTTTATTTTCTTTTTACTCAAGGGTGGTGAGGTGCTGGCATCTCAGAGCTCTGGATGCCCGTCTCTGGTAGCGTTCAAGGCCAGATTGAATGGGGCCCTGAGCAGCCTGACCTGGTGGGTGACAACCTTGCCTATGGTAGGGGATTGGAACTGGAAGATCCTTAAGGATACCCCTCCAACCTAAGTCACTCTATGAATGATTTTATGATTGATTATATATGATTACTTTTGCTACTTTTATTATGTTTTTTTTCTGCCAATTAAAGGATTTTTATGAAGACCAAAATATTTACAAAGTAAATAGTTATTATACCAAATTGCTTCATACCTAAAACTACATAAAGCACATAGTCACTGTGGCCTTCAGAGACGTTAGGCAGACCAATATCTAGCCCTGCATCTTCAATAGTAATAAGTATTAAATTAATGTCGGATCAGAGATTTTTTTATGAAAGAGAGGCAGGTGAAGAGTTTTCTATTAGTCTGGGTTTAATGAGAAACATATCATATCTCCCCAGTTAAGTAATTTGTACTTTTTTTGCAGTTATCACTATAGCTAATTAACAGTGAGTGCTCACATACAACAGCTTCTTAAAGGAGGAGTGGGGTGGAAGAGTGATGTAAATTTTTAATACATTTTCCTCAAGTCCACATGGGAACTGTGAATAATTGATGGTAATGGCAGTTAATCCTGACCTCATCAAATGGGATCTTGGCATTTTATCTGTTCCCCAGTCTCCTCCATGGCAGCTCTCCCTTACACACAAGGTGGCTTTTTGAGGCACCAGGCCCTGATGAGATGTGTTACATCCAATTAAGGATGTCAACCAACAGCTGCTCTCTAATCAGAGGATTGAGGAAAATGCTGTGGCTCCCACACTGTCTTCAGCTGCATGGCACGGGGGGCAGGATGTTGCTGTCCTTCAAATTTGCCACCTGAGATGCTGTAACATGATTCAGTGGTTATCAACTAGAGTAGTGGATGGATGTCTGTAGCAGGGCCTAACTGATTTCAGTTACTACAACTGAAATGAGTTTGAGATTGATGGCATGTGCTGTTGACCTTCATGGGAATGGCTACCAGGAGGTGGCTGGAGGGTAGACATTTTTCTCAGTTGGACAGATGCATGTGGATGAAGATCTCAAGTCCTTGCCAGAGTCTACTGAAGCCAGGTTAGTGTTTGTTTCTTTCTTTCTTTTTTCCTCTGTCAAGTTTCTAATATAGAGCACAATATTTTTCCTTTTTTTTTTTTTTTTGGAGTGCTTTTTTTTTTTTTCTTCATCTCCCCAGTATGGCTTTCTGCTAAGCTAGGAAGGGTGAAAAACCTGTATACGCTCATAATACAGCCAGCCAGGAAGAAGGATGTTGAAATTGAGGGTGTTCAACTCAAAATCAGATGATATCTTGCTATGTGCTCTGATGGTTTTGGGATAGTTGCTAAACCATAAGGGTTTAGGGCCAGCTGAAGGGAGAAGTTACTTTGGACTGCTCTGCTGACTGGGAGTTAGAAGTTACCTTAAAGATGAGGTCCGGATATATTTAAAAAACAACAGCAATTAAAAAAACAACCACAACTGTATTAAAAAAAAAACAAAAAACGACAGACAACCGTGATTTTAGAGATCATGGCCAACAGAGTTGGGCATATGCCTATTTTCAAGGGACCCACCAAAGGCCTCCAGCACAGACCTACCTCTGTTCAACTGCTTTGGATGTAAGCTGGATGTTTTCCTCCTTGGCCCTCCATTTCTTTAGTGGATGTAGCAGGCAGAAGTGGGGTTTTCTCTTTCCTTTGCTGAAAAGGCTCCATGGAAATCATCTTATTTAATGGAAAGTTAACTCTGTCTTCAGGGTATCTGAAACCAAACATTTAACAGACTGTAGCTTAAGTTGATATGCCTAAGTTAGTTTAAAATTAACTGGATTGGGGGCAGCAGAAAACTCATACAGATCGCAAATTCTGGGTAAGGATTTATCAGGCTTTTTTCATTATCCTCTCTAAAATGGATTAGACCATGCTTGCTAAAAGAGAGCAGACACAGAGCAAGAGTTAAAATCATGCCAGATCTGAATATATTTGTCAAGTTATTATATGCACTGATAAGAGGCAGCAGGATTCTGGTAATACTCAAGGTGTTGTTAGTTTCAAGCAATTGTACATCTTTTCTCTGCAGAAAAATTGTTTGCTACACAAGCACATTATATTTAAGAATAAATAAAACCACACTCTAAATCGTAGCATTACTGTAGGTTCGTTTTCTGTTTCCTAGGACAGTACAGATCAGGTGAAGTGATTCTGGTTGAATGTTGCTTCACAGGGTGTCCGTAAGCATCTGTAAACCCTTCGTAATGCATTAAATTTAGTTAACGATGACATATGCTTATGGTACTGCAGGTGTGTTTTCTTCAGAAGGATGGTGAATTTCTTTCCAACTTTCTCTTGCAAACTCTATTTTTTCTTGCCTTTCAAGAGACAGTGATCTCCTATCCAAAGAAAAGACTCATGTCAAGCAGACACTAACTTCCTCAAACCTGAAGTTGTTTTCAGTCTGCTAGTTTTTGAAATGTGAATCCTGGGAATTAAATAAAGATGAAAGCTGAAAAGAAGAAGGGTAGTAATGACTCTGAATGGTTTGAGACCATCTTCCACACCTTCGTGTCTGATCTCCAAAGTAACGTGTCCTAGAAACTCCTTGTGAAGTTCATAATGAGATGCGCTATGTTCAGGAGGAAAGGAATACCCTTTGCTAATCAGTACACTGTCCTAGCAGCAGAAGGAGCTTTTGACAAGTTGCTGTCCAGTGATCTGGATCCCCCAAAGGGCTCATCAAGGAGTATGAGAGAGGCGTAAACATTTCAAACAACAATTTAAAGCCTTCTTTGGATTAAGAAGAAAAAAAATATATATATCTAGACCTTTTCCTTATGGAATTTACCTTGAAAATATTACCCTGTTGCTAGGACTTACGAAGTTGTGAGTTTTTTAAATAAATAGGTAAAATCACAGCTTGCCTGCAACCTTGCAAGCTGTGCTGCTGCCTGCTGCCTCCCCAGCTATCAAACAACTTCTCTTCAGTCAATTAGGCTCCTGGCAGAGCTTGTGGCCTTCTCTGGGAGCTGCCACATTTTGGGAAATCTAGATTCTTTATTTTTTTCTGGACATACTAGCTTTCAGTATGAATTTCCCATGGTTCTGATTGATGATTTTAGAAATAACCGCATTCTCCATAATGGTGTTATCTATAAGGAAAGGAGGAAAGTGTCTGAAAAAATAAAACAGATTTTCTCAACTAAAATTGAGTTCTCTACCAGAGTTTCATTATATGACTGTGTTGTTTTCATCTTTTGTCTCCTTAGACCCATAGCCTGCAGCTAGCAGCGTCTTGAACGTTTATAAAGTCTCTTTTCCCCTTTAGACATATGTTTATTATAAAGAAACACAAAGGAAAGGACTGGACATCAGTGAACGGATAGCAAGAAACTTAAAAATAAATAAATAAATACTGAAATAATATATCTTTCTACTCCTGCGACTATTTAGTATAGATTTGCCTTTAAATAAATAAAAGGACAGATTTCAGATATTACAGTGTTGGAGTTGCAAGCATGGGTGTTCAGATGCAGCCCTATCCTTCATTACAGTAAATTCTCAGTGTGTGTCTTAGGAAGTAGTTTGAGTCTTGATTTCAGCCATGCAAATATCAAGTCAATAGGCCCCATGGAGTTGACAGGACAAAGAACAAGATTTAAACTAAAAAGTACTTAAGTAAGTTGGAAGGCAGTAGTTCTTAGTAGGGGGATATTCCTCTCATTAGTGGACTACTGCAAATGTCTGTGTACTCCAAGGATATAAGATATCCCTATTTCCATACCCTCCTGGGAGAGAATGTCTTTGTTTTCTGTATGATGAGAAAATAGATTTGTTTCCTCACCACTAAATTGTTGACATTTTTGTGCTTCAGCAAATGTATTTGCATTAAAAATGCTAGCATGACCTTCATCTGATTTTACAAGCATGTTTCACACGATTTCTTTAATCATTTAGTTCCACTGATTTTGACATTTTCCTTTTTCTTTTTTTTTTCTTTTTAATAATTGGCCCTGCAGATGAAGCACATGAGAATTTCTTTCAGAGGCTTATTAATTATTGGTAATAATTATCAGCAGCAGAACTTCAGTTGCGTTTAACCAAACTCCTGATGAAGAAGGGAGGGAAGGATTTGCTAACAGAAACATGCTTCTCCTTCCTTTCTTTTTACCTTTCTGGTTCATCTGCCCTTGTTCCTTGCTATATCTTTTACACAGAATCTCCTTTCTCCTCTGCTAGATGTTGCTTCTGCTCACTCTGCACTAAAATGCCTAGAACTGAAAGCAGTTGCACTGACTGATATTGTGGCAAATACTATTTTATCACAGTTTCTAAAATGCAGGGTCTTCCAGATTGCCTTATTTCAATCATTTTACAGCCTATCTGTAATATTTTCACGATTCTGTTTAGAATTGTGCCATAAATAATTGTTAGGTCTTTATTAGTTATGATAATTATAAATAAATAAATTAGGATTTAACCAGAATTGGGTTTAATCAGAAGCAAAGCACTTTGCAGGTTTTCAGTGCTTGGAAATTTGAGGAAAAATAAACCATGCTACTTTTGGACTAAACAGAATGTTTTGTTTGCCTCTTCTCCCATGAAAAAATGTTTGTTTTGTGGAAATATCTTTTACTTTTCACTCCATTGCGTGTCTTTAATGAGAGATGTAACACCCACCATCAGCTGGTGAGGGAAAAAAATCATTTAGAAAATACTGTGATTATTTTTCTAACATCTTTTTTTTTTTTTTTCTTTTATAATCATAATCAATCATAATTATTTTCTGTTGTACTTTTAAGCTATTAACTGAAACAGTTCAGAAAGTATACCTAAAACACTTCCTTCAGCTGACATCTGCTTCTTCTTTGGAAAAACAAAATATTACAAACCTGCCTACCATTGGTGTAGAACATCTGATTCTCTTTGCCATCACTGCCTCTTGTAATTTAATTCATTTATCTACTGATTCTCCTGTTGGCTTTATTAATTCAATTCATCTCTTGTTGGCTTAGGCTTGCAAATACAATTTTTCACTGTACTTAAGAAATTTTGCTCTTCTGACCATGCTTTTAATTATGCTGTGTAGACATTGACAGCCATTGAGTCTTTTTCTTCGTAATCTGACCCAGTCCCACCAGGTGGCACAAACTTGTGTCTGTACACAAATAGTACTGCATTAACTCCCACACGTGTGGAAATGCTCTTGGTGCCAAATGGTAAAGTATTATCATGGGTTATTTTTTTCTTTATTCACAGTAAATTTAATTGTCTTTGGTATTTTATGCTGTTTATTCTTGCCTGCTATTCTCTATTTTAACTTTGAGCACAGCTCAACAAGGTAATTTCTAGCTTGCTTTGCTGTTCTTCCTTAGACAGTTACTTTTTTGACTAATCTTTTTTAGTCTGTGCTTCACAGTTTAATTTTCTTCCCTTGCTTCTCTGTATTTGATTTTTTTTTTTTTTTTTTTTTTTTAGTCTTTTTGATGGCTGAAGCAATTCTAGTTCCTCTGTGATGGAAGGTTATCTTAGAGGTGAAGGTCCTAATAGGAATAGATAGCTATCCCTCTGGTTATTAGAAAGAATTGTCCATTCCATCCCTATGACTTGCCATATCTCAGTCTTTCAAACCATGGCTGACCTTTGACCAGCGCTGTGGGTAACGAGCATTGAGCTCAGCAGCTTCTTTTGCCCTTCCTTTCATACGTGCCTGGGATTTACAGCCCACATTTCCCACAAAACGTGTACAGCAGCAAAGCTGTGCTGGGTAAATTGAGGCCAGATCAGTGTATCTGGTGAAGAAAACCATCAAAAGTTGAACAGGAGCCCTGTTATTCACACAGGAAGTGGGAACAACTTGAGCTACTTCCATCCAAAGTCCCTATCCTGGTAAAATCTGCTGCTGTGGTTTTTGCCACCTTCCTTGCCCTAGAAAGCAGTTCCCTTTCCTAATTAACTAAGAGTGCACAGTGCTGCTGCAGAGCTAACAAACAGTTATCTGTGCTGAGAGCGGAGCGGGAAGGTGCCAGCAGGGCAGGCAGCTCTGTTAATTACAAACTGCCACATCTCCTAATAGTGAGAGAAGCCGCTCACATGCTCTAGAAGCGCTGCTATTTTCACCCTCTCCCTCTCACAGTCTGATATATCCTGTAATCTGAAACGTTTATCGACAACTTAGTTTTCACCAGAACCCTCAGCGTGCTCTCCTTTACTTTAACCTCCCTCTAATCTTCAGCCAACTGCAACTGGATACCTCCTCCTGGCAACCTGCTGCACTGCTTCCTTTTGAGATCTTCATTTTCTTGTAGCAATTTGGCCCTTCTGCAAACCTTGTTATTCTCTTGACCTCTTTTTTTTTTTTCTTGTGCAATTCCCTCTCTGTCATTTAATGAGATGAAATCCTATCATTGCCTTGTCTGAGAGCCAGAACTTCAGCAAGGAACTTGTGTTTGATGGCTATCATAGAATTGTTAAGTTTGGAAAAATTGTCCACTTACCACCAATATTGCCCAGTACTACATCTACACATTTCTTGAACATCTCCAGGGACAGTGACTCCACTGCCTCGCTGGGCAGCCTGTGCCAATGCCTGACCACTTCTTCTGAGATGTTTTTCCTTGTATCCAACCTGAACTTCCCCTGGCATAACTTGAGCCCATTGCCTCTTGTCCCATAGCTGTTACCCAGGAGAAGAAACCAACCTCCATGTCACTACAACCTCCTTTCAGGGAGCTATAGAACGATAAGGTTTCTTCTGAACCTCCTCTTCTCCAGATTGAACAATCCCAGTTTCCTCAGCAGCTCCCCATATTACCAGATGTGTTCCAGACCCTTCTCAACTCTGTTGTCTTTCTTTGGACATGCTCCATGTCTTTCTTTCCCCCTCTGGAGAGGGGCCCAGTGCTGAACAAAGTACTTGAGATGTGGCCTCACCAGCGCCAAGAACAGGAAGTCCATCACCTCCCTCTTGCTGGTAGTCTTCTCATCCAGGAGTCAAAGATCAAGCCCACATTGACCCATATGGGATGATTTTGGGAGGCAGCTTCAGTCTCTTCTTTACCTGCATTAGGTATGTAGTTGTAATCCATTTCACAAAAATGAGCAAGGAGCACAGGAATGAGCTACAGCACTTGAACAGTTGTCATTTTGGGAGATGCAGTGGGAAGTCCTCAGAAGTAAGGTGAAGACTCATTTCACAAGAAACAAAAACGCCATGCTTGCAGTCTCCCCTTGAGATAAATGTTCTTAGAGATAAAACGTGCCAAGAACTGAAATAAAGAACAGCTAGAGGAAGCCATTTGTCATGCAGTACAATGATGCCCTATTTTGACTGGTTTCACAAAACTTACTAACTAGGCCATGTATTCTTGACATCCATCTATTGACACCTTCTTATGCAGTGAGCTGCTTGAATATGTGTAGATACTTTTCCCAAACGATGGGGAGTCTATGGCCTCTGTGTTAGGTGTACCAGAAGGTGTTGTTCTAAGAGGGAAAAGTGCTTCCCCTTGGGAAAAGGGTTGCTGAAAAGGTGCCAGCTCTGAAACACAAACGTGGGCTGAATTTCAAGAGGGTGGTGGCAGTGAATACAGGGGTCTTGTTCAGGTGAATTGATGTTGTTGGTGTAGTTTCTGAGATGAGGTGACGCACAGTGGCTCAGGGATGCTGGTACACTTGGCACCAGTTGTGTTTTTACAAGCATTTTCTTTCTTTCTTTTTTTTTTGTCATTTCCTTTTTCTGTGAAGTAAAAGGGTTGGATGACACTTCTTTATTTATTTCTTTTTCCAAAGGGCTGCCACTATTTGTATGCTTTAAAAATCTCATATTTCATTATCCATAGTCTCTTGAAATACAACGATTGGAGGGGAGGAAACTGCTGATGTTACTCTATCCAGCACCTTGTATTGTGGGCAACTATTTCATATCATTTTTTTTCATGCACTGAATCCTGTTTCCTCAATAGCTCCAGTTAGGAAGTTACCATACTCTACAGCACTCTGCTCTTTCTAGGTTTGCTGCTCTAGCAGACAGGGAAGATTTTTTTTATTTTTCAGCTGTTCTCGGAGAATCCATGACTGTTGCATGTTACAGAGGTCAGAAGCAGAGACTTGAAATTGCCAACCTTACTTTCTGCTTCCCCTAACCCTGTTTCCTCTATACAGTTAATACATTTATTATTACTCAAGCATGTAGTCCCATTCATATGAAGTTGACAGGTTTATTAAAAATCCTTGTACCTGCAGTTTTCAGAAGGTGTGTTAAGACAGTCTGATTCCCTCTGTTGTAGCTCATTCAATTTCAAATTTTCTTTCTGTGTCAGATGTGGCCCTTACGCTCTTGTCCCCAGCCTGCTTTTGTCCCCAGGGCTGACATCACTGCCCTTATTGAAAGCTGAGACAAAGTATGCAGGTCCGCACTAAGATCATCTTTCATCTCTACTCTATCCACACTGCTTAGAGGCTTAATCTGTTCCTGTCACCTGGAGGAGTATCTGAGCTTTAGGATTATTGGTCACATTTATTTTTCAGTATATGTCTAGGAGCCAATCTACCTTAATGACACAACTCTCTATATTTTTCTCTACCTCTAATCACATTACAGAAATTGTTATTCATATCCAAAGCTGAAAACAGAGGGGAGAGCATCTATAACAACCTTCCAGACTACTCAGTGGAATTTCTTATTATCAGTCCTGTAAGCAATTTTACACAAATATATTCTGTTTTATCCATTTTATCCCTTCTCATTCATTCTGCTGCACCAAGTAAGGCCCCATAGACATCTTTACGTTACTTTCTTTTTCCATAACCGTTGTTAACTGTGGTCAATTTCTTCCCAGAAAGTGTGGTTGGGCACTAGTAAGGCTGCCTTGGGATTTAAGTCACCATCCCTGGAGGAGGTGTTCAGGAAACATGGAGATGTGGCGCTGAGGGACATGGTTACTCAGGATGGGTTGATGATTGAACTAGATAATCTTAGTGGTCTTTTCAAACCTTAATTATTCTATAATTGTTTCATTAATTTTATGTTACTCCAATTTCATGTATTGCATCAGTTATTGTAGATTGTCCACTTTATGGCACAGGTAACTTGTTTTATTGTAGTTTTTCACTGGTAATCTTTAACCAGAATTACGGACTTTTTAATAGCTGTATCTCCATCCTGATTACTGAGGATTCTCAGTTATTTAACACTGATAGGACCAGTGAGGACATTTGGTCTGGTTCAGTTCCATATATGCCTATTTTAGCAGGTCTAGGCTACCTTTCTCTTTGCTGTTCGTTTTCCTAGTCACTGTTGTTCTTTTCATTTCTGTTTCCTTGGTATTTGTTTTTTCTTTTGCTCTGCAATAAATGCAGGAGTGGACCCTACACACATAACTCTCTTCCCTTTATTTAGTTTATAGCTTAACTGCTTCTTGTGTGCCTTGGCCTCATGATGCCTTGGCAAAGGTCAGTAAAATCCTGACTTTCATGGAGAATATGAATAGAGAACTATTACAGTTTTGCACAATACAGGAAATAAGGAGGCAGCCCAGGAAACCATGAGGTGGTAGACAGAAAGCAAATGAAAAGATGCACTTCATTCCCTACTCTGTGGACAATTAAACCTTTGAACTCAGGATGCATTCAAATAGAGAAGTTCAAGAAGAGATTTAATAAATCCTGTGAAGAAAAATCTGCAAGTGCTTTTATGCAAAAAGAAACAAGCTCAGGCTTAGGAGGACTCTGAGCCCCTTGTTTGCAGGGAGAACCACCTTAGGGGTGTGCTGCCCTGTTTGTTTAATCCATTCTTAAGCTTCAGATCATGAACCCTCAACAAAGTAATCATCATGTAATTCAGATAATCTTGAATCATTTAGGGAGAGTTTACCCTTCGGTAGTATATCCCCGGTTTGTTGACCTTTTTCTCATTATGATGCTTTAATTGATGACAAAAAGAGAGCATTTGGAAGCTTACAGCTGGTGTTGCACAACAGGCTTTGTACTGGTTACTGGTACATGGAACTTCGTGACAGTGCTTGTTTGCAGTAAATTGGGTCAATCTTCTGGCCAATTGTGGCACTTGGTGCTGGGAGACAAAGCTACAAATGCAGCTGTATATAAGCTGCCACCAGTGTGCTTTGCAATGCTTGCGTTTACTCCCTATGTGATGGAAGAGAACTTCTTTACCTTCCAACAGGAGCTGGCAGAATTAGCATACAAATTTCTGTATACTATTGTGATGCTTCTAATAGAGTCGCTGTTGGAAAAATGGGGGCATTCAGGAATGGCAACTTGGCTCTTATTGATTGTTTCGCACTTCTTGATCATAAGAATTTTTCTTTTCCATCCTTCTGTCCTTTCTGATTTAAATTGAATAGAAAATCCCATCTTTCTCTTGCTGAATATGTTGACTGTGCATTCCGCAGCCACATCCATAGTTCTGGCATTACACAACAGTATGAAGTAACATTTGGGACAGAGAGGCTGCATTTCCCATCTGGCCATATCCATTTGTTTGGCTAGAGTAATGCATTCTGCAAAGGAATGAGGAAGAGAGATTGCCTCTGCCCTCTGAAAAGGAGAAAGCATTATGAAAAATAATGAAATACAGTAGAACACTGATTATCCAGATGCCATAGGGAAAGCTGAATAAGCCTGGATAGCAGAGGTTTCACATATTCAAAGGAATTGTCAGCATAATTAATAGATATCAGGGGACAAGGCTGTGTTTTGGATAATAGAAAGTTTCAGAGCAGTGAGGGGGCAGATGAACCAAGGTTATACTAATACACTGAAGCTGTACTGTAGCTTCTGGAGCACTCTTTTTAAAAGCCTTTCCTAGTATCTGGTTGCCATCCAAAAATACACTCCAAAAGAAAGAGAGCCAGAGAAATCATCATGGGTACCACAGAAAAACAGGACCAAGAACCCTGAGGTTACCAAGGGGAACAATAACAGAAGTTTTATATTTTAAATTTATCACTTCCAGAAAATAACCTAAGTGAAACTGCACACCATCCTACAAAAGGGAGAATCTCCTTAGTTTAACTCCATAGGACTTTCCTGTCTTGCAGTTTCCACTCATGGATCAGTCATTTACACATCTACATCACCTGCCTTTGCACCACTCATGGATCATTGCTGGGTAACAGCTGGTGGAAGCTGATATTTGAATGGAAACCTTTTAATGGCAATTAGAATAATTTACTCCCATTCCCTTTGCAAAAGCTAAGTTATGTTCTGCTCTAAACATAAGGCATGCGAACAAATAAATTGATAGCTGTACTGGCTTCATGCTGTCAAAACTAACATTGGCTGATCACAGGGCAGATTGTATTTGGCTTCTCATTCTGCACGTGCTGTTTTTGCAGAGATATTAGAACTATTTTTCTACATCCTCATTGTGATTTTGATCATTGAACTCTCAGAAAATCCTTGTAAGTAACAACTCGATTTGCCACACCTGGCATCAGGTTGAAAAAACAGGAAGATTTTAAACATTGAGACATTGAAAACTGGTAAAGGAGTGATCAGTTTAACTATTTGCAAAGCCATAGAGATCCTTTACTGGCAGAGAAAGGAGAAAATTTGCAAATCAATGCCATGATGTTCTTTCAAAATGTCTATACTTATGTATATAACATGGCATATAAATGAAAATATATGCCATTTTTCTCATTGCATTAATCAGGAGATATCAAGGCATGTAATGATTTTTACTCCAAGGCATGCTCCATATAAGCAGTATATGGAATTTATTTTGAAAGTTCAAAATACTGTGGAACATCTAAGTATCTCTGCTGCAGTTATCATTAGGAGTTTCATCAATAGTGACTCATTTTCCCTATCACCACAAAATTAGGACAAGAGAGTTCGTAATACCAGGCTAACCCCTTGGCATGTATCACAGTGCAGACACCAGACTGAGTGCTTTGCTTTCTGTGAGGAAGGTACAGAAGGGATCAGTTATTAGAGCTACACATATTCGTGCTTGAAATTAAAGCATGAGGAAATTTCAAGGATATATACAATGCGGAGCTGTTTTTGAACATCAGAAGGCAGTCAGTTCAGGACCCAGGGCATTTTATTTGGTATATTCATTTTTCAAGTGATTCACCATGAATTTAAATGGTGAGAACTCACATACCTCTGTTTTAATTTACTGCAGCAAAGCAACTAGGTACTTCTTACAGCAAATCAACTCAGGTGATTAACATTCATAAGCTGTTTTTTGTTGTTGGTTTTTTTTTTTTAGAAGTGTATGACTTACATAAATGAATTTATGACATATGTACCTATAGAATCATTTCTTGGACTGCAAAAAGTGAAAAGGAATGAGGGAGATGCCCCGTAGCAACACCCCAGCACCTAATTTGCTCTTAGACCAGCCTGAACAGCAAGAAGCAGGAGGGGCTTTATCAGAAAAAGTACTTGGAAGAGGTAAAATTCGTGTTCTTGCACCAGTAGATGGCTCTGTGAGATATCTGGAGGTCGGGTAGGCTCTGAGCTCTGCTAACAGAACAGAGCAAAGCCCAGAGCTGGAAGTACACAATGGAAACTAAGCTTTATGGCAGTGCTGTCTTAAGGGTGAGAAATTGATGACTTCAGGGGGAAAAATAAGGAAAAAAACAAACCAAAATAATAATGAATGCATCCTAGCAAAATTTCTTATTGCATTATGAAACATAAAGACTCTCAGCCAAGGAACAGTCATGATTCATTTCGGTTCAATAAGAAAAAAATCCAGCAAACTGACAGACAAAAATATCAGTATGAATTACTTCAAGTGTGAAAAGAACATATTATTTTAATAAATAAACAGGAAATACACAACAACTGAAGTTAAATTTTTTTTTGCATTCAGACACTTAAAATTATCAAGCTGGTAGAGTTTTATACCAGTATTTTAACTATAAACTGATATAAATGTGTGACATGATGATATAAGTCCTTATGTGCCTGTCTGCTAGGTGATCTTCAAGCAACCTTGTCATTAACATCCTAGAAAAGTCTCAGCAGCAGGGAGATATCTGTGAAAAGTCAGTTGTCTGTTTGTTCTGGAGCTCCTGTTATCCATAGAATCATATAATCATTTGTGTTGGAAGGGATCTGTCGAGGCCATCTAGTCCAATTCCCTGTAATGAGCGAAGATACCTACAGCTCCATCAGGGGCTCAGAGCCCCTCCAGCCTCACCTTGAGTGTCTCCAGGGATGGGGCTTTAGCCTCATCTCTGGGCAATGAGTGCCTCACCACCTCTAATGTAAAAACAAACAAACAAAAAAATTCTTCCTTATATCTTATCTGTATTTCCTTTCTTGTAGTTTGAAACCATTTTCCCTGGTACAGTCTCAACCAATTCTGTTAAATAATTTGTCCCCCTTCTCTAGGCTGAAAAGCCCCAGCTCTCTCAGCCTGTCCTCATAGGGAAGGTGTTCCAATCTGTGGATCATTTTTGTGGCCCTTCTCTGGACATGTTCCAACTGGTCCATATTTCTCCTGTACTGAGGATTCCAAATCTGTATTCAGTATTCCAGTTGATACATATAGTATTAACAAATAATACAGAGATTTAGGACCAGGAAGAGAGCCATTTGTCTTTAATACTATTTTCTGAATAACTAGATGCAACTCATAGGGATAAAACGTATTTTGCAAATCTTTCCCAATCTCAAGTCTTTCCAATCTGGCAGCTTTTTAAAAGATTAGTAGTAGTAGTAGCAGTAGTTTTGTAGTGAGAATTTTAGATTCATATTTTTTGGTACAATCTCTAACCATTTTCTTAGATGAATGTAATTACGTTCATAGTTCTTGTGTCAGGCACTCAAGTGATGTTGTGGTCTTTATAGCATCATAGAATGGCCTAGGTTGGAAGGGATGTAAAGGTCAGCAGACTCTTTAAGGTGATATCAGAGAACAAAGAACCAAGTGGATGGAGAACAGCCTTATAAGCAGGGCAGAGTGGTTATGGTGTGGGTAAGGGGGTCAGATGAAGGCTGAACTGAAGAATGAATGGATATGGGAGGGAGTGATGGGAGGCAGAGGGCAGAGTGAGAGAGAGGTGGGAGAAAGGATAATGAGATTATGGGATCAGAGTTCAGGTGAAAACCAGCTGGACAGGTAGGTGTGAGAGAAAGTTCAAGGAGGTCAGTGTGCTCTTGTTGGAGAAAGTTATGCACCACGGGGGAAGAGGAGGACTCCAGGGCTGGAGTAGGCAGGGAGGCCACACCAAGGTGGCCTCAGAGACAGATACTGAGCTGGTGAGCTTAATTGCTAAACTATTTGAGCAAATTAATTACATAAATGTTGCATATTCCTCATTTAACAAATGGAAAATTAAGGAGGATTAAATTGCAAAGCAAACAGCAATTAAACCTGCTGCATCTGCACATTTGTGTATGCACCTGGATAGTAGATCACTGTTATCCGTTGCCAGGACAGTCAGCCTTGGTAGTAGCAGCTGGAGGGTGGAAAAAGAGCAAGGATCTCACGCAGTGATGATAAACCAGTAAATGCTGCAGTATTTTTATGTGGCGTGCTTTTACCTTAAAGGCACCTATTTTTATTGAGTTATTTTTCAGAAATCTTTGTAATGTAAATGTATGCTGCAGAGTACTGGAAACCAAAAGTGAAATCCTGTGATACGTAAACATGCATGCGTGAATATTGTTTTGGGAAGTAAATCTGATTGAGAAGTGAGTCATTAGGCTTCTGTAGTTTCTAATTAAGCAAAAAATAGGAAGGCTGAATGTAATACACTGAAGAGAAGTGAACAGAAAAGGGTCAGGCAAGGTGTCAGCCTTGAAATTCAGATTAAGGCAATTACTCAAACCGAGGCACAAACAAGAAAGCCAGATGTAGTGAGCGCTCAAACAAACACCCTCTGTAGAGGAAAGCGAGCGGATTGAAGAGCTGCCATTCACCCCGAATGTGTTGCCCTAAGGCTGAAATGTAACAGCTGGGGAACATGCTGCAAAGTTTTGAGTGAAGTGCAGATCAGCTCGAAGTGCTTCTGTGCACGTGGAAATGTGCTCGGTGCTTCCCAGCAGAGCCGGGGCAAAGCAGGTTCTTCTGCTGCAAAAGGTTTTGTCCGTGCCTGCATGCTGCTCAGGCAGGGTCAATAGTGCACTGATACCCAGCTGCATAAATGCACCGAAAACTCAGCAATTACGTTGATTTTTCTGTCTTGTAACAAACTGCTCCTCACCTTGCCCTCTGCTAACCTCTCTGTTTCACAGATGCTCTCTGCTTGTCTCTCTTTCTCAGCTTTTGTAATCTTTTTTTCTCTTGTTGAGAGCATTTTTCTTCCTGTTAGATCCCTTTCTCTTCAGGCATCTAACTAATGAGGGTATTTAGGCTAACCTGGGGGCATTGTTTCTAACCAGTGGTCACAGCTTGACCCTTGTTGCATCTTTGTTAGGGCTAGTAAAGGAAGGGCATACCCAATAGCTTGCATACTTTTCTGACAGAGTGTCACCTACACACTATTCTTTGTTAAATGCAATGACTGCATTTTTGCCCTACTGAAATAACTGAAGAAATCCACCAGGATTTTCACCTGAGCACAGATTGAGTTAAAAATAAAGATGTCAAAGTTATATACTTTCCAGCTTACTCTGATTCCCTTTTGTGGTAATTCTCTCTCTTCTAACCTAGAGAATTACAAGAAGCCCACACAAATATCTGCTTCAGCCCAGAAATGAGAGTCTGAGAGTCTTACCCTGGAAGCACCTGCGGTTCCCCCAGGTAGTGATGATAGAGCTTCACTGGTTGCCTTTTTGTCAGCTTCCAGGCACTGCCTGTAACTCTCAGTGCTAAGCGGTGCAGTGCATGGACAGCTTATATAACCTATGGGAAGACACAGGCAGAGGTGCTGGGGCCCTGATGTGAACCAGCCTCTCTGCCTTCCTTCAGCAATGGGTTTGAGCCTGATAAAGTCCCCAGGGCACAGATGGAAAACTTCTCTAAGTGTTTTGAAATTTGGCTTCTGATTCAGCTCGGGGTTTTGCTGAGGATCGTTCCTGGCCCTCCTACTAATATGTTTTTGAATGTTGGGCACTGTATTCCTTGTCTGCTCAAGTGTTTTGCTGCAATGCTGTTCTGTTCTTCCAGACAGGAGTAATTTGAAAACAAGTGGAATTCTGGGAACTCTGATGTTTTCTAGCTGAGGTTTATACAACTCTGTGCCACTCTGTGGGGTATCAAATCTTGTCATCATGGTGCTGTATGCTCTGGCTTCCCAAAGAATCATAGATTCATAGAATCATTAATGTTGGAAAACACTTCTAAAACTGTCTAGACCAACTGCACACCTACCACCAGTATTTCAACCAGAACATCTATATGGTTCTTCAGTACTTTCAGGGGCGGTGACTCTACCACCTCCTTGGGCAGCCTGTTCCAGTGCTTAACCACTCTTTCAGACAAGAAGCTTTTCCTAATATTCAACCTGAACCTACCCTGGCATGACTTGAGGCCATTCCCTCTTCTTCCAACAACAAAGGATCCAGAATCAGTTCCCACAGTGTGTTTAAAAAAAAAAGAAAAGAAAAAAAGTTTCAATAAGGACAGTAGCAGTTACAGCTTATCTGAAATTCTCTCCAATGTAAAGGCTTTAGATGCATCCTCTTCCTTCTGTTCTCTCTCAACCTCAGGGCTTCATATTCCAGCTCTGCTGCAGCTCTTCCTTTGTTTACTCAACTGTGTAATAGACTCAAAGAGTTTCCTTCTCAGAACCACAGGCAGAAAAAGTCCTGGTGCGACCGCTCGAGTGAGCTGTGCTCTGCTCTGCACTAAATCAAGGGCAAGTCAAACAGTTTTTCTTAATCTAAATTTGAGGTTACATGAGGTTTGTAAAGGAAGAAAAAATCCCCACCGCTAACAAAACCTCAAAGCACTGAGTTGACGATGGCATTCATCACAAGCAGTCCCATGAATATGTATTGCTGTTTCCTTCCAGAAAGCTGTATTACCTCAGCAACACAGGGAGAGATGGATAGAGAGGGCACACTAACCCAGTTAATGGATAGCAATCTGATAAAGGAAATGCTAAGGTTGGTCTTCCACAATTCCTGCTTTTCCCAGCGTGGATATCTGTCTGCGTGAGAGCTGAAAAGCTGCAAGGCACAGGAATGGCCTGCTGTCATTTTACCAGAAGAGTGAAAAATAAGTGTCTTCCTCCTAATACCAGCTTCTGGGGAAGGCTGTTCCAGAACAGAAAATTGCAACAGTTCCCAAGGCAAAAGTCTGAGTAAGGTTTTGCCTGGTGGTGCTTATCTTTCACATCTGATGCAGCTGTACGTTGTTCAAGGTTGGGAAGCAGAAAAACTGTATTCCTCTCAGATGGGTCATGAGGACTGTACTACTGAGAAAACAAATCTGAACTGTCTAGAGCAGCAACCTTCTCTCTCTGTCTCTTCAACACCCAAATCAGACAATTCTTGCCTTTTGCTATGCATCCAAACTGACAGGATCAGAGAGACCGCTGCCATTTTAAGGCTCACTTTTGAGGAAAGTTTTAGCAGGATCAGAAACAGACTCCCTCTCTGTTTCATGTTTTACTTAGGAGTTGTAATTCACCCTATGGCTTTTGAAAGCAAAACGGAGAGTTCAAGCTGTGAAACTAAACAGGAAGGAAACCAACCCTGATAAACATAAGTAGGTGAGCCTGAATAAAGCATGCCAGATAAAAACACTTCTGAGGAGGTTCAGAAAGCCATTCTAGGGATATAGATCTAAATCTTGCAGGTGGCTTTTCTTTTTCTGATAAGCAGTATCAAATCCCTACATCTGAAACTCACATCTTTGAAATGCCCTAAGATAGTACATCACTGTGGTGAGAGCTGGGCTCTATCCAAAGAGACATCAACATCTACAAAGACCATATTTGTTTGTCCTGCCTCAACCTGGGTCCGTGTCCTGCATGAACGACAGGATGTGCATAAATGAAAAGGTGCAGGTCATTGATGTGAAAAATATGAGGTCTGTTTCAAAAGTAATGCCTCCTATTTATTGCATTGGCCCGTGACATTAGAGGTGAAGGCTGGTGGTATGGCAGTAGAGGTTGAATCTTCCACCAGTATATGGAAATAAATAGGAGGTATTACTTTCAGAGCCTCCAATATATGTCATTTCAGCCATAGAATAATTGAACTCTGATCCAAACACAGATTTTTGACTTGGCCTGTCAAGCACAGAGTAAAGGTCTGATTCACAGCCCAGGGAGATGTTTCACAGGCACCAAGAGCTTTAAATCAGGACTTTAGTCATGGGGTATGGAAAGTTCAAGGGTATGTAGATAAAAATGCCTTGGGAGTGGGCAACAACAGTCTCCAAGGATTTGGAAGTAAGAATAGAGATTTCAGGAAGGAAGAATTTAAACGAATGCCAAGATGCCAGTCAAAACACATTATTTAAACAGCCACTGATGAAGCATCTCAGGAGACAGCTATCAACCAACCAACCACAGATTCTTGAAATGAAACTATTTTAGAAATGTTCAATTTTCTTAAAGAAAGTAGTTACAACCATTGATAAACGTGTTCTTTTGTTTTTAATGTTCTCAGAAATGGCACTTTATCTAAACGAAAATATCAGAAAAATCTTAACACATTTTCAGTCAACTGTCAAAAAAGTCAACTTTTTTTAGGAAAGCTGTAACTTTTTTGTTTTGGCTCAAACTCATATAACTTATGATGGAAAAATTATGGCATAGCTTGTGATCTCATCAAACACAAGAGTAGCAAAAAATTTCCAGTCTCAAGTGCAGAAGGAATGATAAAATATATATATGTCAGCAGTATGTCCAGCAATTACCTGCAATCACTTTTCTCTCTGTCTTTCTCTCTAGTAGACAGGCAGTGCTTTATTAATTTAATTACAGCTCTCTAACCTCCTCAGGTGGCAGCCATGCCTGAGTCTGAGAGTGGTGAAAGGAACAGCGTGGCAGAGAAAGTCCTCCAACCCTTCATTTTATTGATTCAAAGCATGGCACCTTATTAAATAACATCTTAATTGCCAGCAGCTCCAGAGCTTTTGTGGATCAGAGGTTAATTTTTATTTTCTCTCCCTTGCAGCAGAACAGTGTTTCTTTAGCGCAGAATGTCTCCTTTCAGTCACCGTGTGGTGATGAACGTGGCTGAAGGGAAATGGTGTTTCAGAGGTTTGGGGAACGTCTCCTCTATTTTCAATTTCAGTGGTCTGGTAATTATAAAACTCTGCTCCCAAACACATTGTTCATTTTCATTAAAACTAGACAAGTGTAATCAATTCTCAAGCTTATGTTTGGCGATCTTTTACATACTGACTGAACCAAACTGCTCCAGAATAGCGAAGCTTTTATTAACACTAGAGAAACTGAGAGACCAAGCAGAAATGTAGTGAGCCATCCTGACCCCTCAGCACTGCACAGAATTGGCCTTTTTATAAGAAAAGTAAAAAGCACCGTTTCTACTCTGTCTTCCTCAACCAAGGCAAATGACGTGGTATCATCCATCAGGATGTTAGAAATTATATAAACCCATCATTTACCATGAGGAAAAACAGATTGAGACTGGCTATGCAGCCTGAATTTCGTTCAATATTTAATGACTCATGTGTTGCATTTTATTTCATCTGCAGTGTTTTTCAGCCTCCTTATTTATTATAATAGCTTTATTCCTAGCAGTAGTTCCTTGCAGTAAGAACATTCTCCTGTTTGCTTTAGGGGGTTAAAGAAACAATTCACAGAGTTAAAAAGAAAGGGACAGAAAAAGGTGAAGGGAAGGCAAAATGGATGGAGGATGAAGGAGCAGAAGTAGTTGTATTTACCTATCTGTTTTAAATAACAGAACAGGGGATTTTTCAAGTTCCTTTTCATTCCTATTTATGATGATTTTACTTCCTACACTAAAATATATGAATTTTTCATAATCTTAATGACACTTTACCTCATCTCTGTTAGGTGAAGCAGTATTGCTAGTCCTGGGGTATGATGGGGAGCTGTGAATCTCGATGGCCCCATTTCATTAGGGCACCTTAGCTAGGTGCTCAGACCTCTTTGCCTCAGTGAGTCAGAGAGATTTTGGTGGGGCCAAAGTCATGGAGGGGGCCAGAGTTTCAGTGCTTTAGCTTCTCCAGTTGCACCCTAATTGCTTTCCATTTTTATTGAGAAACTACTTCCAAGGCAGGTTAATATTAATGTGCTTGTTAACTAATTGGAGATAGAACGGTTTGTTGTTGTTTTTTATTATTATTTTATTATTTTATTTTTGTGAAATGCCCTTTTTTCCCTTTCAGACTTTTCTGTCATCCTTGGAAAGAAGTTATGTACTGAATGTGAAATGTCTCTTGATATCATGGCAGCATTTTTATGCTATCTTTTTTTTTTCTCATACCTCTTCAAACTTTTAAGAGAAGCCATGTGATGTTAATGTCAGGCATAGCCAAATTAAAAAGCAATCTGTGTTTGTATGTGTGTGTGAAACAAGGAAGGAGGTTAAGCTGAAGTTACCAAGTATTTTATAATGTAATTCTTTCATAAATGTAATAAGTCTTTAGAAAAGAAAGAGGATCTGTTTGTAACATCTGAATGGTGCCCTACCTTCATTGTTAAAGGGGTATTTTTTGCTGAGGTTAACAAGAGGAGGTGCCATTTCATTCTTCGTGGTTGGCATGAATTACTTAAGGAAGAGGTGAAGGGTGGCAGGTGAGCAGAATGCAGCTGTGAAAGCACACTGGGGAAGTGATAAGTTTCATGGTAGGGAGGGTCACAGTGGTATATGCAGGTAGACCCGTTCCCAGGTGTTCTCTGGAAGATGAGACCAGGGCAGGGAGTCTGCTGGCTGTAGCAGAACTGCCCTGGCCTTGGGCAGTGGAGAATTCTTCCTCAGATTCCCTTTAATGGAATTTGAGCTTTAATTTGAAGCCTGACCTGTCATAATCAGTTTTATTGTAACATTAAATAGCTTACTAAAATAGTATAATTAATGGTAATGACTGAATTTCTTTACACATTCTGGCATAGAGACATGACTCTGATCCAGCATGATGCGCCCAGATAATGCCAAAGGGTTAGCACATTAGCTTCTATTATTGCTTACTGTTACGGAGGTGTTGTGGCTTCACTTATCATAATAGAGCAGCACTGTCAGAAACATGAAGAGGACCTTCTAAAGAAAAAATAAAAACAAAAAGAAGTATGGATTTGTCTTTAAAAACTTCAGGACCAGATTAAGTTCAAGGTGAAACAAGAAAAAAGAAAATCAGTGTAGGAGAAGAGCCCTATAACTCCAGTACATCTGTTAGCATAAGCTTTTTTCTGGACTTCTGTTGGTCCAGTTCAGCACACAAAGCTAGATGAAAACAATTAACCCTTTTTTTTTTTTTTTTTTTTTCATTCCAAGCAGTAAGTCGCTTTGTGCTTGCTTAGCATGCAATTAAATTGCTGTAGGCTGCTGTGGCAATGCCACTCAAGGCCATGGCTCCATGAATATTTCTTTCAGCAGCATAGATAGCTCAAATTCACCAGGCAGCCTGTATACTGCTTTCTTTTGACACAAAGTGAAAAGGAACTGAAGATACCTTTTACCATGCACTTTTTGTGTGATATTAACACCTACATAGTTATTTAGTGTAATTTAGGTGACATGCAATAACGTGCTGACTGCAAAAAACATTTTATTTTTTTTTCCCTAAGCCTTCCCGTGATACATGCCAAATAGTGGAAAATTAAACATAAGTTCTCTTTGATTTGGACAAATCATCCATCCCAGTAATGTATGTCAGCACCAAAAAGAGAAAGTGTGCCACAAAATGTTTGAATAACAATTACTTTTCAAAAATTTGTGATTTGCTGACTGTGTTGAAAGTGGAGAATGGAAAGAAATAATGCACAACTAAATCCTTTTGCACTAATCACATATCATAGAGAATTTGACCACATTTACTGCTAAACAGGAGTAGCTTCATGCTGTCATTTGTAGCCTCTTTACCAACTAAAGCAATCCTAACAAATGTTTTACATCACAGTCAGGCTTGCAGAATCCTCAGCGGGCAGCAGACGGTCTGATATGCAGAAGAAAAGGGGCAGATCTCCAGTGTCCATGCTGGTTCTCCTAGATAATCTCGTGGGGGTGCCCCTGTGTTTCACACACGTTTGTACAAAGGAGCTGATTTTTCTATTCTTTCTTTGGTTGACTGCATTGCCAGAGGGAAGGAGAAATGCTCTGTGGGAAAACGTGTGTCTGTAATGGAGGATTAATTAATGTTAGCAAGAAGGTTATATTATTTAGATCAAGACAATTTGTGTAGTCCTTAAGGGAATGGAAAAGAAATATGCATCTTTTTAAACACCAAGAAAAAAATACCACTGAATCCTTATAATTCTTAAGCAGAAGATGGAAGATTTTCCATTATTAATTTTAAAAGGTCCTAGTGAATTTCAAATACCAGTGCTAAGGAAATTTGACTTGGGAAAGGTAGAACTGAAATACTGTTCTCCAAGATTATTTTCTCCAGTGAAGAGCAGCTTGTGTACGCAGGTTTACTTTGAATTAATGACTTAAAACCTACAGAAGCAGATAGCTACTTCTGTATAAATGGGGCTCCATTTTTAACCAGCATATATTAGAATCTGACATTAGGGGAATTGTGTCTGTTTGCCCCAGATGGATTTAGGAACTTTATTATCTTCCCATTCGCAGAAAGGGGTATGATTTTTGCATAAAAAAGAGAAAAAGAGATCTCCTGGGGACTAAGCAGCTTTATGTCATCACTGTCACATCTGGAGGTGCTGATCCCATCATGGAAGGGGTTAGTGCTGTGCTACCAGTGATGTTGAACTATGGAGGAAACAGGGTGGGCACAGGTACAGAGCAGACACTGAAAGTTTTTCTTACTCTTCTCATTAACAAAATGGTAACTAGAACTTGATGCTGCCTTGGTTAAGCTGGATGCAAGTTATTCCTTTTGATTCTTTTCAGAAAGAACAGGTTTTCTAATAAGAATTATAAGATACAGGTGGGGAGAAAAAAGAAGTTCTGTAACATTTACATGGTGCAGAAACAAACAGCCTGATGTGACTAAATGAAACTTTGGTCAGCATGGCATCGGGGTCAAGAGCATTTTGCAGATCTGAACTTTTATATTGAGTGAAGAGTTGGCCTGGCCAAGTTATAAATATGCAGATAGATTGATGGTGTGACACCCCTGGGAAGCAATAAGATGTGGATACAGTTCTCAGTTCTGCTCATATGGAGAGTTATTAGTGACCTTTAAACTGTAGAATATTCGTAAGCACCCAGTGAAGACACTAACAGGAATGCTAAATGAGCTATCTATCTTGATGCTTACTCTGGGGGAAACTGGGACATTCTCATACAGGGAACAAATCTTGAAAGAGAAAGGTCCCAAACTGAATTGTCAGTGGAGGACAAAGTCATGCAGATCATAGCTCACCAGAGCAGTCAAAGCACCAGTTGGAAAGGATTCCTTGGGCTGATAAAATATGTCTAGATTTTCAGAAGGTTGCTGTGGTAAAATGAAAATCTGTGTAAAATAAATGCTTTGGGGCAATGCATAATGTCACTGTGAGATAGGATAGAAAATTTTGTAAATTAATAGTTGTTTACTCAACATGATCACTGTAGACTCACCACTACTAAAAGTGGTCACACAGCATAATGCAGAAGAGTGAAAGATACTGTGGAACTGGAGCTGTTCAGAATATTCATGAATGATATGGGAACAGGAGGGAATAGTGAAGTGACAGTTTGTGTTAACAGAAACTTGTTCCGATTTGTCAGTCCTGAAGCTGATGGTGCAGATAGATTGTTGCAGATGGATGAAATAGAGAGGCTGAGTAATAAAATGGTAAATGAAATTCAGTGTTGCTAGGTGTGAAGCAGTGCACAAGAGGAAAAGTAGCTTGCACTATCCATGCCATATAGGTTCTAAATTAGTCATTGTAGATTTCTCTGCAAACAAAACTCCTGCGGTTTGCAGAGGTTAAAAACATCAGCCAAATCTTAGTAAAGAAATGTCAGTTACAATACAAAAATAAAAAAATGTCTGTTGGAAATTATGAGTAAATTAATAAGACAACAGCAGGAGACACCATTAATGCTGTCTTTAAATTTGGACTGAGTGAAATGCAAGCATAGGGATGACGTAGTTTGAATATCTGGACAAGATTGGGACCTGAAGGAGGAGTGAGAGATCAGCAAGGATTGTTTTCTTAACAATAATTTGGTAGTAGAGAATGATGTAAGACTTCTAATGCTGCTGACCCTTCCCGTTCACTACTGACCTCTAAAAGAAGCAAAAGGCTGCAACAGAGGGCCCTTCGGTCCAACGCTGTGGGGAGCTTTGCATCTGCCCATCTTTGTAGCTGCATTCTTTGAACAACAGCTTTCTGTAATTTAGCTTTGGTAAATTCTCAATTTTGAAATATTCAGATTATCCACCCAGCAGCATTATAGACTATTAGGACTAAGCTACTTCTTACTTGCTGTAGTTGTGCCATAATAAATATATAATAAATATTCATAGCTTCATTACAGTTTATGGTTTCTCAGTGTACTTACTAAGGGATTATTTTGGGGCTTTGTTTTAATGAGGCACAGAAACTTTAATAGTCCTTTCAGGGCTTTATGCAACAGTATGTTTTGCTTCTTCTAAAAGCTAAATAACTCTTGTTTTGAATGATTTAGTAGCAAACTCACTTAGTCGCTGTGTTGTGGTTCAATGGTCTGCAAAATTTTCTTTTTTGAAATACAGACCCATTATGTAAATACTGAAGAGCATCTTCAGGAAAACTAACTTCAATTTGGTTTTGTCCTTTTTTTTTAATTTTTATTTGTTTCAAACTTTGTGAGATCATTCACCAGGCCTCTTTATTTTTATTTTTATTTTTCCTTCAAAGTATGCAAAACCAAATTGCTTTCTGACTAAAAGCGTTTAGCCCAGAAGCAATCTTCAAACTGAGTTGGACACCCTCTGAAAACTGAGAATATATAAGAAGGGATTCCTGAGAATGGTGTAAATGAGGTTTCGAACTGTGATTTCAAAACCTGGTCAACCTCTATTATTTGGTCCCTTTGTCCTCTTGCTCTTGAGGTTCCCACTTTCTGAATAGCTCCTTTACAGCATAAACTGGTACAGATTTCTGGTTGGATATAAGGAAAAAAATATTCTCAGAGGGAATGCTGATGCAATTGCACAGGTTGTCTGTGGAGGTGGTGGAGTCTCCCTCCCTGGGGGTTTTCAAGAACTGTGGAGGTGTGGTACTCAGGGACATGAGTCAGTGGGCAATGTTGGTGGTAGGTAGACAGTTGGACTTGGATGATCTTAGTAGTCTTTTCCAACCTTAATGATTCTTGGATTCTGTGAACTGCTCTGAAACACTGTTCTCCGCAGCATCCGAAGGTCAAAACTCAAATTTTTTAGAAGCTATGGAAATAGATTTTTCTACAAATCCAGTTTCTTCCACAGGGAAGCCCAATTTCCTCTCCAGGGGGTTTATGCACTTCTGGAACACAATTTCTGGGACAACGTTTTTGATCAAGAAAACTTCTTACCCAATTAGGGAGCCTTTCAGTTTAAAGGCTATAAGAGCTAAAGGTGAATGAATTCTGAAACACAGCAATTCCTGGCACAATTGGTGGAAGGTTTTGACCTTACAGATGTGAGCAGTCTATAAAACAGAGCCCTAAAATGCCAACAAAATATTCTGTAAACAGTTGGGGTGAGACTGTGAAACTAACTGAACTATTTGTCACACAGTGGTGTTTATTGAGCCATTAAGTCTATGTTATGAAAAGGCAGGTCATTAGCTGAGGGGGTGCCATGCTGATAAAAAAAAATAAAAAAATGCGTGAGAGGTGGAAATGGCTGAGGAATAGTGTAACATTTTGGCTTAGTTTTTCCTTTTCTAAACACCAGAAAAAAATAAAGTGTTTAATTAACTATTTGCTCTGAATTTAACAACTTTCCCTTAGTTCATTTCCTTAAGTGCAGCAGCAATCAAGAACACATTAGCTAGTGCTGAAGCTCAGCAAGGGAAGAGGCTAGAGGCAGGTGCTGGGGTCAGTGTGTGGAGAATCAAGTGACCATCAGTCAAGTGACCATCAGTCTCCCCCTGTTTTAATTTGGCTGCAGGAGCTTCCCAGAGTCACAGTGGCACAGCTGGAGTCACCAGTCATTTCCAGATGGAGCTATGAGGATTTTTATGAGTACATCCAGCTGGAAAAGGTCTGCAGTTGAGGAAGTGTGTGCTGACAATTGGCACATTGTATTGTCCCGTGAATTTGTTACCTTTGCTGTGAGCTCCATCCCTTGTCAAGTACGATATGAGAGAGATTATGGAACCAAGCAGAAATCATGGAGGCTTGAGTTGAATTAATTCTCTTCCCTACATTCCCTTGAACAAATGAAGATTTGAAAAGGAACATGAAGGTATGTTTTCAAATTTTCAGAAGTTCAAAATCCTCCATGTTATAGATGCTAAAATAAGTAGTGAAAAAAAGGGGATATGTTTCCTGGCAAAGACAAGCACATTTATTAAAAAGATGTTTGGGATCTGCTGGCAGATGTACACTCAAATATTCTGGCCAATTCCCAGGCAGAGAAGTGCTTTGATTTACAGTTTACCTTACCTACAGCAGTTACAGCTTGGTTATTTTCAAAAGTGGTTTTGTTGTTGTTTTTATTTGTTTGTTTTTGTTTTAAACTGGGACATGCTGATTGATGATCTCTCTGTTGCATCTCAATGGTGGCTGCATATTTGTTGTGAGCACCAAGGTTTCCTCACTCAGCTCAAACTGTCGAGTTCCTTCCATTAGGGATAAGTGTTATCTTCAGGCATGTTCCTAGCATGATGAAATACTGATTGTGGAGGATTTTAGAACTGTTGACTAATTCATCCTTGGTTTGGAAAGTAACCCAAAGCAGTATCCCGAGTGTGTGACTCCTGGGAACCAGCAGAAAGAGAACAAGGAAAAATGTCCCTCACTAAAAAAATATAAATAGCACAGGAGCTGAAAGATACAGGTTACTGCATTTCCATGCATTAAGTAAACTTCATAGGCAAATCTTTTTTTTTTCTTTTTCTTTTCCTTCTCTCCCTCTTGGATAGTCGCTGTTTTTTCAGTAAAAGTATGTTTAATCTAGGCCAATTAAACTTGCTAGCACTCAGCACTTAACAGGTCTTTTCCTTTTTTTTTTTTTTTTTCCAAAGAGAAGCATTTATTGATAGTAATAAACTTTTCAACCTAAGGAGTCCTCTTTGAATTAAAAGGGATGGTAGAAGGAATCATTAAGTATGAGCTTGATTTTTGATTTTCACATATTTTAACCTTAACTGATTTTCTATTAATCCCTGGTGTGTTTTCAATCAATTACCAAAGGTACCTGCTTCTTTCAGTTGCTCACAGTGGCAAGCACAAGTAACTCTGCAAGAATAGCCGTCAGGCATAGCTTTCTGGTGATATAAGAGAAAAGAAAGGGTATACAGTATCTTCAAAATGCCCCCTCTTTAAAAGCACAGTAAGAGTTCACACTTAACTGAACTCAAGCCATGATAACATGACCACTTGATCCTACAGGCTCAGCAGTGCTGGTGGGACATGATGTATTTGCAATTATCTGGAAGTCCTGTCCTTGGAGACACTCAAGGTCAGGCTGAATCAGGCTCTGAGCAACCTGATGGAGTTGTAGGTGTCCCTGCTCTTTGCAGGAAGTTGGACCAAATGACCTTTAAGGGTCCCTTCCAACTCAAAAATTCTATGATCTAATTGTCTAGTCTGCTTAGCCCACCATAGGGTTCACTATTCCCAAAACTTTAATAGCTCTTGCCAGTTTTTGCAAGAATATTTTTGGATTATATCTATTTGTAGCTGGCTGTTAGTATCATGGATAAACACCTGCCATTCTAAAAGCACAAGGTTAATCAAAAAAGTACAATTATTTATTAACTGTAATACTGTAGATGCAAGATTTGCATAAGTGTATAGAATGGACATCTGTGAAATACTCTCTGATTTCAGAGGAAAAAATACAGAGCTTCACTGTTTTGTCATATTATTGATAAGCTCCTGTCTGAGGGAGCATTCGTGCTTTTTCTGTTTTGTCACCAAAAAAAAACCCTGCACCTGGCCATCATAAATGCCTGGAATAGGGAAGCTAGGAGTGTGATCCTCTCTGCAATGATTCCAGTAGCAGACTCCAAGATAGCATGTTATCACACACCCAGACAGATGCCAAAATTGTGTATAGCAGGGATGCCTAGTGCCATTCTCTGAAGTTTTCCTTACTTCTCTGTTTGGCATAGATTGATACATGATACAATGTAATATGGTCATTGGAAAGCTGCTGGAAACCTGTTGTGAAGCATAGGTTGTTCTCCCTCTGGTGCTGCTGCTGGCACAAAACCACCATTTTCCTTAGAGCAGAACTGACTAAACAGGGTTGGTAAATGCTGTGCTCGTCAGCCTGGAGGGAATCTCCTGCTCACTGGCTTATAAAGCACGTTAAAAGCTTTAACGGGCTTTATGTGAAGATTAGCGAAATTTGTGAGTTGGACTCTTTCTGGGTCATCCTTCCATATGTGGATTGCTGCCATACAGTAGATAAGTAGCCAAAAAGGAGATGTACCTCCTAAAGGACTGTACAGACCTATTCCTGATTCAGTCTAATGTTTAAATCCTTTTGATCCCCGCTCAGGCACTCTGCTGCAGCCTGGGAAGAACCAAGGGTTCTTGGGACATCAGAAATTACCATTCTTGTCTTCTGGATGACAAGAATCTGTGTTTATGACAACACTCAGGATAGCAAACTAACAACAAGGACAACATTTTTACAGGGTAGTTTAGAGTCTCAGTCAAAAATAATGGACCATAATGTGCCAAACTGCCCATCGGTTCAAACGGAGGGCTGGCAGTAAAAGTGCTTTCCAGTGTCCTGCTAACATCAGATCTACACACTAATAACCCTATAAAAAAGAAACATTTAATGCTGATCACTCATAGGCTAGTTGAACAAAGGCCTTAGCCAGCCCCTGAGAAAGTCAGTGGAAAATTTTCCCTCGATACCAGCAAGCTTTGAATCTTCAGCTGTGTCCCATTTTATCAAGAGGATGGTATGCAGAATTTGATCGCAGCAACAGATGCCATTTTCAGCAAGGGAAACAATCTTTTTTCTATTGCCGCCAAGGTGCCAGGGCATAAAAATAAACAACTTTTTACATGAAAGCTGTAACATCATTTAAAGCGGAAGGACTCCTCTCTTTCAGTTATGGTAAATGGTTACCTACCACTAGAATAGGAAGGTGTTAAAACTGAAGACTCCTGGCTTCTTTCCCTAATTCTACCTCAGCATCGTTATACAGCTCAGAGGAAGAAAAGTGTTCTTTCTGGCTTCAGGTCACACAAGGTTCAAAGTGATGAAAGAGAGCTGTGGCAGATGAAGTCAGCAAATAATGTGTTTCAGTGGTATCTCTCAGAGATCCCGTTTGAGAAATCCTCTATCTGCTCCCTTTGGGCAGACCCTCACCTAGATTCTGTTCTGTCAATCCTACAGTGGAGAACTGTCTTCTGCTGTTCTTCCTGCTCTATCTCCTTGCTCTGTGTTACAAGCTAAAGAATGATGGCATGTCTTCCAAAGCCTGAGCATTTGTTCTCATTCTGTGAGGGACTCAGATAACTGTGAGTAACTGCTGTGTCATGACAACAGCAGCTGTATTCTTAAAGAACACGTGGGTGTCAGGGACTTCGACCAAGCATAATGCCTGAGATCTGTAGGTCCGATACAGCATATTGCTGCTTTTAGTACTGAATGAGCTGCTGTTGCAGCACTTTGCAACAGGCCCCAACAAGTCTATCAGAAAATCCTTCTAGTGTAGCTGTTGAAGGCTGCATTGTGCACCTGCACTTTCTCTCTTTAACAGAAGCTGAACCTTTCATTTCATCCTTCATCTGAAGAGAGAAGCAAGTTACTTCACAACATTGCAGCTTATTACTCTCTAATACAAGCCTTTGAAAGCTTCTGGCTGCAGGGACTTCCCTTAGCATACTATTGCTGCCTGTGACCAGAGGTAGCCCTAACTAACCAGGCTTTTCTGGTAGGAGAGGAAAGAAAGCCACAATGGAGCCAGTTTTCATTTTTGTATAATGGAGATTACAGAAAATGGCAGCCATCTCCTGAATGGGATTCTGAGCATTATTATAATTTAAACCACTGATGGAAAGAGGACTCTCACGTGAGAATTTCCCAGCTTGTAGATTAAAGCAGAGGGCTGAATCAGCACATACAGCTTTTGCCCACATTACTCATGTGATACTGCCTGTCCAGGTTAACATAAAGTCTTGCCAGTCATTGTCTAGGTCTAGGTGTCCTGCTGAGAATTCTGGAAAGCTTAGGATACCCTATTCTCCCTTGAGCTGCTGCTGGACCTAGCAGAATCTATGATCAAAAGCTTTGCTGTCCAACCTGTCGGTGTGCTAGTCGTCAACCTCGTCTTCAAGAAAGTCCTCAGGTATCTTTAGAGGACCGACTAGATTTGTGACACTGCGGTTGAACCTTCTACCTTTGAAGGTTCCTTTCAACTGGAATACTTTACTCAACTCTGAAGCAATGGTGTCAGAGTAGGCAATGACGATGAAAGAATGTTAATTACAGCCACTGAAAATGGTCATTATTATTCAGTGAGTGCCACCTATGAGCTTTATTCAGTGTTTATTGTTGTCTTTTTATTGTACAGACCAAATCCTCCCCTGTGCTTTTTTAGTACTGGAGGATGTAAATTTCACATGTAGCACAAGCTTCCCAATATTTGTGGTGTAATCTGAGGATGAATAGTGCGGTCTAACTGCAAAAATAGAGAGAACATTGCTTGGATGACATAATGCTGGTAAAGATGTTTAAATCTGACTCTCTCACTCTTACAAAAGGTGTTTTCTTTTTTCTTTTTCTTTTTTTTTCTTCTTTTTATTATTTGGCTTTGAAACACCCATATGAATTTTATTCAGTGTTTCATAGTGAACAGCAGCTCTCCAGGGAGGAAAGCCTCAGGACGCTTGGTGTATATTTCAGACACAGATGGCAGCTTTATAGCAGAGAGTTTGTGTGTAAAGATATTGGAAAGACAATCAAAACATCCCATGAACTCAAGCACATTTAAACAAAACCAGATGAAAATCAAAGGAACAATTTCTTGGGAACGTGCAGGATACTAATGAATATTATAGATCAAAGAGCTAAGGGTATATTCTTCCTGTGTTTGGCAGATTTTGCCTGCCAGACTTACAGGCCTTATTAATTACAGCTGAGAGAGTAGTTCAAAGAAATAGTGTCACAATTTCCAGAGTTCCCAATACTGTCTTGTGCCCACATATTGTAGTTATAGGTGGCTAATGGTCCCAAATTGCTAAACTTTTCAGTTTTAGCTGGATTTATCCAATTTTAATACAGAGCAAATGATAAAGGATAAAACAGCTTGCAAAATTCAACAGTAGCAACTCCTGTGCTTGCAGAGATGTGCATCACGAGGATTACATAGGGTGCTACCATAGTGCAGTGCTGGAGATGGAATCATGCTGTGGCATTCTGCACTAGATGAGAAAATGGAGCATAACAAACAAGAATTGTTATTCTCCACAAGCACCACATTTTTATGCCCCTTCTTTGCTCCCCTTTTTTATGGGTGCAGACAAAAATTAGCATTTAGGATTTTTTATTTTTTATTTTTTTGGTGTTTAAATGAAAAATTCATTTTATATATCTAAGTAAACCCACTATTTTACTCCTTAAGGATTTCATAATTTAATATTTTCCTTGTATTAGATATGAACCACCATATATGAGAGAATTAAAATTACCAATGTCTCCTATTTCCTAAGCCAGCAATTCTTTGGCTTTTTCTAGAGCCTGTTGCCTGAAAGCCAAGTAATAGGACCAACTCTATGCATGCTTATTCTGCATTCACCTGAATACGCAGTATTTAGAGTTAGCACATAGTCATTCACAGGATAGGCTAGTAGCAGATTTCTTCTCTGGTAGAATAGGAAGATCTCTTCCAATATGTATTTTTTGATAGGATGGGGAGAGGCCCTGTCATATATCTCTGCTAGGTTTCACTTTGTTAAAATTTCACCCTCTCCCAGTATCTCTGTTTCTGTGTTTCTGTGCAAGATAATTAGCCTTCAACCGATAACAACCTTATTACAGAAACAGCAAGCCTTCTTAAGGGAGGCAAGAACAGCTCCGGCCCTGCCAGGCAAGGAAGAGCAAATCTCAGGGTTTCTTTCCAGATTTCCCCTCCCACCATGTGGCATCCTGCTGCTACCTCCAGCTTTATCCTCTCTGCCTTTCCCTCAAGAGGTTCGATTACTTTCATCTTTGCATTTACAGATCTTTCAATGACCTGTCACAACATGAGCTCCCAGCAGCAATAGGGAAAACGCTGATTTAGGCTGGAGGTGGTTGAAAGCTCACTCCTTTTATTCTCCTTTCCAAATCCTGTTAAAAAGAAAAAGTAAGAGGACCTCCTGGGTTTTACCAAAATCCAGCTCTTTGCAGGTGTGTGCTATGGAGTAGCTCATGTGTATTGATTGTATCAAGTATCCCGTTGATCACCAGTGCTTTTTGCATAAGAAATGGCAGGAATATTGCTGTTCTCGACCAAACTTTGTGATTAGATATCAGGGAGTGGTGTTGAACACATTTTCAACTAGGTACGATTTCAAATGCAGCTGTTCCCAAGGTCTGCAAGCCTCAAATCAGGTTGTGTTGATATACATGTCATATCTTTTTCTGTCATCCTTCAGTTATTTAGACTCAGTATGCACAATGCTAAGAGTAATAATTCACTCCAACATTCAAAAACCCACAGAGATGAATAAGAATTGTATTGTGGCAGCTGCAAAAATCACCCAGCTTCTGTCTGTATTCACACAGAATAGAAATCCTCATAGAGCCACCCAAGTGAAGCACAGAAATCCTTTCTTCTTCACCTACCTATACAGAAGTCCCAGTATGTAGGCTCCTAATAGTGTTACACTTTGCAAATGAAATGTGCCTGAGCATTTGCCATGTACTGCCCATCAGGCTACATTCCTAGCCGAGCAAACACTATGTTTGAGGTTGCTTTGTGTCTGAGGTGTGGTGCAAATTTAGCACAGAGTTTACGGTGCAGCAGTGAGCACTTCATTCAGGAAAAGGATCGATTGCACTATTCCTCTAAGCAAAGATTGATCTGGGATGTGTAGGAAAGCTGCTTGGCTAAAGAATTTTAAAATACAGCAGCCTGTGTGAACACAAAGAGAATAACAGAAGGTGTCAGTGATGAGCTGCTAACGTGAATGGTAAAACAGTTCTCCTAACCCCATGAAAACGGGCAGGGGGTGGGGAAGAAAGCATAATCTTGTTATATTTTCAATGCACAAACCAAGAGATACGAGCAAAATCTGGAAATGCATTAATAGCTACAATTATGATAATGAATTGGTGAGCAAAAAAATGTCACAATTATCATTTCAAAGCATTAGCAGTGACTTCAATTTTATTTATTTTTCTAAAAAAATGGTCTGCAAACAAAATGTTGATGGAATGGAAAATATGTTTTGTTACAGCACATCAAAGTAGACCATTTCAACGTTTTCTTTTCCTCATCAAAATGGATCAATTCCAATTCTTTTCCAAAGAAAGACTTTGTTTTGAAAGGAGAAATATTCAGTGAATAGGATTTCCAGCTGTTGTTAAAAAAAAATAATTCAAAAAGCCTATGGAAATTATCATCACTGCATTGTTGATATGGTTGAAAAGAGTGAAGGTGAAGGGCATTAAATACTCTGTCTGGTCTATCACAACTAGTTATGCTGACAAGTGTTGTGAATTTATCTTTAGAAAAATGTTGATACGTGCACTACTGGCAGCATCCTGAGTTCCTAGGCTTCAGCTCCAGCTGTCCAGACTTTGCAGGACTCATGTTTACTTCTGTCAAGCCACTTCTGAATTCTTCACAATTATACCTTGATTAACTTGGCACAAAGAAAAGTCTCTGAAGAGCAATGCATGCAATATGCTATTTCTTTCCTGGCTACTCCATAACCAGCTGAAACTAATGAGAGGTTTCCTACTGATTTCAATGGGCTCTGTAACTGGCCCATGGAGGCGTGGCATACTTACTAATGGTGGTGTTAGGAGGACTGGAAGAAGAAAAACAACTTTTGCTACAGGTATGTGAGATAGGTAATTTCACTGGGCAATGAAGTTATGAAGCGGTAATAGGTTTTGCTGACTTATAAATTGTAAATCTGTGTACTTTGCTGTGGGGGCCGTCTTATGCTGCATATTAACTTACATCGTTTGATTTGCAAATAGACAGACAGAGACAAGTAACTTATTTTGGGTATGCTGCTATTCAATTTGCATAGCGAATAGAGTCTGAGATGTGCGTGGAAAATTCCCTGGACAACTGTATGCAAGTTGTTTAAAACTTTGCTTTTGCCGTGAGACATGCAGGTGGCTGAGTGTCATCTCAAGGAATGCATGAAATTTACAACATCCATTTTAGAGGTGTTTGCTCAGAAAATAATATCTTAAGGTTGCTTTGGAACTTGCAAATCAATTCCTCACCTTAAAGAATTTATGATACAAAATTCTTGTGACTGCAGTGCAAATCCAGGAGAAGCACTTGCTGTCCAAGGCTGTAGAAGTTTTATTCACAGCATCAGAATAATTTCAATTGGAAGTAACCCTTACAGACCATCTGGTCCAACTCTCCTGTAATGAACAGGGACACCTACAGCTCAGAGCCCCTCCAGCCTGACCTTGAATGTCTCCAGGGATGGGACCACCATGTCTCTAGGCAACCTGTGCCAGTGACTCACCACTGCTATTGTAAAAAACTTATGCCTTGTGTCCAGTTTAAATCTCCTTTCCTTTAGTTTGAAGCCATTTCCCCTTGTCTTATCCCAGCAGACCGTGCTAAAGAGTCTGTCCCCTTCCTTCTTACAGCTCCCTTTTGTTCTTCAGTCCATGAGAGCTGCACAGCCCTTTGCTTGAACATCATCACTTCCTCAGTGTGATATTCTTCTGTATTTCTTGCTTGAAACAGTCCAGCTAAAGTACAGCAGTGTTTCATAAATGTGAGGTGGATAGATGTGAATGTGATTGTAATCAGTCTTTGAGCCAGGAATCTAGAATAAGCCACTCTGTTGTGACAAAGGAAGTAAAAGAGATGCAAGTACCAGAATTAATTTGGAGGAGGGAAGAGTGAAGTACAGCATCTAGGAGACACTGAAGGAAATACCATCCACATCAGCCTCGACATCTTTAGCTTGGGTGAATTCTCAGCAGCAGGATTTCATTAATTCATCTCTTTCATCATTTTATTATTCATTCCCACTTTCCTTCTCTATTGAGGATTCAGGCAAACAGCAGTACCTGAAGTGTGTGGGGGAAAATGTGCAGCATCTGTCTTCAAAGTGACCTGCTTTTCTTTTTAGGCAGCTTCTACGCCCTACCCAGGCTTTGGAGTTTCTCTCTTGGATAATGTAAAATGACACTAACTGTGCTATTTATATCACTGCAAAGTGACTACATGATGGGATAATTAGCAGTGCTATATCTGCTGGAGTGAACGATAACACTAACGCATTTTCATGTAAAGCAACACAAACAACAGTGCCTGCAGGTTAAACAGTACCTGAGCAGCTGATATGACTCCTGCACTGTTATTTCCAGGAGGCAGTATCTACCAGCTTCACTCATGCATGAGGCACAGTTGTAATGCTGGTTTTATTACCTCTCGCAGTACTTGCCCTCTATGCAGGTAAATGATTTTTGCAAGCAAGTTTGCTTTGGGCAAGTATGAGTATTCAAGATATATTTTGCAAACAAGTTAAGTTGTGTAGATTTGTAGATCTGATGTGCTAAAATGTGACCCTCAGATGAAAAAGTCTACGTTGTTCATCATTCAGTCTCACACTGTTACTCCTGGATGGAGTCCAAGAGCTTGTACTGTCCTTTGGTTTACATGTTGCTGCAGAAAACATAGCTAGTCTTGACCTGAAGCCATAGAAGCCTTAGCATGATCTTTTTAGCCTGTATTCAAGTAAATAAGAAATATTCTAGCTTTGCAAGTCTTGGCTTTTTTTTAATATTAGTATAGACACAAAGAACAAAGCCCTGTTACGCTCTGTTTCAGTGTATGTCAATGGTTAATCATAATAATTAAAAAACATTTAATATGAATTTGCTCTATTTCAGTTTCCATAAATTGGCTGTTAAGTTTTCTATACAAGGTTAAAGGATCACTTTGTGTATGTTGTTTCTCCCCCTGGAAGGTTACAAATACACTAATCATGACTGTCTCAAGTCTTCTTTGAGATAAAATCAAATTGTCTCCCTGTAAATATTTTTCTCCATCCTTTGAGCTATGTTTGTGTCTCCTCCCTGCACACCCTGTAGTTTTTCAACATCCTCTTTAAAATGTCAACACCAGAACTGGACATGCCATTCCAGTATGGAGGAAATGTGCCAGCATCAGGTGAATATTGCCAGATAGGGAACTGAAGACATTGCTGTCCTTCTCTTCACGCTTGTCTCATCCAGGGAATGACTTTGCTCACCCATTTTATCACTCTTTCAAAGTACATTGAGTTGTTCCTTTGTTATAAACTATAAATATTACTCACTGGTTACTAGGATTCTGTTCCTCACTTGGAATCTAATTTAGATCAGTAATATTGTGTTTCCTTTGGCTAAGATGCGCTTTGTTTGGATGGACAAAACTATCGAGGCAAAACCTGTAATTGCCCTCATTGACTATTATTCATCATATTCCTCTGAAAGGAAAAAATCCGTATTTACCTTTAGCTCAATTATATGGTACCCCATAGGAAGGTGGAATAAGAACTCCGCAACCCAGGCCCTAATTCTAAGTTTCATATTTCACAGAAAGATGAGGAAAGTCCTATTTAACCTTGGTAAAGAATAGCATTATGATTTGGAAAAGAAATTGGAGAGTGACATGTAGGTGAAACATTCTGTCAATGTTCCGGTGCTGTCAGCCAGTGTGAAATATGCCACCTCCATGACTAGAATTTATCCTTTCTCCAGCTTGCAGCTGCTTTTTGTTAGCAGAGATCCCTACCACCAATTTATCTGGATTCCATAAACAAGTTCACCTCAGATACAAAAAAAACTTCGGGCTCAAGTTGGTTAGGTATCCATCAGGTCTTTGTATGGCAAATTATCCTAGTTCTGTCCAATGAGCTCTGACACAACAATTCATTATCTGAAGAGGAGAATATCTTTTCACAAAGTGGAAGCCAAATATCTATTTTTTTTAATATCAAGGTTACGCGTGAAGCCAGTTCTAAAAACCCTCTAGTGATCTATAATAACAGGAAGATTAAAATGCTGTCTCTTGTGTAGACATCCAGGGTTGCAAAGTGGTTTCTTATTGAACAAAGTTGCTGCCACAAAGACAGTGTCTTGCTGACTGTATTATGCAGAGCACATGTATCAAGCTTTTAAAAGAGTCATTTAACAGAAGCTGAGAACAATGAGAAAAATATCTAAAGAGTGTTACTTTCCAGCTAATTTACTCTCATGTTGTTTGAAAGTGCTGCTGCAGCTTCCCTCCTACAGGACAGGGCACATCACTGGAGCTCTCTCAGATAACAACTCAGATAGTGCAGTGGGCTTCCAAGTGGTAGGACAGCCTCTGAGAAAGTAAATGGGAAAAAATGTTTATCATCTGTTCTGATGCAAAAGCTAGCAGACTGTGCCAGGGAGCCATCGTGGGTAAATTCAGAACAAAGAACCTACTTTATTAAGTTCACTGTTAAGCCGTGCAGCTCCTTGCGTCAGCATGCCTCAGACACAAGAAGAATTATGTGATTTCAAAACATTGCCCTATAAGGTAATGGAAGAAAAAGCCTTACAGTGTTCTCTGTGGAGATCTGAGAGCGGCCTTTCAGTATCTAAAGAGGGGCTATAAGAAAGAAAGGAACAGACTCTTTTGCAGGGTCTGTTGTGATAGGACAAGGGAAAATTGCTTCAAATTGAAAGGGGAAATGTAGATTGGATATAAGGAAGAAGTTTTTTTACGGTAAGAATGATGAAGCACCGGAACAAGTTGCCCAGAGAGGCAGTGCCAAATGCTTCATTCTTGGAGACACTCAACATCAGGCTGGACCAGGTTCTGAGCACCTGATATACTTGTAGGTGTCCCTGTTCCTTGCATAGGAGTTGGACCCCGTGGCCTTTAATGGTTCCTTCCAACTCAGGTGATTCAGTGATTCTAAATTCCAGAGAAATTTCACTGTAATGCTCTGTTCTTGTATTCATCCTTTATGTATCTGCTGGTAAGGACTGGAGCTCTAACCCAGTAGACTTTTTTAGGTAATGTTTACCTTCTTACAGAGTTACACACGTTCCCTGCAATACTGGAATCAGCTAATTTCTTCTAGAGTTTAGTGGGATGTTAGTATGAGGAAGATGAAAGAGATTTATTGCCCTCAATCAACTGGAGACTAAGTAAGCTGAAGGAAAATCTCGCTACATAGGGAATCAGACTGGTGGGAAGCAGCTGCTCTAATAGCAGAAAAAACCCAAACAAACAAAGAAAAGAAAAGTCTGGCTACAGATAGGATGGGATGGCAACAGGAAAGAGGAAAATATGGTAGTGAGGTGCTGTGCACTGTGCTGGGTGTAGTAGCTCATGTCTTAATGAGCACAACTGGGACAACACATTGAGGAGATGGATGAGGCAAAGTTGGACTAAATGATCTTAGAAGTCTTTTCCAGCCTTATTGATTATATGATTCTATTCTATGAGATCTCCCTGAGAAGTGCACACCACACCAGATGAGGTAAGGGAGGAGACCAGAGATGGGAGGAAGAAATTACACCTCCTCTAAGCACCCTGCTCTTCCAGAAAAATAAACCTTTCATAGAAAAGCCATATAGCACCATACAAAAATATTGTGCCACTACCCTCATTTAGGGTATCTTGTTCACTGAGAAAAGTTATTTTTAGGTGCCCTTCACTGAAAAACATTGCATTTTTCACTGCAGTTTTTTCTCCTTCCAAACTTTTCTCCATATTTTATCTTTGGTACGAACTTATTCTGAAACTCAAGCAAAAATCACTCTATTTTGCACCTCTCTAGCCAAACTGGACCAAATGAAAAAATAAAGTAGCTAGTGGCTATTTACTGAATAGGATAGGGTTAGCTTTTGAGCAGAAGGCAGCACAGGAAGTTAACTACTCTGAGTTGCTGTATTAGATTGCAGTTAGTTACCAGTTAGATTGATAACTGGTAGGATTCTTGCTTCCTGGATAATAGCAACGTTTTTGAGAATGAAGCCCAGGGTGTAGAAACTGAGTAAGTGTCAAGAAGCAATGTATGCTGGGAATTTGAAGTCACTGATAGAAAGCTCCTGGTTATTGAAGTCCAAAATAGCTTTGGTAGAATATAGGTTCAGGCTGAAATGAGTTTAAGGCATTTAATGATGAAGTGCTATTGTCAGGCTTAGTAGCAATACATAAATAAAGTATTTGATATTGACCTCCATGAGAAGTAAATGAAGGCTTTCTGAGATACCTCAAATGCATAGGTCAACCTCTCAAAGGCATCTCTGTTCAATTTTCTGTTAGATCTAAAGATTCTGACCGTTTCTTTTTCTTACTGTGAAACGGTTACTGATAGGAAGGCTGCTTCTGTGGATAGGTTCAACTCTGACTTCAGAAACTTTAATCAATTGAGGGGTCTCCAGACTGATTTTGTTCTCAGTTATCTCTGTGGAAATTGAGTGGCTTTATCAAAAGCAACTGATTGTCTTACAGCAGAGTGGTGGACAGTGTATACTCTATGTAACTTGGTCGTCTAAATAACCTTCCTTGTATTGCTTTTAAATCACAGTAGTCCTTTTCAAAGCATATCTGAAATCACTTCCTTGCAGAACCAAAGGAGTAGCAAAATTTAGAGTACTCTTATGTTCTGTATTTCACTCAGTCCTGCACTTAATTAAACATGGGAAAAATAAACCTAATTTTCAAAAATCAATAAGACTACTTTTGTGAGCATTGAGCTTTTGCTCTCAGTTCACAGACAGGTGGGAGAAGAAACTTGTTCTTCTGTTATGCTTTAGATTTAAGAGTGATGTAATTACTCTGAAAAGTTCTTGGGTTTTAGATGATGGTAGAACAAATTCTGTTTTCCATTCCTAGTCTTCTTGTCTGTGACTAACTGTGTTTTACCATCTTTACTTGCCTGACATAATTTCTGGCTGCCAAGATCCAGTAGTCAGTTCCCAGATCCCAGGGAATTCTGAGTCAGTGAACTGTATTGTATGTGGCCTTTTAACATTAATAAGCAATTTGAATGTTGTTGGCTCCTTAATAGTTTTTTGTTGTTGTTTTTTTTTAATCAATGACTTTTCAGGAGTCATTGAATGTAATTACATGTATGAAATCCATATTCTTTCTTTTCTGTTCTGATTTATTGCCTTTACTTAAGATGCTGCTGACTGTAGAAAATGAGAGCAAAACTGTGTATTTTCAGGAAATCATTAAGGTTGGAAAGACTAATAAGATAACCAAATCAAACCATCAACCTGTCTCCACCATGCCCACTAGCTGGATCCCTCTGTGCCACATCTCCACATTTCTTGAACACCTCCAGGGACAGTGACCCCAACACCTCCCTGAGCAGCCTGTGCCAGTGCCTCACCACTTCTGAGAGGAAATTTGTCCTAATATCTTGATATGCTGTTTTCTTAACACAGACTCTAAGTTACACCTAGACCTTGTGCAAAAGGTGAAAATCAGTTAAAAGTTATTTCTTTAGTCCTTTAAGACATTAAAATGTAGAATTTGAAATGTTCTTTACCCTTAATCTGAATATTCTTGTGAGTTAACTCACTGTGGACAGGCCTGTAACAGTAAAACACTGTCAGTAAGTCTTCCTTTTCAAATGAGCATAAAAACTTATTGAAAGTACCTTCCATCCTTGAAAGCATTTTCCCCCTCATAAACCTTGAAGTGCTACAGCAATGCTGGAGCTGTCTGCATACGGAATCTTGCCTGTCACTTATGTAAAACTCAAATTTCATATATCAAGGGCTTGTGTGAAAATTGCTTTGAGTGTTAATTGCCCAAATGATTCAGCTTTATAAGAGCCTCTCTTATGTACTCAAGTATGTCTCATAGCAAACAGAGTGCCAAGAGCCAATAGAGAGCCAGCTGTGCTCTGTTCCCAGATGTTTGAAGAAGATAATATTTGCCCTTCATTTCAGCCCCCTTCCTAAAATCCTGAGAAATTTGTTTAATGAAGTCATTAATGCACAATAATGGATCTTTTCATTTTTTTCTGTTAAAAAAGTACTCTCCCTTGAATATATGTAAGTTTGCTTTGGCTTATAATTACAGTAGCACATTGTCAGATTAACTGTGCTGGGGAGATAGAACAAAAGCCATCAGTTCTGCAAAATTAAGACTCTGCCAACATCATTTAGAAAGGATCAGATCTCTCTGTTGCTTGTTTGTTGTTTCTCTGGTCATTTTAATTTTCCAATTTACCTATTGCAGCATGAATTCTTGCTGGAATCTTAATGAAAATATATACCTAGTCTTAAGTCTTGAATTCTGAGCCATTTTTTCAGATCTCGAATTTCCACATATTTTTGTATCAGATCCTTGACCAATCTATGTTACTCAGTTCTCTTGTAAGTCGAAGTAGTGATGCTGCAGTCAGGAGATCTGTATTAATTGATTCCAGCTGACTGTGGGCTGAGCTGAAGCCCTGGATTCAGTACCAACAAAACAGTTGCAGGGTGAATCTGCTTGTGCTTTGCCTATCAGTACACAAATGTAGAAAATTCCAAGGAGAGGATTTCTGTGCTGTATGTTGATAAAATATTTGTGAGATCCGCAGCTAGACAGTCATAGTGAGTGACCACCATCAGATCCTACTTCTGTCTGACTCATCTGTCAGAAGAGATTTTTCTCACAGTATGTAGTAAATGGCTTTGAACAAGCAGAAATAGGTACCAGGTTAATTCAGCCAGTCTTGGGGCCAGGCAGCTCTTGAATCACAAGCATGGGAAGCTGTAATAAAGAAGAGGGCAGACTCTTCAGCAGGGTCCGTTGTGGTGAGACTAAGTGAAATATTTTCAAACAAAAACAGGAGATTCAGAGTGAATATAAGGAAGGAGTTTTTTACAATAAGGGGAGTGAGGCGCTGACACAGTTTGCCCAGACAGGTGGTGGTTGCCCCATTCCTGGAGACACTCAAGATCAGGCTGGAAGGGGCTCTGAGAACCTGACTGAACTGTAGGTGTCTGTTCACTGTAAGGGAGTTGGACCAGGTGACATTTAAGGGTCCTTTGCAACTCGAATGATTCTGTGAATCTTGCTGAATTTAGATAGCACAGGTGCTGGGATAGATGGGCTCACTTTCCATAGCTCCCAAGATAGGAACAGAGAGCTCATCTGTCTTCCCCAGTCCGTGTGTTTATGTCTTTGCCCACCAACATAGCATTTCTAGCCCACAGGGTGTTCTGATCTCACGGCATGTGATCCAGCTGCTTGTGCTAGTTAGGCTCAGCATCTGTTGTCTTTCAGCCATTTCTAAAGTAATTTCAAAGTCCATTCTCCCTGGTTCAGTCAGAAGTGATAAGACCCTCTTGGAATTATTTTGTCTGTAGCGAATGGCCCTTGCAAGCTTCAGGCAGATGTTGATGTGGAGATTATTGAGGTTGCACGCAGATCTGGGAGATGTGAGGCAGCGGAGCTGCTGGTGGTAATGTTGGAGGGAGCAGCTGCTCTGAAACACAGCCACAGCAAACAGTGCAAATATGGGTGGTCAGAGAGGCTCTAGATACCTCTCCTATTCTGTGAAGCAAAATGAGACATTTGCTGGTATCCCTGTCAAAACAATGCATCAAAAATTAGGACATACCTAAGTATACAAATCATTCCTTCATCTTGTTCCCCTTGGAGTTAATAGGCATACCAGTGCAAGCTTAATATTCTACATATGGGCTTAGCAAAAGACTTTAAGAAAAATGATTTGTACTGGTGTTTTGTCCTGCTAGCTGTAATATGAAATACAGTGGTTTGCAAGGTAGTTTTACTGAGATATTGTGCAGCCAGGTCATGTTGCTCAGAATGTAGCCACAGCTCCCACTGACTGCTAAGGGAGGTGACAAGCATGGCTGACTCCTCCAGCTGCTTCATCCCAGGACTGCTCCTCATCTGGCCACTGGGGCCCTGCCCCATTCCAGGGGACCTGGGGTTTCCGCCCAGTCTGGGGGACACAACTGTGTCTCAGCATTTTGCTTATTGATCCTTCTTTACTTCTTATCATACCAATTCAGAAATCCTCACTTAGGCAACCTTACTTGAATCAGCATTCCCATGTCCCTTCTCTTTTCATATCATTTAGTACAACTGACCAGTCTGGGTTCTTGTCGCTGATTCCCTTTCTTATTATCCCTTATTGCACTGGAAAAGGTCATTGACCAGGTGCCCTCAAAGGAGCTGATGCTTTCCTTCTACATAGTCTTTGACTGACAAGACAAATGAGTTTAACGTTCTGCGCACCAACAGTTGTGGAACAGAAGACTATATATCTTTGGAAGGATTATTTTATTTTACTCTCATCAGGAATTTCGTCAGCTAAGCTGTGTTGCTGTTAAGAAAAAAAGAAAAAAAAAGAGGAAAAGAAGGAAAAGGAAAAGAAAAAGAAAAATGTGCTCTTCAATAAGTCTCACTTCAAACCTGGGCACTCAGTAGCCTTGCTGTTAATGACGGATGGAGTTCCTCACTCCTGCTTTCCCAGCTCCTCATAAACCTCGATGGCTTTTTTGTCTGGGAATGCCAATCTGGCCATATCATCCTGGAAAACGTGTATCAGACCCTTCTTGGACTGGCTGCCCACTCTTGTCCAACATTCAAGTATCATTAATTAGCAGAACATGAGAAGTCTCAACAATCCCAATTTTCTTTAAAGTCAGTAAAGTTGTGGCTTCAAGTGTTTACCAGCTGACGTCTTTAATAAGTTTTTTCCTCTTGGCAAGGAGTTTCATCTCCTGAGGCTTTCAGTACTGACAGTACTCAGTTTTAACTGAGTGGATTTTTCACATGAGAAATACTTTTACTAGGTGCACTGGCCCCTTTGCGCTCTAGAAACCTTAGAAAAGATAAGCCAAGATGTAACTATTAATATTGTTAATATGTTGCAAATGGCTATTTTAATTATTCTTTATATTTCTCAGGAAATCCGTAATTTCTAGTCTGAGGGGCTTTGCTATGCAAATGGATTGGAATAGGCAAACTTTACTGCTTTTCTTGAGAATTCATTGTTCTTCTGCTCCCTAACTCCTCAAAGAGGGCACATGGTGCTCCTGTACTGTCTATAAGACATTATGTTGAAGGGAAACTCTTTAGAAATGCTGTAGTGGGAGAAAATACTCATCTCAGCTTCATGTCAGGACAGAGAGGACTAAACTTATGTTTGCTATAGGTTATTGGAAATGGATGCTCGCTGAATAAATATTGTGCTGTGATACATAGAGGCTTGCTAGAAGACGCTTCTCTTTTTTATATGCTATTCAACTGCATGCTTATACCTATACAGTGACTGTGTTCCTGTTGCACTGAGAGTCTGAGAGGCATCAGCCTCAGCTGGAAACTTTCAGTGGCTTAACTAAATCTGAAGAAACTTCTGATTTTAGCTCTAGCGCTTGAACTTCTAGTTTTCTTGTGGCCAACAACAGCATGTGTACATCTGCAGAAGAAATCTTAGCCTTTGAGGAAGATGATAGATTACTAAGTGTTTCTGTTAGGAATAATTGAGCTTACTTATAGAATCCAAAGGGTTTTCTGGTCTTCTGCAGAACCGTTAGTCAGTCCAAGTCAGCTTTGACTACCAACTGAAATAAAATGAAAATCCCAGAAACCTTTAGTAGTAGCAGAATATGCCATTGACTTTAGTGCATCCTTATGCAGCCTTGCCCTGATAGAAGATACTTTCTGAAAGAACATTGTTAGAGAGCTTAGGATTTTAGAAATACTTTCTTAAAATGACCTTCACAGCAACAGCGTAGGGATACCAATGCTGGAAAATGTCTCCAGATAGGTAGCAAATAAAAAGCAAAGATATGTTCTTGCAGATACTGTCAATAGTGACTGCAGATATCTATAAATATATATTAAATACATAATTTTAGGAAACTGTATGGCATTTTCTCAGAGGTTTAATTTTCCATGATAATACCAATAAAATGAAACAGAGACCTTGGAAGGTGTGAACTCCTGCCTGAACTCAAAGCAAGGCAGAGGAAGGAAATGAAAGATTATATGTATTTTCCCAGCTTTGCCTTAACCCACTGCATGTAAAAAGACAGGGCAAGACCTGGAAAGACACTGCACAAGAAAAATGATTATTAGGTAAAATGACAAAAAAACATTCTAAAATGTTACTGAAAAGGGAAGATGGAACAAAAATAGTGCTTTGTGAAGATTTTACTGTGTACAGCACAGAACTGTTGGAAGATAAATAATTCTAGTGAATAATGACCTCTTATTCACCTGCTTATTTAAAAATGATTTTTCCTTAGTTTGAGAATGCATTTACCCTTGATAATAGGATGGAGACGATTACAAGGAGTTAAAAGATTTTTATTTTTTTCCAAAACCAATTCAGCTTTGGCCAAGAATTTATTTGAAATCTATTGTCTAGTCCACATCCTAGCAATATTCTGGTAAGGTTTTCTTCTATGTCTTCAACATCTCTCTACTTTGGGTAGGAAGGCAGAGTGACTTTCTTTGGGAACATGTCCTTCACTTCATGACTGTGCCATTATCTTCCTTACTGAAACACTGCTGTTTTTCAGACTTGGCAAAACTGTTTTTGGTATTGGATGCCAAAAATACAAGAATCCCTGCACATTTATCAAGAGCAGATCTCTGTAGAGGTCATGCAGCCTGTAATAAGAATGTTTTCCATATTAAAGAATAGGAGGACAAAAGCAGGACTTGGGGGGGGCTGGGGCAAAATGAAAAATTTGTACAGGTTTTCAAAACTTGTGTACCTCTGAGTGGGATGGTGATTGTGCCGACTTGGTAGGTCAGATAAGGCTTAAAGTAATCTGAACCTGAACTATTTGCTCTGCTGGTTCGGCCTGTAATTCATTTTTCATTGCAGTCAGTGGAACAGCAGAGATGAGAGATCTGGTTAAAGTTAAAAACAGCTGCCAGATGTTTTTCAGAGGAAAGGAGGGAGGTAAGATATTGAATGAGAAGACTAAGAAAAATAATTCTTTGGGGGCTGGGCAGGAGTCTCTATGACTGATTTTTGTGGCTTAGCTTTTGGCATGTGTTCAGCACCTCGCTGTTCAGGGGAATCATCTTGTTCCTGATTCTTTGCTGTGCCTTTCATTTTTCATTCTGCTTTCTTACATCCCAGTGCCAGAAGCATCACTCATGTCATGCAGGAAGAAAGACTTAGAGAGTCCTGAGTTCCCTTCATGGAACAATGGTCTTTATCCCCTTACCAGAAAACTGAGAGATGTAATAATCTCTCCACTTCTGTTCTGGCAGGTAAGCTGTGCTGCTGTTGAACCAAAGGGAATGGAGCTATTTCAGTGTTACGGAAGAATTTTTGCACATGAGGCTCTATTTATGCATAACATTACAGGAATATTAGAAAAGGTATAGGGAGCTCTCAGGGTCACGTGCTTTCATGAAACAAAATTTTATGAATGGAAAGGAAAGCAGAAATTGACAGTAAGGAATGGAAGAAAGTGTAATTTAATCGAAATACAATACAAAATCTTATTTGAGTTAAATATGACTTATAGCAGGCTTTATTAAAATGCTATTGATCGCTCCATTAGGCATTAGAATGGATAAAGATGATTGTTCTCAGTCTGTGAGAATGTGGTGTCGAGTTGCATTTTATCAGCATATCCATATGTCACAGTAAGAAGAGCTTTCAATTGAATCTGCTAGTTCATCCTCCTGGGAGATTAGATACTTCCTTTTGAAGATACTAGAAGCTGGGTGACCACTGAACTCTTCCCGGTCAGTAGCCAAACATCAAAAATTAGAAAACCTCTCCTAGAATGACTGACTGTAGGAAGTTTGGATATATACTTTTAGCTGAAATTGAAATGTCAATCAAAGTCCTTTCTGGGGAACAGGTTCATTACTGCAAGGTGTGGACCCTTAAGAGGTGTTAAGCAAATCGTGTGTAAGATGCTGCTATCTATGGTCACGTACTACTGAGAACTCTTATTTTCTTGATGTTTTCTTTTTTGGTATTTTTTTCCTTTCCTTTGTAGTATTTTGTTTCTGCTTAAAGCTTGTCAACTACTGGTTAGCCATAAAGGATGGATTTTGTCCCAACACAAATTCTCGGCAAACAGCTGATGACCAATCTCTATGGAATTACATACCATTCAGTGTCACTGTTAACATTACCAACTCACAGATTTCGGTTGCTGACCCACCTCCAATGGTACCGAATCCCACAGTTAGATGTGATTTGAAGTCAAGGTCAAAATTCTGAATGTGTTGGCTAATCATGGAGGATACAGTGGTCATTATTAAGTAGTTCTGCTACTTATCATCCCAGCAAGAACATTACTAATGAACCATTTAGCTACTGCTGGCCTCCAAACAGCCCTGCACATTAAAGTCCTTGGCACACGAAATGCCCGGAGAAGATTTGTTCTTATCTCAGCTTCTCTTCTCATGGATATTAAAACTCACACTGTCCTTTTTGGTTCCCATCAGGATGTGACCATTTTCAGGCATAATTTTGTTCCAATCATGTATTGTGTAGAAGTCAGTCTTCTTCCTCCTTTTTTTTCCTTTTTTTTTCTTCTTATCACCAATAATGGTCTTTGAAAATAGAGGTGGCAGAAGAAAAATTACATGTACTAGGCATCATGTCTGATTGTTTTGTTTTGCTTTTTTTTTTTTTTTGGAGATATACTAAGATAAAACAGAAACTGTATGAAAAGCATGAAGAAAAGCAGAAATGGTCACACTTGGTAGCAGTTGTGAGGAATGCAGGCCATCCATCAGTAAATATCCACTAGGTGTTTATGAGCCTGCCTGGAGTTTTTACAAACACTGTGTTAGATAATAGGACAGCGTACAGCTGCACGTTGGCATCCACAGGGTAATGCTCTCTCAGAGAGTTATTGTTTGATTCTTTCCTCTACCTACTGGAAGATTCTCTTGTTTTTTGACATGCAAACTCTACTAGTATATATTTTAGTTTTTGCATGCTCTATTGAGAACAGTTCTAGCCTACTTACCCTTTTTAACCTACAACCCTCAGAAAAAAACTTAATTGGCAATTCTGAAAGTTCATGATATTTTAAAAGAGAGCAAAAATAGAAGAATGGTCTTTTAAATGCTGAAAATTACAACTTTAATTATAAAGTTATTTGTTCCTTTATATTTAACTTTTTTTTTTCAATCCAAAGTAATTTACACCAGCAGTGTATTAATAGCTTTGAAAAATACAAACATTATAGTCAGCTTTAACATACAATCAGCAGAAAGCTTTGAATGCTGTGTTCTCTCTTGTCATAGCAATGATGCAATTCAGGTACTTTAATACAACATACCAGAGACTTTCAACCATACATACAGACTGGAACAACAGAAAATGGATGTGAAAAAAAATGAGATTATGCTGAAAGATCAGCTTTTTTTTAAGGATTTCTTACAAGGGTTCTTACAATAAGGATTAATTTAGAGTATTTCTTTCTTGACATGGGTAGGAATACATTTTTCTTGCAAGAAGAATAGATACAGTCAGTGAAATTCTTGTCCCAAAGAATTTGGTAGGAGTTTATCCCAATCACACAGGGAACTGTCACATAGAACAAGGATTCCTTATTTTCAGTCACTGAAAATATCTTGGACTCGAGAAAAACCTCTACTTCTATAAACATTTCATTCCTTTGTAATATAGTTGGATGTACCTTTTTCTTTGCCATTGCTAGCTTCCTTACATCTAGCTGAATTTCCAGACCTTGGATGTGTTTTCATTGCTTGTTCAGGCATTCTTTAGTGTTCTCCCCTTTATGAACTTCTACTGTGAAGCTTTTACTTTTTCCAAACACGATGCTTTCTTATGTGAATAACTGAGAGATTTTAAAAAAGGGAATAAAAGTCTCTTAGTAGATTTAGTAAGGGTGCTCTTTTGGTGTGTATTTACCAGCATGTTTTGACTGAACTAGCACATGCAAGGAATTCAAACACCTTGTATAGTTCTAAGAAATTTATTGTCATCAGTTACCTTCTGCAAACACACTTTGATTTCTCCAAATAGCGTTATCTATTTTGTTTGATGAAAAACTGCTCTCCATCTCTACTGTCATCTAATTACCTCTTCCCATTCTGTATCTTTTTTTACTAATTTACATCTTGCATCAGCTTTTCCTGTACTCTGTGTGAGACATCTTCACATGGTTTTGGCTAACAGTGCTGTCCTACCTATCCTTCTGCTATAAGTGTTACAGCAATTTGTTTGCATTTCTCACTAAAAGGGAACAGTGCTTTTAATATTCCCTTTGTGACATTCTCTCAATGTTCCCCAGATTTGATTTAAAAGAAAAAGTCATGTTGAGAGTACTAAGGGGATCCTATGGTATTAAGAGTCTCCCAAATTGATTTGGTCCTTTTGTCATAAAAAGAAAAAGAATATATAGACCCCTTGCAGAATTGTGTTAATGTGTAACAGCACTTTGGCCCCCAGGAAAACCTGGAATGGTAGTGGCCAATACACAGTGGGATTCCCCAGCCTTTCACAAGGAGTGAAGGTACCAGGACAAAACCAGGCTGCTTGAGGGATCCTCATCGTTGTTTAGTGAACACTGGAAATTTATCACCAACACATTTAACTAGCTAGGGAGTTTGCAGTAGTATTTTTAGACTTATTTATTTATGTTTTATTTATTTATTTATTTATATTTTTTGGTGAAAATACAGCAAATATGATCACTTTGTAAATCACTAAGTATAGGTTAGGAAGGTTTGATCAAACTTGACATAAGGTGGGAATTTCAAACTAAAACTTTTGTGAAAATTAGTTCTCAGCTGGCAGAGAGGGACCGAGTATACTCACTGATTAAAAAATAAATAAATGAGTAAACGACCTACCCTTTGACATAGAGATGCTATGGGGAAGGTAAGGGAGATCTACCTGGGAGCCTGAGGTGCAAGTGAGAGGGGCAGGCATGGCTGGGGAGATAGGGCACCAGAGAGTCACAATACAGTAAGGCCTTCAGCAGTAAAGGAGCATGGGGTAAAAGCACATGAGGAGCAAATAAACTATTTCCTTCATTCTCCCATTCAGGAAGGAAATTGTTAAAATTGATTGAACATTGCTGATGAAAAGCTATGGCTGCCAACCAAGACATTTCAGTGTTGTGCATAGTATTTGCTTGAGCACAACGTATTGCTTGCAGGAGGACTTTTTGCTAATTATTAGTCCTTAAAGCAGTAGGAAGTTTGTAATGCCATCTTTTTACAACTAAATTGAATGACTCAAGACAGTAGAGTTACTGTTTCAATGAGAAAAAAAAAAAAAAAAAACAGGATTAGGCCATTAGAATTCTGCCAGTCATTCAGAAGTCATGGGTTTCTTCATTACAAAGCAAAATTTGTCTTGAAGAAAGAAATAAGGAGAAAATTTCAAAAAAACATCTATTCTTTCTGATTGGTGTGCTTGAGTCATTTGTAAATACAGAGTTCTGAAGCCCAAAAGGACTCAGTTAAAAAATAAACTAACTGAAACTGTAGCTCTTGCCAAATTCACTGCTCTACAAACATTCAGTGTGGCTCATTACTGCTTGGGAGGCTGTTGCTGAACTGTTTGTTAGCCTAGATGAATAGAGAAAATGGGATAAAGAGATTTAATTAAACTACTAAAAAAGAGATATAGTCAAAAACCAGTACTTGTATTCAGTAGGGGAAGAAATGACAAAATGTCTGGTGTTGACTGAACTCATAAGAATTGGCTGAGATCTGCCGAATTCACATCGTATCACCAGAGAATCTGACCTGTGGGGTTCAAATGTGGACAATTAGTCTGACTTAATCCACTTCAGAATTTAAAAGCTTAACTTCCCCCAAAAGGAGAGAGTAATTCATGTTTCCCCATGTTGTATTGTGAATGTCACTATTGCCTAATTTAAATCAGTAGGTTCAAATTGCAAAAACAGAATTTCATGATTGGGGAAGGAAGAAGGAATTTATTCCCCATGATCCCCATACCTTGCTCTGTAGTGAATGTTCTTCAACAGCCAAACCTATATCATGGTGGTTATTGGTAGCTGACGGGGGGCAGAAAGGAATGAAAGGTTGGCAGTCTTCTATAGATCCTGCTAATGCTTGAGGAGAGAATTTTGGTGTTTCCCTGCCTTGTGAGATAAATGTAGAGAGCTCAAGTTACTCCTCAGAAGTGGTATTTACATTCTCGTTGAACTAGAGGGTGTTCAGTTTTACAAACTCAGTTTTAAAGCTAAGATTAGTTAATTTATATGCTTGTCCCAGAAAAATAAAAACAGATTCCTTTTTCAAAAGCAGTAAAAAGATTAAAATAGCCAGGTATCTTAGAAAAAAAAAAGTCAGGGGCATAATATCAAAATATTTATCCTCTGCTAGTTCTGGATTATATGCATTTTATTCTGCACTAGCCACAGAATACAATTTGGCTTTACAACAGTATGTTATGAAAAAATACCTTATGCATTTAGTAAATGTGGCAGGATTTTTATATTATTTGCTTAAAATGCAAACATGCAGGGACTTGAGATCTAAGGTATTGGGTTTTCAAGAGTAGTTCAGAGTCCATCTCCTTCAGCTTCTGAGAAAAGAATGAGATTGTGATTGAAAAGACAAAAATATCCCAGTTCTCCACTTGAGTCCTCATGGTCTTTTCTTGTTCAGTTCTGTTTGCGCTTTTGTGGTCAACACTGGTCATTTATGCTGGAGTTCTGGAGAATTTCATGCTTTGGTGCCAAGAAGTGAGCACAAGTGATCAGCAACAGTGTCTTCACAGCAGTTGTATGTGACTTTATGTGTACATTCCTCTATATGTGTGTATATATATATAAACACAAGAGATAAAAATACTGAGTTGAGCAGAGTTCGTCAGTGTCTTGTTATCACATTTATCCCTCTCCATTTTCAGTAGTTCAGGGCACCAATGCAGCTGGGAATGAGCAGGTGCGGAGAACAATTATTTTTTGAGCTAATTGTGGGCTTCAACTAAGAAGCCAGCTTACTGGGTTGAAAAAACTCATTATCATTGATTCTTAGGTGAAGCATAAGGTCTTCTCACGTGACCCATCACAACCATTCTCTTTATTTCTTTATAGTAAAGCATTGATGGTCGGAGTAATGCTCTCATTGAGGTCAATGCAAAAGATGTACAGAGGCCATACAGAGGGAGATACCAGTACTAGCCAGTGTCATGTGGGTGTGTGCTTTTTTCTACTGGCAGTCTTGTGGTTGCATTTGTAAAAGATTTATTGGTATATGCACCAGAACTGAATTCCTCTTCCTGCAGATATCCAAACTCTCGCTGACAAGCATTCAAGAGAATGTTCCAATGCAAAATAAATAAATAAATACCCAGGCAAAAATATCTTACTTAAAAAAAAAATCTGTCTGAGCTCTGTTGTTTTAAAAGGCCTGCTCAAACCAAGATACTTTGCCTTTTAATACCTACCTACCTATGCATGCATGCAGGGAACCTACCGACTAATTGAAATCATGTTTGCAAGTTCACTGTCTATTATATTCTACAGTGTAAATTTCAATATTTTGCAGTTCTCAAGCTGCCATGCAGAGCAAGTTAGAAATAAACCCTTCACTCTAGCATTTTCCGTGTTTTTCAACAGTTTTATTTCTTTGAAGTGTCTTGGACTTTTATTTTTTATAAAATTCTAAAAATTAAAAAAAAAAAAGTCGTCTCAGTCCAACTCCCCAAACAAACAAAACAAACCCCCTGTGGCGATAAAATTGCACACTTAAGGGGATGGGGGAGATATCTGGGCTACAAAGATATTTTTGTTCCAGCTACTTCAGCTTTATCTAGTTTAATGTTTGTTCTGTGACCATTTGAAATTCAATTTCAGGTAGTTCTGTATAATATCAGCATAGAATGCATCATTAACTCTAAGAGGATGTTTTCCATTGGCATCTGCTATTTTCACCAAATGTCAAGACTTGACATTTGCTATCGTTATCTGGTTTTGGTGTATCACTCATACTGAGATTTTGTTTCTTCTTATCTGATATTGATTTCAACTGTGACCAGCTGTGTTGCTAATAAAATCAACGGGCAAGTATCTGGCATTTAGCTCTTCACGGGAAGAGAAAAAGAAACAACCCAGTGACAAAATAGAGAGATACTTTTCAATTAGGATGCTTTCCTGCGCCCTAATATTATCCATCTCCTGGCACTTTTGTTGTAGTATTTCTGATTGATTCCCGTGGGGAAGACTCCGTGGAAATTCTTGCCTCTCAGATGAAATATTCCTTTTTACTCTCGTCCACAGCTTCTTGGAGAGCAGGGTCATTTTTCAAAGCAGCATCAGCGCTTTCAGCAAACTCAGTTCCTTTGGCCTCATTGGTGTGGTAGGTGCCCTTATGCCTGTACATGTACCGGACCATCACAACCAGCAGGCAAATGAGGACAAATACCACTGCAGCTATCACACCTAGAGGGAAAGTACTATTATCAGTAAGAAAATACAAGCAGAATATGACAGACAGGTATCACAATTTGAGTTACTTGAGAGGAAAAAAAATCTGCGTAATATGATATTCACAAATTGTAATGGCTGAGGTTAGAAATGGTTCTGAAAGGAGCAAATTGAAGGTCTCAAATGGGATATACATACTGTTTTCTGTTTGGGAGTTGTCACATTATCACATCATGTTGTGCTCTAATTAAAGAAAATCTTACTGTAATGAATGTGAAAGTGACACCTAGGAGGGATTATGGGTAGAACTTCTCTGTCTCCTTGACTAAGACTAATTATTATCCCTGTGCTGACAGGACAAAAATTTCCATAGGTAACCCAAACATGCATGGGACTAAACTGTGAATGAAAGCACTCCTAGTGATAGGAAAGTAATTCCTAGCTCCAGGAATGACTGTGCAGTGAACACTTTGTGTCCTTGCTTTGCCTTGTGTCTTTTCCTTTTTTCCTTTTCTACAGTGAAAGGTGGAAGTCTGGAACAAAAAAGACACCACTGACAAACCCATAGCTAAAAAAATTGCTAGCTGTATATCCTTCTTCTCAGATCAAATCGATCATTTAAGAATCCTGAAAATAAACAAGATATTATGAAGCTGATTTATGATTTTTTTTTTCTTTTAGCACTTGTTGTACATAACTTGAATGTTCTTCTAAGCTCTTTAGCTGCTATTCAGTGCAAGTACATGATACTGAACTGATTCTATATTCTTGTGGGTCAAGGACTAGGGGATTAAATGAGCAAACCAAGCATTAAGTAAATATACAATGAAAAGCATCAGAAAAGGGTATTCCTAGGAAAATCCTGTATGTGGATTATGAGGCTGCTGTGACGATGCTGTGGGTAGGAGCTCATCTAATTGTAGGCATCTACTGTACAAAAGGTTCCATTTGAGTTAGTCCCATTGGGCTGCCTCTGCTGTCAGTGGAATGGAGTGGATGATTCCTATTCTTCTAGAAATAAAAGTCTGTGTTTGATCAGATGAGTTGTTCTCAGGAAATAAGTACTATTCCACAGTGACAGTGAAGGCTGTGTATAGAGTCTCTCTCTTCTGTTCCCTGTGTTCAAGATATGAGTCAAGAGGTTGTCTCCAAAGCTCTAGATTTAGCAACATCAGTAAACTAAGTTCAGATGTTGCATTGACTGGACAGAACATTAGCAAGGTGAATAGAAAAATAACTCTGTCTTAAAAAATAGGCCTGCAACTTTATCCCACAGATCTTATGGTACCTGAGTCTGGAAAGCGAAGTTATTGCTAGTAGAAATTAAATTGCTCATACTGAGAACCTTAGGTTTACAGTGATATCTCAGTTGTGGTGAGGGTTTCATCAGTTTTTTGGGCTGGTATCCCTTGACACAAGAGGTTTTAATAGGCTTTAGATATAGCACAATATTAATAAGCCTGAGGGACTAAGTACAAATCAATTTACCTGCTACTTGTTCATAGAAAGCTGAAATTAAAGTTACGTGAGATGGGACCTGAGGGAAATATAGCAGAGCCTCACCAATTTGCACTAATGATTGGTATACCCCCTTGTGAATAACTTAAATTAGTGCGTTAGCATGGAAATGAATAAACACAATAAAAGTAAAAAGACAGGACTCTCTCTGTGAACATAGCTTTGCTTCTTTCTTCTGACAACTATATTTAGTCTAAATGCATGAGGGATTTTTAATGGAACACCAGGACAGGCTCTGTGGCATGTTCTGTAAGAATAAAGGGTCAGCTGGTGTGAGTTAGCCTGTTCAAATCAAAGACAGCACGCCAATTTTGTATTGTTTGAAAGTCTTGGACCAGGGAATGATGAAAAATATCAGAGGTTGACTTTGCTACTGGACGCTTGGAAATTTTGTCCTAAGAGGAATGGATGGAGGTGGTAGAGCTTAGTGGTTCATGCTCATTATCTTTGCCAATAACCCCTCTGGGAGTAGATTTCCCACTGGCCTAATTAACTCTAATTGTGCTGCTCCTGTTGTCTTGTCAGCAAAGTAGGAGTTCTGCAAAATGCAGGAAAGCAACCAACCTGCTGTTTTAATTCTAATGGTTCTGCTAAGTACAGCCTGATTCCTACCTCCAATAACAGCCACATCTGCTCCAGCTGAGGAATTCTCAATGTCTCCATCTATAAATAGATCAGAAGATATACAAAAGTTAATTAAAGTAAAAGGACTTGGATCACACATAGCGGCAGTGACTGTTAGAGAGGTGCTGTATTATTTTAACCTCTGAAATTCAGAACTCAAACAAGATCTCTTGTTAGCAAATACATTTTTAAAACATCTCATTAGAATTGTCTGTTTTCTGTCACCGTAACACTGTATAAGAAATAACTAGCACATTATGCAAACTACTGTGGTCCTCAGGGAAACACCTACTGTGTATTATAAGCACTTACCTTAACATCCTCCAGTGAATGATTAAATTAAGGGCATTCAGGTACTGTGATTACTCTCAGAAAGGCAGTTTTTTAGGGGAAAAAAATGTTAGCACCTGTTTACTTTTCTCTTTATGGCTCTTCAGTCTCTGTCCTGGATTCTTGTAAATCAAATTAGCTCTATTGATTTTAATTACTGCTTATTTCCCTGCAATATTCTGTTTTTAATTTTGGCATTTACTTTTAATCTTACAATATATCATGCTATATGTATGGCTTAAAACACAGTCCTCATTTAGAATAAGCCTGAGTTTGGTTCTGATAAACAAAATTACTTTCTTTACTGGATTATAAATTCTTAAAAAAAAAACCACGTATTTTTGCAAATTGAAACCTAGAGAGAAGTATTTGACCACATCATTTTAAGAGATAGGAAATTGGATGGAGAAGCTGTAAGGTGCTGAAAGATTTTAATCTTAATTATAACACTTATTAGAAACAATCAAAACAGCTAGTGAATAGACACACTGTTTTAAAGGGGAGTGGAAAAATAAATCCTAAAAAGCAGTGAGAATTTGTCTCTCCATCTTATCTGATGCAAAACTTCAGCGAAGTTAAATTTGCATAGATAACCATTTCCTATCTAGCATCTCTGTAGGTGATCAACATTCAGTCTTGTTTTTGGATCTGTATCTCAACGTTAGTGCTATCAGCCTATTTTCTCCTGAACTATATGTGTGTCTGGGAAGGTGATAAACTCCTACGGTTTGTCCATGCTAGTTCTGTGACAGCACAGTCTGTTTATTATTGTATTGTTTATGCGACTCTAAATGCTGTTGCTTTCCTAACAAGGCAAGTAGCTTTAGTTGAGTTGGTTTGTTTTTTAATTTTTCCTTATTAGTATATACAACAGGTAGAAAAGCTCTCTTGAAAGCATAAAAATGCTAATACCAAATCCTCTCATCAATTCAACAGTGGCACTGTAGCTGACTCTGGCTCCTTTTTGCTAGATCTGTGACAGACCGTGCAAGGAAAAAACTCTCAGGAGCCGCCTTCTTACTCATGGCTGGTGTCATATCAAACTGACAGTAAAGTGTGGAGCACTTTACTGGAAAGATCTTTTCTCTCCCACAAGGTTCCACATTTTCTTCCAGCTCTATGCTGATGGAAGGATTGGGCATGCCTTGTGTAATTTAAAAGCTCTAATTATGTCTACATCCATTCAAAACCCTCTGAAGAGATTAATTACTTCAAGGTCAAACTGTACAGTCATTCTTAATACAACAAATATATACTGTGTGCCAAAGAAGCAAGCTTCTTTACAACAATCAAATACTTAAATGCGTGAATTCTAAAGTACTTTGCTAGCTACACAGCTTACTTCCAAACATTAATTCCGGATCAAATCATTATCCCTTTAATTATAAAAAGGTATGTGAGTAACTGTCAGTTCTTTTCTGTTCTTCCCATGTGTCTCTCAGGCTCAGATAACAAGCAGGTGCCTTATCTCTGCTATTTTGCACCGAAGTGATTCTTGATAATGGATTACAGTATCATCACTTTGCAGAAAAGTTTTCATTTCTACACTGTACTTTCTAAGTTTTCAGAAGAATGCTGGTCCCATCTTGAGCTGTTATGTAGTTAGCAGTTAATTGGACAATGTTCTGCCATTCAGCAAATTGCTAGCAGTATGCTAAAGCTTCACTCAGCATAGCTCTCATTTAACTGCAAGTATGTGTGAGAGTCCTACTTCTCCTTTGTGTGTCCTTTTTACCATAGGATGGGTTTGCTGTCCTCTCAGCTGTCCTTGGCCGGGTTTTGCTGCAACCTGTGGAGTGCCTGGACGCTATCAATGATCAGAATTTTCCAAGGTTTGCCCCTCAGAACAGTTATGAAACAAGGATGAGGGAGGGGATGCAGGAGCCCTTTGTATCTGTCTCAGCCCTTAAGATTTCGCTTTGTCTAAAAAGAGGAAGTGGCTGCCCAGGGAGGTGCTGAAGTCACCAACCCTGGGGATGCTGAAGAAAAGAGCAGATGTTGCACTGGGTGGCATGGTCCAGAGTGGTCACAGGTTGATGGATGAATTTGATGATCTTATTGGTCTTTCCAACCTTAATGATTCAATGAGAAATAGGAATGTGATATTTGGCAATATTTCTAGGTGGGGCAAAGATATCAGTGTTCAAGATTCTAGTGGTGTCACCCTTCATAAAAAATGACTAAAGAAAGTAAGACCATTATCCCAGAGTAGAGCCACCATTCAGACCATCTTATTTCCTCTTTATTCTGCTCTTCTTAGCATGCAGGGCACTCAGAGGTCTGTATTTCAGTAACTGCTGCTGTACCTGTTTTTGGTTATTTTCCTTTGTTTGAAGGACGTATTTTGTTATCTACTGCTAAACTGTCCTTGCAAAACTTCCTCTCACTGTTATGCTGGCTCTTGTCCATAGCTGCAATCTGGTCTCAAATGTGTTTAGATAGTGTTGTTATTTAGTGCCATTGGTTACCATGACATGCAGAAATCAAAGGAGCAAGGGAAAACTTGTTTTTAATAAAAACCCTGGCCATCAGAATGGGTTGCCTAAATCAAGAATAGAACATAGAAATCAAAATGCCTGTTGTTGGAAAGGCAAGTTTCTAAAAGCCACATTGAAGGGGAAAAATGCTTTTGTGCCATGACCTGAAATTCGTCAAATTCCAGTACAGATAAGATTTTGCAGTAGAACAACAATTGCTACCTGCTTCATTCTCATCAATCAAATCATGCCGAGAAGGCAGCAGCCTCTGAAAGCCCCAGGAAATTTTCTGAGTCTGAAATACTGCAAGTAGATCTCTGGCTTAGCACTTCAAAGGTAAAAAGCCAATACAACTAGCTTGCACGCTAATGTAACCAGTGATGATTTTTTCCAGCAAATTCCACTGAATTTGTTAAACCTTCTCATCAAGGAATGATTTTCCAATAAAACTTGACTTTGTTTAATTTTGACAATTCTTTTATTTCAAACTGCTCTCATTCAGTTTTGCTGAGGAGCACTTCTTCAAAGAAGACAAGTCCAGCAGTGAAAAAGTTTGAAGTTCAGCATTCTCCTCTTTTTGTTATATAGTTCTCTTGGTAGTTGTGACAGTTTCTTTTTATCTGTTGGGCTTGGTGATTCTTGTGGGCCCCTTCCAACTCAGGACATTCTATAATTCTGAATCTGCTGTGTAATCCTTAAAGACAACCTGATGGGATAACATATAAATTAACTCAAACTTCTCAGTGTCTCTCATTTCCTGTGATACAGCTTCAAAGTTTGACACATGTTTACTGCTCTGAAGTATTGAATCTGTACAGAAAAGACTGGGCTTAGGGCCTTAACACATACATTGTAATGAATCCCTTACAGCTGAGGTTCAGTTACACTGCTGTTTTGGAGTAGATGAGTCAAGCTGAATAAGTATACAGATATCTATGTGTGATAAGCTGCTTTTGCAATATAATTTACAAAGCCACTTGAAACTATACAAGCAGCACTGCTGCTGTTCCTGCCTTTCAGGATTTTCCTGCCCACAAGCTTATGCTTCTGATTCATAGAAACCTAAGCCAACCCTTATCACGATACTCTGTTGCTTCCTGCTTGTAGTTACAATTTCAGAAGTCTTGGCTGCTAAGTTACACTTGAGCTGGTCTCTTAGTGCTTCCTTGGGCAACATGTTTTCTCTCCTGATAGACATTTGTTGCATGAGAAATATTTGAAACTCATTGAACCCACCCAAATGATGAGCTGAGCTCGTCAGTGCAGCCCTTCCCTTCTTAGGGCTTTCTTAGGCATGCAAACTATGAAACAGACTGTTCCTCTTTAATAGGCTTGTGTTACCTCTGTATGAGAAGCACTGCTGCTGGTGGGTCTGTTACAGGTGAGGAACAGCCCAGCTTGAGGTTAGGGTCCCCAGATACCGACTACAGGGGAAGCAATGAGTAAGCGGTCTGTAGGCTGAAATGTACCTGGGGAATACAGCTACTTAATGTTTAATGGTTTTGTCTTAAATATTCATACAAGCTATCTGCGGACTTTCGATAAACAGGAGGTATGTTCAAACTGAATAAGATCAGTTCATGATTCAGCCCACATATAAATGGAGTTGAGAGAAAGATTTTACCTCCTTATTGATTGATCTTTCATACATCATAGATATGAAAGAACTTTAAGAGTAACTTGAGACTCATGAAATGCACTTTACTCAGCAATACCTGCAAGGAGTCTACTATACTGTCTTGTGTGTGTGTGTGTGTCAGCTGACATAATATATCATACCAATCTTGCCTTCTTTTAAATAGGTCTTAATTTTAAAGGGTGACTGCATTTTTATCTAAGGAATTTGCTGCTGAAGATGGTAGTACACTGCTAGATTGAACTCAGTAGCATATGTTAAGCTTCTGAATCTGCAGGCACCACTAGGAAGCTAATGCAACTGTTCAGTCCTCTATAATTTTAATTTTTTTTTATATTAACTATATTTAAAATATTTTATCTTTTATTTCCTCAAGAACTGTTATTGTTCTTGTTATGCTCTTCTGCAGTGACCACTCCTTTCGACTGTAAAAGCAGGTCTTAGTGTGTCTGTAGCCATTACTGGTGCATGGTTTTCCTTGCCACACACTTAGTGCTGAAAATCTAATGAAGTCTTAATGTCTCCCTTGTTTATGAAAGTGTTGTACGGCCTCCTTGCCCTTTGGCTTGTGTTCGTGCTTTGCCAACACATTGCATTCAGGAGAAAATCATTAATCTATTAACCTTAGCATACTGATTTAATTTACAAGCTATAGTTAGAACTAGTTCTCTACAGCTGCATGTGTAAAATGAGAACAAACTTCTGAAAACTTAATGTTGAAAGTATGTTAATTGCTTAAGCTGCTCCCTGGCCTGTGTTACGGTATCAGATGCATTACACTGAGTTTTTTGTAGATTAAAAAAAAAAAAAAGTAATTGCCTATTTTAATATTTGCAGTAAGTGTGTAGTGCCCAGCTAGAGCTGGCATCTCTTATCCCAAAGGGTCATCAGTCTGATCCCATCAGTTTAACACATTCTGCTGGAAAGGCCATCACCATCTCTCATTAGATAATGAAACACATCAAGGCTGTTATTTCAGAATTAAGGAACAGATTCTCATCTGTCAGTCTGGACAAGAGACAGAATAATTTGGCTGCCATTTATATACTAAATTATTATAATGATAATAATGGTGAGATACAACAGCCACATGATCTTTTGGGTAAGTAAATGGCCTGTGTGCCATGTTTAAGTTAAATAATGCAGGTAAAAATATCTACAGTGTAAAAATGCATCGTGCTCAGTCCCTTTGCTATCCTAGCTACTGAGTACTTTATCATTAATTCTGAGAAGGAAAAGTCCAGTCTTATTCAATTAAAATCAAGGTGTGTTCAAGAGTTTCCAAACTATGTTATTCAGTGAGGAATAGAGGGCATTATTATTATTAAATTAGTTTAATTGGATTAGTATTGCCACATAATTTTAGCAGTTCACGATTTTGGCAGTGGCATCACTGACACAGTCTCTTCTTTTGTTAAACTGAATTCCAGTTGGTGTTTGGGGAAAATCAGAGATGGAAAGTTTGGCAAAAATAGTAGTAGTCTTAATGATAAGAGGGAGAAAGGAGAAATTGTTCATGAAATATGGGAAATTATTTTAATTGCAAGAGATAAGGATTTTCTTATAACTGAACAGATAGTCTACAATTTGAAGTAAAAAAGAACTTGGCTAAATAAAGAAGAAATTTGTTTAAAGGGCTGCATAATCCAAACAAAGCAGGGTTTTTTTTAACCAAGTCAAACCTTTCTGTTTATTTTCAAAAAGAACTAATAAAAACTCCTTTCAGTTTGAACCACATATATGTATACATAGACATAGTTTTACTTGCATTTACTAGAGACTTAGATGGAAGTAATCTAGCTCTTATGCTCCAAGTGGCTGAATATCAACCACATATTCTGACGTCAGTTAAGCACAGTATGTCCAGTACAAGCATTTAAATGCCTTTTTCCCCTCTAGAAGGGGCAGATTTTTCCTCCACGAGAAAGTTGGCTCACACTGAAATGCACATCTAAATTGATCTGTTATTGCTTCATTAAAGAAGGAGTGACAAATGGGGTAAGAATCAATCCAGAAGCTATGGTCCATGATCAGACAGTCTTCTGGTATGTGTCCTTCAACCTCCCCATTCGTCATCAGAACAGAGCATTTGTTTTTAAGGAAACTATTGAAAGAAATACTAAATATCCAGAGAGTTTGCCAAATAATTTATGCCTGACTTTCCTCCAAAGTCAGCAACTTCAAGCTCTAGTCATTTTTGCTGAATCAAAATGGGAACAAAACAGCCATTTGCTCATTCACTGGGATCAAAGTAATGCACTGAGTGGAAAGGATTCACTGGCTTAATTGATTAACCATTGCAAATGTTGCAAATGATCACAGGTAATAAAAGTAGCTGAGGATGAATATAGTGAAAATCTGTCTGACAACCTGTAATAGATACTTGTAATATTTGAGAAACAATCTATGGAAAATCACATTTCACTGGCGTAAACCTTTCAGTGAAAAGACAGAGGCTAAGAGGTCTTTTAGGAGAAGATGTATTGATAATTCCTTCTCTTGTGTAGATGGTTACATGATGTATTAAGAGAGTTTGACTGCTAAACTTTGTGTAAGTATTTACCAAGATGTTTTTTAATGTGTACCTAACAGGTCTACTATCCTCAGTCTTGATTCTCAGAACATTTGGTGGTGTCAGCAGAGTATAAGGTTATCTCCGTATTTCCTCATGTTGCTGAGTTTGATTTTATAACCTTAACAACTCCTTAAAATTTAGTTTACATCTAAAACACACTTTTTCTGAGTGTAGTATGATTCAAGACACACATTAACCAAAATCAGTCCCCTCAACTAAGACAAGCAAAACTGTTTTTTAAAAAACGTTTCCAATCAAATATATTTGCCATCATTTTTGCCCTGACATTCTCTAGGGATATAGCTGTTCTTGCTTGGTGCCTCTCTATATGTCCTTGCAACCTTTGGAAATGTTGGCTTTTGAAGAAAGAGCAGGCAAAGGCAAACACTTTACCTCAGTTTCTGTGAAAACCGTTGGCTGGAGGGAAAAAGAAGACCAGGTTAGACCAGCAGTGAAGGAATAGTAGTGAAGACTTAGGAAATTTTAAGCTCTGTTTAGCAGCAACTGGTTTACTAGTCACCACATGCATGTAGGGAGGAGCTGCAGAAATGTTCTTTCCCTTCCCAATGTGAGACGCTGTGGAAGTGAGCAAATGTATGCAGTGGTGGGATTTAGGGGACAGGAACATAAATCCAGAACTAAACGTGTTTCCCTGGTTCTGCTGCCAGCAGAAAGCTTGTTCTAGGAAACGCTGACATGAAAGGAAAAAAGTGTGACCATAAGTTTATTAAGGCTACTAAATGTCTGTTTCTAGCTTTGAGATGAAAAGCCTTGACCTTGTGCTTAAATTACAGGTGATATGACCTAGACATCATCTGGAACCTGGTGAAAGCCTGCAGTTACGTACAAAGATATTATCCTGACAATTTGAAGAATTTAGTGCCTAGCTACCTCCCTTAGAAAAGTAGTAATTTTCCCAACATGAGTAGGTATCTTCCTTTATGTCTCATTCTCATCACCAACAGTTTGTTGCAAAGTGGTTCTACAGGTGATAATTCTTGGAAACAAGAGCTGTCTGTACCACATCCCTTGCTTATTTAGTATGAATTGTATTCTGCTCCATCCAGTTCCTACACCTAGTGCCCGCCTAAGGCGCTGTTTGCAAAGGACTGCAAGTAGAAATGTCAGGATGTTTAGCATATGCTCTTTAGGGACACGGAGATCTTTCGTGTAACACTGATGAGATTAGTATTATTAATGGAGATATGTGCAGTGGAAACAAGTTTTCAAATGCTTTAAATATTGAACATATTAAACAAAGAAAATAAGACATATTGAAACACCTAAGAAACTTGCAAGGCAAATAATAGCTCAAGGCAAAAACACTTCAATTTTCCAAGGATTCTGCAATGAATATGCAGATTTCTTTTGCATATCTGCTGCACTTAAGAAGAAGAGGCCTGTTTCATTATCTGAAAAGCATTTATATATGAGTCTAAGCTGTCTGAATTGAGTTGAGCAATTTTAGCAAAACTTCTTTAGCATCTGTCATTCATTTGAGCAATTCTGGACAGATTGTGCAGTAATTGTTGAAAAAAAAAATCTTGCTTGTCTATTGTTTCTGGACGGTTGTCTAGCACTATTTGACAAATAGCATATTGAAGACGTTAACAGCTGAGCATAAAAAGCCTGAACTGAAGCCACACACAGAATATTTTTCATTGAGGGGCTTACTCTGTTCTGAGATTCATTAGAAATTCATTAATAATTTTCCTCTCTCTTAATGAAGAGTGAACAGTCAGTAGCATGTAGGTGGAGAGATAATAACCATCTTGGTGAGATATTTGACCTCTAGAAAGGCGTCTGTGCGATCTGTGTTGTCATCACAGGAGCTGCAGAGAGGACACCCCTTGCAGGGAAATCACTTCAGCTCTTACAGAGGTGCGGTGAACCCTGAAGGAAGGAGTGGGAATTTCTCTTCCCATCATCTAGGAAGCTAGCGTAGAAGACTAGTTTAGATTAGCCTAAGTTTCTGGAGACCATAATTAGGGAAAATAAATACCAACTATATTATATATATGGTGTATATATATATGCGTGTGGTGTGTGTGTATATATATATATATGGTATGTTATATATGCCAACTTGTTCAGCCATCCCTTTCTAAAGGTAATCAGAGTTTTTTCATAAAGCTTTTGACATGTGCTGGTCATCAGTGCTAGATCTCTCTCCAGTAGATGGTTGAACAGTGACGTATGTCTCTGTTTTAGGCAGAGACTATCTTGAAGCCATATTTTCTGAAGTAAACTTATCTTGATTAAAATAATAGTACATTCCTAAATAGAAGAGAATCCTATTTAGGTTCATCTTCAAGTAAGGAGTAATTTTTGGGTTACATGTCACTTGACTGGCTCTCTGGAGACAAACACAGACTTTCATACAGCTTGGAGGACCATAACAATCTCTGAGGCTTCTGCTTCTCTTTCAAATCTGGTTGAAACTGGTTAGTGGATACAAAAGTTCTTGATGAGAAGTGACAGATGGGTGAACAGATGATTAAGCAGACAGATAGACAGCAGGAACTCATAAGACTCATTTCATTAGGAAACTGGACTGAAAACAGAAGTGGCAGTGGGTGGAAATACTTGGATGATGTTCATATAATGGTCATCAATTAAAATTGCCATTTTTTTTGCAGTGGATTCAGAGAACGTAGGCAATGCCTCTAGAGGTTTAAATAACAAAGGAAAAGCCAAAGGAACAGTGCTGAGATTTTTTTCAGCTCCCCTTTTGGTCAGAATATTACATTTTTATAGTTTGGACTGTATTTTAAATCTTTAAAGCCAAATTCAGCTTGGACAGTCCTGGCAATTTCAATAGAGGATTAATGTGTGTCATTAAGCAAAGAAATATGGTGTAATACTTTTCAATAGCACATGCTTGCTAAGTCACTTCTCTGATCACTGTATTTTTGGCTTACTGTAAAGCCCTTGGACCGGTCCTTTCCCAAATATATGGAGTGTACATGCATGAAAGCTGAGGGTGAAATGCTGTGATTTGAGATGGTGCATTCTTGCTGCTAACTCTTTTCCATTCAAGATGATTCAGCAGAAAACTGTCCCACCAAAAAGAAAGAGGCAGGGGGTATTTACTTATTGGCAAACTGATTCAGAGTCAGTATGTGGTCTGACTGCCAGTTATTCTGTAAAGAAGGGGTTTTGTGTAGACAGAGAGGAAGGCAGGAATGCACTTTCAAGTGAGTGAAGTACATTATTAATCTGTACTCAAAATGAACAGGTTCCCCTAAAACAGAAGCATAAAGGGAAAAAGAGCAAGATAAAGCTGGTTAATTCATCCTTAGATTGCTCTTAATGGAAGAAAAAACTCCAGTCTTTCACAGACAAGTGACTCCTTTGAAATACAGTGGCTTGGCAGAAGTTTAGGGCATGGTATTTTCCATGTAAGAACATATAGAAATAAGGGCTCTCTCTCAGCTGTATAAATAGAGACTCTATGGCTCTTTCCCCCCCTGCCTCCTGCCTGGAGGGATGTTGCTCTGCCATAGCTGAATCAGCAGCCAACACCAGCAGCAGTCCTTCCTGTCCCATTTACACTAGTAGCAAAGCAGGGCATCATTCTGACACACACAGTGAAATATTGAGTTGCACACATACAAGGTGGAATTTGTAAAAGCACTCTCTGTGACTCTGCTTCTGGTCCCCTTGAAGTCAGTGACAGATTTCCCACATATTTCACCTGCAGAATTGAACCAATGGTGAAATCTTAAAAAAAACCCGTGTTATGAATATCAGAAAAATGGTGTTCCAGCATTACGATCACCAAATGCAGCATCTCATCCTCTGTTTTCCTAGTTCCCAAATTTATTCACCAGCTGATGCTACAGGCTGAAAACCTTTGTCTTCTCAGCAATCATGAAATTGCTTGAAAATTTATAATTGTCCTTTTATAAGATCCCTAATCTGCTTACCATAATCTCCAAAGAATTGTTCTTTGGAATTATATCAGAAGGTCAATTTATCCCACTAAAACACCTATTATTATAAAGAGAGAGAGAAAACAAAACAAAAAATAAAAAAAAAAGAAAGAAAAAAAAGAGCCAACAGCACCAGCACAGCCCTGGAAAATATGAAGTCATCAGTAGAGTTCAGCCAGAACAGACTCCCGTTAAACTCTGTTTAAGAGCCAAGTTCCGCCCTGAGATATGTGCTAGCTGCAGTTTATTTCAGGGGGAGCTGTGCTGTACTTCAGAGCAAGGCTCAGTCAGAAGTGTGTATCCATTACGAATCAAAGAGAAGAGCCCACATCCATTTTGTATTTTTTGGTTTCCTCTTATTCTTAAAGAAGTAAATGAAACATCCTAAGTTTCACAGTGCACGTCAGTTTTGATTCCCTCCTCTGCAGGACCTGAATGACTGTTTCTGCATCAACAGTTACCTTCCTGGTGGTTGGTATTTGGGCAGGGTGGGGTGATGCCTTGCTCCCTGACACAAGCTGTGCCTTCAGCAGTGCTGAGCTCCCTGGACTGAATTCCTTCAATTATGAGATAAAAGAGCTCATTCAAGGAGAGGGAAGTGGGGGAAGTGAGGTTCAACTCTGCCAAATTTTGAGCAGGAGGTTAAAGTATTTCATACCAGAAACTCTGGTAAGTGCAAGGCTTTTGTAACCCAGGACACCCCTATAAACACTGAAATACTAATTCAGGCTCAAGAATTTCCTGTTTCAGACCCCCCAGATGGCTGTCCTGTGCTTTTACTTTCCATCAGATGTCTAACAGGGAAGATGGCTCTGTGCTGCTTACAGCACATTCGTGGACAGAACTGTGAAAGCATTTAAGGTCTGATTAGGTGAGAAAGCTCAATGCCATCATGACCAAACTGATCTTGGCAACCACTTTTCCGGGAAACTTTAACAGAGGTGATGGTGTCCTTGGGAAAGAAGTTCTCCATAATGCTGGTGTTTAAGACAGCCAGCTGGGGAGAGCCTTGGGAAACACAGGCAGGTCTGGTGAGATCACAACGTGGCTTCATCGTGCAATGGCAGTGAGGGAATGTGAAAAATTGTTATCAAGTCCTATTAGCTAGAAAGTAGATAAGAAATATCCCTACAAGGATGGGGAACAGGAAAGACAGAGAAGTGTGCCCTGGGAGTCTGGAGAGATTATAAGACCCTCAGCCACAGTTTTGGTGCCATATCTTTGTGCTGATTTTTCATTTCTTGCTACATCTCCCGTCTACCTAGAGTTATGTCCAGTGTGAGGGAGAAGATGTACATATCTCTTTAGGGATAAGGGATGCTTTTGAACACAGATAACAAGCTGCTAACTTAATATGCTACACAGCAGCAAGCACAATCATTTACTAAGCTGGACACCAGCATCTATCCGTATCTCCATAGCAGACTTCCTTCAGCCGCTCACAAGCCCTGGACCTTGCTGTGTGCACAAACAGATTACATCCCTTAGGGTCTGAGAGCATCTTCTTATGTGTTATCTTGAAGGAAATCATTTAGGTAGAAAACAACACTTATTCGATTTTCCAATTTCTCATCCAATGAGGAAAGTACACCCCTCTCCTCAGGAAGAAATGATAGATGCAATCTTTAATCACAGGACATTTGCTCCCCCTCCCCCCAGTGACTGCTGCAATTTCATACCTGACAAAAATAGTCACCGAGGCCTCCAAAGGGAATAGCTTGTATTTCCCCCTCTGGCCACCTCCATCAGCTGCTGGAGTCCTGTGTGAGCTGCATCATGTTTGGAAGGGAGGGAGATCTCCCCAGTGCTTCAGGATCACATCACTTAAGAACATAACAGTGGGAACAGGGAGGTGAAAGCCATGCATCCTCTGCTCTGCTGCTGGCCCCTGGGGATCACAGGATATTATTCCTGCCTGGAGAAGGCTCAGATCAGCTGGGTGCAAAGACATGACCTTTTCCTTAGAGGAAGTGCAAGGCGTGAAGGGGGTAAAGTCTACTGTTTTATTCTGCATTTCATCTTAAAATCATGTCAAACTGTTGTACTTGCTCCTACTTTCTCCCTCAGTGCTTAAAATCAAGCCTGTCTTATTTAGAAATGACAATTTTAAAACTGTTTCACCATCTCTGTTGCCCTGTTGTTGCTCCATGAACCTTCTGACACAAATCAAATGCAGATGAGATGAAAGGATTCATTCGTCCCAAATGAAGGCCAAGGAACGGTAATGTGAGAGGAGAAGGGCTTGGTCATGCTCTGCTTCCAGCTCACAGTTATGTCCCCAATATGCAGACATTAAGCATCTTGCACAGAATGTGGGAGGAGGAAGAAAAGTCTTTGTCTGAGATTCACAAATTTTTAATGGCTTCCATAAGGGGAAATCTTTTACTAAGGAGAAAAAGCAAAGTTCAGAGAAATGCAAAAGCATTTATCTCCCTGTTTGCGTTCCTGCCTGAAAAAAGTGGGAGGGGTGGTTTACTCCTCTTTGCTAAAAAAGGGTTCCAGAGGGAGAATGAACTCAGGAGCCATAAGCATCTTTTCTTCATATGCAAAGAACTTGGATCAACAGGAAATATTTTTTTGGTGGGATCATACAGAATCCCTCTTTATTTGCTCCCCACTACTACATGCCTACACTGCTGCTTCCTACTGGAACTGTTTTACCACTAATAAATCATTTTGCTTTCATTAAAACTTGTAAGGATAGTAGATGAAGCTGCATTTGAAGTATGCTCACTAGCTGTAATGGATGGCATTTTCGTATAATCACAGAATTGTTAAGGTTGGAAAAAGCCTCTAAGATCATCTAGTCCAACTATTCACCTACCACCAGCACTGCCTGCTAAACCATGTCACTATTTTGTATCTTTTACCTGGGTGAAACTTAATTCCAAAAAAGTAAGGCAGCAGAGAAGGACACTGCTGTATTCCAGTCTCACAAGCAGCACTCCCCCCATGCACAGATTTGCCAGGTTCTGCATAAGTCTGATAAGTGCAGGTCCTTATTGCTGTAAATGACTTACAAGATCAGAAATGTGACTGAAAGAAAATGCAGATCTGGCTGGTGACCTTGGATTTTATGCTCTCCCATGTGTGTACATGTGCACACAGCATCCCTTATTTTTGTGCTTTGTCATATTTTGTGCTGGAAAGTTAGCTTTGTCAAGTTGAAAAGTACAAAGATTAGAACAATCATGTTTACATGTATTACCACCTACTACTTCACTTCTTCCATATTGCTTAAATGTTCAGGCAGAAGGCTTTGAAACGTGCTACCTGTAATGCGCATAAAAACTGCTGGATTTCCAGTTTGCTTTGATCTTCAAGGTCTAGGGACTATCTCAGAGAATATAAATGAATATATGTAGGGGAAAATTATTTTCAAGGAGAAAACCCTAAAGTCCTTCTGACTTGATATGCTTTTCCAGTTGATGTCATTCCTAAGGTTGTTTTTTGCATTTTATCTTCATGTTTCAGGAGGCCTCCATCTCTGACGGGAGTGAGCAGTGTAATGAGGGAAGACCCATCCATGAAGATTCATCCCATGTTCCCATGGAAGATGGATGTGTTCAGCTCCCCCTCTTGAGAGCACTGACATGGCAAGCAATTCTTTGGTGATTTTTGTTTACAAAGTAGATAGAAGAAGGGATTAATTATTATTTACAGACTTAACAAAGCAAAATGAAAATGTTGTATTTTATCAAGAAAGAATGGGAAGTATTCAAGGGAAAAGATGGTAAAAGCTGCTATTAATATGATTAGGAAGGAGACATTGACTAGAGAGCTGGAAAAAGAGGAAAAATTTGTCTAGTCAAGGCAATGAGCAAACGAGCTCCTTTCAGAGAGCTTTGCAAGCTCATCTTTTCCATCTCACTACAAGAAGCCACCTATGCATGACAGCTGTTTGGAATTGGGTTGGTTTAAGTAGTAATCTGTAGCCCTAAAGCTAACCACTGCTTGAGCACAAGCCATGGGGGAAAAGTCACCTCTCACTGGGAATGGGGAAACCATCAAAGGCAATCAACAAATTTTCATTAGAACTGGTTCCTTTCCATTAGGAGGTAAAAGCCTGCAAGAGAACAACCTACAGATCGTCCTTTTTCTGCCCGACCTTGTGCTCGTCTCCCTGAACATGCTGGTGTTGCCATGCTGCTGTTAGCAGAAGACATTCACTCCACTCTTCTCCATGACTAGTGCAGAGTAGTATGAATGACGGGAAAAATGGTAAGGTATGCAAAGCATCCCTTGTTTTGAAAAAAACTTTGAAACTTTTGAAGAGATTTTAAAAAAGAATGAGAAAGCCATGAGTTCCTCTTCTTGTAAAACAAAGAGGAAGCAGGAACGGAAGCATGGCTCTGAATGGCAGTTTTGTTTTCCATTCTGCTCTGCTCAGTGCTTTATGCAGGGTTTTCTGATGACTAATCCTCTGCACATCCCCCTGTTTCCACCACAGGCTTAATTGCTATTAGTTACTGATAGTAAAGCCTTCCTTAAAGTGGAAATATATCCTATTGTGTTCAGTGAGGGAAAACTGGATCTTCGTGAAACAGAGACTTCAAAATTGAAGTCTGCTTATGTTATTATAGACATACAAGGGAGACAGACAATAATAAACTCTCCCAATTGTGGGATCTAGGATGTAAAAAAACATGGCTCAAGTTCTAAATGAAAATTTCTGTGTGACAGCAGGAAATATCTGGATGAGGGGAGATACTGTTTCATAGCAAATTGTGGAGATGGGAGAGCAAAGAGGAACCTATGGAGAAGAGGGATGGTGGTGGAAGAGGGGGCACCTCCCAAAGGAAACACAGGCTCAGCTCATTGCCTGACAAAGGAAGATTTATGTCTTCCTTGTCTGTGCTTTCTTCCTTCCTACTGCTGGGACTGTAGAACATCCTTGAAAGAAGCAAGGAAGTGATGTTTAATAACGGGGATCTGAGTGTCTGTCCTTCACTGAGATATAAGCCCTGACCTGTAGGATGAGAAAGGGACAGGAGGTATAGAGGATATCTGAACTGGACAACCTGAGAGGGCAGCTGTTAGAGAAAGATAACAATCAGAGTCTGGTTCACTCGCTGAGAGCTTCCTTGTATAGAGATACATCAAGAATCTAATTTTCTGCTCCCTGTACTGTTCAGCAGGACTGTGTTCATGACACTGGAATGAACTGTCATATAATTACAAGGACAATCTCTGTTAGATTGCAAATTATGGTTATTAAAGGACTTCTTTAAAGTTTCAGGAAATAATAGTCTCAACTGAAAATGTGATTTTGTAATAAACCAGCAAATTTCTAGCTCTAATACGTATTAAGCAAATCTTCAAAATTGAATTCAGCAATATACCCACATAGATCTCAAAATACAGAAATAAAATGTAAAATAGTATCATTTTGAAGTTAATTGAGAATTTTTGAAAAGTTGCACAAATATCCTGAGATGACATTTTCACACTAACTCTCTACAATCCACTAGAAATATTTTTTCTCTCTGCTTTTTCATACATGTAGCTCTTTAATAACTGTGATTAAGTGGTTTCTGAACTATTTGCTTAATCTATCAATTACCTGGTTTAATTAAAGCTGGCCATCAGCACCTGTTTTTTCATCCTTTATTAAGTGATCGAAATATCCAATTAAGAGATGAGAAGCACCTTGTTTTCAGGTTAACAGGATGTTTTTTTTCCAAGAAAACAAGCTTTTGTTGTTGTTTTATAGAGGGAATAAATCTTGCCTACACTGAAGCATCAAGTCAATCTGAAGCAACAATTTGTGAAAGCTGTTCTAGTGTAAATTCATTTATCCCATAATAGTTTGAGGTAGACACAGAAATACAATGCAATTAAATTGATTTTTGAATAAATATTCTGTTTCCAAAGGAAGTTAGTATTTCTGTAAATAATTATTTCTTTTTCAGCATGAATGTGCTAAAACAATCAGTGTTCTTTCTGGAAAATCTTCCTGGAATTGCAACTGCCGAATTCTCTCAGTACAAAGGAGCTGCTAGAGGAACACTACCTCAAGAAAAACTGTAAGTGCTTGAGGTTTAAATATGTACATTTCCCTATCCAAGAACATTTCAGATTTTGACTTTCCTAATCTGGATTCTCCTCTTTTACTCTCATATGGAAAACACACTTCCTCTTAATTTCTTAAGTCATTACCATTGCTTTCCTCTAGATAGTTGCTTATGGAGACATGAGTCTTGTACTAGTGTCCAAGATAGATTTTTAGCAAATGCTGTGATGCCTACATTCCAAATATGGAGTAATTCAGTGTCTACACCTTTGTAAGCTGACGGGCTGTGCTGTATAAACGGTTAGCACAGAGACAGCTGGATCTGGTGTCTACAGGAAAAAGTTTGAATAAGGCTGCTTCACTGATGTTTAACTGTGTCATACAAAAATGTTTTTTAAAAATATTTCTCAACTTCTTATGTATACCCTAAACCTCTTTCTTGCTTTCTTCCTTGTTGTTGAATTTACATCTCTGCCAAGCCTTGAAAAATGTGGTCATTTTTCTTCTGCTTTTGAAGGCATCTTTCATATAAAAAGGAAAAGATGAGCTTGTGGGTGTTGCTCTGTGAATGGGGATGCAGTCAGGGAAATAAAGCTCTCCATACTCACAGGTCTGATTAGTGAAAAGGTGCATAAATACTGAAAAGGGGTGTCTGTACGTAAGTAAGTCTAAGTCTGCATACAGATGTAAACTATGTATATGCATACAACTGTATGTATGATATGTATCTGTATAAAAAGAGTTCAGATCCAGTTTGTAGGCTTGCTATTGCTAAAACAGTGTCTTTCCAAATCTCAATACCTGCACATGTACAAAGGCTTGATGTTTGATTGTGCTGAGCTATAAGCTTTTCACACATGCTCTTTGTAATGTGGACTGCCTCCTTGAAGTAGACATTTTAAACAGGCAGTCCCCAGGAGAATAGGAATTTATCACTCACGAAACTGTGACAGGGTGTGTTCAAAAGCCCCCCTGCAACTTACTGATAAAAAGCTTAACTCCGTTTCAGGGCTTATCTGAAGAAGAAAGAGGTAGACCCTCATCAAATAACTGAATTTTTTTTTTCAAAGATGGAAAAAAAGGAGGAAAGGGAAGGAGCAGAAAAACAAATGCAGCAGAACAAGTTTAACCTGTTGAGATTTTCAGTAAAGTTTTCTGCTTCATCAGGATGCATCCTGCAGTGAAACATATGTCAGAAAAGAAGCAGATATGAGAAAGCGGTCTCCTTTGCAGATGAGAAGATTAATTAAGAGGGAAATCACTTAGCCAGATGTCTCATTGGTGAAACTATACATGCAAGGTACATCTGCAATGAGAGAGCAGCAGAGCACAGACTGCATTTGACTTCTGTGCTAACATTAGAGAGAGAGAAGTCTGGTGTGAATTAGATCATGCTGACCCCTGGAGAAATTGAGGAGCGTGGATCTGATTTCAACTACAAATTACGAGCTACATACCTGTTACCATGCCGCATGATCACTGCTTGATATAGTTGTGTTATGAGTTACTAATAAATTATGCGGAGAAAACAGTTCTTTTCTCTATTTGTGCTCATAACTTGCTGGCAAACCCAGACTGATTTCTCCAAATGCCATTCTTATTCTTTCACTGAATAGTTTTACAGATTGCTTAGCAGCCGGTGGATTTCTCAGGAACTCATTACTGGGGTAGCTGTCAGATTCATTTGACTTAGGAACTAAGTCTTTTAGGAATGAATTTAAAGCGTGGTCTGTGTGCTGCCCAAGTACCTGCTCAGCTTAGGTGCTCAGGTACCTTTGTCACTGCAGTGGTGTGTTGGCCTCAATTTTTCATGCATATCACAACTGAAATGTGAAGCAAAAAAAAACCACCAAATTCATCCCCCCACAAAAAAGTCAAACTGAAAAACCCATCGCAACAAAGATCCCTTTTGTGGCCAGCACTGTATTTCGTAGAACTATAGAATCATAGAACAGCTTAGGTTGGAAGGGACCTTGAATATCACCCAGTTCCAACCCCACTGCCATGGATAAGTTTGCCACAGAATAATAGTGCTGGTTCCTAAACGACCTCCAAGCTGCATCTTTTTCTCAAGCATGTACTACAGAATTATAGAGTAGGAAGCAAAGAGCTGTTGCTCAGTGGATCTGTTGGAATCTGTTCTTGTTCTTATCTGTGACTCCTACCTGTTATCAATGACTTTCCATAGCCAAAACTAGCCAGGGAAGGCAGTCATTTTTCTCCTACCTGTAAAATCTCTATGTAGCCTACAGGATTTTTGGGGAAAGGGTGTCTGCACAGCACCTCGTACAATCTGATCTCTCTGTTGGCTTGAATTTCTCTATGCTATAGGAATACTAATCCCTCCTCAACAATAGAGACAGGCACTCTGCAGAGCAGACACACAAACAGACTTTCATTAGAGAATGCAGTCCCCAAAGCCTGTTTCACAAAAGGCTTTGCTGATTGGACTCAGTCATTTGAACAGTGATGGGTACAGCGTAAGTTCCACAAGAGCCTCCAAAGAAAGGTGCAGCGGTTTCAGCAATGAAATGCAGACACGGCACAATTCTGTGTTAGCAATTGGCTTAAACACAAACAGCCAAAGCTGAATCTTTAACACCTATTGTGTAAATTGTTGGTTGGAAATTTCTCCATTTTGATTTTTTATTTTGTAAAGAGCAGATCTCAGAATTGCTGAGAACTCTGTATTTTATAAAAGCAAACCCTTATCTCGATGGACATCTGTCCTCTGACGGCAGCTTAGCAATTCACCAACATCTCAGCTGTTAATTACGGAAATTTCAGGTGCATTCTAAGCCTTCCAATTTGCAAATTTCACGGCCCCATCTCAGGCGTTAAGACTGTTGAGGAGAAGCCCTGGAGTACAAAGCCAAATTTTCCAATTCATATGCACAGTGGTGGAGGACAAATATACAGGCAGAGGCTTTCAATTTACATCAGTCCTTTGTGGAACACATTTTGAGCCTTCTGTGCTAAAAATGGGAGGTTACTACAACCTACAGGTTTCCTCGCTTACTAATTTTCACAATTTACCAGAGAAGACCAATGTTTTTTGTAATCAATAGCACCTATTTTTTGTTTATTAGTAACTGTCACAGGCAAGTGATTGAGGCTGGTGAAACAAAATCTGCCTTCAAAGCAGTGAACAGTGTGATTTAAGGGCTAAAAGTCTGCATGAGCTTCCCATGGGCCATGCGTGAAAGTATTGGTATTGCTCCAGGAACATTCAGAGGACCACTTTACAGCCCCTGAGATTCAGTCTTGCCTTCTCTGGTAACCTTCTCTGAGGGGATGGACACCTCTGAACCCCAGAGATGGCTCTGCATAGCTCACTGTCTCTCCAGACTGCACTTTCGACCCAGTGACGCTGGTTTACGTGAGTACTTCACCTCATGTGAGTTGCTCATTGCCTCAGAACTGAGTTACTGCACTCCAACAGGAAGAGGGCAAAAGCTGCAGCCAGAGTAGAGATTGCCAAACTTGTGGAATTCTTCCAATTTTGTAATAAGTCAGGCGGTTACTGCCTGTGCATCTGAGCAGAGTTTGGAAGAAGCAAATATGTCATTGGAAGGTGATATCCTTAGAAATTATATGTCTATAAGTCCCTTCAGTGAAGCTAGGTCGTCTTAATAAAAGTAATAACAATAATGATGTGAAAAAGAAGAAAGGAAACAGAAATCTGTTCACAGCACAATACTGTATTGAATCCAAGCCAATGAATTTGAGGTCCCAGCTCCATTTTTGGCTTTGTTAGCAGACTTCTTTCCTTAGGTATTCCTGGATTCAAGCCACATGCAAATGTCCATTACAGAATTATGGAGTAAATATTTCACACACTGCCTAACATCAGCAGACTGAACTACTGGCTCACCCAACTCTCCACTGAGTATACAGAGAGCCCACTGAGAGCGATGGGATATCTGAGCCAGGCACTGCTCCCTGACACTGTAAGGTATGGCACCCCCATAGAGAAGCAGAATACATTTGCTGACTTTGCAGAGGTGAACAGTTTAAATCTGAAACATCAGTCTGCTCCCACCTGGGTTGGTAGGATCATACTGTACTTACAGAATTAATAAAAATCCCTTATCAGCTGCAAGTGAACACAAGGAGATAAGCAAAGAACACAAGCAATTAGGTAACTTAACCCTGCTTAGTTTACATCAGTGGGCAGCTGCTCTGTGGTCTCACCTGCAAGTACCCAGAAATAATTAATATAGTCAGTAATAATTAATATATTCAGTCTAGTCAAAGGGTTTTGGTGATACTTTATACATTTTCACACCCATTTAAAAGATTTTCACTATGGTTCTGAAGAAAATGTATTTTCCCAAATACTCTGCCTCTCTGGTAAACATCTGCCATCCATACTGTGCTGCTCCTGATAGTACACCAGTCTTTTGAGGACTTCTAACTTACAAAAATTACTGGAATTTAACTAACAAATAAGACCTTTTTCCCCAGACCTGATCTCCAAAACTTCAACCATTACAGAAATAATGCTGTGGTTACATCATACTGGTATATGTTACAGACTTCCCTTTAATTTTATTCTTTCTCTGTCATTTGATCCATTTAATTAAAAAATAAACAGATAAACAAACAAACACAGAAACAAAAACAAAAAAAAAACAAACCAATAACCACAGGGACACAAAGTGAAATGAGATACATTCTGTCTGAATCAATAAGAGAAACTATGAGGGCAAGTAAATAGCAGTCTATTTTTTTTTCCAGTCTTAATTCTTATTCTAGTTAGATTGGAAACCAGTTATTTGGTGTTTTGAACTGGTCCTTGGCTTATCACCTGGGCAAGGCAGTCACTAGAGATGAGCTCTTGGTGATACTGCACAGTGAGCAAAATGAACCTCACTGAGTCACTACCACCCTCCTGTACATGTACTCAAAGCACCAATGGAAGTCATTTCAAGTTTTTGTAAACCCAGACTCTTTGAATCCTGAATTAGCCTGCCTATTCCTTTCCTGTTTATAACAGAAAACAAATGGTAACAGACATAATAGTAAACAAGTCATTATCTCCTAAACTGCTGAATAATATGGAAATATGTATAAGATAAAGCTGTCACTTAATCTTTGGAGTTGGTTGGAACTTGCAAAAAGGAATAAAGGGTAAACAGAAATTGCTGCCTAGGATTTCAGAGCTGCTGCTAGCTGTGCTGTTTCTGCTGGATCAGCCTGTCCCATTCAAAGCTCAGGAAGTACCGTTGCCGTTAGCCTCCATACAGACCAAATATTCTGACAGCACCGCCTGAACTTCCAGCAGCTCCGAGCAATCCTGTCTGTACATTTTGTCTTCATTGCCGATACCACGGAATCATAAACAGTTCTGTTATTAGCAATTTGTTTATTGGAAATATTACAAAACTACTGCCTCAAATGAAAACAGGAAAGATTGTACCAAAATCATGAAGGAGAGTGTCACATCCTGCTGTTGCAGCGCTGAAAACTTTTCTCAGTTTATCAGTCCAGAATCCATCCCCTTCTCTTCCGCTTTCTTTTTTTATGCTAACCCAAAAGGAATGCAGGCATGCTGCCGTTAAGCATCTGTGTTCACTTGACTGTTCAGGCCAAATTCTCTTTCCAAGTTCACTAAAATATGCGGAGATATGCTAGCGGAGGACTTGCCCTCCTGTACCCTCCCTTGCTGAGAAGCAAACTTGCTTGTCCTTAAGCCTACGTTTCTACGTTTCCAGAGCAGAAACACATTGTGACTTTAAATATAGACGGTCCGTTTGTGGCTTTGCGTCTCGTGTTACACGCAGACAGCCTGAGACTCTAAACAGAAGTTGGGCAGCACCATTAATAGCTTAGAAAAGCATCAGGAAGCTTTCAAAATGCCCTATATTTTCATTCCTGGAGGTGGGGTGAGGAGGGAAAAACATTTAAACTTTCGTAAACCAGGTTTCAGACAGAAACATTACTGACTTTGCTTGGTCCTATTCAGGACTTGGAGCCTGTAGAGCTGTTTCAGTTCTTCACACACATGCATGCACGCACACACAAAGAATTAAAAAGGAATACGGTTTCATCGCAACTCTTTTCCTTCAGGACGAGTCTCAGGCATTCCTTTTTTAAAATTTTCCCTTTCACATGAAACACATTTGACAGTCCTTTCCTTAAGCGTCAGACTGGAAAGCCCACTCTTACTGCAAGGAGGGGGGATAAGGGTACTCACGTGGTTGAGATGTCGTATTGTTTTGGTAACTCATAATTTACGCCTTTGAAAAATGCCTTATTTGTGTTGACAGCCTCTCTTCCCTGCTCAGAACCGACGGCGGGATTGAGCAGAACAGCTGGAAGAGCCCAGGAAAATGCAGCTCTTGTTCAGGCTCTCCTTTCCTGGCTCCTGACCCCTTTACAACTGGAAAAGGAAACAGCACATGTGTCATTCTCTTTTGCCTGTGTAGCTCACATGAGCGGGGAGGGGCACACATTTGCAGATAGCAGTAACTGTATTCAAGTTTTGCAAGTTGGATCTATTCCATCCCTTTGCTTTTACTAGCCAGCAACCAGTGGAAAGAAAACACTCTTTACATTCTTAGCCAAATTCAGACGCACCTATTAGATTTGCCTCCTAAGCCCCTACTAATATTATTTAAGTGCAGAATTCACTGCGGTGTGAGACCCCTCCAAAAATGCCTGTCATCACTGAGTGAGATCAAATTCAGAGCTTCCAATTTTTATTGCCCAGAAGCATCCTTACACTCACAGTCTGATCCTGTCCTTTTAATGGGTGAAAGTTGAGAATGGCATTTGCTGGGTCAGAGGAGTTGCATCTGCATAGAGGATGAATCTGAACTATGTTCAGAGTGAGGAAGAACCTGTGGCTTAGACAGGCTGACACGTGGGTAACTCCAGTCCTGGCTCTAACACAGGATTCTTGTGGCATTTTGGGAAAAGCACTTCATCTCTGCCTCAGTTTGTCATCTGCAGAAAAAAGATGATGTGTTTTTTTCCTTCTAGTCTTGGTATTTGTATTTTAATCCACAGATAAGTGTTCTTTATAAATAAAATATGTTCACTGGTCTGCATGGGGTGATTACTCCTAGTCTGCAGCAAGTTTTTCAGCTTGGACTAGGCTACCAGCTCCTTTGTTTATATTGCCACCATGTAAAGCTATTTCTGTGCTATGTTGCATCCACTGTATATGCACACTCAGTATTACTGCATAGTGCAGTTACTGAACAACTGGAGCTAGGACTTCTAGGTCCTACCAAAATACAAGTCATTTATAACACATCTGTCTTAGTGTGAATAGTGGGTGAAGTTTTCGTTTTCATAGTTTCTGTGAGTCAGGATGAATTAACTGCCTGTCTGTGACAGCAAAAACACAGTACCCATTGGAATGGAAATGGAAAAAAACAGAGTCATGAAATTCAGGCTGAGACTCATCCTGTTTTGTAGAATTGTTGCAGGATATTTCTGTGAAATCACCTCAGTGACTTCCTGCAAGAAGTCATCACTTTGGACTTGGTTCATAGTATTTATTTAACAGCTCTAGGATGGAAAGACCAGTGACTTATTTACATGCCAAAGCCAAATAACAGCTTGTTTGTGAGCACAGATACAGTAAATGACTTGGGTCAGCACTTTCCAAGCTCATTGTAGACAGTTCTGGAACATTTAGTGATAGATGCAGCAAAGCAAGGCACAAAACAAAGAGGGAAAGATAACAGCAAAAACTCCTGACATTGTTACACTGGTTTCACCTCGCAAAACTGATTTACACGAAATAGCTTCTGTATGGAACTACTGAAAGGCATATTACTTCTGTACTTGAAGCACAATGCACACAGGTAATATTACGCCTTTTTGTCCTGAGGCATGAGAAATGTTGTTATGCAGATTTTCTATATTTAATTATCTGGTTCCCTTAATATTTTCAGAATTCCTAATGGAAAGAGTTCTCAGCCATTGTAACTAAACTGAAGGATGGAAAGCACTCCTACCTTCATTATGTTATTAACAGTGGTCATAGCACTTCTTAGATATTTTGTGGTGGAATACTTAACTTTTCAAACGCACAACCACCTGAGCTTCCCTAAACTCATTATCTCCTACTGCTTAAAGCCACACATCTATGCAGTGTCTCATTTATCTGACTTGGTTCTTGTTCAGCCTACTCTTCTACTACCAAAATCACTTGGAGAGATATGGTGAAGTTTACATAACTGGGGGCAGAACCAAGCCTCCTTTAACACCTTAATATTTTCATTTTTCTTAAGATTTTTATTATTATTTATTTATTTATTTATTTATGCTTATTGAATTGACTTGAAATCTCAGGAAATCAGGAAGCCTGGGACCCATTCCCCAAGGCTGTTGCTTGTGTTCAAGCAAACCATTAAAGAGACCTTTTTTGACCTTTCCCACTCATTACTAGTGGGAAATACGTAAGGCTGAAAAGGGAAGTGAGCATGACAGCCCAGCATACTTCCAGAGGAGCCTGAGGAAACAAAGAACAACCCAGTGGTCTCTGCCTCCCCCAGCCTCAGGGGACATCCGTCCTCAGGGGACAGGAGAAACCAAATGGACAAGAGAGAATGACAGGAGTGGAACAAAATATGTGGTAAATCATTGTCTTCCTGCTCATCTGAACTGCCTTCTTATATTTTAAAGGTTGCTTCCATCAAAAATGCCCGTCTAAAGGTCAAAAGGGTGCAGGCAACGCAAAGGTAGCTGAAAGCATGTTTTCATCTAAAGGCTATGGCACTCACACAGGGTGTACCAGATCTGTAGGATAATGTAGGGATGCTGCAAAGTGCGTCGTCTGTTTGGCCTTCATGAGCCAATTACTTGCTCTTCTGGGGCCCTCACATCCCCATCAACCTATAGAAGTATCTGTTTCCTGCTCTGGTGAATACTTCTGTATCTCCAACCTTTGAAAGCTGAGAATGTTTTTCTAAGCAAAGAAACAAAAAATCCCTTTTTGTCTCAATAATGCTTTCAAATGTGACAGCACTTTCTGGTGTCAGTTCAGAAGAGAGACCTGCTGATAATTGCAGATTCTCCTCCTCCTTAAGCAGAGCCATGTAATGAATTCCTAATCAGGCCCATGTGGTTGTTCTCTTTGATACTATCTTGCTCTAAGGTAAATGATATTTTACAGTCGTTCAGGCTTGGCAAGTCTGTGTCATAGGCTGCAGCTGTTGCTCCCAACAGGAAGGAAAGGTTTAGGTTGCACTGAAAGGAAAATGAATAAATAAGCCAAAGGAAAAACATGTCTTTCCAGGAAGCTATGCCTGACTAGGAAATCAGATTAGAAATCCCTGTATTTTCTGGATTTTTGTGACAAAACATAATGCAAAGCTTGTAGCCTTAAACTGCATAAATCATGGTATGACTGAAAGATAAGAAAGATCTCAGGAGTATCCTTTGTTGTCCACTCAGTGCAGCCTCCCAACCTCAGAGGAGGCATTTGGATTCCCCTCTGGAACCTTTGAGGAGAGATTATAGCAGTGGCTGAAGTGGTTCTGTCCCAGTTGTGAGCTCCAGAAGTGTCCCATGCTCATATTGATGGCTGCAATTGCATGGTAATGCATAACCACCAGGCAGTGTGCCGTGGCCACCCATCTACAATGCCATGATGGCGTTGGCTTTCTCTTCACCTCTGCTGGCAACATACTTCAGGCTGTCATAAACATACTTGGCTTTGTATGGTTGGGATGGATCCCAAACTCTGAAGATGTTCTGAAGGTTAAGGAAAGATAAAGCTACTTGCACAGCAGGAGCTGGGCTGAGTTCTGACAAAGGGATAATTCATACAAGAGGTCCTCCAGGAAATCATTTGGCTCTGGACCCTCTAAACACCATTTTCTACAAATTATCTTCCTCTTATTTCTGGGAGGAAAAAATATTCTATTTATTTGTTACTGCATGCTGTAGCATCCTTTACTTTTTTTTTTTTTTTTTTTGTATTTAAATAAATATTTTCTCAGGAGAATCTCCGATATCCATACAATACAAATCCTCAAAACAAGCCATCATTCTCTGTAGTGCAATCAGTGAAATAGATATATAAGAAGACTCTGTGTCTTCTCTGCTGCATGGTGCTTAGCTTTCCTTTAACAGTAGTTAGTTTAATTTTATTGTAAAGGTAAAATGGGAAGGCCAAGAGCTTGATGGACAAAGGAGCACAAACACTCTGTCACTATGCACAATATTGTCATGTCCAAAGATCAAACGCAAAGCCTTAAAGCAACTGATTTCTGTTCCTCTCAAATCTAATACCTGATATCACTGAAATGCGTATCACTGTACTTGTACTCTAGACCAATCAACAGGATGTTGGCATGCTGTTTGATAGTGCACATTCCAAACAGCAGAAACACGGGCTAGATGGATGTGGTGGAGGTGCTTTCTAATATCAGTTCTTGCTGAGCTCAGGCAATCTGAAAACAGGCTTTAATACTGATTTCTTATAACAAAAGAATTTAAGATAAATATAATAAAGCTAATTATGCTCAATTTTAGAATAATCAAGATGGAAGGCTTTTTCAAACAACACAATTAATCAGTGCAAATCATCACTGGTAGGAGTTTAATAAAACCTTCTGTTTACAAACTGCCTTTCCTCTTTATATAATTGGAACCATATTATCCTTAGCATAATTTCAATAAGATATTTCTTTCTGGGACTCTAAAATTGCAGATCTCCAAAATGTCTGGCAAATTGAAAGTTAAGTGTTGATACCTCTGGAGGCTGATGTGTTTTATTACCCGCGTGCTAAGTTATGCTCCCACTGCTAGTTAAGTGCACATCAAAATCCTCTCAGAAGATGGTTGTCCATCATCTTTGCTGTCTTTGGGTAATATGAGCTATGGGCTAAACTCTCTTCTACTTTAACAAGGGGTTCAACTTATTTCACCTTTTTGTTCTGGATGGATCAGGCACAGGCAGGATGCATCGAATTCTGAGACTTTTCTAATTGCTTTGATCAACACTGTTTATGGTACATCAAACAAAGGTGTTGGATAAGCATACATGCTGTAAGTCTGCTTTCCATGTTACAGCAACACAGGCATAATCAGATTGGAAGGTGGTATTTCCTGAAACATCGTAAATCTGAAGTGTTTGCTCTCATTTTTAGCTTGCTTGTATTGTTCTCTCTAGAGGAATGGACACCAAATTAAGAACTTTTTTTTTCAGTAAAACAAAATCAAAAAGCTCTTTCTTCTCTACTGGTGAATGTGCAGCACAGAATCTCTGTGCAGGATTAGCATCTAAATTTATTCAAATGTACTTATGGGAACTGCTGAGTCATGGCCTGAACCACTGATTGAGCACCTGGGGAAAAGACCTGGGGCAACTCAGTAAGCACAGGTGAAAGCAATTAGACCTCATGTAAGGGCTGGCTGCCATTAAGGAGGGATCTCTCCTTGGAGATCTTTCCTTTTGGAGTTCTTTTCTGCAAACCTAGATCCTTGGAGATGGGTGAGCATTCTCTTTGTTTTTGTAATATCTTCCCATTGTGCTGGTACTGCTATTATTGCGTGTACTCATCCTATGAAGTTGTGCTGTTTTAATAGTTTTCATGACTATGCTTTTCTCTTAGTTTTGTTAGATATCTTCAGCATCGTATTGGTGTTGTAACAGTCTGATTTGGTTGTATTATCAGACTGTTTTCCATAGATTTAATTATAAAAGCAGAGATACCGTACTGTAGAGTTTAGTGTTCCAGTGCTCTATCCTGAGCACAAAGTTGGTATGTGATAAAGATGTAGTTATGCTGAGTGAAACTGTGGCACCATGAGGATGTGTGTGAAGACCTTGAGTTCCTGTCACTTAGCATTCCTTCTATCACTTAGTTAAAAATAACTCCAGAAAATTCCTAGCCTGGGGGAATTTCGTTTTTCTCATGGCTCGTGGTTTCGTTTCTATTTATTTTTAAACCTCAAGTTTACATAATCTTTTTCTTTCATTTTGCAACTTGCTTAAGCAGATAAAAAAAATTCTTGTGCTTACTAAGTCAAGTTGCTTCCATTGTTAAGTGATTAATTAAATAACTAGGAGATGTGGTCAGCAATCCTAATCGAGTTCAGTGCTGCAGCAGGAAGAAAGCGCAGATCAGATCCTCTCAAGCACCGTTAGGCAGTGTTCCCACTGATTGTGGGTTGCGGTGTTTGTGAATCCATAGGATTTCACAAATCGTTTCCCAGGTTGAATAGCCTGCAGGCAGGGCATACCTTGTGATCACAAACACGAAGTTTGTGAGCTCCCAAATCACTTTTGTATGGGTAGTATTGTGGTTTATTTTTACTTTTATTCTAAACAATTCACAAATCAACGGATAGAAGGTTTTGGGAGCCCTGGCGCAAATTTATGGTTAGAGTGTAGAAATATTTGTTCCTCATTTGCCAGTTGGCGTATGCTAGGGGAGAAAAAAAAATTTTTTTTTGAGGCTTGCCATGTGCAGGTGTGTTATTTACCACGAGTATAAGGTAACAATGTTCAATCACAGCTGGCCTATCCGTTAAGTGGGAGAGAGAGCCTCTCTCGCTCCACTTTGCCCAGGAGCTGTTGCACCTGTTTCCCACGGCAAAGTAGGGGCTGATGAGCGAGGAGCAGTGAATTTCATCTGAGCGTTAACATGGACGGAGCTGCACGGAGGCCAGGCAAGTTCTTGACACCTTGTTCTGTCGGACTAGATAGAGCCTGGGGTGTTTTTTAGTGCCTGCTAAGTGCTTCAAGCTTGAGAAAAGCTACCGAGTGTTTATTGACTTTCCGAATTGGGTCTTTGACTCCCTGCTGCTAATACTGGAATGAATTTGCTTAGTACATGTGAGAATCTTTGCTTTGGTTTCTTTGGATCGTCAGAAACTTGGGAGGTCAAAATAGCGCCTTAGTTGCGGTCTTGTTAAAATTTTTGTAGTCTTTAAATGAAAATGTTATTACAGTTTTACACAGTGGTATTTAGTAAAACTTGTGTTTCTGCAGTAGCTATTGCTGAATGCTTTAACGTCGCCTTAGTTTAATGATGGGGTTTTGTTTTCTCTTTCACGTGTATACCTACGTGATCTCAGTGCTTGTCTGCTGTGAAGAGTCAGTTTTTTTTGTTGTCGTTGTTGTTCTGTTTTAAAGAATACTGGAGCTGAATTGAAGTAAATTGGGGATGGTGATTAAACGCGGTTTGCTTTTGCATCTCATTCGATGTTTTTCTGTGCAGCCCATGAGGGTTTCCATTGTCTCTCTGCACTCGGCCCGGGCGAGGCCGCGCTTTTAAGTACTGTGATAAGTGTTTGGACCCTCAGTAAAAAGACATTGGGGCCCTGGGGCCCAGAGAAGGGCGGCAGTGAAGGTGTAAAGGGCCTGGAGCATGAGTTGTGTGGGGATTGGCTGTGGCAGCTGGGGTGGTTCAGTCTGGAGAAGAGGAGGCTAGGAGTCCTTATCACTCTGCAGCTCCCTGAAAGGAGGTTGTGGCAAGATGGGGAGTTGGCTTCTTCTGTCAGGTAATGCTAATAGGATAGGAGGTGGTGCTTCTAGTTGTGCTGTGGAGGTTTAGGTTGGATATTAGGAAAAACTTTCCCTCCAAAAGAGTGGTTGAGCACTGGAACGGGCTGCCCAGGGAGGTGGTGGAGTCTGTCCCTAGTGGTGTTCAAGAACTGTGGATGTGGCACTGAGATTCGTGGTTAGTGGTCATGGTGGGGATGAGTTGCCAGTTGGACTTAAATGATCTTACTTTTATTTTCCAGTCTTAATGATTCTATGAAAAACACAATAATACAGCTTTCTTTGCTGAGTTTCAGATGTAAAGGATGTTGTGACATTTCTAAGAGTACTTAAAATTTGTTTTTTGCATTCTGGTATTATTCTGTGCTCCTCACAAAGACCGTTCCTCTTCTACTTAGCAAATATAAATGCAGCAAGTACCTGTTTATACCATGTGTGTATTAGTAGATGGTCAAAACCTTATTTATTAAGCATGACTAATTATATCCAACATCTTGTGTAAGTAAATGTTCTGTGTCAATATCCTTATTTGAAATTGTTCCTGTCCTCTTTTTCTGTTATTTTCTTCTTTTAACTTCAAACAAATATTCTCAGATATATTCTGAATTGTTTTGCTTGTTGTTTAAATGAACTGGTGTTATTGCATATTATATCTAATGTCAAAAATTGTTTAATTGTTTGAAAAATACAGTAATTATCACAAAAAGAGATTTTATTGTAGTAGATATTCTGAATACAGTTTAAGTGTGCTTTTGATAGTGAGATACAGATAAACCATCACAGAAGAGTACTTTTTTTTTTTTCCAAATGATGCAGTTAACTTATACTAAGGAAAAGTATTTGCGAATTCTTAAGTTATCTCTCTGTTTATCATATATTAGATATCAGACCACCTTCTTGTAGTTCCCCAGAAGTTACTCCCAGTTCTAAACGTACATTTCACCAGCTACCATCGAACAATACTTTTTTTCATATAGTAATTTCAAACCTACTATTTTGATAGCAAAGAATAGATATATGTTGAAGTATACTACGTTTATGATTCGTACATGACTAAGACCTTTCTGCAGAAATACATCTGTTTGGCTTACCAAAAAGTAAGTCAAGAGCTAAGGTGATTGCTTGCGAGTATCTGTATGGGAGATGATTAAGTGGGTTTTGAATGTAGTGGAATAAAGTTTTTTGAGTTAACATTTGAGGATCTGCTGCATAACAATGCAAATGAGGGGGGGGGGGGGGGGGAAGGCAATTTTTAAGTAAGATTTGGAACAGAGTACTGAGAAAAATTTTTTTTTTTCCTATTTAGATATTCCAGATACCTTGCTGGAAGAAATTATGAATAAAACAAGTTGTTAGCTGGCATCATCCTATAGCCTGAGTGGCCTTGAAGTTATTAATCTCTGAATCAGCTGATGAAAATTTATGACCTGTAAAGCATGCAGTATCTGATATCACTATCGTGTAATCTCCTCTGTTCCTAGAGGCTACTTGCTGATGAAACTATCTATATTAGCTTGCTCCAGAGTTTGCTGTTGTAAAAAACAAACAAAACAAATAAACAAACTGCTTAAGAAATAGTTACTAGTTCAGTAGTTACTGTAAACCTCCTCTTTGATACTGCTTTTGCATGTATGTATGGAGACTTGAGACCTACAAATTAAGTTTCTTGAGCACAGGAGGTGAGAAGTGTTACCAGGTGAGGTTTTAGTGTGGCATTTTACAGCTGCTGGCTGACTGCAGAATGATATGCAAGCATATTTATGAAGCATATAGGGAGGCAGTGTATCAGAGACAGCAGCTGGTATATGAGGACTGATACACCTTCTACCAGAAGAGGAAGATAGATTACAGTATTAGGCAGTGTTAACTCTTGTCTGTTTGCTGTGGAGATTTTTTTTTTTTTCCTTTATTTATGTAATAACTGTTGTTTGTTTGGAGGATTAGTCCTTTACCGTATGTTACTTCTGGTTTTACACTACGGAAGTGCAGCTGGTTTTGTTATCCCACTGTAAAGGCTGAGTGAGTCTGTTGCATTTTACACTTGGTACTGTGATCTCGAAAGAGCACATTTACGTCAGATTTATCATGAAGTCTGAGACCTGATGTGTGTTTCCCTCTCCTAAGAGAGAAGGCCAGATTCTTGCTGATGTGAAATGATAGAGCTCTGCTGGAAATAAGAGACCCTGACCAAGGGTTCTTTGCCCAGGGAGAACGGTTGAGTAGGAGGATATATTGTTTCTGCTTTGTTCTGTGACTTCGTCGGAACTACTTTTCTCTGCGTGAGCCCAAGTCATCAAAGTTTCTTTCTGTAGAGCCATTCACTACAAACTTACTCAAATAACCTGCTGCAGATGTTAGTGTGATGCCACAGCTCTCACACCTGCAGCTATGGTTTCTAAAGAGATTAGTGTCCTCTTAAATGTTACATGTGTTCTTGTGATGTGACCTCTTACCTGATGTGACAGAGGTCTTCTACCAGCAATAGCTGCTTTGGTACTACTTTCTTCAAGTGCTCTTGAAAGGATGTAGCATTAACGATGTTGGCAAAATGTATGGTAAACAAGTCTAGGATGGTTTGGTGTGTAAAAGCTGGAAGTAGGAATTAACTGTGTGGTTTAGTTTAAACGGCTATGGTAGTAGCAGCTCTAGTGATAGGAAATTATGTAATATTGCACAACAAAGAGGAAGCAACAAAGAAAAGGGAGTGGGGGATATATTCTCCATTTTTTCGGAACTCTTTAGAAGCAAGCAAAGCAGATGCGAAGATGACTGTTTACAGTGGGGTTGTAATAAAGTAAACTAAGCTACTTCTGAATGTGCTCTCTGTCTGTGTTGTTCACAGAGTCAGAAGGCTGTGCAGGTGTGTTGGGCTCTGCTCGAAAGGAAAGCATCCCCGTCAAAGTTCTGTTTGTACATAGCCATGTTGCTTTTGGATGTACCTCTGCTAAGTAAACTAGCTTTTCGTAGCATCTCCCCACAGAGTGTAGGTGTCTCATAAACTATGTCCAAGAGATCACTTGGAGTTCCAACTGGAGACTCCTTTTGAGCAAAGTTCAAGTATTGGATCACAAAAGCTATTTATAATAATGTTATCAGCCAGTTTTTCTAGATTCCTGGGAGCTGAATTTTATGGATGCTCATGACCCGTGCCAGCTTTTTATCTCAAATACCTTTTCACAGTGAGAACTACAGTCTCTAGTCTCTCTTCTATGGTTCTGACTAATAGTGGTGTAAAATACAAATTTATTTTTCCTCCTTCCATCTGTAGCTGATACTCTCTGGTCTGTCTTGGTAATTGTTGTCAATTCAAACTTCAATGTTGCTGGAGGTGTTTATCTCAACACATATTTGATCTCCTTTTATCTTTTGTGAAGTTCTCATCAGTCTTCATGTTTTCTGATGTCTGGGTGCTAATTACAAGGTATCTGCTTTAGAAACTGAGGGAGTCTGTTACTCAGTCTGGGTTATATGATGTGAAATTCTTCTGAAGACTCTGGAAAGAGCTTGTGTCAAAGTAACAGCACGTGTCTTAGAATGGGGCTGCAGGCTTTGGAATTGAATGAGACACCCTCTTGGAAAGTTGTTCTTTCTAATGTAGTTGCAGTGCGGATTTGCCATTAGACTTCAAGGGTCTCAGATGTTTGTATTCATTTCACCAGCAGGTAAATATCTTCCTGGGAGACAGTGAAAAAGATAGAGACCTATATGGATGAATTGCAGTTGTGAATGCTTTGGTAGAAAGGTGTCTTCCAAACCAACAATATCTCTGATGAATCTTTTTATTACCTCACAAGACAGCTGGTGGTGGGTGCCATTACAAGAGAAATGTTGCTTTGTCAAGATGAGTGCAGATATTTTATTCTTCCTTCATGTAGGGGATCCTGTAATAATTCTTGGTATACAGTTATGGCCTTGCTTATTTAAGTGTACCAATAAAAAGTGTCTTGGCAAATTCTTGCATCATAATTTGTCTTCCTAAATGTTATGGATTCCTCCTTTTCCTGTGGTAAGAGTTTCAAAACAATGAAAAATATTTAAGTGTTAATTCTATACCAAGTAATTTAGAAAATAGTGTAATTCCTGTATGTATAGAGATCTGTAGAGGAAAAGCAATAAATAACAATACTCGAATCACTGAAAATGTTTGGTGTAACACTGTCTTTAAATGTGGCAGAAACTCATGTTCTTGTCTATGAGGTTTGCTGATACAGTAATAAGCTAGTATGTAACTCTTGCACAAGTGAGTTAACACAGTTTATGCAAAGATGAGATTAATTGTATGTGTGGATCGGTCACCTCATAATTCTCCTATTTTTTCAGAAAGTTTTGGTTCCACATACATCATAGTCACTGTGGGACCAAGTTCCAGTTCTGAGAGACTTGTTCTTATCGTATCATAGTCTAGAGTATGGAAAAGGAACCAGCATCCTTAGTGTGTAGAGTACAGTTCTACTTCTATAAGTGCTGAATACTGACATGGATTCTGCCTGCCCTTATCTCGTCAGGTTGACTGCAAATTAGTCATAGTAATACTTAAGATAGTAGCTGAGCACCATGTAAATTGAGAGTTATTAGAACTTAAAAAAGCTGAAGTCTCTGCTTAGTGCCCTTTAATACTGGTAGAATATGCAACCATTTGATCATCTGGAGCAACGCTAAGTTGTCCCAAAACAAAAGGAGTGCTGAAGCTTTTTTGCTCATCCTGAGTTCCCTAATGAGTTATTTGTTTGGTGAAGTAAGCAGAGTTCTTGCTGCCTGCCTGTTGGTTGTCCTTGGAAATGGGAAACCATCTAATTATTTTTTTCCCTAATAAAATAGACAAACTTTAGAGAAAGTAGATCTTTGTGGTATGCAGTTGTGGTGGTTTTTGTTGATTTTGAATGTTGCTTCTTCCTTTCACAGATCACAAGTGATTCACAGAGGAAAAACTGTCTGGGTCACTCTAAAGAGCTGCTTTTTCGCTGAAGGTGTCTTAAACTGTAGTGAAATTACCTAGGTGTTTCCTTCCTAAGTTCAATATGTTTATTTTCAGGTCACAAGCAGGTTATTCTTCTATCCATTTGTTTGTTAGTTACTGAGGCTTGGCTTTGTATTGTGTGGTGATAGTTCTCATCATTTTTGAGTTATGTAGATATATAGTAGGATGTACTGATGGTATTGCTTATTCAGAGCCTCACTAGTTTGTTGCTTCTCCTGCTTTTGCAAAACCTCATATTAGTTTAAAAGAAACAGAGGAGTTTGTCTTAATTGAAGCTTTGACTGCTTTGCTTCTTTTCTCATTATGTGTGGCTATATCCTTTCTGAAATGTGGGAAAACTCTCCATCAGCATTTTGTCACCTAGCTAGTGAGTACCATTTGTGATTATCTAGAATTTTAATTCTTCCAACTGATGTGCTTAAACTTGACTTCTCCAAACAGAGGGTCTGGTCCTGCAAATCCCAACCAAATCTTGCCTTTTTCAAACAGCTGCCATTAAATGTAATTAGAATCAAGGCTAAAAAAAAACCCACCAAACAAACATGTATAAATTGGCAACCGGCTTCTTTCTTCTGCTAGATCCTCATGCTGTGTTTATGAGTATTGGTTTCTAGGTACCTGCTAGGCTTAGATGTTGTATCTCTGGATTTTTGCAAACAAAACCCCTGGTCCTCTTCCTGTCTTCACTGATCTTGTTCACAACTTGCTTACGCATTACGATGTATCAAAGGTTCTGCTGAAATTGGTGTAAATCATATCCATTGCTCTGTACTTCAAAGGATCCTGTATAATGCCTTCAAAGCTGTGAATCAGGCTTCTTTCAACTGATGCATTCTCAAAGGTGTCTGCTTGCCTAATAAATGCCTTCACTTTCCTGGTAAATTATCACTTCCATTTGCTTCTTGAAGAAAAGCTAGACGTATGAACTATAGCAGTCTCTCTGTTCATCAGAGTCTTACACCTTTTGATATTTGGCACGAAAGGAAGGAGTTTGAGCCCTTAATACAGCTCCTAGGGAACGGTGATGCTTCCAAGGCCTGTATGTTCTCGCAGCCGCCCTGTGCTGATTCCAGTCAGGTCAGGAAAGAAAAATAGGATAGGAGTGACAGTAATCTGGACGTAAATTTGGTTGCTGTCTGTGGATTGTGTGAGATGTCAGCTTTGAGCTGAGGTTGCACTTTCAGAGATTTTATGTGTGGAATTAATGAACATACTGAATGTATTGATCACTTCTATGACTATGGAAAAGCAGTATGTGTTTCCAGGCCATGATTCATTTACTGATTTTTGAACGTGTTTAGGCAGTGAGAAATACTGAATAAGAAATTCCTGGATTTGTCCACTGTCCCATAAAGGGAGTCTAGGCTATCTACTTCAGATGTGAATACAAACCCTGAAGAGTTGACAAGTTAGGCAATGTGAATTTCACAGTCTGTGACGTGAATCTCACCATCTGTACCTATGCTGAGTATTGGTTCTTGGCAATAGTAGACTAAATCTGTTAGGTACCACAGTAGACGGTCTGAATGTGGTCTTGGAATGTTATATGGGATTCCTGAGTATAGATTCACAAGTGCATTAGGTATAATAAAACCACAGTGATTAGTGTATTACAATAGAAGAGACTTTACTGGATTAAGTGTCTTTGAGTAGGCTGGACTTCAGTTCTTTACGCTGCAAAGATTTATTAATCTATCTGGGTAAAGGATTTGTTTTGATTTGTTTTCCCTCCAGTGGTATACATTCCTTTAGCATATGAATAACAAGATAGGCACTCTGACATGGCTGGACAAACATTTTTGTATAACCAGGAAGAAGGAAAGGAGTGGATTCATCATTGGTGGGACAATACTAGGAAGTTATTTGTGGTCTTTAATAGAAAGATGTGTTTTCCCAGGCCCCAGGGAGGAAAAAAACAACAACAAAGCAACAAAGCCAAACAGGTGATGCTTTGTGTTAGTTTTTAGAAGCAGGAGGAATATATGGTCTAGCAGACTTGTAGGCAGGCACTGAGGAATACTGATCATTCAGACCTTGGAGGACTTTTTTGGATCCTGTTTTCCCATCTCTGATGCTGGTGGGGAAGGGATACACAGGGACTCCCTGAGGCAGTAACTGATGGAGGGAGACTGTGATGAATAGATGTCCAGTTTCACCAGCTTCTGTGAAAAAGGAGTTACTTGGCAATTCAGTATTAAAACAGAAGATGTTTTGCATACAACTGTGCAGTGCTGTAGCCTGAACTTCTTTCTTTTAACTATTAATAACTTGCCAGATGCAATAGAATGAGTAAGTGAAAACTGTAGCATTTAAACACGCAGAATTGCAAAGACAATAGAGGAGAAGGTTAAAAATTGGAACTAACTCTGGTATGTTGGAGACATAGTTGGAAAAAATCTGTGATAATCTAACAGTGGAAAGTAAGATTCACTAGAATGAGGAAGTGTGCAAATAGGGTAAGGAGTATGTAGCATCATAACACAGCTACTTCAGATAGCTGAAAATTTATAGTAGTTGAGCAAGTCATTTTATGTTTATGATGTCATGGGAAATAAGAATATCACTAGTAAAATACAGGAAGCTCTGATTGTTAACAAGGCTTTATACAAACCATTGTGTCTAAGAAAACTTGAAGCTGCAGAGTAGAATTCAGGAGCTACCAAGTGAATGATCATTGTTACAGTAAACATGATCTGTGATAAAATATTGAGTGAAAGTAATGTCGGGTTAAGCCCTTTCCATCAGTTCTAATTATCTTACTGCCTTGCACTAATTTGGGCCTGAGCTCAAGTTTTTATTTTACTTCTCCATCTGCAATGGTATGGAGTGAAAAAGGGACTAACAGGAAGGTGACACTGTGAAGAGGAAGTGTAAATCTTCGCTCCTGAGTGAGGAGACCTTTTCTCCAGCATGAACATTTTTTGTTTACTTATTTCTCTGAAAGGAATTATTTCTCCTTGTCAGTCTGAAGGTTAAAAACAATAAAAATAAAAATAAAAAAATTCTCCAACTGCAAAGTATAAAGGCTTGGCTAACTAATTATTTTGGACTTCAAAACTGCAAGACTGGGCGGCATATTAGATACAATTCCTTGGGTATCTACTTAGTAATAACGATAATAAAAAATAAACTTGTACTTTCTCTATTTATATAGGAGGTTTGAATTTAGAAGTGTGTGTCTTCCTGTCCAGTCTGTTACTCATGTTAGTTTGCTTGTGAGTTTGGAGGGTTGAAACTGGAAGTTAACATACTGCCAAACTGTTCAAAGTGGAAGCCTATCTGGGGTGAGAAGTAGAACACATTAGCATTCACTTTCAGGAGTTTCTCCATGTCAGTAGGAGCACCAACATCTGGGTTTGTTGTGAGAGGTTTGTAAGGAAAACACAGTGTGACCAATGTAGAAGGATAACAAGGAAACCCTGGGAAAATGGGCTTGGCATCTTAGGACAGGAAAATATTATGTTCTTTATTCCTGTTCTCTTCTTTTTGATTCATTATGTAACACAACATCTGTAATATTATAATACTTCCCATTTGCTCTGTAGTTGAACTGGCAGACTTAATTTCTATCACAGTGAGGTCCAAATACAAGGAGCCCAAAACAAAAACAATAACATCAGCTGCAATCATCTCCATGGGAAAGGGAAGGGGAGGACTGCAAGGTCAGGATGATGTCCTGACAGCGCTGACACTTACACTGGCTTCATTCTTCTGTAATTCCACTGGGAGGAGCTTTTCATTGCTGGAGGCAGGAAGGAAAGCTCAATACTTATTCCAGATTTTCAGGAAGTGCTTGTGGAAGGAGACTGCTAGACAGACAGACAGTAACATCCTTAGCACTTTGCAACCTCAATTTCTGTCCCCCTGTGGGAGAGCAGCCTGCAGTCCCATGTGGTTTTCTACTAGAACATGTCCTGAGGGGATGTCATGGTGTTTGTTTTGTTTGCTGTTTGGAAAGGAAGGACTAGCCTTTTTTTCCTCCAGGAGTAAGATGGTGGCCTGCAGAATTAAGGCCTGTGCTTCCTCTCTAGAAAAGTCATCTTCCTTTGCCTTTTCTCCATGCCTAGCTGCTTCATTAGCTCTCCCTATTGCCCTTCATATATGTTTTACCCTTTTCCATTTCATCTAGTTCTATTTCTTTCCTTTCTTGTATTGTTACCATCCTTGGTGTAAGACCTTTTTTTTTATTTTATTTTATTTTTTTTTTTTTACTTCCCTCCACCTGACAATGCCTTATTTCTCATTTCAAGTCTCTCAGCAATTCCTAGGACCTGGATTTTTCTTCACAAGAGGAAACAACAGGTCTAGCATTCTTTTCCCTATCTCTGCTCTAAGGCGTCCTGTAAGTGGCAGGCTGAGATAAATATGCATTCATCTCCAGTGCTCCCAGGTGCATCTCAGACAGTCTCCTTTATGGGAGAAAGATAAGACAGATTAGTGCACGAGATGAATGTCTTTAAGCAGCATTAAGAACAAGTGTTCTGGTCACCAGCAGGGAGAGAGAGATAGCTTAAGTTCTCAGCTGCTTGCACAAAGGCTGCCCTGTCATGAATCAGAAGTGCCCTGGGAGCAATGTATACCCCTGATCCACCACTGTAGCACAAGGTATCTCTCTGGCCAAAAGGCCAGCAGCAGGAAGATCATTGACTTGTTTGAGTTGGAAGGTACCCTTAAAGGCCATCTGGTCCAAATTCTCTGCAATGAATAGGGACACCTAAAACTTGCTCAGGTGCTCAGAGCTCCATCTAACCTGACTGAGTGTCTCCAAGGTTGGAGCATCCACCACATCTCTGGGCAAGATGAATTTGCTTCTGTCTTACCTAGGGGAGTTAGCCTTCAACGTGTATTTAAGCACTAGTTAGGGATGGGGGGGACTGCAGTGAAAATTGTGAGAGATGTTATTTTAGATGCCCATGTGGCTGTATGAGCCCTGTGTAAACACAGTGCAGGAAGAGGATACCATAGGTCACACACCCATGAGCCCTGCTCTTAGGGGACTGCCTTAGGAAAGAAAAAAGCACTCCAGCAAAAGCTCGATCCTGGCTGCCACTCTTTTACTTTTTCCTTTCCTGTGGAGTAGTGTTTTCTGTCACAAGTAAACAAGAAAACCCACTGTTTCTGACCAGCCAGAAGGGGGGGTTTCCCAAGTATACTCTGCCCTCATGGGGACCCATCTGGACTGTTGTGTCCATGCCTATGGTTCCTAGTGTGGGAAGGATGTGGGGCAGTTGGAGCAGGCCCTGAGGGAGGCCACAAGGGTGATCAAAGAGCTGGAGCGCGTCTCCTATGAAGACAGGTGAGGAAACTGGGCTTGTTTAGCTTGGAGATGAGTGCAGGGAGATCTCGTGGTCTACCAGTACTTGAGTAGAGGTTACAGGTGGGAGGGAGACTGATGTTTTGTATGGTCTGTTAGTGATAGAACAAAGGGAATGCCTTGAAACTAAAAGTGGGGAGATTTGTTAAATGTTAGAATGAAATATTTTACTCAGAGGGAGATGGAACAGGTTGCCCAGAGAGCTGTGGGTGCCCCGGCCCTGAGGTACTCAAGGCCAGGTGGGACGGGACCTGAGCTGGTGGGGGGCAACCCATGGCAGGAGGCTGGAGCTGGGCGGCCATTAAGGTCCCCTCCAACCTAAGCCATATTATAAGGCCTAGTAATTGATGTTAGTGTTCCTTATCAAAGGGGCTGAAGGTCAGTTCTTTGTGACAGAAGTTCATGGTTATGGCTAGGAGAACTTGCAGAGGTGGAGGGAAAAGAAATGGAATCACTGGGAAGTGTGCAAGCTTAAATATCCTAGTGAGGGACTGAGGGTGGGGTCCTGGTCTATGAATGTTGTTCAGCTGCTTTGTTTGTTTGTTTTTTTTTTTTTTTATTTTTGCATGGAAGAAACAACAAACAATTCTTGCGGAGGTTGTCTGGGAAGGGTGAGGGGTGTGTTTTCCTGGGAGCAGAAAGAGGTAAATTAAGTAGGTTTTGCGGTAGAATTTTAGCAGTGAAATTTAGAGCAGCGAATTCCTTTTTCAGAAGGTACAGGCTGTTTACTTTTGTGTAACACTCCTTTTCTTGTGTTATCACTGTCAGAGGTCAAATTCTGAGCAACCAAGAAAGTGTTCTTAAAAAAAACAAGCAATTCATATTTCTAGGCAGAACTGTAAAGCAGGACTGCCTAGCTCACAGAGTAGTCAGTAAAGTGCAAACTCTAATCTAAGGAATAAGATGGTTGAGGTAGGAATTGAACATTTTTAATGTCTGGCAGCTTATGGCTGGTCCATTCTTGTGTGTATTAATGATGGCAGTCTCAGACAGCAGACAGGACAAACTGGTCAAGTTGGTTGAGCTGTGTTGTCTTTGACCCTGGATCCCTGATGCTTATGTTAGGGACTGGCTCTGGTCTGTTGTGGAATCGGTGATCTGCAACATCTCTAAGCAAGCAAAGATGCTGCAGCGTTTATCTTATGTGCTTGTTGTTCCTCAGCACATTCAGGGCTTCTAGATACCCAAATAAAAAACTGGAACATAATATTTCTCCTTCAAGCTGTGAAGATCTTATTTGCAATTCATTCATAATACAATTTCAAGTCAGTTTACTTCATCGGCTCAGTTATGAAACCATTTAATCAGTACAAAACTGTATTACAGAACACTGAGGACAAGGCATCTGAAGGGGTCTTCTCACTCTTTCCCTATTAGCAAGGATTTGGGCTTCTGATGTGTGTTACAGACTTGGGTTCCTTGCAGACAGCACTGGTATTTTCTTTCTTGTAGAGCAGAATTGATATATATATATTTTAAGTACTTCTATTAAATTTCTTTGAATCTTCTCTGTTTTAAAGGCATGATGAATCAGGCAGCTTCAATGCTATTTTGCATTTGGTTTTAAAAATCAATGTTGAATCTTACATTCATGTCTGTATGCATGAGTCATGATTTGTTTGGCTTTTCAAAAAAGTATACTACTCTGCTTTTCTAAAATAACTGCTAAAGAATCTGATGAGCTCCTTACCTGAATGTGTTTCCACATTGACAGATGAGGGAAATGGGAGAAGGGAGAACAATTTTCCTTGTGCTCATACAAAATGAAATTTTTTTTTCTGTAAAAATAAGCAATTTTTTCATGCTTAAACACCAAATATTCTGTAAATATTATTGAATGTTGCACTTTCCAGTAGAAACACTGCAAAAGCAGAAGAACGTCCAGCATTATGTCGCAGTTTATAACAGGGGTTATATCCATAAAACAAAGGGAATACTTCAACAACAGAAAACCAGATTGTGGATATTTTCACAACTCAAAGAGTTGTGCTATTCTTTCTTTTGGCAATGTGGATACCCTGAGAGGAATTATTCAGTGAATAATCAGTTTGATGAAGGGAGAAAAATGGCAGGAGAATGTAAAATAAGCAAATAACCCTCATGAGCAAACAAAGAAGTGTCCTAATGGGAAAACAAATCTTAACTTGGCTTCTCAGTGAAGTAGCAGCTCCAGTCTCCTGCTAACTTCACAATCCATATGTCACCTTCTGACACGAGGAGCTATAACTCTGCCTCCAGTGAACTCTTGGAAGGGCCTAGGAGTTCCTGGCTCTCTATCCAACCATCTTGTGGTATAGAGTCTCCCTGTAGAAGCAACTGCCATTGCACAAACTCATGAAAAAAACATGTGATTTTGACAAATGATGCTATTTGTTATCTCACCTGCCATCTTTTGAGCCTTTTCTCCATGAGGATCTGCTTTATATTCACGTTAATGCAACTTCTGTTCTGAGATTTTTTCCATAACATGAGTCTGTTGGAGGCTGGGAAGTTGTTAATGAGGAGAAAGGTTCGTTAAATAAGTGAAAGATATTGAATCCTGCTTTTTAAGAAATACCATCAGCTTCCTCATGAGGCAAATGTGCTTTTTCCTCTTATTATTTTTTCTGATCAGCTCTCTTAAGGCTTTTTCAGTAAGGGAAAAGCAAATTTAGAGAGAGCCACCATCTCTTGAAAACAGAATCACTGCAGGGCTAATTAAGCTCTTAAATCAGACTGGAACAGTTTGCCCAGGGAAGTGGTAGGTGCCCTGTCTCTGGAGACATTCGAGATTAGACTGGATGAGGCTGAGCAACCTGATAAAGCTCTCGGTGTCCCTGTTCATTGCAGAGGAGTTGGACTAGATGACCTTTCAGTGTGTCTTCCATCTCAAATAATTCTGTGATCTAAGTGTTCAAATGGAAGCATGTTCAGGGTGTATGTTTCAGTGCCTAAGAAGATCCAGGGAAGAACATATGTGCTGTGATGCAGAAGGCATTAGAAACAATAATCACCAAAAAAACCCTAACCCCATGACACATTTTCAAGAAATCCCAGTGGAAATATTCTGATAGATTTTGACAGAACTGGATTGTTAATATTTATGAAGCCAGGCAGGACGTCCAGATGGAAGCTGCTCTGCAAGTGTGAAGTTTTGCTATTAATATTTATTCATGTGAGAGTGCTTATTTAGTTTTTAGGCAATTTTTGCTCTATCCTTTTCCCAAGCAAACTAACATTAAATCTGTGGGATCTGTGAATTCTCAGCTTCCCACTGATGCCTGTGATGTAAATTGCTCTTCAAAGGAAAATGAAGAGAGACAAAAAAGAGAGTTCAGAAGGTCACAATGTGAAGGCTCAAAAGCTATTTGCAAAGAGCATTCCTGGCAAGGGCTGAACATTTGGACTCCTCATCAAGTGACATAAATAAAGTTTTCAGAAATGAAGTATAAAATCCCAGGGAAAAGATCTTGCCCATAGGACTTTCTCCTAGTGTCATGGTTATTTTGTGTATTCTAGTGTGTTTATATAGCTATGTATTTAGTATATTTTGATACTCTTGGTTGTTACTAGACTGATTCACAATGGTGAGGATGGGCAACCTGGATTTCATATATTTGTATGTGGAAGCCTTGTTTTGTTCAGAAGAACAAATGCATTAAACAAAAAGTTCATGAAGAACTTACTCTTGCAAGTAGAAGTTTGCTCTATATTCACTGAACCTATAAGCAATCAATGAAATTTGCTGCCCATAGTCTGAAATGTGAAAGAAATCGTTCCTAAGTGGTCGACTTACAGAAGGCTCACTTTTTGTGTTTAACAAAAGGAAGCAAACTCTACTCTCATCAGAAATTTGTCTATGAATGGTCGTAGCTAATGCCTTGATGTTACTTTTTCTTCAAAAGAAAAAGCACAGAACCTTCTTAGTTCTTTCTCATCTTTTGATCACGTATCTTATAGTGAAATGTTGGCTTTGGAAAAGGTAATTATACTATGTAAAATTTTTATTAGAGTAAAATACACACTGGTAGCTTCCCCCACTCCCTTGACATGAGTATGCTTCCTATTGCAGTTTTATATGTAAATATTTTGAATAATTGCCCATGCTTGTTCAAGAATAAATTCTGTCTTTTTGCAAATAAGATCTTATTCTCCCTTAAAAGGAAAAATCAAAATGAACGTTTTTCCAAAGCGAACAAAGCCCTCATCTGCAGTCCTGGAGCCTCCACATTAGCAGAGTTATCAGGGCTGCTTTAAAAGTAATGCCTCCTATTGTATTTTGTTGGCAGGCAGTGTCAGAGGCAGATGATGGTGATACGGTTGAATCTTCCCACTGATACTCTGTTACATTTTGTTGCCATCTGACAGGTTACCTTTCCCATATACAAATGTATGTATCCACTCACTGCGAAAATGCTTTTAGTATTTCTCTGCCCAGAATAAAAACAGTTTTGTGTAAGTTTTGATGTAGCTCAGTATTGTCAGCCACTCATGAGCTCAGAAACTGGAAATGATAAAAAAAAAAAATAAAAATACACAGAATCGTAGGCTGTTGTAACCTCTAAGAATGTTACTTTGTGGTTCAAAGGGTGAAGTTTCATCCCAGTTTTTCTAGCCCTCTCAAGGTTATTCAGTTCTTCCTGTCAGCTATTCTGATCATTCTTTATTAACAACACCTTTCAACTTAATTAGAGCACTCTTACTTCTGTGTCATAACTCTTAATGAAAAATGTAATCTTGGAAGAATTTGATTATTACTGTTTCTAGAACAATAGTTCTCTATTTAAGACTATCTGTTGTTTTATCATCTTTGGCAAGTCACTTGCTCACATCAATTAACTGAAATGTCCATTTTTTTTCTGTGTAATGGAAGCTGTCTGACAGAACCATATTTTAGCTGATGACAATAGATTATGAGGACAAGCAGAGGAGTTCTTTCTTTGAACATCTAATGCTTAGCTTGAAAAACATAACCCACTGTCAGAGTACAACACAGAACAATATTAGAGCGTTAGTGGGCTGAACTGTTGGTCTAGCAAATCCAAATTTCGATGTCTTGTATTTCTACATCTTATCTTATATTTTGCCTGAGGAATAAAGAATTTGTGACTGCAGCCTTCTGTAGCTTAATCTGGCAGCTCAGCACCACACAGCTGTGTGCTCACTCTCCCCCAAGTGAATGAGGGAGAGAACTGGGAACAAAATAGAACATGTGGGTTGAGATAAAAATTACTTACTAAGACAGAAAAGGAAGTGAGAGAAGTTGTGAAATATAAATATATCAAAAACTGTATATAACATGGTTCATATGCATATATGCTGTGACCTGGAGCTTACCAGCTATCAAAACATCAGTGTGCTTTTAACACCATCTCAGCTGAAACTATGACACAAAATATCTGCAGCCTCTGCAATGCAAAGCATCAGTCAATATCAATATAACTATCAGGCAAAATAATGTTCTACTGTGTCTTGTTATCCTGTCAAGATAATCCATGCAAATAGTCTTTATGCATAAATGTCTTATTCAGATACTTGGATGTAATCCATCAAACACTTCTCATCCATTAAATATAATTATATGCTTTGTTGGAATAACCAGATGTTTAGTGTTGAGCAGAGCAGATGTCTCTGCTTCATATTGGAAGGTTATAAACCTATTTACACCAGCAATAAACTACAAGTATTAAAATGATGGAGGAAGTGAGTATTTTTCACTTCATTTTGGCAAATTGCCAGTAAATCATTCTCTTTGGATTAGCCTAAAAAGATGTTAAATTTGCTACACGGTGAATTTGAAGTAGGAGGCTGTACAACTTGACAGACCTTTTGTAATGGGTGTAATGATGACCACTTTGGGCCCTTTAGGTGGACTTAATTTATCTTGCAGGAAGTTTGTTTTCAAAGAATTCAGGCCAGATTTTGGATAGCAATGAGGAAAAGGCACACTGTTTTCCAGCTGTCTAGGTGTTTGGGATGAGGGAATGTGAACAATGTTCTTTGTGTCATCTTTTGAAATGCGGGCAGTTTGTTTAAACCTTTCCTTTTTTATCCTCTTCCCTGAAATCTGAGTTTTAGATTGAAAGTTCTCAAGGAAAAGTCAGCTGAAATATCCAAAATGTATTTATTTTGAGACAAAAAATAGTGATAGCCTAGAATTGCCTTTCACTCAAAGAATATATCTTTTTCCAATTGTCTGAACCTTAATATAATTTCGCTGGTTTACCTTCAAGAAGAACTCTGAAAACATATATTTTTCTAAGTTTGTAAGTACTTCTGCAGGACTAATTTGCCACAGGATTGCATCTGCTGTGTTATCCCTGCAGTCCAGTAAAACAGTTAAACATACACATAAATACTTTCACAGAATTCACCTCAGAAATTTTGCAGAAGTGCAGTAAACATCAATTATTTTGAGAATTATTTCTTTTCTGTTGAGTTCATGTGATTTCTAAGCACGTCAGCAGTATGAAATAACTCTGTTTCATTCTTCAACTGAAAAAGTTAACTGAGAGAAGCAAATAATTAATACATCTGGTTTCTTGATTCGAGGCAATTCATGATAAACTGTCAGGAAGAGTGACTCATAAAGGAAGGATTTAGAACAGGAAGAAAGTCTAGAATCTCAAATAGAAAGAGGGATGGTTTGGACTTTTTTTTTTTCCCCTGAGGAAAAGCAAGAAAAGATCCTGAAGCCAGTACAATGATGGAGTCAGTGAATTCTATAAGAAAAGTCTTAGCGAGACAAACTGTGCTGGCATTTTTAACAAGAAGCATTTGAAGTGAGTCAGAAAGAAAAGGAATACAGTCTAAGTAGTCACTAATAGAAGGGAACAGCTTCTCATCTGCATGCTGATATTTTGTCTGCTGGTCAGGTGGGTTAGTTACTCTGATGTTAGTAAGGTTAACAAAGGAATGACAAAAAAAATTAGTTAGAAATGGAGAAAGATAATATTACGTCAATCAAAACATAATTGCTATGCATAAGTAATTAGAAGGGAGTCTTAAAAGAACAGAAGTTTGTGAAATAATTACCAACAGGGACTCAGAGCAAGAGATTTACTTCCCTGCAGGTCAGCAATAGTGTGGTTTGTTGTTTTGATTCAAGTAGAAACAACTACTTAAAAGAGCAGAAGACTCTCACAACGGGGATCACTCTGAAAAGTCCCATGGTGTTGTTCCTTTTTCCTGATTTGTAGACCTTAATGAGACTTCTGGAACCAAAGTTCCTCTAACATTCATCCCTCCAGATTTGAAGAGATTTTACATTTATTCCAAAGGCTGTGATAAACTGCAGTTAGCCACCCTGAAACTGTGTTTACAACTACACAGGGCAACTAAGATAAGATTAGATACAGTGATTTCATATCCATGTTTTATTCCTCCATAAAACACATCCCATCCTCCCACTGAGCCTGAAGAATAAATAGATGCTTTTTAAACATTATCAAGTAGACAGCTTGTCATTGCATGTTAGCTGACTCATTAGGATTTCTGTATCGATAATCATCTAGGCTGATGGAGGGCTGTTGAGATGTTACTATAATCTTTTCTAATGTCTGCAAATACAACTTCAGTTTTGTTAGTTTCTATATGGTTTGCTTTTATTGAGGTGTTTTTTTATCTTCTAGATATAATCAGGAATCGTTATTTCACTAATAACAGAACTGTCTGATATTAAATCGTGTAGCAGCAATTGCATCACTGTATTTGTTTTTGGTGATACTGTTAGAGCAGATCTGGTCTGAACTTTCCTTTGGATGCTGGATCCCTAACCTCTTTGACAAGCTCTGTTCTTTTGCATTACTCGGAACTGGCTGATATTGATCTGAAAAGGAGGGCAGTTCTGTGGCGAGGTGCACAAACTGTGAGATGTTGGGTAAATAACTTAATTTTTCTGAGTCTCAATTTGTTAGAAGAAACAGAAGGACATTACGACTTTATTTCCATTGTGATTTTTCCATTTCCTTAATAGAGTTAAGAAAGTGGAAAGTAAAAGCATACTGACATAAATAGTCAGCAATCATGACTTGATTTCACTGTTGTTAAATTCTAAAATGTGATTTCCTATTTTTCTTTGCTATCAAATATTTCAGTTTGACATTTAACAAGTTGATGGTCATGATGAATAGATCAAATTATCTCTTTTCTAAGAAAAGATGAGGGTAGCAATAAAAATTGTTGTGTGTTCCGAATCCTGTAATAAATATTGGGAGAGATGACAACAGTGAGAACTTCATTCATTTTGTGTTGATAAGTTTATAGTAATTATATAGTCATATAGTAGTAATATATAGTAAATATTGTTCTATGGAAACACACAAAGCCCTACAAATCTCAGTAACCTATTTGCTGCCCTGGACCTAAAGCCATTACTGATGTAAACTCATTGACACGTGAACTGAAATATGAAATATTTCTGTGATCTATTTCTACGTTATTTCTAAATTTTTAATCACACAAGGCAATCAGTTAATGGTCACGCTTCTTGTGGATCCTCTGCCAGCAGAATGGTATTAATCAAGGGATCAAATTATCACTTCAGTTTGAATTCATATGGCACTGTGATAAATGGCTCCTACTGCTTTTAATAACAATACTTTGCGCACATTTATTTTCTCTTGTTTACTTAATCATTAATATGCCACCCACAGTGACAATATGTGAGCTTGTTTACAAAACATTCAGTAATCAATAATTGTGGTCTGTGTGACACCTACAGAATATAACCCCAAATATTGCTGTGATAACTCTTAATGCTCTCGTAGTGAAGCCCCGCCAAGATTTTGACACTGATCTGCCAAAATCTGCAGGATATGAAGATTTGACTGTTTTTGCTCTATGTTTAGGAACGTTGTTTGAAGATAGCCAAGCTAGATTCCTCAGGAATCTAGGTAATCTCAGGGTAAGTCATCTAGGAGATAGCTCTGTGAGCAGTAGAAGCACCCAACTCGGGCACTTGAGAGGGGCATCAAAATAGTGCAGTCCTCTGCCAAGTAAGAAAATGGATCGTTCAGTCTTCCTCTTGCTTTTTGCAAAGATTTGAAAGACCAGGGGGACAAAACATGGTTTTACTTGATTGATATAATTAATCAAAACAATCCTTGAAAATGTAATGAAGTGGAAAAAGCTCTTTGTCTCCAAATATCCATGCTTTCTCTCATATAGTAAAGAATTGAGGATCTCCATTTTACTGATGCATCAAACATATAGAAATGAATGATATAAAGAGAAAAGTGGATCCATAGTGATATATATATCGCTATGTGCCATCATAACTTGCTCTAGTTGGTTATCTGTTATGTATTTGCACCAGGGAGGGCATTGGATTCTTGTAGGAATCTCTACACTGATGATATTCAATTGATCTCCAATATGTCTTAAGGATTGCTCACTTCAAGTGGTCCTGTACTCCATGACAAGAAAGTTTGTGTCCTGTTGACTTTTAGTTTGAGAAGATGTCCTTTATAAGGAAAAACATTAACCTTTCAGAGGAGTGGGTCTGACTTTTTCTAAAGAGCAGTGCAACCTACAGCACATCTGAGTTCCACTCCACTTTTGCTAAGCTGAAGTCATCAATGTGCTCCAGGACAAGTATGTCTGGACTGCCCAGCTAGGTGTGTGCCCAGATGGTTGTTATGCATCAGCCACAAATTAATGATGGCCCCTTCATTTTATGCTAGACCTTTGTATATTTCTAGTAAATGCCGTCTCTATCCTTGTTTTTTCATTGAGACCTGTGTCTGTTCAGATGCCATTGCTCTGAGTTTTCAGTGATTTGATGTAGAAGAAAGGGTAGCAGAGAGGCATGTATGGCTTTGGGTAAATGAAAAAAGTTCACATACCTAGGCAGGCCGCATATAAATTTCTAGGTGCTTTACCACAGCACTTGCTGTGAAGTCCGGAGTTTGGATAGAGTGAGAATGGTGGAGGCTTTGCTTTCTTAAGCTCTGTATTGCTCAGCACAGTCTTGTCCTTTCACGGCCTACTTCAGCATTATTTATTTTACTCAACACTGTACTTTGTCTACCTAGACCAGGAGGTAACTGAGCAAGTAGAAATATTGTTTTTTGCTTTACTGCACTGCACATATAACATACAGATGTAATAGTTCAGATGTGTAAACCTCAGAGCTCCTATGCCTTTGAATCTAGCATTTTAGCTGGGTACATTTCTTGTAAATCTTGCAAATACACTCATTGAAAATTATTTCAAATTCAGCAAGGTTAAATTTCAGGCACTTCCTCAGTTCTTAATCCAGCCCGGGGAGGGGGGGGCTGAAAAAAAAAACGGTATACTTCTCAACAACAACTTTGAAGCTGGGGCATAAACTCAGTTTTATTAGAGATCTCTTTTGTGCCAGAGGCATCCAGAGAAAATTTGATCGCTCCATAAAAATCCGGACCTTTTTGGCTGTGTTTCAGGAATCTCCTGTCTCCTTCTGTGGAATGGAATTTACCATTAGAACTGTGCCAAACAGACATGGATTGATTTATTCGGGCAGAAGAGATTGCAGGCTAGCCAACATCTTATCCGTAGAACCAGGTTATTTCATTCATCCAGTTTGCTTGCCAGAAATGTTGTTCTAACAGTGGAAGTGATCATGTTGTCAGGACCCAAAGGGAAAAGTTATTTCACTTTTTCTTTCATTTTCCTAACCAAGAAACTTAGTAAATAAAGTCAGATCTGTTGAATACTTAGGTTACCGCTAGAGGAGGCCAGCAGGCTGTACAAAATGATGTGAGTAGCTGGTGTCTGTGTTGGTTCTGTCCATTGATCTGGGTGATGTCTGTATCTGCCATGCTGCCAGTGTACACCATTGCCAGGAAACATGAAATCAGAACAGGGCCATGGAACTTAAAACTATGTAATGCCATCTGCATTCTGCCTTTAGGCGTAGTCAGTTGTGATTATGTATAGCCCACAAATAATCCTCACAGATGCAGTGGTACCCGTCACCTGTTTAGGTGCTGTTGAGTATAAGCGAAAAACACATGCTTTTCTAGTTATGAACTCAATGGAAACTGTGAATGGTTTTACAAGTAATTGTAAAGATGTTAGTAGGCTTTGACCTGAAAGTAGCTGCTTATTGATGACCCGATTTGAAATTCCTTATCTGGGTTTTAGAATAGAAATCAGTATTGAAATTATTCCTCTACAGACTTGATGTTCTTGTGGCAAATCTGGCTGAATTTGAGAACTGGAGTAAATGTGATATACCTTCAACAAAGGAAAGGCTCCATCTTTGTGACTAGAGAGCAGTTGTGGAGAGTTTCCAGCCTAAACTGAGAAGTGACATTCTGCAGTTCGAGCAGTGACATTGGTTTGCAAAAGATCTTGTGATGTTACTGCTTGGCAATAGATTGATAAATTGGTGAAGAGAGAAAAGGTTTGAATTAACATAAATATATTGTTGGGATGGAGTTCTTAGCAAAACAAGTGAAATTTCTTGGTGTGTCTACCAGAAACATTTTGTTTAAATTGAGATAGTTACCTACTTTTTTTTCTATTAGCCTTCTTTTAAGCTTGAAGTCTTGTTTGCTTGTTTTTGTAATTAACCGGCTTGCTTTGGGAAATTCTGGAACAATTTGAACCTTTCTCCTTTTTAAGGAGCGATGTGAGGAAAAAAATACTTAAGTACTTATTTCCAGAGCTTTACCTTCTGACAAAGTTGGTCTCTATCTTAAAATGAATGGATAAGTAAAGAAATGTGTGATAGAATGGAAGTTTGTTCTAGTTTGATAGAATGGAATTAAATAAAGTGAGTGCCATCTGCTGGTTGCAAGTCCCAACCTGTAGCTTCCTTAACCTCTCATGCACTTTGGCTCTGCAGTGTGCTTGCCTTATATTAGAACTCATCTTTATTCAAGGAAGATAATAAAACACTTCATCTCTCCACTGTCTCATGCTGCTGGATGAGCAAAAGACATTCTGTCGCAGTTTTAAATTATGAGTAAAGACACTTTATAATTAAGAAGGTGCCATTAATCAAATCAACCAGCAATAGCTCAGTGCTTTAATTATACACAAATATTGTATTTAGTCTCTTCCTTTTGGTTATTCATCACCTCCATCCACTATACTGCTGTCTGCTTATTATTTATTAAATCCTACTGAACACTTTCTGTATTTTTTATGAGCATAAGAAAGGTGCTTCAAAATTGATACCAACATTGCTTTCTTTTTAACTATAAAGCATAAAGTAACATTTATATTTATAACTGAATTATGTATACTGTGCTCTCAGGTATATACACATTTGCCTGCAGCAATAATTTCCATTTATTATATATAGTGACTTTTGATAATTCCACTTCTGCTTCCACACTTAGAGTGCACACACTCTAAATGGCATTTCTAATGGATTATTCACCTTTCTCTCAGGTAACAAAGTTAACTTGCAAGTGTAACAGAACAGGCAATTATGGACATTATCAAATCAAAGTGATATATCTTTGGTCTTACTGTGCTGGATTTCAGCATCAAATAAGGTAGTCAAATCAATTCAAAGTCAGTGTGAATTGAGGATTCAATACTGGTATTTATGATTTTTTTTTTTTTAAGTTACTAAAAATGCAGAATAGAGAATAGAAATGTTCCAAATGTTGTCAGTGATTCTATGTTATCTTACATTTAATTACTGCAAACTTCTGATAGTTCAAAATGTAGTTGTTAGGGGGAAAAGGATTCTAGGACTCCAGAGTGTAAGATTTCTGGAACTTGAGAAATACAGGATTTACTTCTCACCATCAGGAATGAACTCTCAACCTTAATACAATCAAACGAGAACTCAAACTACTGTTCTGTTGAACACATTAAGACTGCCCACGTGATCTGTTCCTTGAACTGAATGTTGTTTTCTGGGAACCTAGTGATGTGCAAGTTAAAGCATGTACATTTCAGCTCAGTTCTGGTGCCTAACATCTGTTTTCTCCTGGATGATTCAAGACTTTCAGTTATGCCCAGCCAGCAAGTAAGGAGAAATAATCATTTGAATATTGAGGTCAAATCTGGAGCTCAATCCCACTGCTCTTTGAAAATGGAAATCTCATGTTATGACTTCTTTCAGATGTCAAAAGTTCTGAGCAGTTCCAGTTGCTCGTCATCACTACCACTAGTGCCATGCGTCTCACTGGGTGTTCAGTGTGTATCCTGATCACAGAGAAGCAGTCTCACAAACATCTATAAGCTTGAAAAATGAGATAGCAGATCACTCAAAATGTAAAGGAAGATGTCACGAGTTTAGGAAAGAATGAAACAGTATCCCACAGTGAGCCAGTTTGTACCTGCTGTTTCTTCACTGTTTGGGTCTTGCTTATGTTCTCCAGTTCCCAGTTCTCTTTACTCATTCATTCTTGTGATGAACACTAAAATGAAATCTGAAAAGAAATTTAAACAATTACAATAGCTGGGTGAAAACAAACAATCAAACCAAAGATGATATTGGCTTATACTCTCACAAGTTCTCTGGAGGACAGAGAACAATAAAGGTTTTTCTGTTGGAATGATTTGAAAAATCTAGCCCTCAGTCAAGACTCAAATCACCTACCTCCATATTTAGTAAAGAAAAAGGAGTGATAAAAGTTCAGGAAATCCAGTCATCCTTGACCATAATTCCCTTTGAGAAGATTTTGTATTCTCTTCTCAACAGCTGAGCAACAGATACAGATGGTGTCCAGAAGCATTGTTCATTACCAGTAATGATACTGGGGCCAGTATTTGTGAAAGGAAAAAGGGTGAAGTGGGACAGGAGAAATTTGGATTCCTTGCATTCATAGGTGGCACATGTCCCAGGCTTGACCCTTAAGGATCCTTTAAGATAAGGGCTGACTGCCACAACTGAGCAGAAAATAATCCAAGAAATTTTTTCTGTCAAGTCTTTTGTGACCCCATGGTCAGACTGACAGGCTTTATTTACAAATTGTGCCATTTGGCCTTGGCCCTTTGACAACTTTTTCACGAAGGGTAGCTCATGCCTGAAGGAGAGTCCTTGAAATACTACTATTGATGGCAAGATAATGATTCAGTCTTTTATTTATTTATTTTTTTTTTTTACATGTGTGCTTGAAGGGTACTGTTGGGCAGATCAATGCAAGTGGAGAGTTTAAATGCCACTGAAATTGTTAGGAGTCATGACAATGCTGTCATGAAGTTCAATTGTTAGTGTAAGTGTAATGAATTGGACTTCTATAAACAGAAATTGCTTCCATTGTAGATTTCTCATGGGGTACCATACCTGTTTTCTCTTTGTTTGATCGTACTGCTACTAACAGTAACCTATACTGTCTTAAGAATTGATGCGTAGATGCATGGCTTTAGTTTCAGTTATTTCTAGCCTTCCAAACATTAGATATCAATTAGTTAAGCTACTCAACCTTTGTAATCAGAGGAGATGAACATTCCCTTCTAAAAGATTCCTCCCAAATGCCTTGTGCCTGTCTCTTACAAAAGGGGCTGGACCTTCTGAGGACTAAGTGTTTCTTGTCTGTTTTCCAGCAGCCATCAAAAGCGCTTCACAGTCAAAATTCCCACTATGAAATCAATTAATCTGCTACTAATGGTTGGACCTGCTGTTGTTTATGCAAACTATTCTGTCCCTTTGCTCTCTGCTTCTGGGTGGTAATGCAAGGCACCATGGATAAATTTTCATATCTACTGCTGAGACCTCAGATTCCAGTGAATGAGACTGGTTCCCATAGACTTGTCAGTTTTTTTTACCTTGAGAAGACTTATCTGCAGTGGAAGTATAAAGTTCCATGGAGGGATCTTTTTAGTAAAGCGAGAGTAACCTTTTATAACTTCCATAATAGTAACCTCATTATTTACAGTCCTCTTATTCTCCAGGTCTATTCTTGGTTTGTTATTTATGCCGATAGCTACTAATGATAGGAGAAAGGTAATATATATATATATATATATATATATATATATATATATATATTTTTATATAATATTTAGAATATATTATATAAAATATATAATTTAATGTACATATGATCTGATTTTTCTGGAAAGAAGTTAGACATTGCCTCTATTGCAACTTGAGGTGGTTCATCTGTATTGAGGCGATTAAAACCTTAGAAATATGTGATCACAGCTTTTCCAAAAGTCTCATTTTGGATTCAGAATGTGTTAGTGTGCTCTTGAAAATTGATCTGGAGTATCTGTAGTGTTACACTGGCTTTTTTGGCCTGGGATAACTTGAAGCAGACCCAGAATTCCTAGTATCTAAGGCTAACACTTGGAAAGAGTAGGATTTAGAAATCTGTGTTGAGTGGTTATCATTACAGTGAAGTTTGATAAACTTGAGCTAAGGCAGCAGATGCATCTGGCTCAAGAGCTAAGAAAAGAGTAGCTCACAAGCAGAGTATATTGCTTGTGCAACCACATTACGCTGGGGACTGGAATGGTGCTTTTCTTCACTGGTTTTCTGATCACATCAGTTTGGCCAAGTTGGAATCTGAAAGTTTGTTCTATGCTTACTTGCCATCTATGTACTGAAAGTAATCAAGATTGCCGTGTGCTACCTTACAGTTGGTCATGGAATAAAGCTGTCAGTTCTGAAGCCCTCTACAAACTCTCCCTTAAGAAAATCAGCTAATAAGACCCCCGGAATCTCTATAGTAACATGCGTCATCATGCTTAAGAGCCTTCAGAAGCCAGAAACTTAACTAAGTTAAAGAAACTTAAGTTTCTTAGCAAGCTAGAAATCTTATATTAATTTACCTAATGAATTTATTATTCTGTTTGTAAATCATCCAAGGTGAAATCTGGACATTCTTAGAGCGGTACGTTGCTTCAAATGATTTCCCATCCCTAGGGTATATGGGAGGCATGATCTCTGTGCATTTCCAACATAATTAAAGCCTGTTTTGATTTTTGATATAGTTTTATATGCTATTCACGGGGTAGAAAGGGGTAAACTGTCACTGCTAGGTATCTATGTGAATACAAAATAGGAAATGTGTGGTGACTGTTCAAAAAAAAAAAAAAAAGTTTGTAGTTTATCAGTTTTATGAATGGTGTTTCTCCAGCATCGGTGAAATGATTTTGTAATGATCACTCTTACTATAAAATACATGTTTCATATTCAAAGGGCAATCCTTCTTCCAAAGCGAGGAATATAATATGGCTACTCTTTGTATAAGAAACTCACTGAGGGATAGGTTGCGTCATCGTGAAGGGAAAGAGAGAGCTCATGAATAAAGATTGTGAATAGGATACATCTGACAGGACCTTAACTCTACAGGAATGAGACATCCAGTCTAAATGTTCTCTTAGGAAAATAGAGATACATGTAAAAGATGACCCAACTCACTCATATGAAATCTCATCTGTCTTAGGCTAAGATAGCCTAAAAATACCCCCATGAAAGTGGGTTGAACTATACAGAGCTCAGGTGATCAGTTTAGGGAAAGCATCCGGATTTTCAGCAACCAAAATCTGAAGGTGAATTAAACTATAATTAGGGCTTTGGGAATGGATAAAATGGTTGAACAATTAGTAAGTTGAATAATTAAAATTCAACCAAACAGTTATTTTACTCTCCTTATAAGATCTCTGTTTAGTGATATCCTCAGTATGTTTTCTTCTATTTTATAGTTATTCTTTTCCTTGGGAAAAGATCTGTTATCCTGTCCTGCAATATCTCTCTCTCCTAATCAGCACTTGCCAAATAAAAACTATCCTCATTTTCACTGCCTTTAATTTTCATGTCTGAAGATTCCTCACTGTATAGAGGAATTTATTAAAGCTAGAACTGAAGTTTGACTGCCTGTGTTACAACATGCAGTTATTCCTTTTAATCACAAGTTTTTATGATATCCTCCCTGGTAAGAATTGTGGATTCTTTACCATAATTGAATTGGTGACAAAAACAAACAAAGAAAAAAACAGCTGACAGCATTATAATCTGTGAGTTTAATTCTGAAATATAAAACTCTGACAATCTCACTATCTAGATTAAGATGTTTGCTTCTGCTGCCATTTTACATTCAGCCCTTTTGTCTCAGTTCCTGTTCATGTAGAATGAGATCTATCTATTTGACACTAGGTGCAAATGTCAACTTGTATGATTCTGCTGTTTCAGTCAGCCTGCAGCATGTGGAACATTGACCCAAAGGAAAAATCTCAAAAGAAAAAGGGTTGCATGAAAAACTTTTATCTGGAGAAAAATTGTTTTCCTTCTTATGAGGAGGTGAAATATGCAGATAAGAGAATCGCCGTCTATTGGTCACGATTGATTTATCTTGTGTACCTGGTCAGTGTTTAGAACTTTATTCTAGTGTTTACGTTAATTGGAAGTAAATTTTTTTTAAATATTTTGTTCTGTATGATTCTGCTTCTTGAAAGAAGAGTAGGCTGTTTGATTGTCATATTGATGAACACAGAAAAGCATTTTTTTTTGTTCCTCAAAATCTGATAGTCTGCATTTGAATTTCTTTGGAATTATCATTTGGTCAATGGAAAAAATAAATAGAATAAATGATGGGGCAAATGATATTCTGGTGATGACAGGCTATGATGATCTAAAGGAACCCCAGAGGATGTAAAAATGTGACCTTTTCAGAAGCTATGATTTTAAATGGGAAAGCTCAGTGTAAGCTGCCTTTTTTGCTCTGCCCTTGACTTTGATATAATTTTCTTAATTTGAAAAAGATCTAGAAAAAGCCTTACCAGTACTTTGTCCTTCTTTCAAAACCACAGGTGCATAGGTTTATCCCAACATCCTTCTCCAAAACACCATGCTTGATTGTCCTTAGAAGATGTCAGTGTCTGTAACTTCAGTGAACAGAAAGTTATCTCTAAGCAAGTCACATTGCTGTGCTGTGGTGAGCTTAGCTGATATTAAATATTATTCCTGCTGCTTTTATTCTTCTTTTTTCTTTTTTGGTTTCCAGCTGTTCTTTTTGACAGAAGCATCTCAGCAAAAGGCTGTTGGTGATGAATTATAAGTCACAAAGTATTTCATGCTAGCAGTTGTTCTTCGGAAGAACAATGCAATGCCAGTTGAAGAAAGGTCCGCATAAAAATGTATTTATACATTTTTCCGCATAACTACATATATCTACATGCATGCATACCAGGAAAGACTTCTTTTTGCCTTGGAACCTTGTCCATCAGTGGAACTTTGTCAGAGCTTAATGAGCTAATTTAGGGACTGGAAGAAGTACAGATGAACCAGTGCAGTGCTGTGCTTGTCCTAATTGTACCTGCTGAGAAGAATTACCTCCAGTGTAGCTAATTAGTCCTATAATAAGTTATTATCGCTGTGTGGTGTAGCATTATGGTGTGTGACCATGCCAAGGTCACCCAGGCTAGGCTGTGCTCTTACAAGAATTGCACTGAGCCATGGAGATGCATCTCAGGCAATTAGTGACTGTGAAGTCATGTCTCCTCATTGGATGTCAGGGTGAGTGGTATGGTGTACTCTGTGCCGCTGTGTTCATGCATCAGAAAGTAACTACTCTCAATGATAAAGGATAGTTTATGCTATGAAATATGCTATCACTTTGAGTAAAAGTGATATTTAATGTCATTTGTGGTCTTTATCCTATGTCCATCTGTTAAAATCTGTGGGGTTTGGAATATAGTGAAGATTTCAGCCTTTAAGTATTAACCCCCTGAAATTCTTACACATTGGTTGATTTTAAAAGGAACGTAACCCAACACCCATCTGAGTTGTCTAACAACAAGGAGTTCTGTGGAGTGGTGAGTGTTAGAGAATCATTTAATGAGGAAGAGACTATTGGAGGTAATCTGACAAAATCTCCAGTGCCTCTTCCTCAGTCTGGGGCATTATATTTTTATGCTACTGAAATACTATGAGTGATAGCCCAGTCAAAGAATCTACTTTTTGTTTTGTTTTGTTTTTTTAAAGCGTTCTCAAAGCAAGTATGCATTCTGCTTTTAGATCTGTAACTCACTAAGGTCAAGAGAGATTTTTCCCAAACAAAAGAGCTTAACAACTTAAAACTTTTTTGACAGAATTTTGTGACTTAATCTTGAATTCATACATTTTCATTATCGTCTCTCTTAGAAACTCACATACCAGTGTAATACATACTTGCTCCCACCAACGTTCTGAGATACAGTTCTGAAAACGTATCTAAGGAGTAAGCTGTTATTTATAGAAGCTCAGAAAGGTAGAACCAGGACCACAGAACATCATTTATCTGAATTCCATGAGTTAGGTTATTGATGTTCCTCATCAGTTCCAATAGCATCAATAGAAACCAATCCTAAGTAACATATCATCACCTCATACTTATTTTGCTCTGTGCTAAACTAGAACAACAACAATGAAATCAATGAAACAAAATATGTTTGTATCAGCAGAGAAACTGGTATTTGACTTGGATTTTCTTTTTCTGATACATTTTTTAGTTTAGCTTGAAAGAGTCAGAACTGTTCATTAAAAGAACATGATTGTTTTCAGCTACTCAGCGTTCTCAGAACACTATTTTCTTCAGCAGGTATAATGTTCTCAGCCAGTATCAATATATTCTGTGGTTGCCAGCCTGTGCCCTTATTTCAGATATTTAACTATTTAGCGTCAGGTAGCATAGGCTGTGTCATCTTTACTTGTCTACTTTCAGCAGTGGAATAGCCAAACTTGACTGTAGCTTAAATTCTTCCTGAAAAGCAGCTGATAAATATTTGTTTCTTTGGAAACACCAATGGGGGGGGGCGGGGGGGGGGAAGGGGAGAAAAGGGGGGGAAGGAAAATGAAATACTGCTGAAGAAAACTGAGCTCCAGTTATCCTAACGACATCCCTGAATTCTTATCTTGGAAGCTTATTGAAAGATTGTATCTGAGGTCAGTTTAAGGTCTCTGATATAAAGAACAACATCTACACCAAGAAACAAGATGATTTTAAATGAAATGGAGTTCACTGATGTTTTATTATAATTAATGTATTTGGAGTTGCAAAAATGAGTGTCTACTTCCCAATTAGTTTCCGTTGCACATATGTATTTTATGCCATAGAGAAAAAAATTATTCATGATTATGATTACTTTCAAATATTATGTCATCCTGTTCTAAGGAGAAATAAGATCTTTAAGATTCAATAAATTATTTAAGTCAATTACTTAAATGAAGTTCCCATGATAATAGAATTTTTGTTTTGTTTCTTTAATTTTCATCTTTTTGATTCAACTCCTCAGAGCAGTAGGAAACTTTGGGAATTCATCTTTCTTAATGAATGGAACTATGTGAAAAATATGTATCATCTCTCATTTCAAACAGTACTCTTTAGTCATGAAAGAGTATAAAGGAAGCATGACAAGCAATGTGCTGCATGGTAGATGATATTAATGATCTGCCACACTCATACCTCCTTGTGTGATCTGTGGCATTTATTTTGTTAGGTGACAAATTACGACGTAGAATGTTTGGTGTCAGTTGTGTCTTGTTCTCTACTCCCTGTTACTAAGAAATGACGAAAGTGTCTAGCTGCTGTCAAACCCAGGTACCACCAGTGCTACTAGTTTATCTCTTATAAGACCAGTTGTGAATACTTTGGGAAAGAACATAAGAAGTCAGGAAACAGTTGTCCTCCTACTAAGATCTGTTTTTACTGATAGCAGTAACTGGTGAGCCTGTTGATTGCAAGCACTCTTGTCATCTGTCATCTCTTTGAGAATTCCCTCTGAAATAAACATGACAGTCTTCTGTAATCATTCAACAGGAGTCCTAACATATGAAGGCCTTTAAATTCTCATCACTGAGATTGATCCACAGCTGGCAAAGATGATGGAAACACTTTAGCACTGAGAGTGTGCTTGGCAGAATAATATTTCATTCTAGGAGGCCTGAAACTGTCAGAGCCTAGGCTGAATGACTGAATGACCATAGCTGGAACTAGTATGATGGCATCTAGGGCTGCAGCTTGGTGTCGGTACTCTCATACCAACCCTGTGAGACTTAGGTGTCTTGGGAGAGCAGTCTGCAACACCACTAAGTTGCATGGGGAAACAATGAGAAAAGGGCAGCGGGACTTGCTGGGTGGTGGGTGTCTAGAGTGAAGGGTGTCTGTCCATGAGGAGACTGTTTCCTTCCTTACCCCCCCTCCTTTGTGAGGAGGAAATACTAAATAGATCCGCTAAGGCACAGGCTGCCCAGAAAAGCTGTGGATGCCTCATCTCTGGAAGCATTAAAGGCCAGGTTGGATGGGGCCCTGGGCAGACTCATTTTGTGGGTGTCAGCAGCCCACAGCAGGAGAGTTGGAACTGGTTGATCTTTAAGGTCCCCTCCAACCTAAGCTATTCTCTAACACTGTAATACTGAATATGTAGGGCTTGGATACTGCTTCCAGCTGAATCAGTGATTTTTCAGAGTTTAAAATGGGAAAAAAAAAAATGTGCCAGAGCTTTAGGCACATTCAAGTGATTTCCTGTCCTCCCGGATGGATTTGGTTGGCTCAGTTCACTCTGCAAAAATAAAGCTACTGGGCACCACGTGAAAAGAGATGTTTAAATCCTTTGGATTTCAGACTGGTTCCTGAAAATACCTACATCCTCCTGATAGACTCTTTTGTGTCATGATCTTCTGCTTGATAGCTTTAACAAGAGTTTTTTAACTGGTGATGGATAAAGAAAAACAGCGTGGTCAGGTATACCATGAGACCTGAAATTCAATATCAGCAGCAATAGGAAGGAATTGCATAGGAAAGTTTCCAGTGCACCCGTATTGCCTACAGGTATAGTAAATGATAATCAAGCTCTGTAGATGTGTTTAGACAGTTTTGTTTCTGTATCCTCACCCCAGATCTATCTTAATCATCATTTTCACTGAGATGTTCAAGGTGAAATGTTTAGTAGTGTGAGTATGATGGGAGTATTAGAAAAAAGCAACAGAGGCAATTCAGGATTTTGTTGGAGTGGTTGTGACTTCATTAAAGTCACTGCAGTAATTATCCGGCAATTTGTTCTATAATTGTTTATATCTCTCTGTCTTTCATTTGAAAACCTCCAAGTAGCAGTCATTTTGAAGCACTCCAAAAAATAAAATTAAGGTAATATTGGGAAAAAATAACTTCCATAAAAATTGGAAGTGATTCTGCTTCTATTTGTAGTGTCAGGGTAGTGTCAGAACAGAAAAATAGCAGGGGTTTTGGTCACATGTGAACCAAGGCTTTGCTTTTTATATACATTGCTAAAAGTGTGCTGAAAATGCATCTTCTGTTTCTCATTTATATATGGCAAAAGCACTCAGGAATTTCTTTTCGTTGTTCTTTAATGCAACACCAGTTAATGTGAATGCACTACATGTGTTGCAGTGTGCTGAAGCAACTACCAAATTCAAAGGTGCATTTCCACTTCTCTTTTCCCTGTTGCTGAACCATTCCAATTTCTTCTGCGTTAAGAACCAATAACTAATATGAAGTGGTCTGATTGGACCCTTTGGAGATCAACATGATGTTCATTTAGAGTCATGTGTCTTTTTGTTTTTCCACTGTTCCACTTTGTGTGTTAATAAAATAAATGCAAATAAATATTTGATGGATATAGGTACTGCAAAAACTGAGAAGATGATGCTCAGGCAGTGACCTTATTAATGTGTAATTGAGGGGAGGATGCAGTGAAGGCGTAGCCATGCTTTTTCAGTGATGTCAGTGCTGGAACAAGGTAAGGAGCACAAACCAAAACATAAGTTCCCTTTGAGTGTTAGGTGTACAGGTTATGGACCACAGGAACAGTGTGCCCTGGGAGGTTGTGAGTTCTCCTTGTCAGAGATAGTCAACAGTTCCCTGGACGTTATCCTGGGTGACTTACTCTCGGTGTTCTTGATTGTGCAAAGAGGTTGGACTACATGACCTCCAGATGTCACTTCCAACATCAACCATTCTGTGATAAATGATACTGTGAACTGAAGAAGGGCTGTATACATAGAAAGATGATAATGTGAAAAATGAAAAGCTTCAAACTCTGATACAGAATACTGGATATTTTGGTTTTGAGATTTATTCTCTGAAAGGTTATCTTGTCTTTGGAGAATATATTTGTGAAAGAAGTCTGTGTAGTATAAGATATGCAGTAAATAAAAGCACATCCTTAAACATTATGAATGCACCTACAGGGCTCAACCCAAGGGACATCTGCATAAAATTGCCCAAATTCTTTCAGTTGTGCTATAAGCACAAAGTAGGAGATGTATCTATGAAGTATATTAATCTAGACTGTTATATATGGAGGGGTCTTACAGTTCAACTAATGTTACACTGGAGGCTGTTCTGCAAAATATGCCAGCACAATTAATGTCAACACCAGCTAACCAGTCACTGTAAATACCCTTGGAGGGATTTCTTATATCCTTTAGTAGAAATCCCATTTAAGAAGTAAACTTTCCAAATGTGTCTCTGAAAATCAGAGGTCAATTCAATAACATACAAACCAGCAGGCAAATTCCATTCCCCTTTAAAGGTAAGCATTATCTCCCTTGACAAGAGTGGACTAGTGGGAAATGAATAAATGGATGCCTTTTTTTTTTTTTTTTTTCCTAAAACAATATTAAATGCTCAGTCTGCCTCTTATATTCCTGTTATGTTCAGCTACTGTTAGGCTATACCATATTATAGGCAGCAAAGCGAGTCCATTTTATACCACAGAATTTCATCTGTCCCCTCTAGGCTTCATACCATCCTTGTAAACGTACTGGCTCCATTGCCGTGCTAATACTTCTGCCTTCATAGGTCTGCATCTCTGCTGCTTAACATAGATTTACTCTCACTGTAATGAATTAAATGTATTGAGAGGACTAGGAAAAAACAGAGATTTATAGTGTGAGTAATGATAGAAAGGCACCAGAAAGCATATATACTGTTTAGAATGGGGAATGATAAGGAGAACAATAGAAGCAGCAACATGGCTTACTCAGAAAATTGAGGGAAAAACCAAGGACAGGATTTTCCTCTTTGAAACTGTTCTCGCTGGGCGATGTAGTCCCACATAGCACTAAATAACTTGAGTTGGTGTTGATATAGCCCTATTTTCTCCTTTTATGGATCACATGATTAAAGCCTAATTTTCTGGAAATAAATCTGTATGAGAAGCTTATTGGCAGCTTCTCAATTGTTTATAAATACTGTTGTCAGTTATAGCCAGATTTAAGCCTTTATCCTGTGTTTTTTTTTTTTTGTTTTTTTTGTTTTGTTTTGTTTTGTATTTTTTTTTCTCCAGGCATAGACAGTAAACCTACTCTGTCCTCATGGTATCTCTTCCAGCCAAGTAAATACAGAATAAAAAAGACATTTCTCTTTTGTTTATCGAGTTACACTGAATTTTACAACAGACAGATTCCCCAAATGCCCCAGAGTGCATTGCATTTCTCAGCATCATTTTTTCCTCAAGTCCTGTTACAGAATTGATTGTCCTTGAGCTGTTGTTCTACTCCCAGCTACAGTTGATGGAGAGGACTCTGACTAACTGAAAGATTTAGTTAAACTAAAAGATTGGATAAAATCAGAGCTCAACTATTAACACTGATTTTTTTTAATTATTATTATTATTATGAACTTTAAATTTCAATTTGCTTTGCGATCTTAAAGAAATTAATAAAAACTATTCTAGAAATACTTTCTCCAGCCCCACACTAGAAACAAATGTCCTTTACATTTGTTTACATTGTCCTTTATAGGCAAGGCAAACAAAGAGTCTAAACCCATTAAAGTTATTATAAATATTCTTCCTAACCCATTTCTATTCAGTATCTGAATTAGTCTTTAAAGTAGCCACGATCTAAGCCAGTTTTGCCTACCAAGTTATAACTGCACGACCAGGGTGATTACAGGCCTCCTCTCAAGCCTACAAATTGTCTAGAAACAGTGTCTCTGTGCCCTCTTGTTTTGTTTGTTTTTTTCTTTCCTGTCATCACCATTACAGCTCAAGATAGAGGCAGTTCCAATTTTCACCAGGACCATCAACTTGATTAACTTACAAGAATCTCAGAGACATAAAAGATGATAAAATTGAACTTTTGTCATTACTTGTGCTGAAAGCAGTTGAGATTTCAGCAAATTTTGAATTGTCATGAATTATGTCAATACAGCAGAAAAAAGACATTTTTTTTTTTCCAAATATACCAGCACTTACCATAAAATCAAAATTCTCATGAGGTGAAGTCTCTTGCAGAGCTTTTCTTCCACATTATAGGCCTGTGTTAGAAATTTAGAAAGCAGCCTTAGGAGAGGGACCAAGAGCTAAAATATGTCTAATCCATGAGCTAAGCAGCGCCAAAGGCATGCATCTTTAACTTCTCTTACAAAGTTTGTTCATTTTTTGTGGTTTTAAAGATCATTTAGGAAATGTCTTTGTGTATAATTGATAATTAAGTGTTTCTTTAATGCATGAGTCTCTAAAGCAATGTCTGTCTCCTGACCTCTGACAACCTCTCAGAAGGTTTAATTTCTGAAAGAAGATCTTAAAATATATATTACCTACGCTACAGGAGTCAGCTTCGAGAGTAATTTTCTAAGATGTCACTTTTGTTTTACAGCAACATTGAGAGATTTGGAAGATATCTGCTGCTTAAAAAAAAAAATAGATTGAATAGATTAAAGTTGGCTAGGAGCAGAAGACTGCTTGGTTATTTTAAAAGTGGATGATCGGATACTACAAGGCAGTGGATGTTAGCCTAGGAATACAATATTCAGTTTATCATTTCTTTACCCAGCTTCTCAACCTTCAGAAACTAAAAAGTGGCTAATTATCAAGTTTAAGAAAATATCAAAATTCTGCCCCTCTACCTGTCCTGTAGCTCAATAGTAATAACAACATAAAACACATTAACACTTCCCTGGGACTTTTGTGCTCTTTTATTCCTTATGTTACTTATAAATCCATTTTTATCATTTAGTTATAACATGAATGAATTTACAGAGCACCTTGGGCTATAAGTCAATAGTTTGATTATTTGTGGAAAATCTTCTGAAATGAAATAAAAATGTGGTGAATAAAAGACCTCTCTGCCATGGAAATGAATATTAAGCCTAAATACCTGTTGATTCCACAGGGGTATTATCTTGACACCACATTAAGTGCATAAAATAGCATTTATTTATTTAGCTTTTATACTGAATATATATACATATAATGTTCATAACAGTATTTGTTCTAGATGGTGCCTTTACAGACCACGCACAGTGCATGATCATTGAATGATGGAGTACTTTATCCAGCCCTTTGTGAGGAAATGACAAGGGTAATTGGCACTCCAGGCTTCTAGGCTGCTAAGGAGAGGGTGATGAAAAACAGCTATTTTCTGAATCATAGCTTGCAATGCAGATCCCTAAAGAACTTCCATAAATTTTAACTGCCAAACTTAAATATTTCTGATTAACATATTATTGTCTTTAAAAACAAATTATATTCTTTTCCTTGATTTTCTTTTTGCTTATTTTACCATATGTGTAATTTGTTGGTACAGTGTTCCCAGCTGCAAATCAGGACAGCGTACTGTACTTTGGCTGGACTGTACTGATTCATATTCACTATGGACCTACTTCAAAGTCTTTATTTTTCCTTTACCTTTGTCATTTCTAAAATTCAGAAGAAGAACCCAGAAAACATAGCTAAGATGTCAATTCATTCTGCCATGGACGTTGGGCTGTTTAGGATTAATGCCATGAAAGAAATCTGCCTGACATGTTTTCCATAACATCTCTGATGGAATTGTTCCTACTTGTCATTATTTCATTTAAGAAATATCACTGTTTATTGATATATGTGCTATTGAATCTCTGATATTTCTATAAATGCTGTATTTGTTCTAATTGTGTTTCTTCATCCTTATGTCAGAGGGAGATAGAAATTGATTTATAGGTTTGCCTTAGACACAATTTTTTGGATAATGTTTCCCCTCTCTCTCTATCTCTCAAAAACAACAAAAAAAAAAACATAACAAAGCAACGTGAATCAGTGAAAGTGTAATTTTTGAGTAGAGAAGGCTCAGTAGCAGCATGTAGAACTGTGAGGAATTACATGCAATGAAGGAAAATACTTCATAGTTTTTGCTTTCTTTTCCTCCGAGTCTTTTGTATAAAGAATTGGCATCAGATGCAGAGCAGCACGGAGGTGAAATATTAATAATTAAAAAAAAAAAAAAAAGATTTTTTTAAAAGCCATTGTATGGATTCAGCCTTCTTATTCCTTTCATCCCTGAAACAGACGGGGAAGAGTAAAGAATAAAGCTTCTATGAAGGAGCGTATGAGTCAGTTAGATATGCATACATATTCATTTTAAGCATGCAGATACTTTCATAGTCCTCGGCCAAAGTAGAAGATAATTAAGGTTGGTGATAAAAGGAGGACAAAAAAAAACAATTTTCAATTTTTATTTTTATTTTTTTTTAATTTCAAGGCTTTTTTTTATTTGCTTGATAATTTAACTGGCTGTTTACAAAGTGCATATGTTATGTTTCAGATTGGTTCAAATACTGTTTCTGAAGTAAAACATTATTCCATCAAAACTAAAATTTACCTTACATCGCATTTATTGATCTGAAATCATGATGATCAATGGGAGAAAAGAAATGCAAAAATGAGCCATTTAAATATGCTTTCGAAGTTTTCCTTCTGATACACTTCTAAACAGAATGTTTAAATTGAATATTGTGAAATGACTTCTTTATATATATATATATATGTATATATATATGCACACATTTTTCATCTTTAGTTATTGTCTTATCTGAAACTTAATGAGTAACATTTCAGCTGCTAATATTTCAGAAGAGGTATACAAAATATGCTTGTATTCAAGTTTGAATAAAGTCAGACCTGCTTTCATTGACCATATAGGTTTGTCGTAGTGCATCTTCTCACTGACTGTAGGACAGATTTCTGGGACGTGACTTTGGTGACTACGTGTGAGCTGGAAAGTTAGTGGAAGAAAGCACCAAACACTAGAAAGTTGAAATGCCTCAGACCTGGCAAAACATATAGAAAGCTTTGGTATTTTGGCATATATTGCATCTGTGTGGAAGGTTGCTGAAATTAGATTAGAGACTAAAATATGGCCACAGGAGGAGTGTGGCTTCAGGAGTGACGGTTTATGCATTTCAAACCAACCATTGTTTTATTTTTCTCAATTTGTTTACTGTTCCAGTCTTTGAAACAAAATTAATGATGAAAATCTGAGCTCTGTCCTAAAGGAGTAGGTATGGACCCTTCCAGGACTCAGGAGACTGAGCCACGGTGAGGTGTAGCTTGCTGGTGTAAAACATCCACCACAAGTGCATATTATTCACATCTAACACAGGAATTTCCCCGTTCTTCAGAGTACTTTTTTTTTTTTTTTTTTTTTTTGTAATCACCAGTTAATGCCTGCCACAGTAGGCTTCAAAGTTGGTTGATGAAAATTGAGGTTCAGGCAAGTTTGAGATGGCTAATGTCTTTGGAGCAGAACTGGTGGTTCACACTTGGAACGACCACCTTTCCTCATATCAGCTGATCACCCAGAATTATTAGGACTGGGTTTTTCTCAGTGTGAGCAGTAATAAACAAAAAAAAGTTCTAGAAAGATTCCTGTACGTAGATTATTGCTGTTCATCACGGAGCACATCAACTGCCTTATTTCAATTTTTGCAGTATTCTCTCAAAGAGCAGTTTGTTTTCCCTCCCCTGCCATTTTAGCCTCAGCTTTAGTATAATCTCTGCCTTATTTTTTCCACGTACAGTTTTTAAGTTTTTGTTCTTGAGTTTGGTTTTAAGTACTTGAGCATGGTTTTTGAAGTTTGCAGAGTAGCATTAACCCCATGTTACATTAGATTATTAAATCAGGGCTCTCATCAAGATTACATCACCAGTAAAGAAAATAATGTCTGCACAGAGGCATGACTGACTGGATCAGGCTGATGACAGTTCTCCTTCAAGGCAGAGTTTAGACCAGACACTCACATAAAGGCTTCTGCAGCCAACACTGTATATAGTTCTTTGAAGTAATAGGTGAAAATGTCGTCACAGAGGGTTTGATAGGATTTGCAAAGCATACAGCTGAACCTGAGAACAAGATCATTGATAGGCTCTCTTGGATGAGATGCCATAGGTTAATGAATATTATTTAAATTAAAGTACTTCCATGGCTATACTCGGAATGGATCCAAATTTTTGATAATGTTCAGAAATGCTAGAGGATGGTGATATGACAGAAGAAATTATGTGAGTAGGGCTTAAGTTACTTCTCAAGTCTGGAACCTCAAGAGCTGACTTTGCACTTGACCAATGATTTGAAACCAAAATATTCTTGTTTAAAGCAGCAGAACCAGTAAACAAATGAACATTTAGTGGGTATCAGGATGGCTTGTGGGGGAATGGTAAAGGAGATGCTGAGCTGACATGAATGCTCAGAAATGTTCCTGTTTTATGCAGCTCCAGACTATTCACTCAGTGTGGATCTGCTATAAATAAAGATTAATTGTAAATTGAGAAAGAAATATGCAGGTTCAGAATATCTATTTTTGCAGTTGTCCAATTCCTGACAACATTGTGTGGTGACACAAGTTCAGACACTAACTGCACTTAGACAGTGGTATCGGACTACTTGAAAACATCCAGAGTACAATGAAATTGTTGTAAGTTTCTGGAGGTATGACCTGTAAGGAAGGTCTGAAAACATGTGTCTGATAAGTGCATTTCAATGGCTACAGTCATTGGGATTGTGTGATTAAAAAAAATAAATAAATAAGGAATGTGATAGTGTTTTTCAAACACGTAAGAAGTTGTTGCAAAAACGAAGTGAATAATCTTTCCTTCCTGTCCACTGTGGACAGTATAAAAAGTTATGGCCTTTTTTAATAGTGGCAAGGGAAATTTAACTTAGGCATCAAAAAGAAACACTTTCCAAAAGTTAGGATAATTAAGTACTCAAATAAATTGCGAGGGGAGGCTGCAGAAACTTCACCATCATTAAAGCCTTTAAAGAGCAGGCTGGACAAACACTCTTTTGGAATTATAAGATCTACTTGATCTATGGCGGGCAAAAGCTGAACAATATGATTGACTGATGGCCTTCATAGATCTATTCTCTACTATTTGGTATGCTCAGCAGTATGGGGATGATATATGTGTGTCAAATGCAAAACTGATAGACCTGTCAGTAGCCAAAACCATCAAATATTATTTTTGGATGAAAAGTATGAAGACAAATATTGGGGAAGACTGGTCACATTTGAATGACAAATGTTCCAAATTGAAACTTCTTAAGTGTTCTTAACACTGCAGTGACAAATAGATTGAAAGATTATATTTGAAAAATAAAAGACCTGTTGCAATGTTAGGAGAAGGCATGACAGTCCCTGATAATGTTTTAAACGTGTTCTGTTAGTTGGCAGTAATAAGAAGAAACAAACAGATTTAGAAGGTTTGTTTATGCTCAAAACCGTAGAAGCAGAAGAAGAAATCTGCACCTTCCTGCATTTCTTCATTTGCATTATTCCAGATTTCCAGATCAGCAACTGATCATGATCCTTTATCCACACTGTAGCTAAGTTCAGTTAAATATTTTTCAAGAGATTCCTGAGTACATCAATCCAGAAGCCGAGTGACTTACATAGAAGGAAATATATAAAGATGTTTAATTATTTCGTTGGTCTTACTTGGGAAACTGTTACTACTCTTGAAGTACAAATTTGCCATAATCATTGGGTATGGTTGACAAAAACAGCTCGTTATTGTCTCAGAAATACTGTCCTCTAATCATGCCCTTTGGCCTGAAGTATATGGAAATGAAGATTATTTAATTTAAGTATATTAATGAGAAATCTTGGTGTCTGTAGTTTTTCAGCTGCCTCATCCATATGGTCTCCTCCTTTGTTCCTGCCATTGAGCATAGGATACAAGTAGATAGAGAGAGGAAAGGAGGGAGTGTAGGATAGGAAAGAGGAAAGGAAAGGTTTATTTTATCACAATAGGATTTTCTGGCAAATGAAATGTGTTTTATTAGAATGGATGACATAACAAACAAATAAAAAATCACAGACAAAATTTCAAACTTACAAACCTTTCTTCAGATATAATACAAAATAGACAAAAATAATAAGTACTATTACTATTACCTGCTAACAATCTGTGTCCGTTCACCATCAAAGTTTCCCTTGCTTACATCTTTATCATCACATCTACAATGTGACTTTCTCAATAAATATAGTTTTTCCAATTGTTTTTATGAAAAAAAATCCTCTATTTCAGAAAGACCCAGAAATTTGTGGCAAAAAACTTATTTACTTTAACAGTCTTTGTAATTAACAACTGTTAAAAATCAGACAATTTCATTCAACTGCTTGTGCTAAATTTCTAAGGAGAGGAAAACCAAACAACCAAAATTTACCTCATCTTCTGATGATTACCCAAGGCATTGTCAGTGGGTACCTTTCACCATGCTAAACCAGAATGTTTCTGAGGCAGTTGTCCTTTTAGTGGCCTCTAAGGAAACTGTGCAAAACCCTATTTCCTGGAGAAGTGTCCAAACGTTTGTGTCTGTATGAAGCACATACCCTATCAGTGTTATTCTCCTTAGAGATGTGGTGTTTGCTCTTCGGCCTTTTATAAGATATAGGTGGAAATCTCTGCCTACTCTTCACTTTAAGCCTGCTGTCAGGGCCACTTCCTTGTTGGAGTGAATTTATATCACTAGGTTATTATGCAAATGGGAATAGTAATTGTGACCTCTGTTAAAATGCAGAAGTCTCTGGAGTCAAAGCCTCTCTCGATGAACATTGTGACTGGATGCTGTCTGAGAAGGAATCATCCTTCAGTGCATGTTCTATTATTGATGTACAGATAGCAGTGTTTGACTGAGCTTCTAGGAAAGCAGAGCATGACAAAGTTTGTAACCCTCCCCATCCCTCCATCACTTTCGTATGGATGCCATTCCCCATGAACAAGGAGTCTCTGGGATCGGGATATTACTGATTTTAGGAGTATAACCATTTATCTGCTTTGTTCGTAAGAGGTGGGTAGACCTAATGGGCTGTGAGTCTAAGTGTTAACAAGATCATTGTCTCTGTTGAGTCCCCTGTGCTGGAAGACACTCATCGTGCTGGTGAAGAAAGGCAGATCTCCATCACTCCTAGGAGTGTGGGCTGTTTGTGTATCCTCTAATTCTTTTCTTATCCTTTCTTATTTTTTCCTGGGGGAGTTTCGGCTTTTCTTGTAAATATTTTTTTCTCTTGAATCCTTGAGCTTCTATTACTATCTCAACAATTACAATTCTGTCTGTGTTTTTGCTGTTCTCATCTCGCATCACTTGAGTTCATGGACTTTTTCACACCTCAGCAACAATTTTCTCAGCGAATCTTACCCGAGGTCACACAGTTATACTCAACCAAACTTGGTCTTGGGTCACAGACAGCTGGTCCCGCGGGCTGAACATTGCAAGGTGATAATGTGTCTGTCTTGCAACAAACAGAGGAATGTATTTCATGGCTATGTGCATTGCTCTGAATTCAACAGACAAGAATGTTTTAGTTTGTCTGTTCAGCTGCCATTTGCTTAGATGTTGGAGCAGCCAGGGGAAAAAAATATAAAGGACTTTTCATAAAAGCTTGCAAACATAATCCCTTTCAATTCTTTTCTCAAGTCATTGCAAAAAAGGATCTTACAAACAGAAAGCAAAAAGGCAACTGTGTAATGGCTCACATTTATCTACTGATTTCAATCTCAGAATGCACTTTAAGAAATGTCATAATCGCATATATCCATGTTGTGGGTTGTCCTTCAGTTCATATTACAAATGTCAGATATGATCCTAGTATTAATCAGCCTAATTACTACAGCATTTAATTATTCTTCCCTACTCAACCACACCATTAATTGGAATTTGAAAAATAATAGCAAAGAAGTGGCATTTTTTTTTCTGTTCTGTGTAACCTTTGGAAGGAGAGGAGAAATCTTGTTATAGTAGTTGGGTTATATGAGGTGTTTGAGAGTCTTCCCCTGCAATTTTTGCCCGTAACAACCAGCAGTAGAAGGATAATGACCCTTGCACGGTCTATTTGGGGTTCATATATTACTGTTTATTCTGCTTAAATCATCCAGTTAATATTCTGCCATTTGTGGTGGACAGAGACACTTGGAGCAGTTGTACTCCTTTGTCATCCAGGGAGTGCTATCTTCAGAAGCAAACATCAATTTGGCCTTAGGGTTATGAACCAGTGTGTCTGTATGTGATTCACAGCCTGAAAAAGTTAATTCTGCTCTGAATTTACATAGACTTTAGGTCCTTCAGCTCTCTGCTGCTTCTCTCCATGTCTTCCTGTTGCATTTGCTTCCTTGCAGGTTTGGCATGGTAAGACTTATCTTTTATCCACACAGTGCCCAGTAAAGATGGTGAATGAAAACAATGGTAAATGGTTTTGGGGTAAAGGACTTACACAGTCTTCTGGTTGTTTTGTCTTTATAGTAGACCTTATACAGACAATTGGCATTCTCCTCAAATCTCTCTGCATTTTGTTTGTGCCCCAAAAACAAGCTTATTTAGGTAGTCTTGACTGTTGCTTTTGGGTACAAGCATGGGTGTTGGTTTTTTTTTTTTTTCCGGTAATGGCCCATAATCTGCTGCTGTGAAGCCCCTAAATGTCAGACATGGACACAAGTGTGGGCTGAAGGCTGCTGTCTTCTGATTCTGACTCAGTAAAAACATCTATATAAAGGACCAGGATGTTTCATTTTAACTACACTGTCAGGACAGTAGTAGTAAATTGAGTCATTAAGCTTATTTGTGCCCATGCTGCTTTCAGCAGCTCTGATCACACTGCTGTGCAGTGTAAGAGATCTCACAGGCTCAATATATAAGGATGATGTGCTTTTCTCAGACCTTTGCTGAACCTGTCATCTGTGTTTATGGATAAATAATCTGTAACACAGCTCTCATAAGAGCAATTTGTTGCTACGTGAATAGGGAGACATAGGAAATGACATGTGAATGACATACCTTATTTTAGACAATCAAAACTTTTCTTTAGTTACCTTTTAGATGTGCTATGGGGAGGAGTTATTTTTATTTTTATACTTCTTAAGCTTTATTTCTTCATTGCACTTTTGACCTTTACATTTTAAAGGTGTAGGATGGTATACATACACAATTAACAGGAATCCTGAAGCAATAATGGTTCACAAAACAGCAGATGCAAGAATGAATTTGGCAGAGATCAAGACATCTCCCAAATATGAGTGCATCTAGAATGAAACTTTGCATGGAACTGTATAAAAATGATAAATTAAAATTAAAATAGCAGGTGAAATCAGGAAAGCCCCAGAAAGAGTTTAACCTGAGAAACAATCAGTAAGATAATTCAGTTCCTAAGGATGTTCTGAAGCAGTGATTGGCAACAAATAAAAGGCCAAATACTTGAATATCATCTTGCCTACTCTCCTTTTCACAGATCAGTACTTGGTAATTTGTTCTGAGAACGTTTTTTAAGGAGCGTATCCAACATTTCCAATTACATCTTGAAAGTTTGGCACAAAGAGGGAAGATATGAGAAAGATCTTAAAAACGGAGAAATGAAGAAATATTTCAGGCTGCGTCTTTTTTCTTATTTGACTTCTGAATAATCTGATCTGCTAGAGGTATTAAGAGGCCTTATTTAGTAGCTGTGATCATCAGATAACAGGTTTTGGGTAAAAGAGAAGAGAAGAGAAGAGAAGAGAAGAGAAGAGAAGAGAAGAGAAGAGAAGAGAAGAGAAGAGAAGAGAAGAGAGGAAAAGAGAGGAAAAGAGAGGAAAAGAGAGGAAAAGAGAGGAAAAGAGAGGAAAGGAAAAGAGAGGAAAGGAAAAGAGAGGAAAGGAAAAGAGAGGAAAGGAAAAGAGAGGAAAGGAAAAGAGAGGAAAGGAAAAGAGAGGAAAGGAAAAGAGAGGAAAGGAAAAGAGAGGAAAGGAAAAGAGAGGAAAGGAAAAGAGAGGAAAGGAAAAGAAAGGAAAAGAAAAGAAAGGAAAGGAAAAGAAAGGAAAGGAAAAGAAAGGAAAAGAAAAGAAAGGAAAAGAAAAGAAAGGAAAAGAAAAGAAAAGGAATGAGAATCCACTGCTTGCTACCTGGTATCTAAATGAGAGCTCATAAGCATGTATATATCTCAGCTGAACAGAACAGTTCTAAGCAAATGATAAGAATGGGCAGGAAAGACATTCACTGCTATCATAATCAAGCACTTCATAAAGTAATTAATTAGATAAAGCCATCACCATAGGCAAATACCGATGTTAAATAAGTATTCACACACTGTTCATTCATACACGAACTGGGTATTATATCCTGTTGTGCTGTCATTGAAGTCCCTTGTAATCTGTGTAATTGATTCCTGGATTTCAGTAGCCTCTGCAGTACACTGTGAAAGGGCAAATGTATTTGTGCTCTGTCTTATCTGGGAGAAGATTGAAGCCATGAGAGGGGTCTTCAAACATGCAAGAAACTGCCAGAATGGAAGGAATAATTTGTTCTCTACCTTTCTTTATCAAGGAAACAGACTCTGAGTTTAAATTTCAGAAAGGAGATTTGGTTTTGATATCTGGAAAACAACTTTGTAGCAGGAAGGAGACTGACTCATGGGAGTTCTGTCCATCTGTGTAACCAGCCCTCGCCAGGAATAGTTTAAGAATAGCCCATCATGCTGTGGGACAAGAGATAGGGCTAGATAACTCCCAGCAAACTCTGCCAATGTAATTTTCTGCTCTAAATTTTTCAGGTGCAACATTTTGCACTCTCCTTGTTCAAGAGCAGTGTTATCGAAATCATAGAAAATGTGCAGTGAAAGCAGAAGGATGTGTGTTCTGCCCTCAGCTCACTTCTGGGCTGATAATGTCTCTTAGCACTGCATGTAGGAACTTGAGATGAGCTTTAGGCCCTATAAGAAGTGTAGACTTGCAGCTTAGAGATGGTGAAGTGTGAGGATCTCTGAATCTTGGCTATCCATGAGAACAGAACCTAATGCTAACCCTCTGGTGGCATGTTATTCGAAGGATAAGCTTTACCAAATCCTCAGAGAATCTTATTTTTAAGAAGTGCACTTAAAGCCTCTTTTTGAAGCATGCATTAGACAAAGCTCTCAGTGAGAAAGTGCTTCTGAATGGGTACTGTGAAACCTGCAATCTGAAGAAGCCTCAGTAACAAATCAAATCCTTCCTGGCATAGTTTTCTTCACGGGCATGTGTTTATTCTCTCTGGGAGGTCTTCTCTTCAGCACTTGGAATGTATGAGCAAATAGAATTTTCTTTTCAGAAGAGAAGCAAGTTTTGCTGGAAAGTTTCCTCTGGAAGATTTTTTTTTTAAGTGTTTAAAAGCTAAAGACTTTTTTTTTTCTTTCTCCCTTGGAAGTGCCTGTTTTCTTGAAAGCCTTGGTCTTAAAGAATTGAGACGGTACTTTGTAGAAGTTGAAGTTTGAGTATGTTGCATTTTCCTTTCATCTTTATGCCAGAGCTTCCCATCCAGATCTTTTCTTCTGTGTTGTTTATTATGGCAGTAACCCATAGTACATATGGTAAGCAAGCAGCAAAGAAAGTAGTGGTGAATCATGGGAAATATAAACCCACAGAAAAGTCTGGGAGAATGAGAGTTCAGAGCAAGAAAACATCTCTGCTGTGCATTGGATGCTATAGAGTGAAATAGATTTAATGGAAGTCTGGATCTTAGAAGTGTGGAATTGGTGCAGTGCTTGGCTAGAATAAATTAAAACCTGGCTAATATATTTTCCTAGTGCAAGAAGACCAAGTTAGCAGCCCTTCAAGGATTTTTTTTACTGTACAGCTTAAACAGCAAAAGAGGTTTGTGCTTGTTAGGGGTAGTGACCAATTTTCAAGATACATCTGGCTTATATCACCTCAAGATAGTGGAAGATAATACCAAATCTTCACATTTTGAATTAACACAAGATACAAGTATTTGTTTATAGTAGAATTGAATAAATGTTGACAAAAATATCTCCCAGAATGTTTTCTCATTAACAGTTTTCTCATGAGTACACTTTTGCCAAACTCTCTTGTTGACCAACATCAAATCCTGAAAAAAAGGGTGCAGAGAAACCTGTAGTGTAATACTAGCAATAGCTGTACTCAGAGCTATTTAATACAGGTATCATAGCCAGTGTAATAACTTGTAATCAGAAAAGCACTTCCACTGGGGCCATGCATTTCCTGCAGGGTGCTGCTCAGACCTTCAGTCAGACATGCAGATTCCAAGCAACTGTTTGAAAGTCAGTTTTAATCCAAAGCAATTTCAAAAAATAGCAGTAATGGACACTGGTACAGTAGTTCTCACTGGAGACCCCCTGTCAGTTTGGGTTTTCTGTGTTCCTGAAATGTGAATATTAAATAGCAATAAACATGCCCTTATTGAGAACGTGTTCCTTCTATATAAATATTATTCCACAAACTTCAGGTCAGCAATTTCTTTTTATTCTCCATTTGATTAAATGCACTGCAAAAGCACCAGGCTGGGCATTCTCCTGTAAAGACGATGCTTTTTGCTATCTTTG